>OX421360.1:42910012-45342781 GCA_949126925.1 Cheilosia vernalis
TTTTTTTTTTCGTGTTCGCATGTCATCGTCAAGTTGATGTACAACTGCCAAAGAAGGTGAGGAAGCTGTTTTGTATGGTGAATGTTGCTTTCAAAAGAGATTTTCTCCCACGGATTAAGTGCTTTTTGACATGGACGCTGTTTGCTGATATTAAATGTATTTGTTTGTTTTACTTTTAAGTTAGTCGTTTTACGAGGGTTTCTATTGTCTAAATTTGGAAGAGGTTAAAAGTCATTATATTTATTATAATAAATTGGCATTTTTTTTTCCAGTTGCAAAAATGTTTTACTCTAGGCAATGCCTGAAAGACTGGGAAAACCCTGAGCTGGTGGGTATGGAGTTGCAAGAAATATTTGGGTTAATGATCTGGTTAAATTTAAAGAACAATAAATGGCGCTCGTCGTATTCGAAATGATGCAATAATAATAGAATGGGTGGTCCTGGTCTGTACTCCATTCGGGCATGTTTAAGAAGGCCGTGGGCAAATTGATTTAAAAAGGAAAAAAAAAACAATTCTGACAGTTGGATAATTTATCATATAAAAAAGGTGGATATCAGGGATCCGCCTTTAAAAAAATATTCCCAAAACAGACCAAAATAGAATGGTTTCGCTCAATAATAATAGCCTGTAGGCTTTTCAAAAAAGAATACACACAAAGTCGAAAGAATGGAATTATACACACAGCACTAAGGTCGCAAAGGCACTAAAAAAATACTCTTAGTTGGTTTTAATGGTTTGTGCATATTAAAAAGTCTGATAACCTCAAAATGCTTTGCAAAAACCTACGGAATAAAGAAATAAGTAGTTGGTAACTTGTGTTGCTTTAAATATGTTGTTGTTTAATTTAGTTCAATGCAAGGTCTAATTTATTTTTTTCTTTTTCATTTCAGGTGATTCAAGCAGAACTTATTGGATATGTAAGTGAATTAAATTTCCATAAAATATCTGCTCATAGAAGTAAAAACAACTAAGTTATTTGTCAGACATTTCAAAACACAAAACATTATATTACAATGCAATCTTACACTATGAAATGTCAGTGTACGCTGGACACAGTGGTCCCAGATTGGGCCGAAAACAGAAAAAGTGGCAAGCTTGAAAAGAGTGGACAAATACAAAATCTCTGTGAAACGTAAAATGTTTAAAATAAAATGAAATTAAAACACACTTTCATTACGGCAGAATTTAAAAAAAATTAGTTGTTCGTATTAAACATGACAGAAAACAGCCCATCGAACGTCTACGTAGGACTTTTTGTGCATCTGAATGCATTCACTTGTTTTGATATTATGTCTAGTAGAAAAGGAAATTATTGTAAACATAGTATGTGAATTTTCTTGTGATATGCTTATTTAAACTGTTAATAAATACACCAGTTTTTAAATTTGTCTTACAGAACAAGGTCAAATTTCACTTACGGGAAAAAAACTGATTTTTTTGGAATTCAGGGGAAAACTAAAGCCTTTCCTGATAAAAAAAATACGAAAACAGTCTTTACAATCTGGGAGCTGGACAACTAAGGCCCATTTTATTCACTCGAAGTTGAACACAACTTGGGAAGTTTCCCATATACAAATCCCCAAGTTGTGTTCAACTTCGAGTGAATAAAATGAGCCTAAAAGTAATCCCGGGGTAGCCCCCCGAAAAATTTTGTCAGCACCCCACTTCTGACAACGATTCAAGAGTATATTTGTTTTAGAAAGCTTCTTTAAGAGGCCTCTACCTACCCTGAAATCGGGAAAAAGTGCAAAAAAATAATTGTAATTTTTTGCACAGAATCGACCCAAAATTGTAGCTTGCTTCCATTCTCCTTGCAAGAGAAAAAACTCAAGAATTACAACAAATTCAAGAATTTTTTTTTTTTAAATTAGACCTTGTTTCCATTTTCTACATATCGCTGCAACTACTACATTTTTTCGACTGATGCGTAGATTTGCAGTTGAGGTATTTCTTAAATAACAAAATGTTGAACAATATTGATGTATAAATTTTGATTTAAAACGCTGACAAAACAGTTTATCAAAACGCAAAGTGAAATACATTCTCAAGTAGTTTGAACAAGCGATTCGCATTTCGTTCGCTTTGAGTTCCCTGTAAGAAAATTTCCCTATCCAGTGAGTTTAGCTGAGAATGCCAGGCGAAACACATTTTGTATAAGCCGGCAGCTAATGTTGCTGTATGCCAGATGAATCGCCATTCTCGCATACGGAGAAACAAAATGCGAACATCTAGAGGAAGTGAATGTGAATGCCCAAAGACGAAGGTCTAGTTTTATATTTATCTGGTATGATTTTGCATGTTGGCACTGGTTCTTCGATTACAATAAAATAAATAAACTCCTGTTTAACAAATGCCCTCTGAACTTAAAATTGGTAATAATTAACTTTTCTGCCAAAACAGACCATTACCACTGGAATTAAGTTTTAACTTCGAAGTTGATAGTTAAGTTGTTGTGTTAATTTGTCTCACTGCTGGATCTGGTTTTCAAAGTGGCTTTCGATATTCTCTCATCGAAGAATTCCGACTCCAAAAGTACATACTCGGAGCTTGTCTTGTAAATTTCCTCGACTATTTGCTCATTAGGAGAATTTCAACCCCAGGGAACTAATGTCGGTAAATTTCCCCAAAAAGGAATTCGACCGAATCCAGGTCCGTCATCAGTTTACAACTCCAACACAATGCCGCCAAAAATCCCGCTTTCCATTGGGCAATCCATTGTTAGTTCAGATGATCTTTTAACAATGCAATTCCCGTTAAAATACTTTTAGGCCCGGCAGCTCTTTAGGAAATAACTCTTTAATTGACTACCACTCCTTTCCTAGGCCATTGTACGATTTTCGTTCCCCTTCCAAAAAGCCAACAGAAACCTCTTCTTTCACCAGCAATTTCATCACAGCAACCACCTGAAGCTAGCTATCATCGAACACCTCTCTTCGGTGGGCAAAGAATCTTCTTCCATTCACCTGTGTGTGATGTGTGAACACCAAAACACAAGAAAGAAGATGGAAACTTCCACTTGACTTAATTTATGCTAAAAGAAAACCGACCCACAAAAAAGACAAGAAAAAAAACAGTCTCTAGCTGTCGACGTGGTTTCATGGATGCCAAAAGGCGAAATCCCTACTTTCTGTCGAACAAGTTGTTCGACACATCTTCATGTCGTCGCCTTTTCGTCGTATCTTTTTGGTCGTATGGCGATTGGCGATTCAGAATGAGGAATGTCTCTACACTGATGTAGCAGACTGTAGAGGCGCATCTTTTGGCCCCTCTCGTGCAGTGAAAGTTGTATCTTATATCTCTAACATCAGACATTATTTGGTATCTAACACGGGTTTGTGGCTTTTTTACGTTCGCCCTCTCTCTCTCTCTCCGTCTCCCTGTCGAATCGTTAAACGATTTTCTATATCAATTAGCGATCTTAGCGTTTTCATTTCGCTTGTGATTTCATTCATGCAAACGATGCTGACGATGATCGCAACTAATGGCCAAGATAATTATTTTGTTTTGAAAATATTTTTTTACTTATAGCTAATTTGCATACAAGTTATGGGTAGGTATACGGTGTGTGTGCGTACAAAATTATAGAAGGCAGGTACCTACCTTAGAGTAAGGCCAACAAACCCACAAAGTTTTGCAAAAGCCTCGCATAGAATGGGCTAGGCTTTCGATTTTTTTCATGTTTTCTGAAATGTTTTTTATAAATTTTTCATTAAATTGTTATTGTCAACGCACACAGTTGTGGGCACATTTGCACAGAGAGAATGTGGTCATGTTAATCACCACCATGTGTGCTAAATAGTGAGAGGTAGGTTTTACTTTTGTGTATAGGAATTTGCTTTACGTTTAATGGTGCTAATGGGGAATTTTACTATTGACATTAACCTGCGGAATGTAGTGGGTTGGGGTTTTCTTTTTTGGCCCAATGAATTCAATTTGGTTTTCTTTAAAAAATTGCTTTCTAAAAAAGATCACGCACCATAAAAGGAAAACGATCATAAAAACTTTGACAGGAGGCTGAGCGCGAGGGAGAAAAGTGAAATTATTGATATTTTGTTGTTTTGTTGCTGATCTCTGCTAATGGATAAACGATTAACGAGTCACTGGAATTTATTAATTATTGTTAGCGATCATTGGGCGACAGATAATAATGCTAATTCAGTGTGAGGAATGGCTAATTGGAAATGACAGACGGATAAACATTTGTTCAAAAATTGGTTGGCATTATGACATGTCCACTGTTGATCAATACATTAGCACAAGATCTTCAAAATTGAGCCCACAAATAAGATGTTATTATAAAAAATTATACATTTGTGTAACCTATGATGCAATCATGAAAAATACCGATTCACTATTGTATAGCGTTTTTCACTTGGAGGCTCATATGTTTTAAGCAATGAACTTCAAGTTTGTTCTAAGAACAAGTTTTCCATCAATCTCAATAATGTTGACGACTTTTACACAACAAATTTAAGCTAAATATTTATTTTTTTCACTATATACCAACACTGCTATACAATACGAGTATAAACATGTTGAACAAACACAGGAATTACAGGAATTTTTTTTTAGTTTTGACAACAGTCAAACTCAAGTCGACAGACTGTTTCTTCAAAAACCGAGCTTCCAACGGAAATTCAGAGCTTACAAAACTAGATAAAAATATTAGCTCCCTCACAACACAGAAATTCCAATTTCGTATTAAAACGAACGGATAGGAAACTGACAACTCTTTTACCAAAATTTCTCTGGCAAAAGATTAAGAATGAGTTATCTTCGTCTATGACAATGCGTTTAGCAATTTGCGGTATTTTGTATAAACAGTTGCCATTATTGTTTAGCTTTAATAGACAAATACTTTCTGGAAGTTAAATTAATCTTGAAGAAAGTTAAGATAATATTATAAAGGGTCGTCTAAGTCAAATGTGCCCATAGTTAGGCCCTAGTTATAGCTATAGGTACGTAAAAGAAAAACGTAAAAATATTCTTTTGCTTTTTTCAATCTTGGTCTTAAAATGTTGCTTATGAATTATAAAGTTAATTTATCAAAAAAAAAGTAAACAAATAATCCTTAAATTTTCTAGAAATGTGTTGTAGGTATAATACTATAATACAGCGTTTCCCAAAGAGTGCTCCGCGGAGCACTTGGTGCTCTGTGAACGATATCCAAGTGCTCCACGGAAAAAAAAATAACAAATAACAAAATTCCAATACACTAGTGAGTAGTTAATTTTGTGCTTTTGAACTTGTCAGAAATATTTCCGCTAACAGAGATACGTCTTCCCAGTACAAATTTCAATTAGCGTTAGCGGCAATGGCGTGTTTTAAACGCGCCCAATAGATACGGTTTTTGTTCGGTCGGTATTCAATTATTGCACTTGCTACACATACATAGCTGCGAAAAATAGCATAAGTGCAAAGAAGTGCTCCGTGAGGAATTTTTCACCTAAAAAGTGCTCCGCGACTAAAAAAGATTGGGAACCGCTGCTATAATAAAATGTGACAAAGTATTTGCAATCGTCTTTCTTTCGTTAATATATTGCAGTACGTATAATAATTATGAAGTTTGAAAACGAAAAGGTGCTCTTAATTTGCATTTTTGGATTTTTTTCTTTAATGCATTTTCTAAATTGTTAATTTTTACGTCCAATTCAACACGAAGTTGGGGGTGATCTTATAGATATGAGTATTAAAAAATCTAAACGTTTCCAACTTTACGTAGATCTCAATTTCAAGAGAAGTACCTGACCGGTTTTCTTACAAAAAGCTTAAGAAATGCCATTTTTACATTTGACAAGGTTCTCTTTAAGTGGAGCATCTACAAAATAAGTTGGAATTACTTTTTTTGTAAGCTAAATACCTATTGCACTTACCTACCATTTTGAATGCGCTGATATGTTCTAGGACAACATTCAATTGCAACTTCTTCCTCCGTCATCGTTGAAGACGAAATTGAATGGAGTTTTACTTGTCAAACGTTTGAGCTGTCACTTAGTTGTCAGTTTTCAAAGTCGAAAATTGGTGAGTAGAAAATTACGAAAAAAATCAAAAGAGGGGAAATGGATTTACCTCTCATTTTTTTCTTCAATTTTCGCGCATTCGCACAAGTTCTTAACAAATTTTTAATAATTTTCCGTTTGCAAAAAAATTACCCGAACCATTTTATTTTTGTTGCCCCGATAAATTTAAATTCGTACTTAACCCTTAAACCCTACCCATCCCTGAAGAAACACTATTACTGTGATAGCATTCTGTGATCTAAACATTTTCAGGTCAAAAATGCAAGTATACTTTCCGTAAAGTTTAGTACCTACGCTGCCTACGTAGTAGTAGTAGTTTAAATATTTTCATTAATGATAGCTTAACCAAATATTCTAAGGCTTTATTTATGGCAGCTAAAAGATGTAAAAGGGAGAATAAATTCAAATATGTGTGGTTCAGAAACTCTCATATTTTAATGAGGAAATCTGATAATAGTGAGGTTGTTGTCATAAGATCTTTTGAAGATTTAACTGCTCTTCATGGGCAATGACATGAATGACTACTTTGATCTTGTGCGCGATAGCCTCACTATAAGAACCATTAGATATAATTCAGATAGAAGTTTTAGCTGTGGCAATTCTTTTTTCGTTGTACATCAAAATATTCGCAGCTTGCGTCAAAACTTTGATTTACTGATTGGTCATCTAGAAACTTTTGTCAACCTGCCAGATATAATATTGGTCTCTGAAATTTGGATTTATTCATGCGAAGTTGACGATTATCTTATTCCTAATTACACTTTTTTTCCAAATCCTAATGATACGTACGCTGCCGGTGGAGTGGGAGTTTTTGTTTCAAACTTGTATGAGCCTGTTATTAAAGTTTTTAAGCTAAGAAGCGCGGATGTCATCAAAGTGTGTTGCAATATCCAAAATGAAGTATTTTGTTTTGTCTGTGTATACAGACTTCATTCATCATCACCTACATGTTTTTTAGATGAATTTTCAATCTTTTTGGCAAATGAACGATCTGGAAATCTTATCATATTAGGTGACTTTAACCTAGATATTTTAGTTTCTAACTCGGTTTCTGATTCGTATCAAACACTCATGGCTGAACACGGATTATTTTCCTTCATTGAAGAACCTACCAGGCCATCTGCTGGCACCTGCCTCGACCATGTTTTTGCTCGTCTTGAGAATTTTGCTGTTGATCAGCTTGCTGGAATCAACATGGATCTTAATATAACTGATCATTGTATGACAGGAATCTTTTTTGAAAACATTAAACGTAGTAGGTCATATGATTCTTCACCAACCCCTTATAATAAAATAAATTTTCTTGTATTAAACAATAAGCTTCTATATGAAAGTTGGGATAGTGTTTATGTGGCACAAAATGCTTCTACAGCTTATGAAATTTTTCTTAATGTTTTAAAAATTTACATTATTTCTTCTACCTTTACCTTATCACGTAAAAAATCAGAATATCGTCTCAAACCCTGGATAACTCGCTCCCTTATCAAAAAAATAAATACTAAACACAAATTAAGAAAAAAATGTTGGAAACATCCAATGAATAATAGCTTAAAAAGTCGCTTCAGAAATTTATGTAAAAAAGTGAATAAGGAAGTGATTAATGCGCGGGATATGTATTATCGTTCAAAATTACTAAAGACAAATGGAAATCTTAAGAAGGAGTGGCAAGTTGTTAACAGTATTATTAGCAGAAAAGTTACTACTAACACTAATCCTATCGTAATGAATATCGGAGGTACTGACATTTCGAATCCTTTAGAAATAGCCAACGAGTTTAGCAATTACTTCGCCTCCATTGGAGAATCCTCTTTTTCTGATAGTTCGCATACTTCATGTAATTGTTGTACTAAGTCTGTTACTACATGTAATAGCTTCGGAAACAGCTTCGCTTTTGAGCCTATCACAGGATTTGAATTGCTAAAAACTATTAATTCTCTGCCTAACTCTAATTCGTGTGGTAGTGATGAGATCTCGAATTTGGTTCTAAAGAATATTGGTCTCAATTTAGTAGATATTTTGTCTTACCTCTTTAACTTCAGCATTATGTCTGGAACTTTTCCCACTGATCTGAAATGCGCCATAGTAATTCCTCTACTTAAAAAGGGTAACAAATCAGACCCATCCAATTATAGACCAATTTCGTTATTGTCTTCTATTTCCAAAGTATTTGAAAAAGTAGTTAAAACGAGAATCTTAGCCTATCTCAATAATTTAAATTTTTTTAGTCCCCTACAGTTTGGTTTTCGGACTGGTCATTCCACTGAGGATGCTCTACTGGACTTCTGCTCTATATTATATAAGGGTTTAGATGACAAACTTTTCTGCGCTGGCCTATTTGTCGACATTACCAAGGCGTTTGACATGGTTGATCATGTAATTCTCCTAGATAAATTATATAAGGCCGGATTCAGAGGATTCATTTACAATTGGTTTGAGTCATATCTTAAAGATAGAATACAGCGAGTTAAAGTTGGTAGCAGTTTAAGCAGTCCTAAAACGAATAACCTGGGAGTACCCCAAGGCTCTGTACTTGGTCCAATTTTATTCCTAATATATATAAATTCCTTATTTTCACTTCCATTTTTGGGTAAAACTAAAGCCTTTGCCGATGACCTTGGTATTGCTTATTGTTCAGTCAGTCCGTTAGATTTAATATCTAACATAAACCATGACGCATTTTTACTAAGAAGCTGGTTTGCAGAAAATAGGCTTATTGTTAGTAGCAAAACTAAACTGATGTATTTCAGTCTAACTGAACAGAGGATTCCCGACTCAGAAATAGTTTTTCACTCCCATGATTGTGCTAGTCATAAGCTGTCGAACAACATCTGCAGTTCCCAAAATGATCCATCTTTCAATAGTAAGGCAGATTGCAGTCCTAACTGCTTCAAAATTGAAAGCGTTGATAGTTTTAAGTACCTTGGTGTTACTATTGACCAAAATTTGAACTGGTCCACGCACATTTCTCTTTTGAAAAAGTATCTTCTTTCCACTACTCGCTGTTTTTATCGTCTAAGAAAGTACTGCTCTTCTGACACTATGAAAATGGTCTATTATGGCTTATTCCATTCAAGATTGCAATATGGTCTCTGCAGTTGGGGTGGCGCTTATTTTAATAAGCTTCAGCAATTAACAGTTATTCAAAAATCTGTTATACGTAAAGTTTGTAGTTCTCGTCGTTCAGCTCACACTATGGACCTGTTCAGGTCGTTAAATATTCTTCCTTTGCGACATTTATATTTTTTCAAAGTTCTTAAGGTATTTTTTATGAGAGGCGGGTACCTGGAAAGTCCGATTTCTGACTTTCGCTGCTTACGAAGCTACTCGAACTTCGTTGTGAATTTGCCTTCGTTTCGCACTACAAGCTACAGAAACTTCTACTCCATTGCTTCTCGCAAACTTTTTAACTCCTTACCGTTTGAAATTCGGTCCATAAGAAATTCCCGCACGTTTACAAAACTAACGAAAATTTGGCTCTTTGGATTCAACCATGATGAAATCAAAACGCTTTTACGCTATACTGCATAGTAATAAAAATATATTATAATTATACAGAAAGGAATTGCTTATTTGCTAATTTTGATTAAGTAGCGGTAGTAGATACTGTTTGAATTTATCCTCTTTTATATATTTTTATTGTTTTTCCTTTTTGTCACTTGTTACAGATTGCTTTTTCTTTCTTTCTTAAATTGCTATAATTCTCTTATCTTAACTTCAACCTTTTACTTTTTATCCACCTTTGTACACCCCACAAAGTTAAATATGTCAAATGTGACATCATCTCTATTTTTCTCAAATAAAGATGTCACTAACTATTCTGTATGTACTATGTAGCTATATTTAAAAATTTGCTTTGTTTTTTGTAATTATTCATACTTTGTACATATTTGAATAAAGAACTAAATGAAATGAAAAATGAAAATGCTCGAGCTAAACTAAGTTTTTGCTGCTCCATAACTTTTAGCTAAAATCCTAACTAAATTTTGAAGTAAGACACGCCTTGGATAAGCGTCACAGAAAACAGCTGTTCTTTCAAAATAACTTTCTTCAAAAATTTCCTATTCTAGGTAAGAGGAGTAATTATTAAAAAAAAAAATCATCCTTGATTATAAATACTTTTCCGCAATACAAAAACGCAACAGAACTTAACGATCTGTCAAAATTTAGCTTGATAAAATGTACCTACCGCCCCCATTAAATGGGCACGCTAAATTTTGACAGATACCTACATGAAGTACATTCTGAAACAAAAATTTGATTTTTTAAGCTGGAGCTGCGTACGTATCGCTTAAATTTACCTCAGCTAGGTTTTGTTTTTGAAGCTTTCTTTCGATTCGCTTTTGTGGGCAGATATTGTCCGAGACACTATAGTTATTTTCCTCGACCTACGAATTCCGAATTCAAATAACTCGACAGCTGCAGCTTGCACGAGCTGTCAAGTGTTGACTACGCACAAATTCAATGGTGACGTTCGGGAACCTAGTTCGTGTAAAAAGTGAACTAGATTTGTCTGGACGAGGTATACGAACGCGTTGACTAGTCAACTTGAATTGTTGTTATATTCTCGAGGTGGATTTAGAATTTTGAATTTTAGAAATGTCAACTAAGAATGCATGAAGGGTTTTCTTGACTGGATTTGTAGGAAATGTCAACTGCAAAATCTATTCACGTGACCAATCTGGGACTGAAATACATGAAATTATTCAGCTGTCAGACTTACTTACTTGCCCCGCATAGTCCCAATGAATATTTAGTTAATTTTTCAACCATCCACCTATTCGCAAGTAACTTTACATATTTTTATTAGCAAGAGTATACGGTTCTTTGCGGGACACTTCAGTATTAATAATCCCAACGGAACTGTCGTCTTCTGTTCACTGTTGGAAACGAGTAAGAGCCTCCTTCTAGTTGCAATGTTTACGCCGTACTCATTAAGATATACACATTGTCTTATCGAACGAACGCCCACTTTATGGTGTCATAAAAACCCCCATGCAGCAAAAGATACTTCCTTATTGCTGCGGTCTATCTTCCTCATTACTCAATGTGTTCGGAATATTTTTTCGTTTGTTTTTAACACTACCCACCAAAAGACGATCTAACTCACACGTATAAATTCGAATGCGAACTCCCAGAGTGTGTCTTAATTTTGTACACATATTCGCAATAATTCTGTATGTGCAATGCGTGCTTTAAACAACTTTTCCAAGGCTCCCACTTTGCGCAAGTACTCACTGTAATCTATATATACGTACAAATATGTAGATATATTGAAAATCAGGAAACTATTTCCATCATCATTGGCGAACAGCACCATATACTCGCGCACCATTAGACATGCAATATGTAGAGGTAGAGGCATAGAGGAAGACTTAACCATGAGGCAAAACCTGTTGAGCTACTTCTATCTATGTGCGGCGTATTACATCGAGCGCAGGGACCAACATCATTTTGCTTAATCCACTGCGATACCACCTTCTGTTCTTCTTGTTCGCAAAAGAAACATCAACTGCGGAAAAGCTATCGCAAAACAAAACAGCAACGATTTTCCACCTCTCAGTTGTCCATTTGAGGGTTCTAATCTCAGCTGAAGCTGGAGCGGGTCTTGTGGTCGCCTGTATGAACGACTTTTAACAAGCGAATGGGTCTTTGATGAAAGACTAAACATTTTTCGGTATCCAATCTGCACATGTGCCCCAATCGGACAGACTCGCATCTTACGGTATATACACCACATACGGGTACCTATATAAATAAGCCTTGCCTGAAGCGAAACCGCCTGGGCTGACATTTTGAGTGATTAGCAGATTTGTAAATTACAATTGGTTGCGGCCGGTGTGCGGTGGATCGTTGAACTCCACCAACCAACGGGATGGGTGTTGGGATGTAATTGGGTTACCAATCTATTTGCGAGGAATTTCGCTGGTATAGTATAGGTATGCGAGTGTTTGGTTGCTTTTCTTACTTCAAGCAGCACAGCAAGTGTGGCAGTGCGCTGACGCTGAGTAAAACTGTTCACAGAGTGGGTAGTACGTTGGTCATTATTTAATCAATTAATTTCATTTCAATGCACATTCACCTGATGCGATGTTGCGGTGGTGGCGGCGCGCGGTGCTAATGCCCATGGCGATATCATATCCATAACTGTCGCGCTGTCTCCCTCCGTTTAAAGGCGGGGATTAAGTGTGTGACTTTCCTTGACCAACAGCCATTACAATTAAGATCACTTTCTAAAAAGAAATACTGGCCGCAGTCATCTCAATTAATAACGACAGATCGGTTGGGCTTGTATTTAGTTTTCACGTGTGTTTTTTGTTTTCTTCTTCTTTCACTTGATTGTAAATGTGCAACCATAACCGCGTAATGATCGTGAAATTAATAACGATGGTACAGGTTTGTGTAATCTGTAATAATTGATTTTAAATTACGAAACTTGTCTACCGAGTACTGACTTGTCATCGACTGTAGTTTATGAAATCTCTTTCGCTCGTGGAGATTTTGAAGGGAGAAACGTAATAGGATTACGTGGGAGAAGAAATGAATCAAAGAGGCGTATGGATGTGATTAGTACTTTCATGAAATGAAATTAATACAAAAGGTGAGGCACGTCCTTCCCTAGACAGCAACTTAGAAGAACATCATTTAAGCAACAGAATTCCAATGCTAATGTGGTTGAGCCTTTATGGCTAAAATGCAGGTGAAGTATGTCTGTGCAATTACATAGATTTGGCAGCATTGATTCACTAAATCAACCAGGGTTGTTTATGAGTGAGCTATAATCGATGACCACATTGGTGTACGCTCGCAGTCTCCTTTTTAGGCGTTTGTGTCCTAACTTTAAGCATTTCGTTGAATATGTCATAAGTGACACAGACGGCGGAATGTGACAGGTCTAACTCTAACAATTAAACGGGGATTTGACAGGGCGCCCGTCAATAAACAACGCTCCAAATTTACCATGCTGCTCATTTTTAATCCATTTTATTAATTCCAAAAGTGACAGCAATTCATATGTTTTCTTGTTGACGTCTCCTGTAGGTACAGCTAACTTCTATAATGTCCAATCTATTGTTATGACTTATAAACCAAGTTTCGAAAGAAGAATTTATTACGGTATGTATGTCGGCATGTCCTCTGACTGCGCACAAATATTTTCATAATTCCATAATCCGCATTAATTCCAATTTCAAGTATACCTACTTGACTGCGATAGCGGCAGGTCTCGTAATGACTCAAAAATACGTCAGGGAAAGTATTTTGCGATTAAGATACATGAATATAGTAATTTTAGGAATTTTCAGATATAGTAAACGAAAACAATTATATTACTTAGAAAGAGGTGGCATAAATACGTCAAAGTTTTTACCATTATTCACGTGATATGATAGCTATCCAATCTATAGCCAAAGCAATGTGCAGCTTATCGCGGCAAAAACTTGGCCAACCTTTGTGACTGATTTACTGCTGTTTGTAATAAATATTGTACATGAGTTTTTCTTTCCATACAACAAGATTAGTTATTCAGACAACTGACTTTCGAAATTAGCTATTTGGAAAATAAATTCCTGACCACATCGAGCCAAGGCTTTTCTTGGAAATTAGCCATTTGTTGCGGCTAATGGCTATACTGATATGATTTGCTCTTTCAGGGTCTAGTTTCGCTATATTTGTGTGCCATGAATAATTTATTAAACCCTGCACAGTCAAAAACTGCTAGCAAACGACAATAGCGACTTAAGTGAATGTGTTATTCAAAGTTGGGATTATTTATTCAAATTGTTGTATTCTTTGGGTTCTAATAATATTCTTCCAAAACTCGAACTCTTATCATAATCTATCCCGCATAGACGTCAGCATTTAATATAAATATTTATGTATGAAAACAAATCGTTTTGTAGCTGCACAACTCTAACTGCCAAAGTGCATCCATTCTAAAAACTTGATTTTAACTGACGAACAAATCAGAATAAAGCGACAGCTAGTTTTGAATAATATTTTATGCATTTTCCATTTAGACCCACTTATGAACGAGATGGAACAGTAAATCCTAGATTTAGGTCGCCTTTAAACTGACAATTAATCTGATTGGTTCTTTGTTTATGTTTAGCAATAAGAAAGCCTGCATTAGTCGATTGATTTAAAAGTTGAGAATAGGTGTGTTTAGTGAAGCAAAACTGGAGCAAACCAGAGCAGAGTGGAAGAACTGTCAGAAGAGGTTAATTTTAAATGAGAATGGGCAGTTGTTTCCCTCTCTTTTAGTTGGATTTGGTAAATGGTATCGAAGAAAAAAAATCATCAAACTTAAGGTCTGCTTTCATTTCAGAAGAATTACACAAAAAAAAAATAATTTAATCGTCTGCAAAATAAACTAAATTTCAACAAGCAAACTGAATATGCAAAGCAGAACATCACTTTTGACACTTCTTACACAGCTGTTAAAACCTGGAGATGTTTGAATATGGAACTACGTTTCAGACAGCATTTCATTTCATTGAACACAAAGATATGAGTATATCTTAGAACCTCTAAACGCAGCGCCCTGTCATGTAAAATCGTCTAAATGGACGTTTGGATACCTAGTTTATGTAAAACGTCAACTAGATTGGTCCGGACTATGTATCCGAACGCGTTGACTAAGCAATTTGCATTGTTCTTGTATTGTCACGGTCAGCGTTACCTTTGTTTGATCTTGAATTTGGAAAAGGCCGTTCATAAATTAAAAAAAAAAATATTTTCAAACAAGTTTATTTAAAATGTAACACGGTTGCCTATCACAAAACTATTATAGTCTTATGCGAACTAATCGTTGTTAATTATCGTGCGAAAATTCTAAATTACCAGAGTAGCCTTAGAAATGACACCTTTTTCTTTCACCAGCCCTTTCTTCGTCTCTTCAGAATTCTGCAGCTGCCACTCTGTTTGTTATAAATGTGACTCTTCGAAACGTCAACGCAAGCAGGATTTTCTTGACTAGATTTGTTGGCTTCCCCTCCATAAACGTCAACTGCAAAAACTATACACGTGATCACTCTGGGCCAATTAAAACTGAAAGACTGAAACACATCTTACTAAACTAGGAATCTGAACGTCCCCAATGATTTATCAAAAATCACTTTGCCCATAAGAAAAAGCGTAAAGTCAGACTTACAGACGCACGTCTGTCATCTATGTTTACTACTTTATGTCTTCCGCTCTCGCATCACGAACACGATGGCAATCATTTTAGTGTTTATGTTCTTATTTTTACAAACAAAAACTAAATTAACTTTCATTTTATTTTCTCTCTCATTCATAAGTCAAAGCGGGAGAAAACGTGCGACGAAACAAAAATGGAGATATTAGCAAAGAAATACGACTTTGCTTAATTTATCTATCCCACTTGACTGACAGAAACACTTTGACATTTTATAGCAATGCACTAATGCTCAAACTTATACATACCTACCTATCCGTATGTAGAGATAAAATGTTGTTAAACTGATATGATTTATATTTCAGATAAATGTTTGTTATGATGCCCGTTTTTGGGTTTTTTTAATAGTGTATACAGTATACATATTGTTGTAACTTTTATGTATTATTAATAGCAAAAGAATGACAATTTAATTTTTATATACCTAGCTAAAGTGGTTAGTCGGTAATAATAACAATTCAGTGATCAACTATTGCCAGAGTGGTTGTTTTTAAAGAATGAGTGACCGTGTTTTTAAAGTAGTAAAACGAATTGAATATTGAATCGAAAAGGAGTTTGTCAGCTATCAAAATATACTCAATTGACAACTAGTGCGGAATCCAGTGTATAGCTAATAAGCGCTACATTGTAAAATGGTGACTATGACACAACACAATGACAGCAAACTATTTTCAAATATATCTCCAGTTCGCTGTCAAAGTTCTATCATATAAGAAATGAATGCATCCTATCAGATTCAGATCTTTTGCAATTTTTTCGGCCGTCACACTGCCTAAACACAATGAGGCCGCTGTAGTAGCGGTATGTAGCGCTGTCAAAGTTGAAATGCACTGATTACATGTAACGTGAATATAATGCGCGGCCACGATGTAGCGTGTGGTAGCGGCTGTAGTAGGTACACATTGTCTCAAAATCAATCGAAATAATTATCGGTTCTATGTTTAGGGGATAATTTGAAATAATGTTCAATGTACCTCAAATTTAGAATAAGAATAAGAACTTTGAAAAAATGCTGGTTGATAGCGATGTCGAAAAACTAATAGAATTGGTAAGAGAAAAAGAGATTTTATGGAATCTTTGTCATCCACTTTATAAAAAAGCCCAGCAGCTTGTTTGAATTTGACAAACTGACGCTACTTCATTGCGTACACTTTTTGTCTGCACAAGCCGCAAACTTTGACAGTTTGTAATACCGCCGCATACCGCTCCTACAGTGGCCTCATTGTCATTATGTTTACGCAGACACTCTTTACAACTGCGCAGTAAATGTGACACAGAAAGCACAATTATTATTATTGGCCGCATTCCACTGCCCACTAGATGATTAGCAACATGTCAAACTCCATACATGAAACAATTGACATTTCACCATTTGCGCTAGATGTCTACCACTTTTTGTGAAATATCGCTTTCAGGGAAATTCCTCAATCTAGCTCTGCATTGAGAGAGAGAGAGGGAGACAAAGAATTACCTGTCAAGGGAAATCGTTCAAACGTTTGCAAAATAAAAATAAATACGAAGAAGATCAAGTGTATAATTGTTATAATATTAGTAATAAGGTAAGTAAAATAGAAATTCAGATATGTTTTTATAATATACTAGCTGACCCCGCGAACTTCGTTCCGCCCAAATTTGTTAATGTAATGAAAGTAATAATTTCGAGCATGCCCAATGCACATGCTATTTTATGTAGACGCTTAAATACCAATGGCAAGCCGTTCTGAATAAGCGGAATCCGCAGAGGTTTGCAAAGTGCTTTATTTGGACAATGTCCATTATAATTTTAATTATGTAACTTAAGAAATAGCACTTGATTTTATTTTTGAATGGGAGGTGCCACAAATCGTTTTCCTATACCGCTTATGTTTTGAAAAGTACCACCTATAGTGTGGTATCCTATCCTTCAGCGCCACCTATCGGGTCCAGAACCCAAGTAAAAGTTGATGGTTATAGTGTCCTACATTTCAGACGTATTTCCGTAACAGTATAACAGTCCGTGGTACTAATAATATTTTTAACGTCCAGACTACATTTTTTCCAGCTCGTGTGAAGGTTAAAAATGATTATTAGTAAGTCCCAGTGTGTAATGTATTTGGGAATTACTTGTGACTGTTAAATTGGTTTTCATGTGTTTGTAAGTTGGTTCGCACGAAAAAGAAAATGTGAAATAGAAATACTGATACCATTTTCAAATCTTCCCATGAATCATGTTTGTAATTATGACATCATGCAGGTATACATCGGTTTCGGGATCTGGAACCTCGGCATATATGATGTCATCATCTTGGTCTTGTTGCATTCTTTCGACTAACCAAATGAGAATGTAAGCATGAGGCAAGCCTCTTTTTTGCCATTCAATTGAATACATCCAACATCGAGTATAACCAAAGACACGATGCTTAACAATATAGTTCATCAGCGACCGACGAAATATTTGTAACTTTAACAGAAATGAAGAAAACTAACCGCACCTATCAACTTGGTTGGTAAATTGTAAGCCTTTTCCCTTCTCTCTCTACACCGGTACGGAAGGTGTTATGGTACCTTTGAGTTGCGTTCCCCATAACCCTATTCACTAATCAGCAGAATACAACAATTGTTACACGCTCATTTTTCGTAACAACCCCTAAGTGCAAACTCAAAACTATCCACAACTCCTGTTGCCTGTCATCATTGTCCACGTCATCTTAATCACCCCTACATTTCAACTTACTCACACATACTTATGCAAGGATCCTGAAAATACATGTCAAACAAAAATGATGGATTCAAAAACCATGAAATAAAAAAGTATCTACTCCATTTCAAAAAGTTACTTAATGTAACATAGTAAACATAAACAAACTTATATTGGTTATATTTAAAAAAAAATGTCAAAATTGTTGACAACAACAATTTGCTTGGAAAATAATTAAAACTAGCTGACCCGGCGAACTTCGTTCCGCCCAAATTCGTTAATGTAATAAAAATAATAATTCCGAGAACGAACAATGAATAGCTATGCTGCCTTTTGTAATTCGGTCAATTCAAATTCTGTATTCAAAAGTTATATTAAAAACAATACAAATAACTAAAGTATAGCATTGTTGATGTGTTTAAATCAAACCGCAATGATTGACGTGTCAGCCAACCTTAATTTTTTTCACTAAAGTGCTTTACGGTACACGACGTACAAAGCGGATGATTTTGCTCACACGTGAGCACGCCACATACGATTGATTGATACGATTGAAAAACATGGGAATTCAATAGTTGATGTCACAAATATCCAGCGATTGTCCTTGCGACTTATCATTTTTTTTCATAATGAAAGCGATATGCATGGGAAATTGAAGGCGCTCGGAAACCAATTGCAAATCATCGGAATCCGTTGCTTTAATTTTAAAGTCAAAATCTTCGCTTCCATGACATTGGATTTGAGATTCTTCACATTCAAATCAAACTTTCGTTTTAAATTGTGTAGCGATGAGCCCCGAACATCAAACGAATTTAAAAATTAAACATTTGAAATAAGTTTTGTTGTATTGGAAGTGACACAACCCGTTTATCTATCCAGTCTAATTTTTTTCAAAGTTCGGTTCCCATACTAAGTTCCATTCCCAATCTCATCCCCTTCAACTTTTATTTTCACGGCAAAAAGTAGTATAAATGCCATTTCAATACGAATCCCCCAAGCCCAAAATTGTAAAAATTTAACGATCCATTCTCTAGTTATGAGTGCACACACAGACGTCAGTCTCTTTTATATATTGGGGTACCTGGAGATGGACAACAGCGCCACGTATCGGATAGACAGTCAGCGCACCTACCCATTTCCCACGCAAAATTTTGAAAATTAAATTCTTTCTTAGATTTCCTATCTGTGTTAAGATCTACACAATGATGATCAGGCCCATCATAACATACGCTTCTTTAGTATGGCGGACTAAAACAAAACAAAATAACGCCATTGCTAAGCATCAAAGGGTAAAGCGACTTGCATGTCTCGTTATATCCGGAGCCATGCGTAGGCGTACCTATCCTACTGCGACTATAGAAGCCTTAGGCCCATTTTATTCACTCGAAGTTGAACACAACTTGGGGATTTTTATATGGAAAACTTTCCAAGTTGTGTTCAACTTCGAGTGAATAAAATGGGCCTTAATAGGACTAACACCTCTACACATATACATAAACAAAGGGCAATTCGCAGCTCGGCAAGTTTAATCGAAATGAAAGAGACAATTCTCAGCGACCATCCTGAGTTAAAGGATTTTTTCTCTGAAATTACAGTACCTACCTACTTGGTATGATCTGCGCGGTAACAGACCGCTTTCCAAAGACTTTATGTTTCAAAAAAACGGTTCTCTACGGAGATCCCTAGTAGAGAAGCATGGGCGTACAATAGACCACCTACTTGCCAAAATAGTCGAAAGTGGTTTACGGATGGTTCCAAAATGGAAACAGGAGTGGATGCTGGGTTCCACGGACCTAACCACATATACAACACAGGTACTAAAGGCATATACATCCATATATTCACGGACAGTCAAGCAGCTATAAACGCCCTTAGCTCGCCTATTATTGCCTCCAAATCAGTACTAAGCTGTTTCAACGGCCTTCAAACGCTCGGACGTAGAACCCTTCTACTACACTCCCAAATCACAGGGAGCTTCTAAGCCCTGAAGAGATGAAGAAGTCATCTGCCAGCAGCTTGATTAACTTTGTTAGAAAAGTGGAGAATCTGCTCGCCTAAACATTATTCTGGCCCTATGGTACAATAGATCTTATAGGTCGACGTGCCCTTCATCGCTCAGGCGTAGGCAGAAGGTTTTACATAAATCTTTAGTCGACTTTCTTTCGTGACGTCGTTTGTAGTTTATGTGCATGAAGAACGAAAGAAAAGTATTTCCCGGAATCATACAACTGCGTAGTTGAAATTTAATGCAGTAAAATAATTTTTTTTAATTGTTAATATTTTAAAAAAGTAAAAATGCAAAGATAAGCACCCTAAAAATATCTTTTTTTTGACACTTCTTTTGTAAAGATTGGTTGACCGTGTGAACTGCAAAAGGGAGAAACACACTACAGAAACTACAGAAATAATATAGAGGGGATAATTGACAACAACAATTGCTTTGAAAATATAAAATATTTTTTTTTTGTATTTGAAGTGTCACTACTCGATTTCTATCCAGTTTATTTTTTTTTAAGAGTGCTTTTCCCCATGAAAAACGAAATGTGTGCCGGAGGTACCACGCCCCCTTGTACAATCCCGCCCATATTTGCAGCAGCACTTAAAAAATGCACACCAAACCGACGTACCAAATTTTGTGCAAATACCGTTATCAGGAGCAGAAATAATTGATTTTTAATTTGTGGTTTGTATGGGAGGTACCACGCCCCATTGTCCAATTGGACCGAATTGTAAATCTAAACCACCCGGGGCGCAACCCAAACGCATACAAAAAAATTTATGCAAATCGGTCCAGCCGTTTAGGAGGAGTTCAGTGACAACACACGTACGCTAGAATTATATATATAAGATTGTATTAATTCTTTGATTGTAGTGGAAATAATGTCACTTTGCCGCTGGCGCTAGGGCGGCGTTCCTTCATCTGGGATATTTTGCGCTAGACGTCTAGCGGGAAACGGAACGCGGCCACTGTAAAAGCCATTATACTCCAAGTAGGAAAAACGTTTTGTGATATTTGACGTAACTATCTTTGATTTTATGCCGAAAGAAAGGTAAAACAAAATCGAAATCTCTGGGAATTTGCATAATCTTCCTCCATACTTACCCTTGCGTTAGCTTCCTCATTGCTTTTTTTTATTCCGCATCCGTTTTGGAGATTCACACACATTCGTAAACCCAGCGCTGCAACGACTTTAGCTAACGGATTTCCCTGTTCTCAACCAATTAGTTGAATATAAATCGAAACCGAACTTTTATGCAAAACCTACAAATGAATTAATTAATCAAACGCGATAAAGAGGCAAGAACTATTGAAATACTTTTCCCAATCAAAACAGAAATATTAATCAAAGCTAACTTTAATTACTGCCTTTGTCTCTTCGGAATAGATAATTATCTCTAGGCACGCCGACCGACCTATTGTAAGAAAGTGCCTACTTACGCAATAGAATGAGCTTCAAATAACCTGTTACCTTAATTACAACCTCGATCTTATAGACACATTCCATTGGCACTTATCTTTCCAATCTTTCAAATCTCTTTGAACAGCATAATAAATCCGAATTGAGCCGTCACATACACAAAAGTTGTGACATTTTAATTACTTCTTGGACTATAATTTAAAAAAAAAACAATGCCCTGCCAATCGACACGGTTTTACGCTCTCAATAATGATTTCTGTCTTCTGCCTGACATCGTAATAACTTAAGGTGAACCGGCGTCGACCGCTTGATTATGTAATGGGAAGCGATTCAGATAATACCGCCCATGGTCAATTTCCGCGGCCTTTGTCTGCATAACGAACAAATCACGTTTTGGCTTGATAAAACCAACGAGTACTAAGCCTTACTCAGGCTTGCCCAACACTTACCGAAACTGACAAATGACAACAATGGTCGTCATGTTCATTGTTCATGTCTGTGTATAATTAAATTTAAATTGCGAAAACCACTAAGGACATCCCTTGGAGTAGGGCAGACCACCTTCAGCAATCTTCTTCAACCTTATTCAAGAGAGTTTCGAAACCAATTTGCCCGACAGAGGGCTCCCCCGCACTTCGGTTGACAATTCAGTTGGACATTTTGTAACATTTCCCAGCATATTTGCAACTGATTTGTGCAAATTCACTGCACACAATCGAAAGAATAACAGCACACGAGACGAAGAGACAATGATCTTCTTGTTTCGGATTCAGTCAGAGGCATCAGCAGCGGGCACCGGCCTGAACCGCTAAAGTGAAACAATGTAATTTGCTCGGCTGTGGGTAATGAAGCCTGCTGCAGCAGCGGCCGAGAAATGCTTAATATGCACCTTCATCGCAGAAATTGTTGTGGCGGCATGGAGTGTACGTATAAGTAGGTTGATAAAAGCGTTACCAACATAAGATACGAGTACGGATTGTTATTGTTTTTTTTTTTTTTTTTAGCTTTTGCCAACTTTATGGAGATTTTGTAATAGTTCATTAAAAAATTGTTTTGTTTACGACTTAACGGGGCACAGTGCTGAGGAATTAATTAATGGGAGTTTTTTTTTTATTTGCAGAACAAGGACGTTGATTTTCGTTTCACACCACAACTATTTGTAAATATGTGAGTATATACATTGGCATTTAATATCCACAACAGCACAACCACATGACAACCAGTTTATTTGTTTTAGCGGTCAAATGCACTGTTTTTTTTTTTTTGGTGAGCTGCAATTAGGCAATTAGCGCCACCTATCGGGTCCAAAACCATCCTATCTTTCTAGCTGCATACAACCATGCTCACATACAAAGTTTCATTGAGATCGGTTGAGTTTCTCAGAAAATCGACAACAGCGCCACCTATCGGGTGTCGGTTTCTCGGTGACGATGACGCGGTGTCGTTTTAAAGGTAACGCGAATTCATTAATTTCTTCCCATCTAAAAGTACCCAACGCGCCTAAAGAAGTAATAACTTCAAAAATCAATATGCTGAACTTTTCCATAGTTCCTAGAGCGTCAACTTTGCGCTAGATTGACTATTTCACTGAAAGGTTAATTTCACAATTTGTGCTAGAGCTAGAGCTCGAGCGGAAATAAATAAACGTCAAATTCGATAGTTACCTTAGCCAAAGGAACGCAGTCATTTTCGTTTCCACTTGTGTCATAATACACAAACGACTTGATTAAAATTTCCCTTGGAGTCGTTCTAAGCCCGAAGAAGAGTACTGGCAGCAGATTCTAGTTTCAAAATATCAGGGCGTGTCAGATTAAGTGTAGTGTATATCTATTGTGACCTACAAAATATTCAATTTGAAGACTAAAAGCAATTATAAGTAAAGTGCGTAGTCTTAACTTTAGTCGCCTACTATCGAAGTGTAAATCCAGGTGATATTTTTGGACCGCAGGTTTTTACCAAAAGATGGTTACATTCATACAAAGCTGTCACTGCCTTCGTTGTTCGTTGCTTCATGTTTAGACTATACGGTGTAATTTTCTGACTCTCCATTCCAAGATACATACTCAGGGCAATCGCAAATAAGTTCCGATGTAAGTGTTTCACTTGTCAGCAATGTAAATTATATTGCTGAATAGAAAACATTCAGGGGGAAATATTATTCCCGATAGGGGTGACTTTATAGCTGTCACAAGTCAAACCGCTTGCTCATCGAAGCTCAATCTAAGAAAGAGGCTTAGCCAAGATAGTAAGTTCACCCCCCAGACTACAAGACTCTCGGCTTAAATCAGTTTTTTCTTGTACTTCCGCATTGGTTTTTGGTTCTTACTAAAATAAGTTCACAATTGCAAATATCGAATTGTCAAATATCACTTTAATACTGAAAGACTTCTCATCCTCCGTAAGGTGACACCCTTTTCTAAACGTTTGAAGGCGGTTAAATCAGATATGTTCCGTGTCTTTGTCTTCATACCTGAATGAAGATAGATTCTTATGAATTCAGCGGATGCGCTATAGAGCTCGAAACACCTCTGCAATTGTTCCTCCATAAGTTCGGAAAGCACCATTTATCTACTATTCCATCCTACTTACCTGGAATCCCAATTACCCCGTCTTAATCGCTGTCAGAAAACTACTTATCCCTATGACCAATTGAAAGGTGTTTCCACAGTCCTACAATCAACTTGAATAAGGTTGCAACATTCCCCAACGATGAGCATGCCCTAGACCATAATCAATCGTGGCCGAGTGTAAATTTCACTTTATTACCAACTCAAGTTTTAAATTAATATTCTCCTCTCCGATTGGTGCAATTCAATACAGCAGTTATTAGCTGATAATTTTCCCTTCTACCGAATTATGTAAACGAAGTGTGCCGTCTAACCGTCATAATCATAACCCTATCCAATGGTCAAAAGAAAGCTTGCACACACAAAAAACACCAAATATACGAGTAATAATCAGATTTCCAAACCAACTGTTGGCATTACAGGCTGTCAATGATTTGTATATGCGTCCGACTACGAGACGGTGTATGTATAGGCGTGCGAGGTGCGACATCTTCACTCACCAATTGACATGATTACCAATTTGAAATGCAAGGTACTTGCAGTAATGCCTCGACAATGTTAAGCGCTCATACCCAACTTAAGGAGCCTAGCTACATATATCCAATAATTGATTGCAAAATTGTGTTGTCAGCCTTAGGCCTGCAAGTTACCTATAGTTCCAAAATGCACTCAATACGTGATCAAACGTTATTCGTTGGCAAACACGATGAGTGCCTTCGGCTAACAAAAATCCAGTCAGTCACCTCAGACGTGATTTTTGTTTGTTTTGTTGGCTGACAACATTCGCCTGTTGTAATTCAAATTGAGTCCGCACATGCAATGTACAACGTTCATCGGCCAAGGACAGGTGGGCACTTTGTCTTGACGAAATCTTATAATTCGATGCAACTACGAGTGCCTATTAATTGGTTAACGGAATGTGCATGTAGGTTTGGATAGTTATAAATTATTGAATGCAACTCAACCAAGCACTTTGTCCCATTCTCCCAAAAGAGGGCGTAATCGCATATCACTTCGGTTCGGTTCATTGCAGACTGGCTAATGAAGCAAGTAGCAACCGAATTCTGATCAAATTGCGGCAATTAACTGTGGCGAGTTGGGGTAAATATGGCAAAATTTTGTATACAACAAGCCTGTTGGTTGGGGCATTATATAGATTGGTGCACGCGAGGCGAGGCGTTCACAAGTGAAAGTGAATTGGGCTTATTAGAGAGGTGTGGCTCATTATCAGATAAACGTTGCTCGAGCTAGTAAACAGCGGCAAATAAAAATGTCTTCGTTCATTAGGGGTTCTAATTTACGATTATGGGCTTATTACATTAGAGAGCCAACCAACACCGCCTAGAGGATATAGCTTCTTATGCAATGCAATGTTGGGTGCTCTTTTGAATTGATTTACGTTGTTCAGCTCATCTATATGAAGTGGAGGGCAATAAACCACTTCCTGGTGATGTGGGATACATTGAGAATTTAATCTTATATGCTTGCTATTACCGCCCCACGAATGAGAACTTTACCGACGGCTATGAGAATGATGAAGTTTGAGCATGCCATTGAAATACTTGGGTATAGGTTGGGTATTCATAAATCCTTCAGTGTGCGGTAAAAAAAAATGCCGAGTTTTTTCCAAACCAAGTGTTAGATATCTGTTGAGCAGAGTTTCTGTCGAACACTTGACAGCTGGATTAGGTGGCCTTCCCTGTATCCTGTAAAAGAAAGTAATGAAAACGATGTTGAACTCTGATGGGGTACCTACTTTCGTCTTCAAACCATCCAGATAACTGGATCGATGTTAGAAAGATTGACCCAAACACCATATCAGCCTATACGGGCCTTAACATTATATTAATACGTGAACATCCGAGCTTTCCGTACGCGTTTTTGGTATTTAATATGAAATGAAGAGAATGAAACTTATGTTATATAAATAAAAATGTTCAAAACACAAGTCACGAACTCGAGCTGTAATTTTAAGAGCAAGCGACTTATCTGCTAAACAAAACGGGTTAAGAAGGGGACTGAATTTGGACTGTCCGTTCGAAAAAAAATTGCCATAAAAAACGAGAACAAACTCCGCCAGGTGGAGAATTATGCAGGTCTCTAGCAAATTACAACTATAGTGAAAACTAAAGATACAAGGCTATGCTGTCCAGAAGGCTGGAGTATAGAAACCAGAAGAAGATGTAGGCTGAATTATCTTCGCAATGGCACAGCGGCTAGTACGTCGAGCCAGGGGTCCAACTCCCACTCAATTTTCACATTTTAAAGTTCAGTATAAAAGCTTTTGCAGGGTATATCTAAGCAGCTGGGGCCAGTCTTGTTGTTTCTTTTTAATGTACCTTCAGAGCAACCTTCCAGGTCTTGGCAAAAAGTAAATATATGTATAGATACCGTAGTTCAAAAAGTCAATTTGAAAACCCACAGTCCTTAAACAGTCGTCAGTTGATGAGCCTCTGTTTATGGTTACGACGTCGCTACTCGTTTCATCAAATATGACATAACCTTATAATGTTTCCCACATCCAGCAGGCCGCTCCACCTGGCCCCATATACAGCTTCGATTATACCACCCACCAACAGTAGTAAAAGCTTAACCATTTTTCAAGTTTACTGCCCAAATGCCCATACGAAAAAAAAAAACGTAAGAGTGTAAATTCGCTTCCGTTACCATGCCATAAAATACCTCAAAAATAACTTAATCACTTAACACCCGACGCGACGCACCTTCATAACAATCATTTACTGGAAACCTTCAAGAACCGCATATTATGCCCTAAGCCTGTTGCATTCGGTGCGCTATGGAGGCTTTCGATTTTACAGTAGGCCGTTATAGGTAACTGCGATCTTCACACTTAAATCGTGTTGAGGCACAGTTTTATTTTTCTCGATTATTTTGATAATCGCATTAAATTCGTAATGAGATGGCAGTCCGTCGTCGCTCATTCAACAGAGCTCAAGATTCACCTCAAATTTACCCCGCTGCACCCTGCACGTCGATGGACAAAGTTTCTCTTTCTCTCTCTTCTTCGCCAGAGTTCATGTGTGAGTTGTGACTTGTGAGACCGAAAACGAGTTCCGCACAAAAAACAGAAAGAAGTGCGCACACTCGAAAGTCGAAACCTTAATTAAGAGCTGAGAGATGGCAATTCATCATCATGCGTATCTTGGCCAAAAGGAGAGTGCGCCATACCTAACCAGGAAATTCGCAACAATTGCATTGTCTACTAGAGTGGCTGGGAAAACTTTTCACATAATGTACCAGTACCTACCGCGTTAATTGCACTGCACTTTTAGATAAGGCGGGCGCATAAAATTAAAGCATGCACTTCCAAAGCAAGTGTAGTTGTTGTGTTTGGGGGCTTTTTCAGTTGGCCAACTATGTGTACCTATGTTGCGAGTAATTTATCACTCCGAACAAAACTGCGAAAATTACCATGAAAGGTGCACACAACAAAAAAAAAAAAAAACTCTCAAGCTTCTAGTACCTGCTTAAAATTCAAGCGCAGTCGTTGCTCGTTGGTTAGTGGAACAACCAGCGGAGAACTTATCACTTTCGTTATCGTGATTCAAGAGGTTACCGTACGTGTCATGTACGAATACGAATACGTACGAAGCGAAGCGAATTTCCAAAGCGAATATTTATTTAGAAACGATTTTCTATTTTCCCGTTGAACACGACCAAGTCGGTCGCTTGTGGGGGATTTAGTAGAACAAAACTATCTCGAAAGTGTGTGGCTGAATAAACAGAAGGAAACGGAATTAAAATGCACGGCAGCACACCAATGTACTCAGTTGTATCTACATTTAATGTGAGCATAATTACTCGTGCACGCATTCGAACTGTGCTCAGCAATGGTTAGTGTGGGTATATGGATGGACAGAACTAGGTTAAGCGAGAATAACGTTCTTAAAGTGTTTTTTTCGTTATATTTATATGTACGTTGCTGTAGCACCTAGCACTGACAGGAATTTTGAGCTGGGACTGGGAGAGCACGAGCTGGATATTATGATCTTTGACTGTGTGTCACTATTTCATTGAGCGCTTTTTTTATGGTCAGAAGAAGCGGCATTTTTCATTAGCACTGCTGTTTGATTTTAATTAAATGCAGCGTTAAGAAGGCAAAAGTGTTAGGCGTTATGCCCAATACACATTAAATGAATTAAATCTGTCCCTTACACAAAAGTGGGACAGAAGAGAGCTAAAAAGAGAGCACAAAACATGTCCTCTCCATAAAAAAAAACCTGCAAATATTGGCCCAAGATATTTCTTTTGTCTAGTTGGTTATTGCTGACTTTTTGTTTGTTTTCATTTATATTTTGTGCTTGTATAGCAATAAAATAGAAGTAGGTTATGTTAGGTTAGGTCTTAGGTATGTGGGCTGGCGTGGAGTACCTACTTCGTGCCAGGTCAACACTGACCCATTGTAATGCCAATAGGGGAAAAGGTTGTCCCTTACCCTTAATAACCTTGTCTATAAAATACTCAATTCATAACTCACTGTGCTGTTGTATACAAACCATCCTTAGGAATCTATGTTGGAGACTTGGGCAGTGGTAAAGGCGAAGTTTGTTATGTCTTCAATAGCTTTCTCATCACCGCAGCCTTTACAAAGTTATTCTTCCGTCAAACGTAATTTGTTCATGTACCTAATACCGCAGAATGTTGTTCCCCGTTAAAGTTCCTATGAGGATGGAAGGAGATTTCACAGAAGGATCAGCTTGTTCTGATACAGCTGCCGAACCTAGCCTGGCTAATTCGTCCGCTTACTTGTTGCCTGGAATGCCTTCATGTTCTGGAAAACAGCAGAGCAATACCTTATGCTGGGAAAGAAGCAAAAGAATTGAACTGTTTAATTTCTGCAATAAAAGCATTCCAAGCCATTGTCTTAAATATAAATTCGTTCTTTGTTCTACTGATAATTAAATATTCCCGCCTAGAAAAAACTCACATTTCTCAAATTTGTTTCTCAAAGCGTTCCTATTCTTGTGGGTTATATTTCATTTCGATGAGCGAATTCTCTTGCATGAGAAAAATGAAAATGATTGTAAATAAAGTGTGACAGTTCGTGATAAGAATTTTTAATTCGCGGGAAAATGTTTGTTATTGTAAATTTCACTCACGCTTATTCTGAGATTCGATCGAATCGAGTATTCCTCGAATTTAAAATATTCACTCGAATGAACTCGTCACATTCTAAGTTTCGAGGGAAAGGAATTCATTATCGAATGATTTTACTGATGAATTTGATTTTCGAAATCAGCTTTTTAAGGTTTTAGCTGTCAGATTGTACATTTTTTGGTTTGCTTTTATTAAATAAAAACAACTTCATATGTATTTTTGGAGGAAAATCGGTCAAATTGAATCCAAAAATACTCCGAGACAAATCGGATCCATTTAATCTGCCGGTTAATACAAATAAATTATTATTTTTCCATAAAACGAACAAATGTTGCTTCCTAGTTCGTAATATGCGCTTTATATACCTACATTTTGTGATAAAAGTGAGCAACATTTCTTTCAATTTATTAAAAAGCAATTCCACTAACATTTTTTAATACAGCTTTCGATCAGAAATTTCCGATCGAATAAAAAAATTTGATATTTAACTCAAATCAATCGAAACTGAGAATGCCGGGAGAAATGAACAAAAAATGAATCTCTATCAAAATCGAAAGTAGGAATGCCAGTTTGAGGAAATCGAATAGTTTTCTATTCGATTCGGATCTCAGAATAGAGGTGACTATTTAAATTTTTTGTGTAGGTAGTTTAATTTTTGGACTAATTAAATACTAAAATGTTTTTGCGGTAGAACAAAAAATATCGTATAAAAGCAATTAAATTGTTTGTATTTACGAATTGAAAATTTGCTATTTTTTTTAAATAAAAAAAAAACATTATATTTAATTAATTGAACATATAATCTAAAAAAACATAACTCTTAATTGATTTAAATAGCAAAATTTACAATTAAAGTAATTTTCCCGCGAATGAAACACTTTTGCCGCGAACAGTCACACTTTATTCACAATCCACATAAAACCGTAGCGATCCACAAACTCACGAATGCAAAATTCGTTCGAACTTAACCTTTTGCAGTGTCAAAAACTTCGAATATTCGATCTCATGTGAATAGTCCCCAATAAATCCATTCATTTAAATGCGGGCTGAATTCCAAAACGTCAAAAAAAATTCACATTTGAATGCATACTGCTTTCCTGATGCAAATCAAATCAAAATTGTCTAATTATTACAAAATATATTATTTTACTTAGGACTCTGGCGATGAATCCATTTTATTTGGCGCTTCAAACTGAAATGTCAAATGTCATTTGCATCATAATCATTCACGATACTCGGTTTGCTTTTGTTGCGCAGATGCTGCGTTCTAAATGCGTTTTGGAAAATCATACATTGCATCACTGTAATCCGCTTGCATTTTGAAGCGCTTGATTAAGCAGTAATGCAGAAGTAGAGCGTTTTGAAATACAGCCAATATGTCGCTTACAGCAGCTGGCTGACAGATTTATTTGGACTGCAGTACCTACTCACCCGCATACCGCCAGTCTGAGCAGAAAATGGAACGATATTTGAGACTGTAGAACTTGCCACATAATTGAATCGATAGCACCTTCCTTCCACCTGATGTAAACAATCCACATACGTATTCAGATAACTTCCATTTAAGTTACTTTTTTCAAATTGCCCAGGCTGTGGAATTTATACCGATCGTTTCGGTAAAGGAATCTCAAAACAACATCCAAATCGGTCAAACCAACCCAAGAGTGGAATAATAAATCACTAACTCCATCCATAGACCTATCGCCACCTAATTCATAAAATTATTTGTAATTTCCGTTCACAGAAACCGAACAAAAAAAACCAAAGGAATTCGTCATGTACAGATGGGGAGCCAGTCCAGAGGTATCGAAAGCATCGCAAACGAACCCAAAGATTTATTGAGGTTACGTACATCGCATGGAAACCAAAAGTGAAAACCATTAACAACAGACTTATGCTCCATCAAGTTGTACGGTAGGCTAGTACAACTGGCTTTTGTTTTGTACTCTCATATCCATGGTTAGCACCGACACGATACGTCCTTCAAGAAAATTCGCGCCGACTGCACCTTGTTTTGTTGGCCTTTCGCGATCGATTTTCCCTGCTGCTACACTGCTGCCATCGTGTTCCGTTCCGATCCCTTCACTCCATAAAAGTGAATTTATACACGTAATTTTTTTTTTTTTTTTTTTTGTATCTTTGTGAGGTAGGTACCTATGAACAATTGGACATATTGTCAGAGATCGTTCCGCGCATACTTGCTATATGCCATTCGTCATCGTCTGCACAGATGAGAGCCACTCTTGTGAAAGGCTTGCTAAAAGTACTGGAACTTCAATCGGTTCCAATTCCAACCAAAAGAAGCGATTTCGACTTTCGATTTCGATTCGATGCTGCGAAGAATGCAGATTAATTAATTCCTACATTTGTTAAGAAAAGCATTAAATTGTGTTTGATTTATAAACAAATAAGAATGACTGTGCCCGAGTCGGCTTTCTATCTGTCAGTCGGTGCGGTATACGAGTTTACATACCTGTCCACTGTCCAGTCCACCTGTGGCTTTGGTGGGCACACTCGATATTTCGATTCAGATTCTGCTCGTTGATATCAAAACGATGCCATGTGAAATGAAAAAAGATACAAAGTCAAACATTGACGGTCGATTTTGTTTGTTTTTTTTTTTTTTTTTTTTTCTTCTCCGATTGTGACTTTGACAAGAAATTGATGATAATTGAATGGGAATTTCTATTTTGGCGGGAACATAAAGAGAAAGTACATATTATGAGAGAGAGCAATAAATGAGGATGAATGGAATGACGTGTCCTTTAGTGGCTGTTGGCGATGCTAAATATGGTCAGTAGATGTTTTTGCAATGCAATTTTTAACTTCTTTTCCTAATATGGGAATGATAGTGAAGTCGCGCAGATAAACGAAACTGCATTGTTAGGTAGGTACTCTCGTGAAATTTTTATCGTTTCTTTAGAAATACATACGCTTCTAGCTGTTGGTGGATAGTTTGTTATTTAAATGACTTATCAACAAAATGAATTAATCGGTATTATGGTTATCAACCTCTCAATATTTTTGATGAATTGTGGATTGTACTAGATTTAAGATCTATTGTGAATAGTTTTATCGATAAACTTGATAAAAGAAATTTATATTCATAAAATTCCCTATCAACCACAAATGTTGATACGTATCAAATATTCGGGCGGTCAAACATTTATTTTAACATCAAATCATAAAATTTATTTCCTTGTATTTATTGTTTAAAAAAACAACTTTAGAACGAGGTCCGGACTTTCTTCCATCAATTCTATCAATCTATCGATTTGTTTTCTATTTCTTACTACCTACTCTACAGCTAACATTATTTATTATACCAAAATTAGACGTCAACCATAAAACAAAAATCAAATACAAACTAGAAACGTCAAACTTCCAAACAGAACTAATTCTCTATGATATTTTAATTAGCGTTTACAATTATTGATACTCATGTCATAATACCAAACTATCGATGAATTTATAGATGTTATCAAGTATCAAATAATTGGGAACGTTCGGATTCCTAGCTTAGTGAGTCTGACAGCTGTCTAGATGTGTTTCAATTTCAATTTCACGTGTATTGTTTTTGCAGTTGACGTTTATGGAGGGTAAGCCGATAAATCTCGCCAAGAAAATCCTGTTGACATTTCGAAGAGTCACATTTAAAATAAACAGAGTGGCAGCTGCAGAATTCTGAAGAGTCGAAAAAAGGGTCGGTGAGAGGAAATGTTGTCATTTTTAAGTCCACTCTGGTAATTTAGAATTTTCGCACGATATTAAGCAAACCATTAGTTCGCATTCGACTATAATAGTGTTTTGATAGGCAACCATGTTACAATTTAAATGTACTTATTTGAAAATAACAATTTTTTGAAAATTTATGAAGGCCTTTTCCAAATAAATACATAATTGCAAAATCAAACAAATTAACGCAGATCGCGGGAATACAAAAACAATTCAAGTTGCATAGTCAACGCGTTCGGATTCGGATTCATAGTCCCGACAAATCTAGTTGACGTTTTACATAAACTAGGTATCCGAACGTCCCCTTTGATATTTCATAGCCATAGCCATAAGGCTGTCACTTTTCGCTGGTCCAGATTGGGGACGTTCAAGTATCTGGGTAAATAAGTCTGACAGCTGGCCGACTTGGTTTATTTAATTTTTTTATTGCAATAGATTGTGACCATTTTTTTTAACAATTTTTTTTAGTTGACGCTTACACAAACGTTGCAAATCTAGTCAAGAATTCGGACATTCAGATACCTAGTTCACGTAAAACGTCAACTAAATTTCTCTCTGGGTATATTTTCAATTTTGACGCTTGAAAATGTCAACTGAGAAAACAGTCAAGGTTTTCTTGAATCATAAACGTTAGTTGAAAAAAATCGACAATGACGTTCGACTAGACCTATAAGCCTAGTAGGTATGCTGTTCCAGGAACGCTAAAATTAAGCGCCTCTCCAATGTTTCTCTCCACCACTTCGCTTAACGTTGGCTTAATTTTGACAGTGTAAGTTCCGTAAAAAAAACTATGTTGGCACAGCTGATTGACTTGCTCTGTTCATACACTTGGTACTTTCTATATAAATTTCTACATTTTAAAAGAAATTGAATTAACAAGAACGAATTTCTTTGTGTTCAACTAACCATTCTCCATTGGTAGGTACTGTTTCGTTTTAAATGTTTTTGCAAATGCCGTAATTTTCTCTAATCTGTCAAAATTTAGCTGTGGAAAAATGTATTTTGCATTAATATACGCTTACATAAATTCTGTAGAGAGTTTTTGTAAAGCGGCTCAGAAAATTTAGCTTGAACGAATTAGCGGAAAGTTTTGGGGGGGGGGGGATTGTACATAGACCCCCGCTGCAGCGGATGTTTGCGGCAGAACAAATAGAAAATAAAATTGAAAGATTAGAAAAGCTAGAAACAGCCATCTTAAAAGGAGTTTAAGAAACAGTAGTCACAGAAGAAGCACCATATTATAAACCCATTTAATCTAAAATTCGATGCGCTCCACTCAATAGCCGAGTTCAACCATTCACTGCAGTAATACCCCATAATAATCTGGAGGAATCTATTATCAAACGGATAACCACATCTGATAAAGTACGACTTAAACGTTTTCACACTCACCTGACCTGACGAGCTACGAGTACGGATGTACTAGTACTTCACCCGCCGTGCCGTTTTCGTACCCAAGAACATGCCATCGGCTCATTAGGGAACGTTCAAGTGTGCCCAAAGACCGCAAAATCTGGGTGAGTCTTGGCATTAAATTAGAATTTCACAATCGGAAATCTTCACAGCTTGGGAGTTGGTAGTTGGTACCCTTTGGTAAGCGCAAAGCGATGACTACACCATCACCATCCTCTACAGTCTAGATATCAATTAAAAGCAATCTTAATTATAATCAGCATTAGGAGTTCATTCATCAAGTTGGCTTCTGGATTGCGTCAAAGCTAAAAAGAAATGGAACAAGACCACAAGAGAACATGAAACAAAATATGACCCATACAGACGGCGACAATCTCACCTCCAGAACAGAACGTCTGATGCACTCGTCCTATTCCTCTATGGATGATGTTCAGCTCAGTTCATTATTTGGGTTGATGATGTCTGGGGTCTGGGCTGCTAACGTTTGATGGATGAATTAGGAGAACAGAAAACCCATTACGTATTCTTAACAGCATTCTGCCGAGTGTAAAATAAATTGCCTTATAACTGGTGACCTCAATTAAGAAAAGTCTTAGATTCAGTTCTTCCACTTCGCCTATGATGGTTCGTCTCTGTATATGTCTCATTTCGGCTTCTCCCGGCCTTTTTGTTAACTTTCATGGCTTCGCACACCTAATGAGCTTAGAATGGCAATTTATGTCAATTGCGTTCGCCGGACTATATTTCTGCGGCTTTAAGGTTTGCAAAATCAAATTACAAAATTTACTGTGATTTACACACAGAAGATCTAGGTCAGTTATGCGCGCTGAAATAGTCGTTAAAACGTTTCAGCGGGCCGTGTTAAAATTGCTATTCTACGCTTAGCTGCATCCAAGGTTGTGGCCAACGAATTGATAAACACTTGGGTTGAATGATTTTTAGTTCAAGTTTAGACGCAAGAAAGACAAACACATGTCGGGCATGAGGTATTATCGAGTGTCTACTTTAATTGGCCTTTTAATTTCGGTATAGTGTTTTTGTTAAACCGATTTGGTTTAGCAATATTAGGTACGAAAGAAATGCAATGCGCGCCTGAACGGTGTCAATGGAAATCATCAGCCTTTAAGAGTAGGAAACTTCAGTATTCAGTGGTGAGTTCAGAAAAATATGAAGTAAACAAATAGACATCTACCAAAAATGTTATCAAATGCATAAAAAGCTGATAAGATAAACGTGTTGTAGATATTCAGAAACTGAAAATAGTTTTTATTTAAAAGGCTTTCAATGATTGATATGGGGAAATGGAATTATTAAAAGAGAACGGAGGATTATGCGTGTTGGCTTGATAAGGTGTACACTGTAAACGAACTGAATTTTTTAGCGAAAGTTCAAGTTTACTATGACTTAAGTAAGCTTACTGTTTATTGTGTTTTTCAACTTTTATACAAAATCTGCCAGCTGAAAGTTTCAATGTTCTCTGTTTCTCATTTCACTGTATTTCTGCAACTGCAACATATTTCGTAAAATTTTAAAAATTTCGCCAATTAGCTTATCGATATAAATCAAGTGACTGGTAATAACTTGTGGGAAAACAAAGTAGATTTTAGTTTACTGCAAAATACCTACAGAAAAATGAACAGAAACTTTGCAGAACAGAAGTCTTTAATAACATATATTTGTTAAAGTTGTGAAAAATAAAAATCATGAGGGTTATGTACTAGAATATTTGAAAAATAAAATCAAGGTTCGACTTACAGCATCTGTTAAAGAGTAATACGTAACATAATTTACGTATTGCGATAATTTAACCGCAGTTTACAAGTTTTTTTGACGTTTAAGCAGAAGAGATACCTAGCCCATCTGTAAAAAGATGGGCTTTGCAAAGCAATCTATATATGTATGTTCGTTCGGTAACTTTTCGGCAAACGTAAAATTATTAAAAATTTGCTAAGAAACTTTGCGAATGCGACCACGTACTGAGAAAATTTAAAAAAAAAATCCATATCCCCTCTTTTCATTTTTTCGTAATTTTCTACTCTCTTGATTGTTGAGATTTGACATTTTTCATTTTTCTATACACGAACGAACCTTATACGTAGACGAAATATGTTGATAACATTTTGCTCCTATTTACAACTAACATTTATGTAGGCTCAAATGTATAAAAAAAAACAATAAAATACAAAACATTTAATAATCTTCAATTTATTATTCAGCACATAGAAAAATGACGACCATTAACGATCAGAATAAAAAAAAACACACAAAAAGAATTAAATTAAGACAGACAGTGCTATCGTTAAAGAATTCAAAAAGAACTTGAGTTCCTCTATTTAAATTGCAAATATTGATATTTCCAGTATAAAATAAAAAAAATCTCTTCATTTTGAATAATAAATTAGCTTTGACAACTTATTACTTTTTTATATATTCTGGTGTTAATAGTTTTATTTTTTTTTGTATCCGTTTGTGTTTTGCAATGAATTTATAAAATTACTTTTTTCCCAAAATGATATAATTAACAATTACTGCGCAACTTTCTTCGTCACTAGGCTCGTTTTTGTTAACATCAATCTTAGAAGAGTAAGTAACACTACATTTCACTTGACAGTTGACACTTCCGAGATTTACAAAAGCTCCTAATTTATTGCAAGTAAAAGTGACTGGAACCTTTTTAGTCTTCTGTTTATGAAATTTCTTGTAAATTGCTGTCAGTGCCGTCGACTTTCAATAGAAACGGCAATAATAATGACATAATGTTTGAATATAAATTCACTGAATGTTTGAAAGCTATGCTTGCTTCAACAACATTAGATTTTCAGTTGGAATTTATCATTAAAAAATAGGTAACTTCGAGCAAGAGTTCTAGAGTAGGTATTTGAGAAGATTTTTCAAAGAAATGAATAATTGTAATGGTTTCAAGTATTTTAAATAAGACTCCGTTTTCGATGCGGTTTAAAAAAGCCATTATTATAGTGTCACGATAAATAACAACAAATGTCAATAAATCAATTTTACAGTATTTATGACATGGAAATTCTTATTCGTTCTACCACAAAAGCATTATACATAGGTATTAAAAAAATCATATACCAAAACATAAAGTTAAAAAAAAACAAAAACTGAGTTTTAATGGTTTTAAATGTTTTTACAAAACGACAGCCATTTTCTAACGAATTGAAAATTCTTCCCGCGAACTGTCACACCTTATTCACAATCCACAAGAAAACTGTCGTGATCAGAAACAAACGCATGAAAAATTCGTTGGAACTTAACCTTGGAGAATAAAACTGAATCGTGGTTATCTGCGAATAAACAATGTTTTCATGTGAATGAAGTGTCAAAAACTACGAATATTCGCTTGTTGGCAGTTAACGATTCGCTCTCATGTCAAAAGTCCTTAAGCCGCGTATGACACTTAATTTTTTCTCTCATTTTTTTCCTCATTTTTATCAAATGTCAGCTTAGTGTAAAAGAGACAAAATGTCTATTACGTGTATTGCAAAGCAACCACAAATTTTCAAACGAATTTATAACCACAAGCTTCAAAGTGACTGGATGCAAATGTCAATAATGTTGAAATGTCAAAGCCAGAGCTTAAAAATTTAAATTCAATATACCTATGTTCAATGCATTTTTTTCGACATCTCCACATTAATTTGGTTCGTGTGTACGCACTCACTCCTACCGGGAATTCGTAGTAGTTCGTACTGCTCTAGTCTCATTTTAAAAGTCTGAAAAATGCAGAAAAAAAATGTCTGTCATACGGGCTTAAACGCCGGAAAGAATGACAGTGAAATCTATATCACATGATGTTACTCATACGCCATACACTAATGAGTTCCACAGTGCTGCTGAACGCAAAAACGACACTCGTAACTGTAAATTCAAATTGAAGTATTTTAAATCATCGTAAAAGAGTATTGGAATTTGGGTAGCAACACAGTCGTTTAGGAAGGGAAGTTTGTAATAAAAAAAAAAACAATGCATATTTATACGATTTAATATGGATGTTTAAATGGGTATCATTCCCACAATTTCTTTATATTTTTTTGATAGCGAAACTTATCCGGTTGAGTTTTCACCACACCTAATGGATGAGTTATAACAACGAATAATAATTTGAATAAAATATCTAGAAATTAATGCCGACAGAGAATTATACAGCAGCTGACAGTGACACACCACCCATAATACGAGTACACATTCTGCCATAGAAACATAAACGAGCAGAGTGGCGCAGTGGAAGCGTGCTGGGCCCATAACCCAGAGGTCCGTAGATCGAAACTACGCTCTGCTATCAATGATTTTTTTTTTTTTTTTTTCAACAATTAATAGGCTTTTTTTTGATTGTCGATCTCAGCAAAGCAAAGTAATTTGCACGCAAGTACAACAATTACGATCTACTTGGCTCTTCGAGGACTCACAGTAGTTGTTGTAATTACGTGCTGAAAATCCTACTTTACTTTGTTTTGCTGAGATCGAAACTAAAAAAAAACACACCTCATAGTCAGTCAGCTTTGTTAATACATATGTCATACACACACTAAACTAGAGAGTGGATCTGTCACTAGTCCGCTCGATATTTCAAGAGCGAATTTGAAAGGCGCGTAATTCTACGTCGAGTTCACACACTTCAATTTATTTTTTAGGCAATATTGTGTAAGATCGATGATCTTGAAGTTTTCCAATGAACATTACGCGATAGTCACTTGAGATCAGATGAAAGTGAAAAAAAAACTCCGAAAAGTCATACCGAATTGGGGTTAGAAAGAAGGAACACTAATCGCTTTAGGTATTTGGGTGTTGTCTGTTAGTTGAATGGGTGTATTACGAAAGAGTTTGATAGAACTAAGAACTGTAAACAATTGTACCTACTTAATTTATTATCTAACCCAGCTGAAGACTTTTGTTGTGCGCTCTTCGCTCCGATGACAATGTACCATGTTCCACAAAATCAGTCAACATTTTCCTCGCCAGTTGTGTTCTCTGAACAAATCAAAGGTGAACATCATGTACCGTTCATCATAAGTCGGCGGCACCCAACTGCATCATTTTTAGGGCAAGCTAACAGGTTAGTCTATATTTATAAAAGGCAGCTTATATTTTTAAGAGTTGCACCGGTATAAGAATAAGTGCATCACAGTCTGAAAGGCGGCTGCAACGACGACATGGCATGTATCTTCTTCATCTCGATGGCTTACTTTCTTCATTTGAAACCGAATGAAACAAGTCAACAAGAATAAATCAAAAGAAGAAAAGATTTCTCGGGGCACTGCCAGTCAAGTCAGGTGAGCCACTCTCGATGCAGTTGATGATGACGGCTTTTGCCCACTAGCGCATCTAATGGCTGACTCTGATCTAGAATTTCATATGCAGTGAGTGCAGGTTGTGTGCAGGTTGCGTGCTGTTGGCGATGCGACAACGCGGCGTTGTTGACCGGATAAAATTTCCTTTTAGATAATTTGCTAAACACGAATGAGAGTTTCATTCATATGGGTGTCGAATGTCTATATGGCAAAGACACAGACCAGACAGAATAATCTCTTTCAATGGCGAACACATCCGATTTCTGGGGACACTTGTGACCGATAATCCAACCTTTTAAGATGGGATAGCGGACAAAGCTGTCCAGTCTTATGTGCGGTGAACGACTTCTTTTTTATATCTTCTTTGGATGTAATTTTCCTTCAGACGGTTAATTACAGATCAAACAACTGCAATTGATGTTCGATTTATCTGATGCAGCAGGAGCTGAAGAAAAACCTCAAAACACTCGTGATAAACCTGATTGAAATTGAACTGATGATCTGGTCTACTTTATGCGGGGCCGCCTTAGTCTGGCTCTGAGTGGCTATGGGTAGTTTGGAAAACCGGTGGATCAGAGGCGAAAATTTCACCAAAACTCACAAAAGTGTGTTTGAATTACATTTTAAAGTCGGTTACGACTACCGGTTCGGCCGGGCACTGCCTCTGGACGTTGGTATTCGCCGAGACGCCAAATTTGTGGCAGTTTTTCGTGACTAGGCGCACCGATATCGTGTGCGCGTGAAGGATATACACTTTGTTTTTTGGCTTCTATGAAATATAAGCGAAGTTTGAGTATTCGAATGTGAATTCGGGCTGGTTTTAGAGAGTGAGTTCAATTAATTTTTTAGTTCAAGATCTTGAATGATTGTAGAGTGGACACTGGAGACAATGTGCGTGGAAGAGTGAAATTACAGTTTCACTTAAGTCGAAATAGTGGTTGGAACTAGTTCGACATAACTTTCACTTGACAGATCATAGATACATTTTTAGACAAAGTGCGGTTGAAGCTTTCGAAACTGGGGACGATTTCTAGTTTAGTAAGTCTGACAGCTGTCTGACTAGACGTGTTTCAGTTTTTATTGCCCCCGAGTGGTCACGTGTATAGTTTTTACAGTTGACGTTTATGGAGGGAAGGCCTACAAATCTAGTCAAGAAAATCCTGCTTGCGTACTCAGTTGACGTTTCGAAGAGTCGCATTCATAATAAACAAAGTTGCAGCAGGCAGCTGCAGAATTCTGAAGAGTCGAAAAAAGGGTCGGTGAGAGGAAATTGTGTAATTTTTAGGGCTACTCTGGTAATTTAGAATTTTCGCACGATATTTAACAACCATTAGTTGTGATAGGTAACCGTGCTACATTTCAAATGTACTTATTTGAAAATAACATTTTTTTGAATATTTATGAAGTACCTTTTAAAAATTTCCAAATTCCAAAAACAAACAAAGGCAACGCTTACCGCGAGAATACAAAAAACAATTGAAGTTGCTAAGTCAACGCGTTCGGATTCATAGTCCCTACAAACCTAGTTGACGTTTTACATAAACTAGGTAGCCGAACGTCCCCGCTTTATTTGTGGGTAATACGGTTGACAGATAAAAAATATGCATTTCTACAGGGTGCAGCATTTACCGTTTGAATTTGTTTTTTTTTAGCTTTATTATATCATCGGCAATTGGTTGCTTTTTTTTTTGAAATACAGTCCAGACAACCTTAGAGTTTTATTCATCATTTTCAGCCTTGCGAATTCATGGTATGAACTTTCTGTCACCTTCGGTCGTATGAAAATGGTTGACATTTTTGTGAAAATGGTTTTCGTTCAGTGGCCTACCAATTTTAGTCTTCATTTCAGCATCCAAAATATTGGTAATCCAAAAATAACTGCATTTGGAGGATGTGCAACTGTTTGGATCCTAAATTTTGAAATACGAGCAACGTTTTCCTAATTATTTGAAACCCAATACTTGGGAACCTACTATTTCTATAGCTACATTCTACATACGTCTATCAAGGAGCCTAGCTTAAATTATTTCGCTTCGAAGGGTTTGTGTTTACCAACTAGCCCCCCTAAGATGTTTCTTATTTCCAACTCGAGCTTTGAGACTCTGTCCACCTCCGACATAAGACTAGGTTCTTGAAACTCTCAGCCCTTGAGGTTTATTCAATAAAGCACTTACGAACGACTATCAAATTGTCAGATTGCATTGCTAGAGAGTGAAAAATTGGTTCAACAAATACAGCAACGGTGGGTTTTATTAAACCCAACGACAAAACGTGCTTCCAGGATTAGGCTCCGAGTTCTCCTGAAATTGTGTACAAAAATCGAGTGTGAATTGTATGACCGAATACAATTTATTTGTCTTATCCTTGATAAAAAAAAAAAACAAAGAATCTTTAGCAAGGAATCACCACACTCCACTTGACTCTAAAACTATTCCAAGTAGACGCGGATTTTTTAAATTTAGCCGTGATTTTGGTTGCCAAAAAATTCCAAAAGTGCCAAAATGACTGACTGACCATTCAGTCATTGTTGCGAGAGTAAGAGCGTATACTAATTTATATTAAGCTTTAATAGACTAAGCGTTCACACGAGGTCCACGAACAGATCTTTCCAAATGACGATCCTTTCTGAGAGCCTTTTTTAGTTTAGAATAAAATGCGACTTGCCACATCCAAGTTCATACAATCTCCCCTTCCCGTTTCAGATGCAATCAAACAAATGGCTCTACGACTTCGTCGTGATGTACAAAAGGCGTCATACTACGTTTGGTTCTTGGGCGCTGACGAGGCCAAGGGCCTACGTGGTTCACGAGTCATAAATTCCGTGCTGCCGTACCTAATCGATAGGTCGCGTGAGCAGGAACCACTTAAAGTCACCCTACAGGTGTCCCACAAAGGAATCAAAATTTTACAGGTAGGTACACCCCGACTCCATGAAGTATATTCGCCAAAAATTCATTCACTTACATTTTTTTTTTTTTTTTTTTCATTCAAGGGTGCATCGAAACACTTCATTCCACACAGTGCCATAACCAGTTCCGTGCAATCGGACGATATCGTTGCATGTGTCCTTCTCCTGTATAATCCCGCAACCAAGTGTCCCCTACATGTGCACGCCTACCGTTGCGATTCGGAGACCACGGCCGAGGCATTACATCAGCAGTTGCAGATCCTAATCAATCGGCCAGAGAATCAAAAGCGGTTCGAGGAATTGGAATCCAGGTGAGTAGTACTTGGTATATTTACATATGAGCATAATGGACCGGCGGACTACCAAGCTACCAACCATTGCCATCTGATTACGATGAGTGAAAGTGTGGCGATGAAAGAAAAGACACACAAGCACAAAATTAAATACAAACAATAAGGAAAAGAAATAAAAGATGGCGAAGAGGAAGCAAAACAAGCTCCAGTCTCTGGCAGGCAGGAGCTCCACACCAAACACCGCGGTTCCAGCAATGGAGCATAAATAAATCGAACGCCACAAACTATGACAAGCAGTAATGCATTTTTGTCGATTAATTATTTTTTGCGCCATTAATACGCTTGTGATGCAGATAACGCTGCTGAAAGGCATATCTGTGCGAGATGCCGGCAGATCGCGTTGATGGTGTGTGGAGCTTGCTTAGGTCCCGTACCGCTGCCACATTTAGGAAGCTAAGATATGATGTAACACCGACGAATGTTAATAACACGTTGTAGTGGGGCACCACTCCGTAACTGACTTGTGCAGCGCGCTGCGCTCTCAACTGAAGCGCAGATGCAGATATGTAAGATGTAACCCGTCCGTACTGATGAATAAAAAGTAATTCGATCTCTGCGGGGTTTGTTTTTTTGTTTTCTTTGTTTGAGGTTTTTTCCTCACTCTTCTGAGAATATGCAAATCGGGGTACCATACCACAGTATCTGTATCTTGTGCATCCGTGTTGTTGTTGGCCGAGATTTAGTTTTCAGATTTCGCGCAATGCTGGCACGATTCAAGCGATGCTCAGACGAATGCATCACTTTTTGTTCATTAAATCCTCTCAAAGCGATGAAAACGCGGCGCTAGTGGTGATAGGGATGAGCCCCAGTGCCAAATGAAGCCGGTCCAGCTGATGACATACATTTAACCGATCGAGCGGGAGTGAATAGGGGGGTGGCAGCGGCAATGATGCAACCGATTAAGGCGCAGCCGCAGCACATAACAAATAAAAATGTCAGAAAAATATTTTCGGTATTTCACTGAGACAACAAACGACCTGATGTCAATGATTACCGTACTTGTGAATTGTTTATTTTGTGGTTTTGCGTTATGGAGGCCGCATCATCATGTGCTCGCCGCCGCGGTGTGATCTTTATCGAGAAGACGCGACATTGCTTTGTTAGAGGTTTTGCTGGAGTTGTTTCTCTTTTCATGGCTTCAGCTTGTTAACATTTAAAAAGCACCATTTAAATGAATGATTTAAAGGTTAAGCAATTGTGAAAAATTATCCTTGTCGCGGGGCATTTTATTGGGGCTTGGAATTTAAAGAAAACATTTTGCAAATTCAGCGGCTTCGAAATGGTACGCCTTAAAGATCAAGAAGTTATAAACAGTGCCAGAACCTTTTACTTTCTGTCTTTGCCTGTAAATTCGGAGGACAATTTTCTAGATATGGGGTATATTATTGGGGAAAAATAACTAGAACGGTTCATAATTATTCCTTTGTTTCAAGGTTTTCTGGAACAACTCATAACCTCAATTACAACTAGTGTCAAAAGGATTCCTCCATCCATCAACGGAAAAGAATAGTCTGTATGAAACAATTCAGCAAAAAAGAACATTCGACTTACATTCCTACCTACCGTTATGAAAGCTGTCAGTGTCAAAATAACATGGAAATAAAAACGAAACCAACAGCTTACGAGTATTACGAAGATTCATCCCAAAGTTTTTATATCAAAAAAACAACTAGAAAGCCCGTTTCTATGTTTTTTTTAACAGAAATATTGGTCAAAACAAAAGTTAAATTTGTTTCCTTGACGTTTAATATAAATTATCTTTGGCCACATTCCATAGACTACTGGAAACTGGACCAGCTGCATACGTCAAACTTCATATTTAAATGTACCTCTGGAATGAATAGGTAGTGGAATCTTAAACTATACTAAGTCAGGAATTAAATTCAATTAAAAGTACAAAAAATTTGGAAAACTAAAAAAAATGACAAACTGCATCCGATAACATTGAACGCAGCCATTCAAACTTTATTTTACGTATCTCTACAACCACTTCTGTTTTAATTTTAATTCCATTGACAATAATGGCTTTTTCCTTGGGTAATAAAAAATAAACAGAGGACGCGTTCCATTATATGACATTTGATTTTGTCTATATGACATTAAACTCCGTAAAAACAAATTAACATCCAACCGATATCTAGCAAATATCTCCAACGGGGAAAGTTTAGATTCCAGTGCGAAACTATCTGCTAAATTAAGAAAAGGCAGGAAACTAGACGAGCTGTCATTGCAATTCGATTTAAAGCAACTAAATTAGGAAACACAAACCGAGATTGTACCAGAGCCGGTCGCTTAAAGTTGAAATAAACGGTAGATCATATTTATCTCATGTGTACCTAGTTTATTTTTAGACTGCACACATTCAAAAATCTAGTAAGTGACCGATCTAAGCCAATCAAAATATGACATATTAAGTCAGAAAGCTGTCAGATTTACTAAATTATGTACTTGTACGTGACCATTATGTGTTAAACTGTTATAGGCATATGATAGATCAGACCAGACTATCTTACACTCGTTTCCATAAAAAGAAAAAATTAATGATGCCCGCGTTCAATGCCCGCTAGATGAATAGCTGTATGTCAAACTCCATATAAAAAAAAAATATTTTTTGCGCTAGACGTCTATGGAGTTTGACATTCCGCTATTTATCTAGCGGGCAACATTCTCTACAGCAGATCACAAAAATTTGCTGTCAGAACAGACCAAAATAGGCGAAATTTACGTCATAAATTTATTGGTTCATTGGTTCTTGTAAAACTAGAAATAAAAATACATAAAGTGAAATAAAAAGCTGCTCACAAACTGACACTTGAGTTGTTTGACAGCGATTTGCCAGCACTCAATCTTGTAGGCCTTTCTGGTGCAGGAGGCACATATTCATAAAATTTTGTGGCTCTATGCTAACCAAATTTAAGAAGCGTTTACATTAAACTTGAAAAAAAAAACTTAACAAGAAGTAGAGGCATTTAACTGATCAGTATAACTGAAAGTCCCCCTTATACTTGAACCGACACTGCAAACATAGATCTCGTGTGGCTTGCTGTCCACAGACGATGCCATTACCCGTCTTCTTCTCAACTTCACCAGTACCCACATCAGTTTCGATACAACTTCATTAACTTCTCCATCCGCAATAATGCCTCATCTGCCTGCAGCGCAGTTCCATTAAGACCTTTCACCATCACAAAACCTATCGTAAAACTTAAATGCAAAAAAAAAATCCTCATTTTATTTGCAGACTAGGCATCGTACCAATCTCGAATGCGTCCCATAAATCATCGCCACCATTTGATCAGCAACCACAGCAAAAGCATGCGCAACGACGACAGGAATCCTCCCCGAAGAGATTCAGTTCGTCTCTCGGAAGTGACACAGGCAATAGTACCCGTGAGTCTGAATGCAGCGAGGATCACAACATTTCGCCGATGTCACGTTCGCCACCGATTATCAAGCAGAAACAAAACGGTGACCTATTCGATTCATTGGCAGCCGAGTTACGTGCAAAGTTAAATGGCAACGGTCCGCCATTGCTGCTCCCACCCAGAGACTACGATACCGTCCACAGATCAAAGGGTAATCTAGCTGCCATAGAGTTGCGCCGCTGTCGAAACTCACTGATTGTGGGCGCATCAACGCCGGCGGGTGCCAAGCAGCAAATGTCATCTCGTGGTTCGTCGGGAATCGGTTCTGATCTGGCTCCTAGTCCAGAACGCCAAGACATCAACAGTTCGAGCGGTAAGTCTGTGTATCCGCATATCCATGTGTTATTAGCCTCAATCATGCGATTTTCATTCTCTATCGTTTGGTCTTTTTTGCTTGTTTCTTTGCAGAAGATGAGCACTGGTCAAACGAAGCAGATAACTCAGTCATAGCCCTGAAGCCATCACAAATCCCAATTGAACGCAAACAGCCGCTGAATCGTAAGAGCGCCGTTCATCCGCCAGAAGATGGTTATCTTCGTGATCTTCCATCGAAACCCTACAATCCATCGAACGCTGGTGGTGGTGGTGGGGTTAGCGGCAGCCGGGAAAAGGAACTACGACCAATCGCCAAGCCAACACAATCATGGAACAAAGAGGATGAGATAAAACCAATAATCATGCGGCCATCCGATTACGATGCGAAGTTCAATCGAGTGCTCATGGACAAGCAGCGCGATGAGATGGGCTACAAGGAACGCAGCAACAGCAGCAGCAACTATCCACCGCCGGAAGATAATGGTTTCTCTAAGTACAAGGAAGAGCCAGCTGCAAAACTGCCGTATGATGTCCATGACGGTGGATTCCACAATCACATAGACAAGTTGTTGAAGAAGAAGCTATCGTTGGAGCGGAAGCCCAGCTACAAGGTCGAAGAGGAAGTGGAGGAATACGATTCAGATGCTGACCACCATGTCCCAGTGCAACCGACGACTGTGTCGGCACCGATTGGCTACCGCAAGGAGAATTTAACCGACAAGCAAAAATTCCAGGAGTACAATGGCAAGAAGGTGAAAGGCTACCCAGAGCCAGATCGCTTCGGGCGGCATCGCTATGCAGATCCTGCAGATCTGCCGTTCACCCAGCCCAAGTCCGGATCGCACCAATACTCAAACCATTCACCGGAACGGGATGTCCACCGATCGCCCGAGAGGCAACGGGATCGGCAACGATCATCAGAGCCCAGATCACGCGATCGTGAGTTTTACTCGCACAGCAACGAACGGAACCCTTACAGGGAACCCAGCAGCATTCCATACATCGAAAGCATGGAAAAGATGATGAAGTCCCCAGCCATGCGATATAAATCCTTCGATAACGATATGAAAGTTGAATATCCTCCAGAGATCGAAAAGCATCCCAGAATCAGTCCACGTAAATCGTTGCCGAGAAGTGAGAAGTCAAACCACGTCACCGAAGAGCTCGATGTCGAGAAGGAGTTCTCCTATAGTCGAAAATCACAGTCCCGCGATCCCAGGGAGTATGTTGACTCGAGTGTCACACCAAAAGATCGGTTCAAGGACGCAAAGGAAAAATTCCGAGCAATGGAACGATCAAGGTACGTCGTAGAGGAAAAGGAACCAATTCCACCCGTACGTGCTGCACCACAAAGAAACCTGCAGCGGCGATCATCGATCGAGCACGCAGACAACGGAATTCGATACGACGACTGGAGCGATGAAGAGGAACCACCGGTACCGCGCTCAAGATCTCGCAATCACGAACATTGGGAAGCTCCGCCACGAGATTCACGTGAGCCGCCCCGGGAATACCGTGAGATGCGTGGGCGTGACATCCCAGATGCACGTGCCGATCACCGGGACTATCACCAGCACCGGGATGTGCGTGATCACCGAGAACCACAGCAATACCGAGAGAGACAACAAATCGAAAGACGTTCCGATGGTTATGGCAATGCTGCGCCCGTTTCCATTGCCAGCTCAAAGAGCCTCTCCAATTTGACCAAGGGCTACCGACACAGCTATGCAGAGCCTGTTTTTGCCCGATCAGGTGGACGTGTGGGACTGGCTGCTGTAAATCCATATTAAATATTATTTTAAACTTTATATACATCGAGTGAACTTTGTGGCAATAATTATATTTGTGCGCGTATATATGTATCACGCTTATAGAAAGAAACGAAGGGATTTTTGTTACTAATTTTCTTTTTTACTTTTGAGATATTCATACGAAATCCACATGTGCCTTAGATAAATGAAACAATATATAAAATATGTATAACAAATTATTAAAAAATAAATTGTATTTTTATATTCAGCATTATAACAAGTTTTGAAAATGTTAAATACGCTCTAATGCTTAAAATTGATATAAATATGTATATGGATGAACCGCAAATTGTGTTGGTTCGATATGTTTGACGTTTTGATTGATAAATATATTTTTTGTTTTTTTTTTTTATCATAATTTGATGCGATTTTAAAGTTGTGAATTTACTCAACAGATGGCAGTAGATGAAGGAAATAGGTAGGTATATAAGCTCAAGAGTGAGGAGCAGGAAATTGTCGTTCTTTGTCACACTCTTTAGGCAGTTTTAGTAATGTCGATTTCCATTGGGATTTTCGGATTTTGCTCTCAGATTTCAGATTTTTCGTGCCCAATGGAACATAAAACGAGATTTTTCTTCCTTCGCATTTGTGGTAGTGCGTGTTTGAAAAGTCAGCTCAATTTATGTTGATATCCATTGCTGCAGCCAAATGTAATTTTTTCTCTATTTTTCACAGACTTGCCTTCGAATTAGTAATTAATAACGCACTTTAAAGTTTGACAAAAGACAAATGTTTTGGTGTTAGTGTACGTAGGTGTGAATCTCGCTCAGATATCGAGATTCGTAAAAATGCTCTGACTCTGGAAAAAAGTGTTTTTTTGCGGCCAATGGAATATGAAATCTGACAGCCAGCTGATTTCGAGAGCAGAAAAACTGCTCTGACTCTCAAAAAAAGTGCTTTTTCTGTCCCAATGGAAAACGACATAAGGTAAGCTTACCTGCGCTTATGTAAAAGAAAGCAAATACAATATAGGTTCTGTCATTTTTGACTTGAACGTATGCAAATTGGTGCAATAGAATACGGAAAAACACATAGCATAGGTAATTCGAAATGGAAAAAAAAAACTTCTGTAAAAATTGACGAGGAAATCATTGCCATTATAATTAAAACATTTATTCAGCAGAAATAAAAAAAAACTGAAATCGCAACGATATACCTAGTATTCCGTTTTTCACTGAAGGCATAACGATTTTGATGACTTCAAAGTCAATTGCACCCAGCTGTCAAAAGTCCCAACGGATTGCGGGGGATTGTTACCATCAGAGACAATACTGAGACCCCAACTTCGGCCGATTTTCCGTTACTTGGCTACAAGTTTTAGTTTTATGGGGTGGCAAATTGTTACATACAAATGTCATGTCGCGTAACTTATGTGGTAATCGATTGGGCGCTCTCAGAGCAATTTTTATGTTCGTTTGGTACAGGAAAAAGCAATCTTTTTCAGATTTCAGAGCACTTTTGCGAATCTAGATATTTTCTCAGATTTACCAATACAAGTGCGTTTGAGTTTGACAACTGATGGAGTTTGTTTACTTTTTTAGTGAATTTTTTCTCCAGCAAAGAAAGGCATTGCATCGGGTGAATCTATTTGTGTGAATTATTTATGTATACATACTTAGACATCAATCGCGACGGATATTTCTAATGTTTTAATACAAAATTCAACTAGTGAATGGAAATCGCTTAGAAAAGTGTCGAAGACTACACATATTCAAATCGTACGAATATCAACACAAAAAAGAGCAAGAGCAAGTTTTATGTTCGATTAGCCACACGAAATCTGGAATCTGAGGGCAAATCTGAAGAAGCCCAAACGAATACCACATTAAAAAATTCCGGCTCACCAGCAAAGCCGCACCTGTCAGCTGTCAGCGTTCATAGAATTTTATCCGTTGAGTTTGAAATTATTCGTTTTGTGTGGACAGTTTTTTTTTTGAAGCGAATATAGCTTTTTTACGGACGGTCGGTGGATCACGCATATAAATTATTCAAAAAGATGGGGAGTAAACCGAAAAAAATCGTCACCGTAGCGTTAACTTCCCCCTCCATGGCGCACTTGGAAGATGAAAACTCGAGAACGGCTTCACCGATTTGGATGATTTTTGTTTTGTGTTGTTCGTCTTGATTCAGGGATGGTTTAGGAAAAAAGAAAAGTCGGAAAATTCTCAAATATATGTGTGTAGAGAGCGAAAGAGGAACAGAGAGAGTAATCTAAACTAACTGGCACTATGAAAAATTAAAATGAATTTCAAATAGGCCGCCACGTAACACGGGCCAATACTTTACGTCCAATGCTTCGCTTCATTCGGCCGTCCCACGACAGCTCGATTTTTTTGTAGCAATGTACACTTTCATTTTGCTTAAAATATTTATGAAAAATTGTCAATGCAGAATGGTTGTATGGAAATAAAAACATTTTGACAAAACCGTCATAAGTTAATGATATCGAAAAGGCATAAATACATGGATGGAAATATATGTTTCTTGTATGTAAGACATTTCCCGAAGACAGTTTTATTAACCAAACTTATTAAATTATTCGCCTTTTAACAACATATGGCATGTAATGTCAAATGTAAAAAAATTAGTATTCCCGAACTCCATCACATTTCCCCACGGTTGGTCGCGATTGGCAGCATTTATTTTTTTGTTTTTTGTATGTTTTTCCATATCACACGAATTCTAAGGTCGTTTTCGATTTAGCTTTTCAGATTTTGATCTGAGATATCAGATTTCTGCCGGCAAATCGAACATGAAATCTGAATTATATTGGTTTTTGTGGGTATGGAGTTGGCACTTTTGCACTTGCGATCGAAATCCATTTCAATTGATGTTCACATCACATTTATAATAGTAATGCGTTTCGAAATAATTTAATATAAAAACTCTATCCCATATGCGTAAAATAAATAATTCAGATACCTAAACAATTCGTAACCGACGCTGTGTGTCATAAACATTGCGTTACCTGAAAGTAACACAGTTCTATGTGAGTTGACTGTTGTTTGGAGATATCGGCGTTTGAAGTTTTGGATGATCTGTTTTGACATTTAAAATTAATATTTTCAAATTCTAACTATGCAGAATCATAAAAATGTACAAAATAGTAATTATAAATGTTAAGTTTTGCCCGCACTGTCGAAAGTTTTCTTTATAAATTGAATTTAAATTTTGATACATAGTGCTATCAGCCAATACGGCGTAAGAAAAGTTAAAACAAAGTCCTATGTACCACATACAACCTTGTTATAATTAAAGGAATGCATGTTATCACTCGTAGTTAATGCATTATGCATTGTTTTTGATATAAAACAACCCTATTAAAAATAATCTTTAAAAGGAATCAATTATTTGATATCAATTGGTCAAACAGGAAAGTAATTTAAGAAAGGAAAAATACAAAATCCTGTAACCATTGTTAAATGAAAATGACACAGGAATTATTTATACAAGAAAACAAACACTGATTGCTTTCAAAATAGTAAATATTTAATAAGGAGCTATGATAAATAATTACAAATAAATACATAGGTAGGCACTGTAAAATCGAAGGGAGGAATTATACATAATGTTAAACAAATAGTTAATTCAATAGCCGATGCATTAATAATGTAAATAGCTGATACTATATTATGCTTTTACATGAAAAAAAACTGCAATATATTAGACTTTAGAAACATCGGGTAATTCGTTGGTTAAATAATAAATATAGTTAAGTAAAAAAAATAAATAAATTAAAAAAAATATTTTATCGGTTTTCGGCATAAATTTAAGCATTGCCTTAAAAAAAAGAGATTTTGTTGCGTGATAACTCAGTCTTCAATGAAATGATTTGAGGATTTGGCCAATGAAATACATTTTGTTTTTTTCTCAAGACAGACTTCAAACTTTTAAAATCTACACTATGTGACTTTTTATAAAGTACTTCGGTAACGGATGATTTTATCAGGACCTCGACAATTTGAGTAAATGGAATTAATTTAAAGTTAAGCACCTTGGTACAAGAAAAGTGTATGTGATGGACATAGAACTTTTTATTGTTATATAAATGTTGTTTTATTTTTGAAGTTAGTTATAATAGCAAAATCCTATGTGAGAACTTCAAAAACACAAAGTTCTATCACCATATATCTTAATGATAATAAACTTTCAATATGATTGAATGACAAAGTTCTATGTACAAATCTTGCTGAATAGAACTTTGTTACAGCAAAAAGGTTTAACATTATGTATGATAGAACTTTGTTTTTCTTCAGATTTGGTATGATGCGAGAATTTAAGGGCCCCGTTATTGGAATCAAACGAAAGTGCTCTCGAAGACGAATCGTTTGATACCAAAAACTCATTTTTGGCCAAAATGGCGTATAGAACGTTGTTACATTGAGGTAACGTTGGTGTAAGTGAAAGTATGTATAAAATATGAGAAAAAATTGAAATTTCTCAAAAGCGATCTAAGATCAAAAAAAGATTGATTTTTGTGGCAAATCGAAAATAAAGAGCAATTTCGATAAAGATTCAAAAAGATTGATCTGTTTGCCAAATCGAAAACGACATAAATTGCCATTACACCGACAGGAAAACAAAATGGCGAATTTGGCAAAAAAAAAATGAGGAGGCCAGCGGCAAGATAATTGCGAGTTGGGGGTCTCGGTATTGTCTCTGGTATTAAGTATAAGAAAAATATTTTACAAATTGTTTAGTTATTTTAGTTAATGCAGGACATAATAAGTATATTTTTATAATATATCAAATAATTTTCGGTTAGTTTTATTGTCTTCATACCTCTTACTTTCACAAATGTCACCACGATAACTTGTCACGTGGTCAATCTGTGTCGACGAATGGAAAGTTTATTGCACGGATTACAACAAAAAAAACTCATTTTTACAAACACTGTGCATTGGGTAACATGAAAAATATTTCCGGTACTTTTAAACAAAAACAGAAAAAACACAAGCTTTTTAAATCGAATTCAAGAAACCTCTCCTTACCTCAATACCATCTCTGATATAATCTAGACTTCGAAACAGTACGAACGCAGCCCTGCTTACGATTTGTCATATCAAATGTCATAACCCCCTTGACAGCTAAATATTTGTGCACCTCTGTCACCGCGTTTTGTGTTTGTAATATATTTATTGGTAAATTATCAATGAAAATACAATTAAAATGACTAAATACGGTAAAAGATAAGCAATATATCTAAAAATTCGATCACGTTTAATAGATAAAACTTTATTTACAGAGCCCAATGTGAAGAAAATAAAACTGAACGACGACGAGGAAGATGGTGAGTGAATTTGTTACTCTAAACCAATTTCAGTATTCAAATCGATTGAATTGGCTTTTACAGAACTTGAAACACCATCAGCGTTCAATCCTAAATTCCGTGTGTGTCCCTATCTGGACACAATCAATCGGCCTCTGCTGGATTTTGACTTCGAGAAGCTATGCTCCATCTCGCTGACCCGTATAAACGTTTACGCTTGCCTTGTTTGTGGTAAATACTTCCAGGGGCGAGGTACCAATACCCACGCCTACACCCATTCCGTGTCCGAATCCCATCACGTGTTTCTTAATCTACAAACTCTGAGGTTCTACTGTCTGCCGGATAACTATGAAATCATTGACTCGTCCCTTGACGATATCAAATACGTACTAAATCCAACATTTAGCGTGAAAGACATCAAAAATTTGGACAACCCACTTGTGAAGTACTCTAGAACAGTGGACGGAACCCTCTATCTTCCCGGTGTAGTCGGCTTGAACAACATCAAGGCAAACGATTATTGCAACGTGGTGCTGCATGCACTTTCACACGTTGGCCCACTGCGAAACTACTTCCTTCGAGAGGAGAGCTATGCGAAAATCCGTCGACCACCGGGTGACTCCAACTTTACACTCGTTCAGAGGTTCGGTGAGCTAATGCGAAAGATGTGGAATCCCAGGAACTTCAAGGCTCATGTGTCTCCGCATGAAATGTTGCAGGCAGTCGTGCTGTGGAGTAGCAAGCGTTTTCAAATCACAGAACAAGGAGATCCAATCGACTTTCTCTCATGGTTCTTGCATTCTTTGCATCGTGCCATGAAAGGGACCAAAAAGGCGGGTTCTTCTATAATTTATAAGATCTTCCTCGGTGAAATGAAGATTTTTACAAGAAAGATACCGCCCGTCGAACTAGATGACACGCAAAAAGCGCTTCTCCTAGCCACCGAGGAGTATCAGGAGAAGTGTGAGGACTCGAACTTTCTCTATCTCACGTGTGATCTACCGCCTCCGCCTCTGTTCACCGACGAATTCCGAGAGAACATTATCCCCCAAGTGAATTTGTATCAACTCTTGTCCAAGTTCAATGGAACGACAGATAAGGAGTACAAGACTTATAAGGACAACTACCTGAAACGATTCGAAATCACCCGATTGCCGCAGTATATCATTCTGTACATCAAACGGTTCACGAAGAACACGTTTTTCTTGGAGAAGAACCCCACGATAGTCAACTTTCCAATTAAGTAAGCACATAGGGAAGTAATACTTGGGAGTGGTTTGAATAAATAATTTCTCTTTTCTTTAGAAATGTCGATTTTGGTGACATCCTTACGCAGAGCAACAGAGAGAAGCACACAAACACAAAGTACAGTCTTGTGGCGAATATTGTACACGATGGAGAACCGGGAAAGGGTACGTTCCGTGCGCATATCCTGCACAAGGCCAACGGACAATGGTACGAGATGCAAGACTTGCATGTCACAGAGATTCTTCCCCAAATGATTACGCTAACTGAGTCCTATATACAAATATATGAGATGAGCAATGATTAAAAGCGTCGAACTGGGTTCTAATGAAGTTTCGAGTTTTATTTCTTTCTTTTCACGGGTCAAAGCGTGGACGGGTTCGGCAACGTTAATCGGTGATCCAATGATTGCTTAAGGATGAATTTTTAAGTTTCTGTAGATGCAGATTAGTTGAAGCTTATAGCAGTGGAAAGTTAGCATAGTAATTTTATTTCCTAGTGCGTGGAATGCATTGAGGAAGTAATGCGAATGTATAACATGAATGTGAACACACTGACATTACATTTGAAATGTTTTTGATTTCTTTGAGCAAAAACTGAGGAGGTTTCTGACCAAATATTGAAGGGGATTTGTTGTTTTACACGGTGTTTTTTCCTGGACAGTTTTTTTCACTTCAAAGGGTCAACCGTTCTTAAAACAAGTTCGAAATCGAAATTTAAGACGTAAATTTTAACGGTTCACTGTGCAATTTAAATTCAAAAAGATTCATTTTCGACTGTACCTCTAAATACCTAAATTCGAACAAGTCATTACCCTTAGAAGATTTTCGAAACAGGTTAACGAAGCATGAGCATGTTACAGAAATCGATTACCCTCATCTAGATGACATCTCATGCATATGTCACAAACGTAGATTGTGCTAAATCAATATTTTCGAAACACTACAGAACAAAGCGGATGCAAACTGCTGCAATTTCGCCATTCTCTCGTAATAAACAAAATGTTCACTTTGGCTGTGTCGATAATTAACATTTAATTAAGTGATTATTCGTCAAAAACAACACGCACAGACGTTACCAACAAAATTAAACCAATAATACTGGAATTTTTTCTAGACACATAGTAAGGGAATACAATGGCCGAAGGTACATACGAATTTGAGTGTATGCGAGCTGAACTTTTGGGAATAGAAAAACCAGACCAAGAGGAATTCGAAAAGGCCCATGCAGATCGATTGAAACGCGAACAAGAAGAACTAGAAGCTCAGGAAGCCAGTGTAAGTTGAAAATTTATCCCCAAAATGGGTTAATCTAATTAGAGACATGCGTTTTTTGACAGCTTCTCGAGCAACAAGATGAATCACTTCAAAATACTGGAGGAAAATTGGACGAACTCAGTAGTATCCTTACAGCGACCCAGTCTAAGATAAATCGTTTGAAGCAATCCGCCCGCGGCAGTATCACCACCATGTTTAGGGGACAGTCGGTGGATGAGACCGCCTCCTCATCGTCGAGTAGTCGTCGTGGTACAACTGGAGACGCAGCTTCTGGAGGTGACATCAACGAGGCCCTCGACAATCTCGATGAAATGCAGAAGCAACAACAGCCGCGCTCGAGTGTATCTATGATGAGAAATGCATCGCTGGATATTCAGAGCAAAATGACTTCACACTTGGATAAGCTGGACACGCTGATCCATAAGGCGGATAATGCTGAAATGGCAATGTCCGCACAGACAAAGCAAATGCGAAAAATAGCCAAATAAGGTTTTTTTATAAGAAAAATAACATTAATTAATAATTTACGCCCCGCCCCAAGTTTAGCGCGGGGCATATCCTGAGCAATACAACGCAATAATAATTATGACTCCAACTATATCTTTAAAACTGTTCCAACGAGATTTTACTATTCTTCTGTTTAACTACGAGAGAGTTCAGTTAGCTTTATATAGTACATAACATATATCAATTGTTGTTGATCTCTGAACTAAATGCCTTCGATTTAGCTAAAGTAATGCATCTTATGATTCAACGCCACGTTGCAGGATAAATATACTTGTAGTTGTTATATATGGAACGGAAGCAATCATATTTACTTATCCATATATATGTATGTTACTATCTATTATTATTTATTTATTATTAATAAACTAAACATAAACAAAGTGGATTTTACAAATCAATGAAATGAGCCTCGTGAGACAGGTTAAGAAGCAAAACTGCCGACTGTCACTACTTTCAAGAAACTACACCTAAGGCTGTGTACCTCTATCTATCGGAGATCAATTCAAATCTATTTATAGAGCCTTCATAGTGGAGGACAGACAAGTAAGTTTTATGTTAATTTGCCTCTAGCACATTGAAAATTATCATATATCAAGTTCACTTTCAACCATATTGACATCATGCGGCTGGAGTATTGCAAATCGAATTTTAGTTTTAGCCCACACACGGCAAAAGAACAACAAAAACCTTAGCGAATACAAAACTAATGTTTATTTTTACCCAACAATTTGGTCATATAAAAATCAAGAGAAATAGGCCCGTGATGCAGCAATTTAAGAACTTGCGCGTACTAAATCTTTTAGTACAGTCTCAAGTTTACGAGAATCTACGGCAAACTTGCGAATTCCATCCGACAGTTTGTCAGTGGCCATGACATCCTCGTTCAACATCCAACGGAATGTTGCCTCATCGATGGTGATTTTCTCCAAGCGCACATTTTTAGCATTCTCCGGATCCAACAGCCTATCCACAGACTCATCGCTCCCCTTTAGCTCGTCGAGCAATTTTGGACTAATGGTTAACAAGTCACATCCGGTCAATGCCTTAATTTCGCCTGTATTACGGAATGATGCACCCATGACTACAGTTTTGTAGCCAAATTTCTTATAGTAATTGTAGATCTTAGTCACGGACACTACACCAGGATCCTTCTCTGGTTCGAACGACTTGTCCGCAGTGTTTGCTACATACCAATCTAAAATGCGTCCGACAAACGGTGAGATCAGAGTAACCCCAGCTTCTGCACAAGCCACTGCCTGACCGAATGAAAAGAGCAATGTGAGATTACAGTGCACGTCGTGTTCTTTCTCTAGAATGCTGGCTGCTTGGATTCCCTCCCAAGTGGAGGCGAGTTTGATAAGCACTCGATCCTTTGGAATGCCAAGCTCTTCGTAGAGACCAATCAGTTTGAGAGCCTTTTCAACGCTCTTCTGTGTATCGAAGGATAGACGGGCATCCACTTCGGTGGACACACGGCCCGGGACTATCTTAAGAATCTCACATCCAAACAATACGCACAGCATATCCATAGCTTCGGAGATCTTTTCGTCTTCAGATCTGTGTTGCGAAATAATGAGGAAGTCTGGTCAGTCTATGACCATTGAAATGTACAAATTTGGAACTTACTCTCCGACTTTGATTCCATGCTTTACGGCCTTGTCAATGATACTCTTGTACTGCTCCATTTTGGCGGCCGAGAGAATCAACGAAGGATTTGTGGTGGCATCTGTGGGCTTGTAAGCCTTGATCGCTAAATTGGACAAAAAAAACACATTAACCTTGTAGTTATCATTGAAATTTGTAAAAAACACAAGTATGTACTCAAATCGCATGATTAGTTGTACTTAGGAGGGAAAAAAAACAACAACAAAAACGTTGTGGGGAACTTTCCAGTGCCACTAAGTGCGGTCACCTTGAACATCGGCTGTTGATGGTTACTAGGCGAAAGCGAATCTGATTTTTACCTTCGAAATCTCCAGTATCGGCAACGATAGTTGTATACTTTTTCAAATGATCCAATGTGGACGTCATCTTAACTTTCTTTGACTGATGTGTGCTCATAATAAACTAAATTTGCGACGAAACAACGAAAACCACTAGAAACTTGAACTTGTTGGTGTAGTCAGAAGACATGGAATGATGGAATGGAGTGGAAAAAACATGTACCTAATGCCAATCGCGAATGTTCTAATTCTAACCTTATTTCATAGGAAAACAGCGATATCAGCTGAGTATAACCTTGAAGCCGACAAATAATGCCGTGCTTTAAGAGTTTGTTGAAAATGTGATGGTGGGGAGCGGGGGGCACACCACTGCGCCACTGCATGTTATCGGAGAATGCTGCCAAATCACGGAATTGGGGAAATTGATATGATTTATTCCGACTTGTTAAATTTTTAATTTATCGAGTTTAACTTTGACTACCTATCTATATGCCGCCTACATTTTTATTGTTAGGAGGAACTGAGTAACCTATGGAAACACTATGGATTAAAAGGTGTCCATGTTCCATAGCGCAGTGGCTTAGTGGTTAGTGTGTTGGACAGGGTCGATACGGCAAAGCAATTTAACCGAATTTTGGTGGCTTGAGGAAGAGGTGAGGGTGGATACGCTCTCCCTGGCCGGTGCGCTACTGACGTAGCATCCTCCTTAGTTTTAAGCTAGATATTAAGTTGGTAGGTTTAGGTTAGAGTAGGGGGTCCTTGGGAGGGACTGGGCCAGCCAACATGTAAGTGCTACCGAGACTCGACCGTAGCTTGTGGCCTCGATCGACTCTCGGCGGCACGGATGAACCCTTGTTGGCGGCTGTCAGGCGCCCACGGACGCGATCAGGATAGTGACCAATCCATAAGATTGCTCACCACCCTGATTATAATTAATTTAGGTTAAGTAGCTTAGGTAGTTTTAAGTAGTTTTAAATAAAAGAACATAAATAAAGAATTCAAGTTTTCTAAAGTTTCTTGAAGAATAAAAAACAAAACAAATTAAATATAGATAGATTTAAGGCCGAAAGGCAATAATTTTAAGGATATAGTTAAGTTTAGAGCGCTCGCTATGAGCCAGTAAGCTAGAATTAAGATAAATGTTAGCTTTGAATTAGATTTAATCGTTTTTGTCTAGTATGTAAGTTTAATTATAACCCCAATAAAAATGAATTTAAAAGTAAGTAGTGTGTTGGACTACTAAGCGAGGGGTTCAGGTTCGAATCCCGCAAAAACCCAACTTCCTTCCAACTCAGGGTTTTTTCACTGCGCCACCTCTCGCGAACGTCTGACAAACATCCGAGAGTATAACTGTCATGAAAGAGCTTCTCAATTAGCCGTTTGGAATCGGCATAAAATTGTAGATCCCTTCCATTCGTTCCAAAAATGAAAACTCACACAAAACGAATGGTTGCGAGAAGCTAGGCCTAGGGTCCCTACGGACCTGTTGCGCCAAAAATTATTATTTATTATTATTATGTTCCATAGCATAGACAAACCAAAATATTAAAGTTCCAAAAGATACCTCATTTCTTCCAAATATCCAACACTACATTTAAAAAAATCTTCGAAAAATGTAGTAGTAAAAATAAGAACCAAATCCATAAAGTTAGGTTATGGTGGGGCATGCAATGGATGCTTTACGAAAAAGCCAATTGATTTTAGATAGACGTAACTTTTCCAGATCGCTTTAGCTCTGATGTTTCTATTTAATATTCGTCGCAGAAGTGAGTTATAAAGACGCCGAGCATATTTTAGCCATTTCCAATGAAGCCGTATTCAGTTAATAGCGCGATGAATGCCCCAGGTTCATTTTCATTCCGTATAACAATGATCGTCGGTTTTTTGAAAGTTTGATGAGCATAAGTTATATTCTGCTCGAATTTGTTTCACTTCTGTCAACTTTCATTACATTTGAGGAAAGTGAACTGGATTAAGACCTCTTAACTGGTGATTTTTTTATTTAGTTACTTTGGAGCTAGGATTTCTGTCGTTTCAACTAGAATCGTCTGGTAAAAGTTACGGAATGAGTGCTCTGGCTTTTGGTTTCTATCAGGGCGGTTGTTGTTGTTGTTCGTTTGCGAGTCTGAAATTGAACATAACACCACAAATTCTTAGAATTGTAGGAATAGGCAGATCACATCAATAACAAAGGTTTACAAAGGTTTTGGACTGTGATGTTCCACTGAAAAGGTAATAGAGCTACCCCTTGGGGCATTCATCGCTTAAATCGGTCTCTTGGACTTCTTAAGTGAGTAGGTAGTGGTTTATTCTCTATGGAATGTAGAAATCTAGTAGAAATCACCTCGAATCTACCTAGAAAGCCAGAACTGTGAACACATCCGTCATAAGCTTTGTAGTGAAATATCATCTCCATATGATATACCTACCTACAAAATTGCTATGACCTTTAAGCATTACCGAGCTGTATCCGACGGAAAAGTGACACTAGAGATACTCACTCTTCGCTAAACCACACTGGTCACAGTAACGAAAAAAATACGAATCTAGTCTCTGAAATCGCGTTTCGCCAAATATATTTACCGAGCTAAATACGTTGAAGTTTTTCTTTTAAGGAAACACAGATTCCATCAATACCTACATCAGCGATGGAAGGTACGGGCTATATTATGCCCGAACCAACATTGTAATTACAGCTGCGGGTTGCCACTTTTGACGAGTCTTGTTGAAAAATATACGAATGTAATAATCGCTGTCAGTCATAGTCCAGTAACTTGTTTGGAGAGTTTATTTCTTGACATTTTGTTTTTAGAACTGTTTACACATTTTATTTACAAGAAAGCAATCACACTAACTTATATTGAAAATCATTTATCGCATAAAATTGTCTATAAATACGATTTAAAAAAAAAATTTCTTTCCCTTGGATGCAGAGTTTCACTCCGATTTGGCAAAGTGAACCGTCCCAAAATAATTCAACACGGCAGGTTGCTGGTATTGGAAGAAAAGTGATGATGAACCTACAAATAACAGGCGAGCTTTCTAAAACTAAAGGTTAAACAACACTAGCAACGTACGGACGGACATGGCTAGATAGAAATCATCAGTGGTTAGTCAGTTACAACTTACGTATCAAACTTAAGGTATACTCAGGGAAAAAGTATATACAAAAACAAAAAAATTGACTAGTAGAAAATATAACTTAAGACAAATCCATTGCTATAACGATATACTTCAGGTAATAGCATCGAATTTTCCTCGAGCCTTCGCAGCAGTGCAGTAAACAGAGTCGGTGAAATCTTTGTCGAGTGTACACTGATGTCTGTCTTCCATGATTTTAACAGCGCATTTGTTTCGTTCTCATGATATTGATACAAAACTTTATTTGCCTTACATTTGGCCAATTTCACATGGCCAGCATTGTTATTTAGGCCATCGGACAAGGCAGTTGCGTTTCTGAGAATATCCAGATTCCTTTCGAGTATGTTGAGTAAAATGAATTTCTGTTGTCGTGTCGGCATAATTGCCTCCACAATTGTTTTGGAGAATTGCATGATGTGTAGTTCGTTGCTTATGGAACACTCGTCGAGTATTTTTGCCATCAACTGGCTGACTTGCAAGTCTGTGTCCACTGCTGGGAAGATGGGTCCTTTGAGTGAGTCTGTCCAGAATTTCATTGCTTTGCCATTGAAGAGGGTCTCTCCGAAGTGCATTAAACACCGACGACAATAAGCATGGCCCTCTTTTATACGAATACCTTTCAAGCAGTCAGCATTCAAGACAACAAAGTAGAATCCATAGAACATATCATTCAGTCGGGGCACAAGTACGGAATTTAAATCGGGACCATGATGGCAAAAGAACTCACCCACATCGATCGATCCAGATGGGTATTCAAGTATCCGTTCAAATTTTTTATCATTGCTTGTTATTTGATTCTGGCAACTGCTGCACGCTAGCACCACTTCGCTCGATGGCGCTATTTCTGGTACTAGTTTCGACACTTTTAGCCCGAAATCACTATTTTGTGCCCACACAGATGACTCTGGCATATCATCAATCGACATACGAAAGCTTGCATTGTTCTCTTCCACAACTAAGCTGCTTAAAGTTTGTGCCTGTACGGTAAAGTGTCCCTGCAGTGGGATTATTGTTTCAGTGGAGTGCTCCCGCAAGCAAATACTTGCATTGTCGATGTGGATTTTAACGTATTCTGTTTCGGTAAGGCCGTGGTCAAATAGTAGATAAACGTTGGCACAGTACAAGTTCTTGCGAACCTCGATGGTGATACATTTCAGTGACATTTGTTGACGGGCCTGAAAAAATTATTATGATATTAATGATTTGGGTTTAGAAATCGAATTAGTTACTTTTTGTAGCCTGATATTTAGATATTGCCACAGAATATCGCGGTAGAAAGTATTTACAACAAACTGTGCAGCTGCATATTTTATTTGCAAAAACAAACCCGCGCTTTGTTGTCTCCAGCCTCCAGCGTGCTGTTCGCTGTCACTGTCATATTTGAATGATCAAAATGTCCCTTTGGTATTTTTGGGGGATTTTTTTATTGGACAGTGTTCAAAAGTGCTATGGGCTTGAGCTACACGAATTAGGCCCAAGTTATAGCAATACGTAAAACGAGACCGTAAGAAAATAATTTTGCTTTTTTAGACCACTTAATCTTAATGGTTGAACTGAATCTTGGTCTTAAAATGTTGCTTATGAACTATAAAGTTAGTCTTTAAAAAAAAGAAACAAATAATTTAATTTATTCATTTTTCGTACGAAAAACGTTTTCCGATCTACTTCTCAGCCAATATTTAATTTCTTTACTGTTCCATAATATGTCAGGAGTTTTTTTTTTGATGGAATCCAATCCTAGCTGCTAGGTACCCAGTTTGGAATTTTTCGTACGAAAAACGTTTTCCGATCTACTTCTCAGTCAATATTTCATTTCTTTACTGTTCCCTATGTCAGGATTTTTTTTCGATGGAATCCAATCCTAGCTGCTAGGTGGAGTTTGGAATTTTGGATTCGTAGGTACATCAAAACAACAGAAGTAATAGTTTGAGGAAGAACTGATAAAACCATTAAATAATTTGATGGTAGTGAACGCTTAAAAAAAAATAAACGTTAGGTCTTGGGCCTATAAGTCATCTCGAGCAGTTTCTAAAATCTTGATGGGTAAGGCAAGGCTCATCAGCTGCCTGTAGCTGCCGCTGTAGTTGTAGAACATCGTAAAATCATTTTTAATGGCCGCGTTCCACTGCCCGCTAAATGACCAGCGGAATGTCAAACTCCATATAAAAAAAATTGGCATTTCACCATATGCGCTGGACGTCTAGCACTTTTTGTGAAATATTCATGCCTTTCAGGGAAATTTCTCAATCTAGCGTAAAACCATCCGCTGGATTGAGAGAACAAACAAAAAAGAACGACATGTCAAAGGAAATCGTTCAAACGTTTACAAAAAATACGAAGATGTGCTGCAATTGTGATAAAATTGGTAATAAGGTAAGTAAAATAACAATTCAGATTGTTTTCATAATATAATATTAGGAAATAGATTGGAGAAATAGTGCCAAATATCACTTTGCCGCTGGCGTTATCGTTCTAGCGCGAGCGTTCCTTCAAATGGGATATTTTGTGCAGCACATTCATCATTTGTAGAAATTTGAGTAAAATGCCATTGACAGTCCAAGGAGCGTGTGCAACCAGTCATTCACATGAATGCGGTTGCAGCAACTTATGTCGTTTTCGATTTGACAAAAAATCAATTTTTTTTTTGATCGAGATTGCTTTTCATGTTCTATTTGCCACAAAAATCAATCTTTTTTTTGATCTCAGTTCACTTTTGAGAAATCTCAATTTTTCCTCAGATTTTACACATACTTTCACTAACACCAATGTTTATGACACACAGCGTCGGTTACGAATTGTTTATCGTTGGAACGATTGCTTTTTTAACTGAATTATTTATTTAACGCGTATGGGATCGAGTTTTTATATAAAATTATTTCGAAATGCAGTACTATAAATGTGTGAAAATCAATTGAAATGGATTTCGAGTGCAAGTGTATATATGCTTTTTTTTTGCCGCCAACTCAATACACACACATACCAATATAATTCAGATTTTATGTTCGATTTGCCAGCAGAAATCTGAAATCTCAGATCAAAATCTGAAAAGCCAAATCGAAAACGACATTAGGAAGATTTAAGTAGAAAGGAGATTGGATTGGGAATATAATCATTTTGCACGACAAACCATAGCCGCCCCTCAAATAGCAAACCATGCTTCAAGGGAATTACATAACCATTCATATTTTCTTAGATAACGTCAAGGCTATTAATGTGGTGGTGGTTAAACGGAGAACCATTTAGAGGGATATGTTTGAGGTCGCAGGCCGCACATACAATCACATATTTTTTGTAGTCGGCGGCAGTCGGCGGTTTTGCTATTTTTTAATAATTGTATCGCTTGTATTTGTCGGTATTTCACACCAACTGAACACTTCCAAAAGAAAAATTTCCCTTTCACTCTGACTGTCAAATTGTCAGCGCTGGCCAATCAAGGTCATTATATTAAATGCCGTTATATTGCACTGGATGCACTCCGTTTTATTTATTCCATTTCTCTTCATTCAATGGGAAAGTCGTCGTGTGTGAACGTGAAGTGTGTGTCAATTTGATTAGAAATAGTGGAAAAAGTAAAAATACAAACTTCCAGCAAAAGAAAATAAATTATCCTTTCAAACAAATTGCCCCGTTTCTTTTTTAATTAAATATCAAACTTGTTCTTATTATATTGTTCAGCAGTTAAAATGGTTTCCAGTAAGTAGCATTTTTTACAATTCACTCAATCCTTTGTCATAACCCTACAAAAAAAAAAAGTAAATTTTATCAAAACAATTCCATGGAAATCAGCAGCCATCAGTGGGCCTGGGCATCAGCTCAACACTGGCCCCCTTCTTCGTAAGCCGTGCCCCTGAACGATCCGACCGTCAACCTACTTTCTCCTTTCTTTTGTTGTCTCACGCTGTTTTATGGGCTTCGTTCTTTGTGTTTTCGACGACTGTTGCTATTATCGTTGTACTATTTATATTCGGATATTATAGTCAAGATGGAGAACGATGTTTGCATCATAAAAATGTTGATTGCTTTTATCTTTCAAGAATAACCAACCCGGAACCGTGCGCCTAGTATGGTTAAGTTTAATAGCAATCCCTATCTGTAGTGTACATGTACTACTGTTAATGTCATATTCACCGATTATGCAATATGGTTTTCTATGAATTTTTTCCAGAGATTCCATTGTCGTAGTCGAAAACTGGGTAGGTACTGCACAATTTAACTAAATAGAGGTTTGCAGTTCTACGAAGCTTTATCTCCTTGCTTACCCATTTGTGGGCAGATAGGCAGCCGAGTATAGTACGATATTGCCGCGAGTGCGATTGTGCTTTCCAACAAAATGATAAAAAGTTACCCATTTGGATCTATACCACAGAATTTATTTTTAATTTTCCAATTATGTATGTGCATTGCTATTGTGATGGAAAAAAAAAAGCTCCCACAGAAGCGGTATCTGCTGTTTCTTTTGTTTTTGCGCTCACCCAATGGGTAACACAAACTCGGTGTAGATATTCAATCATTATCAATGCAAGGGACGCGGATCATTAGATGCTCAACTATGAATAATTTGTGGTTTATCAATTAAGCCAACCTGCAACTCGAGTCTAGTATATGTGGGCAGCTTCATATTCATTTGCATTTGCACGTGATGGGTGGTGGTCATATGCATGTAACTATTTGTAGCACTCCCTGAGAAGGCAGTCAGTCAGTCTTCCAGTCTTCAGTCAGGTATTGTGTATGACAAAAAGAACATCTGTGCATGTTTATTGTTCCTCGGCGTTTGCATTCCTCAGTTGCTACTCATCCCACTTTGAAGGCATACAGTCGGATTTTGTTTGAGCTGATCTCGAATTTCCTTGCCTCCCACGCAATGTGTGTTTAAAAAATTATGTTTCTTTGATTTGTTAGTCTAATAAAGGCTTTCCAACGTCAGTTATATCGGACATACAACTTTTATCTATATTGATTTTTCAGTTCACAGAAATATTTTTGAATTTGTTTTTGAGCTCTTCGTTTCTTTTATTAGAATGAAGTTGACAGTCCAGTGTTGCATTCCGTCCGATTCGTAAATGTTGCTTCTTCCTACTTTTTGATGGCTACTGAATTTTTTAGATTTTGCACGAATTTGTATCGATCTTGTTTCGCAGATCAGGTTTCGTTATTCAATCTTAGAGTAGCTATGTGACTCAACTAAGCCGCTTTTTTATTTCGTTTTGTATGGCTTATAAAAGTTGCTTTTATTGTTTTTTGTTTGTTCTTTCCGAGTGCGTGGATTGTTGGCTTAATGTAAACACATTCCTTACACATTGTCACAAATTCCAAATACAAACGTTGTAGCAACGCACATCACTCCCACCCATTTATAGGAGCACTCACCCGTTTCTAGTCTTTTCTTAAATGACGACTGTCCCCAAATTTGTTCCCAATCTATTGCAGTTTTGCGTTTACAAAAAAATTCCGCCTCTTCCATGTTGTATCGTCATTTAAGAAGAGATTCACTATTTATGCAAAGAAATTTGCGCCTAACCCAACAACAATTAATGAAATTGCATTGTTCCAATGCGTCGAATGCATCGTCAGCGACAACATCATCACCACCACCACCAACAACGACTCTATTTTTAGCTCCAATAACAAATGAACAATTGGAAAAATGGCGCAAGGACTTCTACAGCGAGCCAAAAAATCTACTCGCCCAAAATGTGTGCTCGAGAGTCGATCCGTTTGATGTGGCGCTGTCGCGCAAATCACTGGAGATCACCAATCACGTGTTCAACTTCAAGGTAAAATTTGTACATTCAATTTTGCAATAATAAACTATATCCGTGACTTTAGGTGGAGAGCGAGGGTAAGCCAATTACCAATCAGAAGAACTCTGGCCGATGCTGGTTGTTTGCGGCTCTGAATTGTATTCGAGTGCCGTTTATCAAAACGCTGACTCTGGACGAGTTTGAGTTCTCTCAGGGATATCTATTCTATTGGGATAAGATAGAGCGATGCAATTATTTTCTGAATAACATTGTTAAGACGGTGGAGCGTGGCGAGAAAGTTGATGGTCGTTTGGTGTCGTTTTTATTGAACGTAAGTAAGAGTGTTGCCTTGCGGAAATTGTTTAACTGAATGTGCTGAATGTGTATTGCAGGATCCGACGTCTGACGGTGGCCAATGGGATATGCTGGTGAATCTCATTACAAAACACGGTCTTATGCCAAAGAAATGCTTCCCAGAGAGTTACAGCTGTGAGGCTAGCATGCGCATGAATGCCATTCTCAAGAGTAAAGTGAGTTTGATCGTTTGGAGAAATATATCCATTGTGCATCAACAAATTTTTGTTTTTAATTTAGCTAAGGGAGTATGCCAAAAATTTGAGGGATCTTCACGCCTCAAGTCCAGCCGAAGGAGCTCTTCAGGCCGCCATACAAACCATGATGGGTGAAGTGTACAAAATAGTTGGCATCTGCTTGGGCATTCCACCACAAACCTTTACATGGGACTACTATGACAAGAGTAAGAACTTCTGCAGCATAGGACCGATCACGCCGCTGGAATTCTACGAGCAGCACGTGAAACCTATTTTTAATGTTGAAGACAAGGTAAGGAAGGAGGTATCCCTCTAAGAATTGCAAATATAATACCTACGTGACTGTAGGTCTGCCTTGTTACGGATCCCCGTCCAACTAGTCGTTACGATACAGCATACACTGTGGACTGTTTGGGCAACGTTGTTGGTGGCCGTCCAGTGCTGTACAATAACCAACCGGTGGAACTGCTGATGGAAGTGGTAACGGAGAGCCTGAAAAAGGGCGAACCAGTGTGGTTTGGCTGTGAGGTTAGCAAGCGATTTGCCTCCAAACAAGGCATTGAGGACTTGGCGATGTAAGTTGTTTGTTTGTTTCATTTGTCACTGCATGATTTCCCTTAAACGCCTCTTCTATCTACCCGTGATTTTCTTTCTAACTGCAACTAGTCCTCTACTCAATCCTTCCTCCAAAATACCAACCCTTTCACCCGTGGTGTTCGTTTATAAAGGAACATGGACCTCACCTTTGTCAACAACTAAAAATATTCTTCAACTATTTCCAGACACGATTTCAAGTTGGTATTCGATGTTGACATCCAAATTACTCTATCCAAAGCGGATCGCCTTCTGTACGGCGAATCAGCTATGACCCACGCCATGGTCTTCACGGCTGTGTCAGTTGATGTAAGTCAAACGAAACACAGTAACTCAATCTTTAGATGACATTATAATCCCTCTTCAGGCAAATGGTAAACCAACGAAATTCCGCGTTGAAAACTCCTGGGGCGAAGATCGTGGCGAAAAGGGCTATCTCGTTATGACCGCTGAATGGTTTAAGGAGTTCGCCTTTGAAGTTGTTGTCGACAAAAGTCTAGTTCGACCAGATGTTCTGAAAGTGTTCGATATGAAACCGATTGTGCTTCCAGCGTGGGATCCTATGGGTACTCTTGCTCAGTAAAAACCTAACTCAACCGAAACAACAAGCAATGGAACTACATACATATATTTTTAGAGGAAAAAAAAAACCTGCATTTCGCATACTAAATTCAATTGAATGCCATTTCTTTTTTTGTTTATGGATAAATAATGTTATTTGTATGAGAAAGGAAAGAAAATATTTTATACATTTGTGTTGATAGAAAGAATACAAATTTATTGAAGTGATTGCGTTTTTGTTTTACTTTACGCCGTACAACTAGTACTTTTAGAATGTTTTTCATCAATCCTATTGTGAATTTGTGTGAAATAGATCCATGATCGTGAAGAGTTTTTAACATCCGTTTAGAATTCATTAAAAAAGGAAATCAGAAAAATTGTGTACATCGTTTAACTTCTCCGTTGAAATCTGTTGACGATTGAAGGAATGGAATCGATTTTCCTTCTGCTTTACGAGGCTCGGCTCGGTTGAGTAGATATTAATTCACAATAGAACTGATTGTAACCCACAATAAATTGAAGGTGAAGACTGAACATAATTATTGGTAAGGCCCATTGAATTTTGAATCACAATTAAGAGAGAGAAGGAAGAGCACACCCATTCAGTGGTGATGTGGTGTTTCCTATGTTGATTCAATTTTAGTGGTAGTTGATGGAATTCGTAAGTGGCTGTTGCTTCCGCTTTTTCTTTAGTATGTATTCATACTGCAGTCGGTGCCATATGCCTTGGCACATGTTTACCAAACGACCGTCGATTGCCGCTTGAGTGATTGCGAAGTTGTATTGCTCCCGGATGATGTGTTTTGCAGCACGCAGTCGTCCAGTTTGTATCAGTGATATGCTGTAGTAGAGTCTACAACGTGCCTGGAGAAATGGGTCACCCAAACGCAAGCCCAACTGAAGTTGTCGCAATGATATTTTGCCCGCAGTTTCAGCCTGCAAAAAGATGCATTACTAATTGCGAATCTGGAGAAACTAAGCGCATAGAAAAAATGTCAACTTTCTAGCGTGGAAAAACATGTAAGCCACAATAATTGATGTTATAGGCGACATTTTAACAATTCTAACAAGGTAACGGTTGAGCACTTGATGAATGGAAAACTATACTTACGCATCTTGAAAACTGTTCTCCCAAAGCTGAGAAACCACCGCCAAGTGTCGATAGCCATGACATCAAGTAATCAACTTCAATTTTCTCCCATAATGTTTGAGATGTGATGCGGTTCCTAAATTCGATTCACAAGAAAATCAAGATCTTGAATTATATTGCTATTGCTGGCAGTCTTACCATTTATAGTCGATGGCTTCTCTTTCGGGTGGAACTATCTTAATTAGCAGCAGTTTTTCCTTTACAATGGGATTCTCGTTTAGTTTCTTTCTGTAGTTAGAATAGTCTACAATTTCTCGAATAAAATAATACACATCTACCCCATCAGCTTCAGTCTTTAGTTTACATTTTAAGAGTTTATTTCTCGGAGGTTTTTGATGCTGTTTACTTATACTTTTGCTATCGATTATGTAGTATTCTTTTTCGTTGAAATAATTTAAAACACATATGGTAACTGTCATCTTGTGATGGATTTTATTTTTTTCAATAAAAATTAACTTGAAAACACTACTTATAAAATTAATGGAAACTTGCAATCTTTTCCAATATTGAAGGGACACCGATAACAGCTGATTTTGACACTGACTCATCTAGTAGCGGTAGCAGGCGACTGACAATTTTTTTGTCATGAGATCTTTGCATGTGACACATTCGAATTATTAATAGCAAGTTATGGGCTCTAACACAAGGTGATTTTTAAATCGAGTAGGGAAGTAACTACGAGCCAATCATAAAAAAATAAATTTCATGTGTGGCTTTGGAAAAGAAGTGAGTGGAAACAAATTACCTATTAAATGTAAAAAGAATGGTAAAATATCAAAAGAAATTTTCATTTTTTTTTTGTGACAGCGATGATTAATTCGTTTTTTTTTTCTATTTTTACTCATAGTTTTCTTGTGCAATTGACTTTTAAGATGAATTTGTTTCCTGTAAATTTTGTGCATTTGACATACATATTTATAAGTACCTTACCTACTTTCCGGTTGAACTCATATCAATATTTGCCATTTGTCAAACTTTAAAGTGTGTTATTTTACATTTTTACGGACGAGGCTATGAAAACTAAGGAAAAATTTACATTTGGCCACTGCAATGGATATTAAAATAAATTGAATAAATTTTTATAAACACAAATTACAATTTAAAAACAGCTGACTTTTAAAATACACACCACAACACACGCAAAGAAAGAAAAATCTGGTTTATGTTCCATTGGGCACGAAAAATCTGAAATCTAAGAGCAAAGTCTGAAAATCTAGATATCAAGAAGAGAAAAAAAATCCGGTAATGGCACAAGACTCCGTATATCAAAGCGATCTACATCTACTTGACGTGTGTAGTTGTAATTGCATGCTGAAAATCATACTTTACTGAGATCGAAGCTCAAAAAATAGTCCAATTATATAATTACAGCTATAACCAATGGCATTCAGTAATGTGAAGGTGTGGCATTCCCGAACTCTATCACATTCCCCCATTTTTAGTGACATTTATGTCGTTTCCGATTTGGTTTTGCAGATTTTGATCTGTGATTTGAGATCTCTGCTGCCAAATCGAACACCGAATCCGATTTTTATTGGTTCTTGTGTGCATTGAATTGGCAGCAAAAAAAAAACAACATTTTTTCACACTTATTCCTAAAAAAATTATATCCACACGTAACGAATAATTTCAAATTTAACGTATAAAATTCTATGAACGCTGCCAGCAGCTTTGACTACAGCGGAAGTGGTTAATTTTTTTTGAGAGTGGGTTGGAGAGCCGGAATTTTTGAAGTTTCATTTGTCAATACGAATTTCTATGTATCAACACTAGCACACCAAATCTTGACCACTCCGTAAAAATATACAGCTTGTAGGCTAAGTCACGGGAAATCGGCCGAAGTTGGGGCTAGGGGTTTCAGTATTGTCGCTGTGCTTTCAACGATAAACAGTTCTTAGCCGCCAGCTGTATATGTAATAAATATTGTTATTGGCAGGTTATTAGTGAAAGTACGTGTAAATCTGAGGAAAAATCTAAATTTCTCAAAACTGCTTCTTATTTTTTTTTTTTTTTTTTTGGCAAATCGAACAGAAAGAAAATCTTTTTGCCAATTCGAAAACGACATGATTTTATATTTTTGGTATGTTTTTGCACAGGCTCTATAATTGACATTACACCGACAAGTAAGCAAAATTGCGGAGTTCGAAAAAAAAAATTGAGGGGGCTAGGTGTTCATGAATATTTGTTGGATGGTTTGGGCAACATTATTTACAGTTTTGAACTCACACATGTAAGGACAATAACGGTTATATATTTCCCACTTTCCGATATCATTAACATCGATTTTATGCGTACATTTTGCTGACTCGTCTTGAAAAATGAAATATGTATGAGAAAACTTCTGTTCTCGAAGAAGCTTTCGAGTGTTTTCGCCAAAACCCGGTGTTCGGCTCGGTTTGAATAGTATGTAACAATCTTAGTGCACCAAGCATTTGCCAACCCGTCAAATTATAGCTTATTGGCAAGTAACGCAAAGTCGGCCAAAGTTGCTTTGATAGTCTCAGTATGATTTCCTTTGTCTATGGTTGAATTTTTCTGAGCTCGTCATGATCCTCGTTACTCATTATTTTGCTAGTTTTACGTAATTTTTGATTAGAACTGGTATTAAGGAGTATGTATAGTTTCTGCGCGATATCGACGATCGATCATGAATTACCTACTGAGCATTTTGGTCAAGTAGTCCATGCAATGTTTTATGCACAAAGCGAAGTTTGTCTAACTAATGAATTTACGCAGCACATTCTCCACCTGTTGCAATAGGTACCTAATTTATTGAAACTTTGTCTATGGGGTGCAGGTTTATTTTATCTTTCCGGTTGCCATTTTTGCTGCATTCGACAAATGCTATGGACGACAAATTTTCGTTTCTCGTGTTTGTTTTCTGGCTGATGTGTAAGGTTTGCTTTATATTTATAGTCAACACTATGAGATTGACAGATAGGAAAAGCCTTGTTTTATTGTTATTAGTATTATCTATTATTCTAGCTACATTCATAAAAGTGTTAGAAGAGGCTTAAAGTGAATGGAACTCTTCACCACAAGAGCTCATAAATACTGTGCTTGTGCTCGGTCTAGAGGTACAGTTAAGAATAAGTGCCTATCCTAATAATTTGTTGCTTTTAGATTGATGTTATTTGTTTTAAATGAGTGATCTTTTGGCAAAAGATTTACCGACATTGGTAAAAATAACCAGAAATATATACTGAGTATTGAACCCTTGTGGTCGCAGTGGCTTAGTGGTTAGTGTGTTGGACTACTAAGCGAGGGGTCCAGGTTCGAATCCCGCAAAAACCTAAATTCTAACTCAGGGTTTTTTTCACTGCGCCACCTCTCGCGAACGTCTGACAAATATCCGAGAGTATAACTGTCATGAAGGAGCTTCTCAATCGGCCCGTTTGGAACCGGCATAAAATTGTAGATCCCTACCATTCGTTCCCAAAATTAAAAACTCACACAAAACGAATGGTTGCGACAAGCTAGGCCCTGGGTCCCTACAGACCTGTTGCGCCAACTATTATTATTATTATTATTGAACCCTAAACTTTGTCGTTACAAAACCAACACCTTGTCAAACTGTTAGTATGTTAGGTAAATCATCATTTGTATGTTCACCGGACATTTAATATCTAATATATCGCTAAAAGCCTGTATGGGAACAGTCAACATTATTTTCTTAATAATCAAACTTATCTACAGCGATAGGAAACGTGACTCAACAACTGGACGCGACGTCATAAATATGTGTTGCTTTGCAAAACTTACAAAAAAAATCTATTTACAAAGAAACCTGTCTTTCAGATTGTGTCCTAAATAACCTGTTTCCAAGACCTTCTTAAAAAAAATCATTCATTACCTAGATTACTCATTAAGTGCGCGCCGATCCTTTATTTGCGTAAAATCGGGTATATAGGTAAGGTACATAAATTTGAAAAACCAATTCATTTCATCAAAATAGTAACGATATCTCGTTATCACGCCGATTGTGGGCACTGGAACTCGCACTGATATGGACAAACTGATAAGATTACGAGAGGCTTTAGCCTTAAGGGGTAGCACTGCAGACCAATGTTAGCTCACTCGATTATTTTGTAGCCGAAAAGCGTCGCGTTAAGTTGTGTTTCTACTCTTGTGCACTATATTGTTATTTAAGTAAATTCGTGTAATCCTTTTCATAAAATGCGTTATTTGTACCTGGTTATTGTGGCATGCGCTTATGTCGCATATGTCAGTAGTGGTAAATATTAGTTCTTGTTTTAAACATTATAAGTATAGTATGGTGTGTTTAAGAAATGTGTTATATAATTAATAAAAGTTTGAAATAGTTAACGGATGACATTAATTCATGTCTACACTTGACTTCGAATAGTGTTAAATAGTTTTTTAAAATTCAATTTGGAAATTATGTCACATAAATGTCAAGGAAACACATTACGATTAAATAAGCCCCTTATTACCAATAACCAAAGTCCGATTTTATCAATAAGTCTTTATCTTTGATAAGGTGTACCTACTATTATAAAAAGAGATATGAGATATTATATGTGCACTATGCCAGTTGCTATAGTGTTTGGTTTGAGCGTTAGCAAAAGTTTTGTTCCGGGGCGTTTCCCCATCTGCTGAGCATTTATTTGAAATACAGATCGAAGTAGATTTTGTGTGGTCTCTTGTCCGAACATTATGTTTTATTTTTCACCACCAATTTTATGACATTCCGAAGGTTATAATAACTTACTTTCGTTGTTAGACATAAACAAATATTAACAATCGATAAGATCTTGACTTTTGGAATTGCACATTTTACCGATAGAATTTTTTGCGATAGGTAGCTTGCCCACACATTGCAGCGTGACACATTTGTCAGAAAATGTTCGCACACTTTCCGGATAACTCGGTAGCTAGTTTTGCGTGACTTGTGATTTCAGTTATGGTGTAATCTTGCATATGAACAATAATAAACTTGACCATAATTATGGTAAAATTGGAAGTACGAGTATTTTATTCTGTTTCGGGCTCCGATGTAATTGCTTACTTAACGGCATTGAAATCGCTCTGATCCCAAGTAGAAATTGTTGGTTAGTGTAAGTGCTGCTCCTACATTTCAGACATGTTACCGTTTTCGATAATAATTTGATGTTTCCGTAATATAGATTTTGGATGTTGTTTGACAGTTAGATTAGCGTCAGTAATCAGTTAAATATAAATATGCGGAACAGTTCTGTTTGTTGGAAAGAGCTTAAAATGTAAGTTATTATTTCTATCAAACTCCTCGCTTAGTTACATAGCAAAGCAATACCTTAGCTACGCCATTCCGACCACACTCTTTGTATAATGAAGGCGAATTTGAACGGATGAATAAATAGTTTTTTTTTAATGACAGTTGTACTCTTGTCAGACGTTATAGGAATATAAGCGTAGAACGAACCTTTGGAGTTTATTCTATGTAACGGGTGATTTTTTAAGAGGTTTAGAACTTTTTAAAAAAAAAAAACACAAAAAATTCGAAAAAATGAATGAAATATTTATTTGAATCGATAGTTTGAACCTTGCAATTTAATGTTTAAAGATAATTTCATGCAAATGTTGACCGCGAATGCGTCTCAGGTAGCCCATCCGCTGAGTCCAATTTTGGCATACTCTTTCACACATATCGGCCGGTATCTCACGAATGAATGCATGGATGTTGGCTTCCAGTGCGTCAATCGAAGCGGGCTTGTCCCTATACACATTAGCCTTGACATATACCCCCACAAAAAATAATCTAATGGTGTCAAATCGCACGATCTAGGTTGTTAGGTTATCATCGCTCGGTAGCGTTCACCATTGACAGTAACGCTGCGATTCGCATCATCTTTGAAGAAATATGGCCCAATAATGCCGCCGGCCCATAAACCGCACCAAACAGTGGCTTTTTCGGGATGCGTTGGTAGCTGTTGCAATGCTTCTGGCTGATCTTCACTCCAAATGCGGCAACTTTGCTTATTACGTACCCATTCAACCAAAAATGAGCCTCATCGCTGAACACAATTTTTCGATAAAAAAGCGCGCGATGAACATTTCGAACCGAGCACGAATTTTGATAGTAAAATTCAATAATTTGCAAGCGTTGTTCATTTGTAAGACGATCCATGGTTAAATTGCAAACCAAACTGAAGCTGTTTGACAGTGACACAAGGTACTAAACACACGTCAGCTGTCAAAACCAGTTTTGCCAAAACCAAACCAGCTAAAAAATCACCCGTTATATGTATTCCGAAATTTGACCTCTCCCTATCCAGCACTAAGCCAATGGCGGTATCATTAACAACGAGACACGTCAGTCCAACTTTCGAGCTTTAGTGACGGCAAATAAAAATATAGGGCCTTACTATAATAATCATTATCTTCACACTAAATATTTCCTAGGTCACAATATGCGATTTAGCCTGGACACTAAAAATGATAATTAGTACCGCAGAAAGCATTGACAGATAGGCTGTACCTACACATCATTTTAAAGTTGAGTAAAAACTGTAGATTTTTAAAGATCTTGTGCAAGTAATAGGGGTTAAAAATTCGAAAGCAATAGTTTTTATAAAGGTCAACAGAAACGGCAGAAATGGTTAAGAGCTATCCCGCAGCAGTATTTTTGATTGCGTTTTATTTTGATACGTTTTCTAATATGTTTCAAGAGGCGCTCCACTATAATATAAACAATAGTTTTCGAAAACTGGAAAATGTAAAGAAAAATTTGAGTTTTTCATGCAGATAGTTGAGTGTTTTTTTGCGAAAATTCAGTTTTTTATGCGATGTGAATATGGTAGTATAAGGAAAGATGTAAACATTATTGGTAAAACCAACATCCACTTGTTTCTTCTTTAAAATTGCTGCTGAGGTGCTTTACATAACCTTGAAGCTTCAGATCAACCGTTGTGTTGGATCTACATACATACATTGAAAAAGACTTCTTAAATAGAACGCTTAAAGAATATTTAATTCAACTGTGACTGTTAATGATAAAACCAAAACAGGTTCGACGCTTAATGCTTAAATATTGTACTAGAATCGCAAACTAAACCGAGCAAGAATAACAATGAATCAGCATAATGAGTGAACAAACAAACTGAGCTTATCATTCTGTCAATATACAAAATTCACTGGAAAACTGCTTCCAAGCACCGCAATGGACACTATGGCAATGTAATCCAAGCGCCTACCACCTGCGTCATATGAACAATTATTGAATAGAACAGATGAAAGGTATACCTACCTATTATTTTTACTCTTGTACCAGAAAGCAGAAACAGTACAAAATTTATAAGCTTAATTTTCAACTTCTATTTTTACTTCGATAAAAAATATCTATGTGTATAGCATAGTTGAAAATCATTTCTAATAAAAGTTACCAATATCCATGATATTATTTGTATTATTGTGTCAGTTTTATAGTTACAGAGCCCCGACCTCTTTAAAAGTAGGCGCATCCCCATTTAATTGTTCAAAAGTGCTACAAGGGTGTGTTCTATTGGTATATAATTTTAGATCAAAGACCACACAAAAATAAAAATGCCGCTCATTTTTTAAGTAGAAAAAACTTTGACGGGGATAGCTTAACACTGATAACTCTACAATCACATAAAGCTAGTAAAATATTACGAAACTTTTAGCAATTTGTGACTGTTAAGCTGTCAATCACTATCGGATATGATGTCACATCGAAAGCACATTTAATTGTTCACACCTATATCAATAGACTTATCTTTTGCCAACGCATAGCAATACATATTGATAAAAACACCGAGACATGAACAACAACGTTTACGAATTACGATTAAAAACGAAATATATTCTCTTACCGCCTTAATCTAATACTAAATCAATATTTTTATTTTTACTAGATGCTTGCGTTCAGTGCAACTCAACTTCTGACCCTAAGTGCGCAACAAATCCGGAACGATTCTTAGCAAAAGAATGCGCAAACACCACCTCGAAGTGTTACTCACGTGTTTTGGGTAAGTCAATTGTATACCCTTTGATGTAAGTTTGACTAATCGACATTTATCTACAGATGGCGTTACAATCCGAGGCTGTTCCCTTAGTCTAGATAACAAGACCGCCAGCAGTTGTTCGAATGAAATGGAGTGCTTGATCTGTACATTCATGGAAGGTTGCAATCGCAATGTAAGTGATCTAATTCGAGCCAGATGAAGACGAGTTACTAAAATTAAGTGATTTCTTTTTTTTTAAGGTCTTCCCAACTCACAGAGCTCAATGCTTGCAGTGTTCTGGAAACGGAACCGGAGTGTGCGCTAGTGATACGTTCGCTAGACCACGAGTTTGTCCCATTTACAAGCTGGGAGATAAGTGCTTCATTCGTAAAACGTCAAGTAAGTCTTTTGATTGGTGTGGCGTTTACAATAATTATTTTTGCAGGTTGATTATCTATAATTTGTTGCATAACAAAAATATGAAAATGTGCATTTAAAGGCACATTTTTGTTGTATCGATAACATGATTCATCGAAGTAACTTGCAAAGGCGAGTCAAGTGTTAAGATAAAGCGTTCAAAATTTGACAAACTAAAAAAATATTGAGACTTTTCAGTCTCCGAAAATGTACAAGCATCTTGGGTCGTTCTTGAATGTCTAGAATCCCTTATGCTAGGGTTTTCAGAAATATTTTGTACACAAACTAGTTATCCCGCTTGAAAATTCCGGACTCTTCCCCCTTCATACTTACGATGAAGGAACTATTTTCATAACATCCATACTGTCAGACAATTGTGATCTCCAAACGGACTTATACATTTCAAGCTTTACCCTCTTTCATAAGAGAAGCTTTAATAAATAATCGCCTCCCTCAAATAAAAGTAAAATCCTTGCTCATCTGCCATTTGTGTAACATCAAATTTAGCTCCGATTTGTGGAGTTTACAAAATAAAAAATTATAAATAAAACTAACCCATAAACAATTCAATTTCATTAACACCAGACCCGAATGCAACTGACTCCTTCTCGAGGGGATGTCTTTCATCGGCCGAAGCAGAAAGGAAATGTCGCAGCGATGACTGTTACACATGTGAAGGAACTGGATGCAATTACATTCCAGCCGATTCAAAGGATATACCAATTGCCAAGGGTGCTGCAGCACTTCTTAACTACTCGGTATTCTTAATAATTGCGTGCGTCATTCTTCGTTTGAAATTGGTATAAACTACTAAATTCAAATGTTTTTGTGTAGTAAATGTGCAGTTTCTTTATTTAAGAATTTTTTTTTGTACTAAACCTAAGGATAACTAACTCATGAGGGAGTTTTGTTCACAATTGTATTGAGCGATCTACGAAATAAAAATAAAATTCATTGTGAAGATCAAACTCGCGTGCATATTTGATTTTATTTATTCAATTTAAAAAAAAAAAATCCAGAGTGCAACGGAAGTGGAGGAAATGAGAAAATTTTACGATGTGCTAAGGAAATGCAATTATACGAACGAGTCAAAGGTATATACATTTACGAGGACAAGGCGTTTTAGGGGTGACTTCCTGTAATTGTTTCGTATAAATATGTTATCACATTGAATATGCAACTATTTGTTTCTTGTGAAGTTACTTGTGATGTGTGTACCTACGCGCCACTGAAAACCACTGAAAACTTTCTTTTATATAATTTTTGTACTTGAATAATTATGTTGAACATGTTAAAGTATTGAAAAGTACTGGACACAAACTGAAATATTACCAACAAATTTATGGTTTTTGGTCAAGTGAAGTTGTGTCAAATCAGTTCTGTTGAATTCAATTAATCATAAAGGGTCAGGAGCAGTTCTGGGCTGGAATCGGCTAAGATGATAAGTAGTTGATTGTCTCTATTTGGATTGTAGTTTTTGATTATCAACTCTTCTTTTCTCTGCGTAAAGCGATTACTGTGGATATGGGTGGAACATGCGTTGGCCTTATTCCAGCCAGTTGGTAAATCAAGCAGTCCCAAAACACACATCCTTTTTTTCACGAAAGAATTAATTTATTTGGAGTGGAAGCCGAGGTGCATACCTATGAAAACGACACAAATGTATGAAAGCGGTATTTAGGAGGCATGTCAAAAAATTAAGCAAACTCTAATGTGATACGTAACTGGTAAGTCTGCTGCTGGCTGACTTGATGTGAGCAGTTTGTCGTTATAATCTAGTCAACACTTCATAAGTAAAGAAAAACAAAGGAAAAATGGTGAAGTTGGAAATTTCCTGGTAGTAAAATAATAGGTATTATTTTATCATATTTGTAAATGGCGTTCACTGGTCCAAATTGTACAATAAGCTAGCACAAAACGAATAAATATCAAAACAATTTCCACGCAAAACTAAATTGCACAACAGGAAAAAGTATATAATGTAGGTATGCACAACCACAATTACTGGAAAAAGACAAATCAATCAAAATTCTACGAACTCATCAAACACTGATGATAACAAAATAATACTTGCTCATATGGGCATATGCTGGCATTCGTGCTTATTGTCCCATTACACTATGTGCTAATTGGACATTTTTATCTGTCAAATCAGCCTGGTCATAATGTGGCATTCAGGTCATTAGAGCATATGAGTTATGCCCAGCCCAGCCCATTACATTGTATGACCATATTGTGACAGGAGATCTGTCAGAAATTTAAATTTTATGACCACTTGGCATACAGTCTAATCTACAGTACTCAGTTGACATTTTGGATTGTGTGTGTTCGAGTTAACGTTTCAGTTACTGTAAACGACGAATCTAGTTTTTGCGTTTAGTGTTAATCTAGTCCAGACAAATCTAGTTGACAGAAAATAACTATAATTTTGAATTTGCTCAATGAATAGATTAGTGTGATATTAAGGTGTCAAATATCGACATCATAAGGGAACGGTGTGACTTTGAGACTCTGAAGTCCTTCGAGAAAGTACCCAATACGATTGCACGTCCATCTTAGAACCGCCGGGGGTGTAAGATCTACGAAACGAAAACAAGCTTGAAACTAAAAAAAACCGGTCAAGTGCGAGTGTCACTCGCGCACCGAAGGTTCCGTATTTGGCTAAGGTCCAACACATCAGATATTATTTGAAATCTATAATATCATTCAATCTTTGCCCTCTTCATGAATTCATCACAATTTAGTTTAATTTAATTACTTAATATTTTTACTCTCAAAAATTACTCGCACATTTTCATTTTCTAATTATTACCTAGTACCTACCCAACCCACGCCAATTTTCCATTCTGTATGCGACCTGTCCCAATTGAAAAACTATTGACTAAAAATATATTACTTTTATTATGTTCTGTACTCCCCAAAAAATGTATTATACTCCCCAACGAAATTATGAAGCGGCAGCCCTGGTGGTATACCACCAGTGACTCTCTTCTGTCTTTGATGTGGTCAATTGTGCACAACTGCGTAGTAGAGATTAAAACTTATGAGAGCAACGTATTTTACATGGTAAAATTATCTTTTTTGAAAATATCTTGTAAACTATTAACTTTTCGGCAAAACAGTATTCAGCACATATATAGATAAGAATATGATCTACAAAAAAGGAATTTATGTATTTTTTTGTGAATCAAGAAATAAACCGTTTTTGGGCGAATGAAAATATTTTTTTCACCAGATTACTAATTAATCGAAAACCAATAGATGAATTCCTTCCATTGGTATTTGTCGTTTAACTAGAGGCTATACCGGATGTTGTGTGTAAATTTTAGCCTCCTATGTCAATCGGTTCTTGAGATAGACCTGGTAACAAAATTGGCTTAGTGGGTTCGGACAGACAGACAGACAGACAGACGGAGAGACATCCGAGCGAAACTAATAAGGTTACGTTTTTTCCCTTTGGGTACGGAACCTTAAAAACTAGTCAGTCTTCGCGGTTATTTGAGTTAAGAAAAACTATGTTAATAGGGATTTTCTATTATTCATTTTGGGCTCTGCACCTGGTATATCGAGTTTCGTCTATACTTTGATTTAACGTATTTATTATTCTGCTTAAGTCGGTACTCGCAGTTTTTTTTTACAGGTTTGCTACAGTAGAGACTAAAACTCGGGGCCATACCAATAACCATTTTTAGTTTCGCCTCTAAATTTTAGTAGTTCACGGTGGCTATTATTTCCCATTCAAATTTTGCTATTGTGAGCTTCCGTTGTTGCTGACTAGTGCGTAGATTCTCCGATTCTTACCGCGCTTAAGGATTTCATATAACGAATATACTGATGTCTTGGAAAAACTTTATAGTATAGCTTGTTCTCATTGCTGTTGTTGTTCGCGTTTCAGGTTTCAGTTGATCATTTAGTTCAAGATAAGAATCGATTGAGCCGTTTCTGTGAATAAAACGAGCCACGGTGGTGTATTACAGTTACGGTGACCATCTGTTCACTATAATAATGAACTGTTTAGAAGTTTTCTTGGGAAGTTTTCCATATAAAAATCCGCCCGTTTTATTCACTCGAAGTTGAACACAACTTCGGAATTTTTATATGGGAAACTTCCCAAGTTGTGTTCAACTTCGAGTGAATAAAATGGGCCTAAAACTGTAATTTAACAGATCAAAATAAAAGTTGATGTTTGGGTTGGACCATCACTTAAGACTCCATTTTTGTTATAGCTCAGTTTGTTCACAAATAGGCTTAATCTTAAGCAAAATTTTGCCTTGCTTTCGAAGAAGTTTTGAAAGTAAATTTGCTTGCACTGTTCTCTAAATAGGTCTTGTTTTCTTTTCTAGGTGTGATAAATTTGAGCTGTGGCAACACTTACGTGGTTGGAGCTTTGATGCAGTTTCAAAACTGTTTCCGCTTACACATTTATGCATTTTTCAAAGACTTTTTTTTTATATTTTTGTTCCCGTACCCGATATTTAGCATAAAAGATGGCAACGGAAAGAAAAAAATATACCAAACTTTCACGCAAGATGTTCATAAAACTTTGTAATCTCTTAAACGTGAAAATGTTCAAACACTTTTCCCATACCTATAATTTAAGTACCTAATATCCATTCCAAATTTAACATTTATGTCAATGCACGGCGGCTCGTGCATTACTCAAAAAACAAGTCGCAAGATATTTCAAATTTATTTTCGTTACTAAGATTCTGTTCACAAGTTTAAAAGCCCAAATAATCATTCTTTGAAGCAGTAGAATTGTGATATAATCTACTTGGACCGATATCGGTAAACACTCGGCCAAATTTTATTGGAACACATTTGGCAAAGTTTATAAAACATTGTTTACCTGAGCACACTAAGTATACCTTTTTACTCGTCTCATAACATTGAATGATATCTCGCTTTTAGATTTATGCGTGATCCATTTACGCTGTCGTCTAAAAATATTCCAGACTTTCTATGAACCAAGGCGCAAAAGATACTCCATTAGAATTATGTTTAGATTAGCCCGAAAACCAAGCCCAAGGCAATTTCGATTTTAAATTAACTTTATATCCCAAACAGATCATCGTTATTTAAATTTATTACTTGGCCATTAAAAAAACCCGAAAGTACTGCACTGCACTGCAGACTACACCTCCAAAGGATCACAATGAAAATAATTACAGTAGATATACAGAACTGTTTCTCTGAATTGTTTGTTTCTTAAAAAAAGGAAGATCATTGCCGCGCTGTATAGTGGGCGGTACGAAACCATCCCTCCGTTTAATTTTACTAATATTTACACTTTTTGACTCTGCAATAAAGCATACGCACAGCACTGGCACCGGTGCCGCGCTAGCTCATGATTTATATTGGTAAACTGTTAAAATGAACACGCACACAGGCTAACCCTATACACCTGGACTGCCCAGACATGGATCTTTGAGAAAAACCAGAAGCTATACACTTCTTGCAACAATTTGCCTACTCTGAAACACCTCTGTAATGGTTTTCTCTATACCTTGCTATAACCCAGGGAAGACAAGAAAATCAAAGAAAATCCTCGCAAACGGTGTTTACGAAATCGATATAGCCCCGGGTGCTGTGCTCTGTGCAGCCATTCTCAGCATCAACGAGTGCTCCAATCGGGACTCGAAAGTAAATTAAACAATTTCGGCAATTTTGTAGCTTATACGTGTTTACATTGAGACCTCGGCAAGGCCCACCGATCGAAGGCGTAGCCAAGCAGGGTACATCCCTTTTGCAGCACTGATCTCTGTTTATATTCCGCAGCTAATGTAGATTTCAGAATTTTCCCTTTCATTCGACGACAGCGAGTAGCGATGATCAGAACGATCGGCGAGAGTCAAGTTCCAAAAATAGATCCATTGTCGTTCTCTTTTCGAAAGCGGAGCCATCCGATTGGTTCGATTTGACAGTTTCCTACGGATGACTTCTGCGCGTTCGAAATTCCTAGCACGATCGTTTCTCGCGTGGATGTGGTCTTCACACTTTTCATTTATTTATAAACAAAGATCACTTTTTCGTGATTGCTCATTAGGCGGTAGTCGGGAGTTTTTTTTTTTTTTGTAATTTTTTCATAGGATTGATCTTTAGAGATCAGAGAGGGCCTGACTATCAATACAAATCTAAGGCTACGCGCAGACAGACAGCGTCGATGTTGACTTGTTGAGTCGCTTGTTGATTTTTGAGGAGAGCGAATATACGTGTCAGATGAGGAATATCTGTGCGGACGGTTGAAAGTTTAATTGACGCTAAAAAGGTTATTGCGCTGATATAAAAGTGTCGAAAAATTGCAAATCGAAAGTGCTAGACAATTAGGTGATGATCCGATGTTTGTTATAATTCGGTGATGAAGTTTTTCTCGTGCTTATAGTTTTCGTCTGGTGTAAGCGATATATACTGATGAATGTAATCATTTTAACAAGGAAGTTCGTTTGATTATTTCTTTGCGTTTTTTTTTCGCCTCAAATTGTGGAAGATTATTGCGTTTCTTGTGAAGTTATAGTTTGTGCGCGGATAAGTTTTATTGTGCGAATTTTGATATAGAATATGCACCAGACGGCATATCGCCGAGCAATGGCATCGGATTGCACATCAATGGTGGCGTCGATGTCGCCTTTCATCGATAGTGGATTAAATACAAATTTCACAGAATGTTGCTACACAGCAACGGATTATTGGGCCGGCTCGTATGGGAATAGTGCCATCAGTCCAATGAAACAGATCGAAGGTGAGCATGCGAAAAAATTAACATTTGAAAGAAGGTAAATTGTATTTTTCTTAACCGGCGCCATCGTTTTTACACAAAGCGAGTTAGAGCTACTCACATTCGCAATTGGTTCTCATATATTTGTGATTGAAAGCTGTAGAGTCCAACTGGAAATGAACTGCAAGAAACATCGAATGCAACTTACTTAAATCGTTTCTCTTGCTTGGCTTGAACTAGACAGCCATGCATCGTGGATTTTAAAGGTAGATTCCTTGGAATAGAGTATACCTTGGAGAGCTATATTCCCTTGGGATGTTTTTTTTTTAGACAGGTGTTATACTGCGGTCTCAAATGGGCGGCTACATCGCTGTATGAAACTGCATTTACTTAAAGATTCAGCTTATCTCCCAGCGCACTAACACTTAATTAGGTTAGTTTCCGCCGCGTATGGAACTGTAACTGTAGAAATTATATTAAGCTTGAATTGAGGAAGAAGGCCAGAAAGACCGATAAGACTTTTCTTGTGACCCTTTACTGAATTTACACTTTGTATAACAGAAAATGCATTGCGGTGGTCATCCTTCCAGCTGTATTCAATAAAGTGGTGGTCAGTTCATTGCACAGATTTCTTCGGGAATGCATAAATATCTTCTCTGGAAGAAAATGTGTGAAGCATCTGTCACTAAAAGTAACTAGGTTCTTTTATTACTTGCTAGTGGTGCAGTTGTAAGAAGCTACATTTTCAGACATAGGTTTTGGAAAAAAGTTGTTCCTCCCCCAAAAAATTATACTTTTTTTCCTAAAGATAGGGCTAACCTAGAGAACATAAATGCACTTAAAGGATACACTCCGCTGTTCAACATAAGTGTATCCTTATGAGTCATTTACTTATTTCTTATAGTGCCTATGCCTACGCCTAGTGTCTTATGAGACCTCACTATCACTATCTCATACCAACTTTTACCTAACCTAACTATGTATAGTCATTGCCAAATATTTTTATTTACTACAGTGTCCCGTTAGAAATCAAGTTCACGTTTGCATCTAGCTTTCGGTTATTTGTGAAGGCCATTTAGTTATTGTAATAACAAAAATTTTTGTCCGTCCCCTTCAGTTTTTCTCCAACAATGCTTTAGCATGAGACTGATTTTTATTCAGCTATTTGTAGACCTTATCGGTATACCGAAGAACCTTATGATTAAATGTTATCAGATTCTCATATGAATAAAATTTATCATACTTATACACCCCTATCGGGAAAAATATTTCCTCCGGAATGTTTCCTATTCAGCAATCTTATTTACATTGCTGACAAGGGAAACATTTCCATCGCCGGAACTTATTTGCGATAACCCTAATAATCTTTTCAAACCGAGCCGAAAACCGTGTTTTCGCGAAAACTCTCGAAAACTTCCACGAAAACAGAAGTTTTCCCATACATATTTCAGTTTTCAAAACAAGTCGTTTAAAGTCGTTTTATAGAAAAACACCACGAAAACGACTTACAATCATTGGGTTGTTGAAACAAACACATCTTTTACAATATTCAGCAAATTCAGGAGAATGGCTGATCCAACAAATGTCACAACTCACAACTTAAAATCATTTTCCACAATTAATTGATGGGCTAATATTATTTTGAAATGCACTAAATCCGTTTTGTTTGTTAATTAATGCGATCGAAATTTGTAACCAAAAGAGTTTGCACCGAAGTTTAACGACTAGTGTCTCACAGCTGATTGAAACGTCATACGAAAACTAATTGGTGGTCGGTGTGAATGCATTGACGAGTTTTCGAGGAAAACACGGTTTTGGGCTTGGTGTGAAAAGCATATAAGCAACATTAAATAGGTTTGGTTGTTGGTAATAAAATAACTAATGCACGTTACCATTAAACTAACTTATAATTAACTACTGTGACCTAGAAAATATTTAAGGTAGGTACTAATAATCCCTTCCTATAAAAGTAGCTATTTTCTGTTCTCTGTAGTTAAATAAAATAAAATAAATGTTAAAACCAAGAGAGCCCTAAGAAGCCTTGAAGTTTTTCGCCAAAATAAATATCCAAAGCTGAACTGCTAAGAGTATGAAACATTTTTTGCTGATGAGGAGAAAGAATTGGGTAGGAATTTAAATCAAGGGATAGTTTATTATTGCACTTTTACCAGAGCCAAATTTAAGATTATTTTTTAAAACTTTTCATTCACAGTGGATAGGAGCAAGCGCATTAGCTAAAAAATAACAGAGGTTACACTAAAAATATAGTTCTCCCAGAAATATTACTGACTTGTAATAGGGGCGTTTTATTGACCATATATTTTAGCAAAATGAAGCGCAATAAAACTGTCCAAGTAACATTCGTTTCACATTTGTAAAAAAATAGTTTTAACTAGTACATTTTGTTGTATGTATATGTAATATTCTTTGATTCACCGATCTACTAAAACCCGCTCACTAAAAGTGAATCGGTGAAAAGCAGTTTATCTGCATAATAGTCCCATGAACAAATCTAGAAAAGGTTTTAAGATAAGCTACTGCTGTCAAAGTCACTTGCACTTGTGTTGCGGAAGTATACAAATTAATTAAATAGCTATTTGTGGGAGAACTCAGTTTTTTCTGAAACCTCTGTTGTGAATCTCAGAAGTTACAATAAGTAAAGTGTTTGTGTGCTGAAGGTTATACTTTACTTTGCTAAAACAAATGTTCAATAAAACTTGGTTTGTTTTTTTGTGCAAAATATATAAGCCTGTGATATTTATGAGATCGTCTCTGCCAAACATTTGTGCGGGACAGTGATGTAAATGGAATTTTCTCAATTGTACTGCAAAACTGAAAAGAAATAGTACTGAAACGTAGAAAATAGTACTTAAATTAATTGTTTTCATGTCATAACATAAATATTGCAAAAAAAAAACAAACAGAAAAAAGGTCATATTATTCATTTCGAGTTAATTTTATACACCCTACCGTTAAATCCGCATTTTGTAAGCCCGATGATTTAAATTTACATTTATAAAAGGCCTGTTTTTTTTAGCTTCGATCTCAGCAATGCAAAGTAAAGTAGGATATTCAGCACGTAGTTACAACAAATACGTTATACTTGACACTTCGAGACTTGAAATAGTTTTTGTAGAAGCGTGCTTTGCTGAGATCGAACTAAAAAAACAAGCCTAATAATCACTCAAAAACATGCATTAAGCCCGTCGGAAAAAGGCGCATTTAAACGAGGAGTTTTTACCTCGATTAAAACTTAGGTAATGTTAAATTTCACTTGCAATGACATTTATTTTTTGTTATTTGTCTCTTGGAAATTGGTTCGATTTGCTGTGTGCTCAGTTTCATTTTTATTTTGTTAAACATGAATTAAACTTTCAATAGGCTCTTTTTTTGTAGCCGTAAATATTGCCGAAAATCCACGATGGTAATCATGAACTCAATCCCCCTGTCCGATTGTGCGTTCGATATAGTCGAAGACAAGGACGAAGTTGATTCGACTCACCATCTGCTGTTCCATCCGCTTTTCGAAAAATTCGTCTTTTTACGACGATGCCATCAAAATTTCATCTACTTCACAAATAATGACATACATTTTTTAAGCTTCTTGCTACCTTTTGTAACCTATATCAATTTTACTCGTTTCCTGGACGAAGAAATATCAATTTTATAAAATTGAGTTTAGACACGAGTCAAAATACTTAAACTGGTCCCCACAGTGCAGTTTTAATTGAACCGGATTGATTAAACCCCGACAAGTAAGAAAACGGAGTTTATGTTTGGTTTTAGCGTCCGGAATTGAAAAAATAACTTTTGAAACCGTTGCATTGGCACAAAAAAATATTCTTCTGGTGATTCTGAGGAGAGAATTTCGCTTCCCGATTTGAAGTCAGAATCTACTCAAGAATCACTCACGCAAGTGTAGAGTATCTATTTTATACAAGTCAGCTGACAGCTGTCGTAGATTATTTGTTGGCCTTCCACCAATACTTTTGTGGATTCAATCAGAAGCAGTTTTCTTGTTCCAGTGGACTACGAAACGAGAGGATCCCCGAGAGAAACAAATGGAAAACGACATTAATACGAGTATTATAGACTTGGGTTTCATTTTTGGAGTGAATAATATGTCCGTAAGTAAATTAACTCATATAATGTTGGATTTATTTAAAAAATGTTGAATAGTACAAATGGTACTAAAAATTGAGAAGTGGTACTTGCGGACTCGGAAAAGTCAAACAGTACTGAAATTGATGCAACAGTCAGCATAGTTGTTCGAATATATTGTACCGCAAAAGTTGCTACCTAGACTTTCTGTGTTAACTAAATATAAAAATAAACAACACCAGCTACTGTGAATATATCGGGAAAAAACACCACTAAAACAAAATTTGCCAATAAAATTTCCATCCTTAACCAATCCCGATTTTGACATTTCAAACTGATTTCAAATATCACGAGTTCTTGATTTCAATTTCAGAAATGGTATTTCGCAGTACTAATAATCATTTTTAGTGTCCAGGCTAAATTTTTCGAACTCACAATGGCGAAATTTTTAGAAAATATTTAGTGTGAAGGTTAAAAATGATTATTAGTAAGGCCCATTGTCTCTCTCAATTTTGAAGCAGTCCAACTCTGTTGCAATTGCTTGACGAATAACACTGAAAACTTTATCATGCACGGAGGTTTCACTTACTTACTAACAATATAAGCGGCTGTAATGAAAAAATATCCCTATACGAATTTCCGTTTCACCCAACAACTGTTTTCAGATCCTTATTCACAGGTATTATAATACTACACTCTGTTTCTGTACACATTATGCAAACCTATGTGCAGTCAAATTATTCGCATCATTAATTCAAACTACGTCGCCTTACATGTAGCATATTTCATAATTAATTATGATCTCATAATGCCTCCGCACTCCTTGAGCCAACCTAATCCCCAATTAATCGCTTGTGATTGCCCTCTGAAATGAAAAAGACAAGTACGGCGCCCCATACACCACCGCCATCCCTGATTGCAACCAAACTGACGGCAAGAAATGATTTATGCGCTTTTAACAGCAACCCGAACACCATCTTGACACAAAGATTTGTAGCACATTTCGTAGACACTCGGGGAAAAGATTTTAATTCGAAATAATAATTTGAAATCGCCTCGCGCAAAGCTCACCTAATTATGGTGTGCCTGTGCGCATCAGAACGCGAGAAGATCTCACCTAGTATTTATTAGTGTCAAACACACGTTTCGCCTTGCGGTGACGATTGACGTACTTGTGCCAGAGTCTCGGACTCGGAGGATGGCCAACTACGAACTACCCCCACCACCACCACCACCACCATCCCCACCGACTAAGTCAAGTGGATTCTATTTTTAGGCATTCAGGAACAAAGTCTGTTGAAGTTGATGCCGCCGAATTGTGCTACAATTTTACAAAATAAATCACAAATTGCTCGTTTGGTTTGTTTGTTGGTGTTGCCACAAAGTGAGAGCGTTTTGGATCAGGCACCATCCGATTTTCGAAGCCAAAGTATATGCATTATGCTCTGAAACGCTAGGCTTGCTTTTCAAAGGAGAACTTGTATACGCTAACGCACTGCTCAGTATTTAGTTCTGAAATGACCCATGGCGGGTCGGAATGCCATCAATTGTCACTAACAAGACATCGGAATTCGGTTGCTACTTATTCTGCGGTGGTTTTTACAAATAATTAAGTAAAAAAATTATCCTTAATGGTTTCGCATCGGCGCGGAGATGGCATTCAATTAGTGTTTTTTTTTTTCTTTTTTTTTCTCTGAAAGAGGATCGGTAGCGGTAGACCTGAAAACGTAACGTGCCCCGACACAAGACCCAATCAATCAGGAACAGAAATACTTTATACGTAATACACTGATGTACACGAAAGGAGGGTTATAAATGTTTACTTTTTGTTTGGGTGGGCTACGGCGAGAGCTTTAAATGGTTGTGACATTTGACAGAAGAACAAAAAATCCTCAAGCCACTAATTGCTGTTAGAATTTCGATACGGTTTGAGAATTTTGTTTGTCAGAAAGGAGCAATTACCTAGGATCATTTGTCTTGGACTTGGCTGAGTAAATATAATCGGTTCTTCAAAAAAAAAATATAGGACAGTCTGATACCTATTTAGAAAGGGTAAATCAGTCTCGTAACCAATCATTCTTTCTTTCTATGTAAACAATGGTTTATTGGCCTGAAGTTATATGCAGTTTTATTTTTTTTTTCTTCTAAATATTGCATCATCCAGCGGTTCAATTTGAGGAAGGAACTTGGTGAACAATAATAGCTCTGTTAACTTCAAGGCCACATTTTTATATAAGGCCCATTTTATTCCCCAATTTCGAGTGAACAAAATAGGCCTAAGTGTATTTGAAAAGCTTTGCCTGTTCCACAAGTTATTGTTGAGAGATATTTCAAAGGAAATGAAATGGCTATAGATTTGCAGTCGTTTTTCAGTATTTTTTTTTCACTCCTAGCAACATTAGTTTTGGTGCGATAATACTCCTGCGGAATCCCACTTTGCACATGTCCGTTTATGGCCATAGGCCTTGCTTTTCAAGAGCCATCCTTTCTTTTGCGTGAAATTTCATAGTTGGGACAAATGTAAGGGGCTACAATTTTATGCGAATCCAAATGGCTGAATTTGGAGTCGTTTGTCTCGAAAGTTACACTCTTGGATGTTTGTCAGACTTTGGATAAGACCTTGAGTGAATAACTTTGTTCTCCTTTTTTAGTAAGCACATCAATGTTTGCAAATCGTAGTAATCTTTTCACAGTTCTGGTCAATGTGTTGAAGGGCTGCCTTTACCGAACTGCAGTTGCAACTTGCAATAGGAATGCAACGATTTTGAAAGTATTTCTTTTTTGACATATTTGCATATATCCAGCCATACGTCACTCAATTTTGTAGATACATATTACCAATAAAAAAATAACAAATTCAGTCACGTAGTATTCGTTCAGGGATGCGGTAATTCAACCTCCGGTCTATTAGTCTCTCCAAAGCTTTCAATGGGATATCTGATTTCCTACGGTGTGCTGTGAAAGACTTTTTCGATTTTTTTTTTGTAAACTAGTTTCAACCCTCCCCCATAATTTTGATACGTGTCCAAGGTTTGAACTTCAACATTAAAATTGGATTAGGTTTGAGAATCTAATGAGCTGGTATAAGCTATGAAGTGATTCCATTTTCCATGTTTTGAGTTGAATGCCCTTCTTGAATCACTGGTCAATAGCTAGTCTGTTGCATGGAATATTTTACATAATTCCGAGTTGATTTTCGACGCTGATTTAAAATATTTTATCAGGTTTTCTGTATCAGCTCTAGTCAACATTAAAATTGGATTAGGTTTGAGAATCTAATGAGCTGGTATAAGCTATGAAGTGATTCCATTTTCCATGTTTTGAGTTGAATGCCCTTCTTGAATCACTGGTCAATAGCTAGTCTGTTGCATGGAATATTTTACATAATTCCGAGTTGATTTTCGACGCTGATTTAAAATATTTTATCAGGTTTTCTGTATCAGCTCTAGTTTTTTAATAATAATGGTGGTGTTTTTTTTTTTTGGAGTAAACGATGCACTCACGGTACATAAAAAACTACAACCTCTGGAATTTTCTTTTCTGTGATTTTCTATGGTTGTTGAATGACAGTACTCTGGTGGTACTCTGAATAACAGCAAAAACCCCAGCAAAAATCAGCTATCATGTGTGCATCCCAGCGACCCTGGAATCGTTCCTCCATAGTCCGTTTATCTTGGCTATTCACTCAAGTCACCTAGATTTTGAGGGAAATGATCTATATAGCAGGAAGTGAATTTTAATGCTGTTGTATCTGTATGTTGCATCTAAGTTGCTTGAAGTGATATAACCAGAGGCAATATACTCAGGCCCCCAACTTTGGCCGATTATTCGTTACTTGCCTATAAGCTATATTTTTATGTGGCGGTAAATGCTAAGTGCGTTAGTTTTGTTACATAGAAACAAGTATTCAACGTAACGTAACTGAAAAAATTCCGGGTCACCAAGCCACTCACCCCTTGCATATAATGCCACTTCTACTGTCGGCAAAGCAGCTGTCAGCGTTCATAGAATTTTATCCGTTAAATTTTAAATTATTTGTTACGTGTGAATAGAATTTTTTTTTTACGAACAAGTGTACATTTGCTTTAAATATTTATGAAACATCAACAATGTAGATTGGTTGTGGGAAAATAAAAACATTTTGAGCAATTTTTCTTCAGTTATTAAGAAAAATTTACTCATGAAATCAAAGTTAATTATTCAAAAGCGGAAAATGCACAACTGTTTGTCCTAATATTTTGCTAGTATATAAGTCGCATTCTAAAAATATTTAATAACTAACCAACAGCATTCAGTAAGGTCAAAATGTGGTATTCCCGAATTCAATCATATTCCCCCACTGTTGGCAGCATTTTTTTTTTTATAATTTTTGTATGTTTTCGCACGTCACACGGATTATAAATTGACATAACACCGATAGAAAAAATAAATGGTGAATTTGGAAAAAAATTGAGGGGGTCAGCGGCAAGAGGACTGCGAGTTGGGGGTCTCAGTATTGTCTCCGGAGACAGCAGCTCTTCAACTTGTTGAAAGTGATCGTGATTCTCAATTTTTGACATTGAACTGCTAAAATAAAAATCATTCAACAATTAACGAATTTGTGGGCCGATAAAAATTCTTGCTTTATTTTTTTTCTGAACTCAGATTAGGAACAGCACGTAGTAGCCGTGTCTTCAAAACTGGAAACTAGAAAGAAACTGACAGTGGATTGGCAAGACGTTAAAATATTTTAGTCTATGTATGTAGTAAATGAAGTAATTTTCGGATGACTGCGTCGGGTTTCTTTATGTATACAGTATACTAAGTAAAGGGTGTTTTTTGTTTTAATATAGAACTTTAAGTTGGCAGCACTATTTTAACTGGCTGCCATTTTTATATTTAGCTTGATTTGAAAATTCAACATGAGCCATGTTTTTTGAGCTTCGATCTCAGCAAGGCAAAGTAAAGTAGGATTTTTAGCACGTAATTACAACAACTATTGCGAGTCTCGAAGTGTCAAGTATAGCGTAGTTGTTGTAATTAGCGTGCTGAAAATCCTACTTTACTTTGCTTTACTGAGATCTAAGCTCCAAAAAAACAGACCTATGAATAGATTGCAGCCTGAACAACGTTTCCAAATTGTGCAAAATTTATTTTTAAAATCATGGTTCTGTTCGAAATACGTATCGCGCACTATACGTCAATTTTCATGAGCGAATTTTGTTTAGCGACGAAGCTCACTTTTGGTCGAATGCATACGTCAATAAATCCTCAAGAGACACCGTTACATCCACAAAAACTGACTGGTGTGCTTTATAGGTTGGTGGAATAATTGGTCCGCACTTCTTTAAAAACGATGCTGGCCAGAACGTTACAGTCAATGGTGACAGCTATAGAGCCATGATTACTGTTTTTTTCATTCATCAATTGAACAACCACGATGATGTGGGAGAGCTGTGGTTTCAACAAGACGTCGCAACATATCACTCAACTCGTGTCACAATTGATTTATTGAAGGAAACGTTTGGTAACCGAATAAGTTTGACGTTGCGGACCCGTAAATTGGACTCGAAGATCGTGCGACTTAACGCCGCTTGACTATTTTCTGTGTGGATATGTGAAGTCGATAGTCTACGCCGATAAGCCCGAAACGATTGAACACTTGGAGGACAACATTCGCCGCGTTATTGCCGATATACAGCCACAAATGTTGGAAAAAGCCATCGAAAATTGGACCTCCAGATTAGACTACGTCCAAGCCAGCCGTGGCGGTTGTATGCCAGAAATCATATTTAAATTGTAATTAAGTTAATTTTATGTCAGTTAAAGAAAATCATCTTTGTTTTATTCCATTTTATAGTTATAGACGGTGCCGTGAAATAACGCCGAGCGAAATAACACCGAATTTAAATGTTCGGTCTTATTTCACTTTGCTAAAGTGAAATAAAGCCGAGTCGGCCTTATTTCACTTTGCATTTATAAATACATTCTTAAATTAATATTAATTTTTGAGACAATGGTAATTTGCGCAAATTATGATATGTGTATGGGGGGGCATGCTGCCCCCCTGCAACCCCCCTGCTTGGGTTTACTGTTGGATTACGGGGTGGGTGCGAGGTTTTCTACTTATATTTTTTGTTGTATTTTCAAATTGAGATTTTTAGCCTTCGAGATTTGTGTCATTCGAGATTACGTCATGATCCCCATTTGCTTCGGCTTTATTTCACAAACAATGTTCGGCGTTATTTCACTTTGTTAATGTGAAAGCGCAATAACGCCGAGTTTTCCAATTCGGCGTTATTTCTCTCGGCGTTATTTCACGGCACCGTTATAGACCTCTAAAAACACACTCTATGAAAGAAGACTTTTAAAGACTCTTTTTTATTCTACTAGCTGCAATGTTCCTTCCAATACCGGGGAAAAAATTATCCCTGCGTATTTTTAATTTCTCTTTTTGAAGTCTTATCCGATCTCTAATGTGATTGGTGTGCTTTTGCATTTTAATTTTTCTACCTTTCCCTTCGCATAGCGCACCGTGGTTTCTTACATTTTGTGTGCCTTCATTTAGGACACGACATTGAGACAAACTTATTCACGACAGAATTAACTGCAGATCCAACCGTCAAGGAATCTGTCTCTTCAATTGTTGCTACTTGTCTTTCTGGCTCTCCTAATCAACGAAAAGGGCTGTTTCTGGCGTTTCTGGTAGGTATACGAAGAAGTTAGTCTTTTGGCGAAAGGGTGGTCCAATGTGACTATAAAAATACAAAAACAGCGCAATGGAAGATTAATTGCAGAGGAACTTAATGTCATAAAGCCGTACGACTGCTTTGTATGCACAGTTTTATGACCAGCTGTACACAGTAAAGAGGTTTTTCTGCCAGTCAACGCAGTGCTTTAATTCCTTGTTTTATTAGTTCGAGAGGCGTCCGCGTGTTGCTTAACCTCAGCTGGTGTTGGCGAACGTCGTTATAAAGGCCACCTATTCCTGTGATAATTCGCCATGTTTCCCATTTGTCCTTTCAGCGTGCATACAAACAGCGGGAAAGGACAGATCGTCATACAAACCTCTGGAACACATTTCTATCAACTCCAAGCTCTCCGATGATGGCAGTTGCCAGGACAGTCGCAATAACAATGAAAACATCAACAACAACAGTACCAGTGGAAAGAAGTACAAATCGAAAAAGGATTCCGCCAAAAATGTAATTCCCTATCAATTTGTGCGAATCAAATTTTATAAGCCTTTTTTGCAGGACGAAATAGTACATCCCTCGTTGGCGCAAGCAGTCGTCATTCTCGAGACCAAGCCGCTGTGGGATAAATTCCATGAACAAGGTACAGAGATGATTGTCACCAAAACCGGACGACGAATGTTTCCCACTTTTCAAGTGCGAATCGGCGGCCTGGACCCCCAGGCGACATACATCATGATGATGGATTTTGTCCCGGTCGATGATAAGCGCTATCGCTATGCATTCCATAAGTAAGCCAAGCAAGCCCCATCATGAGTCCCAGAACAAATTTATTCTTTTTTAAAACAGCTCAAGTTGGGTGGTGGCCGGAAAAGCTGACCCCATCTCACCGCCACGCATCCACGTTCATCCGGACTCCCCAGCACCCGGCACAAATTGGATGAAACAAATCATATCTTTTGACAAACTTAAACTCACCAACAACCAGCTCGATGAGAACGGCCACGTAAGTCGAAGCCAAATAAACAAAAGACTATACTCCTCCGTCTAATTGTTGTTTCAAATCGAATAATTTACACACTCTCGCCGGTGTTATTGTTTTTCCTTCACAGATAATACTGAACTCGATGCACAGGTATCAGCCAAGATTCCACATAGTCTACCTGCCACCTAAAAATACATCTCTGGACGAGAATGAACACACCAGTCACTTCCGCACTTTCGTCTTTCCGGAAACATCGTTTACGGCGGTCACTGCCTATCAGAATCAGCGGGTAAGTTTACACACCCTATCATTAGCGGGAGGGTTTTTTTTTGTTTTTTTTTTTGTCGGTCTTTCAAAAACGCTTTCCGGAATAAATCTCCTCGAAATGCACCTCATCGATACAGATGAAATGCGACTGTTTAGCGGCGGCACTTTGGGACAGTAATACCGGTGCGCATTTTGACATCATTTGTTGACACTAATGGCGACTCTAATGAGCTACGTTAGGCATCTTTTGAATGATATATCTCGAGGTTGGTTTGTTGTGAAGATCCGTTGCCGCTATATTCGCCATTGTCTCTTTGTGGCTTGTGGTGGATTATTAAATTTTATTACACACGAAATAAAATCGAGAAATTTACGATTTGGGAGGCACATTGTTTGGATTATTTATGTTGGGGATTTGGCGGGAAGTTCCAGTTCCAGTTGCCAGTTGGGGCCATGTCATGATGGAAGTCTGAAATTTATTTATTTTATTATTATTTTGATTTTGAATAATTATTCCTTCCGCAACCCGCAGTGACACAGAAAATGAGCAACCAGTGTTGTAAGTTCTTTTGATAATGCAATCATGTCAACATGAGTTTTTATTTTATTAATCACAAGGCGTACTTATTTGTAAAATTTACGATTAAATAAATTGAAATTCATCAGGGTTGTGCTTGTGATGGATAGAAATCACCGCGTTATGGGTTTGTTTATGAAAAAGAAAAAACTCTTTGATGAACATAAACTTGCAGATATGTGGCAGGTGAATTTTTTTTTATAGCATTTTATTTAATGAATTGCCCGCGATGTAGGAGGGTATACGATTTAAGCGTTCGAATTAGATGGGAATAATTTATTGGTATTGAGGTGGTCCCGCTTATGATGTTTTATGACCCGAAGTACTGGGCTGGTGGTATAGGTGTGATAGAGTGTGTTAAGTTGTGATGTCTTCAGTTTCCGGTCAGAAAATTATTTTAAGAGCAAGACGTGTAAGTAAAACTTCGGAAAGCTAAATATTTAACAGAGTTCGTATAAATATGCGCAATAGAATCTATGCACAGCGATAAATTACATTTTCCAAACGGCGCTAAACAAAAACCGACTCGTCGACGTTGGCGAGTAGTATCAGATGTCCGATCTATGACAAGCTAAAAAGTAATAGAGTCATGATGCCAGTGTTACCATTTACGACAGGCAACCATGTTGTTTTTCGCAACAAAATAGCACAGGTCGATAAACTTATCTTGTCAGTTGGTCGCTATTTTTTGTAGCTCAATTTGTTTGCGCCAATTTGACTTGATTATTTAAACTGACATCTATATCCTTCCTATAGCAAATCCAAATCGAAAATCTATCGCATCATTGGCTCTGGCTGGTTTGGTTATCTGGCAAAGCTCGCATTCTAACTTGAGCACTCACCATCACCAAACACTCAGCAGTTACAAAATGACCGCTACTTGTGAATGAAAGCGTTGCTACTTTTGACCATTTGCATTTGGTTTTTTGACACCATTATGATGATAAACTGTCAGATAACCAGCCAAAGCAAGCAATTCAATAAATTGGAATTCAATTCGTATTTGTTTTCATTGGCCATGGCGTTATTAGATAAAAAAAAAAGCTTCAACATAATTAAAAGTGTACCAGAGACAAATAGTAATAAAAAAAATCGCAATTGCTATTTTGAAACCATAACAATGATCAGTGATTGCTTTATGAAGGCCAAAATTGGATTTAAGACCTCATAAAAAAGTTACATTGCAAGAACGTACTGCTGTCAATATTAGGAGCAGTTTTACAAGACATAAAATGGCCGCTTCTAACATAACATTATAGATTCGCAAAGAATTTATTTTTATTTAATTCTGCCAAATATTTTAGTACCAAAAATTTTCAGTCGATTATAAGTTGAGTGGCAAGTTGGACTTACCACAAGTAGTTTTTATGTGCTTCAAAAAGTAGTTAACAGGTATCACCTCTCAGCAACACCGGCACAACTTATTCGGTAGAATTCGACATTGAATTGTGAGTTTTCTCAATTCTTTTCAAAAATAATCCCTCACACAAACGAACGGCTGCGAGAAGCTGCGAATATATTATAGGTGTTTTTTATTCAATTATTTTGTGGTAAGATAGTTCTTTCCAGCAAACGCATTCATTTGACTAGCATAGCTCATTTTACAAAAATATGAGTATAGTATTGATTGATACACTCCTTGCTGACATGTAAAATTTGTATTACCTGTCTGATGTCTAGCATCCAAAGCCGCCGACGATGGTACGAGTATTTTAAATCTGAGTCGCAAAGTCAAGATGTCAAACCGATTTTAGGAGTGTCGCACAATGTGTTCTGGATTGCGAGGTGTTAACAGCTTTGATGAGCACGTCATTGTGAGTGTACTAAATTGCGCCATGACAAAAAACATTTAAACAGAACAGAATAATTTAAATTGGATTCGTTGGCCTAAGTACTGACTCTTTTCCCTATGTTCCTATCAAATCTGATTCACCCCTATCGAGGTATCCGTTCGGAAAAAATCCGAAACGAAAGTCAAATCCGATCAGAGCTAAAATTGCGTTCGAAGTATCCGTTTCGGAACAAAATAAATGAAGCATATATAAACGGGTTCATTTCGCATTCAAATATTCCGCAGCAATTAGTTGTCGGAGAGCTTCGGAAAAAAATGTGCCGTGTCAAAAGTAAGTGGTATAAGGCGGTTCCACGCAATGCGACAAGGTGCGCTATATGTCATCGGAGAAGTTTTCCGAAAGTATAGATCGGAGAAAATTCCGATCCGAACAAATACCTCGATAGGGGTGATTTATTCTACATTCGTGAAATTCAAAATAATAAGTAAATAGGCTTGTAAATTATAAGAACTTGTTGTCTTAATATTAATTGATTAAAAGTGGGTTGTTTTATTAACCGATGGGATTGGATGGGCTGTCCGAATAAAATAATAGAAGAGAAACAACAATTGTCTCTCATTATTGTGACACTAAACGATTTGGACTTTTAAGTGACTTCATTCGGATTCGACTGTTATACAATTTTGCAATCTATCACGCTCAAAGGACATCTAATTTAGTTAGCTGTTATTTAGGATCTTGAACATTTTTTGATAGGGAAAATATTATAATTGAAACTGTCGTCAGGTTTTAAATATTATACGCCGTATGTAAGTGATTGATGGCGGTACTCGTAGTTTGTTTCACATTCAAAACGCGTCACCTTCATTGTGTTCCTTAAGGCAATTGCTTAATCTACCTATATACAGTACTCCCCGGATAAAAGCACATGCGCATGGGTATAAAATTACAGTGCTTCAATTCCTATTAAGCGGGGACCCTTGTAATGCATAGGATATGGCGTCTTTGAATTCCAACACTGACTAATTTATTCCCTTACGGTACAAAATTACAAAAACATTAAAAAAAAACTCTGACCATTGGTATCGATCCGGGAGTGTTCCTGTAAAGTTTGGTCAAAATCAGACAAAATGTGGCAATGTCTGTGAAAAAAGGTAATAAAAACACTATTTATCGACACATATGGCAACTAATGCTGTAAAAAATTTGTGTAATATAGAAAAAACCGGGATTGTTTCCCATACAAAAAAAAAAACATTTCAACACAATTTCGCGGAGCTAAAGATGTGAAATTAAGATTATTAATGCGGAATTTAATACGAAAGTTAAGTAGGCTTGTTGCTTATTTAATCTGTTATTTGTTTAAGCAATTTTAACTGTCCACTACTTGTTTTATCTTTGAATTTCATTACATTTGATCGTTATTTCCTTTAACGCGATATAATTTGTCTTTCAGGTAACTCAATTGAAAATCGTCAGTAATCCATTCGCCAAGGGATTCAGAGATGACGGAACCAATGATGTGTAAGTATACACGAGACATTCAATATATTTATTAGGGAATCTTGTTTAAGATATTTTCTTTATCTTTTCACTTTATATCTCACGTGCTGAGAAGAGACAATTTCCCATTAAGACAATCATTATTCCAGATAAATGACTTCTGTCTCGTTGACCACTTTCAACGACCGCACTGTAATAAAGGCACTGGCGTCCACATCCAACCTTGCGGGATGCCATACACAATTCATTAAACGCCCATACCACCCACAAACGATCATTTTAATTTATGCTTTTATTTGACCAACTTTCGAAAGCAAACAATAGGGAACTGTAATAAATCGCATCATCATCTGTTCGTACCTAAACAACTTCGTCATAATTTTCTTCTTTTTCTCCGAGCAATTCTTGAAAATTAATCTTTTTCTTTTATTTAGAGCAAATCACATTTGTAAACATATCGAAGAATGAATTTTTGATTAATTCCTCATTTTTCAACGAGAGTGGGCTCTTTCGATTCACTATTCTAAACAATCGAACAAAAAAGCTGATGTTTCAGCTAGCTTCGAAGAATAAGCTCACATTGAAATGAAATCCCAAACGACATTGGAACAATGAATGGGTATGCGTATAGATGGGATCCAATTGATAATTGTTTACAAGAACTGGAGAGATCCCTCTCGTCGTCGTTGTTGTATCTTTCGACTATGCCATTCTGTCTAATCTCAGTGCCTTCAATTTTGAAATCCCAATTGAAACGAATTTGAAGAAAAAATAACACCCAGCAAAGTTATACGAACAAAAAAACTGAAGAAATCCTGCTTGATTGCGTGCTTCAGGCGAAAGATACGTTCGTCTTGTTTATGTGTTAAATCAAAAATATGCTTTTAGAACAAATATACAAATGATTTTTCTTAAATTGATTCCTTTTCACACTGTCGTACCTCTTCTATCACGTCTAATCGAAAAAATGTTTTTTTTTTTGTTTCCTTTGTAAATATTTGCCAAAGTGGTGTACTCACATATGGCGGATTGGTTTTTGGTATTTTCTTAAGGCGTTAGGAAACGTGTGTTTTTGGAATGCCCAGCATTCGCGCGTTTAGCTAATTAACAGAATTAACGAATGAAACATTGTAATCAGAGAGTTTTGATTGTTTTATAGCAGATTGAACAAAGAAACGTTGAGAGGGAATGCAATTGATGTGGGAATTAATGAGCGAAAATTCCTTGCAGTTTGCGCGTCGTAACATTTTGTGAAAAGTCGTAAAATTCTAAAAATAACCCTCCAGCTAATATGTCGTGCGTGAATTTTGAGTAGGTATTATTTTTCAGTGGAACGTTCCAAGCCAATTAGGGGAGGTTTGCTATTTTTAAATGTTGTGCCAATTATTTGCAAAAATTACAGTTAATAGCACATACGTGGATGTTGTTTGGATTATTATTATTAAGAGGTTAGTAACAAAATAAATATATCTGTTCAACGAACGTGCTATAGAGAACTATTTTCCAGTACGATAGGTAATTTGGAATGAGGTAGTTAACTAACTCGATCAGTCCAGAGCAATCAATCGGTGTGATGTACAAGAAATAGAAAGAAATGCTCCCCTGTGTATGTAAGGCTCTCATTATTATAGAATAGATGTCAAACGATTGTATGCGGAAAATCCTATTTTACTTTGATTTGCTGAGATCGAAGCTAAAACACACCTATTGTCTGAAGCTGTTGATTTGCAATTCGATAAATATTAGCACTGCACCAGTGCTGCCAAGTTTAAAAAAATATTTAAACTAATTACAGGTGAATTCGAGTTAAATCGACCACCATTGCATAAAAGCTCCATTCGCCCACTCTGTTAAATCGAACGCAACCACACAAATCAATGCTATATATCTGGACGTCTTTATTAGATCGGCATTTTGACGTAGTATTTAAATATTGGTACCACAATTTTTGTATAATTTTTTAAAAATGAGTATCTACATTAATTTAATAATTCAAATTGATACAAATTTTGGGTTTCGACTGTATTCAGTCTGAACATTTTATTTTGTAAAAAGTGCAAAATATTTCGAAATTGACAGATGTTTAGTCCTTGAATTGAGAAAGTAGACGAAATGGATTAATATCTATTACACTATTTTATAACAAAAGCCGACCAAAAAAGGATCTTCAAATAAGGAGTACACCGAAAAATTATTGCTAGTTGAAAGAAATGTTTTTAAAATTGTGACTACTTGACAACGAAAAGAGTGGACATTTTTTTTACAATTCACTAGTAATGATGCGAAGCTAACCGAAAACTTGTGTATTTTTCGCTCTGAAGCTTAGTGCACTGCTCGAACTAAAGTAGATTGTGTTTGGTCTCCAAAATTCAACTCTCTCTAATTTAAACCATTTTCGATTCCAGGTACTCCTCGTAAATGTATACCTATTTATTAAAAAAAAACTCATCCTTGCTTACTTCTATCGTTCTCCGTATTACAAAAACGCAGTACAACAACAGAACACAACGCTCTGTCAAAATTTAGCTTGAGATGTACATTCGAAAACAAAAGTTTGATTTTTTAGACCGAAAACGTTGGTACCACTTAGTTAAATGGGTTCGCTTACATTTAGCTCAACTAAATTTTTGGGAGAATTTTGTATGGGAGCGAAAATTAAGCTAGATTAGCGCACTAAGTTTACAGTCAATTTTCAATTCTTTGCTTAAATTAGCTGAGCTACGTTACATGCTGTCGTCGTTGTTAACTAAACCAAGAATTTTGCTATCTTGCCCTATATTTTGTCTCCAGTATTATACATACGTTTTGCAGCTGTCACACTTAGGCAATCTTTAAAAATGTAGTGTCAAAAGAAGGATATTTTAATGGTGAACTTTGTCCTTTCAAATACTCGCAATTGAACGAAGCTTATTTTTCTATGCCTGAGTTCTCGCACAGGTACTCTATATTTCGTCGTATTATTGAGAGATGTAGAGTTATCTGCATTGAGTATTTGAAGGTTGTTCCTTCAGTTCTGCCCACAATTACAGCCGAACTATTTTAGAAAAAAAACTTTATTGGTTCATTCTCATTACAGTACATCCAGCTCAATGAACATGAACCAAATGACCCACGACAATCACAACCGCATGAACAAGCACCATCACCATCAACAGCAACAACAACAGCAACAGGCTCATCAATTGAAACTCTCATCGAAAGACTCAAATTTAGGTAATAAATTTTCAGGTCTTATTTTTAATATTTTTTTTTTGTTATTTCAACACAAATCTGTCAATTCCAACAACCATTTCAGAATTGGATGCACATCAAAACCCATTGCAGTCTACAGTGTCTATAGCTCCCACTACCACTTCCCACAATACATCCCCCGAATTAGGATATCACTGCGGCAACGGCAACATCAGTGGCACTATCAAAAGCGATGTCGCATCTGCAGCTGCGGCAGTAGCGACAACAACCCTCAACAGCTCCCAAATGAATAGCCTGGCGACAAACGCCACCAACATATATTCATCCATCGGGCAACCGTACGCCACCGATGGAAGCAACTTCGGAGCGATCTATCATCACAATCATCACCATTTGTCTCACGGCCATGGATATGGCAATCCGTATGAGAAAATCAAAGTGTCGGGTCATATGCGTCAGGCGAATCCCTACAGTACGTATCAGTCGTTCTATGGTAGTCCACACCATCAGATGGTGCGACCAAATGGATACATTGACTTGGTGCCAAGGTGATGTGGTTAGGGAAAAAGGAGTTTTCCTAAAGACTTCTAATCATTTTTATTGTATTATTTGCGTCGTTTTGAAATTAAAAAAATAAATGGAAAATATATATTTATTGCCTAAATTAAGTTTCATTTTATAGTTTTATGTTTTTAAAACGTTTTTAGACGTTAAATTTAATTAACAAAGGATAGAGAATAAAATTGTGCTGCTCAATAAATTCGATGTATGTTAGTGCATGGTATTTTCATGGATATAAGTATTATAAATGTTAATTTCAAATAAATTTTGTGTGTAATTTAAATAAACGTACCTATGTGTATATACAAATAATAACAATAATTGCACATATTTTTGAATAGATAGTCAAAACATATTTCATTGTAAAATGCCGTCAACAAGAAGTATTAAAACTTATTAAACTATAGAAACTGTGTTATTTGTTTGTGCTTTTGAGAGCTCAAGATAGATCAAGTTAAAACTTAGACAGAAGATGCGCTATGAGACTGTAGCGGTACTGAGGCAACAAAAGCTGTAACAAAAAGCGACCCTATACACAGTCTCCTAGCTCAAATAATTCAAGGGTTCTTGTGAATTTATAAGAAAGCCAAGCAACCATGCTTGTATAAAATTGCAGTAAATAGCAGGGGATGTATACGTCCAAAATGACACATGGATTATATGGCTTAACTTGAAATGTGATACACTTACAGCACTCCACTAGATGGTATCTTCCAAGGTAACTTCGATAATATTTAAAATCCTGTCAAAATGACAGCTCCGTTAATAGCCGTGAGTCAGCGCCAAAAAGCAACAATTATTTTCAGCAGCAAATCATTTTTTTTTGTTTTAAACTTTTTTTTTCGTGTTTTGGTGATTTTTTTTCAGTTTTTCTTTAGTATTATTTATTTTATTGATAGTTCATTACAAAACTTAGGAAATTAGCTAATTGTCTGCATTAAAATCAGAGTTTTATTACAGTTTATTTAGAAAATTTGCTCAAAACAACGATATGGACAAAATGAAATATGTAGGTACCATAATAATTGGCAAAGCGACATGACGCTATACGCATGCGAGTTCAGGGAATACTGTTTTAATTTTAGTTACAAACATGCCACGCGGTCATAAAAGGACATCGAATCGCCAGTCATGGAGTGCTGAGTCAATGGAGAAGGGTATTGCCAACAAAATGGGATGACTAATAGCAGCTAAATTATTTGGCGTTCCTCAGGCTACGCTTAGAAGACACACATTGGTAGAGAACAAAATCTTAAGCCCCAATACCAAAGGATTAGGACGATTCACGTTGACTTTTCCTCCTGATATTGATAGGACTTTAGTGGAACAAAGTTTCTAGAAGCCGTACTTTTTATCTTGACTCGTGCAGGGGTTCAAGAGCTGCTCTTCCAATAAGCAGAGAAGAATGGTTTTGCTCATCGCCTTAACGTAGACAAGGCAAAATCAGGACAAGAATGGCTAGATGGTTTTCTAAAAATAAATAAAGACATTTCCCTACGTACACCTGAAGCGACTTCTGCAACCAGAACCATGGCTTTCAACAGGCCACAAGTTCAGAACTTTAAATGCTCATCAAAGGCTGTTGAGTGCTTATGTCTTTACTCCAAATAGAATTTATAATATCGAAGAATCAGGTCATTCATAAAAATCATTTTCTATTAATAATTTGTAAATATATAGTCCAAATACTTATTAGATGTGATGTATGTCATTATATCCATATATCAATATGTCATGTTGTCCATATATAGGTTTGGTAAACCATTAATTTTTTTAGTTTTACATTTTTGTTTAGATTAAAATAGCATTGTAAAATGTTCGCAATAAAATTCTAAGGAAATAAAAACATAACAATTTCAAATCTCTTAGAAATAATATTTGTTTAAATAAAAGGTTGACAGTAGATATTTCATTTTGGACGTACTTCCAAGATGTAGGCATTTAAACTGCATTAGAAGTAAGTAACTACCTACTTAGTAAACAATAAATCCATTGTGATGCTGATATAAAACCATCAGGAACTTGTTTTGTCCCTCACCAGCGCCAAATGACAGCGTTACCAGACGGTCAAAATATTTACCCCCAGATAACTTTAAAAAACCTCCAGATTTTGATAGTTTTTCCAAAAAAAATAACCCCAACTTTAAGTCATTATTTTTTAACTGTCTCCGTTACGTAGAAAGAGGAAGATATTGTTTTCGTACAAAATCTCGAAGTCGAGATATTAATCAATTCTGACATTACGATGATAGACGAACTCAAAAAAGTGGGTCGCAAGATTCTGTTCATCCTTGCGCGGATTTCGTTTAAACGTTTTTTTTGCAAGGTACCTAACCTCAATAAATGGTACCTACTTTCCATACAAAAGTTCGTACCAGTTTGATTTGATCGAAAACGGCTCTAACGATTTCAACCTAAATTGATATTTAAGCTTAAGTAGGTGAGATTACCATGACTCCATACCCAGATTTGGGCTAAAATTCGATTAACGGTACTTTTGAAATTTTGACATACCTATCTCGAAAACGGTATGGATGGTAAAAAAAACTCATTTCTAAAGTAATGTGATCACATTTATAACTTAATAGCAAACTCAGTTTTTCTCTATGTTATCGTACAATTGATTTTTGAAAATAGTACTTTTTTTTTAAATTCAGTTTTGTTTAGTTTACCTACCTAAAAAAAGTAACAACGATGTTGACCAAAATGTAAACTTAGAGTCAAATTGACGTTTTCAAAATTATTGCGTCCCTAATTTTCAATTGGAATCACCGAAATTTTAAATTTTAAAAACTGCTCATATGTCAAAGACCCAATTTCGATTTCGATAAAATGTTAAAAACAAAGTATTGCTTTTATCCCGAACAATATCATAACTCAGTTTTTCTTTTTAGCTTAATAGTTACGCAATAGTATTTTCCAAACTAAACATTGAAATATTTGGTACTGTTTTGTCTGCATATCTAATCTTATAAAAATCGCTCTAACAATTTTGACAAAAATACATATTGAAGATCACAATATGCAGTTTTGTATGGAAAATTTCGCCATTGTGAGCTCGAAAAATTTAGTATGGACACTAAAAATGATTATTGGTACCGCAGAATCAGAAAATCCAACTTCATTTCAGCCTCTGACATGAAAGTTTGGTTCTCCGAATGCCAAAGTGTGCGCCAAATAAATACTACACAAAACGTCAACGCATGTTGCATTTGTAATCGATTGATTATTTAATTGTATTTTAAAATAACACACACATTTTCAGGTTACTAATAAGGATATTACAACGAAATACAAATAAATTGAATTTAAAAAATCTCAGATTTATTTAGCCCGGTAAGGACAAATTGAAAGAGATTCTCGAAAGTGTTGAGATTCTGTCCTAAAGCGGCAATAGCAATATGTAGGGCTTGCCGAAAGTTATAGAGCCCACTCTACTTTTGACATAAAATATTCATCCATTCACAGCCGACTCCCTCTTCTAACAGATCTCAGTTTTAGTTTTGAGTTGAATTCCGCTTAGCAGCAATTTAAAGCCACACCAAGTAAGCTATCTATCTTTAGATCAGCATTTTGACGTTAAAGCGACTTTTTACATAAGAATACTCATTGCGCCGTACTAATAACAAACTTTAGTCTCGACTTTAAATTTGCGAAAGCTCACAATAACGAAATTTATATAGAAAATATAGCCAATGTGAACTACTACAATTTTGAGTCGAAACTGAAAATTATTGTTATTAGTAAGGCCCATTATAATAAACGGAACCCACAATAGAAAGTGCTCAAGTTTACTAAGTCTGACAGCTGGCCGACGCGAGTGACTCTGTTTTATCGTCCTAAATTTATGGCGTGAGCAGGTTTTCCAGTCGAAGTTTATGGGGAGAAAGCCGACAAATCTAGTGAAGAACTTTTCAACACAGTTAAGATGAACACTATACCTAACATAATAAGTGACTCATCTAGTTCCTGCGAAAGTCCAGGCTAATTTAGTCGACTCATGGAGACTAGGCTTTTGAATGTGCCTATTTCCCTTGCGCATCATCTGAATTGCAATATTCTGATTACATCCTTCCCTCAGATGGCTGATGATAGTAAATTCAATTTCAAAGTGCAACACTTTTATTAATGCCCTCCATCGGAAGTCGAGCACACACATTTATAGGAAGTCAAAGGCAATAAAAATCGGTGCCATATTTAATGCTAGCCCGTTTCTTAAAAGAAGTGATGAAATGTTAAAAATTAATGCTGGCGATGACAACTTCTGTGCGCACACTTACTGCCTCAGCATGCCCAATGATTCAAGAACCCGAATCCGAATGCCATTATGTACTACTACTACTGGTGTGTCATTGCTGCACAGGCACACACACCATACACCCCAAGAGCAACATCGGGCTGGTTTTTGAAGATTTTAAAATAGAGCAAACGAAGAAGAAAATAAAAGGCAAAAGAAATACAAAACAGAAGTGTACGAGAAAATATGGGAATAATATCGCCGACTGTTAACAGATTTGTGAAAGCGTTTATGCCCCGATGCCGTTTATGATTCGGTTCAAAGTGTGCACTTTAGAAAGACACTCGCGCACGCATATAGAAACAAAACGAGAGAGTGCATTTGCATTGTGAATTCTTTTGGGGAGATGTGACTTTTATGCTGCTTACAAACTATCTGACATTAGTCACTGTAAGCGGTGTCACTCAATACTGCTCGTATATGCTCGATGGCTAATAAAAGTGTGTTCTTTGGCTCACGATACAAATACAAGGTTGTAATTCATTGGCTTGGTGAAATAGCTGCACGACGATGAATGGAAACGGTGACAACATGCAGGCGCGGCTAAAGACTGCTGAACGCCTTGCAACAAAAGTTGCACTTTTTATAGAAATATGTAATTAATTTTAGTTTTTATTGCTGTCTACCTTTTTAGCCTTGAAAGTCTGATTAATTTCGAATGGCAACACCTATTGAATGAGTTTGTTAAAAATACAGAGAAAATGAGTCCATCCCTCAACTGTCACTATCTTCGACACTTCCTTTCACTATGGTTAAATTTTATATTAAAACACTCGAAATTTATGTCCCGATTGATTTCTAAATATTTATACATAAATAATTAACAAAACTAGACCCATCCGATGCAATGTGTTTCTTTGCAGTTGAAAAAATTCACGAAAACGTAAACAAACTCCACTAGTTGTCAAACTCAAACGCACTATGAGAAAAAAATCCAGATTCACAAAAGTGCTCTCAAAAGGTTGAATTTTTTCGTACCATTCGAACATAAAAAGAGCGACCTGGAGCAGAAAAAAAGTGTTCTGAGAGTGCCCAATCGAATACACACATAAGATTCGGCACCTCTAATGTCAGAAAGAAGAGAAAATGTTTGTATTCTTCGTAAGATTTGTAGACTTCACACTTTTAAGCACAACACATTGATGCGGTTAGCCAAAGCAAAGTTGCATATTGCGACAGCAATAATTCGTCTACACTTCTACAGATATATCTATTGAGAAAAGAAGGAAAGGTACAGATTTGTTACGGATTTCCGAGCACTCCATCGACGACTATAGCCGAGTTTTTTTGAGCTTTGATCTCAGCAAAGCAAAGTAAAGTAGGCTTTTGAGCACGCTTATTACAACAACTATTGCGAGTCCCGAAGTGTCAATTGGAATGTAGGGGGAAAGCGGGAGACTTGAGCCACTTTTTGTTAGATCGTTAATAAAAATTTGTTTATCAATCACAACCGCCTGTTAAATGGATTTTTTTATAGCTACATTTATCTATTTTAAGAACGGTCTCTTAAACTTATAATAAACGCAAGAAATTTTTGGCAAATGCCAAATGTTTGAAAACAGATTTTCGGCTCAAGTCTCCCACACCACCGGGAGACTTGAACACCCCTTCGGGGAGAGTTGAACTCAAATCCTACGAGAAAAACAATAAAACGAATAATTTATCCACTTCCAATCTGATTATAATTTATTTTTATTGTTTTAGTGGTTTAGGTACTTCAGTTTCTTAGCATATACAAAGTAAAAAAAGGTAAACAAAAACTAAACTTCAGAAACATAAGGAAAATAAATCAATAACTTAAATAACCTATTACAAGGTTTATTTCTTTGAGTTTTTTAATTAAATTATTTTTTTTTTATTATTAAAATTAAATACAAGGCTTTAAAACACTTACATAACATTTCATCAGAGCAAATGGAGATTTGAGCCACTGATCAACTCTCCCTTTAGAAACTGTCTCAAGTCTCCCGTTCGCATTTTTTAACAAATTTATATTCATAATTTTTGTTATATACAAACTAGAATGGTATCATACTAATATTTACAATGTAGAATATCAATATTGTTAGGTAACATCAAATTGATTTATTTAACGCTTTACAGATCAATTTTATAGAGAAAAAAGAAAAAAAAAATTTTTTTACTATTGGCGTTGCAAAACACCTTTTCTCTTCCACCAACCAGAGACAGCTGATGATTTAGAATTCTTTTTGTGTGCAATTAGCTCGGCACTGTCTGCATCGCATACACTTACACTTGTTGGATTTCAATGGAATTTGAGCAAATTATTGAGAGTGGCTCAGGTCTCCCATATGTTCAAGTCTCCTGCTTTCCCCCTACTTGTTGTAATTGCGTGCTGAAAATCCTACTTTGCTTTGCTTTGCTGAGATCGAAGCTCAAAAAAACTCGGCTTATGTTCACGGAAAACCCATTCGCCAATAGAACATACATGCTGGCGGACGCAGAGTAAACTCGGAACATCAAATCTACCTGTAAAGATTTCAGTATACTTCCAAATTTACCCTTAGACACCTATAGGTGTATTTCGAAGCTTGCTGGTATCTTCAAAAATGGTTGTATTGCGAATTGGACAGTAAATTGATGAACTTTATTTGTCAAGCTTCAATTTAACAACTGGTGAAAAGAGTAGGTATATTTTCTCAGATCGTCACTGACATTTAGTTCAGAGGGTCTCCTTTTTTCTTGGGTCCCCAAAAACTCGAGCATCATCTAAAACATAACCAAACAAGCAAGTAGTGTCAATTGCCTTTAGATTCAGTGAAGTGAGACCACCAAGACGTCCTTCAAATTGATTGACACTTTCAGATCATCTGACACAGACGTGGTCAGGTTACAGTGTGCATATATCATCTCAAAGATTGTCGCAATCCTATAATGTAGGTACCTGCATCCCCTTTGAAATATAATATCCTTCCATTGTAATTGGCTACACTGATCCGAAAGAACAAACTTTGTTGCTGCATTCTATACTCCAAACTAAAAACAATTAAACGAATTTCGCCCAAAATATTATTTCTTTGCCATAAATTATTGCCGCACAAATCACTCGAAACAGTCACAACGAGGAAATTAATTATTTATAGCTTCCACTGCCGGTATCCTCATCATTGGACTCTGAAGTCTGCTGCATATGGAATCCCAATACTGTGCGTATCGAGGGAGTGAAAACAGATTTGTTTACTTATGGAGTCATTTGTCACAGGAGTCGAATTCCAGCACTTTACTTTATAGATGTGGCACCCTGTGGCGCACACGCCATACGATTCCCCAAACAAGCGCAAGCATCTATCGATTGACTGTTCCGTGCAGGTTCACTTTCTGTTTTGTTTTTGTTAAGCGTATAAGCGTGTGAGGTCCTTAGATGGGTGATATGTGATGATCTTTTTGTAGTGGGCCAATCGCAAGGACGTGTTACACTTATCTTGTATATAATGTTGACTGCATTTGAGACCTTACAGACGTTGTAGACATGTGACATGCAAAAGGGGTTTTGAGTTGAAATGCAGCCGCAGATTACGAGGGCACAGGGAATTTTGTGTACATTTCATGTCCAGAGTTGATACATTCTCAAGTGGATACGACGAATTCGAAACCAAAGAACATGATTTCTGTTTCGTAGTAGTGCGGCTTTAGAGATTCGTAATTGCTTGGAGGCAATGTTTTGTTTATGAATAGTGAATTGCTTTCAAGATCAAGGAAACATTGTCTCAGACCTCAGAGATTTAGAGGGTTAGATATAGGAACTAATAAACATTATTGAGTTCATTGGAACATTGAAGTTTCCCTTTTTCTGTATGTCGTCTAAGTTCTAAGAGGTTTATCTATAATTTCGTGGAACTTTGTATAGATCTTGTTTTAGAAAGCCGATGTCTTTTCAAAATGTTAAAGAAACAATACCTAAACTAAATGTATTCACATAACTTGTCATTGTCATAGATCAAAAGAAAATCTTTTTATTTAATTAAGTTCTTACCGTCATTGCTGCAACTCTAAAAACATAAAAATCATAAAATAGATACACACGAACGCTTGTCACAGTTTGACATTTATTAATTTGCGTAACTTTCCACAGTGGATTTTCGACCCTAGCTATTTATTGATCACGAAAAATTATGAGGCCTGCGTAAACTATTCTTCATACCAAATCTGACAGTTTATTTCCAGAGGCGTTAAATTTCTGCAGTTTATGAGTGTTTAAATGCTTAATGCCCAAAACACATGTGCAGAATTCACTGCGCCAGACTAGAATAATACACATGTTTATATGGATATAGACACACGTAAATTCTGCACTCACTGCAGCACTGCAACATCATGTCCCTATTTCTAAACTTGCTGCAAAATTCAAGGGTACCACAACACAGTATTTGGCATCATCGCCTTTTGGCCGTGCTGATCGTGTTTCTTTTTTTTTTTTTTTGTAACCACATCAGCGAATGACAGAAGCCCTTATTATCCGACGCAATGCATGTCAAACAATTTTCTGAAAATCTGTTTTACTTGCAGCACTGCACTCTGCGCACTTAAGTGAACTTACCTAACCAGAAATCTGTCATCTGTGTTTGAATATTGATGTTAAAAATAAGCTTCGTCTACCCTAGGCCTATGTTTTCACAACCAATCACTTTGTACGAGTTTTTAGTTGTTAGAATTTTTCCTATTATCTAAAAAAAATGCACAAGTATTTTTTTTATAATTTCAGTTTGAAAAATTACGTTTGACTTTATAATCCATTTACGCGAATTATGTCGTTCATTGAAGATCCGAGAGTATTGTCCCGAAATTCTTTTCAACGAGATTCGTTGGAGCACTTTTGCGATAGTGGTATAGGTACACCATTTATGTGAGATCATGTTTTCTGTTGCTACTTTTTTGTTGTTTTTTAAAATAAATATTAATGTTTTCATAAGCCCAATCAATTTATTTAAATTGAAGTTTACATTCGCACACTTAAATTGAATATTTTCGAGCATTTATAACGAAAAATTTGTTTCCAACAACAAAAATTTCAATCTGACATTTTGTTAGTGTGTGTTGGTGAGTTCAAGGCAATTCTTTAAAAATATGCCGGACACTTCTGTCGAATTAATAATTGACCTGAAATGCTCTTTTCTTTCAATGAAACATAGAAAACATAAAAAAAAAAACAATTCTTGATTTGATCTTTTGATAGAAAGGGCAATTTTTTATTCAATCGAAAACGCTATTAGACAATTACTTTTTCGAAGAGCGTTTACTTAAAAAGCCGCAAAAATCTATACATTTATAAGCTGCATAAAATATTATATTAGTGAATAGGTAGGTACCCTAAAGGTGAACAATTTGATAATATCCTGGGCACTCATTCCGTAACTCTGAGAACGATAATTGTTTCAGCGATAGTAGTCAACGATCTCGTCGCCAATTTGCTTTCCGTAACTCTATCACTATCGTCTCGTCTATCGTTTATTTTATAAAAATCGTGAGAGCGTTGAGAGCATTGAGTGTCTTTCAGAGACCCTCAAACTACATGAACTCTATCACTATCGTCTCGTCTATCGTTTATTTTATAAAAATCGTGAGAGCGTTGAGAGCATTGAGTGTCTTTCAGAGACCCTCAAACTACATGAAAATTCCAATCAGACGTCGTTTAAAATGTCATAAATGAGTTTTTTGGCAAACAATTTTGTGTTTGATGCCGGAAAAACTTAAAAATTGCAAAGTGGAATTATTTCAAATTTGTTCCATAGTATTTTTAATAATAACAAATAACATCGAAAATATGTATTATTGATAGGTACCTAAGCTTCATGGAAGTCGGGATATTTGTCGAAATTTTCCTCTTCGTATACTTTGATTGCTGTACTATCATTGTCAATACAAATGTTATGGAGGGCAGCACAAACGTTTGCAAAAACTATTTTTCCGTTTTCCAATTATAATTCCAAATCAACATGAGGATTATGACAACATGTAATTTAATGTTATAGTGAATTATTGATATAAGTTTTGTACCTTTGTAAACACCAATATACATTTCCACAATATTTCTTGCTTTTGCGTGAGGCTCATACAAAATAAGTCTAAAATGTACATAAGTCATTACTTATATATTTGGTAGCATTTGAAAAATATCTAAAGTGAAGAATTCTTCTTGAAATTCAATAATTGTTTGAAAAACATACAAATCAATGCAAAACGATACCTCATTAGGTATCGCTCAAATTGTATCGTCTGGGGCGATAGCGTTTCGACGATTATTGATTTACGTGAAGCAAATTTTCAATCGTCAAAACGATATCGTCTGAACGATAATCGACATACGGAATGAGTGCCCTGTATATTATGGCCACAAAAATCCCCAAAAAAAAAATTCGGATGAAATTCATAGCTTTCTGTAAAGACAAGTAGTGAATACATTTCCCTTCGATTAGTGAAGGTAGTTATAGATAGCTATGTCGTATTAGCAATTTAAAAGAAAAATGCATTTCGCCATATTTAAAATTTAAATTGTAACAGCAATGTTCCTATACCAATTTATTCCATACCACTCAATTAACGCATCCCACAATATTAAGGTTTGGCATCACTAATATAAGCCTGCACTAATGACAGCTGTCAAGTCACTTGTATCTTGTATGACATCTGGAAAAGTGGTGTTTACAAAAATTCATCTAATTTTTGCTTTTAAACGATTAAAATCACAGAAACAATAGAAAGAAGTCCAAAAACTGCAACAAACATAATTGAAAAATGGACGAATCACCAGGCAGCAAAGCACTAGCTAACATGAAATCTCTGAACAGCAGTCTTGTCGAATTTAAAAAACCCATCATCCCAAAGAAACGCAATAAACCAAAAATTCTAACTGAAGAAAAGTACATTGAGGTAGGTGGTCTTTTTCAAGTCCAATTAATACAACATTTACAAATTGGTAATTACAGGAGCTTTCTAAAATAATTCAACGTGATTTCTTCCCCGATTTGGACAGACTTCGAGCGCAAAATGACTATCTCGACGCACTAGAAAAAAACGATCATGTGAAGATTCGTGAGCTTCGGGCCAAATACAGTGGAAATCAATTTAGCGAAAGAAGTCGATGTAAGTTCAGATTTTGATTTTCAGCTGACTGATTCTTATTTTAAACTTTACTTAGCGATGACTCCTGCAACATTCGAAACGCCCCAAATTAGCGCAACCGGTAACACACATCGAGCAAAGCCTGATCCACAGGAAAACGACACACCTTGCTCTCGGGCATCCAAATCTGACGAACCCAAATCGCTGTCTACATCGCACTCTTTGGACTCGTTTCTGCAGGCGTACACCAGCGAGGATAACTACAGCTTTCAGGAAATCATCGAAACGTCTGATGAGAAACTGCGGCAGAAATTCTCGGTGCTCTTCAATCAGGAATACCTGTCCGCTGAGAAGTTAGCTAAAGCGTTAACCCTACCTAGTATTGAAAAACAGTTCAACGAAACAGATCCGGAAAAAGCGGTAAGTGAAGACATGATCAGCAAACAGATCTTTGCGTTAAAACGGTTCCATTTCAGATTGAAACCTGGTCATATCGAAACAGAAACTTTATTATGTACATCCCCGATGGTGTTGCGCTTACTGAGGAGGAAAGGATCGAGAGTATCAATCGACGACAGGTCATCTCGCACAGCAACACCCGCCTCTCGATTAATCCGTTCAATGAGTCTCGCAACAAAGAGACTATGTCTGAGATTGTCAAGTCTCAATCGCAAATGGTAAACGGAAAGGTTGGCGTCGATGGAAATGTTATGAACCTGGCCAATGTACCCAATATTCGTGGATTCGATTTGGTAAAGACGCCGTCCCCACGACCTGGTGAATCCTTCAGTCCTCTTATGACATGGGGTGAGATCGAAGGCACGCCGTTTCGTTTAGATGGCAGTGACACCCCGGTCAGATCGAACAGTGGTCCCTCGTTCCATATAAATGAGAATTCGCGACGTGAGACAATAGCTCTGGCGCTCGCTGAGAAAGTGGGTGAGAAGATGCGAGCGCAGAAGCAACGAGCCATGGATACTGCGCGGAAAAATATAGGCTCTCCATTTATTCGATCTTCAATGGATCGATTGGCATCTATGTCTCCAGCAGCGAGAAGATTGGCAACTTCGAAACTGGGCCTGCGTACACCAAGTCCTCTTTCAACGCCTCTGCTAGGACGGAACAAGACGAAGACGACTCCAACATCACTAACGCATCGAAGAAAAACACCTTCTGGCGCACTTCCCAAGCCACACCAGACAGGACAAGCCACAATTAAACCTGATTTAACAGATGACCTGCTGAAGATACCAACGAAACGGTTAAACGCGGCCGATTTCTTTTAAGAATTGGTGGTAATAAATTAAATCATTTGATAAAACGTCTTTAATTTGGGTGCAAACTCTAACTTTCGATGTACTTTGAGCCGAGGTATTATTAAGCACATGCAACGCATTAGCAAGTGGACAATTCAACTTGAATGTAAATGGGTTACCTTTTTAATGAGATGATATAATATGTGTGTTTACCCTCGAATACTGCGAGGTACATACCCTGTCCATCAAAGCGTTTTTGAGATATGGGTACTCGCGGCTGTGGTGGCAGTAACTACACATCGAAAACATACAATCTGAATTCATGTAATCGGTGTTTTTTATTTGCATTCCCATATACTTTACACTACGAGGCAATGCACCGATGAATATTTCGAATTTAGCACGACTTAATCGTCAATAAATCGAAGTACAGCGCTACAAAATGCACTCCTCCCAAGAATATTTATGTGTACATTAAACCTTAAAATAGGTGAGTCTATAACAAAGCCGGCTGCTTCTGCTGTTCCTAACGAGATAAGAGAACCGCAGCCCATTTTTCCCTTATCATTATATCAACTAAGTCGGTTAAAGAAAATAAAAACTTTATTGAATTAGAATAAAAAAAAACAGATAGCACCATTCACAGCATACTTCGCGTCCAAAGTCAATCATAATAGTCTACACGTCCACCGGATTCAAACTTGTATTCTTCTAGAACTGCCAAAAACTTGGCGGTAGTCGCTTGCGGTGTGAGTATAGTTTTTGTTACGCGAGTATTGCGGAAGCTCTCCCTCACCCCTTCGTCCAAAGATTCCTTTTGCACGAAGACCGTCATATCGGTGTCGACAATACCTGGCGAATAGTTAAGCACAATTGTGTCCTTTTCTTCCACGGCCAGACCGCGAAAATACATTTCTCTTGCTGCTTTGCCGCAACAATACTCCATCATACTTGGAAAAGGAACGATTGCTGCTTTTGATGTTATGTTCACGACCAACTTTGGGATATCTTTGAATCGCTTCATGAATTCGCCGTTCAGTGCACACACTCCAAACACGTTTAAGTGAAAGTAGTTCTTCCAAGCGTCCACATTAGACAATTCCTTTGCCGTTTTTGATACATCGCCCACCGAACCAACATTGTGAACAATGAACGCACGTTCAAAATCGCTTGCACTCACCCCATTCAAGGCGTCAGCGAAGGTATCTTCGTGTTCCCTAGATGTAGCCGTTCCCAAATCAAGGGAATAGACTTTCACGGTGATGTTTTTGTTTAGGGCAAGAATTTGGCGGCGTGTTTCATCAAGGTCAACTTTAGAACGCGCCAATAAAATTGCCAAACTGTTGGGCTTAAAACGGCTACAGCATTCCACTGAGAGGGCTTTGCCAATACCTTTAGATGCTCCAGTTAGGATAAATACACACTTTTTGTTTAGATCCATTATTCTTGATGGGATTTCACTGCTATGCTAACAAATTTATTGTGACGAGAATAATTATTTAGAAAGTACAAGAAAACCCCCACAAAACGAATGAGTCAGTTAAAAAGCAAAAATATGTGTAAGCTGTTCCGCTGCGAAGGTTATTGACGGGGATGTCCGCTGATGTTGAATGGAATAGAGATTTATCTCAATTCCATACAACTTGTTGTTGAGTTAGTTTGTTGCAAATCGACTATGGTATCGCTTTCTGGTAAAGAGGAAAAAGGATGGATGGTGAGATGGTGGAAGAAGTACTCAATATCAATACTCTATAGTAGTGCTGCAACTTTTTTTTAAATACTGCCGAATTCGCCAGGGATACCATTTTCCTGGTGAATTTTTGAAAACTTTATTCTTTTTTTATTTTTTATATTGGAGGCGGTTTGTTCCACTTCGATCTATGCAAAAATAAAGATCCCAACCGCTAAACCGACAGAAATATAAAATTCTGAATATGGTCCATTTTTGTTTGTTTTTGGGTATATAGGACTTAAAAACAAACTCCAATCAGCGAAAGGTGTGGCAACGTATGTCAACAACCTCCTCCGAGTCAGTCTGACATTATGGCATTGATCAAGTTGTTTTTTCTCTGTTTTGCTTTAATCTCAATTTGGGGAGATTTCTCGTGAAATCGTGTCCAAGGGCCCGGTTCTGGGACAAATATTCGGGTTTACTGGTGAATGCAACCTTTACGTGGTGGAAAAGTGTAGTGTAGTAGGTAGTCAAAGTGTAGTGTGGTAAAGTAAGTACCTACACACGAGTTACAACAACTATGTGGCCGTAGACTGTAGTTGTTGTAATTGCATTGAAGATCTACTACTTTACTTTGCTGAGATAGATGTCCAATAAAACACGGTTAATATAAATTACTTGAAAATACGGAAAAACACTCGTGGCAATTCTTTATTTACAAACTGCAGAAAAAAACACTTTTGCCCGTGCTGTACCTAATTTAAAATGATACACAAAACACAATTATACACCCACAGACCACTGCCACTGTTTGTTTGCACTATATCTTCTTTCTGTAGATATAGAAAAGAGAATATATAATAATTATTGCTTAACACATTGTGCAAGTAAGTAGGTAAAATAGTACATACTGTTTTTTCAAAGGTCCGTTGTAAAAGGCTTTTTATTTTTAGCTTCGATCTCAGCAAAGCAAAGTAAAGTAGGTAGGCTTTTCAGCACGCAATTAAACTCGACATTTCGAGAACTCACAGATTTGAACTGTTAGCTAAAATCCTACTGCTTTGTGAGATCGAAGCTCAAAAAAACATACCTTTTCTGCGGCCTTTGGAGAAAAAAGCACTGGGCGTGCAGTAAAATGTAAAACAAAGAAGTTTTTCTTAGCTTTTTTGGACCACATAAATTAAATAGTTTCCACCTATCTTTGTCTCTGAACGTAGCTTATGAATAATAAAAACAAGTTATTGAAAAAAAACCTAACCGACAAGTTAAATTTTTCAAAATATTCCTTTTAATGACAGAAGCCACGGTACTAGGTGAAAGCATGTTCCAAAGTGAAGCGTTTGAGTGCGTCGAAGGCGAAATTTCCTAAACAAATATTTATTAAATAAGGGTTATTACACAAGTAAGTAGGTAACAGACGTCAATTTGCAAACAAAAATTTGATGTAGGTAGCTGCTGTGTTGCCAGCTGTTAACTTTTACTCAAATAAATACTTGCATTTTCCTGTTCGCAATAATGTTCGACTGGTGGAGTTCTTTATATCTGAGAGTTATCGCTGTCAAAGTTATGCATCGGTTATATCTCACATGAGATCTGTTCCTTTACTTTTAAATCTTACGAATTTTTACTCATTGCCGTTCCCTAACTCGATAAATTCGTAAAAGAGATCGTCATCGAGAGCGCATAATTTTACCCCCCAGCCTCCACTGAGAATCTTACGAATTTTAACTCAACAAATTTCTTGGTGTAAGTGAAAGCTGTCAGTCACCTTACAATTAACAGCTAATTTGAGGTTTGTTATCCCATTTGGCATATGTGTGCAATTGTTATGATTTTTTGCGTATTAAAATGATATCAACAGGCGGCAAAATATTATGAATGTTCTCCTCAAGATTATTTTCGATTTCGATAGTGGCAACGAAAATCTTAATTGCTGTAAAAGGAGACATTCTCCTCCATGTCATTTTTTAGAATGTTTTGATATAAAATTTAACCAGTGAATGGGAAACACTTTGAAAAGTGTTCGAAGGCTACACATAGGTATTCGAATCGCACGAATATGAACACAAAAAAGAGCAAATGACGTTTCTATGTTCGATAAGACACACGAAATCTGAAATCAGAGAGCGAATCTGAAGAAGCCCAATCGAATATCACATAAGAAAGGCTTTCAAACTCTTCTGTTAGAAGATAGATGATTTTCCAGATTTGTCTGTACTATATTTTAGTAGACTTGATCATATGAATTAAAATTTATTTCGTTTATTATTTTTTAAGATCTGGCAATATTTGCAATTTTTTTCAGCGAATATAATTTATATGAATCAAAATCAAGTAGAGTATTACATTTATTATGTAACAGACTAGATTTCACCTGAAAGCAAAAACTAAATGGGTCGTATGTCGTTTTCCATTACGACAGAAAAAGTACTTTTTCAGCATCAGAGCAATTCTTCTGCTCTCGAAATCAGATGACTGTCAGATTTCATGTTACATAGGCCGCAGACAAAAAAAAACACTTTTTCAGACTCAGGGCAAATTTGCGAATCTGGATTTCTGAGCGAAATTCACACATACTTCCACTACCACCAAAATATCTGTCATTTGTCAAACTTTAAAGTTTGTTATTATACGTTTTTAAGGAACTATAAATCTGTGAAAAACTGAGATCAACTTAAATTATGTCGATTACAATGGTTATTAACACAAATTGAATAGATTTCTATAAACATACAAGAAAGTAAAATCTAGTTTTATGTTTTATTTGGCACGAAAAATCGGAAATCTGAGAGCAAAATCTGAAAATCCCAACAGAAACCGACATTAATAGGTTTGTTTGACGTGGGCCCTAGTGCGCACTAGTGCGCACTGGGTTAACCCTAATGTGTTCGATATAGCACTGAACTCGCCCTGGCACTGAAAACCTGTGTTTGACATGACTTCTAGGGCGCCCTAGTTGTGCACTGAACTGACCCCAGTTATTTTGTCGGGGCAAGAACTCAGTGCTGAGTTGCGCTGTCATTTCGCTTGCTGTTATTCGTTTATTTGAATATCGTAATAAAGATAAATACAATAAATTTGATATTCAAAGGGGAATTGTTTGAAAACAACAACGTTTATGGACTAAAACCTTATTTTAAAGATAAATGGAATGAAAAAAATCTGGAATCAAAGCTGATTACGTTTTTTAGTGAATCGCTTATATTGCAAACAGTTTTATCAACTTGTTTGCATTATGGCAAGCACAAGATCAGAATTGAGTTCACTAATTTTTAACAATAAACAGAGAAAAGAGTTATCATCTTCGTACTTCGTTCACCAAAACATAGGTATTTTTCAAATTCAAAAACTGCCAGACTTCAGGGCAGCATATTTTGCGTTCGATATGATAGCCGAATTTTCAGGGTTGTGCAGGTTTTTGGGTAGGCGGGAAAATCAGCTGACACTTCTCAGTGCGCACTAGTGGGCACTAGTGCTAGCCACGTCAAACAAACCTAATAATAATGATTTTGAACCTTTGGCTTCGAATGGATTGAACAGTTGACAGTTTATACGAAATGACAGTTCCATACCAATATAGTCAGCTACGATCGACTTGAGAATGTTTAACGTTTAGGGGACTTATGTGAGGAATGCGCAATCGATATATATAATTTTAATCTCACATTAAATTCCAAATACATGAAGTGTACATGGAGCTTATATGTGTTAATTACTGGTATTACTCACAATTCACATTATTAGGTATAATACACAATATTATAGCGAACGTGAAAGGAACGGTAAATATAACATAGGTAAGATGAAAGAGTTTTTCGACATAACTAACCAATACAGCAATATCTGTTTATATATTATATACCTTTAAGGTGAAGCACGTGTCTACTTTTTTTTTTAGCAAGTATAACAACATAATCTAAAATATTAGCTCTATTGGTGCCAAGGTCGGTCACAAATTGGCCAGCTATCAACATCAATAATTTTGTGCTCGTGGAACACACTTTCATCGATATGTAGGTATAATGTATAAGTATGCTTCCTCGAATCGTCTGATGATTTCCTTAGCAATCAGCTCTCGACAACCCGCGTCATTGAGGAATTGAAAAAACCACTCAATTGATTTCAGCGACAGTTTCCGCACTGAACAAGACTGAATCGGGTAAAAGTAAAAGTTGAGTTATGAATCACGAAAACTCCCATTTGGCGATCGCTTATCTCTGCCCGAGTACAGTCTCTATAGACGCCAAAGACAATTACTATGTCAATCAGCCACAGCTTCCCAGTTCTACTGCTCTTTCACTCGAATGAATTTTCTACTGTTAATGGGACTGACAGTCTTATCGCCCGGCGTTCTGGCTTTAGCCTGATAACATCCCATCACCGAAGCGTTATCAAGCAGCAAAAAGAAAAAAACACAAAAATAAGCACTCAAAATCGAATAGACACCGTTTTTGATCTAATAAAAGTGAACTCTGCTTCTATGCCACTCTCAGTTCAATCGCACATTGCGACCGAATAATAAGCTCACTTAAATTCTCCTTAGCAACGAGAACTACGAGCGTCTTAGAAAATTTCCTCGTGTACCAATTTAGTAGTCAGCATTAAAGCATTCAAAAATCACTTCCAAAATGGATCTTAAAAAACGCTGTTTCTTCGTTGTCAGTGGTATTTCCAACGAACTGGGCAAAGTCTTGACCGTGGAGTTTTGTAAAAAATTCAAACCAGGATCGGTGGTAGTGCTTTTCGAAGATTCCCAAACGGATTTGTCCCGAACCAAGGTGGCAATTAATTCGTTGCAACTTGGATTGAACGTGTTCTGCTGTAACATCGACTGGACCATGGGTAGGACCAACGTATTTGCAGAATATTTGGGTGAGATTTTGAAACGCTTCAATAAGGACGACTTTGAGTTGGCATTCATCGTGCACAATGAGGGTGCAATTGCAACCGAAATCGTAAGTGAGCCGAAAAACAGCGACCTGTGGTTGCACTATGTTCAAATCACTCTCAACGCCACTGTTGGCTTAAATCAGGCATTTCTGAAGACGTTCAAGCTCACTGATAAACTCATCGTAAATTTGACGCCCAGCACCCGAGTTGTTCCTTTTCAATTTGATAACCTTCAGTGTTCGGCGAAAAAAGCTCGAGACATGTACTTCCGTGCAATGTCCGCCAGCGAGGACAACGTCACTGTTCTAAATTATCGTCCAGGACTTTTGAAGCCGTTTGATGACATCACTTTATTCGATCCAAATAACAATATCCACCAGACGGATCGAATTAAATGCGAAAAAGAAGTAGGACATGTCAAGCCTCTGGAGACAATCAACAAACTGGTGAACACTGTGGAGTGCTTGAAGTTCAGCTCTGGACACGACATCGACTACTACACTTGACTAAGCGTAATTCATTCAAAAACAAACTGCACCAGTCTCAATGGCTTGATCCCAATATCGATGATGGAAAAACTAAATAATCAAATGAATAAAGCACTTGATCAAAAAAAGAAGAGAATGTTGTTGTTTTTTTATGTACCTAACAATTTTATTCCGAGATTATGTGATTCGCCATCGGCCTGGATGCTACACTTGTACCCTGGGAGGCAATACCCTTTATTGTGTTTGGTGTCGCATCAGCCATAATCGGCGGTTGCTAAGCACGTGGTTGTTTTTATTCACAGATAGCTAGTAATCATTGTCTGAGCTGCTAGTATCGTGCAATGAGAAGCTGGTTGGATCATCTTGATCTTATCTCAAGGGTATAACGTAATCGTTTTGCGAAAGTTTGTGTCAGTTAGTTCAATCTAGTTTGTATATATTCGATAAGCCGAGAACGGAACACCTTTTTCGGAAGACAGAATAGGTAGCTGTTTTTTTTTTTTTTTTTAATTCAATCGTTTAGACAACAACAAGGAGTAATGTGCTTTGAAAGTGAGTAGACGTATTGATAAAACCGGCAAAACCCTTGAGAATCGTTTGCCTATCTACGCGAATCGTAAAGATCCATATCAAAAACTTCCGCTTGCATACACCTCCTAGTTTTATTTATTTGTATATTGATTTAAAGTCGAAAATGCAAATAAAATAAGAAATAAACCTATTTTTATAAATCGCATCTTGCAAGCGCGTTCTCGTTTTTGTCTCATACTCTGACGAGCATAATGGCGGGAAAAACGCGATCAACGTTTTTTGAAAAAAGATAAGCAATCAACGCCTATACCATCTTAAGAATCCGTTCAAACGCCCAAACTTACCCACACCCCAACTGAGAGAAAAGGTACTGTCAGCAAATCAACACCATCCACCAGCAAATCCACAGAGATCGTGACCATTTGCGACTTAGAGGAACGACTAGCTAAGCTACTTGATAAAATTGCAAATCGTATTCAATCGTATTTCCATCGAAATAGGTTCTTTGCGAATTGATTTTGTTCAACAAATTTCATCAATCGATGAAAGACTGTCTTCGCACATCAAAGAAGTTGACATATCTCTTAAAAACCTGAAAAAACGGCAAGAGAACGTCGAGATTCGTATTGACACAGTCGAGAAGTCGGCTTCAGGTGGCTTTCAACTCCACTATTCGATATGTGTATTGTTTAAAAAGACATAACCACGTTTCACATCTTGCAAAACACCTAGTTAACATGTCCTTTTGTAACTGTATAAAATTTTTAGCAGTTATATTTATTTTCAATTTACTCATAAGTAGACAGCCTTCATATCTTTATGAAAAATTCCAGTTTCCGGTATCTAACAGATCTTCTTGTCTGGTACTTCCTCGCTTTTCATATCTAACATCCGAAAGACAGTATTTTGTTGCTGCTCTTCGCCTTTGGAATTCACTCCCACGTAACTGGCGAGAGCTAACAGATGCACGACTATTTAAAACCGAAATTAAAAAAAATGTTCTCAGTAACTAAAGCAACAAACTTTTTCCCATCCCTGTCCCTCTTCAAGCGATTTCAATTTCAATTAAAATTAATTTAAAACTAAATCTAACTTAACTTTCAAATCATTTATGAATATTAAATTAAAAATGTTTATCTTTCACAGACGACAGACTTATAAGTGAATTCTTACTGTGTAAGCATGTACTCGTATGATACAATAAATATTATTATTATTATTAAATTACAATTGTAAATTGTTTTTGTCAATGGTTCCTACTTACCTATAGTAGTTTTTTTAGTAACTAATTGCCAACTATGCATGCATATGCATATAGGTACTCGACCAAAAAATGACCAAAGGACAAGCGCTTTCGCATTTGTCCAAGTCATCTTCGTAGTGATTAAATTTATAAAATCATACACCCCTATCGTGGAATAGGTACGCCGAGGGGAACTTTTTACTCAACTTCAATACTTTGCATCGTAGAATGGGGACGTTCGTATACCTAGTTTATGTAAGACGTCAACTAGATTGGTCGGGGCCAATAAAAACTGAGACGCATCTAGTCAGACAGCTGTCAGACTTACTAAACTACGAATTCGAACGTCCGCAACGTTTAAAAGAGATGGGTAACTTTCGTACGTCTATCCCCCCAAAACCCATTTGTTTACATTGTTGTTTTTGTAATTTCAGCCCCCGTCTGTGTATACGCGTGACCAGCAAAAATAAAGTGCACGACTGGGTTGTACGAAACTTTCTCGTTTAGTGCGAGTCTGACTACTTTTAGAGTCTTCAGCAAATCGAAAATTGAGGAAACAATAGTTTTGAAAACATCCATTTGACTCTAAGTTTGTATTTTGGTCAAAATCGTTATTGCCGTTTTCCGGTAAACTGAAAAAAACTAAATTTTACAAAAGATATGTCGAAATTTCAAAAGTAGGTTCTGTTGTTTGAATTTTTAGCCAAAAACTGGATACGCAGTCCTGGTAACTTCACCTACGTTAGAGCCGTTTTCGATCAAATCAAACTGGTACGAACATTTTATATGGGAAGTACCATTAGTATTGAGGTTACCTTGAAAAAAAAAAACACCTCCCGAGCTGTAAGTCCAAAAACTCCAAATCCGAGGTTTGAACGTAATCCGGGAAGCCGCATAGACTGTAGGCCTGTGGAAGGAGGGACAGATGGACAGACCGGACAAAATTTTGCGACTCACTGTTTTGCGTTCCTCTATAATCGTAATATCAGAATTGACTAAAATCTCGAGTTTGAAATTTTGTACGAAACCAACATCTTTCTCTTACTACGTACCTAATGGAGAAAGTTAAAAAAGCATGTTGTTATTTATATATTTCACTTTTTTATTTCCTGCCTCCTGCGAGCAATGAAATGTCAAAAATGTAACCTAAACAAAAACAGTGAATATTATGATATTGAGTTTTAACCCGAGTTAAAGTACTTAAACTGGTCTCCGAAGTGCAGTTTAAACTTAATCGTCTGTCAATTTTAAAAAAATTGGGTTTATGTTTGGGTTTAACGACTGAATATTATGGTTTTGGGCTTGTAATTAAACTTACTTAAATAAGGATGTAACCTTTAAACCGTATTAAAGGCAGTGAGTTATATGGCCGTAAGTCATCCTGAGAGATAAATAAACTATATAAACAATTTGAATAACAATAGCATTTAAGAAAACTCACGTTGAATCCAATACTTCCATTATGCAGTTCCTCTTAATCGCACGCATTTAACTGTCGTAGGATGCTCTTTCCACGTTGTTAAATAAAAAGAGCCTACATTATAAATTTATTTTTAATTTGATTTCTGTAAAATAAATTTTAGAGTGCTTTGCGCTATCTCTGCTGCCATTTAATACAAAGCAGCTGATTTGCCGATCAACTTTGAATGAATACCTGTTGATAAGGAAGCCTCTCCCGCCGGATTTCACGATGTATAAGGAAAGTGAAAGTGAATCTCAAATACGCCGTATTCCACGATGATAGGTTCGTTCCTTTACTTTTGTAGTAAGAATAGAAAAGACTGTCAAAATGGCTTCTCACAGAGAGAGACACTTATGTGGTATTCGACTCGACTGGTCTTCTTCAGATTTGCTCTCAGATTTCAGATTTCGTGTACCTAGCCGAAAATAAAAACGTTACTTGCTATTTTTTGTGTTGATATTCGTGCGGATTGAATGCCTTTTTTGCAGTGGAAAAACTTGAAGAAAACGTAAACAAACTCCAGCAGTTGTTAAACTCAAACGCACTTTTATTGGTAGACCCGAAAAAAATCCAGTTTTGCAAAAGGGCTCTGAAATCTGAAAAGGATTGCCTTTTTAGTCCCAAACGAACATAAAAAAATGCCCTAGAGCCTAGAGCTAAAGAAAAGTGCTCTCAATACCACATTATTCCGATTCGCATTGGCAGAAGTTAGAAGATGACAACCAATTCACTATGCTTTCTTATATAACCACCTGCCAATAAATCTTGACTCATTCTTAGAGAATTTCGTTCCGACTCGATAGAGGAAGTAAATTTCCGAATGAAATCATATTTTCTCTGCGTGCGTGCGTATTACTGACCACACATGATAAAATGCTGAAATCTGCATAAACAGTACAGCGTCATTAAACAAAAAACCGCAGACATGCTGTGCGATGCATTTCCCGACGCCCTCTCACAACCAAATTAAACGACTTCCAAAGAAATCGCGACAGCGGTGAGCTGTGATGCGCACCCGAGTGTAGTAAGAAGACTACCGAGGTCAATCTATGACCTCGAATGGAAAATCAAATGCATCGCTTTGCCGCTGGCACACGTCGACAGAAAACAAGAAATTGTCACATATCGAACGATTTAAAAAAAATATATAAAAACCAAAGACTGCATCTCGTTGCATTTAGAATATCAGTGTCAGGTAATAGTGCAGGAGGTTGTCGGTGAACTCAAGCTCCGCCATTATAATCTAAACAGAATGAGAATACGGTACTCGTATCTGTTATTTGGAGCATTGCTCTGTCTGGGGATAGTCAATCGGGTAAAAACTAAAGTCCTCCAACGGAAGTTGACAGTTTATAAAGTAATTTCCTTTTCTTCATCTGATTGCAGACTTCGGCACAGTGTTTATGTGCTGAGAAAGGACTAGATTATTGCACCTGCAAAGATCCAATTCGTCCAGCTCCAAAGTTGATTTCACGCATTAAGGCCGCCAAATTCCCACCAATCGGGGATAGTTGCTGGTGTGGCAAGCAATTAGTGGAACCGGCGGTTCCACCAAAACCACCATGCAAAGTATGTGACTCTTTCGAATGGATTTATACACTTAATCACCTTTTCAAACGAAAGATCCTTGAAAAAGCAATCGAAGTCAAACGGAATTGCTTAGATCGATTACACACAAAGCTAGACGTTCTTGAGTCGTTCGATAAACCCGAATACATGTCATTCACATAAGCACGCACACCCATCAGACATACACAGTTCACCACACAGTATAGTTTTAGGCTTAGATATAAATCATTTAGCGATCTACTTCATTCACAATAAAACAAACACACACAACTTAACGCATCCACGCAACTTCTTGAGACCACAAATCAAAATTGTACGTCAAAAACTCGAATAGCAGGCTTCGACTAAGTTACACATCCTTTCCTACTTGTTTCAGACTCCAGCCAAATGTGATTGCAAGTGTGATTTACCCGCACCACCACCACCATGTTTCCACACCATGGGGTAAGTCAGATATGAAGGTTCATCTCTTAGCAGGTTTTTAATTTTTGAAATTTGTACTTTTAGATCACCTGCAGTGGTTCAGCCAGGAGTGCCTGCAGATCCGATCAGTATCAGCTTGGCATTGAGTGCTGGAAAAGCCTTCGCCGTGCCGGAAGGAAAACTCAGCTATGGACCTGTAAGAGCACCTTTGAACGAACTCCAAAAGATCTACATGTCGAATATTCCTGAGGAGAAGTTGTACGAGCTCAATTCCGATGTTATCGAGTTGAAGAAGCGCATCCCAAAGCCAGAAATCATAGAAGAACCCGAAGAGGAAGAGCTAGAACATGTTTATGCGCCACCATATTTAACTTACCGCGAGCTCGGCTATGGACCAGCTAAATTTGTAAGCCCCGAATTCATAAGGACCAGCCATTATGAGGCACCACCACCTGTGGTGAAGAAGCCTCTCACTGGTTGTGGATATGTACCGGGAAAGGTTAACCTCAACGCAAAGCTTATACAAGAACCATTCGCTTATCCGTATATTGCGGATTGCTTGTAGATATAGGTTGCCTTAGTTGAATGTTAGGTGTAGAATAGGAGAGTTTAAAATTTACTTGTGCACAGGGTGATTGGAACTCGTTCGGTGAGTCTATGTTGTTCTATACATAAATGCCTTAAGTTAATTGCTGACCATGGTCGTTGTTGATGTGTTTTAGTTTTAAACGTAGTTTAAGAATTATTTAAATAAAAATATAAAACCAAGTGCGAGATTTCAACTTCTACACATTGAAGCTATTGATCTCAAACTTTTAAGCTGTAAATTCGACAGGAAAGAATGAATGTTATCTTTCCTTTTCCCTTTTAGAATCACCCGTAACTTTTCAGACGATTGTCGTCGAAACGATAGAGCCCAAAACTAGCAACAAGTGCTAAAATTACAAGATCAAGACAAAAAAAATCCAAGGGGAGAATATAACTTATAATGGTGATTAAAGTTTCGAAAACGATATCGTTCAAACGATCAGACGATGTACGGAATCTGCCCCCTGGTGTATTTTCCAGATCTTCTGGTTCATCAAAGAAGTAACTTACTACCAAAGATCTCCCACCTGGGGTTCTTGAGGGGTTTGCAATCACATTGCAGGTGACGGATTAATGGACCACATTTTTTAGGTATGCTTGCAGGTTTCGAGATTGAGCAAACTTATAGTTGTTCTGTACTAATACCCCAGAGATGTTAGTATTTTTTTGAAAGTTCACTGAATTGTTGTCAGATCTCACTGTCAGAGTATCTACATAATGGTTGATTTCATAAATGTAAAAATGTCACATTCCAGCAAATTTCGCGTCCATTATTGTCAAAGAACTGCAAAGTTTGGCAGTTATTGCCGCGCTTCAGAAAAATAACATTAAAATAAAGGCTAGTAAAACTTTAGCAAATCATTTAGTTATTAAGACCTTTTGATATTTAGAAATGAACAAGTTCAAAGATACTGGTCTGGAATCGGTGTTAAAATTAAATTTCAGAGTTGTGATCGACAAAATTGTTTTTATTTTTCACAGACTTGTATTCTAAATACGTAATGAATAACACACTCTAAAGTTTGACAATTGTAGAATGTTTTGGTGTTAGTGTAAGAAAGTATAAATCTAGCTCAGATATCGAGATTCGCAAAATTGATATGACTCTAAAAAAAAGTGATTTTTTGCGGCCTGGAACATGAAATCTGACAGCCAACTGATTTCGAGAGCAGAAGAACACGACATTAAGCATTAACATTTTTGAGCTCACACTATAATTTGTATTGGTAACTAAAAATTTGTATTGGTAGGCTCATTGACTTTCGTATAAGAATTGCAGTCCACTAAGGCCCATTTTATTTACTCGAAGTTGAACACAACTTGGGAGGTTTCCCATATAAAAATCCCCAAGTTGTGTTCAACTTCGAGTGAATAAAACGGGCCTAAGGATATCAACGCTATCGAGGTTCGCAAGACGAACCTCGAACCTGATACGAAAGTCAAAACTGATCGGAACTCAAACTGCCTTCGAAGTATCCGTTTCGGAACAAAATAAATGAAGCATATAAAATAAACTCATTTACTTTACATTAAAATACTCCGCAGCAATTAGTTGTCGGAGAGCTTCGGAAAAGATGTGCCGTGCAGCTGTCAAAAAAAAGTTTTAAAACGCAATGTGAAAAGGTGCGCTATCGCATGTAATAAATAATCACCCCTTTCGATCATCGAGGTATCCGATCGCAACGAAATTTCGGAGAATTTTTCCGAAAGTTATATCTGAAGCGATATCTCGGGTAGAATTTCTCCGATTTCGTACAGATCAAAGATAATTAAGTTCTGATCGAATACCTCGATAGGGGTGAATATGTATACAGACATGAATGTTGCAACTTGATGTAGGATAATACCCTATTCACACCGAGCCGAAAACACTCGAAAACTTCATCGAAAACATAAGTTTTCCAATACATATTTCAGATCTAAAAACGAATCGTTTAAAAACGACTTACAATCGTTGGGTTCTTGAAACAAACACACCTTTTGCAATATTCAGCAAATTCAGCAGAATAGCTGACAGAACAATTGTCACAGTGAATGCATCGACTAGTTTTCGAAGAAAGCACAGTTTATCTCCACAAAAAATATCAACTGGCATTTCACTTTAACAACTCTCTCGACGTCAATTTACCAAATTGTTAGCACTTACCCATGCGAATGGACCATTTAGTACAACCAAGTACTAGATAGAAGAGAGTGGATGACAACTGTAATGAATTTCGTTGCTCAACACATTTTTTATCAATGTCTCGTTCGTTTTTCTCTTGTTTAACGCAATAAGCCGTACAAGCATTTTAGTAAAATGTCGTCAAGCTATAGACGCGGCCGGGTGTGCAAAATTTGAAGAAAATGTAGAGCACCTACCCATATTTCCACTCTATTCGACAAAAAATGTCTGTACATTTTGCCCAAGAAATTTATTTTATGACAGATGACTGTCAAATATTTCATATGTAAATTTGTAGCTGTTTTTTAGGGGACGATTGTTCTTTATTTCTTCAAATAAATCAAACATGCACAAGTGGGTACATAATGAGCTTGTACCTTCTTCTTCTATTGCTGTTACTCATTTCCGTACCGTTCGGTAACAATCCAGCTTCAAATTTAAATTATATGACGTTCAGTTAAAAATTTTCTTGGCGCTCTCCCGTTTCACAGAATTTTAGACATAGATGTGTCCGAATTTCTTCTCCCTCTAAGAGCAGATGAAGTGCGAGATAACCCAACAAAAACAAAAAATATGCTCCGCCTTACCACGTTCAGCTTATTAAATTCACTCTTTGATTGGCCATTATAAAATGTCAGATCGGATTACCAAGTATTAAAAAAGAACATTTAGTTGACCTATATGAGTATGCATTCCGCATATATATAACAACACAAACCCCAGTTGCGAATTTCTTCGAAAGAAGTCGCAAAAACCACCATCACGTCAAATTACAAGCGTTCATTTCAAGTTCACAAATTAACTCTCAGCCAGCTCAGCTCTTTTCAAAGTTCAAGACCGCCTCACAAATATAAAGATCCGATGTATAAATGAGAGCAATGCACGATTCAACAATTAGTTGAGTGAATTTTTTACAACGAAGTTGCAATGAGACACTCATTAGTTAAGTTCGTTTTTGTTTTGTTCCTAGCAAAGGTACGGACTTTAGACCCACCCAAAATCTGTTTATTTACTAATATGGGTGGTAAACACTTTTCAGATCGATCGACTCGATAGTAGGCCAGTTGAAGTCATCTACACTGGCGATACATGCGAGTGTGCTAAGAATCTTCCCTACGAAGTGAACATACCCGTCCTGCCGGAACCTGCACCCTTGGATAGCCCCAGTTATGGGTACATGATTGATACACCTCCGCAGGCGAGGACACAGTACTCGTACTCTTTTGACTTTGTTGTGGACGAGCCGGTACCACCGACACCGCCGCCGACTCCCAAGGCCAACTTATTCGCCGTCGTCGATAGGGTTGTGTTGCCCAAGCGTGGTTAGTATCAAAAGAGCTGCGACACGGCTGATGAGGTTCTAAACGAAGAGTTGCTTTCATTTTAGATTGCGTAGTTGAAACCGTAGCACCTTGTGGACTTCCAGGCCCGCCAGCACCTCCTCCACCACCACCACCACCGCCAAAACCAGCTCCACCTGTAGTAGTGAAAGGTTAGTACACGATCACAGCTCTGCACATGCAAATAATGTCAACCGGCGGGCTATTTAACAGAAGTTCGCCTTTCAGATTATGACTACGAAATCGAGATTCCAGTTGTGACCAAGTCCTGCCCATGCGGAGACTGCAGCAACCCATTGAAGCCGTCTTGTAGGTACGTATTGAACAATAAGTTTCAAACAAATCGTATAGCTCGGAAAGGAGGTCGCTCCAAGCGAGATATCACATCAAAGACCCAACAACAACTCAACGAACTGCGCAGCCTCTTCAAGTCGAGAAAGGCCGCTCGAGATGCACGAAAGCTCAAAAAATCCAAAATCGTAAAGCGCGACATTAAGGGCGAGTACGACTTGCTGGAAAAGGAGAAAGCTGACGTCGACCTAACCATTCCGGACATCATTCAGTACATGCCTGAAACAATGTCGCCACAGTTTAAGCGCGGAAAGTGCAACATTGGCTGCAAAAACAATATAAAGCGACAGAAACAAAAAAAGGAAAACAAGTCCACATCAGAGACCGACAACAATGACAGCAATACAAAAGCACAACAACAACCAACTGAAAGCCCAACTGAAAGCACCCAGACCATGCCCATGCCCATGCCCAGTCAGCAACACCTTCTCAATAGTCCACCATATGCCGGAGTTGGCTACCTAAAGCGCAGCGTCAATCCATACCAATATCCATGCCCTTGTTACCCAGCACTAATGCCGCCACCATACATTCCCAGTCCATTGCATTTGGCGACGCTTGCACAAAATCCAGGTAACCCCATTTGGGCTCAGCCACGACCGCTGATTGACCCAACTGGCCATTACGTATACGACAGACTAGGTCACAAGTACGAAGTAAAGAATGGCAGCTTGAAACTGGTGCCACCGCAATTCGCTGACGAGCAAAATGAATCCGCTCCCGCTACTCCCATTACCGACGGTAATATTCACGGTGCACCCATTCCAATAACTGCTCAGCAAACAGAAATACCCCAATCGATTGTTGGTGGCCAACAATTGCTTCATCAGGCACCGATTGTTGGTGCACCAGCGCACCCCTATTCATCCCATGATCCGCAAATGGATAAGGTGATACGAGACATCATCTATCAGCATCCGGACTTTGTGGACGCCACTAGGCATGAGCCAGGATCACTTACCCTGCCGCAAGATGTGCAACAAGATGAGACCATGCAGTTTCTGGGCAAACTGATACGGGGTCGATTGAATAGTTGGTTTGACGTCAGCGGGGATACACCCAGTCAGAATTTGGACGAACTGAGTCGATACACTCGCGAGACGGGCACTTCGATCAAGTTCATCCCCGTCGTGACGGTCGACAAGGACAAACTGAATAAATATCGCCAGGCGCAGGCTATAAAATAATGTCTCCCATTCGGCTTGATGTGGATTATGTAGTTCTATTAATTTATATTAGTTTTAAGTTTATTGTTATAAATAAATGCGAACACTTATTTATGTTTATTTTTATTTTATTTTCATTTCATATAGTGCCTGGTCATGAGTTATGCGTGCGCACGGGTAGTCAGGAAGCCAAATGACTGAAGAGAGATAGAGGTAGGAAGGGAATATTGTGAGGATATACCTATCTTGATGTGAGTTCAATAAAGATGTTTTAGTTGTAATCAATAAATACTGCGTACGTGTTTCCTTTGGTAAAAGCAGACGTTTCGAGGGATATGTTGTCGGCTGTTTGCTTTCTCGCTCTCTTTGGTCGAACCAGCTATTGAAACAGTTATTGGGTCACACATTTTCAACCGATCTTTGGCGGGATTTCGTTACTATCCTTGCCATTTTAATTTGTTTTTCAGAGGAGTTTTGTGTTCAAGACTGTTTCAAGTATGGTGAGCACTTATTTACAGTAGTGGCCTTTCCATTTGCACTTTTGCAGTGACTGCTTGTAATCTTTAGCGTATTTTAATGTTCATCGAATCTTTGAGCGAATCATTAAAATTTTCAACAGTCTCTGATGAGCAATTCGACCTAATAAATACTTTAGTATAGCAGTTTAGATGACTGATTGTATAGCTAGTTCTGGTTTTTCTAGATGTCATGTCAATAAATATCATTCGTGAGATAAGTTGATAGATTAGCGCACTTTTGGGAGAACCATCGCTGTTGAAAACCCGTCTCTCCACTCTCTCGATCGCAGTAGCAGAAACCCCACAAATATAAGGTTCGTTCGGGTACTTTTTGCAAATGCAAAAATATTTAAAATTTGCTTAGAAACTGTGCGAATGCGACAACGTACTGAGAAAATTGGAAAAGAAAATTTGAGAGAGAAATCCATTTCCCATCTTTTCATTTTTCGTAATACTCTTCTCGCCGAATTTCGACAAAAATTAAAAATTAAAACTGACAACTAAGTGACAGCTCAAAAGTTTTACAAGTAAAAATCAATTTATTTTCGTCTATGGGAAATTTTCGTTGGATGTTCTCCCAGAATATATCAGCGCATTCAAAATGTAAGCTTATAAAAGATTGAATTTCAGTTTATTTTGTCAAAATGGCATTTCTTAAGGTTTTTGCAAGAAAACCAGTCAGGTACTTATCTTTAAATTGAGAGATAATTTTTCGATATTTGAGATTTGACATTTCTCATTTTTCTATGCTAAAAGTACAGGAACGAACCTATAGTATGTTGAAGAAAAATGTATGAAATAACAAGTAACTAGTAATTTCCAAGTTAGGGCTATAAAGCTCAAACAATTTCTTCTTGTTTGCACATTTTATAAAGATGATACAAATGACGGAAAAATTATTGTAAGAAAAACCAGAAATCGGGCGACAAAGAGTTAAAATAAGGAATTCCCTCATTTTATAATATAGTGTTCCACAGTAAGTAAGCGAGTAAGTGAACTTTGAGTACGTCTTCCAGTTCTTCGCTTAATGTTTCATAATAGACAGATTTTTAGTACTGTCACAGTGCATGGAAATTGTAAGAATTAGACATATACGTACATTCGTTATTTCCCCTTTTGTTTATTGGTTTTCGTTCATCGAGCAAAAGTGTACGTTGGTGCACTAGGTCTGACAGATGTCTATAGGTGATTTGCTTATGCTTTTATTGGCCTTAATTGATCACGTAAGAAGGTATTCCGTTGTAATAAGTCATCAGTTACTGATAATTACAGTCAAGCAGTTCCGCTTTTATAAATATAAGCTCATTACTTTAAATGTAATTTGTCGTGAAAAGTAAGGGATATCGAAACTGACAATTAGTCGTTTTCGAAGCTCAGCGGGGATCTACTCGTTACTTTCTATTTTGTGAATTCTTTCTACTTTGGCATATAAAATAAAAACATGAACGGGCACCTACCTACTACTAGTTTTGTTTATGTACAGTCGATTCGAGTTAAATTTATTGCGGTGGAAGCGGAGTTTAAAAGTTAACTAAATATGTTGTAATATATAAAAATTTGTTGTATTGGGCCTTACCTACTAATAATCATTTTGAACCTTCACACTAAATATTTCCCAGGTCACAATATGCAATTTTGTATGGAAAATTTCGCCATTGTGAGTTCGAAAAATTTTGCATGAACACTAAAAATGATTATTGGGTATCACGCATTGTGTTTGAAATTGATGTTCTCTGAAATGCGCGGACCGATTTTGTTTATGGAAATTTCCCATGAAAAGTGACGTCAATACCAAGGTTTTTATGTACATACAATGTTTTTATCTGTATTGGTTCATGAGTTATAAACATAGTAAACTTATGTGTTTTTGTGCCAACATGGTGTATTACGGTGTTGTCGATCTCTGCAACCACTCAACCGATTCCAATGAAATTTTGTGAAAATGTATGGTTTGGTTGCAGCTTAAGAATAAGATAGTTTTGGACCCGATAGGTGTCGTTGCTGTCGAGATATGAACTTTTTTTTATATTCTTCAAGTTAATTTTTGGAGTGAATAATAGATTTCTACGGGCACGCTGGAACTTGGCCCTGGTGAATTTTCGAATTTTAATTCATAAAATGTAAAAAAAAAATCTTTAATCTTAACAATTAATTAAACCTGAGACTGTGAAATTCATAAGCGCGGTCTTACACTGACACCAAAATATTGAATCTGATGATCCCGGCAGGTCAAACCAGTGTTTCTATTTGTTTTTATTTTTGTATTCGTGCAAATTCGTCGCTTCGGACTTTTGCGGATCTTGCGCTAAGTTACTTAATTTAAATTCTAAAATGTTGTCTTTATCATATTTAATTGCTAAAGAAGAAATGTTTTTTTTTTTAAGATTTTGAAAACATGATAATTTAGACTTGAAAATTACGCCCTTACTTTAACAACAGAAGAATTTATTTAGTAAAAATGGCGTTTTTCATTTTGCAACACATTTCGAACTATATTAAATAAAAAAAATGTATTTTATTATTGTTCGTCTCATCGAGGAATGATCAGCTTATTAGGATTAGTCAGTAACTTTAGCCTTCAGTTAACATACATTACATACGTATCTACATTTAGCGAGAGAAGTTTCACTACTGGTGTGTTGTGATCAAACACCTCCCATTATGGGAAATTGCTGTGTCATAAAATGACAACAGTATATATGCTATTGTTTTTTTTTTCTCCGTGATAGGAAACGATGGGGAGTCTCATTATTCGCTTCATTGACCAGCAACCATTCACATTCACCAATTTTCTGGGTTATGGTTAGATATGTACAACATTCATACGTGCTCTTTTTACAAATTTATTAAGTCATCATAAATATGAAAATGGTTTTATGTTTTTGATTAAGAAATCCATATTAAATACCATCAACATTTATTTAAGTTTTAACTTTTAACGCATAGCAAAGCAGGCGGGCGTCCGCTAGTGATCAAACTGCTTATTGCTGAATTGTATGGGTCAAATTATGACCACTTCTGACAGTTATCGCTGTCATCGAACAAGGTCATGCCTGTGACAGGTCTCCTCTGATCAAATCATGATATTAGGTAGGTCTAATGGCGTACTTTCGCGAGCCAAGCACTAAAAATCTGTCAAACTCCAAATTTTGAGCGACACTCTCTCAAAGAGCTGAAAGTATACTACAAAGTACGTGGACGTAAGTGCCGCAAAGTAAAGAAAACTTTTTAACATATGGAAAGTTATGGAAGAACATTCGAACACCACCAAATTTTCCTTATTTTTTTTACAGATTTTAATTTTATGTGCATTTTAAAGACGGATTCTGAATTTCTTGCTAACTTCGTACATTTGACATATTTCTTAGTATTTGCCAGTTGAAATTCTCTGAGCTGTTTCAAGCCAAAAGAAAACTGCTCGTTACTCGTTACTTCGTTACTTCGCCAATTTTCTTTTTCTATGCCACTTTTGATGAGAACGTGTACCTATAGAAATTGCGCAATTGCTTTCGATTTAAGCCGCGTACGCGAATGAACCTATTGACAGATATGTTTGGCCAAAATGACAAGAAGTACAATTGAACAACAACACGATACAACTATATACAATTTGTTGATATTTGCTGAGGTTATTGCTGTCATTTTAATTAATTCTTATGGGTCTGATAATTGATTGGACATCTTTATCAATTTGCAAACCTTTTTATTGTGCCTACTATTTCAGCATCTCACTGTGACACTTATATACCTGTCACTTTTGTCAATTTGCAGCAAATTGAAGGTTAGGCTGTGCGACAGAAATCCCAAATTCGCGAACAGGTCATCCACCTGAAATACCTCTGCAACTTTGGTCAGAATATGAGAAAAGCCGGACACTTTGACCGATTACCAATCGCTGCCATAGTGGCCAGTTGGTAGGTATAGGTGATCTGACCTGTCATTACTTCCTAATGAATTACGAAATGAATATTAAAAATGATGCTCACATGTAGATGTTGTCACTTAAGGTACTTCAAACCTACTATTCTGGTTTCAAGAAAGGGAAACGGGGTACAAAGTCAGTGCTGTTATTCACCGAAATGTGATAAATCCGTTCTTTAGCAACCCGGAAAGCTAACCTATAAAATACATATTGATGGAAGTGATGTGAGGCTGCAGATTAGGGATCTGCTGGAATTTAAGGAAAAATATGTAGTTACGTCAAATGCACATAAACGATTTACAAATTTTCAAAGTCTATCCCAAAACTGTTCCACGGATGCACAATTCTAGTCTGACGCAACACTTAATCCACAATTTTGATTACCTAAAATAAAGAAATAGCTATCATGCCTTTGTCTACTGCCGAATGCGATTTTTTTCGAAGTCAATGAGTCATACAACCATACAAGTCGACTATAATTTCTATTTTATTCCATTTTCCACTGAATTCCATTCTGACCTACAAATTTGTATTTCATCACCTTCGGCTTCTGTTGCACAACGAAACGAATACACAAGTTCATTGCAGATTTCCTACCTCATGTCACGTAAAGCAAGGGCAGCTTTTTTCCATTCATCGACAACAGAGAACCAAAAAACTTATATAATATTTAAACGGTCATTAAATTAAGAATACCAGTTAGTGCACGATGTGATAGAAAAGAAGCATTATGAATAAATTTTGCCTTTCCCTTCTGCTCCCGATCGCTTGCGTAAGTTATATCCACCGAACTCATTGAATTTTCTGACCACAATTTCGAATTTTAAAGGTCATAGCCATCCCATCGCAATATGACATTAGACACAGGTTCGGTGGGGCGCAGGCACATTACGAGGTCAATCAAGGTGAAAATCATGAACTCCCCTTGGAATTCTGGACCCAGCACTTTGGCCCGGAATTTCAACATGCTGTCCACTTTGAACTGGGACAAACGGATTTAATTGACACCAGCAATGCTGTTAGCAAACACTTGCCCCAATCGAATAGGAAGCGCTCGACATACTTGATTCATAAGCCACAGGCCTACGAGCATGAAAACCGTACAGCGCAGAATTCGATGAAGGTGCACCTGATGCCGACCGACGAAGTCGAATCACTGGAAAAAGAAATGATCAATTATGCGAAGCAAAATAAAATGGCCAAGACTCCAGTAGTAGTGAACTTGCCAGTGTCTGAAGGTTCAACGAAGTCTAAGGAATATGAGAGACCCGTGGTTTTAAATGTTCCCCCCGTAGTGTATCATCACAGTATTCCCAATATAGCCCATCCACACTACTTAGCAAACAGAAGGAATCTCTGGTCGTCCAACAACTACCCCTTCTTTGACTCCTATGGCAAGTCAAAGACTTCGCATATGAAGTTGCAGCCAACCCATGCGTATGGGCACCATCCTTATCAGAGCATGCAACCCGGTTCCATTAATATTGCATCTTCTTATGAGCGTAAAAATCAGATTTCCTTTGATGACACAAGGCAGCCTTCACTTGGAGAACAGAGACAGTCTTCACATGAAGGCTTGCAGCTACCATCTCATAATACCAAAACACCGGCTGATGGAGAGAGAAAGCTGCCTTTGTACAAAGATGAGATGCAACCAACAAAGCAGCCATCAACTGAAGTGGGCAAAAATAGCGATAAAGATGAGACTGTGTGAAAAGCTTATTACTTACAAGTTTTGAACAATGTATTTAGTTTTATAGTAAACAGCAATAATGTGATAATAAATTAGCTTCAAGGTAGTTGAATGTTTTTTACTCCTTCGTTTAGGGGGCCCCACAGTTTATTGGTTTTATTTTCGTTCTACTAATGCATCATTGGGAACCGAAAACTTCATCGAAAACAAAGGTTTTTAATTACATATTTCAGTTTTCAAAACGAGTCGCTTAAAGTCGTTTTCCATGAAAACACCATGAAAACGATTTCCAACCGTAGGGTTGTTGAAACAAACACACCTTTTGCAATAACTCAGGAAATTCAGCAGAACAGCTGACCGAACAAATGCCACAACTCACAATTTAAAATAATTTTCCACACATAATTGATGGGCTTATATTATTTTTAAATTCTCTGAATTAATTTTATTGGTTAATTAATGCGATCGAAATCTGAAACCAAAATCGTGTGTACAAAAGTTTCACTAATGTCGTTTTCCATTGGGACCAAAAATGAATCTTTTTTTTTATCTAAATCACTTTTCATGTTCCATTGGGACCAAAAATCAATCTTTTTTTCGACTCAGAGCACTTTTTGCAGATCTCGATATTTTTCAGATCTACACACACTCTCACAATACCAATATACTTCGCACAGCTGTTTGACGTCATTTTAAGAAGTTTGCTTTGAAGACATATGAGGGTAGATTCGTGAAAACCAAAATAACGAAATATATTTAATAGTCATGGATATAATTTAGGAGGAACTATTATCTTCATAGTTCTCCACATCATCTGAAGACTACGAATCACCAAAAATACTCCATTTGTATGTGCAATAGGGGAAACATTTTTCAAGTCGATATCCATTTGTGATATTTGCAAGAACAAATGCAATTTGAACAGCTGATATTGCTGTCAAATAACGCACTAATCCATTTACAGCAGATCAATTTCGTTGATCATAAGTACCTACTAGCAATACCGTCTTCACCATAAGGGCACACGGGGCCCGTGCCCAGGGCCCCCATCCTCAGGGGGCCCCGAAGTACCGACAATTTCTCTCATACATTTTTGTTTGAGGGAATCCCCGAATGATGTAGAAAACTTTCAGCACAGAGAATAAATATACAGATGTCTTATGCCTGTACAAAAGTTCGGTTCCTATTTTTTCCTTGCCAGACAAGGAGCTTTCAAAATAAGCGTTGAGAATAAAGCTCTTGTTTTTTCTTGCACCTTTCACTTCGCTCCATTCATTTGTGTATAGGCAAAGAGCTTTCCTTCCTTATGCCTTTTACGGTTGGTCATGTGACCATGTGAGTTTATGACACAGCAAAAGCAAATAAAAATATAATTGCCGAATAATGGAAGCCGGTGGAGTGGGAAGAAGTATAGAGATATCGCTATATGCGATTCTCATACTGTAGCAGCAGCAGGCATAATCTGTCTCGAATCACTTGATGCCATAAGAAATCATTTTTTTTCATGTAATTAGGTTTCAAGTGATATGGAACGCCTATATGTGCATGCGTAAGGACAACGAAATGGTAGGTAGGTAAACTTTATCGCTTCACTGCATTCTGTGTTTGAAATTGATAGTGGATACGTGTTATTCGAGAGCAAAAGATAAAAATTCGATGCCTATTTTTGCCTATAGTTGGCGCAACAGGTCTGTAGGGACCCTGGATAATTTTTGGAAGGAATGGAAGGGATACTCTCGGATGTTTGTCAGACGTTCGCGAGAGGTGGCGCAGTGAAAAAACCCTGAGTTGGAATTTGGGTTCTTTTTGCGGGATTCGAACATGGGGCCCATCGCTTAGTAGTCCAACACACTAAGCCACTGCGCCTATACAAAAAAAAATTAAAAAATGTTGAATGCTGATTTTTCCACTAAGACCTTCGCATGGGTACGCGTACGATACGATCCGTGCTGAAACACGATGTCATTTTCGCAGCTCAAGAGAATAAAAAATGAATTGATTGAAATGAAATCGATTGAGTAATTTGTCAATTATGTGCATCGAAAGTGATATCCTTCAAAAAATTGACTTTAGAAGATTTTGCTCAACAGAAATCCCGAAAGAAACCGTTATCGTAATCATAACCAAAAAACCAGCAGCATTCTAATATCATTAATGACATATTATATTATACTGTATGTATTTGATTAATGATTACCTATAATAAATGGTCACACTTAGTGACAAAATGTTATGATAATTCGCTTTTTTTACAGACCTATTATGGCTCTCAAATATCAATTGTTTGATACTTGATAACATCTATCAATTCATCGATATTTTGGTATTATGAGTATCAATTGATAGTTGATGCTAATCAAAAATATCATTGAGAATAGGTTCTGTTTTGAAGTTTGACGTTTCTAATTTGTATGACATAAAAAAACCAAACCAAACTACTTCATCATAATCCATTTAAAATCAAAAACTACCGATTACATTTCGGTGAAAAGTCGTTTTTTTAACAATAAAAACAAGGAACTAAATTTTATTATGTATTTGGTGTTAAAAGAAATTTTTAACCGCCGTAATATTTGATACGTATCAACAAGAAATTTGTGGTTGATAGAATATTTGATGAATATCAATTTTTTTGACAACCGTAATACCAAGTTTATCGATAAAACTATTCACAATAGATCTTAAATCCAACAATATTCACAATTCATCAAAAATGTTGATAGGTTGATAACCATAATACCGATTCATTTATTTTGTTGATACCACCAAAAACGAATAAAACTGAGTTTGTCGAAGATATGGCTAAAATCGCTGATACAAGGGAAGAACAAAAGGAGATGATATTGCTGGGTGATATGAACATAAACTTACTTGATTTAACCAATAATCATGTACTCAACTATCAAGAAATGCTAGCCTCAAAGGGGCTGTATAACGTGATTAAATCTCACACTCGAACAAATTTAAGCGAAGGAACGTCCACTCTTATTGACCATATAATATCATCTGTATTAGACCGTAAGATACTTTCCGCTGTAGTCGAAAATGACATCTCTGATCACTATAGCGTAGTGTTCGGAGTTTATGGTAAAGATGAGAGAGTCGAAAAAAACATCAGCACAATTACATGCGCGAATAAAGTAAACGAGCTAATTAGACTTACAGACTGGAGCATAATATCTGATGAAACAGATATTGAACTTTTTTATAATAACTTAGTGGAAAAGATGAACGAAATCTATAAAATTTCAACAAAGACGATAAACAAAAAACTCTATCGTAAGATAACCCCGTGGATTTCAAGGGATATTATAGAGAGCTGTAAAGAACGTGACCGACTTTATAGAAGATGGAAAAATAATAGGAGCAACATGTCTTATCAGACCGAGTACAAAAAAATACGAAATTTGGTAAACAAGAAAATATTGACATGTAAAAATCAATATTATCAACAAAAATTCGAAAATACAAGATGCGATCCGAAAAAAACATGGTCCTTAATAAATGAAGTCCTAGGAAGAAAGAAGCCATCAATAGATGCAACAATCAAGAAAAACTTCTCACTTAACACAAATACAGTAATTTTGGCTGATGAATTTGCAAACTATTTCTCGCAGCAAGCGGCTCAGATAATCCACACGTGCAACACACCAACTAATACATATCATGGTAATTTTATACGCGATTCGATCTATGTGGGAGAAGTAGAGTGTTTAGAAGTGGAAAACATACTTCAGCGTTTAAATGCATTAAAGGGTCCAGGAGCTGATGGTATTAGACCGATTGATTTAAAGAAAAACGCACAAATATTTGCGCCTATAATCACTAAGCTTATTAATCTTAGCTTTGATACTGCAGTAGTTCCGACAAAACTTAAAGAGGCCATAGTTAGACCGATATACAAAGGAGGAAAAAAGGATGAAATATCCAATTATCGACCTATAGCGATTCTATCGGTGGTTGCAGACAGAATATGGAAATTCGTTGAAAAACACAAATTATTAAGCAAATCCCAATACGGATTCCAGAAAGGCAAAAGCACAAATCGTCTTCTAGGTGATTTTGCAAATTTGATAAATACCAGCCTAAGTAAAAATTTTCATGTAATAGTGCTTTTCCTGGACTTTAGTAAGGCATTCGATACTCTTGACCACACAAAACTAATAGAAGCGTTAGAAAAAGCTGGAATTAGAGGGAAAATGTCTGAATGGATGAAGGACTATCTTATCGAATATTCAGAGTAAAAATAAATGATTGCTGTAGCAACAAAAAAACCGTACATTATGGGGTACCCCAGGGTTCAAAACTCGGTCCGTTGCTGTATTTGCTATACACAAATGACATGCTGAATTGCCTTGGGGAAAGCATTCCTTTCGCTTTTGCAGATGACACAGCAATTGTGGTTTACCACCGGTCACTAGATGAGGCAACCAAAAGGATGCAAGCGGAGTTCGACAAAATTGGCAGATGGTGTCATGACAACGGCCTAGTCATTAATGCATCTAAGTCAAAACTAATGCATATTCGCAGCCCGCAATACCGAAGTGAGCAGATTACAATTACAACATTTAACTGTGACAACCAACAAAATGTTGATACTTTAGAAGTAGTCAACACGTATAAATATCTAGGGATTACGATTGATAACCATTTCATCTGGGAGAGCCATATCAATGATACAAGGAGCAAACTGAGAGGGTCACTCTTTGCTTTGGCTTGCATGCAATATAAAGCGACTACCAGAGTGCAAAAACAAATCTATTATGCTCTTGTTGAATCGAGACTGAGATATGGTATACTTGCATGGGGAGGAGCTTCAGCAACTCATATAAACAAACTTCAAAAAGTTCAAGACAGAGCGGTAAAATTATTAAGGAGAAGAAATAGCACATCAAACGGAGAGACGCTGATAAAAGTTAAAAATATTTTCGAGATGACAGCAGCGGTGGAATATTATGATGACATACGCTTTAGAACACCAATCAACCACAAATACAGAACAAGAAGACGAGCAGAGGGTTTTTATGAGCTTCCATCTATCTCAAACGTTTATGGCAAGAGGCAACTTAATTACACAATACCCAACATCCTAAACAAACTCCCGCAGTTTTTAAGACATATTAACAATACAACTTGTAGAAAAAAAAGACTAAAACAATTTTTCCTTGAAGCAATAACTTAGATAATCCTTTTCCTGCAATTACGCAACTAAAAAATAAATAGAAATAAAAATAAAATATATATAAAATTTAGTAATATAATAGAATAAATATCTAAGTTCAAAAATTCAAAACCTGTTCACATCAATGTTAAAATTTTTTTGTAAACAACCTTCTGCAGATAAGCTATTTTACAGCTTCGCAGATATTTAAACAACTATGTATTGTAAATCTGAACTCATACAATAAACTTGAAACTTGAAACTTGAAATTATCAAATATCGTGTTGATATTTGATAGTCATAATAGGGCCCTAAATTCTTGTGTGCCCAAGGGCCCCAGCCTAGGTTAAGACGGCCCTGCCTACTAGTGTCTCACAGCTGATTGAAACGTCAAACGAAAAATAGTTTGTGTTCGGTGTGATTGCATCGAAGAGTTTTCGACGAAAACACGGTTTTCGTGCGGTTTGAATAGGGTATTATTTTAAAAATCAAGAAGGTGTTCTTTCGCTGATTGAAAATTGGAAAATCTTAATTTTAGTCAAACTGAATGGTTAAGTGTATAGTATTTTATACATAGTTACCAATAGCGCAAAGACGGAAAATGGGTCGCAGAGTTTAACAATTGAACAGCGTATAAAAAATTCGTTTTACATCATTTATCGCAATCCACTTCAACAGTGACTTGAACATTTCTTTTAGTAGAAATATTCTGGTGTGTGAAGTAAATCAGCAACCATTGCGAAAACCTACAAGTTTAAGCGTAGTATGCAGATGATCCGAAACGAAATTTTCCGGTGGTCTCCAAAAGGACAACGAAACGTCTGCGAAAAGGCAGCGGAAAATAATAGCAGTGTTACCATCACTGTCAATTTATCTCCGATTTGGATGATACTCCAGCTTTTCGCTGGCTCCTTAAAATTTTCATTTGGTAATTGTCCTAGTTTAGATATTTACTTTAAAGTTTCGTGATTTTTTGGGTAAAAATGCATAGGTACTTCAATAACAAACGTATTCTTTTCGCATGACGAACCCGTAAACATTTTTTTTTGCTTTTTTTCACCACTTAAACTTGATGGCTGAACTCATTCTTGGTCTTCAAATGTTGCTTATGAATTATAAAGTAAGTTTATCAAGAAAATATCGGCAAATTACCTTTAAATTTTCTAGAAAAAGATTTTAGAAATTTTTCCGTATGAACAATTTTTTCCGATCAACTTCTTAGTTAATTCAACAAAAAAACATAAACAAATCATTCCACTGAAATATTTAATTTCTTTACTGTTTCATCTGTCTGAATTTGTTCTATGAACGCCTATTTTTCATTTATCGTCGTCCTTAAACAATTTAATAAGTCTGCCAATGAGTTTAGGTATTTTTGGCGCCAAAATTTTCCAACTTGCCTCCATACCTCTTATAAATCTGGCAACACTGGAGTACAAATGTCAAATTTTCGCAAGCAAATAATGTCCCGGACAATAAACGTGTGCGAAAAGAGAGTGGTGAATTGTACCAAGCAATCTACTACAACTAACCACTTTTCCGCCATCATTTCGCAGCATCTGCGTACCAGCTGCGTACTGCAAAACGAAAAGGAGAGCGAAATTTTTCGTTCATGATTTCGTTGTGTCACTTTTGTATGGGATTTTCCGTTTCAGGTCATCTGCGTACTGAGCTTTAGTTGGCGAAGATAGATAAGTCATAAGTCTAATTCATGCCTTAGATATATTTTTCTAATCGAATTCCCAAAACATTATAAATACACATGTTCATGTCTCTGTTTCTAAATTTGCTGCAAAATTCAAGGAGACCACTACACAAAAGAAAACAAATTGCAATTTTAAATATTGTTTTTGTTTTGGTTGTAAAAACATTAGCTGCTTAGTCGGCGAATGATAGTAGCCCTATAAGCCGATGCAATGAATGTCAAACAATTTTCTGCACACGTCACCGAACAGTTAAAACCTCGTATCAGCATTTTAATTGGTTTGAATGAAAGTTATTAATTTATCATAAATATGAGATTTTTAACTTGTTACGTCTAGATTTACCTTTGAATCTTTATTTGCTTTTTTACATTAATAAAACAAAATTAGATTTTTAAAGCAAATGGTTTAGGATTTAGCAAGTTTTTTGAGACTCCTGAAAACCTTGCAAATTGTAGATACGAGGTTTTGACCAGTTTTGACTGTTCGGCGATGACATCTGTTTTATTTGAATAGTTGAAAACTATGTTGAAATCAGTTTCTTTCTCTATTGTTCATTAACTATGTATATTGAAAAAAATATTGTTAACGTACTAACAGAAAAGAAAAGTTACGGCAAGTAAAAGCAATTGGATCGTATTTTTCGTATTTTCAGCGACTACCAAAAAATCATTTTTCACCTTTATTTAAAGACATTGTTTTTACAATATAAATATCAAATATATATATACAAATAGCTAGGCCCATTGAACCCTCTCCATATGATGGCCAAACCAAAATAACATACGTAGAACAGAGGACAGAAAATAGCCGGTAATTTTTTTCAACATCCGACTCTTTTTTTTGTTTTGTTTAGACTTCAGGGCAGAGCATTGAATAGAGCCATTGAACCCATTGCAGCTGTCATATGCCTATAAAAAAACAGTATGTGCTTCTTTAATATGCCACACTTTTTGTTAATCTAGAGCACATTTCTAAAATCTAGTTTCTTTTTGTGTACCAGCACTTGCATTCCTGATAAGCAGTTAGTTGTCAAATAAAATATGCTGTGCTGAGATTTTTACCTGAACCGCTCTGTCAGTTTACTTTGAGTGTAGTCTGAATCTCTGAATGAAAAAAGAAACGCAAGTTCAGAGCTCTAGGGTCGATTCTTGTTCTCTGAAATTGAATAAATCTTTTTCTCATTCGCTTTCACACATTGCTTTAATTTGTTCGATTCACTCGGTACTAAAAAGTGATTCTTGCTCAATAAGTGAAACTATCGTGGTGAATTCAATATCGTTGTACGATATCAAGTTCTCAATTTTCAAACTCTCACTAAACACATTCACTTGCAAATGAGAACGTGAAAAAAAATTACTCATAGGTATGAACATATTTTAAGTTTGGTTTCACATTTTCCTAGAACGAGAATCGAAATTGCGGTGAAAGGGTGAAAATATTTTCGTGTCACTTTTTCCAAGAAAGAGTATTCACCCCTTGATGTGTCTCAGGCTTAGGTTAGTACGCTGCTTAAGGTTAGTAGCTGCTCAAGCTAAACAAAATGTTATCTGCTCTCTAACTTTTCTCTCCAAACATTAGCTAAAATCATAGCTAAATTTTGATATAGAGCACACCGCGGATGAATGTCACAGAAAGCAACTGTTCTTTGAAAATAAGTTACTTCAAAAATTCAGCTCTCTCTGATTTCAACCATTTCCAAATGTATGTAAGTATAGCTACTTCTCGTCGAGGTATTTATTCCAAAAATTCATTCCCCATTCTCCGCAATACAAAAACGCAACAGAAAACAACGAAATATCAGAAATGTCTAAGTTTAGGTAGAGAAAATGTCCCGATGGGCGTAAATGCAGTATAATTCGCCGTTCGGACTCAGTATAAAATTGTACGTCCCTTCCATTCGTCCCAAAAACTACAAAACTCAAAACTACAAAAGAAAACTATAAAATCTTCAATAAACCTAAATCTTCCACAGAAGATGCAGATGAAAAATATAGTACTAAAAGTGCGTCTAGGCAAAATATGCGTGGTAGCCAAAATAGTACTGAGCCAGCATATCAGGGCGAGACGCGATTTTCGATCCAAAGACCGATTAGTAGTGAGTACAGTCGCAAAAGGCATCAAGCATTATCGCGAGACATGACTAACTTGCGTGCTTTCGAGACAGTCTGCGAATTCGAGTACAATCTAATGTAGGAAGTAATCTTTTTATTTTCGAACTCGAATTTAGCATACACAAATATCACGGAACGAATTTCCAAATCAATTTTAAAGTCTTTAGGTTTGTAGGTCAGGTTTGTTTACCAAAATGCATATGCGATTACCTATCTTTGGTCGACATGAAATCACAAAATCCAGGGTTCAAATGAGGTCAGCCAATTTGAGCAAGGTCGACGATACGATGGCTTTTTGTTGGCCCCCCAAAAGTGTGCACTTTGTTCTTTATCCAAATCGATTGAATATCTGTTTACTCCATTTAGACGATAGGAGAGTATAATCTTTCTATTTTTTTATAGTACAGCTTCTGTTTACACCCCAAAAGAGGAAACCAAACAAAACTAAGATAGTCAGCTTTTCTTTGTCGCTTTGGCGTTTTCTCTACGGAAAATAAAAGAAGAAAGCACAATCAAAAATGATTTGAAGACAATGCACTTTTATCGCAATGCAGATAGAAATGTCTCATTATATCACGTAGCGGCATAAAACCACATTTCAGTCAAACTGATATATAAATAAGTAGAAGATAGTGGAAGATACCATAAGCATTTTCAGATAAGCAACAACATGAACTACAAGTTCTTAATCGCTGTGGTCGCAGCTATTGCACCGGTAAGTGTGAAAAATCTAGAACCGTAGCGCAGTCAGCAACATATTTCTAACTTACGTTAATTGTTGCAGCTTTCACATTGCCAAGTTATGGTGGGACAAATGAATCCCCTTGCCGGTTATGCCGATGGGATTTCCAGCTCAAGTGCCCAGGCTCAAGCCCAGGCCCAGGCCCAATCGCAAGCCAACGCAATTGGTACCAATTTGCAATCTTATCTGAATTTTTTGCAACCCGGACAAGCTTTTGGGGCTATTCCCGGACTAAATATCCTCACTGGAGCTGGATACCCAGGAGCTGCATCACCTATCCCAGCCTACAATCCATATGCTGCTCAGGATGCTGTGTCAGATTCGTTGGCCGAAACTAACCTAGCCAACCAAATTCGTCATGGACAAGTTCAAGTTGTACCACCAAACCTTTCGTCGCAGGCTGTGCTTCAGTCGGTGCATGTTCCCGTTCAAGGACGATACACCAATACTGTTTACGCTTCTCAGCCATTGCCACCAATGTACGTCTCTCAGCCAGGTACACCTGAAATCCAAGTTAGCAGCGGTCCAGCTGCAGTGGTTAGCGCAGCTCCAGTCATCTACAGACAACCACCCAGCGTTGTGTACCAAAACGAGGTCATCAACCAACATCCCATTCCCCTCAGTTTGAACCCAGTTTACGTTAAGGTCTACAAACCAGGCAAGAAGGTGATTGCCCCCAGTCCAGTAGGTGGCGTTTCAGCTTGTGGTCAAGTAGCTTATTAAAAGACTTTCTGTTTTTTTTTTGCGAAAGAGCAGTTTAATTTTTGTATTTAATTAATATAAATAATTTTTAAAATAAAAATCCTTTTTGTATAAAAATTATAAGATCTTTTTGAATGGAAATTACAAGATGCATGCGGTCTTTTTTGTACGCGTGACGCGATTATGAGGTAGCGAAGGCAATTTATTTTCATTTGCTTGTGCTTACATACTTTTGTACTTTTTCTACATGTGAATTGCGGGTCTTACGCCTCAGCTCTCTCAAATTCTTGTCCATTTGCCTCAACTCCTTCGTCCTTCGTGCATGGTTATGTACATGTCAGTAAAGCAAGGCCCAACTCTCTTTCCGCTGCGTATGGTTGGTAGAACGCTATCCGCAGCTGTAACAATAGCGCCTCAAATTGTTTTGCACACTCGAGGTCAGTCGTGTCGAAAGTATGTAATGCAAACAAACGCATTATTTGAATGCCTTCATGTGTATGGCCTCTCATAAGTTTTTTAATGTCTTATAATTTTCATTATGCTTTATTGGGTCGTATGAATAAAACGTAGCAATCGATTTTACTCAAGAGAAATGTCAAAATCGAAGCATTTGCTACGTTTCGTATGAATAAAAAACAATTTGAGTTAGTTCCAACTTTCGACATGTTCGAAAAGAGGCGGCACTGACCTTGTAGCTTGTACTCAGATCGGTATGAATAAAACTTGTCAGACAAAGCAAATGCTATGCAAATTCTGAGTCTGCTATTTAGTTGACTCAGACCTTTTGCTAAATATTTTGTACGCACATTTTTAACATAATAACAAATCTAAGAATTCTGAATAATTAAGTTTAATTCTATTTGTATAGAAAAACCAACAAAATACCAACGGGAAAAGAATCAATCGTTTCGTTTCAAGCGAAATATGGACTGTGGACTGTTTGGCTAATATTTCTTTCAGTTGGAAATATTTAGACAAAATCATTTGTAAGGCAGGTAGCGGGGATCTGGGCTTCTAGGTCGATAGTTCAAAAACCTGTAGTTAAATCGTTATTCTTCTTCAACTAATTGTCTAATGTGTTAACAAATAAATATTTCCAGCAATATCGGATACAATTCCCGGCACCTGAAGAAGAAATAAGGCATCATAATAATTGAAATGCGATGTCGCATTGATTTCACATCCTCGTGTTGTTTGGAGCATTTAGGCAATAAATACAAACAAATGCGTTTCTATATATTGTTTATTATTAATTTATATAACACTTTAATGCAAATCGTGAATAAATTCCGCGACTGTACTCGGAGGATATCGGAGCCTAGCTGTCAAAAATTCAACAAGAAAATGCACTTCATCGCATTTCAACGTAATTCGCCTAGATGCGTTGTAAAATGTCGGAACAATTCTCCGAACAGTTATTCCAAAGAACCTCGCAGCAAAAATCTTCCGAATCGTATAAAATCGGAGAATTTTCCGTTCCGACGGATACCTCGCTAGGGCCGTATATTTCTGAATTTAATTTTTTGTAATTTCAATTTCCGAAAAAGACGTTACAATCTTAAGAATAAGTCAAAAATTTAAATTTACTGTTCTGGTTTGACAGGAACTGCAAGGTTACACAAACAAAATGTAACAACAGGGAAAAAACAATTGGCTAGACCGAAATAACAACAAAATACAAAGGCACTAATTAAAGCTAAACAATAAATTCAATTCAACAATAGGCCTTTTTATAGATCATTGATTTAAAAAAACATTAATGTTTAGGCATTGCACAAAACACAAATACCTGTTAGAAATAAGTTTACCAAAAATGACTGCAATGGGGACGTTCGGATACCTAGTTTATATAAAACGTCAACTAGATTTGTCGGGACTTCGAATCCGAACGCGTTGACAATTTTTCCAAGAAAAAAAAACCCCAACTTTTTTGTATTAGTTTTTCAACATGTTTTATGTATACGACTTAAAAATAAATAAATTGTTTGGCGCAACAGCTCCGTATGGACCGCAGGCCTACAACCATTCCTTTTGTGTGAGTTTTTAATTTTTTGGAACGAAGAGATCTACAATTTTAGGCCGAGTCCAAACGGCCAATTGAGAAGCTCTTTCATGGCAGTTATACTCTTAGATGCAAGAGGTGGTGCAGTGGAAAAAAAAAACTTAAGATGGGAACCTGGGACATTTCCAACACACTAAGCCACTACATCTTCGACTTCAAAGTACGAAATCCGAATTAGGAAAGCGGACATATAAGTTTGGTTTTCCGAATGTTTACGAGAGCGGCAAATAAATACACAGTCCTTACGCAAATCACAAAATTATAACATTTACAGATAAGTTTGGTGCCTCAATCCTGGGCTGGAATCGGCTAAGGTGATGGTTGATTGTCACTCTTTTGATCGTCGTTTTTGATTATCAACTCTTCTTTGCTCTGCGTAAAGCGATCACTAAAAAATGATTGATTATTGGCAGCACTTAGAATTTTTGACGTCACTTCCTTGCCGACGATGTCATGTTGATACATATTTGAAGTGTTTTTTTTTGTTGTGAAAATTGTAAGTGAATTTGAGAATACTAATATTTCACAAATTACAATAAATTTGCTAATTTTTTTTAAGGTCTCAAGCTAATAAAGAGCAAATACGGATCCTTTCCAGATTTATGCATTTATACTATGCCTTCATTTCCGATTGCAGAACATGTTCTCATTTTCCATTGGCCTTAAAATCATGATATGATTTCCATCAACACTTTAACTGCAAATTTAAAATAGCCACCACCCCCAAAGAAGATTTAAGGTTGCATCCAATTGAGGGATGGGTGGAACATACTAGAGATAGTAAATCAACCAGTCCCAAAACAAGGTTTCTTCTTAATAGCTGGACTTTTCTGTAATTATTTTCTTTATTTCTGTAGAAAAGTTCCAATGAAGTAAACATTGCACTTCACGAATTTTCAAATTTCACTTTTGTATTTTAATTTATTTAATATATATTCTTTTTTCACGAAAGTATTTAATTTATTTGGAGTTGAAGCCGAGGTGCATACCTGTGAAAATGCCACAAATGTATGAAAGCGACACCTAAATAGCTGTCACATGAAATTGATCGCAAAAAAGCGATTGTCAATTTGATAATCACCTTACGCAGACGTAAAGCTATGATTTTGATTGTCAACTATCAACTATCACCTTAGCCGATTCCACCCCTGGAAAATATTTGGGGAACTTTTAAATGAAAATAGTTCAAAATATAGAAAATAGGTATAGCTTTGGAAGATTAATTCGACAGCATTTTAAAATAACGCACACGCACACTATTATTTGATCCTTGTTTGTCATGTTCAATTTTAGATCATTAAGTTGTGAACAGAACGAAGAATTTCTACGATAGGTACCTACCTATTTCAAGGTTACCAAAAAGGATATTATAAAAAAATTCAAATAAAATAGAATATAAAAAAAAACCTTGATTTCCCTCCTTCGACCAAAATAAAACCCTAAATCTTGAAAGAAAACTCCCAAATTGGCAACGCTGCCTGATACGACTTTCTATTGAAAACATATATCATTTATACTGCATTTACACGGTCACACGTCACACATTCCTAACATGGAAAATTAAAGGGATGCCAAATACCAAATAGCTGAGTGACTGAAATGAACAGCTTTACCTAAAGGCGCCAAGTGACAAAGAACAGAAACTGAATCCCATACATTTGCAACAGAAACAGAATTAGGAACAGAATATTTTTTTTCCAGCAACAGAATTTAGCGACAGAAAAATGGCTGTTTGACGAAGGCAAACAAGTCTATATGCTGCAGCAACAGAAACTCCAATTTATCATGGGGGGTGGGAAGTTTTTTTTTTTTTCAGAATCTGTCATCTGGCTGTTTGTTTCGCATCGTTATATTGTGATGTGTTTGAATTAAAAACGAAAAAAAAATAATTTAATAGAGGAAGAGGAGAAAATAATAGATTTCGTTAGAAATCACGAAATATTGTACAATGTCCGACACCCACTAATTCGCGACAGCAATTCGACAATTAGCTTCATGTAAATCTTCTTCACTAAACATTTCCAAAATGTTTTTCATTTTTTCTTTGAAGTCAAAGATAAAATGTAGTCAAACGAAACACAATCGGAGGCAGCCATGTTTTTCCGGATCTGTTTCTGTTTCAGTTTTGTGTAGCTGAGCGAACTACGTAAACAAACCAGAATTTACTACAGAACGAAAAAACTTTCTCGGTGCCTTAACACGCAAAAAAAAAACCGACACGTATTTAGGTCGGCCATCTTGTTTACGTGGTAGGAACTATATGAAAGCTCGGCATGTTGATATTCTTATAGCGATGGCTAACGAAATTCCGCGTTCCTATAAAACAATATGGCTTCCGGAAATGATGAACGGACAATATTATTTATGTTTTTCGTATAACTGACTGATGAAGTGTTGGTTTCATTTACTGAAACTTATTGCCACTCTCATTTCACGTGTTTCAAATCAGAAATAAAAAATGTTTTCAAATAATTGCAGAAATGTTGTTGGCCGGAACTTGTGTTTATTTCCGTTTTACGTATCTATAATTATGGGTAGAACATAAATGACACTCTAGGCGTCTCATTCTTTTAGCATTGACTGCGGATAAACTGATCTCTCTGTCCCGTTTCGTGCAAAAATGCACGTGCGTGATGGTGTCAATGCAGTTTTAGAAAACGATACTGATCGCGACTCGCAATACAAAAATCGTTAATTATCCATCGATCGGTATTGGAAAATGACAATAGGGGCCAGCAATGGTAGGCATTACAAAGTATACAGTAAAAAGTACATACGTGGAGGATTTGGTGAAAGACATCATACATTTCATAGATGGACTATCACATCTATTTTGCCACATGAATCAAATTTTATCAAATGCTTTTTTTCAACTAATAATAATAATTTTTGGCGCAACAGGTCCGTATAGGAACCCTAGGCCTATCTTCTCACAACCATTCGTTTTGTGTGAGATTTCAACTGAAGTTTGATAATAGCGAGGAGCAACAGTTGTTGAGTGGCCAACTGTGCATATTAAATGCAATTTGTGTAAGAACTCAAATTTGGCCTTACTGAAGCGATCTTTGAATTGACCGTCAATTTTACTTGGGGATTGATATGCCATTGCACAATCTGTCGCAAATCAGACGCCGAAGAACAAAATTTCTGTAATCACTTGAAATCGTTTCCATTACTGATTCAAAACATATTAGGTCTGTTCCCTTACAATAATGCATTCGAATACATTCGAATACATTAGTCAAACTTCGTTCACTTCTAACCAACTTTTGCGTAAGGGAACGAAGTTTGACTGATGTATTCGAATGCATTATCGTAAGGGAACAGACCTATTATATGAGAGTGGTAATTACTACTATTATCCGTTCACCACTTCCGGGAAGAGATTTTCATTCAAAAGCATCTCTTTATCTCGTAAAAATTGCGTGTGTGGTGTTGTAAATGCCACATAAGGGAGAATTGAGCAAGTATTGGAGTAATCCTGCTCAAGTCAACAAAATTCGTGTAACTTTTACAACTATACGTAAGTTACTGCTGTTAAAACAAATACCAAACCTATGCTACCAGCGAACGACACCATTGTCACGGTCTTGCGGAATGATTTTCACAATCCGCTTCATGTTGCACTCTTGTAAGTTTGTAACCTAAATACGACCAATAAAAAACGGCGACGCATGTAAAATTGAACTTAGATGAACCATTTTGACATAGCCTATACCGTTAAATTGAAGACCTTAAACTGCGTTCGAAAGACCCTCAAACTCGTCTCTTTCCTGAACAATAGCTACCTACTTATTGTTATTGTGAGTGATAAAATGTCAGACCATAACATCTCGAGACTGATCGAAAAAAAAAAAGAAATTTTGTTTAAAATGCTCCAACTAAATTCGTACGACGTCTAATTACGTTTTCGCGCAGATTTTTTTTTTTGATAATCGCACGCAAATTTAATCACCATGCAGATCTCCAGCGACCGACGACGAACAAAGTAATTCTTAAGAATTTTCCCCCAATTGTCACGTAATAAGTCTGGGGGCCTTTTCATATTTAAACCACTTGGTTTTGGCAACTATTAGCAGTGTGTAAGTCGCCGCATAGTTAGAATGATTATATTCAGTTTATTGTTTCAAGTCGTGATTGGAATCGTGGTAAGTATTTGTGATGATCATGCAAAGAAGTGCAACTGTGGCACAACCTTCAAACTGTTTTCCATATCGTCACGACGTTTTTATTGTTTCTGCTTTTAGGCTGTAAGCTGCCAACAACAATATGTGCAGCAACAGATGGTAGGGCCGTATGCTGGAGCAATTGATCAGCTGTCCCAGCAACAGTCCAGCTCTGGATCGTCATCTTCGGCTAGTTCATCTTCTAGCAGCCAGAGTAACAACATTGGCAATTACATTTCCGGACCAGTTGCCTATGGACCTGGATCACAAGTTGGTCCCGTGCCAGTTGCTGGAGCAGTTGGTGCTGTGCCAATTGCTGGCCCAGTTCCTTCACTGCCTTGCGCTGCTGTTGATCCCAAGGTAAGGACCACATTCGCCACAGAGTCCTTCCATCAGAACAAGGGCGAGATCCTTATCCATCGGCCAGCACCAATCATCGTGAAACGCCCACCTACCAAGGTTTTGGTCAATCATCCTCCACTTGTGGTCAAGCCAGCACCAGTTGTCCTCCACAAACCTCCTCCAGTAGTTATGCGTAAGGTTTATGTTAAGCAGCATCCACGACCAGTCAAGGTTGAGCCAGTCTATGTCAATGTTGTAAAGCCCCCAGCAGAGAAGTACTATGTCAACGACAAGACCGCGGCTGTGGTCGCACCTATGGGCTATAATCGAGTACCATTGATGTACCAAAACACTGCATCACAAGTATCGCAGGCTTCAGCACAATCATCTGCACAATCCGCAGCCCAATCTGCAGGAGTACAGCAGTACAGAATGTAAAGCTGCGTGCAAGAGAGTTTGTGGGAAGTATTTTGGATCTTATTTTGAACCTAAAATATTTTTTTTTATACAAATATTTATTTTAAAAATAATTTCTTAAATAAATTTGAATTGTGATACAAAAAACAATAATTTTTTTTTTTTCCTTTATGAATGCGGGCAACATTTTGATCAAAACAAATAATGTATTCCTATTTGGCACATTCAAAAGTCTAAAGACAACTAGATTTGACTCGACTAGATGTCTCATAAACCCAGAACCAATATTATTCTATATGCTTTTCACACCGAGCCCAAAACCGGGTTTTCGCCAAAACACACGAAAACTTCATCGAAAACAGAAGTTTTCCCCATACATATTTCAGTTTTCAAAACGATTCGTTTGCACTCGTTTTCCACGAAAACGACTTCCAATCGGGTTGTTGGAACAAACACACCTTTTGCAATATCCAGCAAAATGGCTGACCGAACAAATGTCACAACTCACAAATTTAAATCATTTTCCACGATTAATTAATGGGCTACTATTGCTTTTATTTATTTATTTATTATTGTCAGCACTAAATTGATTTTGTTTGTTAATTAATGCGATCGAATTTTTTAACCAAAAAAGTTTGCACCGAAGTTTGACGACTTGTGTCGTAGTGTCTCACAGCTGATTGAAATGTCAAACGAAAACGAGTTGGTGGTCGGTGTGAATGCATCGACGAGTTTTTGAGAAAAACACGGTTTTGGGCTTGGTGTGAAAAGCCTATTAACTGAGTTCTTAGCCAGGTGTCGTTTACCCTCTGGAAAACCAATCCATGTGATCAATCTAGGGCAAGAACTGTCACACTTATGTTTTATGTATGTGGTATGCCGTATGCGCAATCGAATACTCTCAGAGCATTTTTTGCTCTAGGTCACTTTATGCTTCGATTTCAGAGCACTTTTGCGATTTTTCTCGGTGTTACGTAAGATTTACTAATTCAAGCGCGTGCTCCTGTGAAACATTGAAATCTAAGCATTTTACCACACCATTCATGGCTTTGCAGATCCAAAATCAAAGAAACTATGCAGTATCCGGGTATGTTAAAACGAAACACAATTTCCAAATGATTCAAACAAACAACAGCAATCACGCAACACATTCAATACAATCAAACGATTTCGTTACCAGCCCATGTAAATCTACATTCGTTTGCAATTTTCGACATAATCATTGTATGCACTTTGGAAACACACAAATTGCACGCAAATGGTTAAACTTCGCCCAGTATATGCAATTAATTATTGGTGACAAATTAGGTCAGTACCTACACCAAAGGTCAGCTAAATTTCCACTTAAGCAAGTGATCAACAACAATATTGATCGTCTTGTTACAGTGCAGCGTCGGCTTCCTACGATTTTGTAATGAAAAAGTATACCTACACTCGTATTAGCGGAGAAAAATATGAAATCTAGGACGATACGCAGTAGCCCAGTACTAGTTCTAGTACTTGTTTGTGTTCTTGCTCACGTAAGTCAAAATTTTAAGTGGGTTAAAAATTCAACCTTAGAATTGTGACATTATTAGCCCAGCTTTGGGAATATTTAAAGCAAATAAATTATAGTGATCGTAGATCGAACCATAATGTAGTAGAATAGATCGAATTAAGCTGGACTGCCAGTTCGTGAATTTTTAGTGTTAAATTTTATTATATTTTGAGGTTATAACTGAGTTTAAAAACGATTTGTTTTTTGCTGAATTTTCTAGTACTATGACGATTTATTTGAATGACGTGAATATTGCCAAAATGCTGAAATAGAAACTTACTTTCTTTAGATGATGTTATTAGCCGTTACATCCGTCGTGTTGAGGGCTTTGCAGGCACGCTAAGTGGCTCGTCATGTTCGCTCTTACGTTTTAGTCTTCTCGGCTTTAATCGATGATAAAATGTCAAATTGTTTTCTTTGTTTTTGGTATTGGTGTGAATGCAATATGGGCGTGAAAAATGTTTTTTTTTTTTTATAACTTTTATAAGAAACGATAAACTTTAAACGAAATGGGATTTTTTTTTCAAACTTACGAATTATTTGAACATAAATGCAAACACTAGATACACACTTGACGTATTTTTTGGAGCGTTGTTTGGATTTTGGAACACTTCTGATGGGTTTTTCGATTTTTTTTTTCTACGAGTTCTTTGGTTCGTTTCTTGACACATTTTCGGACAACTTGTCATACACGCGTTTAGACGATTTCTGTAGCTCATACATTTTTGCATGCTTTCTATGGGGTTTCTTTGACGAGTGTTTTTTCTGATTTTATGGACGAGTTTTGTAGCATGGATCATGACACGTTTTCGAACACGTTCTTTTTGTGGGTTTTTTTTTTTGGTTCCTTGAAATGGTTTTGGTTTTTTTTGTTTTTTCAATTGTATGGTCGAGTTTTTGGGGTATTTGCTTTTACACTTTTTAGGACGAGTTTTAAAATATTTCAGGGTTTTTATGAGTTTTTATTTGGGGACGTTAGGCGTTTTGCGCACGCTTTTTTGAACTATTTATGGATTGTTTTCTTTTTGTTGAACAGTTTTGGTGCCGGTCTTTTTCACACATTTTTGGAAACAGATTTGTTTTTATATAAGTTTAAGGACGTATTTCAAATTTTTAACACATTTGTGGCCCTTTATTCAGCACGTTTTTGGTCGATCTAACGGGTCGGAGTCACTGTTGCGAAAAATTGGAAGGTCTTACGATTTTTGCATTGGCTGGGTTATAGGTCAATGTAAATCTTTTATTTATGCCTTCTTTCGGGCGGTCTATTCACATGACCGCGTACTGCAAATAGGCGAATTGCGAACAAATCAATTTAATCGTCACGTCTATCACAGAATCCAACATATTCGGAATTTTTCTGGAGGAAATGTTTGCTACGGATTTGGACAATTTCCCCTTCGGCGGATTCTGTGATAGTTCTTTTTGGGTTCGTAGCAAAATTCCGAATACGACGGATTCTGTGATCGACTTGTGTATTTGTGAATTGGAATTGACATTGACCACTAAAGTATTATATTTAATCTAATCTAAAAAAAATCCTTTGATTATGTAGCTTTGTAAATCTACAATTACAGCATTTTCCGCAAATTGATTACTTGCCCCGAACTATCACACTTTATTCACAATCCACATAAAACATTCGCAACCCACAAATGAAAAATTCCTTCGAAGTTAACCATCAACAATGAAACTGATATGCGGGGAGATACGACTAAAAAAAGTTTTAATGTCAATGAAATGTCAAAATCTACGAATATGTTCGCAGTTCGCAAATTCGATCTCATGTGAATGGACCTTAACACTCTTCATCACGCGGCAAGAAGCAGGAGGATTAACTATAACCTTTTACATATTAATAATATATTTTTACTGTCATTACATTCTCAAACGAACTAGGCATGATTACTTTTACAGATCGCATACAGCTCCAGCATAGCGCCAAGTGAAACCATTTACGACAAGGACCTTCAACAAATCCGTACAAAGCGAGATGGCCCAAGGCTCTTTCTTAAATTGTTACTCGGAATGTTAGATAGGTACCCTTCAAGGCCGTCTCACACACAAAACCCGACGTACTAGAACAACATTTGTGACAAGCAAAAATTAACAAAATCCTTGTAGAACCTTAACCAGCTAAACTTTATTATTTTTTTTTGCGTTTTTGTAAAACATTTTGATTTTTTAATTTTTTGTAGTATTAAAATGATGTTAAATAGATAAAAACTAACTACTAAGTCGACCGTAAGACATCAAAATTGGATAATAAAAAAATAATATATATAAATTAATTTGAGTTTACTTAAAACTACGTAATTGTGAAGAAAAAAACTACCAAACGAAGTTAAAAAATATGAAATTGATAGGGAAAATGTCGTGTCTACAACAATTTCAGTGTGGGCTGAAAAATAATATCTACCACACAGCAAACATTAATTATTAAAATGTACATTTTTAAAAAAACATATATCCTAAACATCAATGTGGTGTGAGCTCTGTAAGATTCTACCTAATTTGGTTTTAATTGAGAAGTTTAAATAACTGTTATAATTAAGAAGTAAACAAATTTGTTGAAGTATATAAAAGGAGTAAATGTATACGAGTTACATTATGCAAAGTTGAGTGGAATAAAATCGTTGATCGTTTACTGCTCCGGAACAGACGAATGCTGCTGCTTTTGTTGCAAGTCACGTCGATTGGACGGTGGCTGGTTGTTTGGCGGCATCAAGGCGATTGTTTGCGGCTGCGGTGAAGGATGCGTTTTAATTGGCGGCGGAATGCACCAGTATCCCTGTGAGAATTGAAAGATAATTCGTCTTAGTTGCTGTGTGCTTGACCGTAAGTTGATATATTTTCTAATTAGTATCTAAATCTGTGAAATAAAAACACAAGGAACCTAAAATTGAATTGATTATTTTCTTTTTACCGTCAAATCGTTCGCTAAGGCTCTCTTAAATGTAATTTCCATTTTTATCATATTCTAGTTTTATAAGTTTTAAGATTTCGAGCACGTAAGCCCAACTCAATGAGGAGGGTCGCAAAAAAGAAAGAAGGCTTGTCCGCTTTTTAAGCCGATGAAAAAAAAAACTTAGATCTTGATACAAAATTGAGAACACAAATGAATCCCAAGAAAGCTAATTTTTAAAAGACACTGATCAGACTGACTAAAGACCTATGATGAATATAATGTCAACACTCACCTGCGGCCCGGCGTTTCCCCCTGGTTGACCTGCCTGAGCTGACAATCCATTTGAAGGGGAATAGTAAAATTGGACTGGTGGCGGATAGCCAACACAGGAATACTGATTCGGATCGATACTGCCATCAATGATTGGCGGTCCTCCAGTTTCGCTCGAAGTAGTATAGAAGGCAGCCGGTGGCATTTGAGCCTGTGGAGACGCTGCGGCATGTGCTGGCGAATGCAATGACACAGCAGTTGGCGGTGGTCCACTCATGTACGGGTAAGCAGCTGTTGAATGCATGGTTATTGGACCCGGCCCAATCGATGGAGGTGCTGCATAAATCCCGAACGACGATGCAGCAACTGACACGGGCATATAAACACCCGATGCATGCTGCGTTGGCGGTGGATGATCAAACTCCTGTACATAAGGGCCAACAAATGAGGGAACAATCTGACTGTTGCCGTTGTAAGTTGGGGGAGTCTTCAAAGAAAAGTAGGTTTAAAACGACACATTCATGGTTTCCGAAGAAACGGTGAAGTCTCACCTGCATCATGTCGTTTATTTCGGCATTGCCAAACGTTACCATTGGCGATGTCTGAATCGCCAGTTCAGCTACAGACAACGGATTGCCACTGCCTGGGCGAGGGTGATTATTGCCAGCCGATGAGCCGCCATTTCTTGAGTTTGGAGTACAATTCTGATTCTGCTGAGTGTGGTGCGACTGGTGATTTGGGTTTGACTTTTGTCCCTTATTACCAACACCGGCAGCACCGCCGCCGTTGTTGCTGTAGTCACTTGGATTCTGATAATAGCGATTGGTCTGGTGACCCGAACGATAGTTTGGACGATCTTTGTTGTTAAAATAGCGCGAAGGAAAACGTCGCTGATTGTTGTTCGACTTGTTTGGATTGTAGTTGTTGGACGAACTAATGTTGTTGTTCGAATCGGGTTTGACCTGAAATAAGGGAAATCAAGAAACGTTCGACGACCCAAACAAACTCACCTCGAGATTGTTGCCATTCTCATCGAATTTAGCCACCTGCGAGTCGGGAGATGTCTTCACTATACCCTCTTTACTATCGATTGCGAGATCTAGAGCATAAAGTCGACTTTTTAGCACGTCTCTTGAATGCTGAGTACTCATTCTTACCAATTTTGTTCATCTTCTGATGGCATTCGACGCCCATGTTGAAGAAAAACCTCAACGTGGCCATATCGCCCGGCAAATCGGAGCCATTCACCTTCACCGACTTCTTGACATCCAAATTAACGCGTCCAGTCAACGGTGTCGTATTCATCTGTGACCGTATCGAAGGTGTAACACTGTAACTGCCGCTGCCGCTACTATGTTGCATAGAATAATACTGCGGGTAGAATCCAGCAGGGTTCTGAGACGCGGCAATCACCTGAGGTGGTGGTGGTGCCTGCATGTACATCCCACCGGACTGTGGGTATCCAGTAGTATTGCACATATAATAGACAGGCGCTCCGCCACCAGGCATTATGGTCGGCGGCCCTGCTTGAATAATACTAGGATCGAAGCCATAACTGTAGTATTCCTCGCCGTAGGCAGCCGTTGGATATATGCACTGACCCTCCGGAGTGGTCTCCTGTTCGGGCGAGTTATCCAATGCAGCCACCTGTTCACCACCATCCGTTTCGGTCTTTTGTGTCTCTGAGCATCGCGACGCTGCTCGCGAAGAATCGTTCCTCTGCGACTTGTTGTCCGGCAAATGATCGCGTGCGTGATCCACCGTCAACGGCATTGTACAATACTCCATTGAGTGAGTTTGGAAATTCTCCAAATGGGTAAACTGTTTCAGCTTGTATACGCAGTTGTGCTGCTTCGGATCTTCAACGTCAAATGAGGACTTGTTTTCTGGCAAGCAGTACTCGTTGGTGGTGAATTGTTCATCAACTTTGAGGCGATAATTGAACTGACGTGCATATCGATAGGTGTTATACTTTTGGAGGTGACGCTGTATACGATATGGCAGCGACCATGGCTTGAACTGATCCGGTGGCAATGGTTTCAACGAATCGTAGGGCACCTAAAAGAAATATTTTCAAAACATGAATTCGATGCCTATCCCGATGGATGTTGGTGACTTGCCAGACGCTTTTCACCCAACTGCTCGATAAAGACAATACAGTATCCCTTTTCGACGGACATCTCCTGAATGTGGCATGTGTATAGATCGCTCTCCGATTTACGAAGTTTGACGTGACACTTTGCGCCAACCTGTAAGATTCGGCGCACTCTTCTTTGTTCATATTTCATCAACTATACATGCAAAGACGAGGAGGACGACAGATATGTTTGGTTTTTTATGGCACCACAACAAATTCACAAACATAAATGGGTTAGTAAACATAAAAGGGAAGTTCTGACTCACAATCGCAAAGCTGCAGGGCGAGGGTTAATTTGTCAGACTCAAGAGATTATAAAACTAAAGAAATGTTCAACCACAACAAAACATAGTGCACTTCGACAAAGACTTTCGAGTAAAAACTGCACCTTCTCAACCTTGTTGCGCAATCTCTTCGACTTTTATGTGCGACTCTACGAAGAAAACACATTTTCTTCGCGCATGTACATCATCTACCACCGCCACATTCAACTTTATAATTGTGAGATCTCCCCGCACTACTTTAACACAAACAAACAAAAAATGTACCGCTGTTACCTTAAAGTTGGAATCACCATTGTACCAGTTCTGGAGTTTCAACTCCTTGCGAGCCTCATTCCATGAATCGAATTCTATGTTCCTATACATGTTTGGATCCAGAGCCTTGGCCACCTTATATGGGAACGGAGTTATACCTGCAAATCAAAAACGTCTTTGCAACAAACCAGGATCTAATGCTCTAAAAAGACTTACCTTCCAGAAGCAATTGTCGAACGCACGAGATATACTTCTCTGGCAATAAAGAATCAACTGTCTTGCTGAGGAACTTGTGCTCGTTATCCTCACGCTTTGTTGTTTTCAAATCGGCTTGCAAATCGTCCGAGAATCGGGGAAAATTAGCGTTGTGAAAATGACACAAGCGATAGTTCTCCAAAATACAATATGTACTATCGGGGAGATCAAATTCAAACATCCGACCATCTTCGATGTAGATGCGTGTGCAGTAGCCTTCCTCGTTGCATTCGGTACGGTAGTTTGTTGTTTCCAATGAATTCGAGTGCAGCATTTGTTCCACAGCAAAAGTGACATCGGGAAGTTTAAAGAGATCCTTGTAAAGAATCTCATAGCAGATAGCTGTTTGTGAAGAGAGTGATACGGATGAGATAGCAAATAATGTGCATGTTTAGCTTACATTGACAAATGGCAACATCTTTTATGTAGTCGCTGGTAAACACCGAATCAAAATGCCTTTCAGGAGTATAGAACACTCGGAACACATCGACGAAGTCTGAGCGATAGCTAAAGTACTTGCCCAGAGTATACGGTTCAAATAGAGATACATTCCGCCTGTAATATAAAAAAAAAAACCGTGGCTTTCAAATAGTTTACCAGATTAATAGTTTCATAGATAAAATATCAACGTCCATATGAAAGAGAAATAATGGTGCGTAGCAGCAGCTGTTTATTGGAGTACCACCTCCGGGCTGTAACTGAAATTCCCTCGGCACACTGCTATAATCAAATGCAGAATTCGCGAAACCAGACGAGATAAATCGTTTCCCTCATAGAAACCTAGTTCTATATTGGATCTACCTTCTGATTGTATGTATACGAAGATTTGATTCAATAACCAACTTCCTTTAAATTCTCATAAATTCAAATTTACCGCCAATTCTAACGAACATTTTAGGATATATTTTATTTCCCTCTCGCTCAAATCGGTTTTGCAGTTTGCACACACGTGTTATACTGCTCACAAAAATATAGCGCACTCTCTTTACTCTGGCTGCGAGAGACAACTGTATTGTTTATGCTTATTAGCAGAACTGTCAACAGTGTCAACTGATAGAAGTTACGGAATATAATATTTGCAGTGAATATTTTCCCGTTAAATTTCTGTATTAAATCCGCTCACAATTAAACCTTCACTTACTTAATCGTCTTCAACGCATAATCACGCGCTACGTAAGCGAATTGTTGAATCAAATCAACAATAATTGCAGTGAGTGTCGCAGTGTAGAGTGAACTCGCAAATTACAACTTTTTTTATTCGCAGGTGGATTTCCAGTTGTTTTGATTTTCACGCGGTGCTGCCAAATTCTCAGTATGCATATTGTGAAACCAAACAAATTCACCAGAGTTTATAAAAATATAGACTGGTGGTGCAGAAACAGTTACGCAGCTCTTTACTCATCAAAAGGCAGCCCGAGTCCAAGAAAACTACCCAATGGTCCTGATCTTCGAGAATTTCTCATCGTCAACAAAGACTTATCGCTGAAGTCGAATATATCACCGCAAATACACCCCGACATCCCATCGTACCTGGAGAAATCCGACTTCTCCGGTCGCAACCGGAATGTGTTCTTCGAGGTGTATGGCTGCCAGATGAACGTAAGCGACACAGAGATCGTCTGGTCTATTCTGAAAGACAATGAATACCAAAAATGCGATGATCCTAAAGATGCCGACGTGATTGTTCTTGTGACTTGTGCTATTCGTGATGGTGCTGAGCAGAAGATTTGGAACAGGTTACATCATTTGCAAGCGTTTAAGTTGAAGCGTTCAAAGAAAAAGGCGCCTCTACAGATAGCAGTGCTGGGCTGCATGGCGGAACGCTTAAAAACTCAACTGCTGGAGAAACAACAGTGGGTGGATGTGGTTGCTGGCCCGGATAGCTACAAAGATCTGCCAAGGCTTCTTTCTCTGACTAGCCATTACGGTCAGTCGGCGGTTAATGTTATTCTGTCAGCCGACGAGACCTACGCTGATGTAATGCCAGTGAGATTAAGCACCGAAGCACCTACGTCTTTTGTTTCGATTATGCGCGGTTGCGACAACATGTGCACGTACTGCATTGTGCCCTTCACAAGGGGCAGAGAGAGATCACGGCCAGTGGATTCTATTCTCCACGAAATCAGACAGTTGGCGGAGAACGGAATCAAGGAAGTTACCCTACTCGGTCAGAATGTTAACAGCTATCGTGATTTATCACAGTCGCCCGGTGCCGAAGCTGAAAACCACTTGGTTGCAGGCTTCAAAACAGTTTACAAACCAAAACTAGGTGGACTACGCTTCGGGGAGCTGCTACAACAAGTTGCAGAAGCCGTCCCTGAAGTGCGGATTCGGTTCACGTCGCCGCACCCGAAAGACTTCCCTGACAGTGTGCTGCAGGCCATCAGAAAATATCCAAACGTTTGTGAGAACATTCATCTACCGGCACAGTCGGGTAATTCAAATGTTTTGGAGAGAATGCGACGCGGCTACACAAGGGAGGCGTACATCGACCTAGTCAAGCACATACGATCCACATTGCCTAACGTGGGACTGTCCAGTGACTTCATTTGCGGATTCTGCGGAGAAACCGATGACGAGTTCGAGGACACAATAACTCTAATCGAAGAAGTTAAATACAATGTGGCGTATGTATTCGCATACAGCATGCGGGAGAAGACGACAGCTTATCGAAGATTTGTAGACGATGTGCCACAACAAGTGAAAATCGAACGTGTGCAGCGAATGATGAACTCCTATCGAAAGGGTGCGGCCGAGCTACATTCGAATATGGTCGGTCAACATCAACTGGTCTTGATCGAAGCGAGAAGTAAGCGCTCGAATACAGATTGGTTTGGGCGAAATGATGCCAATATTAAAGTCATCATCAACGATTGCGATCTGCCTATAAATGCAAACACTGGTGTTGATAAGAAACCAATTGCATCGGGAGATTTTATTGCCGTGCGAGTGGTGGACTCAAACTCACAAGTCGTTAAAGGTGTACCACTGCATCATACTACTATACAGAAGTATAATGCAATTTACAACGTCAACTGAGAAAATTGTTCAAATAAAACGTGTATGACTGTTGAGTGGATGTGTTTTATTCAGTGGGTTTCTATTCTACAGATATTTTGTTTGCATTTCGTTAAGGGGCGCATAAGAAGTCGGCAATTTAAACTTAGCCACTCTTCATATCTTCGATGTTCATAGACTACTCGCACAATAATTGTTGCGCATTACGATTAGGAACTCTCAGGCCTATGTAGGCGTGCTTTTTCTGAAACATATTTTGTTTCGTTCATGCAAAAGCGCAAGCAGTCGGCACTGGACACGATTATAAATCGTTAACAAATGAATTTATGTATTTCAGAAGCAAATCCCAGGAAGTCACCGCCCACGAACAACTGTAACATATTAGACAACAAGGACTCCCGTCAGTAATTGACACCAGAAAGTAGCATCTTTCCAGGAACGAGCATATTCCATCGAAAGGATGTGGAAGTTTTCTTAAAAATGCGTCAGTATTGAAGATAAAGAAGAGTTGTTGAGGATTCTTTTTAGCTCAACGTTTTTAACGAGAGCCCGGCTGTTTTCAAATCCGTGGATTTATTTTGAAGGTTTTTTTTAAATAAAAATAAAAATGTGAAAGTAGTAACAAACATTCTAAAAGATTATTTTAGTATCATTCTACTATTTACATAAAGGGTATTTAAAAAAAAAATATAGATAATACTTACTGGAAGATAAATGCAACTGCCTGCAGTTCTACTAAAGTTCCATAAGTCTTTGGTTTAGACATATCATCAAGATACTCATCCAAATCTTTGTCGACTAGCTTTAAGTATAAATATACATATACATCATCTTTTTAGTTCAACTTTATCCATTTTAACTTTTGCAACTTACCGATTGAAAGTAGGAAGCATATTTCCTCATGTAGCGTACGCATTTCTTCCTTATAGTCAAATGATGCAGTTGAGTATCATACATTTGTTCCGATATCGTCCGAAATAAACATGAAGAGTCCCGTGCCGTATGCTTGCGATAGAAATTGTTCTCTTCTAGGAATTGATCGAATGGATCGGGAGCTTGCCTGCTACCAGAAGTGAATGGGCGCTGCATTTTTCTATATATATACTTACGATTACCTGTAAATTTATATTTTGTTAAGCTAACTTAGTAAATATAAATATGAACAATAAAGCTACAAACTAAGGGAATGCATTTTATGGCAACTGTACAATGTTCTTTGACACTTTCCAAAGTACCGTTGCTTTTGCACCGCACAAGAAAAACACAAACACGATGCGCAACACATCAAGCCGAGGCCAAGAGAAAAAAAAAAAGGTTCATGGCCATTTCATGGCTCATGATCTGCGAGATAATAACTGTTCTTCAAAATAAATGCAAACTTACTTTTTTTATACGAACTTTTTGCTACCAAAATGGAAAACAATTTTTTTCGATTTACTGTTTAAATGGAACACGATGTTAAAAAACGATTGCTTTTGAGTCTATGAAATTAGAAAGTATTTTTTAATAAATAGAAAATCGTTTGCAATGGATAACTAAAATGTGTAACCGTTTTGTAGGAGTTTTGCTTTTGCATTAATAAATCGCGAAAAATGGAAATGTTCAAGTCCTATTCGAAAAGAAAAACCCATCCGAGGTAGCAACTAGCAGAACTTTCGATTTTGCTTCTAACTTAATGTGGCGACATCTAGTACACGTTTTCTTGAAGTATACAATTTGGTATATAGGTAGGTAGGTAGGAGTAATGAATTATTTTATTTTACCAAGTCCCCGATTCGCCAGGGACTCTCACTAATTTTCGGTTAATTTTTTTAAAACACACGTTAGTTAATCCGGATTTTTTTTTAACTGGACGCTCTTGTTTTTCCTTGCGAAAATAGAGATTCCAACCGTTAGAAATATCAAATTATTGTTCCATTTTTGTTTGTTTTTGTCGTAGGACTGAAAACAAACGTCATAAATATCAGTTTAAGAATAGTAAAACAACTAAATCACCTGCAAGCTAGTCTGACATTATTCAAGCGTTTTATTAAGAGCTAGTTAGATATATCTCTGTTTTGCTTTTTTATCTCAATTTGGGGAGAATCTTTATGAATCGTATCCTTAGAGCCCGGTTCTTTCAAATTAACCGGGTTTGATTTCGTCTAGAAAAAAATCGAGCTGTCGTGGGACGGCCGAATGAAGCGAAGCATTGGACGTAAAGTATTGGCCCGTGTTACGTGGCGGCCTATTTGAAATTCATTTTAATTTTTCATAGTGCCAGTTAGTTTAGATTACTCTCTCTGTTCCTCTTTCGCTCTCTACACACATATATTTGAGAATTTTCCGACTTTTCTTTTTTCCTAAACGATCCCTGAATCAAGACGAACAACACAAAACAAAAATCATCCAAATCGGTGGAGCCGTTCTCGAGTTTTCATCTTCCAAGTGCGCCATGGAGGGGGAAGTTAACGCTACGGTGACGATTTTTTTCGGTTTACTCCCCATCTTTTTGAATAATTTATATGCGTGACCCACCGACCGTCCGTAAAAAAGCTATATTCGCTTCAAAAACTAAAAATACCGACTTAAGCCGGTTAAAGTTTTTGAAGCGAATATAGCTTTTTTACGGACGGTCGGTGGGTCACGCATATAAATTATTCAAAAAGATGGGGAGTAAACCGAAAAAAATCGTCACCGTAGCGTTAACTTCCCCCTCCATGGCGCACTTGGAAGATGAAAACTCTAGAACGGCTCCACCGATTTGGATGATTTTTGTTTTGTGTTGTTCGTCTTGATTCAGGGATGGTTTAGGAAAAAAGAAAAGTCGAAAAATTCTTAAATATATGTGTGTAGAGAGCGAAAGAGGAACAGAGAGAGTAATCTACACTAACTGGCACTATGAAACATTAAAATGAATTTTAAATAGGCCGCCACGTAACACGGGCCAATACTTTACGTCCAATGATTCGCTTCTTTCGGCCGTCCCACGACAGCTCGATTTTTTTTTTATTATGATTTTCTGGAATTTATTTTGTAGTAAAGCCTAGTATGCTGTTCCAGGAAAGCTAAGATTAAGCGCCTCTCCAATGTTTCGCTCCACCACTTCGCTTATAATGTTCGCTTAATTTAAACAGTGTAAGTTCCGTCAAAAAAATAAATAAATAAATAAATAAAAATAAATAACTGTGTTGGCACAGCTGGCTGGTTGAAGGGTTGTGATGCGTTTTATGAGAACACAAGCGTTCTCACTTAGCCTCTCACAATCAACTCCTACTCTCACCTCCACGTTGGTGACCGGTGGGTGCCTAGTACCTCGACTGGAGATTGGGTAACCAACCCCTTTGGAAGGTCGTTGGAGGCAGCGGACGAGAGAGGGGGGTGGAGTGTCTCCTCACTAAGACACTTCCTCCTGTTCCAGACGGCAGCGGACGAATTCCCTAGATGGAGTCAACGGTGGCGTCTACAATTCCAGTTAGGCCGAATTACTTAGTGATATCCCTATAAGAGCTGCTTCGACGTACTCGGACCCCAGGTCTATAGGGATCTCCAATAACACGCCAGGTTATTGGAAAAGAGTTGGTGGCGGATGAACCCTTAATGGGTCAACGGCAGCGCTCATATCCCGAAGTGGGTTACTGGCCTCAGATTATCCGGCCCGCTGTCCTAGGGTGAAAACAAGGACCTGGCCCTCCAGGTTGGGGGTTGTGCCGTCGGGGTAACTTCCCGACCATGGAAAAAAGCATTAGTTATGGGAGAGACACGAGGAGCCTCGGATAACGAATTCCCTCAAACGGCAACCAGACCCGGAACGTCAACGGACAACGACCTAAGAGTATGCACCTGGAACGTGCGGACGCTTTATACTCCAGGTGCTACTCAAAAACTTGAGTCTGTCCTCGCGCGGTACAAGGCAGACATTACCGCGGTCCAGGAGATACGATGGATAGGATCAGGTATGATGAAAAGGAAAAATTGCGACATTTATTACAGCTGCCATAAAAGATTGCATGTATTAGGATGCGGATTCGTCGTGGGAAATCGGCTAAGGTCAAAAGTTATTGACTTTAAGCCGATAAGTGATCGCCTGGCTGTGATCCGCATCAAAGCTACTTTCCAAAACATTAGCCTAATATGTGCACACGCCCCTACCGATGAGGCTGAAGACCCTACCAAGGAGGAGTTCTATGACCTCCTGGATAGAGCCTACGGAGCCTGTCCGGAGTATGACGTCAAAGTTGTGCTCGGGGACTTCAATGCCAAAATCGGTCAGGAAAACATCTTTGGCGGGTTAGTTGGTAAGCACAGAATCCACGAAACGACAACAGACAACGGCTACCGACTAATTGACTTTGCAGCAGCTCGTAATACGGTGATAAGTAGCACTAGGTTTCCAAGGCTAAGGATCCACACAGCGACCTGGCGCTCTCCAGACGGTCGAACCGCCAACCAAATCGACCATGTGCTAATCGATGCTAGGCACGCATCCAACATCCTCGACGTGCACACATTCCGAGGGGCAAACGTCGACTCTGACCATTTTCTTGTCGCTGCTAAATTCAGAGCTCGACTGTCCAACGAGAAGAAGCTGCGAACCGCTCAAAAGAAGAAATTCGACGTTGGACGCCTAAGCACACCTGGAGTAGCCAGAGCCTACAGAGAGCACCTGAGTGAGAAACTCCCCACTGTGCATTCACCTACCACAGACGCCAACAACCAGTGGTCCCAGTATCGCGACATCATCAAGGAGGTAGCCGAAACTACTATAGGGTACCAGCCACCCCAGAGAAAAAGCCCGTGGTATGATGATGAATGCGTACGTCGGAAAAAGGTGACAGAAGATGCACATATGAAGATGCTGCAGCGCAAAACAAGGGCAGCGAGGGAAGAGTATCGAGCCAGGAGGAGGGAGGAGAAGAAGATACTGCGTCGAAAGAAGAGGGCTTACGCAGCCTCCCAGCTCAAGGAGATCGAAGAGTCTCGCGATCGAAACAACATCCGGAGATTTTACAAGAAAGCCAAGCAACTGGCTGCTGGCTTCAAGACCGGAACGCAGGCTCTTCGAAACAGCGAAGGAAACCTAGTCACCGAAGCGCAGGGAATAGTAGATGTGTTTAAGCAACACTTCCAGCAGCTGCTAAATGGGCATCATGTAGAGAGAGTGATAGGGCAGGAAGAGAACCCACGCCCAGTCAATGAAGAACCAGTTCCACCACCCAGTATAGAAGAAGTTGGCTTAGCTATAAAAAAGCTTAAGAACAACAAGGCCGCAGGCTCTGATGGTTTACCAGCGGAGCTCTTCAAATACGGTGGTGATGTTTTGGTAGGGCGCATGCACCAAATCATCAACCAGGTATGGATGGAAGAAAGCATGCCCGATGACTGGGCTATCAGCTCCATATGTCCCATCTACAAAAAAGGCGATCCTATGTCTTGCAAGAATTACCGAGGCATATCCCTGCTTAATGTCGCATACAAGATCCTATCCAACGTACTGTGTGAACGTCTTAAACCGTTCTGCAACACACTAATCGGCACATACCAGTGTGGCTTCCGGCCCGGCAGATCGACCATAGACCAAATTTTCACACTGAGGCAAATCCTGGAAAAGACCAATGAATTTCAAGTCGAGACTCACCACCTATTCATCGACTTCAAAGCCGCATATGATAGCATTCATCGTCAGGAGCTCTATATGGCGATGGCCGAATTCGGGATCCCGGCAAAACTGATCCAACTGTGTCGCGTAACGCTGGAGAACACGCGCTGCTACGTGCAATTTGGAAGTAGCTCCTCCGAACTATATTCCAAACATGCACCGGATTTCGGCAAGGAGATGCGCTATCATGTGACTTCTTCAATCTCGTGCTGGAGCAGATAGTGCGCAGGGCAGGTGTCAACACGGAAGGCACTATCTTCAACAGATCCGTTCAGCTACTGGGGTATGCGGACGATATCGACATCATCGGTCGCTCCCAGCGTGCCGTGACTGAGGCTTTTACGGAGATTGAGGAACAGGCGAAAATTGTTGGCCTTGAAGTAAACGAGGACAAGACCAAGTATATGCTATCAACAAACAAAAACGCATCTGTCCACCGCCTAGGACAAAACGTCACTATTGATAGCAACAATTTCGAGGTAGTTAAGGAGTTTATCTACCTCGGTGTAAATATGAACTCCACGAATGACACCCTAGTGGAGATCAGGCGAAGAATTACCCTAGGAAACCGCTGCTACTTCGGTTTGGCAAAACAATTGGGTTCAAAACTCCTAACTCGAAGGACGAAATGTACGCTCTACAAAACACTCATCCTGCCAGTTCTGCTTTATGGCGCCGAGTGCTGGACGATAAGCAGGAAGGGAGAGCTGATATTGGGCTCCTTTGAAAGAAAAATTCTTCGTCGGATTTTTGGTCCTGTGTGCGAGGAGGGCGAATGGAGGAGAAGATACAACCGCGAACTCTATGAGCTGTACCAAGATGTGGATGTAGTCCAAAAAGCCAAAACACGTCGACTACATTGGCTCGGCCACATCGAGCGAATGGACGACAATGCTCCAGCTAAGAGGATCTTTGAATCTCAGCCCCCAGGTTCGAGGCGACAAGGAAGACCGAACCTCCGTTTTAAAGACCAAGCCATCGCGGATGCCAGAGCGCTTGGTCTGGCAAACTGGAAGCAGCGTGCCCGGGATCGCAGAGGATGGAAGGCTGCAGTGTCTCAGGCAGAGACTCTTCACGGGTCGGGAGCCCGTTAAGTAAGTAAGTAAGTTGGCACAGCTGATTGACTTGCTCTGTTTAGTCACTTGGTACTTTGTAAAGAAATTTCTTAATTCTAAAAGAAATTAAATCAACAACAACGAATTTTTTTGAACTAACCATTCTCCATAGATATTCACCTCTATTCTGAGATCCGAATCGAATAGAAAACTATTCGATTTCCTCAAACTGGCATTCCTACTTTCGATTTTGATAGAGAATCATTTTTTGTTCATTTCTCCCGGCATTCTCAGTTTCGATTGATTTGAGTTAAATATCAAATTTTATTCGATCGGAAATTTCTGATCGAAAGCTGTATTTAAAAATGTGGAATTGCTTTTTAGTAAATTGAAAGAAATGTTGCTCACTTTTATCACAAAATGTAGGTATATAAAACGCATATTATGAACTAGGAAGCAACATTTGTTCGTTTTATGGAAAAATAATAATTTATTTGTATTAACCGGCAGATTAAATGGATCCGATTTGTCTCGGAGTATTTTTGGATTCAATTTGACCGATTCTTCCTCCAAAAATACATATGAAGTTATTTTTATTTAACAAAAGCAAACCAAAAAATGTACAATCTGACAGCTAAAACCTTAAAAAGCTGATTTCGAAAATCAAATTCATCAGTAAAATCATTCGATAATGAATTCCTTTCCCTCGAATCTTAGAATGTGACGAGTTCATTCGAGTGAAAGTTTTAAATTCGAGGAATACTCGATTCGATCGAATCTCAGAATTAGCGTGATTGTTAATTTGCTTTCGTTTGAAATTTTGTTGCGAATACCGATATTTTCTCTGATCTGTCAAGCTATGGGGAAATGTATTTTGTATTAATACGCTTACTTGAATTCTGTAGAGAGTTTTCGTACAGTGGCTAACAAATTAAGCTTGAACTGCGTACTAGAAGAGACACAAAAACTTTTTTCCAACATAATGGGAATGGCTGTTGTTGTGTTCCTCACACGTAATACACTAGACGCCAGCTTATGGAAGGGTGAACCAACATTATGCCACGAAAGTAAGTAGGTTACTCCATGGATTTGTCTGTTAGGTCGGTTGACCAACCAAATTAAGGTATCCCAACAATTAGAAAATAAGGGAACTATAACATTATCATGACATTTGTGGTTAACATTCGAAAAATTTCCGGTGAGTGTCAAAACAGGAAGTAGTGGCAAAGTCACCCGCTGTATGCAGCTGCTTAATGATTGCAAACTACCAATTTGCATGATTGAAAGACGATAGTTTTTATATCAAAATACATTTTCAAGGTTATGATTAAAGCTAGGAAAAATCAGTAAAAACTAATTTTTACAATTTAGCTGCGAGCGATTTAGTGCATCAGTGTAGTCAGCAAACGAAATTATTTTGTTCAAAACAAGTTGTGGCAGTTGACATAATTTTTTTGAAAGTTTCAGCAGAATTCTTGGGAGACCTGAAATTCCTCGATTGTTCAACTTGACACTTCTCTTTGTAGTTTTTTTCAGGGTATAAACACACGAACTCTAACAAATGCATCACTATCTGATCCTGCAATTCAAAATTATGGTCTCTATCCGTATCCGTAAAAATGCGACAAACTAGCCCACACACGTAAAATCATAACACCTAAATTGATTTCTCGTATGAAAAACACCGCTCAATTACATGGATATGTCATTAGTGTCATTGTCCCAATAACACTCTTCGTGACACTATTCAAGCGCAGTTATACAAAACCAAGCCATATGCATGCAGCCCCCACAAACACCCGAGGTGCTCTCAATACTTACATTGGTTTTGAATGCCTACTGACTGACTGCCTTATCAATTAAAACGTTGTCCGAGAATTCAAGATGCTGAAGAGTAAAAAGAGCATCAAACATCCCATTGCCCGGCGGCGAGTCTATTAATATTTCAATACTTTTTTGTATGGGTCTCCGTTTAATTCTTTTTTTCTTATCATATCTGTTAGCGTACGCACAGTAGACAAAGATCACCAATTAGAAAAAAAAAAATGAATACTCGTAGATGAATTCTAAGTCGCTATGAAACGAAACTTATATAAAGGCGGAACTATGATGAGAAGATGTTAGTTTAATTTCGGAATTCGGGACTCGAGATGGGGTTTGCTCCTCAAGGCGTACAGTAGAAAAAAGAGGTTCGTTCGGTGCTCTTGCATTTGAGTTTTTAAAGTGAACACAGTGATTAAAAGTGAAACATATTTTTTTAAAAATATGTCCAAAAGTGTACACTTTTAGAAGATATTCCGCATTGGATTGTTGCAATCAAAAATTACACAATTTGTCTAAGCTAAATGGATGTTTATTCGGATTAGATAACTACATTTCGGATATATTACCATAACCTACAAACCCAATATTATTTTGCCGATCTTAACTTCAAAATTGGGTTTTTCAACGGCAGTCTTAATTTTTGTATAAGTGTAGAAATCCCCAAAGCCCTAAACATTTACGACCCGTCATTTAAATAAGATCCAATTTTCTAGAGTCAAAATGTACAACGTTCGAAATGTCAATTTCACTTGCGAATATATTTTCGAATGAAAGTATCATACGAGAAAGCAATCATAAAGTATTTCCACTTGATAATTCTTATGGGCAAAATTATAAAATATATGTTCAATGGTCATGAACTAAGGAATAGAAATTTATAAATACAGACTTAAGACTGATAATGATAATGTACACATGCTCGTATATAATGTTCATATGCAGAAGTGATGACAAAACAGGAAACATTATAAGTTCACGAGACTCTTAGCCCAAAATGTGAATTAATTGGGATTAGTTGAATTTGAGAATATGTATATTGTTTTTGTTTCTAGCCAAAGTGGAACACAATATGTAGACATCATAATTTAAGTGTGATAAGACTATATGAACTAATAGTTTTAAACATTATCAAATTAAAGCGGTTATACTGATGACCTTTTGCACATAAAAAAGGAACCAAGTCGGATTCTATTTTCAGTTTCGAAAGTATAATCTTTGTGAAATTCATTAGGCTGACCGTATTGGTGACAAGATAATAATTCTTTTGCATATAAATACTGACATATGTTGAAAGTATTGGATCTTTACACTTTTAATTTTAATCTCAATTACATCACTGACCTTGGAAAATTTTTATTTAGTTGATGAAGTTTAAATTTTTTCATAATTTTATGCAGTTTACGATTTTTTATGCAGTACGATTATCCAATGAACCAGCTTGAATTTTAACATCCTTGGCTTATAGGCTCTTGTATTTGGGAATAGCTAGAAGTTATTAAAAAAATAGTTTCTTAATGGCTGTTAATTAAATTCTTTACGAATTTGCAATCAATGAAGCATGTTCAATAACTCGGGACGGCTTGAAATATGTGACGGAATTTGTCTTGAATGGTTCGTTGACTAATCTGACACCTGTCGAATCCAAGGAATGGAAGGAAACTCAGTATTTTAAATTTTTACAACCCTTTTCAGCTTGGCTTTAAAAACTAACAAGAGCTTTGATTTTCAGTAAAAAATTCACAATTTTAAACTTCCGACTTTTAAAAGAACGATTTTAGTGAGAATCGGAACAATTATTCAATTTAGTTTCATTTGATTTGACAAGTAATCATACTGACGTTAAACCCAGAAGTTTGATATGTGTACCTTCAGAACACTGGGTCAACTGTTCAGCGAAGTGTAAAGCTGGTTTCCTATGCTGGAGAATCTGTGCTTACCAGCCAAATTATTCAATGCACTTGTGAATTGTACCTACGAATATACTTGGAATTAAGAAGACGTGTTAGAGTGCTCCCTAGTGAGACCCAGAAAAAAATAGGCATCTTCGTCGACAGTCAGGCCACGAATAATGCTATCGGTTCAACTAAGTCAACGTCCTAGCTAGTTGCGGAATGTAGGGATACACTGACCAGGGCTTGTCATCGGTTTGAAATCACTCTCGTCTGGGTTCCCGGCCATAGGAACATTGAGGGATATGGGAATGTAAAGAGAGAAATCTGCCCGCACTCCACCTCAAGGGCTGAGACTAGATGGATGAACCTGACGAACTGTTTCATTTCAAGGAAAATCTGGCCAACCTACAATGATGCCAGAACAAACAACCTTTTAGTCAGAACTCGTGTAGATGTCGCCAGACTAACGGCAATTAGTACGGGCCATTGCCCTTTAGGAACTCACGCAGCCAAGCTTGGTATCCCCCATAACACCCACTGCTGTAGCTGCATAAACAAGAGTGAAACAGTGTTCCATCTTCTTTGTGGGTGTCCGGCCCTAGCCAAAACGAGACGCAGTGCAGTAGGTCACCCCTTTTATGATGAGTGATGACCTTTCGGCCATCAAAAGCATCCATTTCAACAAGATCATCAAATTTCTCAACTCCACTGGCTTGTTTTGAACTCTTCTAACATCCTTCATCCCTCTTTATTTTCAGTTTCAAACCGGAGCTCAACGCGTTATTTCTGTTTTTCTCTTCCATCGTCAGTCGACGGGAAATACAGAACATAAACCCACCACCCTACGAATATAGGTTTTGTGTCTTATATCCCTTTTAAACCATTAAAAAAAGAAATATATATTATATGTCCATCATTATATTTTTGACAGTTATTTCCTTTTTCGAACACGTACATCAGAAATACCTGTTAAAACAAAATCCGAAAAGTAATAATAATCAAAATTAAAAGTTCCCTTTCCAATACAATAAACAGGTATCAAACATAGTTTAATCAAGAGCAACATGTTTGAATAAAGAAAGACCAAGTGTTAGAAATAAAAGACTTAAAACAAAACATGTTGAAACGAAGTAAAATGAACAAAACATTCATAGTGCTATGTACTGTGCTAGTGCTTAGTGTCCTTATCGCAGCCGCCAATGGCGAGCCTAAAAAGAAAACACCCAGAACTAAGTCGCGAGGCGCCAAAAGATCAAGGGATTTCCTCAATAAGCCACAGGCAGAAGAGCCAAAACCCCCAGCAGACTTACCGAAAGCGGACGAATTCGACCAGCTTTTCAGCGAAGACGATTACAATTACGAAGACGAAGACTTGAACGGTGAGTGATGACATAAACGATAATATTTAACTTCCTTATCAGTGTTCCAGATTGAGGCAATTGCCACGCTTCAATTGACCTCATTATCAATTCGATTCGCACTTCGCATTGATTCCCTCAATCACAAAATGTAACACTCTTGCCGCTGATGGATATGTGTAATTAATATTTTTTTCTCATTTCTCACAAATAATTTAAATAAAGTGCGAAGAATGTGGCCATTGTGCATAGCGCATTGCATCTCCATTGAAATTGAACATGCAAATTAATCATTCAATTATTCGGCTAGCCTACTCCGAGGGTAGGTCAGTGAAGTATGTACTTCATACTTGAATTGAAGTCACGTGCTGATGTCGACATCGTTGCAGTTGAGACCTTACACTCTGACGTATACGTAACATGTTAAAGCAATTTGACCTGATTTCGAAGATATGCAAAAAGCCACATGGTATTGTGATTTATGATTTTGACATTTGATTGGTTTTCGCATTGAGGAATATAGCTCTTAATTGATCTGTCATAAATGGAGTATGGAGACTGTCAAACTAACTTATTAGGAATTAACTGTAATTTAAGGGCCCGAAGTAGTGAATATCTTTCGGGGCTCTACCCCAGTGGGTAGGAGGAAAGTCCATGGCACTGTTTTGACAAGGCATAAAAATAACAGAGAGCGTTTTTGTAGTAGTGTCGTTTTTATCAATTCATGTGGAATACATTGATATTTAATAAAATACTTCGTTCAGTTCTAACAGGCCCTGACAGAGATTCAGCTGCGAGGTTTCAACATATTCCGGAAACAACACCTAAACCGGCAGCAGAAAATATAATTGGTAACAGATAACCTATAGTAATCTCACACTTATTGTAAAGTGATTTTCTTTGACAGGAGCCTTCTCGTGTTACCACGAAGGAAATTGGTACCGTGAGAGCGAACGTTTCAGATCTGGTGAGAATGGATGCGTAACGTGCTACTGTTTTAAGGGAGACGTGATTTGTGATGATCGAGCTTGCAAGGAAGGTGTAGAAGTAACTGTAAATGGGGAAGATATATCGACAACACCTAATACGTTTCCGCCACCACCCGAAACAACGACCAGCACGGCGACGACTACAACGACTCCGCAATCGCCAACATCAACCTACCGGCAGTATTACTCCGAGGCGGAAATTGCGACGGGAACTGGATCAAGAGGATACCAGGGCTATCCTGGAACTAGAGGTCAATCAGGCGAAGCTGGGGTGCCCGGTGTGCCGGGAAATCCTGGTATTCCAGGGAGTCCGGGGCCCCCAGGACCTACACCAGATCTAACATACTACCATCAGCAATTAGCCGATGCATTGTCTAGCGGGGACAAGGGACCAAACGCTCCTGCATTTCTACCGGAACAATATCAGTATCTCCAATCATCGGTTGGTCCGAGTGGACCCCGGGGACCAGCGGGATCCGTAGGCCCATCTGGTCCACAGGGTTTTCAAGGTATTCGTGGAGACCCTGGTGAGCCTGGCACACCTGGATCGCCAGGTCAAGGCGGTCCAAGAGGTTTACCCGGTACACCAGGTAAAGACGGATCGCCAGGCGAAGATGGAGAGGCGGGTACGATAGGACCGGCTGGAACACCAGGGCCACGAGGTCTTCCGGGTATGCCTGGAATACCTGGAATGAAGGGACATCGAGGCTTTCCCGGACTGGATGGAGCAAAAGGAGAGTTCGGTGCTCCTGGTGAGAAGGGAGGCACAGGGCAAATGGGACCGGTTGGCTCTATTGGTCCAATTGTAAGTTGCATATATTCCTTTGTAGAATTTTAACTTAAGGAAGCTTTTTCTTAGGGTCCATCCGGTCCGCGTGGGGAGAGGGGTCGTGAGGGTCCACCTGGTCCTCCCGGGTCAAGGGGACTGGATGGAATTCCGGGTGCCGCCGGCCAACCCGGTTCGATAGGGAAGTCAGGGCCACCCGGTTTCCCGGGAAGCCCTGGGGCTAAAGGTGATATGGGCCATGAGGGTCCGAAAGGATCACAGGGCTTACAAGGTCCACGAGGTGAAGCTGGACGTCCAGGAAATGCTGGCGAACCGGGTTTGCAAGGATTGTCGGGAAAAGATGGCCATCCAGGTGATAAGGGTGACATTGGATCACCGGGAATTGCAGGTCCGCAAGGCTTTCCCGGACCACGAGGCCCGCAAGGTCTATCCGGAAATCCCGGTGAGCCAGGAATGAAAGGAGCTCCCGGGCTTCCTGGAGAGCGTGGATACAAAGGCGATACAGGAAACAAAGGAGATTCTGGACAGGCAGGCCCAAGGGGACTACCTGGAACAGTTGGACCTGAGGGTAAACGAGGGAAAAGGGGCATGCGTGGACCAAGTGGCCCATCGGGACCAACTGGTGAAAGGGGTGCGACGGGAGTAGCTGGATTACCCGGTCCTGATGGCCCTATCGGCCCTAAGGGACAAGCAGGTGAACGTGGTCCGCAAGGACCGATTGGCATCAAAGGCAGCTCAGGTGATGTTGGACAACCAGGGCAACCAGGCGTTCAAGGTCTTCGGGGACTTCCAGGAAGGGTTGGTCCTGAAGGTAGGCCTGGACCAACTGGTGAACGCGGTATTCCAGGTGCTGATGGAAAGCCAGGTGAACAAGGACCGCAGGGTCTTCAAGGACTTCCTGGCCCGATGGGTATTCCTGGAGATAAAGGCTTCCCCGGAGAACGTGGCAAGGACGGCGAGCCTGGCCATCCAGGCCCAACCGGTCCAAAAGGTGATGTTGGCAAAGATGGCCTTCCCGGAGCCCAAGGTCCACCTGGACCACAAGGACAAGATGGCCTTCGTGGTGAGGCAGGAGCTGCTGGGCCTCGGGGCTTCCAAGTAAGCTATTTACGAATATACACAACTATTTTGTAATTGACTTGCCCCAATCAATAGGGAGCACCTGGTGTACCTGGAAATCCGGGCACCTCAGGAAAAGACGGACAATCAGGGCCACCTGGTCAACAGGGAGCAATTGGTCCTGCTGGGTTACGTGGCGAAAGGGGCTTCCCAGGTGAAAGAGGGTCTATCGGTCAGCCTGGAACACCAGGCGAACGCGGCGAACCAGGCTCAGTAGGAAACGATGGACAGCCTGTAAGTTGAAATACATTTTGATATTTTAAATACTTTATTTGTTCGCTAATTGTATTTATAGGGTCTTCCTGGATCTATGGGCAGCAAGGGTCACCAAGGTGCACCAGGTATGATAGGTCTACCCGGACTTCGTGGTCAACCAGGACCTAGTGGCGAAAAGGGTGAACGTGGCAGTTTCGGTCCCATTGGACCTGAGGGTCCAGCTGGTCGAGTCGGTGACAGAGGTCCACAAGGTATTGTTGGACCACCTGGTGCTCCAGGTGAACTAGGTGAACGTGGTCAACCAGGATCAGCTGGGACTCCAGGAGAACAAGGCGCTGCTGGTTCTCCAGGAGAACGTGGGCAGACAGGACCGCAGGGTCTGCCAGGTTTTCCAGGATCACCGGGCATGGCGGGTCTTCCAGGCTCTAAAGGCGATCGAGGGCTTATGGGAATTAAGGGTGAACAAGGAAATCTGGGTCCGCAAGGACTGGCAGGTGAATCTGGACCACCCGGACGAATGGGTATGACTGGAGGAAAGGGAGCACGCGGAGAACCAGGCTTACGAGGAGAAGCAGGTATGATTGGACCCCCAGGTCGTCCAGGTGAATCGGGTCAAGCGGTAAGTTTAAAATTGTTCTCTTATGGTGACGAATAATTATACATATTTCTTTAAAGGGTCAACCTGGTAGTCAAGGATCACCTGGAGTTCCTGGATTCCCAGGAGTTAAAGGAAGTCCAGGCGATAATGGCAGACCAGGATCGGCTGGGCCGCAAGGTCTTCAGGGACCACCGGGAATTGAAGGATCGAAGGGAGATACAGGTAGTGAGGGTCCTTCTGGGCCTCCTGGAAATCCTGGGCCACCAGGAAATCATGGCGATCGAGGTCTTCCCGGATTACCTGGTCCACCGGGTAGTTCTGGTCAACGAGGTATTCGAGGTCCGCCAGGAGAAATTGGCCAAACAGGAAAGTCAGGCAAAGATGGTGAACTCGGACCACAAGGTTTAATGGGACCACAAGGTCCTCCCGGACAATCGGGTGAGTCAGGACCAGAAGGTCCACATGGAAAGCAAGGACCACCAGGCATTGCTGGCCGAACAGGTGATAAGGGACCACAAGGACAACCCGGTACCCAAGGCACTCCTGGAAATCCAGGCTTACCCGGTCCACCAGGTCAAATCGGTCAAGTGGGACCAGCCGGGGAAAGAGGACTTAAGGGAGAAACAGGCCAACCCGGTACTGAAGGACAATTGGGACCAAGGGGAAAATCGGGTCCTCCTGGTCTCGAAGGACCCAAAGGTGATGTTGGAGAGGCAGGTCCAAAGGGTATTAAGGGTCACCGAGGTCTAATTGGCTTGCAAGGTCTACCAGGAACGCCTGGTCTAAAGGGAGACTACGGAAATCCGGGTATTGACGGTCCACCAGGTAAGCCTGGTGAACCAGGTCCAAGAGGCTTACCAGGTAGAGACGGAAACCCGGGACCTCAAGGTATATCCGGCCCCCCTGGACTGAGAGGATCCTCAGGTAATGAGGGCAAACCCGGTCCATTGGGTCCATCTGGTCCACCCGGGCCACCCGGACCACCTGGAGAGTCCCTTGGCTATGATGCTGCTGCCCTTGCTGCTCTTCTACAACAAGGAACTACCAAAGGACCTGATTCAATGGGAGACCAACCGTATAATATTCTTTCTGAAGGTCTTTCAGATGAGGAACGTCAAGCCATAATACTGAAGGCCTACGAGCATGTGAAGGCCTCCTTCGAACGATTCGTCAAACCTACGGGCCAAAAAACCGCGCCAGCAAAAAGCTGTAGAGACTTGTTCGCCGCTTACCCACAATACAAGTCCGGAAATTACTGGATCGACCCGAATGACGGTGATATACGTGATGCTATTTTAGTGTTCTGTGAATTAGAAAGGCGCGCGACTTGTGTCTTACCACAACCAAAGGAGTCATCCACGATTTCGTACACTGGTGGTGAACGGGAAGTCTGGCTCGGCGAAGTTAATGGCGGACTGAAAATTTCTTACAAGATCGACTCAAATCAGCTAGGATTCATTCAACTGTTATCGGCTCATGCTACTCAAAGTATCACATTCCACTGTAAGAAGACTATAGCTTACCTTCATGACGAGAAAAACTCCTATAGGTAAATTCTTGACTGTAAAAGGCTTTTCTGATATATTTCTCTCTTTATAGAAATGGACTCAAGCTCCTAACATGGAATGATGCCGAACTAACCCCCAAGGGGCCGCAGAGACTTCGCTACGAGGCTGAAATGGACGATTGCAAGGTGCGTGTTTCGTTTTATAGGTTCGTTTAAAGCATAACAAAACTTTTTTGTTGCAGTACCGTTCTAACAAATGGGCTAAGTCTGTCATCTCCTACACAACGGATAAATCACAAAGGCTGCCCATTGTGGATATCGCTATTCGAGATGTTGGTGAGCCAGAACAAGAGTTCCGGGTTGAAATCGGTCCGGCTTGTTTCTATTAAGCTTGTAATATTGATAGTTCTCACATTTAATATTATGCCAATTTACTTTGAATAGAATTTTTATAAAAAAGAAAACCAAAATAATGATACTTAGTTTTAGATCGTAAAAACTAAATAAAATATTTCGTTTCGTAATGCAAAAGACTCTCTTAATATTAACTATACTAGGTTTATACATAAAAGTACACTTAAGTTATTTAGTACACTTAATTAGATTTAAGGCGAAATCCAAAGAAACTAGCAGTTGTATTTTTTATATCCCTACTTAAATTTTAATAATATTAAAAATATATAAATTCTATCAAGTATTTTTATTTCGTAGATTTTGTAGGTTACTTGGAAATAAAACGTGTAAGCAAAAGAACATATTGCGCAGCAGGGTTAATTTCGAAATTATTCTTCATTTTGAAATATAATATGTTGACAAATATTTATATTATTTGTATATTAAAACAACTAAAACCTATTGACAATAAACTTATGCTTTTTACTAAAATTTCACGAAAATATTAATTAAAGTTCTGGGCGCAAAAAAAAAAAACGTTCGTTGCCTGTTTGAACAGTTCTTTTGTCCCAAACTATATTTGTTGCCATCATCTGTTGACAAATAGCACTCTGTCAAAATCGAAGCCATTTGCTACGTTTCGTATAAATAAAAACGGACTTGAGCTGACACTACTTACTTTTGGCATGTTCGACAAGTGGCGCAACTTACCTTTGACTCATTCATGTGCATTCATATTTCTGAATTTAATTTTTTCAATTCGAACTTCCACAAAAGCCGTTACAATCTCAAGGATATTTTAAATTTACTGGTCAGGTTTGACAGGAACTGAAAGGCAAGTACACTTACAGTAATGTAAATGCTATGTCCGAATTTTTTGACTTACCTTAAGCTAAGATTAGACTGTATGCCAATTATGCATATGAATGCCAAAAGGCAAATGACCAGATTAGCTGTCAATTGAACAAAATGCCACAATTATCAAAACTCTATATCAGACTATATGACCAAAATTACCAATACGGTCATTTTGCCTCGATGGTCATTTAAGGCATTTGTTATTTATTACCCAATTCTGGCATTCTTGCTTATTGTCCCATTACACTATATGCTATTTGGGCATTTTTATCTGTCAAAATCAGCATGGTAATGTGTTGCATTCATGTCATTAGAGCATATGAGATATGTCCATTACACTGTATGACCATATTTTGACAGGAGAACTGTCAGAAATTGGCATTTTATGACCACTTGGCATACAGTCTAATCTTACCTTTAGCAAAGTAGGTTTTTATTCATACCGATTTAAGGCAATCGCTAAGGTCTTTCACTTTGATGTCTTTGCTCACTTGTTTTTATTCATATATTGTCCACCCTTTTTTTATGATCAGTGTGAATACTTCTGAGTCATAAAACAAACTGCTACAGGTTGAGAGGCTATGTGAAAAATTTCCCCTAAGCACGAACAAGAACCCTCTGATGGAAGTACAAGCTGAACTGATTCATACCTAGGCTAGAATCAACAAATATAAATTGTGAAAATAAATAGTTTTTAGAAACCCTACTTGCAAATAAACAGCGAAGTTCCTTGAATTAATTGTCACTTTAATTCATTGGTTGGCAATTCCTACACCAGGTAGCTGAAAAACATCATGCAAGGGTAACAAGTTTAGAAAATTTCCCAAAACAAAAACAATAATGTCCTTGAACAACTCCAATAAGAAATTCCATGACGCATCTGTCAAGACAATCCCGGCAAGTCTGTAGGAATTTTTCCTCCTCAAATTGACATTTCGCGAACCTGTCCCTGTGTACTTGTTCTTGCCCTTGCGCTGTAGCATCTTCGCCGAGACCAAAATCCAAATCCAATTCAACCAAATACCCAACAAATTATGCTTTTGCTGGACCCCATTCCGCAGTTCTAAACGTCAAGTCAATGAAGTCTGGGGTATACTTCAAGTTCGCGCTGTTACCGCGACTAAAGTTGTCTGGAAAAGATGTGAGTTTTGTTTCGCAGTTTGATCTTACGTTAATCCAAAATCTTCATTATTTGTTTTAACTCTGTGTGTTTTTTTTTTCTGTTTTAATAATAAATTGCACAAATGTTGATGTGCTCCTTTGTTGTATTTTCTGTTCAGAAATGTGCTGGTTTTTCGAATGTAAAAAAAGTTTCCTCTACTCCCAGACTGGGATTATGTGACTCCATAATATATATACGGAATTGATTTGTTCAAAGTTCTGTGGAAAATGTGTCAACGTTGTGTACCCTGTGGATGCAGTTGCAGCACAGCACACTTCACTTGGTAAAATCGATACCTAGATATACTAGTTCCGCGGAGTGCTCTTGAATTAACAACAACAAATAGCAAGTAGTGGGCTAAAGCTGAAGAACTACGTTTGTAATAATTGTAGCCAGTGGAAGGTATGAAAGGTTGACACACACGAGGTCACCAGCACCCCCTTTTGAAGTTATAGAATTTGAAAAGAAAATTTCACAATCCGGTTCTTCTGCGTAACTGGTTGAAGGGTAGAAATATCCTCTTGTGGCTGCCAATGAGGTCAGTCATCTCGGGATATTATAGCTCTGCAAGCGAGGAGAGGTGATAGCTAATAGAACAAAATTTCCGCCAGACGTCGGCAAGGATGTTTCAAACAATAACGACGACGATGATGAGGCGACAAATGAATGACAAGGAACAGCTGCTGGTTTGGTTGCCTGCTATTCAGTGAATTCGGATGAACCGCTCAGCAAAGCACGTGTTGGAGCAAAATCGATTTTCAGGGAAAAGTCCTTGAAATTCAGAGCAGCGCCATACCCACCGTCATGGTCACCTCAACACGATTAAATGGTTGGCAGTGGCTGGGCATAGTCATCCCCCATCATGCAGTGATAGGGATAGGATGAATTCCTAGGACTGAATTTGGGTTGTTTCTTTGATTGTGGCATCTACCACCTTAACTCAACTTTCTTATATATGCATTTTATTTTTTTATCCGCTTTCACACAGTAGGGTGTCAGGGTTTTCGTCTACCTATTTACAATTCTTTTTGTCGTTAGACCGAAAACGTTAAATTATACTCATGAGGTGTTTCCCTTTCGCTATTCCAACAAAATGTTACTAAATCCTGTTTCCCTGTCCAAAATTTCGTGTGAGCCATGCGTTTCTTCTCAACGAAACAAAAAACTTTGTTTATCTTACCCAGAAATTTCTGTTGGTAAACCATGTAGGTACCAAATACTGTCAAATGGAAAATGCATATTAGCTAACGCTTCCATGTGTCCACCTTGTTGATAAATAAAAAAAAAAAACACCCGCGTTTAATTGACCGCTAAACATAACACGTAAGGTTCTAGATGTGGGATCGAAATCGTACCACCAGGGATAGTTGTTGTTTTAAAATTTTGTTTGTAGAACTGCATGGCCATTTACTTAATTTTTTATTTCTCCACTTTTAATCGAATTGTATTGACATTTTGTTTTTGATTTAGATGGTAATTTTGCTTGAAATCGAAAAATTGGCATTCCTCAATGTAAATTTTTGTATATGCCGCTGCTCACTTATGTCGTTTTCCATTTGGCAAAAAAGCGTCCGGGATAACCCAAAAAGAGCTCTTCTGTGACCGTTGCATTGGCACAAAAAAAAATTATTCTGGTGATGCTGAGCGAATTTCGCTACTCGATTTGAAGTCAGAATCCACTCAAGAAGCACTCACACAAGTGTAGTTTATATATTTTATACAAGTCAGCTGATAGCTGGCGTAGATTATTTTTTGGCATTTCACCAATACTCTTGTGGATTCTATCAGAAGCAGTTTTCTTGTTCCATTGGATTAAAGATTACAGAATGAGTGGATCCCCGAGTGAAACCAATTTTAAGCGACATCAGTGTGACAGGTCGAGTAACAGCTAACCCTGTGTTCGAGCTACATAAGCAAAACAAAAAAGCTTTATACCAAAAAATCTCCAATTTATCACAACACTTTAAGGACTTTGATACCCTTAAGCTTAGTATCCTGCTTGACCTAAATTTTAGCGTTCCTGGCGTTCCTTCGTTTCTCCACAGCACAGATAAATGGTCGCTAAATTTAAAAATACCTATGATATAGATTGGACACAAACAATATATTCATGACAGATGTCGGTCGGTAAACGTTATTTTAATTATAGTTACACGTATTAAATTTGAAATTCAAACCTCAAAGACATCGGAATATTTCAATTCCTGCAAAACAATGCATACAAGAAAAATGTAAGAAGATGCTATCATAGCCGAAATAATTTCTATAGTAGATACAAGAGTAGAAGACGAAACTTCGTGTCGCGTAAATCCATACCAGCAAAAAAGAAAAACAAAATGCCGATTTCCCATCAAGACTTCAGATTATTTGTAGCTAACATAAACGAATTTTCGAACAACATCAATGTATTTTTAATTCTTGGATTTGCTAGGCAACCTCAGAAATTATAAGGAGAACTTCAATTTGTGTCCTGAAACCTTCCAAAATCTCTTTACCATGGTGGAAGAATTATTATTACCCCGAAAGAAATTCGAGGACAAATGAAAGCAGAAGTCCTGAAAAATTGTATAAATAAATAAATATCTCGATATATCGAAAAGCAATATCTTTGTTTTGGCCTCTGTTTTTAAGCTTTGCGTTTTCTTTTATTTCTCACGCAAATGTGCTCAGCGTTTTCCTCAAAAACAAAACTCATAGCAAATACAACACAAACATTTATCTCCGTTTCTTGTGTGAAAGTTTATTCTTCGATTTCATGTACCCACAGTGCGGTTCACTGCTCCATCCCTAAACATTTTCAATAATGTTGAGATCGGGTGAATATGAATATGTCAGTAATTTCACATTTTCACTTGCAAGAAACGTTTTTACCACCCGGGCGTTGTGAATCGGTACAGTATCTTGTAGGGAAAATCCACTCGATATGTCCAAACAGCTCATTTACTGCGGGAAAATCGAATTGCAAAAGAGCTTTATAAGAAGTTGCCGTTATTTTACTCGGCACGAAAACGAGTTCAAATGCATCATAGTACAAATGGCCCCCCACACCATTAGTCCTCGTTGCCTCGAATGATGCGGGTTCAAAAAGCAATCCTCTTTTTCGGAGATCGTGAAAATAATAGTTATACCCATCAGGGCCATCCAAATTGAATAAAATTCGTCCGAAAACACCACTTTTCGGCAATTTACAGCACTTCCAATTTGTGTATCCCGTGGTAAGCGTCAATTTTTGATCTTTCTTCAACGGTTTACAATTTTGTTTACCCATTTCCACTAAAATTGAAAGGCGCACTCTCGTGGTTCGTGGAAGCTAAAAATTTGCAATAGAGTCAAATTCGCGTAACAGGAAATTGCCAACTAACTGAATTCATAAATGCGTCTAGTCAAGTGAACCAAAAAATTGTCTCTTGTTTTTACATGACTGAAAAGGAAGATAACAAAATAACCGTTAGTTAACAAGCATATATTTCTGTTTTTTTCCATTAAGAACTAAATAATCTTTCCTTTAAATGCAATTATTGTAATTAAAACAAACACGAACGAAGAAAAAAAATTAACAAGTGAACCGCACTGTATATCGGACATTTGTTTCGCGAGCTAAATAAGTGGAGACTTTTCATCAGCCCATCTATATGAAGTTAGTTAGCGAATTTAAAACAGGATACCGCTTTGTTAAACTGTCTCGCAAAATCTTATCTTTGTAAACATTTTTGTATGGGAGATCAAATTTAGCGCGAGCAGGATACAAGACTTTAACAATAAAAATAACTATGATATCTCTCAGTCGCCAGTATAAAAAATGTACATTTCAACTCTTTTTCTTTCCAACAATGGCTGCAAATTTATACTTTTTTGTAAATTTGCATTTTTTGTTTTGCTGATATTTGAATTTCTACGATACACACATTTTACAAAGAAACCGTGAAGGAGGGTAACCGAATAATTTTTGCGCAAGACGCGAATTTGAAAAAAAAAAAAAATAGTAAGCGAACGCATTTAACCAGGTAAAAATACGGAACTGTCAGTTTCCAAGGCGTTAATACTTAAACGTCAGTTCTATCTCGTCATTTCACAGGCTATGAAAGCTTAGCAGAATAAATTCCTTGCTGGTAGATATAGCTTTGGAACAGCGAGAATTCGCATTCTACAAGCCTTCATGCTTCATAGCATTCGTCCCATAACACGTGAAATGCCCATCAAACGAAATTTGACAGTTGCTCTACTGTGTTTATTTTGTTTGCTGTTGCGCTTTGCTTTGAATTCATCGCAAGTGGAGACTGCGTGTAAGAAAAAAAAAATGTTCGTTTACAACATTTTAAGAATGAAATTTCGCAAACCGGAATCTTATAAGGGGAACACAACTTGGGGATTTTTATACGGGAAACTTCCCAAGTTGTGTTCAACTTCGAGTGAATAAAATGGGCCTAAGTCTCCTTAAGGCTTCATAGCATTTTCTGCGTATTGGAAAAACTTTTTCGCTTGATGTTTGTAAGCTGACGTCAATGTGAATGAATATTCATTCCGTTTTTATGTAGGCAGCAATCTGAAATAAAATAGATCGTCGTCCTTTAGGCACTGTTTATAATATTTAAATATACTATGGAGTAGGAGTAAAATTTCCATAGAAATCAGACGTAATAAAGAAAGTGTGGACGAAAGGGGGATTCAATTTTACACTCCCTGTGACGTCCGCCAGCATTTAACTATAAATAGGGTGCTCGCCTACGATTTTTTTCAACGCGAAAGACATCCTTAAAAAAAAGTGAAAAATCAATGCGAGTGACAGAAGTGTGACGTTGTTGATATTCATTTTATTCGTGCTTATCATGGGACACTTCTTCCTTCCGTTCGACATTAGGCGTTTCTATTTCGAGAATCTCCAATTTGTAACCGCCAAAGGAAAATGTTTTGAAATATATTTCCAATCTCAATTCCAATTACGAATGCGGACAGTCTGCACTCGATAACTTTGTTTTTGTTTGTGTAAAAGGTGTGCACAATGATTTTATCAAAGTGAAGATACGTACGAGTAGAAGTGCAATCAGTTTGTGTGGGAAACTTTTTTGTGTTTATGTATTTTGTTTTTGTTGTAATGCCATTGAAAACGGAGATAATGTTTTACAATTAGCGGTTCTCTACTTCAATGTTTTATTTACAAGCATTTCCGCGTTGATAATGAAAGGGAATGTATACTATAGTATAGTGTCGCGGAATCTAGGTAATTAGTTGAATTAATCTCACAATTGCAGCAGCTGTGTAATGCTCATCGGAATTTTACTGAGCTTGTAAGTAGTACAGCACGTTGCTGTGGATACTTAACTACTGACTGATGGATTGTGTTAAGGATTCTTAAATATATCAAACGGTTAATTGAATCTTCACTAGTTTGGTAATGTAATTAAAAAAAATTACAACTGGCGTTGAAAATTTGTTTAGAACGGCGAGGAAAACACCCTTAATGCAGATGCACTTCTTCCCAGAGGAAATCAGTAACTGAGATTTGTTTTATTGAACAGCTGTATACACAAACGGCCTTACTAATAATCAATAACTAATGTCGACAACTTGTTGGATGTAAGCTTTCCTTTAGTAAAAATGTAGAGCATTTGTGAAACGGTACCAATAAACAATTCGACCTCCACATTAGTGCGACAACTTTCTTAGAATCTAATACATGCAGAATTGAAATTTCATAATTTGTTTTCGTTAAAAGCAAGGTCAATGGTTTCTTTCACAACGAGGATTTTATTTTAAAAAAGGGAGCACATAAATTGCAATTACATTTGCCCAACAGGTATCTTTAAAGGTTTTTTTTTAAGGCAAAAAACAAAACACTAAATAGGAAATGCACAAAATATCCGCTGATCTGTCAAATATCATATGCAAACCAGTAATGCCCTATCGTTCGATCAGAAACAATTTTTAGTACTTTTTACTTCAATTGTTTTTTAATATCTTCACGAACTGCATTTGTGTCGTAATAAAATCCCTTTCAAATTATTCAACAAACGAAACGCAGTTTATTTGAATGCTTTCATTTATTCGTAGCCTGAGGATGCAAATCGAAACTTATCGGTGGTCTCAACATCACAATAACATCGTTAGCAAGTGAATATTTTTGAAAATAGAAATAAAAGCCGGTTCATACACATTTCAGAATAAATTAAAATCTCACGTAGGAAGCTAGGAAATGTTTGGTTATATTTTTGATCTGAAAGAAAACGCGAAATAAAACACACCCGATCAGGGTTATAGTTTTATCCAAACTAAGAAATAAGAAAAAGAAAGAGGACCATGTGAGGGGAATGATCAAGAGAAACAAAGAAAGATATACATATATGCATACACAAATGTGTTGTGTTTGTATTGCCAACTTTTTACTTTAACAGGTAACGTTAAGAACTTATCACTTCCGGTTTTGAAAATAAATACAATTTGATTTATTAAAAATCGTATGGATTTTTATGTTACTTAATTACCCGACAAAAGTTTTAATTCTCGCTGAAAAATGTAAAGCGCACATTTTTATGAACGAAAACTGTCATGTTTCCTCTTCGATTCACACCTATTCTCGTACTACCTGTTTTTCCTTTAGAAGTTAATAAATTTGTTAGTTTGCATGTATTTTGCTGAGTGCTGATAATTCTACTTTTATAACTATATTTTCGGCAAAGTGAACTTTTTCACACCAACCATTGTTTTATTAGAGATCCTCATTCTTGGTAAGCAAACTCCTTTTGCAAAGAGTTTGAAAAGGGTTTGGTTGCAGCCAAATATCTACCTGAGTCCTATTGAGAATTATTGTAAAAATGTATGAGCCATCCAAGGTTAAGTAAGAAGGTATTTTATTCTGTTTGATTTGTCAAGAAAGTCTTGGAAATATCCCAAACTTATATAAAACTAGCGGACCCCAGCCTGCTTTGGTAGGCGTTAAAATTAAATTTTTTCCCAACTTTTCCGGAGGATTTTCCCAAAATTTTATTTCGTAAGAACACTCAGAAAAAAATCGTAATGCCAACATTTTTCGTTGGTTAAAATGACCCCTTTTATCAAAATTTTTGATTTAAGAATTATATTGTTGGCAATCTTCTTAGAAAATAGTTATGGCATCATATTATTCTTAATCTGAATATTTGATTCTTGAAAACTTAAAAACCAGTTCTTCTTATAAGAAATTATTGTTAAAGCAAGAAATTTTTGCTTTCAATTTTTTAAAAATATCAAAATTCTTCGCTCACCAACTTTCTTTTTTCTGAGTGAACCTATTCCTGACAAGGACAACTACGAACAACTGAAAAAGGTCCAGCCGCTCTCAATTGATGAATTACTATACATTTTTAACACCATTTTTATAATGTGTACAAATTCGTGTTAGTTAGACTTTAAAACCATTTGCATTGTTGTATTGCAACGAATAAAATTGGAAAACATTTACAATTAACTAAAATTAAATTATAATTTTAAACGCTCAGGCTGAACAACATCTTATTAAATTTTGTCCTATTACGAAATTTAATACCGTGATTTTGGACGGTTGGGCAACACTTGTCTTCAAAATGACATTAAGGGAGGATTTATTTAGCTAATGACCAAGATAAACATGGCCTTCTCAACATTTATGTGGTATTCGATTCGGCTTCTTCAGATTTTCCCTCAGATTTCAGATTTCGTGTGGCTAATCGAACACAAAAATGTCACTTGCATTTTTTTGTGTTGATATTCGTGCTATTTGAATATGTGTAGTCTTCGACACTTTTCTAAGCGATTTACATTCACTGGTTAAATTTTGTATTAAAACATTAGAAATATCCGGTACATAAATAATTTACAAAAATAGATTCACCCGATGCAATGCCTTTCTGTGCTGGAGTAAAAATTCACTAAAAATGTAATCAAACTCCATCAGTTGTCAAACTCAAACGCACTTGTATTGGTAAATCTGAGAAAATTTCTAGATTCGCAAAAGTGCTCTGAAATCTAAAAAAGATTGCTTTTTCCTGTAGGTACCAAACGAACATAAAAATTGCTCTGAGAGCAAAAAAATCGAATACCACAACCACATAACATTTAAATCTAAAGTTAGCGATGTTCTGGCAACTATATTTGTTTATTGGTAAAGGGATTTAGGAAAGCGTGGAGTTTTTTCGTAAACTGCCAAACTAAAGTTGATTATTGGTAAAACCGATAGAAAACACTTAGTGTGAAGGTTAAAAGTGATAATTAGTAAGGTCCAATATGAATTTCCATGTATAGCGAACGCAATACTGGGCTCATAGTTGTTAGTGTGCCGAGAGAAAGGTATCAGGTTCGACCACCAGGAAGACACAAATTACATCTTAAGAGTTGTTGAAATAAGTATTCATTTATCTAATAGCAATAATCATGTTTCTTCTTTAGTTCGAAGTAGAGTCTGAACTGTCAAAAAAATATCGTGTTTCTTATCTCGGCTCGGACCCATTACTGTCCACTGAATAAGTTACAAGTGAAACATTTTGGCAATTTATATCATACAGCTGATCACGAATGCGAACGCTGGGACGAAAAAAGCTTCGACGCCGAAACTTCCCTGTAATGTGCGAAAAATCACATTTAATGCTTCGGAATCACCTTAAGTTTTAGTTCATCATCAGAAGTCTTAAGCTTTTTCCGGAATTCAAAAAATGTTCATTTGGCTGGGTTCGGCTTAAATTGAAAAACGTTCAGCTGAAAATAGTATGTTCCTCTAAGCATGCTACTCAACCCAACATAATTAGAAATTTGGCAGCTATCTCAAATTGTTGGCATTTCTCATGTCAACAGAGAACAGACTCTAGCTAGTCTTACATTTCCTTTTGAAATTTTAGATTTGCAATTGTTATATTTTATTTGTGCTACACCCAGCCGAATGGTCTTATGTCTTATCAACTCGAATTTCGAGTGTATAGCCTCACTACGCGGTTGTGTTCGAGTGTAAACTAAATCGGACCGTGTCGTTTGTTTTTGTTTTTTTTTTCTCTCTCAACAGAATACACCACCAAATGGTTTCCTTTGTTTTCTCAACTGCCCTTTAGTGTTGTCTGTAGCGGATGCATTACTTTCGCTAGTCAAGTATTTTTCTTTGATTTGTCAGGTGTCGTGCCTTGCTAAAGAGATAAGAGGGCTGTCACCAAAACTAAGTCTCTAAAGCACTTATTGGAAACGCGTTTTTTTTTATCTTATCGCCTCGTGAAGCTTTCATGGACGCACAGGAATCTAATAACGTGTGCAAATTCCTTTGGAGCCATTTAAAATAAAAACCGAAAATTTTATTTTTAAAGAAAAATCTCTCAAACGTGTCATCCGTTTGTTGAGTCCAGACCAAACGCTTCCTACGTGGAAAGAAAATTGCAAAAAGAAACTCAATTGAACGGTGTTTAAAAACAAAACAAAAAAGCATCTATCCCATCCTAAATATATAGTATCTACTATCTCTATCTCCGTCAACAGATTATTCCGATGCACGCTTACGAGACGGTTGTTTTGATTTTATTTTCGTTTGGCACGGGCGTGAGTGGACATTTCTATTTCGAGTGCAAGTGGGCAGCAAATTTTGTTGGTGCATGTGCAGCAGTGCGGTGTTTCGAGCTGCACTAATGTACGACATACGAGACACCCAGCTGCATTTCAATTAGTCACGAATGCATTGAAATTGTGATTTCCGAATTGAATTACATATAGTTGGATGTAAAGTGTATCTATGGAAATATTACATGATTTTGTCCAACTCATTGATTGGGGCGTGATTTTATTTAGTGTCGGAGTGTTGAACATATTTCAAGCCGTTTTAAAGTCGCATTTCTCGTTTGAGCTATTTTTTTTGAATCAGATTTGTTTGGTTTGATTAATGTAATGGAATGGAGGTCTTTTAAAAGGATTTAAACCTATCGATTTGAAAATATACGTCGAAATGTGACCATCTATGTCTGAGGGTTCAAGTATGGACGGTTTAATTCTGCCGGGTGACAAAAATGTCTCAATAAAGAGAAACTAGAGTGGGGAAAGAAATACAATTAAAAAAAATAAAATCCCTTCTAGTGCAGGAGGCAGGAGGCACTTTAGAAACAAGGAAATTAGATAGGTATCACATTCGATCTTGCCCATGCACTTGCACATAAATGCTCTGAACAAATTTTATCAAAATGTCTTACGAGAATCACAATAGTAACACAATCGAGTGACGGTGGCTGCGATTAAATATTATGGCCTAGCTTACAACGTCGTCTTTTATAAATCATGAATCCGACGGACGTCTGTTCACGATCTTATTTGTCTGCGAAGGGGAGTTTTTTTGTCTCCAGCTAATAAATCCTGAAAATAAACACGATCGGAACGAAGTTCTGTTGTTATACCCAAAAGTGGCAACACGGTTAAATGAATTATGTTATCGTTTATTCACTCTTTCTCATTACATGGATTTATTTTTAAGTGTGTGATTTTATTACTCAACAAACTCATTTCTTACTTAGATATTGCGCCTGTTAATTAACTCTGGGATTTACAGGATTTGTAGAACAACAAGTTCCCTTAGAGATTATCGGCAGAGACAATGCTGAGACACCCAACTTCGGCCGATTTTCCGTTACTTGAATACAAGTTATATTTTTATGGGGTGGCAAATTCTAAGTGCGTATTGACAAATGTCACGTCATTTAAAAAATGCCGGCTCACCAACACACTCCCAAAAAATTTGAGCCACTTCCGCCTGACCGTAAAGTTACTGGCAGCGTTCACAGAATTTTATCCGTTAAATTTAAAATTATTCGTTACGCGTGGATATTGTGATAGAAATAAGTTTACTTTTGCTTAAAATATTTATGAAACATCAACAATGTAGATTGTTTGAGGGAAAATAAAAATGTTTTGAGCAATTTTCCTTCAGGTATTCGAAGTAAATGATATTCAAAAGCGGAAAATTCACAGCCATGATTGTCATAATATGTTGTTTTATTAACCAACCAAATTATATTATTCGCCTTTTAAAAATATATAATAACTAACCAATAGCGTTAAAATGTGGTATTCTCGAACTTCATCACATTCCCCCACGGTTGGCAGAGTTGGCAGAGATTGGCAGCATTTATTTTATATTTTTTGTATGTTTTTGCATGTCACACGGATTCTAAATTGACTACACCGATAGGAAAACAAAATGGTGAATTCGAAAAAAATTGAGGGGATCAACGGCAAGAGGATTGTGAATTTTGTGGGGGGGGTGGGGTCTTAGTGTTGTCCCTGCTATCAATTCCGAACAACATTCGAAACAATTCAGCGATGACATTATAGCACACCTTGCTGCATTGCGTTGTACAACCCGTTATGACACAGCTTCGCGTCACATTTTTTCCGACAACCGGAATTTTGTAATAAATATAATAAAAGCGTTTATATATCCTTCATGTATTTTGATCCGAAATGGATACTTCGAACGCCATCGTGTTCGGTATTGTTGGTCTAAGGTCGCTTGCGGATTTGGAACCGGGTTGACCTAAACACTCACCCCATTTGGAATATACTATGATGTTTCATTGTACGCCTTTGTATTGATTATATTCTTGGCTATACTCTTATGTTTATCCAAAAGAAAATCAATAAATTTTCTGTACTCCATATATAGACACACTTAAAATGTGAACCTTTAATAATCAACAGAATCATAAAGTATCCACCAACGAATATTACATTTCTTTAAACTTTTAATTTCGTCCATCGAATCAAGCCAAGCAAGGTTAGAATTAATTATTCTGAATCACCTGGTCGTTCGAACTGGAAAACAATACCAACAATGAAGGATTCATTCTTTTCATTCTCATTTCTAATCATGAGTGTTAATGGCGATAGTTGTATAGACAACTGATCTACAAACAGCTTTGTTGTTTTGTTAAATCAATTTTCAGTAATGTTTCGAAACAGACGTCATTTTCAAAATAAATTTTGTAAATTGTTTAAAATATTTGTAAGAAACTCGGTTTCGTTAATTTTTGTTATTAAATCTTTAAAGATCCGTGTTTTATATGACCGAAAGAAATAAGTGTCATCAGCAATACAGAAAAGTGCATAACAACCTGAATCTGGTGGTGTTACATACAACAACTAATTTAATATTCAACAACGGCTTCCGGAGAGTGCGTGCAGCTTAAAATTTCAAGGATTTTATTAATTCCTGTCGGCAGTTTGTTGTACACAAAAAGTTTGCAGAATGCGGCGAAGAGTAACTAGTAAGATATTTTATTTTTATTATTTTTTACTTATAAATTGCTATTACATTTTTGTTTTATGCTTTAGCTTGATTTGCCTCTCTCTGTCTTGGTTTTTTTTTAAATAATTTTAATTTCTCACTATAAATATTTTGGGAGGGTTTCTTAGCAATAATTTTAACTATTTTCATTGCCTACAAGTCATTTGCATAGTTTTCTTGGACAAATACTAATTAAATCTGTACACTGTAAATTCGAAGGCGAAAAAGTTAAAAATATCATTTACTAGAGCTTATACCGGATGTTGTGCGCAAATTGTGCACCTTCTTCGTCAATTAGTTTCTGAGATAGACCTTTAGAACAAAATTGGTCTAGTGGGTTCGGACAGACGGGCAGAAGCGAAACAAATAAGGTTCCGTGTTTTCCCTTTGGGTACGGTACCTTAAAAAGCATGAAAGTCTGATGAAATACAACAATAATTTCTGTTCACGTGTGTATTGTTTTAAGTCACTTGACAGCATAAATAAATCAACTATGAAAAAGAAAAGAAAAATGCCAGGCGGGACCTTCCAGTGGCAAAATTCACTTATTTAAGCAACCAGGGCTTTTAAGACTGCTTGGGTATTTATCCCTCGCCTAGTTTGCGTTGGTAATGGTTCATTATCTGATTCAGTTTGGTGACCATTTTTTCTCACTGTCCATTTAATGACAACAGCAATATTGTGATAAAATTTCCCGATCACATAATGGTAGAATTACTGTGAGTGTCAATTCACCCGTTCGACGGACGTTCACCTCTAATTAAACGGCCCGTGAAGTGCTGTCCTAATTACTGTCACTTAGGGTCACAGCCGATTTGAATATTTTCCGGAAAGTGAAATTTAAAAAAAGATCCCATGCACGGCTGTATCAATCTCCGCTCATGTAGCTAGAAAGAGCGTTCATTTCCTGCATGTGTTATATTGTGTAAACAAACAAACATTTAAACAAAATAGCGAAACAATCGCTTAGAGCCTTTGGGTTAACTAATTGCTAGTAATTAGCCAAAAGCACGCTCGAAATCAGTTACATTCACGTAGTTGATTGGATCACTAATCAGCAGATGGGCAAAGTTCTGAACACCATTCGTTAACAAATAAAGCAGTCACATCGAACGGGCTAAAATGATTTTTTTTTCTTCTTACTGCCGATTTACTGTTTCCGATTGTTAATGAAAAACACATTAAAAATGTTACTTTATCTTTAATTGTGGGCTTATTTTGGGTTTTAACACAAATTTAATTGAAGAATTGTAGGCGCAGTGGCTTAGTGGTTAGTGTGTTGGACTACTAAGCGAGGGGCTCAGGTTCGAATCCCGCGAAAACCCAAATTCCAACTTAGGGTTTTTTTCCGCTGCGCCACCTCTCGCGAACGGCTGACAAACATCCGAGAGTATAACTGTCTTGAAAAAGCTTCTCAATTAGCCGTTTGGAATCGGCATAAAATTGTAGATCCCTTCCATTCGTTCCAAAAATGAAAACTCACACAAAACGAATGGTTGTGAGAAGCTAGGCCCAGGGTCCCTACGACCTGTAGCGCCAACTATTTATTTATTTATTTATTAATTGAAGAATTAAAGTAATTGACATTATCGGTGTTAGTTGATTTTTTTTATCAGAATGAGAACTTTTATTTAATTCTTTTTTATATCTAGCGCAAAAAAGATTGACAAGCTCAATTAAATAACCTTTTTGTAACATTTGATTTTTTTTTTTGCTGTACCTATTTGTAGCGCTTGTAGGTACATTATTATAATATTTTTTAAATCCATGTACGACTGTGGTAATGAGTTTTGTTAAACCAAAAGTAAATGGTTATAAATGATGCACATCGATAAATACTCGATTATACTCGTCATTATCCAAGTTTTAAGTTACTCGAATGTCTGTGTTATCGTATTTCCAAAAACTGATTTTGCACTGTTGAATTGGTTGCTGTGAAAAGCTGATAGGATGTATCCTGATCCCATGTTTAAATCAAAAAAAAAGTCCGGGTGCGTGTGATATTGTATCTCCCTCAGTTCCACTCTTTCTTCCGTACGGAGTACGTGTGTTATCGTTTTTTTTTTATACAGTCAATTTGTTTGAATACTTTAGATTCATGTGGAAGATCCTTTTGGAATATGTAAACGACGAGTTCCGAAGATCGTGTGGTCTTTTGCCAAATGTATTAGAGGTTATTCGGTTCGCGTGTTATCGATTTTTGTAACTAATTCTCTATCAATGATTTTTTTCGATAGCTCTATGGGTAATGGGATATTTGAACTTGTTTTGCCTCCTTTGCTGAGGTCTTAAGGCAGCAGACAGCTTTGCTTCGTTATTAGGGTAATAATGTCATAGCAAAAAACATCTAAAAATGTTTGGTTGTAACATTTCAACACTCGAATCTTTAGAGTTTGACAACACTTCGCAGATGGCTGATGAGAAATGGTTTGTTTGCGAAATCAAACCGCTAGACTGGACACAAATAAACTATCTAGACACTGATAAAATCCAATGTTATACGGAATTCCAATAGAAGATAATTGCAAGACTTTTGTGCGCAATTAGGTATTGTATATGATTTGTTTTGTTGATAAACTTTTTCACACTGTTGGAGGTATTGCCGCTCTCAAGTTATTTGATGTTATGGCAGGTGAATGCATTATTCAATGATCTAACCCATAGTAGTGCAAAATGCACGCCAATATTAGAGTTCCCATAAAGCTTTAAAAAGAAGGAAGAGAATATGTTCCTATCTATTTATTTGCAACAAGTACATAACCATTTAAGGAATAAAAAATATAAATTTATATTTAGAGAGGTCCCAAAATGTGTGTGTTTTTGTTTTGGTAAACTGGAAGTTATTCCAAAATCCTTAGGTTCCTGATGAAATATTTTGATGTATCTCTAATTGCACTTTAAATATTTAATTCGAGTGCGCTCATCACGTTTTCCTTGCAGGTCTTGTTTTAAACCTGGGTGCCACTTGAATGGTACCACTCCATTGCAAAAACTGGTTACGCCACCACGAGGGATGTGGCTTAGAAAGACGACACCGATTGTAGAATCGTTACTAGCTAGCTATATGTCAACTCTAAACGACTGATAAGCTATAAGATTTTATATGTATTTTTGGCGTCAGTCGCAACTGCGGAAACCTACAGTAAACTCTTTAAACTATTGGCGAACTATATTATGTCGTTCCTTGAAATGAAATCCCAGTGATCTGTTGACACACAGAGAGCGAAGTAGCAGATTCGTCAGGGTCTTTTTAATGGCCCGAACAATCAAGAGTTTCATCACCACGCTCGCTAAATTCGTTGACTGTGGGAAAGGTTAAGCGGTTAAAATAATAACTTTAATGGAACGTAGGGAGGGCGAGGAATATCCTCTTTGCTGATGGCTAAAAATGGAACAACCCCTGACAATTTCTGTTTGGAAATTATAGTCGACTAGACAAAATTCCAACCAAAGTCTAAATTCATAACATTTCATGCTGATACAACAATTTTCCTTGGTTTTCCTCCATTTGTATGTCTTACTAAGGATCCGCTTGATCAAGCTGTTAACATAATCTCTAATAAGCCTAGTTTTACGACGAAATTTTCTGGTGGTCTACAAATGGATTACAAAAAAATCCACCTCTTTGATCTTCTTATTGAGTTTGGCTATTTTTGGTTCCAAGATTTCTCAATATGCCTTCATACCTTTTATAAAAGCTGGCAACACTGCAGTACAAAAGTTAAATTTTCGTGTTACGTTTTTTCGAGTGTTAGGTAATGCGTCCCTTCCAGTCACACGGCTGTTTACTATTAAATTTTTGGTGGAGGCAGAACCCTCATTTACTAGGCTTAATACAAGCTATAACAATGACTTCAAGCTAGTTAAATAAACTAATTTATAGCTGTTTCTTGAAGCTAAGGATGTTTAAGAAGATAATCGGTTTTTAGTTTAGTAGTGCTGCGATTGAAGTCGTAAACAGTTAGGTTTAAGTTAACCGTTCTCAGCATAGGAACAATTCGTTCATTAGAGCCATAGAAGTTGCGGCGGGTTGGAAGATAGAACAGACGGGGGTAGACTACGGGGGTTAGTGTTGAAACAATATAGTTGTCAAGAGACGTGCAATCCACCGAGCCTGAGAGTAGTCGGTGAATGAAAAAAATGTCTGCTGCATCCCTGCGTTCCTCAAGTGTAATTAGGTTAATAAGTTTGAGACGGTCGCGATAAGGAGGCAAGGTTATCCGATGATTCCAAGAAAGACCAAGAAGAGCAAGTCGAAGGAATTGACGTTGCATGCTCTCGATTCTTGAAATATGGACTTGTTGAAAGGGACACCACGCCCAGCGTACTCGCGGAGGGGGCGAACAAAAGTGATGGATAAAGATCTGGTCACATACGGGTCGCAAAACTTCTTTAGACCATCTTTTAACGAAGCCGAGTGATGAGTTTGCTTTGGTTATTATCTCATCAATAAACGAAATTAAGCTCCCTGTCGCATAAAATGCCATGATGGTCGCATATGGATTGCACGAGGGATATAGGTTGGCCGAGAAGAAGGTAAATTCGAGGAGAGGACTTGTTGTTCTTATACGTGAGAAGGTAATAGATTAACGTTTGGAGACATTTAGTTCTTAACAGTTTTTAAGGCACCAGGTGGAAAAACTATTCACATCTTTTTGAAGAAGACTATGGAGTCATGTTGTGAGGATATGGATTTGAAAAATTTGGTGGCATCAGCATAGAGAGAGAGAGTGATGAGTGCAGAATGATCCTTTCAAGATCGTTAATTGTTAGGATGAAGAGAAGGGGACCTAGGTGACTACCTTGAGGAACACCCGAGCTGGCTGAAATAGGGGACCAGAGAACAGAGAACTCTTTAAAGCGGTTTTCCAGGTATGAAGATATCCATTTTAGAAATTGGGTTCGAAGCCGGGGGCAGACAAATCGAAAATTATTAATTCATTGGAAATCTTATCAGAAGCCTTACTGAAATCAGTTGTAATTACGTTGACTTACCGCTTTCTAGAGAGTATAAAGGATATGAATTCAATAAGGTCAGTGGTTGGTGATCTACCTTAAGCCGCGCTGAGAGAAAATATGGGACTTACACTTGAAGCTCAAGGTTTCGTACAACATACTTTCAAAGAGTTTGGGTATATGGGAAGGTTTTGCTATGGGGCTGTAATTATTTACAACGCTCTTTGATCCCTTTTTATGTATCGGTGTTATGAAAGAGGACTTCCATATCTGACGAAATTCCCCTTGAGAGAGCGATAATCGAAACAGCGATAGTACTAAGCATCCCTTTAATCTTCCGTGTTAAGAACGCGTGATCGTGTAAATGCATCATAAATGTGTGCGAAAAGACAGTGAAGAATTGTACCCAACAATCTACAACAATTACTGTCATGGCTATCTTGAACCTGATCTTACTCGATTCGATTATCTGTCAAGTCATTGAACTCCACTCGCATTTTCGCGTTGTTGACCTTGCAACATATTGATAGGAAGGATTATGACTTATTGACAAAGCTTGTTGTTATTTCTGATCACTGATCAAATGCACGCAGGTATTTCCAAGAAAATACCAATTAAAAGTTTTATTTTTCGGAACGCGATACCTTTAGTATCATCCAACACGATACTCACGATTGATAAGGTGTGCATCGTGTTGGAAATCCCCTCCGTGTGTTTTTTTTCCTGATAATGAGTTCTGACATCGTAATCAGAAGCATCTGCAACCAACCTTATGCATCTGACGATATACTTTACTGTAACTACACGTGACCCAACATCACAAATTTTTCATAAGGGCAACGCTATTCGATTTCAATCGGTTCTTCTATGAAATTTTCTCCGCTTCGTAGTGCAGGGGCTATTGTGCCATAGTTTAGTGTCGTCCGACTTGCACTTCTCGTAATCCGATCCATTTCTCCTTCATCCTTATCTGTGTGACTCTCGAACAGATTTGAGCAGCAAATCTGCTGCTGACATTGACTATGGTGTGGGCACAGATATAGATACCTGTGTTGTGTATCTGTCGGGTAAACATAATATTTTGCTGGTCAATAAAATATTTGCCAGAGTAAATTTATCGCTCGACACCTTCCATTTAGATTGTAGAGCTGTTGGTTTTTATGTTGGCTTTGTGATAATTACTTTTGATAAGAACTCGAAGCTCCACCTCGGTCGTATGCGCCCAGACGCGAAAGTTAACCTATTTACAACTGTGTCTAAGATATTTTTATGTATCACTTTCAGTCTTGGTAGGGTAAATTCGTCACCCTATCGTAGAGTGTCATTTAATTGTCAACAGGAAGTTCGAAACTCGGATTCCGAAAATCCAATAAATTTGATTACCCAAATATACTGGAACAATCGTATAACATCTAGATCTAGATGTGTCGATCTTGATTAATGTTTTTTTTTTTTCTCCTCAAAATTACCTTGAAAAAGTTCGACGAGATTCATTTTACGCCAGAACCCCGGTAAACAATTGTATCTGCGTGTGTACTTTTGATTATAAAATTATTTGATAAATCATTTACTCGTTATCATGGTTTTGTTTTCATTTCGGAGAATCGAAAAGTGTTTGTTTATCAGCAGATCACAACACCTTGCGTTTGATGTGATGGGGTGACGCAAATTTAGCTTACTTTTAGAGAGAATTTGATTCGACATTTTAATGGTTTAGCTTTAGGCAATTCAGCAATTCAGTTTGTTTGTCTTCATCTTCTGACGAAAATCTCTCACAACCGCTGTTAGTGGAAATTGTTTTTTTATGCGATTTCACTTGGCAACCAACACGCAATGCAGTAAACCGCTGTATTGTTGATGAGTGAATAGTATGGAAACAAGAAATGAAATTGGAGAGTGCAAGGATCAATGTGGATTAATATTTAATTGAATTTCCATCCAACTAACTTAGTTTGGGTGAAGCAAAAGTTCTTGAGTAACCTACCATCTGTGTAATTGAGGTTTCAGGAGCTTCAGTCGTTTTTAGGTTTACATTCTCAATGAGACCCTATTTTTTTTGTAGAAAATAAACAATGTTAGGTGTGTAATGGATTGGGCACAAATCTGGAGCCTTGCTCTCTATTTCGTTTCGAAAGTCAATCCTACTTATTCGAAATTGTTTTCCGTTCCGCAGTGGGTTCTGTTTCTACACCATGGTTAATATTGTTCCGGTGGTTGTCTCAGATTCCATTCCTATCGTGACCTCACCATTAATCTAATAAAACCGCTCTCTGAGTTTTGTTTTTTTTGTTAACAAACACAGTGAAAAACTGTTTGGTGTCAAATTGCAAACAAGCTACAAAATATAAATTATTTTTAAAACTAATGGACAGTCACATTTCTTTTTTACCACAAAATATTATAAAAAAAAATTAAATTGCAACGGTTTTCGCCGGGTATTTTGAATAATTAAGTGCGTCAATTGTTTAACACTATTAACATGGTTAAGAAAGCGAACGCACTGCTGCTTTTATACTTTGTGATTTCGAAAGGAAACGAAATAGTATCAAATAATATTAATTCCACTTTTCGAAATCTAAACCCGACAGTAGTACAATTCGTTCCGCTTTCGAAATAGAGAGTATGAAACCCTCGTTTTCGAAAAAATTAGCTTTCGGACGAGTTACAAAAAAATGGCCCATGGATTTAATAGTAAGACAATTTTATTGCGTCGATTTTATTCATTCTTCAGTCAAAATCGCGCTTACAACGACATCTGGCGGCAACCTCCATTACTATCCCATTAACATTGTTTATTGTTTAAGCGTAGTGTGCAGATGGTGCGAAACGAAATTTTCCTGTGGTCTCCAAATGGACAGCGAAACGTCTGCGAAAAGCCAGCGGAAAATAATTTCTGGAGAGTTCCATCAGCTGCTACACAAGTAGCAGTGTTACCAGCACTGGCTATACTAATACTAAGACACCTTTGAGCAGGAGGGATTTCCCTGTTCAATGAAAATGTACCTACTTTACAGGGTAACAAAATGCATACTTTAATTGCGAACGAACTCTTTTCGTATATAGCTTATAGCCATACGTAAAACGAAACCGTAAACATTTTCTTTTGCTTTTTTTTGATAGCTTAAACTTGATGGTTATCTCAAACTTGTTCTTCAAATGTTGCAATTTTTGCTATGACCGCCTATTTTTAATTGATCATTGTCGTCATAGAAAACAATTTTTTGATCTACATATTTGAGTTTAGGTATTTTTGGCGCCAAAATTTTCCAATTTGGCTGCATACCTCTTACAAAAGCTGGTAACACTGCAGTACAAATGTCAAATTTTCGAAAGTAAGTAATGTCCCGGACAAAAAACATGTTCGAATAGTGGAGAATTTCACCAAGCAATCTACAACAACTACCCACTTTTCCGCCATCATTTCACAGCAGCTGTGTACTGCAAAACGAAAAGGAGACTGAACATTTTTCGTTCATGATTTCGTTGTGTCACTTTTGTTTGGGATCTTTCGTTTCGGATCATCTGCGTACTACGCTTTAAGTTTTACACGTGCTCAATCGATATGAATTGCTTGTATTTCGCATTTGGAAACTGGTGGGCTATGAACAAACTTGTGGGACATTCTGGAAAATTAATTTTAAAGACGGACAAATCAGTTTATTATTTAATCAATGCCCTTGAATGTGGAAAAGAAAGGAGTAGCAAATTGTGTCGTATAAATTGGGAAGCGGCCTCGACTTATTTATTTTACAATGAGCCTTGCCAATAAACATTTTCGTTTTCGACTTTAAATTTAAGTATGTAGTTCACAGTTGCTATATTTTCTCACACAAATTTCGCTATTGTGGACGCATTTAAAGTCGTGACTAAAATTTATTATAATTACGGCGCAATTTGGTTAGAAACGGCCAAAAAATGTTTTGATTTAACAATTTCAGCTATCAGTTGTCCTTTTGGATCAAAACAAATTGGTGAATTGAACGTTTTCGTGTGAACGAACGACTTAACTTAATAAGAGCAAATCATTCGTGCGCACAAAAAGGTTCTACCGTTTTCGCCTTCTCGAATCTGACCCCAGGAGTAAGAGCAATTTCTGTGGGAATGACCTTGTTCTTATCTTTTAGATTACTTCCCGAATATTTATATATCATCATTTGTTTACAAGCTCACCTAATGCGCAGAAATAAATTTTGCCCCATCATCAACTGCATTTAGATCAATAAACTTTGTCAATTTAATTGAATTACATCCGATTACGCATGTAGGTACTATAAATATAAACGAACCGCTTATTGTTACAATAATGTCAATTTGCGTGCCAATGATATTGCTTCCGAAGTGGAATCCAATAAAACAACAATTGACGTAACGTCAGACAAACAGAAAGTCTATCTCTCTCTCTGTCTCTCTCCGAACACTGTATAAGCTCGCGCTCGGTGCAGCAGCTACCCATCGACATGTCAATAATACATCATTACAATGATCACGATCATAATCAAATTCATTAGTCACGGTGTATTGTTTCCGATCAAATTGTTAATATTAGTGTCGTCTCATATGCATATACATGTGCAACTGAATCATAACAAATCCCGAGACCCGAGCCATCATCTAAGTTCACTGTCAAGGTGCTAGAGACTGAGCTGTTCGGGCATAGTGCTGGACTGGACATTCCGACCAACCAGATCCGGTAAGCATATGGCGAGACAAAACTTACTGGGACCTGGTGGCTGGTGCTGGTGGCATGGTCTCTATCGCGCGCGCATGCATTATCCACAGATGGTATGGCGCGAAAGCGTTTCTTATTACAACTTTGTGGCGTATGACGTAACAGATAATACAATGGACGATCGACGAGGTATTATATTAGCCATTGGTAATCATAATCACTAACCGCAGACACGCTAGCCAGCCCATATTGGCACATAATTCCGAGTGAGTTCCGAAGATCTGCCACAGGTGTGTAGACGTGTCCAGAAGTTTAGAATAAATTAGAACAGTTTTCGCGTGGATCTAGTTTTTTTTTTTTGGGCCGAAATACTACTAACCGTGTCAAAGTTGCGGGCGACACAGATCCGATACGAACACCTACTAAATAGTATGAGTGATAAAAAAAATAGTTGCTTTGTGAATTCCATCAGATCTATGAGGCGTTACGATTCACTGGCATTCACAGGTATATTGGCGAATTTTAAAGTGACATGTTGTAAATGGCGTTTAGCGTATAGTGCCATCACATCCATCACCCATCAAGCTAGTTCAGACATAGAGCTAGTTTTTTGCATGGGCAAACTCCTGGAAATGTACTAAAAGCGCCAATATGATGTGAAATCGTATTTATCTGTTTGTTATTCGTGTGCTGTGTATAATGTTGATGTATTGATTGATATACCGGGTGAGTGACTAAATTTAAAAATGATGGAGGAAGTGCACTCTCGTACAGTTGTTTCCAGGCGACAGTAATTTTTATTTAAATCTAAATATTAGGTATATTTTCGAACTGTCTTAAGTGATCGCAGTCAGTCTGTTTCTCTATCAAAAGTAAGAACGCAGTTAAAAAAACAAAACACGCGATCCGGACAGCATTGTTTGATTTTGTTTCTGCTACTTTTGCCAAACCAATCGAACGCACTTCTTTATATAAATTAGCGTTGTTAAAAATATCACTCCGAAAATGAAATTCATAAATTTGGATATAAATAAATGCAATACAAACTAGCACTTCTTTCGGTTCCAGTTGCCTTAAAAAAGATCCAGTTCGCGAGCTCATTCGTGAGTCCCAGATCTGACTTACTTCGTGTGAATGCCGGTGGAAAAATCAATCAATTCAAAATTGAACGTGGCAATTGAGGATGAAATAAATGTTTGTGTTTGTTATTTTAAAATCCTGTTAATCCATTATAACTATTTCTTTTTCCAAAGATATTGGACTATGTCTTTAAAAAACAGCTTATGCCAGCTTCATTACAAAGAAGTTCTAGTTGTTTGTAATTGTTCCTAACATATTTTCCGGGTTTAAGGCACAACCTCATTTGTAAATTTTATAAACAACAATTTCATCAAAGTTCTTTCAAAATAGTTTCAAACTGCAACATGCCCTCGCCCTGTCATTTTGCGTTGTATTTATTTCCCGCTCACTTTTGCATTCGGAAAACCAAACTTAAGGCACCAAGTGACAAAGAACAGGAACAGAAACAGAATCCCATACATTTGCGACAGAAACATAATTAGGAGCAGAACATTTTTTTCAGCAACAGAATTTTGACATAGAAAAATAGCTGTTTGACGACAGAACGTAACCAAGTCTATGACTGTGGACCAGCCAATTTATCGTGGGGGAGGGAAACACAATTTGATAGAATAGGCGGCAGCCATGCTTTTATGGATCTTTTTCTGTTTCAGTTTTGTGTAGCTGAGTGAGAAACAGAACCAGAATTTACTACAGAAAGAAAATACTTTCTTTTTCAGTTTCTGTTCCTGTTTCTGTTCTTTGTCACTTGGTGCCTTTACAAGCTCGCGTTTTATCAAAACGAGTGACTTCGTTCAGATACACAAAAAATTCTTACGTAATGAAAATACGCGTTAATTATATTTTTAAACAATTTTTAAACACAAACATTTTTTTACTTTTCCTTCTTATTTTTAGCTTGTCCCTCGTTTTCCCCTTTTTATTCAAAAAGCGATGAAATTGGCGCTTTTCTCCTCCATCTGGGATCACTGCCTTGTGTTTTGAGACGAATAGATGGGATCTACAATTTTATGCCGAGTCCATGAGAAGCTATTTCAATGCTAATTGAGAAGCTCTTTCATGACAGTTCTACTCTCGGATGTTTGTCAGCCGTTAGCGAGATGCGGTGCGTCGGGAAAACCTTAAGATTTGATTTGTGTTTTTTCCGGTGATCGAACTTGCGACCCATCGCTTAGTAGCCCAACACTATGCCTGCACACTAATCAATGTGCTCCCCAAAACTAAATAGTGCATACAAGTTTAAATATTTGAACTCCATTCAAACAGTGATTGTTTAGTGTGACAGCTTCTATCATATCATCAATTTCGAATCAGTTTACGTTCTGACAACAAATCTCCACTCATTAGCTAGTTTTATTGTGTGTTAAGTGTGTAACTGCGCATGTTAATAGAATAAAAGTGTCTGATCACGAACACTTAATCCATTTATTGTTGTTTAACAAATCAATTTTCAAGTCTCATTTTCACTTTAGAGTATTCTGTTAACTCCCCTCATTTCTTGAACGTGCGTGTTTACGTGTTTGGAGAAAGAACGACTCTTTTTTATCAATTTTGTATTCACTGACCAACAAAAAGGGTTATTCGAACTAGGAAATACAGAATGTTTCTACGTATTTGAAATGATTTTTTGCCACCGTAAGTTGATAATCAACCCAATCTGTTTAGTTTGAGTGTGTTTGCTGTGAATACCAAATATTTTGCCGAGTTTGTGCTTTACGTCCCTTTTTGAAAACGCTTTCCGCATCTGGTACTACAATCCACGTAAGCAGTCTATTCGTATTTCGGCACATGTAGGCACTTATGGTCATGTGCCTTCCAAGAACACCCTTCAAATAAGGAAACAACAACGAGTACTCATCGAGCTTTCAAATCGTTTGATCTACATCAATTAAATGTGCGGTGTAGCACTGCTATTAGGGTGATTTCACACAGAACAATAACAAAAGTAATCGGATTTGATTTAATTTTTTTTTTCAAACCCGTAACGCTGTTGGTCAGGAGCCTACAATCATCGATGTCCACTGTTCATCTAATGTGAAAATAATACCATTATTAAATAAGATCCCTCTCGCAGTTCATTAATAAATTTAAGTTGGTAACAAGGTGTCGTATCGACGTTTAGTGTTCGAAGTTAATGCGCAACTCGAGTGGGCATCTATCTGTTGTTAAAATTTGTTTGCGTCATTTCGGGCTTACTTCAAGTGCATTAGAGTACCACGAAGTTGGTACTCCAAGTTGAAAGTCTGCATTTGCGACGCAGGATAGTGATAAATCTATGAATGGATTTTCGATGGTACATTACTGCCAAATTGTTCTCGTATGTAGCGATCGATACAGAGATGGCGATCGGTTTAAGCAGTAAGTCTAGTTGAAGATAGATGGCGCTAATCTCAGCAGAAAAAAGGAAGGGGTTGGTTGCAAAATACAAGAGAGAACAGAATAAAAAGGAGCGTATTGTTAAAATAAAACTTATTTATTTCTTTTAACTACTTTTACCTCAAATCATCACCGCTAACAGACAAAATTTGCACTCATAAAACCATTTTGATTATCTCTAGATCTGACACATTGTCAGATGGACATCTTAAGCGACCAAGAAAGAGGAACACTATTCTTCAAAATAGAATAGGTATTTCCTAATGTTGCCTAGAAATACTTGTAAAAAACAATTAACTAGCTTGAAAATTCAAAAAAAATAATATCCCAAAAAGTAACGACCATACAATAAATAAATAAATAAAAGCAAAACTAGTAAACTATAGTATGCCCAACAGAAGTCTGGACATTTCCAGCTCGGGTACTTCTGTCGAAGTTTGAACTCATTTTGTTGATATTTGAGAATTTCCAATTTTCAAGGTAGGCATGAAGTTTGTTAGCTTATCTTGCGGGGCACACTAGTTTAGGAGGAAATATTATAATTTATAGGCACCTAATGAAGTTACGCAAAAGTTTGATAAACAAAAATTAATCACCCGCTGCAAGCTTTAACACATAGCCGGACACCGAACTGTCTGAAACATAAAAAGTTTCAGTTCGTGCCCAGGTCCACCCACTCTTATCGACTTTAAAATCTTGATAAGAAATCTTATTACCTACATTATACATATACATATCGATTCGGCGAGACATTGACATTGACATTAATTCGTTCGGTTGCATTTTGATTAAATATTTTATCAGTTGTTTGTATTTTTATTTTTAATTTGGACCCTATATCGGCTGGTTTATGTTTATGTTGACACTCATATTTTTCATAAGTGGGTCACTTCACTTATCAGAATACGTTCACGTGTGTATGTGAAGCTGAAGACATCACCATGACGAAAGAAATTGGGGTAGTCCGAGCGCAATCCAACGCTGCCGTTTGGCCCCTTTTTGAGCCTCAAGATCAAGATGGCCCCATTCTCAGTTTAAGTAAGATTTTATTGTTTAAAAAAAGCAAAAAAAATAAAATATCCTTTTTTTTGTAATAAACTAGCTGACCAGCGAACTTCGTTACACCCAAATTCGGTCAACAATATAATTCTAAAAATTTCAGTTAATTTTTGTTGTATTTGAAGTGGCACTCCACTCCCCCGTTTGTTCTGTCCAGATAATTTTTTTCAAAGTGCGGTTCCCCATGCCAAATTTAAGGCCCTATTTCACCCTCATAGAGTTTTGTTTTAGCGACAAAAACTGGCGTATGTCCTTTCTTGGGAAAATAACAATCAATCAAACACAAAATCGTGAAAATTTATGCATTCATTTTCGAGTTATGAGTGCACACACGGACGTCTTTCTCATTTATATAAATGTTTTTGTGCTGCCTTTTATAAATATGGTTGCCTCCTTTCTTGGTTGGGGCCCTATTTTTCCCCCCTTTGTATAATTTTTCAGCGGCAACGTTTCATCCCTGAAAATTGGCGGAATTATTTTATGTTTCCACCAAATGAGCATGGAAAGGAATTTGTAAGCTAGGGCACAGAATAGTCAACGATAAGCATAACAGTAACAAAATGAACCCCGGAGCGTTTACCATTCAGCAATTGAATTTACATTGCTGACAAGGAAAACATTTCCTTCCGGATTTTATTTACGATGCTCATGAATATTTCTGTTAAATAGATATATTTCACGTGCATAGGTGTGCCACGTGCATATTTGTACCAAGACTGCGTTTAAAATTTCTAAGTACTGATGACTGATAACATGTTTTGCGGAAGATTTTTAACTGATATTGTCATGCATTTCTTAAAAATATATATATGATAGACATTATCGCTTAACTTATTGAGTTGTACGAAAGTCGATATAACCATAAGATAATGTTACGGAATATCTACACTTGCTTGGTACTTAATGGTCTCACGTTATACCAGAGACTGACATAATGCCACCCACAGGAAAAACAACGCAAATGCTATTTGTAATTGTAAACTTTTGAGTTGCTACAATTGAAATATGTTTTTTTTATTTTGCTATAAAAACAAAGAATACATAAGAAGAACTTTGAAAACCGGAATCCAAAGAAAAATAAAGTGCACGGCTGGAAAAGTTTTGTTGGTTGTTTTCTTATTTTATTACGTAGATAGGTAAAACTCTGAGAACCCATGATAGATAAAAGAAGCGATTCATGAAATATACTAATACCTAGTTGTTATAACGATAGAAATACGATTTATTTAAAAGAATGTCTTAATATTGTCTATTCACTTATTGCGTCTTGTTTGCCAATTGTTTTCGCCTCTCTTTAGCTGCTTTTATCCCTCTGACAGTTCACGTAGTTACAGGGTACCCTAACACTTTTGGGTTATTCATCTTATACTTCAGTACCTATATCAAATAAAAAAGTGAGTTTTTACAAGTTGAAGCTCTCAGTTACAAGCAATTGTGCTCTGTACTATTTTATATGCTCTTAAAAGTTACAAGATTGTTGGGTACGAGGACAAGCGTAGTAGGAGCAAATGTTTTTGGATCTGTTGGGGCGTGTCGCGTGTTATTATGTTTGATGGGAATATATTAGTAACGCGGGCTTAGAAGCAGGCTTCGTACTAGACCGATATCCTATAACATACCTATGTAAGATTTTAGAAATTTTTTTTTGAATTTACATTAGCAGTCATAAACCGAATAAGCGAACGGACGTGTGTGGGGGTGCAAATGAAGTGTAAGTTTCTGATTGTGTAAACTCCAAGAGTCCAAGTGGTTGGAATTTTTTTAGTTACACATTCAATATGGTTGAAAAAAAAAGAAAAAGTGGGATATCCTAAAGGAAGTTGCAATTGTGTTTTTATTGGCAGTACGGTGTTGAGTTTTACAAAAATATAGGAAGACTGATCGGGATTTGGGGAATAACTTTTAAGAAATAATTAAAAACGTTTTTTTTTTGTTTTTTTTTTTAAGAAAAACTAAGTATCGAATCTTATTTGGAATACTTACTCGTTTAATATTTATTATCGTATTTTGATCAAAATCGTTAGAGCGGTTTTTGTTAACAAGTAGGTACTGCAATGTCTAGTTTGAAAAACACCAACTTACAATATTTTTTGAAAACTGAGTATTAGATACTGTTTGAAATGTATGTAGAATATGTGAAAAAAAATTAGATAAGCAGGTTACACATGTGATATAATTACAGTCTACGACGGATATAAGAAACATATTATGTAGTACCACAAAAAAAAATGTTTCTATATGCGAAGACTATAGCATACTATAGTATTGATGATTATACTTGAACACATTTATAGTTATTTACGATTAGGTAAATCTAGTTCTTTTATAAAAGTAAACAAACAGTTCTCCGTAATTTGACTACAAACTACGTCATATGTAACTTTCATCTCGACTTGGACATTAAGTGAATATTTCACTGTATACAAACTATGCATTTCCGTGCTAAATATATATCATTAGATAATTCATTTTGTAATTGGATATATTTTTAATTGGTTTCCCCGATAATTTCGCTGTCACTTAGCTTTCAGACATAACATAATCTTTGGGACTTTACTTACCGTCATATCCATATTCAGTAGATTTATTAAAACACCGAATGCCTATCTATCTATACATCTTAGAATGCAAAACCAATAAAGGTGTAATTGGCTTGCTACTATAAATATAAATGCTACTTAAAATGGACGGATTAAAACCCTTCTTGCATAACAATGCACAGTACTCGTAGATCGGAACAGCGGTCTTTACAGGTACCTATTTGGTGCTTGAAGTTGCAATTTAATTGTACTCTCGGTGCTTTACCTAGAACGTAATTATATTTCAAATTTTATTCTACGTAAATGTAGTTCTCACTGATTTTCTCGATCTGGAGGGTTTTTCTCTTTTATTGAAAACGTGCGAAAACGAGGGGTGTACTGTACTGACAGATGCCAGTGATAAGTACTTTCGACAACTCATTACGAATAATAATTACAATAAAGTGCACGACTTGGTGTGCATGAACTGTTGAAAATCAGTGTAAATTGATCAGAAAAAAGGCTTGTGTGCAGTGCTCTGGACTACTACACAAATTTTAACTTTTTTAATGCTTTTTCCACTGTCTCAATTCTTTTAAATATCCGACAAAAAAGAAAATGTATCAATTCAGACGTTCGGATAGGGCATTCCATTGTATTAAATTCTGAGAACTGTTTGAACAAAATAAATCGTCAATCAATTTGGAATTACGAGCCATGATATCTGATCCTAAGCAACTTAAATTATTTTTATCTTCCTTAAAATTTAGTAAAAACTTTAAAACCAATACACTTCTCTTACTTCGTGTAAACTTACATACGAAAAAGTTAAAGATAACGAGCATGACGAAGTTTGAAAGTTGGAGAAACATTTTGTAAGTCCCCATGCAAAACGTGAGCCAATTAATAAATATTATGTAGGTGTCTTTGTCCGGGATGCACATATAGATCTGATTTTTATCGTCTTTATATTACCAGCGGAACGTTGACGAACTGGGTATGTAGTAACTGCATGTATAAATCGAAGTAAAAAGGACTACTGTTTGAGCGTGATTGTTTGGGAATGTGCAATCCCCTTTTTATATTTGGAAACTACTACGATCCAAGAACTTGTGGACTTGTGTTTCCCAACAATCGATGGATGAATATAATTTGTATATAATGCAAAGAAGATGTTTCGAAGGCAGTGCGTTTCGTACCCACTCTAACTTTCTTATGGTTGTTGCTGAAACTTTGCAGGTTTTACAGGCTTCAAAGAAGAAAAGTCAACTTTGGATATTAATAGTCTCAACTTAGTGTGTAAAGTCATTTGACCTGATTTCCGGCTATAAGAAAAAAAATATTCTAAAAGGGCAGAGCGAACCGTTCAGCAGTAAGATCATCTCACAAGTTATGCATGAATATGAAAACACAGTCAAAGTTTATGCACGTTGTAGGTAAATTACAGCAAAATAGTTAAGTTTTTTTTAACACTGGAAAACAAGAAAAGTCTCTCAATGACGAGTTTGTGATGTGTGTTTTTTTTTATTTTCTTTTTAACTTTCTTCCAGTTCTTGGGCGTTTTTTTTTCTGCATGGTAACCTCAAAATTAATGGTACTTCCCATATACAATTTTCGTACCACTTTGATTAGATCGTAAACGGCTATAACGATTTCAACCAAAATTGATAGTTAAGCATAAGTAGGTGAGGTTACCATGACTGCGTACCCAGTTTTTGGCTAAAAATTCGAAACGGTACTTTTGAAATTTCGACATATCTCGAAAACTGTCCATACGATTGTAACAAATATTAATTTCTAAGGTAATGTGGTCATTTATAACTTAATAGCACACTTATCGTACAATGGATTTTTGAAAAACAAATTTTTAATTTAGATTTTCAGTTTACTTGAAAACGGCAATAACGATTTAGACCAAAATGCAAACATAGAGTCAAATTGATGTTTTCAAAATTATTGTGTCCTTAATTTTCAATTCGAAGCACCGAAAACGCTACTTTTAAAAACTGCTCGTATCTCGAAAACCCCATTTTCGATTTCGATAAAACTTTAAAAACAAATTAATTGCTTACATCCCGAACAATGACTTATAATCGGCTTTCAGCTAAATAGTTAAGCTATAGTATTTTTCAAAATAAACATTGCAATATTTGGTACTGTTTTGTCTGGCAAATTTTACCAAAACCGCTCCAACGATTTTGATCAAAATACATATTTGACATAAAAAAAAAACGGAAAATTATTTGCGTCTATGGCAGCTTTTATTCTTAGGGATTCTCAGAAATGGACTAACTATCAAAAACGAATTAAACTATTCCCTTCGAGGATTTTAACATAAAATACAAAGCAATAATCCCCAGATACATAGCGGGAGTATATTCTCAATCCCAGACCACTGTAGCGTTCTTCAGGCTGAAATGATGCCTATAAGAGAGGCAGCCTGCAGATTTGCCTTGTCTGTGATAGACGGGAATGCTATCGCCATCTACATAGACAGCCAGGCAGCCATAAAAGCCCTGAATACACCAACAACCATAACAACGTTGGTAAAATAATACCGGGAATATCTTAACGAGATTGCAGACAGATGTTCAGTAACCCTGTGCTGATGGGTTCCAGGTCACAGCGACATTCCGGGCAACTGTAAAGCAGACGAACTATACCCAGCCAAGGAAGCGGCCTTCACTCAACCAACAACAGTGAACCGCACGCTCCTATGCAATCGATAAAATTCTCCTTATTCAAGGAGGTAATAATGGTCGCAAATAAAAGGTGGAACAGCATAAATACCTGCGTCATGTCCCTGCAAATCTGGCCAAAATTAGATGCTAAAAGGACTCGGAGACTTCTCTTTATAAGTAGAAACAGAATCAGCTCCGTAGTGGTTGCATTAACAGCACGCTGTTTGTTAGGTAGGCACACTCGCAGATTGGGATCTTAAAAGAGCTCTATTGACGACTTTCTCGAATACCTTGCTATGTAACATTCGCGAGCAAGCTAATTGACAGCAGATTAGCAGGGTTTGTCATATCTTTATCCTTTTTCGGGATAGGATGTACCACCGCTATTTTCCACTGCGCCGGATAATATGCATTCTTCAGCGCATTGTTAAATAGTGTGGCGGAGATATCTATCGCCTCTAGCGCCACTAGCATGTCCGGCCTGGATAATACTCTATCTTTCCCTTAACTCATATGCTATCACAAAGGACCTAAACTAGTTTGGTCTAAGTGTGTCTTTCTAAACAGCCATCTTACCTAACCTATATCCTATAACCTATAACCATTGCCCTTTTACCTTCAAATCTTCATCAACAAAATTTTCTATTGACCAATATTATATTTGAATATAGGTACGTTGCTATGGCGATATGGCGGCGACAAATTGAATGTCACAAAAATGGGCTTAGTCAACCGCAACCGATAAGCTTTTTGCATGGGAAATTTTTAACTTAATTTGTCAAGTTTTTTGTGCACATTTTTGGCGCAATACCTTTCGAATGCACGAAAACTTCGGATGTTCACATTATTAATATAATGGTTAGTGAAAACTGATAACTGATAAGTATATATTTTCAATATACATGCGAATACAAAATCAAGCTAAATTTTCCTCAACAAAAGAACTTCACCCATCACTGGTTTGATCCAGGGCTGCTCTGCTACTGACCACGCGCAGAAGAGTTTCCATTCACCCATACGCAGAAACGAAAAAGTTTCAATTGACGCACCGGAGTTATATCATGTTTAACCAACAAACTGCCACAAATCGGTCAATATTTGCCTAAAGTCACGTTGCTATGGAAATTTTAAAGAAATTCTTAAACTTATCCGAAACGCAAGTGCAAATTAAAGAGCAACTGGGCGTTAGGAACATCTATTTCGGACGGGTGATCAGCTCTTTGTCGGTGGTGTAACTGTTTTTTTTTTTTTTTTGCTTTGAATCGATTTAAAAAACTTGTTTTATTAATTTCAGCAGCGATTGTTCCTAATGGCGCTTCACGCAAGTTTTTGACAATTAGCAAACATTTTTCAAATACGAAATGTGAGTAAATACCGACGGCGATGGGTACTGGTTTATCAAGATTGCAACTATGGCTAGCTTGCTGGGGGCTTCAACCGCAATTATTGATGTGTTTTGGGAAGCGTATATATTCGAACACTTGTTGTTGAAACCTGTTCATAAAATTTGCTGATCTAGAAGAAATCAGTTCGATAACAACGTGAGCAAGTCGTGTGTGGATGTTTTTTGTTTTTCTGCTTTGAATCACGAAACTCCCATGAGAATTTGTTTGTTAATTTCCTGTCATTGTTTGGTGACAGTTCATTTTGAGTTGAAAACTATTTCAGTGGACAACGATTTACTGTCTGATGAGAATTAGATTATAAAGTGACTTCTGAGTTCTAACACAATTTTCATTCCATCGAGTTTAAAGTTTGAAAATGTTTTACCTCTCACTGACGCGGATAAATTTGGTCAAATGTAAATAATCACATACCTATAGTCGTTAGCCGTGTTCCCCATTTCAACCTTCGAAATCACTCACGTGCGAACTGTATTCAACAGCTGAGGATCGCATAACAATGATACGGATAACATAATTAAAAAATCCCACAATCGATTATTCAGAACACGATTTACATACATAGCCCACACCCAGCTAGACAGTGTGTCACGTTGACGTGATGATTTAAGCTACAGGTCATCGCCGCATTTGTGCTTATATCACAAATTAAGGAAGTATACGACGTATAGTCGATATTTTCCGTTCTTAAAGTGGGGTTTTTTTTATTTTAGTGACAATGTAAAATCCCTTGTTCTTCTCGGGGGAATTTTCTTCTGCCAGCAGTTACTTTTAAAGATTATTGTTGTTGCAACAATTTCGCGTAGAATTTTTTGTTTTCCTTTTATTCGACAAGTTGTCAGATAGAGAAATTTAACAAAATTCATCAACAGATGGCAGCAACTCACATGACAAACAGGATAATTTTGTTTTTCAATAACGTCAGAGTAAATCCTTATCAGCGAAATGAGAACAATCACAGAAAGATAATCACTGAACGTGATTTAAATGGAGGATAATTATCTTGGACGTCAATAAAATGGTCGATATTTACGAATGTCCAATTCGTTTGTTTTGATTTGCAATCTTGAGTGCGAGTGGACAAATGATAAACAAATTTAAAATTAACAAAAAATTGCAAAATCTACTTTATATAACGATTGCCAAACCTTGATAATATTTAAAAAAAGAAAAGAAAAAAAAGTGTGATAGTTTCACTTATCAGGTGAAGCTTGGTATCTTGTGATTTTTAAGTGTCACTGATTTCTATTGAGTGTACTCGTACAACCAACGCGATTGTTAAGTTGGTGCTCAGAAATCACACTTGCGCTTGTTAATAATATGACTAATTAACTAGTTTTACGAAAAACGTTGTAATTTATTTCCTTGGCTGAAGTTTCGTCAATATTGACGGAACTTGTTGTAGAGTGAATGACAGACCATTGACACAATTACTGTATACTGCGTAAAAGGGAAAACATTTTTTCCTTATAATAACCAATGCGCGGTGTTTCGTTTAACTAGTTTAAAATATAGAACGAGAGGTCGCGTATGCGTTTGACAGCTGTCTTACACATCAACGAACATTCATTGTTTTACCTCCATTTTAGCGGCAAAATTATGAAACAAAAATCAATGTTGCCACAGGTTTGCTTGTACTGAAACGAGTGTTTGCTTTTAGATATTAGGTCTGTTCCCTAACTATGTATAATGCGTTCGAACACATTAGCCAAATTTAATCAAACTTCGTTCCCTTACGTAAAAGCTGGGTAGACGAGAGCAAAACAGAGAGAACAAATCATTTCCCCTTCATAAAAAAAACATGCAAATATTAGCCCACGCAATTTCTTTGAACTAGTTGGTGATTGCTGACAGATGGTTGTCAAATCGTTCAAATGCTAATTTGTAACCGATTTTTTTTTTTATTTCATTATCTTTTGTGCTTTTATTGCGTTAAAATCGATGTAGAAGCAAAAAAATATTTTTTTTAATTTATTCAATAAAAACAATTCAAATCTTGCTCTTAAATATTAATTTGTGCTTTCTTCTGATAATATTTGAATATTTCCGCTTAGAAAAAATTCAAGTTTTTCAAATTTGTGGTTATTTTTGGTTATATTTCATTTCGGTGAGCAAACTCTCTTGCAATGAGAGGATTCTGACATGTTGCCAATATTGAGCCAGAAATTAAGGGACACCCCTATTAATATGTTTGCTTACCCGTTTTTTTAGGGAGCTGACTTTTAAAAATAAAAAATCGAACTGTCAAACTCTTATTAAGAAGTTTGACAAAAAATCCGTCCCTCCATCTAGGCAAGTCAATCAGACAGGCAGTTCCACAATCGGAAATAAGAGTTTGTAAATATTTTCGCATTTGATTAAAAAAAAAAACTGTTTCGTTAAATGAGGGATAGCGAAAATAAGGAACGCTTCTCGCTTAATTTGTAGAGCTGTTCTAGCCAATGTATATTGGAAATATGGTCAAGTTTTTTTTAAATGTAATTCGATAAAACAACAAGCTTATTAAGAGATACTCCAGTAGGTAGTAATTTTTCGAACTATGCAACCAATTCTTCAATAAATTACTTTAGTGATTTGATGAAACAGTTGAGTTTTTACAGTAGTTTCTCCGCATAAATTTCTTTTTAAAGACATTACCATTTTGCCCCTGTCAGGAAGTAAGCCTGCACTTTGATTCGCAATCAATTGCTTAATTTAATACAGCTTGCGCCAACTGAGCGATTAAACAGGCTGTAATGCATTTTCACTGCTGCCTTATACCCTATTCACACCGAGCCGAACAACAGGTTTTCGCGAAAAAAATCGAAAACTTCATTGAAAACAGTTTTCCCAAACATATTTCAGCCGTTTTCCAAGAAAACACCAGGAAAACGACTTCCAATCGTTGGAAGTCGCAATATTCAGCAAAAGATCAGCTGACCGAGCAAATGTCACAACTTAAAATAATTTTCAACACATTTCATGGGCTAATATTATTTTTAAATGCTCTGAATTTGTTTTAATTTTTAAATAATGCGATCGAAATTTGTAACCAAAATAGTTTACCACATGTTTCACAACTAGGGTCTTACAGTCGATAGAAACGTCAAACAAAAACTAGTTGGTGTTCGGTGTGAATGCACCGACGAAAATGCGGTTTTCGGATCAGTGTAAATAGTTTTTTTTTGCTGGATTTACAGCATCAGACAAGATTAAAGGGATGCCCAATACTAAAGCATTAACATCATTCAAAAATAAGTGACATGTATTTGGTTCGAACATCTTGTTTACGTTATAAGAGTTATGGGAAAATCGCCATGTTGATATATTTTTACAGGCTTACGAAATATGGCTTCCGGGAGTAATAAAATGACAATTATTTATGTTTTTCGTATAACTGATTGATGAAGTGTTGGTTTAGTTTACTTTACTGACACTGATTACCACTCTCATTTGACATGTTTTAATTCAGAAAAAGAAATGTTTCCAAATGATTGCAGAAATATTGATCGCCGGAACTTGTGCTCATTTCCGTTTTACGTGTCAATAATTGTGATTGGTAAATTCATAACACTTTAGGCTTCCGATTTGTTATTACTTTCTTACTTTATTAGCATTGACTTCAGATAAACGGTTCTCGCTGTTCCGTCTCGTGCAAAAATGTGCCTCGTTTTCAGAATTTGTTTTTATTAAGTACCCCGTTATTCGTCATTTGGGAACGATATTTTCAAAGTCCTTTCTTTTGAGATGAGCCGTTGCATACTTAACCTTGCTAAACTTTAATCTCTTCAGATCTGTGATTATTTCATATTTTTGACTTGCTTCTTAATAGTTAGATATTGTTACTTTGTATATGTTGTGTTCGAGTCATCCGATTTGAAATTACAGTGAACAATGGTAATAATAGGTAATCAGTTTTAGCCTTCATGCTAAATGTTTCGCAATGCCGAAATTTTCCATATAAAGCTATATCAATTGTGACCTACAAAATATTAAAGGTGAAGACTCGGAATGATTGCTAGAGAGGCCCGAAGGAATAGAAATCGGTGTTAGGAGAAGTTCGAACAAAGAAACTGAACTCATATCATTTTTACAGCGACGCAATACGTGAGCCGTGAACGACAAATGCCAACACGAGTAGGGAGAATTGTTTTTTTTATTCGGTTGCTAAAAATAACTATTGGCTTACAAAAACAACGTGTAACAAACCAACAACGAGAGCTGGCTTAATTGGTTCGAAAACATCCCGACAATATCTGTCACTGAACAAAAGCTTACAAACATTATTTGTCAGAACGAGTTTTGTTTTGAACCAGACTATTAATATAATAAATAATATGTGGAATATTTTCTTCCAACTCTCATGTCTTGCAAACGTTTTTTGAACGTAATAAGAGAGACAGTAAATCCTACAAGAGTGTGTACCTAGAAAGTCTATCACATTGCTGTCACTTAAAAAAAAACAGCCAATGACAGTTGTGCGTCTTTGCAAAAGTCACACTTTTTCTTATCACTTTGCAAGCCCTTCAACTTCAAGATAAATACACTACACGGTTAAACGACACGTTTTGCAAGTGCGAAAAAGAATGATTAGTTAAGAAACCAATCTCATACGTAATCGGCGATCAAAACCAGTCATCGATCCATTATACAAAAAAAGTCACCTCTCTATCAATCTGATAAAAAATGTTCCCTCTCAGTTATACCCAGCTGATAGTATCAAAGACAAAGTATCTACAGATAATGCCCGCCTCGCTCTCGTGTACTCCAGTCCTATATTGTCATCAGTGCCGCCGCTCACCGCAAAATGTCGAACTACAGTTTATAGCTAGTCTAGGTACCTATTCCACAGAGTTCTATACTAATGCGGCTCTTCTTCGCAGTATATCACACGGAAAAGTGACAACCGAACTCACCGTGTAAAAGTTCCTCCGAGATATACTCTTTTTTTTTTTTTGTATTATTATTATTATTTCATTCATCATATCTTTCGCGATTCGTAATCGGGCGAACGAATTGGATTATATACCAAGCGGTAGTCGTCTTTGGTCATTCAGTATTCGGAAACTCGGCGCACAGTCAACAGAGACTCTAAGCTACAAAGATACAAAACAAAACAAAATACGGGAAAACGAGAATAATATCAAATAGCAAAACACAAGCGCGCGACGCGTCAAACGTGTGTCTGGGTTAACGCCAAAGCTGAGAAAAAAAGAAACGAAAACACAGTTCTGGTTAACGCTTAAAGCCGATCACGAACGTTGACACCAGTTTTCCAAATATAACGCGCTTTTTTTTGAATTTTTTTTGCTATTCTTGTAACTTAACGAATTTACTTAAAAAAAAAAATATATCATTAAAAATAATAAAAACGTCGAGTACAAAACTGGAATTTAAAATAAAGAAAATAATTTAAAAAAATATCTCCACAACAACGAATATTGTGCGCGAATATTTGAATGTGAATATTTTATATAAAATTTTATTTCGTCCTGCAAAAGAAAAAGAAGTAATTTTTTTTTTTAATTTAATTTACATTTCTGCAATCATTCACTGAGCTTAGCGCGCCTTTCTTTTTTTTTTTGTTGCCGAAAACTTATGGCCTCACAAAATGATTGAGTTGAACCCGGCGTCCGAGGGCCATGATCAATATGCAACATGACACTTGGCGCATTTGTACTTGCATAACGTGACCGATCAAATGTGAAGGTTCCCGAAAAAAAACCGAAAATGTATCTCTTAAAATGTAAAAATTTATGTGACAGTGATGGTAAAGAATGCCTTGAGCAAGTGATGAAAATTTACACAAATGCAACTGATTTTTCGTTGCAATTAAAAATATGTTGTTTTTTTGGAATACGCTTTCGTTTGGGTAACTATTTGTATTATGCGACTGGAAATATTTATTTATGAGAATGCAGCTTGTAGCCTTTGAGTTGTTTGCATCTTCTGGCGGTGTTGATGTAGATTGTGAATCTTTTTCATTGCGACAAAAGGTGAACTTGACTTTCGCCTTTGTTTGATCTTTCGTTGTATTTACTGTCACCTGCATATTTATGTCCGACATTTGAATATTTGATTACTGTTTGAACGAATGACACCTGTCGGTGAATGAACTGCATGGAAGTGGGTTAGCTCTTACGTGCGATGTAAGAACTTTCTACGTAGTTTTCGGTTTTCGCATGCATTCGAATATGTGGAACAAATTCATGTGGACAGGAAGTGGATCTTCTTGCAAAAGATCAAGGCACTCACACACTGGCCATATGGTAACTTAAAACGTGTTTCGGTTATTATATGATTATAAGTCTATTGGAAATCCTTTTGCATTCAAATGGCATCCCAGTGTTTTTCCATTTGGCATTCCTCTTAGCCGAATTCCGGTCTATTGCATGGAATGTGGTATGCATAAGGAAACTGGATATTTGAATGATGAAGGTGGTCCCATTAAATTGTGCGATTTACTGTGTGTCAAATAAACGCGCGTGTGTGTGGCTTGGGAAAATATGCAAAATATAAAAAAAATGTATATCGAATGACCGTGAAAATGAAAACAATTTTCGTAGGGCGGGTCATGAGTTGAATGTTGTCTATGGGACAATTGTTTAATTTTCTTGTGAGACTTTGTTGCTAGTGTGCGGAATCTTATTTTAGGTCGCAGGGAGTCTAAATTGGAGATGAAGTAGTCTGTGCTTTACTTAACGAACTTCAATATTTAGTTCTAAAAGTTCGTAGATTGACTGCAGTTATGGTCACAATATTATAACAAAGCTATAACGTTCAAAAATGTGCCCTCAACTGTCAACAGTTGCTTATTGGCTCTGCATTTATTTTTTTGGACTGAACAGTCCCCAACTATCGGCTAAGTTTTGTATTTAGTATTAAAGCACCAAAGAATTTAGTAATGAGATTCGAAAACACAAAATTCTTTCAAAGAGCCGTGTGCGTGTGATGTTAATGTTGCCGCAGAGGATCATTTGCGATCGGTATAGCTAGTGATCTCGAAAACCCGTGAAAAAATTTACGTATTTTACCAGTTTTGGTTGTTTTCATTTTCTGATTAGCCGTCGGCTTCTTTTGTTTCTTTCTTCGTACGATATAGGAACAAGAAGATCGCTTTGAAGATGTCATATTCACGTTCGTAGGTATAGATGATTGTCTTTTGTGCTGATTTTTAGTTACGTTATTTTGCAAGTTTAGAAGGATGGTATATAAAGAAATTAAGCGACGCAGCTGATCAGCACTATAACCGCCGGCTGTTATTTGGCTTCGTTGAATCGGAATGATCGATTCTATATAAGAAACCTATTTAAATATAATGCGTTTTAAATGTTTATTTAGTACGTAGTATCCGACTAAGTTTAGGAAAATAGGCTAACAAGAGTTAGTTATAATGTTCATAGATCCGTAGCTCCAAAACCCAGTTTATATTACAAGAAAAAAGGGCCTTCCATTTAAATATAAATCTTCAATTATAACAACTATTTGTAAGAAATACTCAACAGTTTAAAACAGCTAAAACTGTCGAATACGTTTTGCCACTTTATGAATTATATTGATTGGACGAATCTGCGAAGGATCAGTAGAAACCTTTAGTCGTCTGGACCGGGAACGTTGCGATTGCATTACATCTCTCAATTTCAACGTTCGACGGTATGGTCCGATGTACAAGCACACCTAAAAGTATCCACACATCGAACACTTTCATGCGTGATCAATCATACACAACAAACAAAACAGTTGTTGCGTGATTTTCAAAATCACTTAATTATTTATAATCAGAGTCTTTACTACATGGAAGGCGTATGCTTGGGCGTGCATATATCGTGGCCTGTATATATTTTTAGAATTTTTATGTTTAAGCTGTGACAAAGGAAAAAAACTCGCATAAGGTATATTTTTGCTCAATTAGTTACTTAACAAAATCTTTAAATTGTTAACGCCGCAAATAATGACAAATGTGTTGGAGTGTAAAATAATAAGAATAGCACAACTTGTGAGGGAAGTCCGTACTATTTTTGAATCCAATTTCAGCGGAAGCTCGGTAATTTATTTAAACCTCTTTGCCCCCTTTTGAGGGGGTTATATTAAAAAAATGGCTAAACTATTTCTTTAACTTTAGGTCGTGCATTATTTAGTAAGCGATTGGGTTAGGCTGAGCGACTACTGTTAGATTACTTGGGTCCCTAATGCCACAAAAAATAATTCGTTACTTACATTTTTGAACTGCTTTCATCTATTTTCCGTACGAACCCCCTTTTGGGGGGTCATATCAAACAGCTGTTTTTGTGTGTTTTGCTTTTGCAGTTTTTCAATGTCAAATAACAAATAAAAACGTTTTACAATTCGTTTGTTATGATGAGCCGTTATACAGTAAATATGTTGGTCTAACATCAGAATAGGCACTGCCTTACTGGGGCACTTAACTCATCCGATTGTTGCTGTAATGGATAAAACTAAATGTAAGGTCTATCATAGGTACTTGCTTTTCCAACAGCTTTCATCCCCTTTTATGAGAAGATGTGATTTTATGTGATACCACTTTGGCCCCCTGAAAAGGGGGTCAAACTGAAAACTAATACAAATTGGTGTTTAGGCTCGATTGCAAGTAGGTTGGTAGGATTGCTTACGACAATTGGTTCTGCTTTACTGGGTAGGAGAAATGTGCCCCTTCAAATGGAGTCATTCTGCAGATTGTAGACACAATTATTTCAATTTATTCAACTCACAAATGCTTCGCAGTTCGCACATGCAAGTCCTATTTATGTAGTACTGATACTATACTTATTTCAATCAATATTTCGTTGGTTAATATAAAACTGTTCCCAATCAGTTCTACAAATTCGCCGCATCTACCATAACCAAATGAAAAGTGACATAAATCCTATACCCAAATGACGAATTCAAATTTAATTTGTCAGTAATCAATCAGCAAACAAAATCAACGTTCCATTTTTATTATACCGAATACGTGCAGCTCGTCATAATGAACAAAATCAAATTTACATTGGAAACTTCCAAAACGTTTAATGAATGGATAAATACACTCAGCTACCAAAACATCACATCACTTTTCAATAATTCGGCTAAATACGTGTTTCCCTATTAAAATAAATCTGTGAACTTTATTCAACACAGATGACCACAGAACGCTTCTGGCATGCGCCAATTCAAAGCAGTTTTTACTCGTTATTTGTACATACACGGCAAGTGCACCGGATCCCATCACACCTACGATAGGTGAAAAACGGGAAAATCCTGCTTGTTCATTAGCTTTCCAACAGTACTGTCACTGTCTACAGCTTTTTTCTGACATTCTTAAAGCAAAATAAAAAGTAAAAATGCAAAGTCAAGAATTAATTTTTTTGTGGGAAATTAACACAGTTAATTGACCATCTCTGTCGATGCGGTAAACAAAATGGTAAAAGTCTTAATTAGTGTCATTCTCGCTGACATCTTCGGAAATCAAATATACTTGTATAATAAAATCCAGTTTGATCCGACATGTAGGGCTTTGTGAAATTCATAAGAAGATCAATTGTATTTTGTATATTGCAAATAAAAACAACTGTCACCTCGCTCCTTCTCCATAGATGGGTTGGGTGTGTAGTGTGTATATTGCCAGGTGTAACAATAATGGACTTGTCAAATTGATGTTAAACAGAACTATCAACCAATAACCCGTAGACGCGATTCCCGGCAACTAGTTGTTCGATGACATCTGTTTGTATTCGGATACTCGTATGTTAAGAACATTTAATTTTTTATCATGCAGCAAAAAAAGTATTTCTTTTCGAAGGCCACTTTCTTCGTATCGACGAGAAAAACAAGGTAAAAAGATACTGTCTCGAATGTGATAATGAGTCAATTAAATTGATTTGATGACGCACAGACTGACGCTATGCACGTAGAAGTTTTTCCCCTAAACGATTTTCTGATTGCCAAAAGTTGTCGAACGACAGTGACAGCGATGGTTGGGTGATGGCTTTCAAACGGAAATGGAATGATGTGACAGAGTTGCGATGTGATCGAAATTAATCGATCGAACCGAGTATCTGTATGAAAAGATGAACGATAGACTGAATTAAACTTCCGTTGCTACCTGCTTTTTAATACATTTGAGTTGAAATTGATGTTGTGGCAAAGACGGTGATTTGATGGTCGCCTGATTGTGCACAAATTAACGGCTTCTTGAAGGTCTTCAGCCGGTTTAGTCAAGTTGTAGGTGGAAGAGTTTAGCATTTCTTTGATTTGTTTGTCACTTGCAGTTAACTTAATGCAAATGATTCTGATTTTTGCATATTCGCAGGAGAGTCCAGTGAGTTTGACAATAAAGTAGTTGTTATTTACAATTAGCAAACATCTCACAATAAACAATTTTAGTGAAACCATGACAAGTAATATTTGCACTCCAAAGTTTTGTTTAATTTCTGACAGCAAACCTACCCTAATCCACCTGCGTCAACAAATATTGTGTATTCACCCCAAGCTCTAAACGATAACATGCGTTTTTTCGACTAGCCAGCCAGTAAAGATTTATTGTGTCAACAGCTTTCTCAATCTGTCATTTTGTAATTGAAAAACAAAAGCGGTTCGTATGCCCACACTTCATTTCGAAAGAACCGTATAAATTAGTCGATTGACTTTTTAACAAGCACGCCATTATAACAGTAGTAAAATTGACATTTATGGGTTAATAATAATCTATGCACGACGTTCAGTCATGAAATGTAGGTATACAATTAGTTTTACGACTGTGTTCAGTGCAATTATATGAACTACTGGGAATACATTAAGAATTTCCATTAGGCTGTCATTTTAGGTTTAGCTAGATTTTTCGTGTTTCGTTGATTTCCGCATCATTTGCATCACGAGGTTTTTTGTTTTCCTCTAGTAACAATCACGTTTTCACTTTTTTTTTATTTCATTTCTAAATAAACAACTTTTATGTCCAATTTAGATATTTACGGACTCAGCATTAGCTCACAGAATAAAACCAATAAATACAAAGGCAAGGTTTTAAGTAACTTCAGGTCCGAAACTTTGAATTCGAAACAATTACAATAAGAACAATTACCGGGTTTAAACTGCAATTTCAAGTTCAGTGCCGGCCGTCATTTAATTTGAAAAATCCCACGGTGAGCGCTAAAATTCCCCTTTTCTCATTCGAAAACGGAAAAATTATTTTTACTCCGTAGAGTTTTCAGAAAGCAACCATGAATCTATTAAAACTATTTGTAAATTGTATAAAGCATTGGAAATACTTTCAAAGTGAAATAATTAAATGTAAAACTTTAACGACGAAGGTATGTCGTGCGACTTTTCCCTCTATAACTTTGTTTTAATAACAAGTATTATTATTTTCGATTAGTAAAGCTGTAGATCATTATTTTCTGCCTATTTTAAATTTTTAATAGTAAGATAGGGTTTTTTAGGAAGTTTCCCTCGTGTCTTTAAGACGGCCACCAACTATAGTAACACTGATTTCAACATATTTTTCAGGTTAATTCCGCATTTCTTATTTCCAGCTCTGATTTACTTCCTTGTATACCTACGCAATGAAAGACAGAAATATTTTTTCTGCAAATTTTTGAACTCGAAACACTAATCAACTCTGACGTTCATGAATGCAATGAAATTACGATTCTATTTGGCTCCCGCGGGCAGCGTAACCCTTAACTATTGAAAAGATTTCGCTGCTGCAACTTTGAATATCCATATTTTTCGTCACAGCTCTTGTACTTTTTTATATTTTTTTTTTTAAGAATAGCTAAGATTTTCCCAAAAGGATGTATATTTTTTCCAATATAATGTTTCCTGTACAAAGCTTGCCTACATATTTTTTAACAAAATACAAAATAAAAAAAAATACCGGTTCCTTTTGGAAAACAAAATTTAGACCCATATCAATAACAATTGAATTATTTGAAATAATATCCATTTCGGAAGATGTGTCAGTCAACTCTCAGAAGTCGTACAATTTGTGTTGTGGGCGCCAGTCAGAAGGAATACCCAATATTCCAAGAAAATCCAAGTTCGCAAGTCACATCCACTAAACAGGCTTTAAATGTTCATGTGTTATTTATCATTTTCGAGAACAACGTCAGTTACTCTCAACTTCAAGAAAAGTTAAAATTACGCTCATAATATCAATTAAATTAAAACTCAAAAGCCAAGTTATTCCTAGTAAACACCATCAAACTTTTAACGATGCACACGCGCCTCGCACTCATCCTTGAGGTGTCCTTTAAAGAGATCCAAACTTTCTGCATATAAACAGAAACACCTCAGTTGTTTAAATTGAAACACAACAATCGTGTCTCCGTTTTCCTGTGAAACGCCACAAAACCCAGTTAAAAACTTAAAAACTCTAGCAAATATAAATCAATTTCCATAAAATGAATCTTCTGCCTGATTTGACTAATTTATTCGTCGCATTTAAAAACACATTTGCGACTGAATTATTAAGAACTACGTTTCATAACTTATCTTCATAAAGATCGCTTCTATCCATACGTCAGATGCACAAATGTTGTCATGTCATCTATCAGGTTCAGGTTCACGTTCACATTCACTGTTTCGTCGACTTGTATCTAAAACCGCTGGCAGTGACTTTAGTCCACGGCACGTGCTATGTGTGCTGCAAGTATATCTGCCCATTGCGAGATACTACGACCTATACTGCATATATGTACACATCGGAAGCAAGTCGCGTACAAATTCCCTGCAATTTTACCCGACTGCTCTAGGTACTCTGTGGAGTAAATATGTATTTGAATAGTTTTTTTTTTACGAGTTAATATAGTTGGCTTATCAAATAAATTAACGGGATATTTTACTGTAATTATATATTTTAATTCGAGAATTATCTTTAAAGACTTAGCAATGTGTACATACGTCTTTATTGGAGTTGTGTTTGTCCTGTGCTATCGCGACGGCTGTAAAACTATAACTAAGTGTTTTATGCCGGCAATGAGTAGGCTTTATTGGTTATTATTCATTAAAGACCATCACCGGCTGGTGTGACTGTTAGATCTTTGTCAAGTTCAAAGCGAACTTTCCATCGGGAAAGCATTTTGTAAGGGTGTTTATTTTACTTGTAGACCTGCCTAACAAAAAGTCGATTAGATTACGACGTGTACATTTACGAGTTTTAGGTACACATATTTGCTATTGATACATTGAGTTGTATTGCTCTGTTTGTTTACTCTCATCTGTTACAAATTTTAAGGGTGACATTTAGTATTAAGATGGAAAGTTTTCGGTCCTTGGAGTGTAGAATTCGAGCAAGGTGGTTGAAGGCAGTGGAAAATTTGTAAGTTCTTCGAAATAGAAATACCTTGTATAATAATAATAATAGTTGGCGCAACAGGTCTGTAGAGACCCTGCGCCTAGCTTCTCGCAACCATTCGTTTTGTGTGAGTTTTTAATTTTTGGAACGAATGGAAGGGACCTACAATTTTATGCCGATTTCAAACGGTCGATTGAGAAGCTCTTTCAAGACAGTTATACTCTCGGATGTTTGTCAGACGTTCGCGAGAGGTGGCGCATTGAAAAAACCCTGAGTTGGAATTAGGATTTTTGCGGGATTCGAACCTGGGACCCCTCGCTTCGTAGTCCAACACACTAACCACTAAGCCACTGCGCGTACAATACCTTTTGGTTTCTTTTATTCTTAGAAAATATATGTACTAGATTTAGTGGTCCTCTTAAATAGAAAGTAGAGCACACTTCCGTGGAGCATTATTAGTTTTCTAAATGAAAGACTAATTGCTCGACTTATAATCATATTTAGTGTTCAGGCTAAATTTAACGAACTGACAGTGGAAACATTTCGCATTTTAAATTCCCCATTGGGAATTACAAAATATTTAGTTCGAAGATTGAAATGATTGTTATTAGTAAGGCCCACTGTTTTTCCTCGGAGTTGACATTACATTTTTTGTGTATTTTAATTTCTAAAATTGACAAACTTCTATGACATAAAATTAGCGTTCATGTTTCTTTCTCTTAACTTGGCATTAAAAAAGTATTAGTTTAATTACCTTTCCATTTTTTTAAAAGCGCAAACTTCAATTTAATGAAAACACCCATTAAAAGTGGGCGTGGCTATACAAAATGTACCTGTGACTCGAATATATTTGATGAGACAAAACCATTTTTTTGTGTGGTGAAATGCATTTTCTAACCAATCATTTTCTCAAGATTTTACATGTTTGAGAAGTGGTCGTAGTCGCAACCATCCATGTTTGTATTTTGTCGAAAAGTAAAAATGCAATTGGACATTGGTTTCAAAATTTACCAAAGCAAACTTGAAATTTTATAAATTATTAAATTTATTGGTCCCTTTATGCCCAAGCAATTTTACATCAATTTAGATAAATAAACAAACGAGAAGGTTGAGTCGGTGCATCGATCAACCTCATGTTGGACGATGACCTAAGCTTGGAAAAATGCTGGACCGAACGAGTTTAGTGCCATAAACTTATTGTTTACATCTTAACAATGACCTTTCAATGGATCACTATCCTTAACCATACGTATCTCTCAAACATATCTTGATATTACGCAACATATAATTCTCATGGAAATTCCGGGGCTGACATTAGCTCAAATAAATTTAAACAATACAAATGAATATTTAACAGCAATAAATATATTTACCATAAATGTCAACTGGAAAATTTTAAAAACAAATCAAATTAAAAGCATTGGAAAATTTTCTAAATTCCAATTAATTCACTCCTCCACTGTTGTTGAACGTCACACAATCAGTAAATTGGGTCATTATTAAATAATTATGGACTATCGATATAATTCGTATTCAGCTGTGGTCGTTAAACTTGACTGCGAAAATAAAACCAAGAGACGTTGTCTGTCGCGATTAGAAAATAAAAATAAATGTCACTCATTGTTGATTCAACCATAACAACCTGCCCAACTATTTAAAGTTGGATGAGTAATAAAATGATTTATTCTCTGGACTGTTCCACGCGCCGGGTGTTGGTAATTCTCATTGATCCTCGCTTTCTATACAGGAGCTTTTTTGTGGTTTTATATAAATTTGAATCCATTAAAAGTGAGGTTGATACACAGCTACAGATATAGCAACGCGGAACGACCTCAAGAGATTGCGCTTTATACCTGCTTCTTTTAGTAGACAATCAAGTGAATTTATTTAATTGAACTCTAAATTATAGTACTGAATGATACTTGTCTCAAGTTTCGTGACTCATTGAACGTTCAATAATGAATTCGGCAGTCGATAATGCCGGCCAACCTTGACATTCTAGAATTAGCAAAACGTGCAGGCTTTATTGTTGATTTTGCAGAAGAAAAAAACAGTCTACCTACGTGGACTATGATTCTGGGCGGTTAAGCTTGATTATTTAACAATGAATAAATTAATAAATATAGCGAATAGCAGCTAATAGGAAACGTATTGAAAAGGTACAAGTATTTGCCTTGTATTTGGTTGTTAAAAAAGAAACGGGAGATATTAACCAAACGTATTGAATTTGGCTACTAACTGCTTGAAACGATTTGTCAGTAGGTAAACACATTATATTTGCAAACAAGATAATTTGAACAAGAATTTAGGTGTAGATTCTTGGAAATCCAGGAACCGAGCGCATGATAAAGTTGATCTTCCATGGGATTTTTATGACCCTTCATGCGAGACTCGTTTGAGAAGCCATTCAATATGGACGTGTGTTCCCAGATGAAAAATCCGGAAAAGAACGATTTTTTCAAACTATTAGAAGAGCGAAATATAAAACACAAAATCAAAGTATTTAATACCGTTACACGTATGGTGTTTGGTGTCATCGAGTACAATTGAGTATCGCAAATCTGAATTCATCACTTACATAGGACAAACAATTTCCTTACTTCAGTAAGTTAGTAAAACAGAAGTTGTGGATGGACTCTATCTAATCGACTAAAATTATACACAATAATGGAATTAATAGAAAACGCTTTTCTTCAATGGAAAAAGTTGTTTTAATTTTGTTTGATTTAGAAAATTTCTGATATCAAAAATATTGAAATTTGATGATTTTGAGGTTAAAAGTCTTGTATACGTAATATTTTGGAGCTCAAAAATTTTGAAAAAAAAGACATATCTTGAAATCACGCGTATGGGGTGTGTCAAAATGCAGCCCAACTTTCGGTATTTGACATTTAAATTGTTGCTGAGAGAAAGGTTTTATAATTTCTCAACAAGGAATTATGATTTCAAAGGCAAGGGAATCTTGAAAATGTGACAACAAAACACTACAAGGACTGAACAACAGAAAGATTTGACTGCTTTTTCACATTTGTTGATTAAAATAAAAAGGAATCAAATTTTTGCAAACAATCACAAGAATTAGCTATGAAAACGCAATTGTGTGTAGCACAGCTTTATAGGATGCGGACAAAGGAACGTCTGTAAGCAATGAGCGGAATTCTTGCTCTCCCTCAGCAGAAAAGAGTGCAAATGCGCATTTTCAGATTTCTATAAGAAAGTCGGGGAAGTTCCGTTAAAATGTGTGAGACTGGATCAATTTCCTGATAGTACAATGAACCAGTTGTCTCTCAGTGCGCCAGTGGATTGTTTTTTAAACAGACAAAAAAACTATATAACCTCGTAAGAAATCGATTTCCATTGCAATTGACAATGACCATTTCCTTGCTCTTGTTCAGCCCTGTGCACCAACTAAAACTATGAAGGCAATTTTAAAGAAGTCACACCGACTTGCCAAAATCCGCTGTGTATATATCAAATAGCTCGGAAGACCTGCTTCCAAATTGCACATAACTAAAGGTGGTGCTACAGATTACAGTGCGGAGTAGACCTGGGCCTCAACCAACAAGCGTGCCCAGCCAGAACGACATGTAGGCAGTTGTTTCTAGTTTCGTCCGGTTAGTTGGTTACACCCTATTCACACCACGCCGAAAACTGAGTTTTCGCGAAAACAATCAAAAGCTTCATCAAGAACAGAAGTTTTCCCATACATACTTTAGTTTTGAAAACGAGTCGCTTAAAGTCGTTTTACAGGAAAACACCAAGAAAACGACTTCGACTCGTTGAGTTGTTGAAACAAACACACCTTTTGCAATATTCAGCAAATTTAGCAGATCAGCTGATCGAAGAAATGTCACAACTCACAACTTATAATCATTTTCCACACTTAATTGATTAATACTATATTTTTAAATGCTCTTAAATAAATTTTATTTGTTAATTAATGCGATCAAAATTTGTAACCAAAATAGTTTACACCGAAGTTTCACGACTACTGTCTCACAGCTGTGAAAAGAAACTAGTTTGTGTTCGGTGTGAATGCATCTATGAACACAGTATACCAATGATGACGAGATTGAACTTTTCAAGGTCTTCGTACTTATGTTGTAACTTTAGGACTACGTTGAGGAATATATATTATACCTACATATATAGTTGGCGCAACAGGTCCGTATTAGGGACCCTAGGCCTAGCTTCAGATTGAGAGAGAGTGAGATTTCATTTTTGGAACGTATGTAAGGGATCTACAATTTGATGCCGACTCCAAACGGCAGATTGAGAAGCTCATTCAAGACAGTTGCGCTCTCGGCCAGACGTTCGCGAGAGGTGGCGCAGTGAAAAGAAAACCCGAGTCGGAATTTGGGTTAGGGAATAATTTTATTTATTTTATCAGAAGTATAATTTTTTCCCATTTTTTACCTTTTTTTTTTTAGATTATAGGTATTATCGTATCGGTGTGAATAGGGTATTAAGGCCCATTTTAAGTCCCTTTCCCCACCTGAGTCGCGTTCTTCCTCTACTGCTATTCGAAGATCCTCTGGGCCCAAGTATTCGTGTCCTTTCCCTACATCACCCAGCCACCTCATTCGTTGGACTTTCACTCTTTTGGCTAGGTCGTTATCGCTCTACAGCCGGTGCAGTTCGTCGTTATATACACTCAGAAATTTTAACCTAACCGAGTGGAATTTTTACTCGGTTAACAAAATTAAACTAACTAGCGAGTTAAAAAGGTTAAATCATACTGTTAAAAATAACACACTCTATCAGTTGTTATCAACCATGTTACTCTGTTGTTATTAGTTAGTTTGTTATTTACGACCGAGAAAATTTGGAGAGGTAATTGATAAATCGCTTATTTTTAACCGAGTTTCGTTAAACAAGTTGACTCGGTTATTTTTAATCCACTAACTTTGTAGGAGCTATATTAACATTTTTTCTTGGTTGTTTTTAACCGAAAGTTGATTGATTTTAAATAAATGAATTTTCTGCGTGTATACTCCTCCATTACGATACGTCGTCGGTGTTTGGTGTCCTTTGCACCACCAAACCCATCTTCAATGTCAATACTCACAAATGCTCCAGTGACATCACGCTGCTCTCTGTCAATTATGTCAATGTCGCCGGGAGTAATTAAATAGATTTTTTAAAGACAGTGCCTCTGTTTTTGTGGTTTAAGTTTTGCTCTAGTAAAAGTACAAAATGGTTTAAAGTTTTCAATATTCTTCACCTTCTCCTGGATCATTACTCAATTCTAACGGCTGGTGAGGATCGTCCTACTCGTTCGTCAGCTATATTTCCAATATCACCTGCTTAGGTGCTTAATCGACATGGCAACGATTTCGCCTTCCCAACTCTTCGTGTATAAATATAAATAGCCAATTCAACCCATTAAAAAAAAATTCCACCGCAATCTTTATAAGTCACATTTACTGTTCCAGTTATAGTCGAACGGTTTTATGACCGCAATACTACGAGTTCATTATCAATGTACCCATAGCTCATTCACAAAAACCCCAACTCATTAATAAAAAATAAAATCGAAGCACCTAATCGATTACCTCAATTGAAGTTTTTTTTTTTTTTACAATGCGCAAAGTAGTCTCGGCGGCGTTCATCAGGAAGTAAATGTCAAATCAATGTGTATACAGTGTTAGATAACACTGAATATTATGTTTGTTTGGTCATTGGTGTGGCCGTTTGTTTCTCTTCTCTACAAACTTTTCAATTTCATTTACAAAGCGACATTATGCAAGTTCTTTTGTAAGACAGTTGATCTACCTCGTTTGTGGAAGTGAGTAGGTCTAGGTACATGTTGTTCTGTGGATATATGCTTACATATTTATATATGGCTTGCAGCCGGCATAGGGGAAAAAGAAATTCGCTTTACATACAGTATAGGTACGTATCTTCTTCAATTGATAAGTTTTTCCAGCGCAGCAGGGGATTCATTTCGCTACACCGACATCGAGACCGAGAGGGTTATAAGATTCCCACTTAAAATGTCATCTCAGTGTGGCGCGTCGTCTGTTGTCGAGGCGGTCGGTGGTGGCAAAGAAACAGCGGTACGGTGACATATGGCTGTTCGCCAGGAACTGTGTTCTTTTCTTTAATTGATTCGGTATTTGGTGAATGCGAAAGTTTTTCAATCGATAAAACATTTGCCGCGACCGTACAAGCTCTTTTTGTTGATAAATTATAATAGGTTACTTGGTGGCTTTCCGCTCGGGTTATTGTCTTATGATTGCAATAATTATGAGGCATGACAGTGCAATCAAGTTCAGTGTCAAAGCGTTTGTTTTGTTTGGATTGGTTTATACTAGACGTAGTAGTGGGCTCGGTTGACGGAATGCGTGACCTTATGGCATCAAGGCAATCGCTGAAACGCAGTACAAATAATAATTATAAATTGGTAGCAGTTTACCAAGTTGAATATCACATCCGATTTGAATTGGATATCGATTTTTGCTTTGTGTACTCTTATGAAAAGACAACAGTCATATAATCGCATTTGATTATTGACTGTGCTCCTCTAGTGGTACCTACTGTGTTTGTTTTCAAATTGAATTAAACCTGTTTGCTTATTCTGAGAATCCTAAACGGAACTCGCTCCTAACTCGTGTTGCAGCTAACAAAAGTTTGTTTCGGAATAGGCGATAATAATCGATTTGCTTTTGGGAACGTTGTATGGTTGTGCTAGTTTTGTGCGTGGTATCGTCCCGGTTTGACGCAGATTCAATCGATAAGTGTGTTGTCGGCTGAGAACTTTGCTGTTTAGGTTTTTGCTGATGATTGTGCTCCAATTGAAACGTTTTTATTTGGCGTATGTATTTGGGACACGTCCTACAAGTTGAGTCGTGAGTTAGCTTTTTTTTTAAGTTTCTTCTGTAGTATAGTGTATTGTACCTACTAAAGACGAAATTTGTTGTAAGGCTTCTTATTGCTTTAAAACTGGGAAAACTGATTCCACTTCACAATGAGTACGACTACGATGCACGGCTCAGTTGCTTCAAAAACTATTCGAAAATTATGAACTATAGAAAGCGGTTTGTTTTTCGAAATTGGCATCACTTTTTCCAGCGAAGTTTGCCATTTTACCATGAGTTGATCTATGATTTGTTTTTGTCATTGCGCCAACACATCAAAAATCCTACCTACTTCATTATGAGATCATATTTTCCATCTTGCACGAGATCTGTCACATCCGAAGATGTGTTCAAAGCTTTCTTCGTGAACTTTCCTTGACGAACTGTTGTAGTGAAGCATTAACCCAGTTTCGTGCCTACATTGGATCAGATTAAATTTTAGAAAAGTAAGAAGGGCCTTCAACGATTGTGTTCAAAATAGGAATGTATTTTCAAATTCAGGATTGTCATTCTACAAATTTAATTTCCCACGCGCGCCGTCAGCCTAATCGCTAAATTTGTATTTTTCAACTTGGGTTATTTTTCTTCGACAAGTGGTTACTGATTTCGGTTAAAATATTTTAAAATAATTGGTTTCGGTGCAAATAAAATTGAAGGATTTAAATCAAAACAATTTAATACCTATAATTGGGGCAATCATTGAGAATACTCAAGAACTTTGCTATCTTATCGTGAGTTTAATTTTTATTGATATCGAATCGTTATTGTTTTCGCATTTGGATTTTTCGGACACTTGGAAACATTCCAATTGTTCGTTTTACTTCTTTCAAATTTGACTTTAATTCGACTGTTCATCAGTAGTTGATGGATTAGCCGGAGCTATAGGTTTGATTGAAGATCATACAAATACATCAAAGTGACAGGTGAAAGGTTTGTTTGCGATAACAACATTTTGTTTGCAAACCTTTTGGTTTGAATTAGAGCTACATAACTGGTTGTTTGAAACTGTTCCTTCTCAGCACCTATAGCTATACTCTTCGGTGTTTGCCAATTGTTTGCGAGAGGTGGCGCAAGAAGCGTGAGTGTGTAATTGGAACCTTTTTCTGTAGAGTTGAGCTCCCACACAACTAAGCCACTGTGAAAGTTTTGACCTAAGGTGTCCTTGAACCGCCTTCGTGTTGATCCTTATATTTTGTTTACGTTGTCTTAAATTTTTAACACGCAATTGATTGCGTTTTAATTAGCTGGGATTTTTAATCTAACCGTTTCCTGCAAACACTTAAGCCCGTGACGAACTTGTTATTGTTTTCGTCTACAGTTAAATTCTATTATGAGTATGATGATAAATGCAATTTCCAATTACTCCTACTTACGGCCATTGAGTAAATATAATTCAGATTGGGTAGATAGATTTTATCGGTCTTTTAGTTATCAACTTACGAAAATATTATTTAGAATTCAGCGTGAGTCACAAAGATAGGAAAACAGTGAGGTTCAGCACCAAAGTTCTTCCCCTCTAATAAGTGTTTTGTTTTCCTTAAGTTTTAATGGTACTAAAAAGAATTTTGTATTTTTATCTCCTATTTTTTTTTTTATGAATGGTTTTTAGTTTTTACTTTTCGGTTATTGAAACAAACTCGATCACATTTGTGCGGTTCTTCTAGTTATAAACATATAACATATTTAATGTTGTCGACAAACCACTTGTATATATTTTTTTTAACTATAGCTATCCTTTAGTTCATCGATCCAGTCACAAAATACAAATATTTTTGATACCCATATTTTATAAGTTACAAACATATTCCTAATTATAGTGAATGATTGCAGAACCCTGACATCTATGATTTTATTTGTCTTTCAAATGGACAGTAAAATAATCCTTTTCCTCAATAAAAAAAAAAAAACAAAATATTGTTAATTCTTTTTACAGCCATCTCAACGGTCCGGTGACTAAAGCTCTCAACATTTTCTCTAATCCAAATAATTGCACACTAATAAAAAAAAAACGAAAAATAAATATAGCTGAAAAATGTAAACCAACAAAGCCGCACTACATACAAACGCTAATAAATTCCCAGTGCATAATTATTTTAATAACAAAAAAAAAAACAAAGAAAAAAAAATTGTGTGATATAAAAATTATGTAAATAACAAATCAGTATTTATTTTGTTTTCCTTCAAATGTTTCCTTAAATAAATTAGATTTTTTCTAAGTCTACTTAATTTTCATCAGTATTTTAAACTAATTGCTCTTTTTTAGCTGAGCTTAAGTATAAAAATCGTATATTTACTGATTTTGCAATTTGTATCGTTGTTGGATATTTTAAATAATTAATGTGTAGACTAAAGCAGCAACAAATAAGTATTATCCAAAGGTTGATAAAAATGTCGCGTCGGCAGTACGCTGATTTGAACTATACAAGATATTAAAATATAAAAAATTACGAGAAAAAGTTCAGAACCAAAAAAAAAATTCAACTAACATTTCTTTCCTTAAAATTAATAATTAACACAAGTAACATACTCTTGGAACTTAGATTTCCTTACAAAATTAGTTCTTAATTAATTTATATATTTATACAAAATTTCCCCGCCCTTCCTTCCCAATTAAACACTAAATATGCATAACAGAAATAACGAGAAAGATATTGATAGTAGTAATAACTTCCTAAATAGCTGCGATAGTAGTAGTAATAATAATAATACAAGTATACACACAATTAAAATAAATGACACACATTTAAACACAAATAATAACGGAGTATCACCAGGACACTACACACAGGATGACAAGTTTAAATTATTTACTATTTATGGAAATGGTGAGTTTTATTTATTCAAATCCTTTGATTTTTTTTTTCTTTTATCCAACAGATATTTTGTGAAACTCTTTTTTGTAGCACGCTCTTTTTTTATACCGAACTTGATTAATTTTTGCAAGTAATTTATGAAACAATTGTTTTTTTTTTACGATAGCTTCCTCTAATGGTGTTTTGTATTTTTTTTTTTTTTGTTATTTTTCAATGTACGGGGGGATAATGAAGCGCAGAACGAGGAAGGTTTTTTTTAGTGTTTTTGTCCGATAGGTATACTACCAAGAACCGACTGCGATGCAATTCTTTCCGATGGTTGTGTACTGCTAAAATTTGAATTAATCACAGCTATCATACTATCAGGACTTTAAACAACTGCTGTGAATATATTTTGCAGCAATTAATAGGACATTGGGGAGAACCTGCCTCAGATCCTCATTTTTATTGAACCCAGGCTTCTGTCGGCTCTGGCAATGCCTTATGATCGGAGAAGCATGACATCCATGTTTCTAATTTTTAAGACATTAATGTCTGGTGCTAACTCATTTTGATTCAAACAAACCTTTTATTTATAGGCTGTTCTCATAATATATGTATATACCGCCACCGGACAGAATAGAAAGACTCGACTTTCGCACTCTTTAAAATACGATCATACAATGACAATGAGCGAACTATCTGTCTGCTCATTAAAAATACGAAAGATAATAAGATTTAAGCCTCCTTTCAAGAGTCCCCACCCGAAGGTTAGGTTAGGTTAGGTTAGGTTAGGTTGAGTGGGGTTGTGAGATCGTCACAAACGACCAGGCACCATAGCGGGCCCATCGCCATCCCCAAGGAACCGTTACGGTTAAAAACCTAAACCAAATCGCCCAAACACTCAATTTCCCTACAGAATTTTATAATGGTCTCAATAATGTTTAAAAAACCAACCTCCTCCATGTACCTGCCAAGGTGCTTCCTTCTATTCCGAGCGATTCCTTGACACTCACATAGAATGTGGGAGATGTCTTCCGTGACTTGTAGGTCCTCACAACACCTGCACATGTCCGAGTTAGCTAGCCCTAGTCTCATGGCATGCGTCCTTAAAAGGCAGTGTCCACCGAAAAGTACATAAACACATAAATTCTGTACAAGTTGTGAGATAAGTCACGCATGCGTGTCTTTCATCAAACAAATCTTGTTGTAAAATATCTAAAACCGGCTGTCGTAGTGTCGCGCCCTGTACGTTACTGATTGTACAGTATTTATGCTAAAGTTTTTGTTTGCTTTATCGTTTACTGCTAGCATGTTTAAGGAATCAATTGCCCTCCTGTTTTCTTTTATTTTTTCGTTTACACTTTAAATCCGCGTCTGAAGATAACGTCAAGAAAAAAAAGTAGTTTCTAACTCATGAACTAGCCCTGGGGGTTTCCCATTATTTATCCAACTCGTTCTTATTGATTGAATATTTTCCTAAAGGTTCTTGATTACATTAAACAAAATTAGCATGTACAATTTCACAATTGTTCAGTGCCTAAGAATTCAGTTTTGAGATTGATCTGTTTTAAAAGATATGCTGACTCAATTTGCACTTTCGATCAAATTTCACCTTACGCCTTCTTTATTTTATTTCGAAAACATTTTTATTTTGCTATTAAGACTACAATATATCTAACAACAAAAAATAATGGTTTCCACTTTTTCAATGAACTTTTAATACATCAGAATTATGTTTTTAGTTTTTACACTTACCACTAATAAACTTATCGTCACATTACACTGTCTTTCACTACACAGTTTAAACCTTTTTTTAAGACTTTCACGAAAAATAAGTTCTTACATGTACCTTAATATTATGTATGCTGCTTAAAATAGCATACAAAGATCCTGTGAAAAATATGTACTTTTTAAGAAACATATAACACGTTTAATTGATTAAATATTATTCTATAAGAGAACAACACTTAGTGTTGTCTTCAATGTTTTCCTGAATGGAAACTGGAAAATTCCTCCGTTATAACCGGTTTTTTGTTTTATTTGAGCTGACAAACTTTTGTTCCAAAACCACCTTTCAGAGCCTCTAAACTTAGTTAAAAATTGTCTATTTTAAAGACTGTCCATTTAGTACTTAGTCTGACATGAAAACTTCCATATGAAACAAAATGGAAAACATAATATTTACATTTAGGAACCTGTCAACATTAATTTTATATTTATTGTAGAATTTGTTCGATTGCTTAATATAAATTGACATATTTTTAGTGTTAGAATTGCTGCAATTAAAATAAGATTCAATTTTTCTACATTCACGTTAGAGGCAACTAAGAACTGTCATATGACATCTGATAGTCGATAAGTTGGTATCAGCTATACCCATTAACAGGTTACTTGACAGCACAATTTAAACTAGTTGACAGCTGCGTACAGTATGAATTTCCGTTAAATTATATCAGGCTAGATTCCATGCAATCAGTTAACATTCGACAGTGTGACTGAAGTATGACACTTGCCATACTTGAGTTCAGTCTTCAGTTCGTTTTATGTTGTACACCGCAACAACAATCCGATAAATTTTTGTACTCTTGCGAACTTTATTTTTGCTGCAATCCGCCATTTTGCTCTATCTCAAATTTCCTATTTATGTACGTAAAACACAATAAAGTGTGAAAAGATTAGGAGCGACAGCATTTTAACTAAAACTTTAAAGCACAAAAGTGCGAAACTGTGATGGGTAAAAGTAAATTGAAGCTAATGTCATATGTATACTTTAGGTTTTTTCCAATGCTGTTACAAAAAAGTCGTTAATCGTTTTGTGAGTTATTTTCATAAAAAAAACGGTATCGCAAATTTGTGACAGAAAACTTAACGAAGCGCTTACAGTTGGATCGATCCCGCAAGGTTCCAGTAATTGATGGTTTTGTTATATTATATGTCTATCAATATCTAGACAAATATTCAGAATTGGCTTGCAATTTAGTTAAACCTGTTATGCAGTGTATTTGACGGCCGATTGTTAGTCTCGCATGTAGATAACTGCAAAATTAGAAACTCAAGTCTGCATCTTTTATCCTTTCTGCCAAATTGGCGGAGTTTAAAATAAAAGCTCGTGCCTACCTCCTTTCCGTATGAAGCAAATATGTCCAAAGGAAGGTATCTTTAAAACAACATGCACTTTTACCAATTTTGATCGTAGAGAGTCACTGACATTTGCGCAGCTAACTTCTAACCTCTACCACCCCCTCTTGAAAGGAGTTTTGTTTATTACCGTATTAAATCTCTTTAATTGTGTTGTTGCTCTAATTTGTTATCGTTCGAAAGGGTTTTTTTCTGTTTTTTTTGTGATGATGTCACTCACCCAAGAAAGAATTTGTAAAAGCTCAGCGATATTTTGGAAACAGATAAAACGTCCTGTTAATTATTAAAAGCAGTCGAATTTGTTATAAATTTATTGACTCTTTTGTTGTGATATGTTTTCAGATATCTTTAAATTTTTATTAATGCCCCTATGTGGATGTGTGCAAAGGTCACATTATTTAACAAGTTCGTACTAAAATTTGACAAACCTCTTCTCCTTGAATTGTTGTGACCGGAAAGAGTTAGCATTTCCATTCAATCTTCCGGAAGTCGTTATCTGATCAGACCAGTTATTATTTTCAACCTAGTACGTTATTGCGTCTGTCATATTGAATGAGGTCCAATGAACTTGCAGTAGAAGCGTGGACTCTACTACAGAAATATTTGAAATAACAAAAAAATTCCTTCAATATTTAACAGAATTCACACAATCAATTCTGTTGCTATTACTCGGTAAATATGTATCTATCTATGTACGCATTTATTTATGTGAGATTGCATTTCTTTGTTTATAAATTTTGTACAATCGCTGATAGGGTGGCTGCAAGATGCGATGCTCACATCTCAGTTGTCGTTGACAAGTCTGTGATAAAGCATCTGTTTGATTTCGTTTTTATTATTGTTATAATTAATCCGACCAAATGAGTGTCGATACAGTGCGGGAGGTTTCCTTTGACTTGGTTGATGAGTTGATAAGAATAACACATTTAACGCCAAAGAATGTTTACACAAGAGATATCACATCATATACTGAGGAATATATACCAAGTGGTATGATGAACTTTATTTGCGAATTAATTTCATTTTCAAGTAACACATTCATTTAGAAAGATTGTACTGGTCATTATTTGGATATCTGTCCTGTTTTACTAGAAAATATTTTATGGAGGTGTATTGAACGTTTACTATGGGCGGCATGTGGCAAAATAGCAGCCTTATCTGAGTCTGCAAACAGAAGCTATTTTTGGAAATTTGATTACTGAACTGACTGCTGATTCGAAGCGATTAACGTAATCTTAATTTAGGTGCAGTTTTGTTTTACATACTTTGAAATCTGTGACGTAAATGTGTTTTGTTAGAATTTTTTATTAAATACGCAAAACTTTTTCCCGCGATGAATATTTTGACAGTTGATTTGTGTTAATTTTATAATTATTCCACTTACGTTTAGACTTACGATATACGCCCCTAAGTCAAAAGCTGTAGATGCAAACTCCGCTTTACTATACCTCGTTGTTCTGTCTTACGTCATTTTAATTCGGCGTACATTGATTCTGTTTGACAGAAACACTATCCGTTCGTATGCTGGACTAAATTTATTAAAACATTGCCAACAAGCTAAAAGTTGGTTTTATTGCAAATCTGTCTCATAAAATCCAACTAAGCTGTCAATAGTCAAATCAGCCCGACGATATGCAAGTATTTGTGATAAAGTTGTGTTAACTATCACATTTGTTGTGAGTCTTGATTTATTGGTTTGTGTTTAAGATTGTAAGACCATTTGAAACAGTGTTTTAAACGCAACTGCAATAGAAAATCATCAACTTGAACAACACTCCCTTCACTCAAATTCATTCACTGCTTATTTGTAGATTCAAGATCATGTGAAGTTTACATTTTCAATCGATTGACAAATACTCGTAGTCACATGTTTGATAAGGATTAAAAGTAGGTAACAAAAAGATTATTCCAGCGCATGCTATAAATTACTTTCTATATGAGTGCGTGATTGGCCATAAAAGTAGTCACACTTTTGAAGGATTTACACGTTTCCTTATCTTTTGTATTTCATGTGATTCCTTCCACTTATTTTTGTTAATCACTCGCTTTGACATTTGAAAAATATATCAGGTGTTGCTAACAAGTTGGTAAAAATTCCCATACTTATGAAGTTTCAAGCTATCAAATCGGTAAACAACAAATTGAATATCACGATGACATCCGCAACAGACACTTAAATAATATTTAAGTTAAGAACTCTGTTTAATAATTATTTTGTTTCTTCTATTGGCGTTCATCATTATGTATAACGTGTGATATTTGGGAAAAGTTTGTGAATGGCGATCATTTCTCTATGCCGCACGAAATGATGACAGATGAGGGAAATAAATTTTTATCGTATTCAAGTCGCGAAATTCATTTGTAAATGAATACCAAATGAAATTGTGTCTGTCGTCGACCAAATTTAATGGGTCTCTTCTCATCTTTAAGGCTGGTACGCAGTTCAAGTGAAATCCAATTTTTCATACAAATTTTTCACTAGGCGGTACGCAGTTCGAGTGGAAAATAGCGCTTCCAAAACTGAGTCGTAGGTGGCGATGCGAAAATCTCTCCACAGCTTTTTCACTTGGTTTTTATTGACCGTCGCATTAATTTTTTGACATTTCAGCGTGAAAAATGAAGTGGTTTAGAAATTTATTGAAATTTCAGATGTTTCCTTAAATGAATATGTAATAAGTTTTTCGCACTTGCAAAGTAGTTTTTTCATTGAATATAGTGCGAGAATGTTAGGTGTAGGTACAAATATTTGGCGGCATATTTTTCTACCCAGTTTTGCTCAAACAATACCAGCAGATGATCTTAGAAATAATTTCGATGCACTGTTAATTGTTTAAATTTGACGACTGTTTATTTTACAAATGAGACATTATTAGCCAAATTGAAAACTATTAAAATTGGCATGAACAAAATACGAACCATTTTTTTTTTGTGTTTTTGGAGGTTCGCTGGAAGGGAAAATCATCGAAAGTCATTCGCGAGCTAGTAGGTACGCGAGAGATGCTTCGACAATAGGGAGGCCCTTTCAGCCGATCTAAAACACCTCCCGAGGGCACTGACTTTTGCCAACCGAATATGATTGCGCCTATAGCCGTTCGACTAATCGAAAGATCCCTCGTTTGTAGAATTTCGGAACTTTTTCGATAGGAAATATATTGACTTAGCTAATTTTTATAGATCAACATGTTTTATCCGCCTTAATCTCCTGATTACACTGCCTGTATTTAATAATTCGGTTGATTCTAAGCTAACGTTTATTGAGAAGCTCTGTGCAATTAAGCAACTTGTTCGACTTCTTTCTCCACTGTTCTAATATCTAGATCCGTATGTAGATCAGCGTTGTGCGTGTACCAAAGTGCATTGACTATGACTATGTTTCTTTCTAATATTTTTGAAATACCTTAATTTTTTAGAAATACGTTTGGCGCGGTCATACCCACAACTGGTGCCCGTAGGTCCAAACTGGTTGCAGAATTTGGTTTTATAGCAATAACTTATTGTTATATTGTGGTTGGACACGGATGAATATCTTCCGATAAGTCAATACATTTAACTGTATCACATGATTCACAAAAAGTGAAGTTTCCAATTTGTTTCTTCCAGCTGTTTTCGTGTCTAGTAAAATAAAAGTGCGAGAGTTGAATATTGGAGTAACTGCTACAAAAAAAGCTCAGTCACCCTGCATAAATTTCTCCAACTAAAATCTCCAACAAAATATTTCACTCTATTTCACAGCACTTTTTGGAGAGAAGTGAAAATTTCACTTCACTCGATCAGCGTACCAGACCAGCCTTTATACGTATACATACTTGCTTTACAGTTGTTTAACACTATATTCTCTGTGGGATTTCATTAGCACTCGTACTATAATTGCTCCATTTTTTTTTTGTCTTACATGAATATTTTTTTTTATGCTGTTACTTTTTTCTTATTATGTGTTTGAAAACTTTTACCACCTTATTTTCCTGTGCCTGTTTCTCTGCATGCGATCTTTGAAAAATGCATCATAAGCTATGTGTAATTTTGCTTTGAATTTAAAACTGAACTAATAATTATTGTTTTACCTGTTGTTTTCATTGCAGACACCGACAATGACAAATTGTCCGGTCTACCACATTCGACAACTGGTTCACTAAGCTCAATCATCACGACGTCAATAGCATCATCAGAACCTGATCCAGGATCGGATAGGGGCGGTGCAGGTGGTGGTCACGATGGTGGTGGTAGTAGTGCCGGTGTACCGGGTAGTGCCGATGAGAAATTAGCTTTAAATCGTCCTGGTGTCAAACAAGAGAAATGGACGACCATACTGGTGCAGGTGTCGATACCGTTCTTTTTGGCCGGTATCGGCACCATCGGGGCCGGTATTATCTTGGGCCGAGTTGAGGTGAGCTTAACTTTATTTTCTACCGCTCTCCCCATTTTGATTTCTATCTAGGTGTATGGGAAACGGTTTAACGGACGTAAATCATGAAGTGTGCTGTGGGCTTGATTTGTGTTGTATTAAGTTAATTACCGACTAATTAAGGTGTACAAGTAAAGTAATTATCGAGTAAATAACGTTTCTCGTGTGTATTCAGTTTGAGCAAAACAAACATTTCCCAGATAAAAGATGCTCTGCTATAGGCATCGACAAAAGGGGCTATAAAAATGCGATGTCTGTATATTTTATTGTCCTGTGCAATAAATTACGACGAGATTTTTAAGAAATAAAATTATCTTAACAACAAAAATGAAAGAGTGCGTTGCAAAAATAAAAAGCCGCCCGACGAGTTACGTGTTCAAATTGAATGCACCTTGTCTGGATTTTGTCATTGTTTTTTGATTGGATGACACGCTATTGAGTTGTGATATATTTGTGCATAATATTTATGGATCTCATGCATTTCTTCTTCAAACAGCAATATCATGTATCCATGGTATCTTTTTTTGAAAATAAAACTGCAATTGATTCATAAAACTTATACAAATTATTTTGGCACGTATTCTTTTTCTGCAAAAGTGCTGGAACTTAGCGTCGGAAAAAAAATGTCAAAATTAGCATTAAGAGTCTCAAAGTTACAAGAACATAGAGCAGATGCCGCTGAGATCAGACATAGGTCACTAGAATAACTTTCGATTTCTGTCAACGTCTAAGAATGTTTTCTCACCAGTATGCACGATATTTTAACACGAGAGGCTGCCTGTAAAGGTCAGCATGAGATTAATTGAAGTTCATATTTGTGAGTAATGGTTGTTTGATTAAAATGCAGTTATGCAACAAAATATGTTGCTGTGGCGTGACTTATGGAACAGACCTAACCTACCAGATGGTTACTGGAAATCAATCAGAAGTCAGTTGGAATTATAAAGGTTTATGGATTTTTTTGCAGTAGCAGATAACGATTTGATTCAACTGTTTAATTATGGTGTAATTATATTTGACGTAACGTTGTCTACTCAACTGTAAATCTTAAGTAAGTTCTTATTTATATATAGAAAATCATGAAAAGTTCAACTCTGGAAATTTTAAAAAGATGTTTAGCCCAATTTTGAAAATTGCTGTTGCAGTGCAAACGAAAAAATATAAAAAAAAAAAACAGGCACAAAACTACAGGAACGCTTTGAAGCTCGAATTTGCAAGATGCATACAATAAAAAATAATTAGAAACGTATATTTCTTGTAAAGAAACTCAAGTGATACTTTTTTTTCGCAATTGGATTTCTTTTCTTGCAAACTAAACAGTGAAGGTTATAAGAATTAAATAACCAATTAACATTTGAGAGGCTTGACATTCATCTGTCAGTTGCAACAAACTATGTCGTATCATACTTGTGTACTAACAATTTTTTTAGTGGGTCATATTTTGCTCTCTCCTTGTGGCTCATTTTTGCAACACATGACAGTAGCAGAAAGGTAAACTTAAAGTCAAGCAGCAACGTGCATACAGTGACATTTATGCAATCGACTGAAGTTGAGAAATAAGTTCTTGCTTAATTTCCCAGTCATCCTAATAAAATAGTTTTGTTGAATGTCACAAAAAATTACCCTCACTTTGTTATTATATACAAATATACATGTCGAAAAAGGTCGAGTTGTATTCCTTTGTGCGAATTATCTATGGTTATGACGCTGGGAAAATACCTATAGGTTGATTATGGCCTAATTCTATTTTTAAAGCATTTGACAAAAACAAACCAAAGTTATGAGAAAAAAAATAATAAATAATACTCGCTTGATTTTGAGAGTTATTGTGCTATCAAAAAGAGTATAAATTCATTAAAACTTTTAATTGCGAATGGCTACCATTTTAACATGGCACGATATGAACGCAATAGTTCGTATTGTAGGAGTAATATAATTAAGCGTGGTAAATTGGGGTGATTTGTGTTTCTTATCTTGGGGTGGTATACATTTGACACAAATATAAAATTTAAATTATTGGCGTGGTCCCTCCCGTAAAAGAATATACATTTTTCCGAATGATATTGATCCTATTAAATTGTTTCATGTCTTTCATCTGTATAATTTAAAGCCGAGTTGGCAAAATTTTCTAATCCAACGCTCGTTTTTGACAGTTCAATATTTTGACTTTCAATGTGAATTTTCTACGACTTTGTCGTTAAAATAATAATAACGACGATATTTCCCTACTTTGCTCAAATTATCTTACTTGTAATGTTCTTATTCACTTTATTCCGTGGCTTATAGTCTGCTGGAAAAATACAAGTACTGTTTAGTAAACATTGCCATTTAAATCTGAGATTATTTTAGCCTTCAAATATTCCACTTACCCTAGTCTGTGGTTGGACTTTTCTTTCAATACAAATTGTTAGCTGTCAAACTAAGAAGATCCTACTCTTTTTAGTTTGACAGCTAACAAATTCCCTCTGAGACATACAAAACTACTTAAGAGTTCCACAACAAATTTAAGAACATTTCAGTTTTGAGAGCGGAAGCACATAAACGTTATTTTCAGTTAATTTAACAGATTGCAAAAAAAACTGCTGCACTACAATTTGGATAGGTAAATCTAATGTCGTTTTCCATTGGGACCACCAGAAATCTTTTTTCAGATCTCAGATTTTACGCAGCAAATGGAACATGCAACGAAATTGATCTGCTTTCGTAAATGCATTAGTGCGTTATTTGACAGCAATATCAGCTGTTCAAATTGCATTTGTTTTTGCAAAAATCACAAATGGATATCGACTTGAAAAATGTTTCCCCTATTGCACATACAAATGGAGTATTTTTGGTGATTCGTAGTCTTCAGATGACGAGGAAAACTATGCAACTCTTAAATTTTATCCATGGCTATTAAATGTATTTCGTTATTTTGGTTTTCACGAAACTTCGCCAATTTGTCTTGGAAGCAAACTTCTTAAAATGACGTTAAACAGCTGTGCGAAGTATATTTGTATTGTGTGTAGATTTGAAAAAATATCGAGATCTGCAAAAAGTGCTCTGAATCGAAAAAAGATTGATTTTTGGTCCCAATGGAACATGAAAAGTGATTAATTTTTGGTCCCAATGGAAAACGACATAAGCCAATCAAAACTGAAGATCGTTCATTCATGTGACATTATTTAGTTGACGTTTATGGATGGGAAGGCGACGAATGGAGGAAAGAAATTTGTGACTGAGTACTGATTTGACAGTTTTTTTATGTGGCCGACGTAAGAAAATTGACGTTACCGACCAGTTTGGTTTTTAATTTCAGGGTACCTATATATCTCGTCTTGACCAAACCTAATTGACTTAAGATAACTAGATTGTGGAGTGTTTTTCATCAAACGACCATTCAGCCGCATAAACTATAAACAAAACTCGACATCTACAAAACTACAGACATGAATTGATTTAAGCTCTTTTAACCCGCAGACTGACTTGTTAAATGTTTAATCATAAATTAAAAATCGTTACAGAAATGGAAAGTGTTCAAAACAGTTACCGAACTGTTCATCCTGGTTCCTGCCCTTCTTGGTTTGAAGGGAAATCTTGATATGTGCCTGGCTTCACGACTCTCAACGCAAGCGAATCTGGGCAATATGACATCACGTAAAGAAGTCATCAAGATGATTGTTGGCAATATAGCTTTAGTTCAAGTGCAGGCGATAGTTGCGTCCTTTTTAGTATCCTTATTTGCCATATCAGTTGGTGCCGCCATGGATGGACACTTTAGCTATCAATATACCATGCTTCTGATAGCGGCGAGTATGTTCACTGCGACATCGTCTTGCTTTGTTTTAGGTAAGCTACTGCAAAGGAATATAGCAAACATTTACTTATTAACAATAATTGTAAACATCTTCCAATAGACTTCGTGTTAGTGGCTGTGGTATTGTTATCGCAAAGATTCCGATTAAATCCGGATAATTTGGCAACTCCTCTGGCGGCGTCAATTGGTGATGTAGTATCTATAAGTGTACTCTCGTTTATCGCGTCCCTTCTCTTCGAGAACCTGGGTAAGTTATATTATACCGGATTCGATAAAAACGTTAATAACCTTTGACCATTTATTGCAGAAACCCACCTATGGATTACTTTTGTAGTGATTGCTGTTTACCTTTGTCTCCTACCTATTTGGGTAGTTATTGTGTATAAAAATAAATATACTCGTCTTATTCTGACGAACGGCTGGATTCCTGTACTCTCGGCGTTGTGTATTAGTGGGTGAGTGCCTATTGAATTATTACAAAAACACTGATCTTGACACTTTTTGTAAGTGTGCCGGTGGGTGTCTGAAGAGATATATTTCTAATTTCTGAATACATACCTACACCTGATTTGGCGGCTCTAAACTAAGCAAGAAAATAAGATATACCTTATAAAAAATAAGAGGCAACTCATGTGTCATGTCCATGACTACTAGTAAGACCTGGTCAAGGTTTTGACTTGGATAAATGAATGAGTTCCCAAGAAAGGCACGTGTCTGATGATCACAATTAAATCAGTAGCGCGGACATTTGGATAGGTCAAAAGCACCAAAGAGGATGTTCATACAATAATATTGTTTTGTTAGAAATCGAGGAGAAGCCCGCTCAGGTAAACAATAAGTGTTCCTAGAAACACTACTTGCTTCGAAGTCACTTGAACCGATGAGTGAAATCAGACAACAAAGCATTGGTAAACAAGTTGGTTTTCGGGTAAGAAGATCATGGCTTGAACACGTGAAGCTGCTGAATCTTTCAGCACTGGTGGGCACGTGCTTACCAAATGTCTATTTTTAGCTGTTGATCGCATTTGTTGCGAAATTTATTATTGATATGTGTGCTAAGTTATTGCTAATAACTCGATTTATATAGTTTTGGCTGGTACATGTACATACTTGCAAATGGATACATGATTTCCATAGTCTAACGCCCAAAACGCATAAATAGCGACTGATATATCAGATGTTTTAATGAAGAACATGCAATGATATCAACCTTGTGACACTGTGGAGTGCCCTATATGCGCAATTTGTCCAAACGTTAACCTTACAAAAACTACGGATCGAATATGAAACCAAACTTGTTCGAACAGAAGAGTAGAAAGGGCGGTTAAATGTTGTTTGCGCTGTGTTAGCTTTACATAAAACGTTAGCTTATACAAATTCTCTAACTAATTGCATTTTTGTGTCCTTTCAGATTCGGCGGTCTGGTTCTTGATGCTTCCGTGGACGTCTTTAATGGTTTCGTTGTGTTCCAACCGATTATCAACGGCATCGGTGGTAATTTGGTTTCTGTGCAGGCTAGTAAGATCTCCACAATGCTTCATCAAAGTTCTATTATCGGTATAATCCCACCACACGCCAAAATCTTCGAATGGCCATGGAGGGCACTCTTCAAAGGAGGTAAATTAATTGCAAAAAAATACTCCCTCACCTTCTAACCACTAATGACCTGTTACGTTCATTGCAGTACCTTACGCAAAATCGGCCAGAATACTGCTCATGCTGTCCATTCCCGGTCAAATATTATTCATCTTTGCGGCTGATTACATTCACATGTCAGAGACAACGATAACCGCTGCATTCGTATTATCGTACCTTTGTGCGAGTTTGATACAGGTATTTTTGAAAAATACACCGCTCCTCGTGCAGCACCAATCAATAACAACAAACAAATGTTTTCTCTATTCTAGGTGATGCTTCTCTTGTATTTAGCGCACATCATCATCCATGCCATGTGGAAGTGGAAGATCGATCCCGACAATTCTGCCATCCCATACTTAACCGCTTTGGGTGATCTCTTCGGATCGAGCTTACTGGCGGTGGCGTTCCTCTTCCTCGTGTCTATTGGTAAGGAGTACGGCGCTGACACAGATATGATCGATGCAGCTAACTAAAAACAGACTCACACCCACACACTAAGGAGCTCACTTCTCCTTGCCCTCGTCGTTTACTCCTAGTGAACAGTACCTAAAAAATATAAGAAAAAATTCAAAATAACCTAAAAGTATAATGAAAAATAGTTCTAGTTTATAAAGAAAAAAATCCAAGTTGTTCAGTGAGATTCCATTCTACACCAAAAAGAAAAGAAAATATGTATACACAAAAAACCCACTTAAATCAATTTAGTGTATTATAAGTTTAAAGAGTGATTCCTAGTTAGATCAAGGCAAACGAAGAGAACTTTATGTGAAGTGAAAACGACAGAGATATTAAAAGATCCCATATGAAATAGCAGCTATTTTTGAAAAGAGCTCTTTAATAAGACAGTGTGTGTCCTTGATTTTAGTTTAAAATGATGTGTCAGAAACAAAATGTCTTTGTTTGCAATTAACGAGAGTAAGCCAAAACGTGAGCAAAATCTATTTTGTGAATTTCTCCACCATTACAGGGAACTAAAAAAAAAAACACAAAACGCAGACAACTCTTGTTTAGTTCTATAGTTTTCTAGTTACAAATAATATTTTTGTTTTCTATTTTTAAGTTCGAAATGAAGTGTTTTTTAGCCAACCAATTTATGCTATAAGCAACCTGAGGCAATAATTTGTTTGAATGTCCTTTTTTTTATTTTCTACTTTCTTTCTTCTTTTTTTTAACTGCAAACAAACAGAACCATTTCTGATTCGTTGTGCAAATTGAGAGATAAATTATGAAAATTCTTCCGATTGCAGATATAGTATTATAATATTAAATTATTATTGATTGCGGGTTTGATTTTTACAAGCCGATAGGTAGCATTTTAATTGTATAGTTTTTTTTTGTTTTTAGTTTAATTTTATTATTAGTTCTTTTTTGTTAGGTTTCAATTCGCAATACATTGTGTGTAAAGTTTCTAGGTTATAAGAATGTAAACAACGTGTAAACTAAACTAAAGAATGATTGTAAATAGAATTCGTATACATTAAAAAAAATATGCAACTGTCCCATATTTTTCACAAACAAATTTTCTGTCCCCTTTATCCATTGAATAAAAATGTAATGATATTAAGTTGTGTCTTTTTTCTGTACAGTTTTCGATTTTTTTTTATATGAAATTTTCTTAACCATGTAACTACGATGAGAATGTAAACAGGAAACCACAAACGTGAAAAGACATAGGACATTAAAAAATAAAAAAACAAAAAATGTCAACAGTAATATTTAAGTAATGTGAAGGACTTGTGATCGATATTAGTTATGTTATTGTTAATAAAACAAAAAAGTAATTTATAGAAAGAAAAAAAATGTTGATTTTGTGCTTTATCTTGTAGATCCCGCAAACTTTGCAAGGATGCTAAGAATACCGGAACAAGTGTATTCTACTAAACTACGTCGTGTTTTTGGAAGAGGTTTTTTGTAAGATGAAGATATTGGAATAAGGTGAGTTTAGTTGGTTTTTAAAACCTACAAAAGGCGACTTGAGATTCTGTTTATTTTAAGTCATTGTTGTAGTATTCGTACCTGGGGTCGAATCGTCACGAGCATGTTTATTTTACATGTTAAACAAAAACAAATTCATCACTTTATGCTCGTTTAGGAGGATGCGATTCGCCCCCTGTTCTAATTGTCGTTAGAACTTGTAAGAAATGTTAACCATACATGCTAATAACACCCTATGCTCGGGCAATGTCATCTGCACATATCTCTTTAAATAAGGTACGAGAGTTGTTTGATAAGTCAGTGACTTTTTCGATAACCCATATTTTCTGAACGTTCGGCGTCATTTGTGTTGGTACGACCACAACGGAACAACACAAATGAAATTTTCGAGCATAACCTGTGCCCCTGTGGCTTCGCGCAGTGGCTTAGTGGTTAGTGTGTTGGACTACTAAGCGAGGGGTTCAGGTTCGAATCCCGCAAAAACCCAAATTCCAACTCAGGGTTTTTTTTCACTGCGCCGCCTCTCGCGAACGTCTGACAAACATCCGAGAGTATAACTGTCATGAAAGAGCTTCTCAATTAGCCGTTTGGAATCGGCATAAAATTGTAGATCCCTTCCATTCGTTCCAAAAATGAAAACTCACACAAAACGAATGGTTGCGAGAAGCTAGGCCTAGGGTCCCTACGGACCTGTTGCGCCAAAAATTATTATTATTTAACCTGTGCCCCTGTGGTCTATAATCAATATTGATGCGAAGACCAATTGCACTCGGGGAGTCACTTATGCCAAGGCCAATGAGCGCATTCCACGACTCAATGATTTAAGTATCGACTCTACTTGTCTATTAATGCGTCTCCCCTCTTGCCCATTCGCCGACGTTATAAATTGATGCCAAATGCTGTCAGATAACAAGCCCTACGGTCAATATCAATCAGTTCGTATTTTCTATTTGTTTTCATCGTCCATGGCTTAATTATAAAATATACAAAAGTATACAGTAACAACGAAACCTTCAGTTTTCTATTGAGATCTTAACACAATCCGGTGGCAAATCAATCCCATTTACATTCTGATGGTGACCTGGGCGTACCTGGGAATAACTGAAACAGTACACCAGGGATTGTCAGTAGGGAAAGAGTTAGTTACGCGATTCCGGGGGAAAGCAAACAATTAGTTTTTCAAGTTTATTTTGTCCTCGTGCTGGATAAGTCGATTCTACGGTGCTGCTTGCGGCTTACACATCGTCACCACGATCCTGAATTATGTCAGACTTTTAATGTCGTTTTCCATTGGGACCACCAGAAATCTTTTTCAGATCTCAGATTTTACGCGGCGAATGGAACATGCAATAAAATTGATATGCTTTTGTAATGGAACATGACAAGTGATTTATATCAAAAAAAGATTGATTTTTGGTCCCAATGGAAAACGACATATAAGTCAGACCTCTTGTGCGCCATATTGTTGGCAAATCTTGCTATGACATTTCATTTTACAAGATGTCATCAACGAAGGTGGCCCTCGCTTCTTCAGATTCGCTCTCAGATTTCCTTGTGTTCAATTCAACCGAAAAACATGACTTCCTGTTTTTTTGTTGATATTCATGCGATTGCAAAATGCGTAGCCTTCGACACCAAGATCGATTTCCAAACATTTTTACATACCTAAACAATTAAAAGAAATAGCTCCACCCTATGCAATGCGTTTGTTTACAGTTGAAAAAATTTAATGAAAACGCAAACAAACTCCACTTCTAGTTGTTGTCAAACTCAAACGCCCTTGCATTGGTCTGAAGCAAATCTGAAAAATAATGCAATTGCTATATTTTATATTTTAGCCAATATCTTCATAAATATGCATATTTATTAAATTTAAAGTATCACTTTGCGAAAGTCAAAAATGAGCCATAATTGAATCCGCGCACTTGTATTCCCGAGAATTACCAAAACAAAATGATCTTTTGCTGTCAAACGCTGGTCTAGACTTCAAAGTCAGAAGATATGTCTTCAGAGATGTCAGGAAAAAAAATCCGACTGAAAAGTCTAGATTTTTGTCATGTCCACAGAATCGCAGTCTACAAAAGACATATTGTTGTCGTGACTGAATTTATGTCTCGTGGAGACGCGGTGTTAGCTTCACGAATAAAAAATCTTACTGATGCATACATTTAGGTATATAGGTTAAGTCCTCTTCAACCAGGGGCCCTACTATGAAACTCGATTCTAAAGTGAAACTGTTCAAATTCGCAAAATCGCTACTCTGTAATTCTATAAGTAAGTTATGGAAACGAAAATCGAGCATCTCTAGTACTGCCAACCATATTTTTGTTTTCTTGGTACAAAATCGGTACTACCTACCTTTTCCGAAAGTTCATGTCAAATTCGTTCGAATTCGTAAATAATCATTCTACATCAAATGTGTTTGCGAGAGATCGATTTAAGAAAATTTTTTCTCAGAATGTAAGTAAATAAAAGATATAAATTAATAACTCATGAATATTTCATAAACACAGTAACATGTATGTATAATGTTTGTTTTTTGTACCAGGGAATCATTTCATTGTTATTGATTTTCATTAAAAAATCCGAAAATATGTGGACTATTATGTCCAAAGATTTGAATGCTGAAGGTCCACCTCAACACGGTGCAGCGGGATGGAAAAAGATAAACAAAGTTTCAACACTGACAAATTTATTTATTTTATTTTTGTTTCATTAGGTTCGGGCTGATTTTAATGTACATGCCAAAGGCAAGTTGAGAAAAAATTAAATGAATTCGTTCTGTTAAAATATTATACAACAAGTACATGAAGGCATCTTTCGAAAGGCGGTAGTTTTTAACAAAGCTGAAATAAAGTTATTTTATTCCATTCAAAATGTCTTTAAATAAATACTTAATAGAAAAACCTTTTTTCGCTTAGCCTTCGTTCAGCTCGTTGATTTTTTCCTGATTTCCTTCAGACTCCAACGAAATTGCGACATTTTATTGTTTCACGATAATTTTTTTGGGATATTCCAAACAAACTGCGAGACTCGTTTGGGTTATGTCAACCAGTAGTAGTAGTAATTTTATTCATTGACATAAATTCATTAATTTTTACAATAATTTACAATAAACTTTGGCTATTGCCGTCAGCCGAAGAAAAGAAAATGTCAACCATAATGTGAGAATCGTTCGAAAATCGCAAATTTGTGGGCAAACAGTTTGGCATTACCGGCATTCGATTCTACTTTCATAGAAAGTACCATTTACAAGTAGAATCGCAAATATCTTTCGAATAGAATCAATAGAAGAATCGAGTTTCATAGTAGGGCCCCAGTACATTTTCTAAAGGTAATGGTGGCGTATACGTAACAAATTTTTGTTTATTCTTTATTGCTGGGAATAGATTGGCATCTCAGCAGCATTGCTGAACTTCGCGTGTGTATCACAGTTCCACTTTGATAGTTTATTTTTGACTCACAAGTAAGGGCTCTATTAGGATTAGCAAGCAACTCGACAGCAATGAATTGTCTCCATTCATGTTTGGATCGGTATTGTCTAGCCAAATCGAAGTGTTGCCTCAAATAAGACTGCCTTCATTTCGTCCACATATCTACAGTGAGAAGCCTTTTTCTGTGTCGAATCGCGTTCCCCGTGTACGAGCAATACGTTATGGAATTTGTTTTAGCTTCTTGTATAATCAATCTAAGCACAAGCTGCCTGCAAGTAACGATTCAGACATCGAACCCGGTGCTACTTTGTTGAGTAAAAACTTAAAGACACTCCTCTTAGCAATGCAAATAAAACAAAAATCCCTTGCGCAATACTCAAAGCATTTTTATTTTGAAATGACATAAAATTGATCCCAATACTGGTGATCGACATGAATACCTCTACCCGTGTCTGGCTTGCCTTCGCCTAATCTCTAACGGATAACCGACAAAATTACATATTATTTTCGTTTGTATTTATTTATAAGCTTATCTGATATAAGAAATATAATTTTCTCTTGTAAAACATTTAAATGGAAAAAGTAGACAACAAAAACAGCTCTTGTTCACAGAAAAAAAATATTAAAGCATCCAATTTGGAGGAAATCAGATTTCCCTTCGATCTCTCCCCCATCTGATGAGGGAGAACCATGTGAGTTTTAGGACAGGAATTGTTCGTTTATCGTTGGTGAATAAGATTATGCAGACATTGGGCCTGGCACAGCTATGCTGTCCTTCTCTGGATGATGATGGTGGCGTGATGTGCGAGCCTTCGTTGCAGGCAATTTAACTGCAGCAGGTAGCTGGAGTAGGGTCCAAGCCTGAGCGCTTGGTGATTGCCAGACGAGTGAACTCTTCAGCGGTTGTGGGATGGATTCCAATTGTGTTCATAAGGATGTTCATTGTGAGACCCGATCTGTTGATAAAAGCAATGCATTAGTTTATAGAAAGAAGATGCAGATTGGGCGTTCGAACTTACTTAATAGCTGCGGCGAATCCTTGCATAATTTCGCCTGCAACTGGTCCGATGTAGTGGAGCCCCAAGACCTTTTGGTCGCCAGACCGTTCGGCCACAGCCTTCAAGTAGCAATACCTCACACTCTTCTGAGGAACAAAGAACTCGGTGGGCTTATAATACCCATGGTAGACCTCAACATTGTCTTCTCCAAGCTTGGCAACGGCATCCTCTTCACTCAGACCTACTGAACTGTACTCCAGCGGCGAGAAGACAGTCGTTGCTACGTTGGTGTAGTCCATCAACTGTGTAGCGCCACCGAAAATGCGACGTGACAACAGACGACCAGCATGAATAGCCACTGGGGTGAGTTCTGGCCGGCCATGGATGATATCACCAACCGCGTAAATGTTCGGCACATTGGTCTCTTCCCTTTCGTTAACTGGAACTTTGTCACCCTTGACTGCAACGCCAGCGTTGCTCAATTTCAAGTCATCGACGAGACCTTTACGGCCAATCGCCCACAGAACGGTGTCATAGACATCGCTGCCCTCTTCGTTGGTTTGCGTATTGATGTACTTTACAAGTAAACGTCCATCGGCTGTCTTTTCCACCGACTTGGGAATGGTGGTACGCAGGAATGGAATGTTCTTCTCAGCCATTGCATCAGCGACAATGTTTGCCATTTGCTGATCAAAGCCGCGCAGAATAACTGAGCGCACCATCACGGTGGCATCGTAACCGAGTCCCTTGAGGAAGCCAGCACACTCGAGACCAATATCTACAATTGAGAAGGAGTGTTATTTTCTTTTTCCAAGTTATATTTGACAACAACTTACATCCAGCACCAACAACCAGGGTCTTTCCTGGTTCCTTTTCCAAGCTGAAAATATCATCGCTGGTGATGCCAAATTCCACTGCTCCGGGAATGTCGGGGTAGCGGGGACGTCCACCAACAGCAATGACGACATTCTTTGCCGTCAGCTCTTTTTCGGTGCCGTTCTTCATGCGAGCGACGACAGTGTGGGCGTTTTTAAAGGATCCCAGTGCGTTGATGTACTCCACTTTTCTGGAAACAAAAACAAAAGCCTATTAGTAGAGCAAACGGGGAATACTTTTGCTGGTGAAGGATTGAGGAACTGAATGTGTAGCTTGATTTGAGTAGCTTATTTCGGATTCATTTTCGTGTTTCATTCCGCCATCGGACCGAGGTTGCTGACTCCATCAAATATCGTTGTGTTTACCACTGACTATAAAAAAGCTCATCATTTGGCGCGTTTTAAGTACTCAACTCAACAACTTAATTATAAAATCAGTTTCGATGGCTTAAGCACGAACTGTCAACCGGTTTGTTTGACTCTAAAATGCGTGCACCTACTAAATTGCGAATGCAGCAGTGAACCTTCAAATTACATCAAATAAACCGGAACAATTTTACAAGATTTCAAATGAATAAACAACTAACTGATCCGCTTTGTTTTGCCAGCTAGTCGATGGTATTACGACTGTCTTTAAACAAGATTCAAGTCTAAATAAAGAATAGGTCTCGTCTAGCGGCGGGAGTGTCGTCGATATTTGTCCACCTAAATCGTAGTTTCAACTGTAGACGTAGCCCAAACTGTGTTTACTCCGAACACAATGAAACTTGTTCACAATATTATTGGAAAACAAAAAGCTGGTAAGTCGGGGGTCAGATTCAGTAATGCAAGGCGAACAAACGTGCACACGAATGATTTGCCCCATGTTACACAAGCAAATTTATTCGTGTACACCAAATATGTTTTAACGTTTCGTCTTACAGAATCTGACACCTGATTAATGCGTCAGCTGCAATCTGGATTCCTTGCATTTACGATACACCCCCTTATCTACCTGTTGATGACAGATCGAGAAGTGATGGCACAATGATTTGTTTTAGTTAAAAACAGAAATTTAACCGAAACTATAATATTGAGTTGGTGAGTTGGAGAGTCTGCTACATTTTCTCTTGGAGTAATATGTGCACAGGTCTTGTTAACTGCAAAAGCATTTTAAAGCGCACAGCAATCTTTTCAGTTCTAATTTTCCAATCACTCATACAAATATTTTCAAATCACAAAACTTACTTGTCTCTCAAGTCGACTCTGGTCACCCAGTTGACCGATTTGACATGGTTCTGGACAGATTCGACAAGCTTCGACCACACTGGCTTCACTTGCTTGGCATTTTCCACTTGCCAACCGTACGCAACTGCTTCCTGAAAAAAATGTATCAACAAAGTCACATTGTTAACAACAATTCGCAACAATCAACAACATTTCGGCCGTCATTCATTTTACTCACATGAATTCCCTCGCCCAGGAGCGCTGCCTGATGCATCAGCTTCTTTGGAATACAACCAACATTTACACACGTACCGCCAATACCCCATTTTGTGCCCAATGTGGGTGTGGGTGTCACATAGTCAAGAACAGCCACTTTAGCACCAAGCGACACAGCATCTTTGGCGCACGCCAAACCACCGGATCCTCCGCCAATCACAACCAGGTCATAATCGTATTCGTCTGTAAGAAAAGACGAGAGGAGAAAAAAATCAGTTAAAAGAGTTGACATTGATTTTCGAGAGTCCACTTTCATTTTCTTTGGTTATATTCAGCACACACCAAAGAAAGAACTCATTTCGTCGGCTATATCTCATAAGGCAGTAGTAGTCGATGGCACTGATTCTCTCGTGCTCCAGCTGACTCTTCTGTCGTTGAATTTATTGTTAACACGTGAAATGAGTACTCCCATTTAGATCGTCCAATGAAATTGAGTCCGCAAATATTTAATGACTGATATAAGTAGTGTTTCAACAGAGTTTCTGCATCCACTAGAAAAGTTTACTTTTTTTTCTAGGGTAGGTAGCAACAGCAAATTGTCATGGCAACCATCGGTCATCAACAATGATTTAGTAAGGGTGTGTTAATGAACGGTGTCGCTGATGGATGACCCGCAGTGGAAGACAGTCATTTCAATTGCAATTAAAAATAAACGAATCAAGGTGGCAAACTAATTTTATTGTGTTCTTTTCCGATTTAAAGTTTTTAGGGCAACAATAGGCGTTTTTCTTTTTTAGTTCAGAGCTGAGCACTGAACAGAGTTCGAGCATTTTGAGCGCGCTCTGAACCATGCGTGCTCAGAGCGTTCAGAGGATGTTTTGTTTTTCCTGTTTTTTTTGTCCTTCAAATGTGACTGGAAGTGTGCATGTACATGTGTACTCAGCTTTTTACTCAGGATGCTCAGTCAATTTATTCTGAGCTCATAGAGCGCGCTCTGATCATGCTCTGAGCGAAAAAAAAGCTCTGAAGTGTCTGAGCTAAAAAAGAAACACGAACTTTTTGTATAACAGTTCAGGTTGTGCTCTGAACTAAAAAAGAAAAACGCCTAATGTTAAACAAAATGCAAATTGGAGTGCAAACCGTCGTAGGGGAAAACGTTTGCTACGAATTTTCTATGATAGTTCTTTCGGGATTCGTAGCAGAATTCCGAATACGACGGATTCTGTGATAGTCTTTGCCGATGGTTGCATTTATTTCAGATAGGTATAGATCGGATCGGCTAGATTGTCCGAGTCCTTCGCATACTCAGCCTATATAAGGCGTTTTTCTTTTTTAGTTCAGAGCTGAGCACTGAACAGAGTTCGAGCATTATGAGCGCGCTCTGAACCATGCGTGCTCAGAGCGTTCAGAGGATGTTTTGTTTTTCCTTTTTTTTTGTCCTTCAAATGTGACTGAAAGTGTGCATTTACATGTGTACTCAGCTTTTTACTCAGGATGCTCGGTCAATCGTCAATTTATTCTGAGCTCATAGAGCGCGCTCTGATCATGCTCTGAGCGAAAAAAGAAACACAAATTCGAGCTCTGAAGTGTCTGAGCTAAAAAAGAAACACGAACTTTTTGTATAACAGTTCAGGTTGTGCTCTGAACTAAAAAAGAAAAACGCCTATAATCTGCTTCCCTGTCTCGTCTGTTCTTTTAAATTCAAAAATATCATAGATAGTTGGAAGAGGACTGCAAGCAGCCAACCATGGACGGGAATGACTGGAGAGTTTGCCTAGGGCATGGATCCGCCCGCAGCAAGTAATGTCATCTTCTATTCAGAACCCGGCGAGCAATTAAAAGTGCACTTTTACAAGGCGATGACTAATAACCTATCCGAACAAACTTATCTACACATTTGATTTACTGCTAAACATGTGATATTTATTGGTCACGTTTATGGCTTCTTATTTAATGAAAAATAAAACAATATAGCACATAATCATTACAATGATTTGCATCCTTGAAAAGAGCAACATTACTTACAAGCAAGAGTTGATAGTTTGAAAACGAGTAACAGCGCTTACTTTGTAATCATTTCTGTCAACGTATAAAATTGATAGATCGTAACACATTTTGCCAACCAGGAAACTACATTAATTGCTTTGCGGGCGCACTATCTTGTTATATAAGAAAAAGTTTTGATTGGAACTTCATAGACTTGAAAAATGTAATATTCACTTCAACTTATCTCTGTGAGTAAAAATTATAAACTGTTTTTAAAGCAAATATGTGCACACTTTGTTTGACTTTTTTTTACCAGCTGTTAACTTTCACAGTCACGCTTGTTTATGCCAAAGCTGTTATGCGCGATTGGCTCCTCACTTTACTCAATGGAAATCGAGTTACAATCAATCAGCAAATAAATCTGTTATGCATGAGCAAATTCAGTCTCTCGGCTGACATGTACTAAAAATAGTTACAACACAAAAAAAAATGTATTTCTATAACTAACTAAATCTAATTACAATGATACTGACAAACAGAAAGCCGAGTCATTGTGACCGATACTTGTTGTGCGGCGTACATTTGGTGATGTCATCGTTCTCGTGCAAAGGCGTACGAATGTGTCCGGTTTTGTTTACTTGCAGTTGTTAAATATACCTACGAAAAGTTCTAACAGCCATGCTAACATCAACCAGACTACTTTACTCCGTCATATAAATACGAAAATCGACAACCCCAAATGAACTTTGACACTTTGTATTTGCTAGTTTGTGTTTGTCGTTTTGGTAGACCGTTGCCAAAGCGAATGAATCATTTATTTTCAAGAAATAATCGTAGATCCGGTAAACATGAGGAAAAGCAACTGAAGCTACTGCTAATGAGCTTTGAAGTGTAGGAAAATCAAATTTGTTCAACTGGCCTTGATTGGAAACATTGTTGAAATGACAAATAACACAATTTGGCGGGGAACAAATCATTAGGGATGAATTATGGTGGATATAGGAAAAGTCATCAATTCAGTTGACGTAATATGGTGAGACATTAGTGGGACACATGTTTTGTGGGCATTTTATGCAATTTGTAATTTTTATCCGTAATCGGCAAGACCTTTTTTAATTATTAAATCGGTAAAGGTAAAATGAGCAGTTATTTACTGTAACCTTCGTTAGGAAACTATCGACTAAGCGTCGTCTTACCCTACGTAACAATTGGTACCTATACCGAGCAACGATATAGTCCTTTTGCGTGTCCTTATTAAAACGAGCTAGGAGGTAGCACTGTCGCTAATACTTGTTTCGAGATCGCTCAAGCTACATCACACAAGCTCTTCATAATAAAACATTACACTTGAAGGTGAGTGTCCTAATCACTGAACAAGACCGAAGCTATGAAAATTTGTTAGGTTAGGTTCGGCTGAATGAACTGGGGTAGTCGCGCGACGATGTTCACTTCTCTTTACGGAATTTACTCATTTATTACGTAAGGCGCTGCCTAAATACTTTTCGCTTTGTGCACTACTACTACTTAGTTCAAAAACCCTGGACACACGGTACACAAAAACTGCTACTAAAAGGAAATAACGCTACATTTATAGTTATGTATGGATCCATAATATCGAAACCGAATTCGACAGCAACTGCTGTTTTGAAAGTGTTCGCCTCACACCTGCGTTGCTATATAAAGTTGGATGTAGCTTTTCGGCTGTCAGTGAATTTACCATCGTGGTTTGCAAAATCCTTGGAAATATCTCGATGACGGTGTCAAAGCCGTAGGTCATAGCTAATCGTATATCTATAGATCGCATTGATTGATTGATATCTCAAAATGGCCACAAGAGTTTCAGGTGGACCTTAAAAAAATGTGTATACCTTCTGCAGAATGTAACCCGTATGGAAAGCGAAGTGCTTTGGTATGAATATCAGCACAAAACAAAAAACATTACCGGACAAAACCAAACTTCATTCTCCACCATCAGTCATGAACTCGCATACATACTGATTTCTCAGAAACTATGGAACAAAAACAACATATGCCTGTAGAAAACTTGGGGAAATGGCATTAATTCATGGTAACGTTGCTACTACCGTTTTATGTGGCGGCTTTTCGATCGATCGATGAACCGGTTATTGACCATAATTACATGTTGTTAGTAGTTGTGTGTCTGCCTACTTTTAAGAGTACCTCATCATCACTAATTTGGTGACTAATCAAAAGGTGAGAGGCATTGAAATGGACAAGCCTTGGATTTTCAATCATTTTGTATATCAAAAGCCAATACGACGAACAAATATGTTCAATTTTTGGCTATTTTGAACAAATCCCTGTCAGATGGGAGCACGTACTGTTTATCTAATCAAACAAGTAGCGTAGTTTGTCGTTTGCTATCGATAACGATTGTGACCGAAACGTACCTTGTGGATGTACCTAGATTATGGATGTAATACCTTTTAAATATTATTCAGGTATGAGCACAGTTGTCAACTGACAAAACAACACATTCGAGCGAAAAATGCCTGGTTTAACGCAATCACTGGGTGGTATATCTAAGTTCTTAACCGAAAAGAGAAACAAACGATTTCGACGACAAGTCTATCTGGTCCGTTACGACCAATAAATATGATGCGAAAAGTGGAAATACTTTGAAAAATTCAAACCACAAACTTTCTCTCGTTGTCTGCCGATTCTAGACCGAGAATGAAGAAGCACAAAATGAGAATAACGGTGGAGTCCTCTAAGGTGATTGATTATAACTGTAATTGCGACTTCTTATAAGAAACTTAAGTTAAGTTTAACTTCTGAGTAATTTCTTTTCGGCTGCATTTCAAAAAGAGACCAAGATTAATGATCGGATCAAGCCGCAGAGATATGCGATTACTGATTGGAACCCTGACAGGTACACTGCAATAGAGACATACCCACCGACCATTTATACTGAACGATTATTGCAGTTCTGTGGGTCTTTTCGAACCCGAAATAATCTGCCAACAGTGGCAAAATATCGCACGTTAAAATTCAGAGTTCGATTACACATAAATATTAAACGTATCTAATATAATCACAAGTTATTTACAACAAACAACAAGGTGATAGAGTACATTCTACTAATAATCATACTTTTCCATGAGTAAACACTGTTCCACGTAGTCTTTTTACAAGCAAACAAATCTGCAGAGAAAACAGTGAAACGATTCAACGTAATAATAAATAAATATCCCGTCCACCACCACATCACTTGCTCCACAATTTCCCCATGATTTATGGCGATGAAAACTAGTCAAAGAAAAATTAAAATATATGTATATGTATAGTACAAAAATGAATATTCCGATGACTTCCAATATTCTGACAGCCAAAATTTGCAAGCAATTCCAATCCAAATTCCAATTCTGAAAATGAACAAACCGGCCGCAATCCGACTTCCAGATGTCAAATCAAATAACGAGAAAGAAAAAAAAAACGTATCGCACGCACTTAAATTAAACATTTGCAACGATAGTTGAAAAAAATAACCTTAATCGCCTAATGCTAAAAGAATTCGGGTTCGAACTTCGAAGTAAGCCCTGAAGCTAATGGAATAGAATTCCCTTCTACTACACAAAACAAGTTACGTAAGGCCGTATGATTAATTCGCAAACTGTTCGAAAACAATTAACTTGACTGCATCGTTCAACTAGTTGTGAAATAGAAATCGCAGAGATAATTTTCATCTGCAATTGTCCTACTCTTGGTACAGAGACACACCAGTCGATTTGTACTTACGGTTCGAAGCATAACATCTGCGTGAATAGCTTCCGGCAGTACTGCGAAACAAGGTTAACGTGGACCTCCTGCTCCAAATTGTTAAAATCGACATCCTCACGGCAGCTTAAAATACACCAAGCGAATCTTGATCGCTCCCAGACCCAGACGCGATAGAACAAAGAACAATAAAAAGGCGGAAGATAAGATTTCGATTTCACGATAACTTTCAGCAGTTCTCTTGGATTTTTCTAGAAACACACGTTTTGCAAGTTTAGTCAAAGATTTCACAATGAGTTCGATTTTAATAACGGGATGCAACCGAGGAATCGGACTAGGACTAGTGAAAACGTTTATTAATTTGCCAAAACCGCCGAAATATCTTTTTGCGACATGCCGTAATGTCGACCAAGCTGTGGTGAGTTCTTTTTTCGTCTACTTTCTTTTCGCTTATTCCTTTTCTGTGTGGGAACGAGTGGATACGAGGAATGTCAGGCGTGTTTTCAACGTGTTTTTTTTTTCGGGTAATATATGGTTTTTAATTAAACTTACTGTTTCCAATTGGAGCCATGTTGAGATAATCCGTTAGGAGTGGAACAATTAACAAAATAACTGGTAAATATCACAAGAATAAAAGTGTTCAATTTCCGTAAACGCCGGACCGTGAAGTTCTATAGTTGACTGGAAACTATTGAATGAATGTTAGTGGAATATATTCGCTCTTCATATATATGTTTGGCACAGTGATGCCAGATTTTTTTTGCCTAAATTCCCCATTTTTGGGGAATTTTGTGAAAATTTTCCCCATTTCATATCCGTTTTTTCCCCACTTTTTTCCCCATTTTAATTCATTGAAGAAAAGACGCATTTTTCATACAATAAAAATTTGTTTTCTTTTTTTTCGCCGTTTTTTTAAAAAAGGTGTTATAAAAATAAAAAATAAAACAAATAATATTCAAAGTCTTGCAGTTTAAACTAATACAAAATAAGTAAAATTAAAAGCAAATATTTCAGGTAGGTTGAATAGATTTAAAAGGCATAGGTAATTCACAAATAACGACGCACGTTGAAAGTAAATTATAATTTTGCAAGGTACATAAATACAACAAATTATAAATAAAAAAATATATTAAGTATTTAATTTATAAATTATATTAATACAATTTATTATATAACGATAGGTACACTAATCGTCATTGGACTGGTACATATTTTTATTGTGCAAAACCAAGCATTTTTATCGATGCAAAGATCAAAGCAACTTTTTGATCATTTTTGCAGCATAATTTTGTCTGTAAAATTCCGCAAAGTGTTTCAGTTTCAAGCTAAGTCGCTTAGATTCTATAAACGCGGTGATGTTTTTATATTCGGAAGATATTCGAAAGTCAACTAGGTACACTAATTTTATTTTTAAACTATGCAAAATTAATAAACATGCATGGATTTCCGTTTTTCCCCATTTTAAGAGCACTTTTCCCCATTTTCCCCATTGAGTCAAAAATTCCCCAAAATGGGGAAAAATCCCCACATCTGGCATCGCTGGTTTGGCAAGGCATTTGGTTGGGCTGGAAACTTGGAAGCTAATGTTCGACTGCGCGATGAATTTCCCATTCGAATGGAAGCTGTTCATTTGAAGGTGCAATTCAATTGATAGGAAATGGGATGTTTTTCTTCATCATTTCATAAGTAGACAGGCATAATAATCGCAAAGTCATGCGAAATGATGTCGTCATAATAATTTTGTACCTATTTTCAATCTGAAGTGTATGACGCATAGATGCATTCAACATTTACTATGGTGCAATTTGTTTGCGTAGGTACTTGCTTGTGTTGTTGATTTCACAATACTCGTTGGGCATAGTGTTGTTGAATGAGATGTATTTTTTAGTACCTGTTATGAGTAGGTATTATTTCATAGATATAGAAGATAGAATAGAATCATTGAACCAATGACGATGCGTGTTTCGAGAAAAGTCTGCTACACACAAGACCTTAAATCGGAAATGATAAATAAAAAAGCGATCATAGATACTTAATTTTTAACTGATTTATTGCTTCGTCTATTTGCGAGCTCAATCCATCCTTCGAAATTTTACAACAGCCTTTTCCCGTACTAAAAATTTTGTAAAAGAGAACGATAAATTATTGTCGTTCAACACAAATCTTATGCCAATTTCGATACTCAAGAGAATTAGGGAATTTATAGTAAATTGAATACCTAATAAGCTAATCCATTTCAACTATGTTGTCATTGCCCGATTTTAATAATTGACCGCTAGATGTTTGCGCTTTTTAGGGGCGACTAGTTGCATAAACTTCCGGGAGCATTCGGAATCAAAAGAAAAACACTGCTAAAACCGTTCCATGGTTCAGCGACACGTCAAATAATGTCAAACTCTAAAAAAAAAAGAAATTTAGCACAAACGGTTAAACCGCAAATCCAGAATTAAATATTTTCCTTTTGCAACATGTACCTATTTTTCACAAGCTGGCTTAAACGAATAACTACAATCGATAACCACATATATATTTGGCCGTTTGTGTTTGACTAGTATTTGGCATTGTTTGGAATAGTATGTGCCTAGAAATGTAAGCTCGATTTAGTTGCGAGCCAACAACTTATTGAAAATATATGTCTTTGCAGGAGCTAAAGGAACTTGCCGCTAACAACCCGAATCTTCATGTTTTGCAAATTGGTAAGATAAATTACAATTTAAACGGTCTCTTGTTAAACGTGTTAGTACATCTTTGCAAACGTTAACGCAACACGTACCTTTTATCTCTTGTAAATGACGATCTATTTTCTTGAAGATTTGAGGAACTTTAACACCTACGACAAGTTGGTTACTGACATCAGTGCAATTGTCAAGGACGATGGCCTCAATGTTCTCCTTAACAATGCTGGAATATCACCAAAATCGACACGACTTGGTGCAGTTGATGCCGAATCAATGATCAACACGCTCACCACTAACATAGTGATACCTGTTATGCTGGCAAAGGTTTAAAACGCTTCAATTACAATCAAAGTGACGCCTACTATCTATTCTTTATTCTTTATCAATAGGCCTGCGTACCGCTTCTGAAGAAGGGCTCTGCGGCCAACGATTCCTCACCGATAGGACTGAACAGAGCAGCAATCATCAACATGAGTTCTATCCTCGCATCAATTCAGTCCAACGAGACTGGTGCGATGTATGCCTATCGCACCTCCAAGGTGAGCTATAGAATTTGTGCAGAAAGAGTTTGATTATTTTTTCCTTCTAGACCGGTTTAAATGCCGCCACCAAGTCAATGAGCATCGACTTAAGAAATGATAAGATTCTCTGCGTCAGCATACATCCGGGATGGGTGCGCACCGACATGGGTGGCTCCAAGGCCCCACTTGATGTTGAGACTTCAACCAAGATCATGGTGCAAACTCTTTTGTCTATGAACGAAAAGCACAATGGTGGCTTCTTCCAATATGACGGACAACCGTTGCCATGGTAGTGCAAGGAAACATGTCTTGTTTTTTTTTTTTTTAATAAAAATATAATTAATTCGTATTTTTTTATTTAAAATAAATATAACAGTAGTTGAATGCATGCATTTCCCTTTCACAAAATTTGTTTGCTTTTTCGTTAAAAATTATAAAAAAAAAATATATATATATAAACGAAAAGAGAGAAGAATGAAGACGAAACATCAAATGGCCGCTTACAAACAAAATTTCAAGAAATGAAGTGGATCCTCCTGCAATGCTGCCACCACTGTGCTTAGGACAATCAAATGTGTTGCACTGGGTTCACTCTGTTGGTGGCATCGCTTGGATTATTTGCTATTCGCGGCATAGCTGGAACGAAGACACAGTTTGTTGCTTGAGGGCTGCTGCTGACTTGATTTTCATCGACCGTCGGTAAGGGAGGGCGTACATTGTTCGGTTGTAGAGTCAAGATGATGTGTCGCAATGCTACCGCCCAGGTAGAGCACTCATTGGAATGACTAAGGACCAGTGATGTGTAGGTTTCCATTGCCTCTGCCAAACTGTTTGTTTCCACAGCTGAAAACAAGAAAACCAAATTAAATGTGATTAGACAAAGGCAAAATGCCGCGCAAACCTTTTGCGATTTTATAAATTTTCCCTTGCACAGGTATTGTCAAGTTTCCCGATTGCCAGAGTTGTTCCATTACACCAACGCGTCGTTGGATTTCATCAAGACGCACATTGGGTGATTCCTGCACCTTTATCAATTGTAAACGCAGTATACCCAAGCAGAATTGTTGTGCATCGTCCGGTAGAGGCTCCTCCGGTTGCACCGGAACAGGTTGTGTTGTAAGTGATGCAGTTGCAATTGATGGTTGGCTTGGTGGAGGAGCATTCACATTGGGCATGGGGTGTACTACGGCAACTGGGTGTTGACTGTTGGCCGCCCCCACTAGTGGTGGCATCGTCAGCGGTGACGGTGCACTAGCTTGATTGGGCTGAACAATCGCAGTGGGTTTGGAAACTGCAGGACCACCTTGTAGTGGAAATGCGATTCTTTTGTTCAGATTAAGTTTAGTTTTGCCGCTCGCTGGTAGAGGATTAAACTGCAGATTTGGTGGATCATTCCAGCCCGGAGTATGTGTACCAGGGCCTGCTGAAAGATGGAAGAAAAAATTAATGCAAAATTAGGCTTTTTTCACCAACAAATTGTGCGTGGAATACCTGATGTAGTTGGTGGTGCTTTATCTGCCATTCTTTTGAAAAAAAAATTCGGTGAATATTGCTTTTAAATGTGTTTAGAAGAGAAAATTTGTTTCGCAAAATAAATCAATTGCGAATTGACGTTTTTACTAAACGTCACTGTGAAGTTTGACATTTCGCTAGCAATTTGCTTTAAATGAGCTCCTAGATGGGCGAAAATACAGGCGACTTGGTGATTGTGAACGGATCCGTACGATTTGTGCACATTTGAGTTTTAAGTATAGGGGCCGAATTCGCCAGGGAATTTCACCATTTTCCTGGTGAATTTTTGAAAACTTACGTTAATCCGGAGTTTTTTATTCTTTTTTTATTTTTTATTTTTATTGGAGGCCGGGGTTTGTTCCACTTCGATCTATGCAAAAATAAAGATCCCAACCGCTAAACCGACAGAAATATAAAATTCTGAATTTGGTCCATTTTTGTTTGTTTTTGGGTATATAGGACTTAAAAACAAACTCCAATCAGCGAAAGGTGTAGCAACGTATGTCAACAACCTCCTCCGAGTCAGTCTGACATTATGGCATTGATCAAGTTGTTTTTTCTCTGTTTTGCTTTACTCAATTTGGGGAGATTTCTCGTGAAATCGTGTCCAAGGGCCCGGTTCTGGGACAAATATTCGGGTTTACTGGTGAATGCAACCTTTACGTGGTGGAAAAGTGCATTGACTTATTATATATGGACTGGTAGTAGACAACTTCGCGTTGGTTCCAACATTAGCGCTAGCGCTCGTGGTTCAGAGCGGAATAAATTAGAAACTCGCAATTTTTTGAGATTTCTGTTTTCATTTGACGTTTCCATTTCGTTGCAGATAGTTTTGCAAAAAGGGTGTGTTATTTTGTTATTGCGATTAGTAAATAAAGATTTGAAATTGAAAAAATGAAGTGTTGTATGGTTGCAATTTGCAATATTATTCAATTTTCCCTGAAAAGGGAAAAATCTGTTTCCATAGGAAAGATGTTCTATCAAAATGCATGAGGCAGAAAACTCATTTTGTTTTTTTTGTTTTATTTCCTAGATTGCTTAAGAAAAATGGATTTAATTAGGATTGGATTGAGGCGATCCATTGTATATATAGATATAAGTAGTTTATATGAAGAATTAAATTCTCATGTACTTGAATGTGATATTCTTGACAATCATAAGTATTTATTAATCCGAAATGTGATTGAAATATACGCCAAAGTGATATTACATTATATTTCCAAAAAGACAAATGAAAAACAACATAAAAAACTGATTCGCAATAAATATTCGAAAATTGTGCAATTTATGGGACAATGAAAAACGATTTTTTATTTAAATTTTGTTGGTTCCATCTATTATTAATTATTTGAACTAGAACAATTTCGAGAGGACGTCTAGTGCAAACAATGCCGCAACAATTTGAATTGCAACCGTTTCACTTGGCAAATCTACTCACGCAATAGGTGGCTCTAGTCGTCCTTTTTCTTTTTCAGTTTATTCTATGGAGAAATCCAAGATGGTTGTCATTTTGTTTCACTTATTTTTCGCATGGAACCACGAGCGCTAGTTATGTTGGCGTCATTTTCTGGGCTGAGATTATATGGAATTGACATTTGAGTAGCCGTCCATGTATAGTATGTCAATGGAAAAGTGTAGTGTAGTAGTAAAAGTGTAGTGTGACCAGTCTATTTGCACTACACGTACAACAACTATATAAGTGGCCGTAGGACTGTAGTTGTTGTAGTTGCATTGAAGATTCTACTTTATTACTTTGCTGAGATGTCCAATAAAACACGGTTATACTTGAAAATACGGAAAAACACTCGTGGAAGCAATTCTTTATTTACAAACTGCAGAAAAAAACTCTTGCCCGGGTGCTGTACGGTATGCGATTTGTAGAAAATTCGGAGAATAGTAAATATCAGCCTGTGCCTTTTGGTTGGACAAATATTCCAAATATTAAAAATTAGCAACACGGACATTTCATGAAGGCTTTACGGAAATATGGTTCAAAGCAGGTAGAATACGGGGAAGATTGGTATCAGAGCCAAAACAATTCTTCACTGTCGGCCAATCATACAAGTGCGATTTCCGTCGTTTTAAGGATTTGTTAATCGACGGAAGGTCTTGGGCTAGTTGTCTGGTTTTAAATACATAAGCAACATTCTACTATTAAGGGCTTGAAGAACTATACAGTTTTGAGTTAGATTTGAGGTAAGTCAATCTTATTGAGGGCTGTAATCAATATTCGAGGACATGGCAGTCATGGAGTGTCACATAATAGCCATTATAGGATATTGGTGTGATACCAGGATAGGGACTTAAAAATAAAATTTTCAGTTTCGACTTTAAGTTTAAGAAGTTGACAGTGGCTATATTTTCCACACAAGTTTTGCAACTGTGAACTTCCGTAAATTTAGTGTCAAGACTAAAATTTGTTATTAGTAGGGCGCATAATGTTAGCATTCCGCGATACCAATAATCATTTTTAGTGTCTAAGCTAAAATATTCGAACTCGTAATAGTGAAATTTTTCATACCAAATTGGATTTTGTGATATTCATGCGATTTAAATATGTGTAGTATTCGACACTTTTCTAAGAGATTTCCATTCACTAGTTAAATTTTGTATTAAAACATTAGAAATATCTGTCCCGATTGATACAAATACAAACTCCATCATTTGTCAAACTCAAACGCACTTGTATTGGTAAATCTGAGAACATATCGTCGCTTTCACGGCAAAGTGACATAAGTCGGAAATGTATGATTTTCAGAAGAGATGTTTAAAGTTTTGCGTCACGCTAAAAAATTATTTTCTTTTTAATTAAAAGCAATGTACAAAGTTCGTTTACATGCAATTGAAGTATTTTACTTCCTCTTCCAGATATAACGTTTTATGAGAGAGACAAAAATCCTTCAGACTTACGACGTTTTGCGAAAAATCTGATATTTTTTTAAGTGTTTATTTTCTTATTGTGATGCAAAAGTGTCGTTTTGCCCTGAAATTACCTTATTGACATTTTTGGAGATACGACGTTTTAACTGGGCTCTAATCGCGTAAGCACAAAACGATCGAACGCTATCGTCTCGACGATACTTCTACTTCGTGTAACAACCAAAAATGATAATCGTCGAAACGATTGGACGATCATCGTTTTTTGTTGATTCACGCTACTTATTCAAACGTCAAATACCCTCGTCGAAACGATTCGATTGAACGACAGCTATTTTGCAATCGTTTCATCGTTTTTGGTACATTTTTGCAGTTTTTATTAGGAAATATCAGTTTTAGAGAGAAGTATAGGCAAATATTTAAAGGAATACACACTTAGGGGGAAAGCGGGAGACTTGAACATATGGGAGACTTGAGCCACTCTCAATAATTTGGTCAAATTCCATTGAAATCCAACAAGTGTAAGTGTATGCGATGCAGACAGTGACGAGCTAATTGCACACAAAAATAATTCTAAATCATCAGCTGTCTCTGGTTGGTGGAAGAGAAAAGGTGTTTTGCAATGCCAATAGTAAAAAAAATTTTTTTTTCTTTTTTCTCTATAAAATTGATCTGTAAAGCGTTAAATAAATCAATTTGATGTTACCTAACAACATTGATATTCTACATTGTAAATATTAGTATGATAACATTCTAGTTTGTATATAACAAAAATTATGAATATAAATTTGTTAAAAAATGCGAACGGGAGACTTGAGACAGTTTCTAAAGGGAGAGTTGATCAGTGGCTCAAATCTCCATTTGCTCTGATGAAATGTTATGTAAGTGTTTTAAAGCCTTGTATTTAATTTTAATAATAAAAAAAAATAATTTAATTAAAAAACTCAAAGAAATAAACCTTGTAATAGGTTATTTAAGTTATTGATTTATTTTCGTTATGTTTCTGAAGTTTAGTTTTTGTTTACCTTTTTTTACTTTGTATATGCTAAGAAACTGAAGTACCTAAACCACTAAAACAATAAAAATAAATTATAATCACATTGGAAGTGGATAAATTATTCGTTTTATTGTTTTTCTCGTAGGATTTGAGTATGTTCAACTCTCCCCGAAGGGGTGTTCAAGTCTCCCGTTGGTGCGGGAGACTTGAGCCGAAAATCTGTTTTCAAACTTTTGGCATTTGCCAAAAATTTCTTGTGTTTATTATAAGTTTAAGAGACCGTTCTTAAAATAGATAAATGTAGCTATAAAAAAATCCATTTAACAGGTGGCTGTGAATGATAAACAAATTTTTATTAACGATCTAACAAAAAGTGGCTCAAGTCTCCCGCTTTCCCCCTATGTTCTTTTTGGAGGCACTCGCTTTTATCCGAGTTGTAAAAGAATGCATTCCTTGCAAAAAAGAAATGGTTGAGTTTCATTTATTTGTTGTTTTTTTTGCAACTCGATCCTAAGCAATAAAAACTCTCATCTGTTCCAAAAAATGCATGAAATTTATTTGCGCTTTAATTGTTTTAATAAATACATATCTTTATTTGGAAAACACACAAAATCTGCTGCTCTACCACACCTGCGCACACTTTAGCATATTCCTACACGTTCGTAGGCACTTCGTCATCCAATATATGGTTTGGAATTTCACTCCAAAGTCCATTGGGCACTTTCACTTAACATTTCACTTGTATCTTGATACTAAAAGATTCCTTATTCCTTACTACTTATTAATTTCTCCATTACATGCCAATTAATATAAACAAACAAAGAAAAATAAACAAGTTCAAGAAAAAAAAAAAACAAATTCCATAATTTTTTTGATTTCTTTGCTGTCAGAGTTTGTTTACAGTCATGTTCAAACTGTTCAAAATGAAAACGATGAACGATTCGATTCAACGATCTGACGATGATGTTATATGAAGCAAACTAAAAACGATATCGTTGTGTTCAATCGTTTCGACGACTATCGTTTCAAAAGTTACGCGATGAGAGCCCTGGTTTTGACAAAACAAACAAAACGCACAACTCAAAAAATAGCGTTAAGGCACAAAAAAAATGGAGGGTTGTCAGTGGAAAATCGAAACGACACTTTTCACAACGTGAAAAGTAGAAGAAGTACAATTAAGCCAATTAGGCAGAAAAAAATAAATATTTTTTGCGGTCATTTCTGTTTACTTAACTCAAAAATTACAAATTTCGACTTATGTCACTTTGCCGTGAAAGCGAAGATATCTAGATTCGCAAAAGTGCTCTGAAATCTGGAAAAGAATGCTTTTTCCTGCACCAAACGAACATAAGAATTGCTCTGAGAGCAAAAAAAAGTGCTCTGAGAGCGCCTAGTCGAATGCCACATAAAAGTGATTATTGCTAAAAGCTTTTGGCAAACATAAGGTGTTGATCGGATGCGGTACCGTGATCTAGAACTACGTCTACGTGACTGAATTTGTTCATGTTTTGGATGCAAAATCTACAAAATTCAGAAACGTATTGCTCGCTAACCGAAGCGTTAATTCGACCTTAAGGTGTTTCGTTCCCCCGATATTCGCTGTGACACATCCCTGCACACACAGAAGTACTGATATAACTACTGAAACATGTAGGTACCGAAAAAGAAGTACTTTCTCTCCACTGAAAAAGTATAGGCGCTTGGGAAAATACTTAGTAATATACCTGCCGTATATGAGAATAGGTACGTGAAGCACCCATATCCCTTCTTACCATAAATTGAAAAAAGAACCGCTTCAATCCGTGTTTCTACGTATAAGGAAGTACTAAAGAAGTACATCGTACCTACTTAAAGGGAAGTACTTAACAAGTACCTACTTTGTTCCTACATTATAGGGAGCACTAAAGATGTACTGTCTCAACTGCTAACCTTCAAACTATAATATATAAAAATGTATTTTTAACATTCTTAAATAAATTATTATTGTTTATTTTCTTTATTTCTCTAGTGTCTAGTCGACAGATCTTATTGGCATGCACTGAAAGTCGACAATGATATGATTTCTTTTAAAACATAGCAGCTGCTTTTGGATAGGTATTGTAAAGTGTCTAGACATCGGCCGCGATTCTTATTGTCAACAACAGCAAACAAATAGCAAAAATAAGAATTTGCAGAGTGCATAAATCCTAATACTAATACTCTAATGGAACACAAACATATTCACAAAAAAATGTTTCTCTTTTGTAGTGTTATTGTTTATTGAGAAACTACTGACTTTTGGTTTGCAGGGATCTTATGGTTTGCGGGTGAGATTGTGACTGTTGCCTTCTTTAATGAAAGGCTTGCAAAGCAAAATAAAGTTCTATCCACAACAAACAATTACAAAAAAAAGTGTAATAGATCAAGAAATAACTAATTAAATAAAATCGTTCTAAGTAGTTTACAGTGGCTATATATTCCATACAAATCTCGCAATTGTGAGCTTGCGTAAGTTTAAAGTCGAGACTAAAAATGTTTATTGCTAAGGCCCATAGGTACGGTTCAGAGCATGCTCGACGTGCTCTAGCTTCGTATCAGTAAACGGGAGAAGAATATTTAAGCAAGCACTTATTAACTAACCTTCCTGTCCATCCCTTGTCCATTAACAAACGATATGAAACTTTGTGTTTCAAATCCGATTAGGAAATGAATCGCATTGAAAAGCAAACAAATTCAATAACTCGATAAATGCTTACCCCAGACAGTAAGCTGGCGCACTTGTAACGCTTCCAGACGACAACGTTATGTGCCCGGCCCCTACTGAACGGATGTCGATGGAGGATGGAACAACAACCGGCATTTTATGAGCTTTCCTCAAGTATATTATTATCTAGATCAAATATCGCGGAACTGATGACTAACCACGACGACCAGTCGCAAAACTTTATGCAAGCATCGCTGGAAAACCGAAACCAACTCAAGCGAACCAAAGCTGAGATATGCAAAAATGTAATATCTCTCTCCGGATGGTGGTTGTTGGTTGAACATAATCGAAAAACTCTGCAGCCATACGTGAACGTGGTATGACCGACTTATAAAGAGATTCCACAAAAATTTTAAATTGCCTGCTCTATGGAAATCTATGCCCCCTGTTGGCTGTGGCTGTGGTGTGTGCAGTGTGCATTCAGGACCAAACTTTTCTATACTATATCCGAAAAAAACAACAACAAACAAACCATCATTTCCCCCCATTCTGTGCCGGTGTGCAAGGTGTGTATTCACAACAATTGATAAGCCACTTGATATTTTTAATTTCGTGGTGTACCTACACTAAACTTATGGTTCTGTCGAAAATATATGATGTAGGTAGGTTGGCAGCTAAAGCTACCTACATACCTATTTAAGTTCGAGATAGAACATACCCTACAAAGCAATCAGATTCTATTACCTTCCCGCTCGCTCGCTGTGTCATGTTGACCTCATTTGAACCGAATCACACAGAGAATCTATCTATAGCGAGAGGAGATGACGTGCTCTTTGGAGTGAGCAGCATGAAATGAAATCCTCATTTTCCCGTCATCCTTATGCCTCATCCATCCTATGCCTGTGCCGCTGCCTGTGCCTGTGATAAAATGACACACTTTCAAGGAAGATTAAGGATGGGAATCATTACAAAGGAGGCATAAAAAAGAAGCCAGCAATTCATTCGTATTGAAATAGTTTCCCATGGAATGGAAAATAATTAAAGGCACTGGATACAGTTCTCTCTTCGTTTTATTTTTTCAGCTATGAAAGAGGTTGCTTCCCTCACAAGTCACAACTCACAACCAGTCATTGTTATGGAAAGAGAGTTGTCTTTAAAATGGAATTTAAGCCTTTTGTAGAAGTATTACGTTGATGCGGAAGCAAATTCGCTTGTGGCGGAGCGTAATATATCCGCCATGTGCATCCAATTACACTTTTTCCATCTTATATCTATGCGATGGTGTATCCGCTGCCGCCTTTTCTGAAGGGTTTTAGACATATACATAGGCAGGTGTATATATACTTACACCGAGTGTGGGCTCATTTGACAGAGGTTGCCGGGGAATCTCCGGTTTACGGAGTGAAAAACTCATATTCTTACTCGTACTTGCTCATATACGGTGAATTTGAACTAGTTGCCTTTGGTTCCGCTGGAAGGTGGCTAAATTGAAACTGATGCTGAGCTGGAACTGTGCTAATATCGCACGTAATCTCCCATCAAAAGCTTTAATTGTTGTCTAACTTAGTAATATGGGGGGAAAAATGTCAAACGTCAACAGCTGTAGGTATAATATAGACCGTAATTTAAAGCGATTATTTTGAAAGGGGCACATCCCTACACGCAGATGCTTGATATCTAAATTTTTTATTTATATCCTTGGACTATATGAATGTGACACTATGAGTGTGGTGAACCCCTGAATAGAAGTGATTAATATTTAATTCCTGAAATGGGAACGACCAAACGGATTTTGTGGGATAAACTGGGATAGGAAAACCCCAGATGCTTACTCCTCAGAGGGGTATTGGGAAATGATGGATCCTAGTTTCTGGTTGGGTGTGTTTTGCATTTATGTCACAGTCCATTTAGATAATTGAATCATTATTTTCGTCTACATATTCACTGGAGTGTGACAACTTAGCTATGGAAGAATAATTCCTTTTACTTTCCGACGACGCCAAAAGCAAATTCGTTGCATTTCTACTTTGGGAAAATTAATTCTAGAAATGATTGTTGTGAAATGGGCTCTTTACCGATCGCAGCTGACTGATCTAAATTGAGTTGCCAGTGACACGGCCTTGCTAATAATCATTCACACTAAATATTTAGCAGGTCACATGGCTGATTTTATATTGAACATGTTGTGAGTTCGATTAGGCTGGACGTTAAATAAGATTATTATTTGCCGTGTTTTTTTGAGCTTCGATCTCAGCAAAGCAAAGTAAAGTAGAATTTTCAGTACGCAATTAGAACCAGATTAGAACAACGATTACGAGTCTTGAAGTGTCAAGAGTATAGCATAGTTGTTGTAATTTGTGTTCTGAAAATCCTACTTTACTTTGCTTTGCTGAGATCGAAGCTCAAAAAAACAGGCCTTTTATCGCGCACCTATAGTTACGAGCGTTTTTGCTTCAATTCAGTATCAAATCCATTCAAAACCTCTGAATTATAGACGCCGGTGATTGTTTTACGTTTTTCAAGGTAACGATGTGAATGATACCGCGTGCATCCCAAAATACTGTGGCCATCATGACCTTGTTGGCAGATGCCGACGAGTTAGCCATCTCACGAATTTTAATTCTCCGGTCCAATATAATTCCATGGATTTTATCCACGATTTCTGGCGTAACGACCTCTTTGGGGCGTCCTGAACGTTCGGCATCATTTGTGCTAGTACGACCACAACGGAACTCAGTAAACCACTTTTAAACCATTGAAATTGATGATGCAGATACCCCGTAGTATTTAATTAGCCTTTCCTTGGTTTCGGTGATGTTTTTTTTACGTAAAAAATACCTAATGCTTCATCAGCACACGAAATTCACTTTTTTCCAATTTTATTAAAATTGTAGAGGTTTATTGCAAAGTAAATGACTCCGGCTACTTAAATTTTCACAGTAGTCTAATAAGAGATGACAGAGTTGACGATAGTAAAACAAAAATTGACAGTTACTGAGCAAAAAATTCAAAAAGTCACAGACTTATCAAACTGCCCTCGTACTTAACTTTGCTTTTGCTGAGATTATAATAATAATAATTTTTGGCGCAACAGGTTCGTAGGGACCTTAGGCCTTAGCTTCTCACAACCATTCGTTTTGTGTGAGTTTTCATTTTTGGAACGAATGTTAGGGATCTACAATTTTATGCCGATTCCAAACGGCTCATTGAGAAGCTCTTTCATGACAGTTATACTCTCGGATGTTTGTCAGACGTTCGCGAGAGGTGGCGCAGTGAAAAAAACCCTGAGTTGGAATTTGGGTTTTTGCGGGATTCGAACCTGAACCCCTCGCTTAGTAGTCCAACATACTTACCACTAAGCACTGCGCCTACGCTGAGATTGGAGTTCAAAAAACCGCACCTTATACAGGAAACCCACTGGCGGCACAATTTATTTTGGAGCCATTCATCAGCTATAATTCTGCTTATAGCTCTATTCTACCTTAAACTGCATTGACACCATCACCGCAAGACGGAACAGGGAGTTTGTCCGCAGTCAATGATAATATAGGCGAAAGATTGGGATCGCAAATCAGACGCCTAGTGTCATGAAGCATGAATGTTCTACCCATAATAATAGATACCTACGTAAAGCGGAAAATATAGCCGCGCTCTAAATGAACCACTAAAATTTGGAGTCGAAACTAAAAATGTTTATTGTTAAGGCCCAGAGTGAGCGCGGCAGCTTATACTAAAGATTCTAAGCTAAGATCAATGCGAATATGTGTCCTCGAGAAGATCCTAGAACCCCGCATAATTGAGTCATCGTATAAATAACCAGATCCACTTGCGCAGTTAACCAAATAACACATTCACGCAACTTGAACTATATGTATCTAATAGAAATGTCAAAAACAATCTCAAATGTCCTTCTCACCACTCGTCGATTGAAACTTATCTTCAGCTCCCCTCCTACGTGAGAGCAAATTGTTTCTCGTCTAGGAAACAAGTGAAAATACCACCTCATCCTATGAACAATTTACCGAAATAGATATATAAATCTCGTCCTTTTGAAGACTTTCCCTCTCCTATAATGGTACATGCACTTTATCAAACGCCTTAATCAATTTGGCAGTACGAAGCGTGACATTGTTACTGTGTACCTGATGCCCCCAGCTTTTTTATCGTAACCTTCGATAATCCTCTGACAGATTGTTTCCTCATCGACATCAACCCCTATATAGAGTGGTTCTTTAAAAAACAATTTCTTCTCGATCGCGTACAATCGTCAGATGTTTTATTTATCACTTGCCACCGACACCGCCGGCGAGCTTACTTGGCAGCAACTTGATACCTCATTCAACATTCATCGCCTTTCATCCACAATGTACACACCGCATTCATCACCGTCAGTCAGCACCGTGCCGCAGAGCAATTTTCGCGCCAAAAATGAAAACTCCCACCCGCATTTCCCATGTCAAAAAAAAGAACATCTCCTTGATTTAGTTTCAATTCGGCACGTAATACGTTTCATTATTCAATCACTAAGCCGCTTTTTAAGTCTTAAGGTCACAGCAATAGCTACCCACTTCATCAGACAGCATAACGATGCCCTAAAAGCTGAATATAACCCATCGACAATGAATACGTGTGTACCAGCAATTCATAAACCCACCGGGGCCGACAAAGCCACAGCGGGAAGAAGAGCATTAAAATCAACCACTCTCAGGTGATGCAGCAGTGGCTGGCCTACAAAAAAAAAAAACAGGAAAAAAAAACACATGAGCAAAACTAAAGAAAGTCTCAAGGGGCAAAGTTTTCTCCACATATTCCAATATACCCCCGCCCAAGTGGTGGTATATTGCACAAGTCTGAAGGGTATACGGTGCGTGTGCGGGTGTCCATGATAAGAATACAAGGATGCACTGCAGTTGCAGCCACTCTATGGATAGATATGAGATTAACTAAAATGTCATTACCTTCGAAGTGAAAGCCATGAAAAGTTGGTTCAGCGGCTTAAGCTTTTACACATATTGCATAAGTTGGGCTGCTGCAGATGCTGGTGCCCTGCCACACCTATATATATGTAGGTATAGCTGGGGGGTCACGAAGCCAAACAAAAATTAGGGAAACCTGTTCACGTATATCGTCATCATCAACCAACAATGGGCGTAATTTATTCCACTCTAATTCTGCAAACTCATCATCATTTTTTGATTTGAATTTGTACCTAGATACGCGTTCTCACGGAACTCATTTGTCTTTTCATATTCAGCGGGAAATGGAAATAACAGCAACAGCAGCAAGAAGAAAAAATGAAAATAAAAACATCAACCACCTCCGCCTTGGCATTACATTTTGTGCAGACTGTGCATTCAAATTTCTCAATTTCGTTGTCCTGGTGAATGCAAACAAAAAACCACGTCACATGCGTCCTGCAAATGCTCATTCCACGCCTCCACATTTTTGCTGATGCTCGTGATGCTGCTGCTGCTGCTGCAGGGTTGACCATGCCATACAGAGTCGTCATCGTCGTCGTCAGTTGTGAAACATTTCAAGGCCAACAGCGCATGGGAATTTTTCTCTCTCTCTCTCTCTGTTCATGGTGCACATGCACACATTATCGAATTATTTCATTACGAGGACTATATTGATATCCTCGCTGGGTCCTCATGGAATGCTAGGAACAAGACCGCCTGTGCGCAGTCTTCAACCTTTATATTGAGGTAGTCCGCACTCCGATCTCTGTGTACAGACCGAAGAGAGCCGTTTCCCCTAGCAGTGTCGGATTGTGGCAGTTCCGAATTTCCCCGATTCCCCTTCGTTGGTGAAACAACCCTTTGTGGAATCTGTTTCCGGCATCAGGGAAGAATATCCCTTGAAGGGGGTATTCGAAAGGGCAATACTCTCATTTGCCAGCCTACACAAAACACACAACCGGGAACATTAGGAATTATTATTTATGCCCAACCGTAGACGTAACAATAGAGAAAATGCATACACGACGACGAGCAGAAGATTTAAGTGCAAAAGTGATGTAGGCGACGAAGAAGTGGGTAAATGATGGCCGACCCACTCACGCTATACCTTCTCCATTGGAGTTCGGAGACAAGGAATTACTAATCTTAATGCGATTACACATAAATCTGATGGAATTGGTTGGATGCCAGGAGATTTTCTGATCTCGTTTATTACAGACATAACAGAAAAAACAGACAGAATGCAAAAGGACCAAGACTGGGACTAGGACACACTGTTTCTAGGGACGGTGGCTTTTCCGCTTTTTTTTTTTTTGTCCATCTCTAGGGTAACATTAAGTTTAAAAGTTACCCACGCCCATTCATCGATTATGCAACTCTAGCTTGCTGATGCTGGAAATGAAAACCAAACACAGACAATCAGAGAATCAGCGCATTAAAAGCATGCCTTTGTTTCTAAGCACCGAACTGACATAGAAACGGGAGAAGAGAACCATGAAAATTGCGCTTACTTTTGGCAATTTGACCAGTTTTTCGTGTTTTGCCGTTTCATGGTTACTGCATAACTATTAAAGCGGACAACGGAAGTAAAGCCATTGATTTGCAATAACTCTTAAGAGAGCGGGTCCCCCTTATAGGGATGTGTGCTCTCGTCCAGAGTGAGTGGGACAGATTTTAGACATCCAAATGGCACTTTGGTGGGTTCATCAACGGCTTAGATGGAATTTGCAAAAGTAAATAAATATATGCATTCGATTAATTGCACTCTCAATGTGAGCAAATATGATGCCAAGTGCGACGCGATGGGCTGAAGCAATATAAGGCCAATACAGCGAAATATATATGACACACTCGAGGATAAAAGATAACATTCTCTCGTATTGATAAGGGCTTTGAGCTGTGCTATGTATTTTTACTGTTTGAATTGAAAAAAATGGTGCAATAATCGGTTACAAAACAAATATCTGTATAGCTTTCCGTTGATGATGTGAAAAGCTATTCAGTCGTATCGGCGAGATTTGGGATTAATTTAAGCGCGATGCATCCAGTTGACTGACAGTTGAAATGTGTTCTTACAACGCTGTCATCCGACAGATTGAGGAATGTCCCCTTTAAGGAAAATAATCTAGTGTTGAGATGTAAATTGGTGTTATATGTGATTTAACATCTCTTCCATTATTGGCGACGTTCATAAGTATCTAGCTTAGTAAGTCTGACAGCTGTCTGACTTGATGTACATATCTCAGTTTTGATTGGCCTAGATCGGTCATATGAACAGCTGTTTCAGCCGAAGAGACTTTTCAAGAAATTTTGACAGTTAGCATATGTGGCTGACGTAGGAGAAGTGACGTTCAAGACGAATATAGTTTTTTCGTTCAGGTTACATTTAGTACAGATCAATCTGGTCGACTTAAGGTTACTAGATTTTTGAATGTACGTACCAATTTAGTGATCAGTGGAAGGAATGGTGAAGTTCGGATTTCTAGTTTGGTAAGTCTGACAGCTGACTGACTTGGTGTATTCTAGTAGGTTCACTTGCGTACACAGCTTAAATCGAACGTAATCGATACAAATCGATCGCAATCGCACAAAATCGATAATAATAATAATAATAATAATAATAATAATAATAATAGTTGGCGCAACAGGTCAGTTTTGTGTGAGTTTTTCATTTTTGGAACGAATGGAAGGGATCTACAATTTAATGCCGATTCCAAACGGCTAATTGAGAAGCTCTTTCAAGACAGTTATACTCTCGGATGTTTGTCAGACGTTCGCGAGAGGTGGCGCAGTGAAAAAACCCAGAGTTGGAATTTGGTTTTTTGTGGGATTCGAACCTGGGACCCCTCGCTTATTAGTCCAAAACACTAACCACTAAGCCACTGCGCCTACAAAATCGATACACGTTCTCATTAAAAATGACTGAAAAAGAGAAAATTAGCAAAATAACGAGTAACGAGTAGTTCTTATCTTGGCTGGAAACAGGTGCAGGGAAATAAGTCCACGGGAACTAAGTCCACTGAGGGACTTAGTACCCACCAAGGGGGAAATAAAACCATTTTCGTGAAGTGGACTTAGTTCCCATATAAGGTGGGAAATAAATTCCGAAAACTCAGAGTGGTTTTATTTCCCTTTTAACGTCAAGTTGGTGTTATTGCGCTCTCAAACTATGAAATCTGTATGGGGGGGCATGCTGCCCCCCTGCAACCCCCCTGCTTGGATTTACTGTTGGATTACGGGGTGGGTGCAAGGTTGGTCTTATTACTCAAATTTTGTTGGCGTTATTACGCTTTGTCGGAGTTACTCCAATAAAAGATCGTGAGTTTGTTGTCCAATTTAGTTTGGACGTAAGTTCCCCCTTCTTATTTTTGAGTGTGTACTAAGTTCCCATCAGAAAGTGGACATAGTTCCCACCCTACATGGGAACTTAGTCCACTTCACGAAAGTGGTTTTATTTCCCATTAGGTGGGAACCTAGTCCCTCGGTGGACTTAGTTCCCGTGGACTTATTTCCCTGCACCTGGAAACAGCTCAGAGAATTTCAACCGCCAACTGTTGCAATTGCAACATGGAAAAACCACAAAAGTCAAGCTTAGGCGAAACTGAGTTTTTGATACCATTAAATTCAGCATGCCCAAGTCTTTAATATGTTCAAAATCAGAACTCCAAAGTCGACTTTTAATAGACAGTCTAGAACCAGCATTTGTGATTTTAAACTTTTTAGCCAGACAACTTTTCTCCTCCAATAGAAATATGTCAAATGCAAGTTGACAAGAAACAAATTCAAAATCTTTCTTAAAAATCAGTTGCACAGAAAAATAAAATCTGTGAAAACAAAAATATTTAATGTTCTTCTAGAACGTTTCATATGTTGGAAAAATTTAAGTTATAGGCATTTTATTAAATGACAAAGATGTAAGTGGTTGAAAGTAGCTCGAAGTCTATGCACGTACTTGGGAGTATATTTTGAGCTCTCTGAGAGAAATTTGAGCAAAATTTTTTGAGTTTGACAGATTTTTAGTGCTTGGCTCGGGAAAGAACGCGAATGCGAATAACACCAGACTTGATTGGACTATAGAGTGATCAGGTGAAAAGTTTTTTTAGTTGACATTGTTGGAGGGGTAGCCGACAAATCAAGTCAAGAAAAACCTGCATACTCAGTTGATAATAATTCAAAGAGATCAATTCAAAATAAACAGGTGGCCGCTGAACTGAACTGTCATAATGCGGTTCGAATTAATAGGTCTGTTCCCTTACTTTCTGATGGTTCAATTTTGGCAATTTCTCTTTGTCACATTTCTCTCATTGCGAGAGAATTCGCTCATCGAAATGAAACATAACCAAAAAGAAAAGGAACGCATTGAACCACTAATATGAAAAAAGTGAATTTATTCTAAGCGGGAATATTCAAATAACAGTAGAACAAATCATAAATTTATATTTAAGACCAAGATTTGTACGGCTTTTATTGCAGAAATTAAAAAATTCAATTCATTTGCTTCTTACATCTATTTTAATGATATACATACCTACAAGCAAAAACTATGCATGAAAACAAATAAAAAGTCAGTTACAAATAAGCATTTGAACGATTTGACAACCACCTGTCAGCAATAACCAACTAGCCCAAAGAAAATTCTTGGGCTAATGTTTGCAGTTTTTTATGGAGGGGAATGTTTTGTTCTCTCTTTTTGGCTTGAAATTACAGAATTAGTTGTGAATTCAAATAAAGCTTGTCGGCGTGTTTTATTGATCGCCGCTATACCGAGAGCGTTTGAGATCTTAGCTCAAAAAACAGTATACTTGTATTGACGGCTTAATTTTTCTTTTTGTGAATGGTGAAGAGGTATTTTTTGTTTTTAAATATTCCTAATGAGCTCAAGTCCGTATGACACTACATTTATTGCTGTACGAACAATTAGAACGAAAATTCCCAATAGGAGTGAGTGCGTGCACAATTCACAATTTGTACTAGAGCACCTGCGCAAATTGTAAAATGAAGTTTCTTTTATATGGAATTTGACACATCACTAGTCATCTAATCATCACGTCATGTGATGAAATCTTTCAACAAAAAGTAATGTTTTATTGAATAACTGTAGGTATGCTGAAAGTTCAAACACACGACCGTCTATTGTCTGCAGGGTTTGCATATCCCATCCAGAATATAAGAAAGTCTTACACGACAGTAGAATGAGTTTGCTTCCTTTATTGATCTCTCAAAATTGACAAATTCGAGATTCGCTATTTTAATTAAAGAACATGTTGTTTTAATGAGCTTACAGCCTTGTTGCGACCAAAGCAAGCACAATCCTAATTCAATATAGCTTGAATATCACAACGCGCTTAAATTATTATCATCGCCATTAAAATTAACGCTACCGGTAATTCACCTTTAAATGTTTGGCAACGCCCTTAAGTTGAATCTGAATGTAATGTGGTATTCGATTGGGCACTCTCAGAGCACTTTTTTTTTTGCCCTATGTCACTTTTTATGATCGTTTCTTTATTTCTTTCTTTTCTGATCTAATACCACTTTTTCAAATCTGGATTTGTGCTCAGATTTGCTTCAAATTTACAAATACAAGTGCATTTGAGTCTGACAACTGGTGAGTTTGTTTAGGCTTTCGTGAAAAGCATTGCTTCGGATGAACCTATTTTTGTAAATTGCTTATGTATCAATATTTCGAAACCCATCGGGAGTAAAATTTTGAGTGTTTTAATATTAAATTTTACCAGTGAATGGAAAACGCGTAGAAAAGTATAGAAGGCTACAAATATATTCGAATCGCACCAATATCAGCACAAAAAACAGAAAGTGACGCTTTTTTGTTCCCTTAAGCCTGAACTACGAAGCAAAAGTTGAAAAAAGTACACGAAATCTGAAATCTGAAGAAGCCCAATCGAATACCACATAAGTTTCCCGGTATTAATAGGAGCATACCCAAACACCGCACAGCACAACTATATTAAATTTATAAACCTGTATTATTATGCTCATCTGTGCGGTAATAATTTTCTTCGTGGAAAAGATATTTTCTTATGGGAATCTGGACTTTTCCCTGTATGCCAGATACTAGTATGCTTGTATTTATAGAGATGTATGGACTAAGCGCTCAGTTCTCAAATTATAATTTCCACAAATCCACATCCACATTTTCATTAATTAAAATTTTGGCTGAACTTTTTCTTTTGCATTTTGCGCAGTCTTAAGTAGCAGCCATGAGGACTGAGAACCAGTAACCCAGAAACCAAGTTCCTAATTCAATATAGTTTTCCCTTGCTTTAATGTGATGGTTTCCGAGATGGAAACAAAATGCATAAGTTCATGTATACCTACTTATTTATACATATATACAATATACGGTACCTATGCGACAATGCTGACAATTTTCACTGCTTGCAAGGTATCGTATAACACAAGTCGACTAATAAGGGATGGCTTCTCGATGCAACTATATGGCATGACTGAGATAAGAAAGACGTATCCCACTAGTTCATAACGACAGTAAAATTAATTTTACTCTTCATATTAAATTGCCAATTCGCATTAAATCCAGCTAGCAGTGTATGAAATAGAATTAAATTTTGTATGGGGTTCGAGGTTATAATTATTAAAAAAGAAAGAGTACCTACAGAACCGCTGGACACAAATGTTGTTACCCCTCTGGGATGTAGATAAATATGATGTATCTACTTATAGGTGGAAATGAATGTATCCTAAAAATTAAGATGGAACCGAGCCCGTCCGTTACACAATTTGGCAAAAGCCGCTATAGTGCATTGACCCAAAGTTTGGTGTTTTTTTTGCAGGTCTGGTGGATCCCACGAGGCTACCTCTGGCTTTAATTAAAACACGAAACTACTCCATAACACTGTTCTGCCATAGAATTGTTATTTCTATTGCCGAGTAAAACTATTTTTCTGCGATGAGCTGTCCTTGAGCGAATCCTTTCGCAAATGTTCTGTTTCACACTAACATTTGACGTTTGAAACATATAAAGGACTTTTCACATGAGAGCGAATAGGGGAATTACAAAACAAATTAATTTAACTGAATTTATGAATTGAAAATGTGGACGTTCGGAATCGTAGTTTGGTAAATCTGACAGCTGTTTGACTAGATGTGTTTCAGTTTTTATTGGCCCAGAGTGGTCACGTGTATAGTTTTTGCAGTTGACGATTATGGAGGGGAAGCCGACAAATATAGTCAGGAAATTTTCGCACGATATTTAACAACCATTAGTTCGCATAAGACTATAATAGTGGTGTGATAGGCAACCGTGTTACATTTTAAATTTACTTGTTTGAAAATAACAATTTTTTAAAAATGTATGAAGGGCCTTTTCCAAATAAAAAATTCTAAAATCAAACAAAGGAGAGAATACAAAAACAATTCAAGTTACTTAGTCCACGCGTCCGGATTCATAGTCATGACAAATCTAGTTGACGTTTTACATAAACTAGGTATCCGAACGTCCCCAATCATTTGTTCATTATATTTAATTAATCTAACAAAAACACTTGAGTCTTAATTGATTTAAATAGCGGAATTTACAATTACAGCAATTTTGCCGGTAATAGAAAATTCTTTCAGCGAACTGTCACACTTGATTCACAATCCACATAATACAGTCGCGAGCCACAAGCCCACGAATGAAAAATTCGTTCGAACTTAAAAATTTGACTGAATCGCTGGTATCTGCGGCTAAAAAAATCTTTATGTGAATGAAATGTCAGAATCTACGAATATTCGATTGTTCGCAGTAGCCCTTTATAACTAACTAGCTGCCTAAATGACAGCGCTGGCAATACAGAAAGCTTTAATTGGATCAGCCAGCAGATTGTTAACAACCGTTAGAGAAATATCCAATAAGGGAAATGGGCGAGTGCTTTCGGCAATTGAAATGTGCCCATTCAAAAATCTAATGATTTAAGTCGACAAGATTTGTGTGGACTAGATGTTATATAGGTAGTGAACGCAAAAACTAGATTGGTCGGTATTGTCACTTTTCCTATACGTCAGTCACATATACTCTCTGTCAACTTAGTACTCAGTCACACAATTTTTGACTTAGTTCACCGGTTACCCTTCCATTAACGTCAACTGGCCAATCAAACCTGCGAGCTGCGACACATCAAGTCAGCCAGCTGTCAGACTTCCTAAACTAGACTCTTCAACATCCCCAATGAAGCGTACCAATATTTGATTTTCCTTTCATAAAGCTATCTCCTTATTGGCATACAATAACTCCTTCAGCTTTATTGACTTGTTTAGGAACGAATTCCAACTTCAACTTGTTTTCCCAACATTCGGCTGTCGTTGAGTGAAAAAATTAGCCCCATAGCCACCCGCATGGGAAAATCTCTCCCAAATATTTTTGCAATCCCATTTCCTATTGTTCAACAGGACAAAGAGAAACCCAGGACTACGCTTGCAGGGTTCTTACCTTCTCAGAAAGATTTGCATTTTTCAACCTACCTCCTTGACCTCTCATTCATCTTGTTGGCCAACTCAGTCGTGTTCATTTAACCTTCTACGTAACACAGCGAAAGCTGCACCTTTTTAGTCGTAAATAAAATACATTTCCACATATATTGCATAAAATAGAGCACCACTCATTCTTTGATGGAAGGGAGTGCATTTAAATTTTCTATATACGCGCCACTAGCGTGGCGATGTTGTTGATGTTCTTCCGCCCTCGCACACAGTGCCCGCTAGTGCACGCCAGCGAAATTGTAATACAAATGGAGGAGCAATGTGTCTGAAATATTGCCTCGTGGCACTCTCCACTGAATTAATGTTGCACTTTGGATTGCAATGCTGGAGCTGAAATGCTATAAATGAAAGCCGAAATGAATTATAGATTTATTTATTCTCAATTACTTTTTATTTGTATAGAGCACATTCAGGATTAATAATGTTAATCACACGGTACTGGTGGAGGTAGAGTACTGACTTTGCTGGTGACATTTTTTATTGCTGCACGCGGTAAAATTAAAGTAATAGATTTTTCGAAACCATTTGCGTTCGCATATTAATACGCAAGCTTTGTGGCATAATCTGCCTTTGTTATTTCACGCTATTAATTCTCATGCGAAATCGAAATTGAAATCTGGGTCCTGAACCTGATCCCCATAATTGAAGTCGCTTTTGCTGTGCGATATCTTTTCTCGGTTTGTGCCGTGCATGTACTTTTCTCTTTCTGTATGCCGCTGTTAAGTCAAATAAAGTTTTTCTCCCGCACGGATGTGAAAAAAATGTACGCTCAGTGATTCGGTGAATATGGTGGCGTACAATAGTGGAGGGGAAACATGATACTTCAGCGGGCAGAATTAATGGTACAGGAGATTGGTGATTTATGGGCTCTCTGGTATTGCCACTAAACGAAATGGATCATTTTTGGTCAACCAAAGTCGGTTATTGATTCGGGAATTATTCATGCAACGTTGTAAATTCGACAGCAATGTTATTGCTTATTGAGTATGAAAATTTCTTTTGAAATCGACCCTAAGTATCAGATATTAAGGGATAAGTGGATTCGTAGTTTTATCGATGCTTATTTTGGTTAAACATTACTGACGGTACATGGACACCCAGAAATCTTTAGATTTACGATAAATACGTCCAAAATGACAGATTGTTGTTTATATCTACCACTGTCATCTGTTGTGTTGGCAATTGTCTTAATTATTTATGTCGAATAACAGATACCTACTGTTCAATTATTATATTTTTGGAGAAGAATTGAAGCGAAATCGATGTGACATATATTTTGTTCCTTGTTTGGTCCTTGTTAAGGAACAAATACATTTGTTGTGGACAAAATTGTTTCCTTGAGTCACTATTCGGCACTACATTAATTTGTTATCTAATTAAATATGCTTTAACGGGGACAGAATTCCTTGCCGGAACTCTGGGATGTTCAAGGAAACAAATTAAGTTTCATTACATAAGCCAAATTGACCGTAATACAAAATTGAATTACATTTACTTTATGCTTACTTACGTGTTGCTATCTACAAGCGACCTACAAGCGACCTACGAGGCAAACGAACACGCGAATTCCAGTGTCCTGAGATGTATTGCAGTCTAGTGAAGGTTCGTTCGGGTACTTTTTTGCAAACGTAAAATTATTTAAAATTTGCTAAGAAACTGTGCAAATGCGACCACGTACTGAGAAAATTTAATAAAAATGAGAGAGAAATCCATTGCCCCTCTTTTCATTTTTTCGTAATTTTCTACTCGCCGAATTTCGACTTACTGAAAAATGAAAACTGCCAACTAAGAGACAGCTTAAAAGTTTGACAAGTAAAACTATTTACTTTCGTCTTCAATAACGACGTCAGAGGAACAAGTTATAACTGAATGTTCTCCTAGAACTTATCAGCGCATTCAAATGGAAAGTTTAATAGGTACCTATTTAGCTTGTAAAAAATGCAATTCCAACTTATTTTGTAGATGCTGCATTTATCGATTAGGTTTGTCAAAATGGCATTTTTCTATGCTGAAAGTACACGAATTAGCCTTAAGTCTGACAGGTTTGACTAGATGTATATCGGTTTTGATTCGCAGAAATCGGTGATATCAGTTGACGTTTATGGAGAAATGAATATACATAGTTAAGAAATTCGTCACTCAGTACTAAGTTGACTGAGTACGAAAAGTGAAGTTCCCGAGTCCCGACTAATCTATTCAACTTAAGATAATTATATTTTTGAATGTGCAAATGGAATTAATGAGGACATTCGGAGTTTGGTAAGTCTGACAGCTGACTGTGCCGATATATTTCAGTTTTTATTAGCCTAGAGAGTGATCATATGAATAGTTTTTGAAGTTGCCGTTTATGGAGGGATATACCGACGATTCTAGTCAAGAATTCGTGTGCTGACCAGGTTGACAGTTGGCATATAAGGCTGACGTAGGAAAAGTGACGTTCCCGATACCAATCTAGTTTTTGATTTCAGGTTACACCTAGTCCAGACTCTATGTTCTGAATGTTCCCATTATGTCTTCAGTATCTATAACCATAATGATTGGTGTTATACGTACTACACATTAAATTGTTATACTCGGCAAATGACAAGTCTCCACTACTTTAGATCGCGAAAGCACTGTCTGGTGCAATAATTTGAAGTAACATTTTGACATTTCCCGAACAAAACCAATTGGGAAATGAATATTTTGGAGCTTTTTGAAAAATCGAAGCAAGTGTGTGGTAAGGAAATACAAAAATAACAAATTTTCTATTACTATTTATTTCAATCAAATGAGTACATCTACTCTTCTCGCTCTAAAAAAACGACCACCAAAGAATGAATCCCTATCAAGATGAAAATTCTACAATATTTATTGGATTCCCTAAGACATCTAGTAATTGGTTCATTGTGTCCATAATTAACTCTATGCTAAGGTACATAAAATAAAAGACGATTTCTAAGAGCTCTCCAAGGAGCATAAAATTCAATTAATGATAATCGGAAAGGGCAATCGATATGACCATTTATGAAATCACGAAAAAACATAATTGGAAAATGTTGCCTACGTTAAAAAAGAGGTAAGATACCATCCGTTAAGCAGGAATGATTCCACTTTAGCAAATTGGAGCGAAGTCCTAAGTCAGTGAGTTTGGAAATCAATATATTGTGGTTAACTCGATTAAACGCTTTAGCAAAGTCCATGTAAAGGGTGATGTTTTAGCTGGTTTGGTTTTGGCAACACTGGTTTTGACAGCTGACGTGTGTTTAGTACCTTGTGTCACTGTCAAACAGCTTCAGTTTGGTTTGCAATTTAACCATGGATCGTCTTACAAATGAACAACGCTTGCAAATTATTGAATTTTACTATCAAAATTCGTGCTCGGTTCGAAATGTTCATTTTCGCTGTTTTATCGAAAAATTGTGTTTAGCGATGAGGCTCATTTTTGGTTGAATGGGTACGTAAATAAGCAAAATTGCCGCATTTGGAGTGTAGATCAGCCAGAAGCATTGCAACAGCTACCAATGCATCCCGAAAAAGCCACTGTTTGGTGCGGTTTATGGGCCGGCGGCATTATTGGGCCATATTTCTTCAAAGATGATGCGAATCGCAGCGTTACTGTCAATGGTGAACGCTACCGAGCGATGATAACAAACTTTTTTTTGCCCGAAATGGAAGTTCTTGACTTGCATGATATGTGGTTTCAACAAGACGGTGCCACATGCCACACAGCACGCGAAACAATGGCGCAATTGCGAGGCGAGTTTGGTGAACAGTTAATTTCACGTTTCGGGCCGGTCAATTGGCCGCCTAGATCGTTCGATTTGACACCATTAGATTATTTTTTGTGGGGGTATGTCAAGGCTAATGTGTATAGGGACAAGCCCGCTTCGATTGACGCACTGGAAGCCAACATCCATGCATTCATTCGTGAGATACCGGCCGATATGTGTGAAAGAGTATGCCAAAATTGGACTCAGCGGATGGGCTACCTGAGACGCAGCCGCGGTCAACATTTGCATGAAATTATCTTTAAACATTAAATTGCAAGGTTCAAACTATCGATTCAAATAAATATTTCATTCATTTTTTCGAATTTTTTCTTTTTTTTTTTAAAAAGTTCTAAACCTCTTAAAAAATCACCCTATATATATTACATCACATTGCAAGCCATTCTCGAGGAAATTCAAGGCAGAAGTACAAAAAATTTGAGAGATTTGTGGTAGTAGATCTGCCTTGCCTGCGAGACAAATCTCTTGAAGAAAGAGTATATAAGTTTGTCACAAACCAGTTTTTCTAACAACTTAGGAATAGTACAAATCTTACAGATTAGGCGATAGTAATATCATGTCTCGATCCAGATTTATATATAGGTTAAGAATGAGCTCTTCCAATTTTTCAAAAAATTTTAACATGCATTTGCATTACCAATAACATGTGTTTTGCATGTCCCATCTATATGGAGTGTTACAAATTTAGCGAGAGTAGCGGCAGCGTATTCAACTGACAGATGAATGAAGCAAAGTTTTTTTTTTAAGATTTCCCGTAAGTAAATGCCGTACCTATGCAATAAATAAAAAAGGTGTACTTCCTACTTTTGCGTCCATTAGTCTATTCCTTTTAAACTCATATTCGCACGTTAAATCCGTATTCGCCCGTTAGATCCGTATTCTCCCGTCAAAAAATGCAGTAAAGCGATTTCATCTGTGTAAATAGTGAGAGAATGACAGGAACCGGGGACGTTAAAGAATCGGGTTTAGTAACTCTGACAGGTCGCTGACTTGTGTTTCAGTTTTTTTTTTGGCCTAGATTGGTCATGTGAACAGTTTTTTTTTTTCAGTTGACGTTTATGGACGGCTAGCCGACGAATCTAGTGAAGAATTTATGCGGCTGGCGTAGGAAAAGTGATTTTACCGTATACCAATCTATCCAGACTGGTCCACACTAATTTTTAATTTACCCACTGCAACAATCGAAGAACGATTACTGTTGGTTTATGAAATCATTTTTCGAAAAATATTTGTCCAATAGGTATACGATGATTTTTATGGGTCAGTTCGATACCGTCACACAATATAATGCTGATGAATGCCGCAGCGGACACAAAGCCAATTCAACTTTGATTCCATCCCAAAAACGACCTATATCTAGCACAACTCACAACTTTTACATATTCATTTAAAATCAGCTACTTTTTAAACTAAATTGTATTTTTATCTCTCGCTAACCACAACTTTGATACTCAAACCAAAATGTATTTCACAAAGAACAACACAACAAAGTTCGCCGCTTCACAGCATCACATCATCGAACCTAAGTGCAGTTTACATTCATATTCACTGCAGTTGAACATAAAAGTTGCAACAACTCCAGCTATATAGCCCTCCACCACATAGAAGCGATTTCATGCTCTTTTGTGGTCAACGAACCGAGAATTATTTTCATATTTTGTGAAATGTTCACAAAAAACAATCCCTCAAGCCTCCACCCACAAATATAAATTTATCGGAAACCTATTTGGCAGCATGAATTGGCTTAACCTTTCAAAAGGAGAGCTTGTTACAACCGCAAAAAAAAAGATAATAAAAAATTTGAAACAGTATTTAGGTACGTCTCATGGATAAGTTCGATTTGTTTCAAGTTTTTCCTTCTCCTTTTTTTTTGCGCACAGAACATGATTGTAAAATGTTGTATTATTGCGAAAATTCTGAACCCATTTTTATTTTTATCCCTGATGGACACACACACAAGTCTATGCAAATTTGTTGTCATCACAGGAACTGAGAGGCAAAAAGTCCTCTTAACTCTCGATATTGACTGACTGAGTCTGGGAACCACTGATTGGATTGGAAGCTGCAGTCAAATAGTCACAAGTACCACCAGCAAAAATATACCACAAATTGTGCAAAAAGGAAAAAACGACAGACATAAAAAGCGGAAAGCGTTAAAAAAATGAAACGGATCAAATGGTCGAGTGCCAAAATGGTGTTGTATCGGAAATAAAGCAAAACACAACATTCGATTTTTCGAAGTTGAAACGAATTTTCGGGAGAAGCCATTCATAGACGCGCGAGGGTGTTAATTGGGAAGGAACATATACAAATGTATGTGTATGCAGCTGTAGTAACAAACTTTAAGTAGCACTGCCATTTAAGGACAACAACACAATCGAATAGGGTGGAGTGTTAAAGTTTTTGCAGAACAAACTGAAAACTCATCTAATGGACAGCTTCGTACGAGCATTGGAACGTTGCCAGCTTTCTGTTCTTACTTACAGCCAATATCCAGCTCGAAAGTTTCTTTTCTCTGTAAAGCGTTTTCTTTCGCAAGCAACAAGAACAACACAGAAAAAAGAAGTGAAAACTTTTCCATCTAATATGAGCTCCTTTCAATTAAGGAATTCGTTCTTTTTGCACCCATCCATCTGGAATGTTGAATGAAAATTAAAATAGGAACCACTTTGGTGTGAGGTCGCAATGCGTCAGGATTTATTACTCCCATTCACTGCGTGTGTAGTGTTCTCGTGTGAAGTTGTTATAATACGCTCACCTGGATGCTCTGGATCACCGCAAAAACAAACAGACTCTGTTCTGTTGCTGTGTGCATTTCTACAGCTTGAACTGTGCATCCTATTAGCTACTTCATCTACTCTCGAAAGCAGCTCGAAGCCAGCTCCAAGCTATACCAAAGTGCGAAAGTAGACTCCGTGCTCCTACCTATATCTTGTGTAAGGGGAGGGCAGGCCACTCCTGATTTATACGCATCTCATCATTACATACGGCAAAGAGCTGTGTACACACAAATGCGGCAAGAAAAAGAGGTCGGGCACCTGTGACATCAAGTGATTTTGCTTGCCATCGTCATACAGCCACAGACACACACGGCGGCGGCAAAGGAGATATAGGTGGCATTTCAGATGGTGATTAAACGAAGAAAGGGTTCTCAGCCCACCTGAAGTAGGCTTTCCAAAATAAGAATAAACTGAAGGGTAAAACTCTGCGCAAACATATTCAGCCAATTTTATGGAATAAATGACAAAGGTAACGTTTTATTTATGCAGTCAAGAGTCGGGGCCTTTCTAATTCATATGCGAGTACGAGCTTTAACTATGTCTATTGTGGCGGTATGTACACTATACAAGTTAATGAATATACATATGAGTGTGTATTTGATCTCAAAGTTCTGGTATTTGAAGGGATAAAGAGTGATTTGTAAGCCAGCATATATTACCTAAGGCGAATGCCTTAATCCGAATTGAATAGGCAGAGGAGCTATGTAAACATGAATATTCCCTAGCTATTAGCAAATAAAGAAAAATGTACCAAGATCATTAGGTGTTTGGGTCGCTTTAATGGCCGTCTCTGAGGTGCACATAGGAACAGGTGCCCAAGTGGCAAATCAGAATTCAGACATTATTTCATTAGATAAATCAAGGAGAAGAGATGTGAACAATCACAAAGCACTAAACACAGTGTCTGCAATTGGAATTGGAACTGATAAATCCGGGGCCAGATTCTGTAAGGCGAAACGATATGGCCAATCATTCGTGCGCACGAAAACATTTGATCGTTGCGCCTTACAGAATCTGCCCCCAGGACAGGGCTGGTACACAAAAAAAAATACTGATCACACCGCAGTCTTTTTGGGCGCGGGGACTCGTGTGCCTTGATCGTTTCGCCTTACAGAATCTGCCCCCTGCTGGTGTGGCTGCTATTTTCTTTAATTTCCATAAAAGTGCTAACCGGAGATTTAAAAAAAAGAACTTTAACGAAAAATCCTACCATCCTGTATTTGTATACAGTGCACTCTGAAAAATGAAATGAACCTGACAGTGACAATGCATGCGAAGCTGAACTGCCGAATCAATGCAAGATTATAAAATGTTCGTTCGTGTACTTTCAGCATAGAAAAATGAAAAATGTCAAATCTCAAAAATCGAAAAAAAAAGTCTCACTATTTCAAGAGAAGTATAGGTACCTGGCCGGTTTTCTTATAAAAAGTTAAAGAAATGTCATTTGGTTCTCTTTAAATGCAGCATCTACAAAATATGTTGGAATTTAAGTTTTTATAAGCTAAATAATTATTAAACTTACCATTTTGAATGCGCTGATATGTTCTATTAAAACTTCTTCCTCCGACATCGTTGAAGACGAAATTAAATAGAGTTTTACTTATCAGAGTTTTAAGCTGTCACTTAGTTATCAGTTTTCATTTTACATTTTTTAGTAGATAAGTCGAAATTGGGCGAGTAGAAAATTACGAAAAATTGAAATGGATTTCTCAGTACGTGGTCGCACTCGCGCTGTTTCTTAGCAAATTTTAAATAGTTCTACGTTTGCAAAAAAGTACCCGAACGAACCTAAAGTTAAGCGAACTTTGTGACATTTGCACATTGCACCCTCAACTTTTTGTTCTATGTTCGCACCGGGTGGCGCAGTTGAAGAAACCTTAAGACATACCTAGTTTGTGTTTTTCAGGAGATCGAACTTGGACCCCTAGACAGACCTCTACTTCGGTCTAGGTCTCACAAGTCTACGTACATGAAAGAAAGGAAGGGAACAAATCTCGGTTAAGATAAATTATTCAGTTGAAAAACCTTGTAAAGGATGTGAGGACAAACCTTCCCAGATCACGAAAATAAAACGAGACGGATCATTGAAAAATTGTACTTTAAGTTGTCGCAACAGTTGTTTTCAAAACATAGAAGATAAAACGTCACATGATGACATTTGTAAAAACAAAGTACAAAAAGCTAAATATATAAGCAGTCGCAAATGTAGGTGCATGTATTTTATTAAATTAATTACTTAGCTCAAAATGAATTTCCTTATTTTAAAGTTTCTCTTTCACAACGATGATAATAGCAACGAAAATAACACATCACTCCTTTCTATACTCAAAGAGAAAAGCATTCATCACGTCACGTGTAGAATTTGCATTGTATACTTTTTCTTCCGTGCATAGAAAACTAGTCGATGCATTACACCGAACACCAACTAGTTTTCGTTTGACGTTTTAATCAGCTGTGAGAAACTTCTATTAGAGCATTTAAAAACAATATTAGCCCATCAATTATGTGTGGAAAATGATTTAAAGTTGAGAGTTGTGACATTTGTTCGGTCAGATGCTCTGCTAAATTTGCTGAATATTGCAAAAGGTGTGTCTGTTTCAACAACCCCATGATTGGAAGTCGTTTTCGTGGTGTTTTCGTGGAAAAGACTCGTTTTGAAAACTGAAATATGTATGGGAAAACTTCTGTTTTCGAGTGCTTTCAGTGTGAATAGGGTATAGCTTCAAGAGCATTATTGTTTCTGCCTTCTTCCAGTTTCTTGGGCTTAAGAAAAGATATAATATTGTCATGTAACGAGCTGGCTATAGATAGATGTTGGTTTATTCGCTTTTTGCCTTATTTAGAATAGATTAGATTAAATTTTATTAATTAAATAACTGATAACAAATCTTTACATTAGTTGAAAATCAAAAAAAGGATGGCAATAAGTCGTCTGTCGATTGACAATAATTTTTTTTTACAATAGCCACTTCTTGTATATGCAGTTTAGTAAAATAAAAGCCAGTGTTTTCTATTAAAATTAAAATTAAAAACCATTTGATATAATTCTTTGCCCATAAGCCAAGGCATTCTTAGAGTACGCAAACAGAAAAGAGTCACATTCGGTTCGTTGAGGTTATTCAGAATTCTTCACCGGGAATTTGATCTACTCCAAAAAAGTGCCGCCTTGGTTCCCTGAGTGTAGGAATGAAACATATTCTACCTCTCCGCCAAGTTACTACCCGAGATCCGAGATTAAGTTGATTTTACTTGAGAAACAAAAACAAATTCTGTTATACGTAATACTCGTTCACAGGCCAAGCATTTTGGGCATTTTTCTGTAACAAACAAAGACATTTACTATTCGTCTCGCTAGTGAACGACAACATCGCCGACATTCTCTGCTGTCTTCAGTCAGTGAACATATATTAGAGTTCATAAAAACGTGCATCAAACTTCAATATACCCTTCGTCAGGGCTTATATAAATGTGTAACATCTGGCTAAGAATCCCAAAAGATTAAAGCCCATCTGGTGATACTGTTCCATTGGACCCATTCAGACGCAAACAGCCTGCCGAACCTTTCGAATCCGTTTTTAAAAGCCCCACTCTCAATACACATTCCTCTATTTATTTCAAGGATTTCTATTTCTATTTCTGTTTGTGTCGCTGTTGCTGTTTCTGTTATCATTTAAACAAAAACAAAATTAAAGGAAACCAAATGAAATGCAACCATTTAACTTAATCCATTTATTTATTACATCTTCACAAAGATTTTTAGAAAATTACTATATACGTTCGCAACCTCCTGCATCATCGTTGAGCCCGCCGGCCTCTGCCTCTGCGCCACCGCCTATACCAAGCTGGGTGGAAAATCCTTCCAAATACAATCCTTTTTTCTATCTTCATTGAAATATAAACAGTTGTATAAAATTTTATCCGTGAGGTAACAAGACGGTTTCATTTTGAAACACATTCAAGAGAATTCCTTACATAACTCAAAATCCTTCGCTTCTCCTCTGTTGCTGGCACTCGGTACGCGGCATCAGCAAACTCACACACACCCACACACTGTACTACATAAAGAATCCGAGTCATAGTAGCAATAGCAATAGCAAAAGCCGTAGAGTTTGGGGTGGGCGGTGTGCGGCGGGAAGGCTATCACATTGAAAATGAGAAAAGAAAAAAAGACACAAACACTAGGCGGCACTGCAGGTAGGTTGCACACAAAATGAAAAGGATTATTTTCCCTTGGGGGAATTTTACTGGAGCAAAATAAAAGCGAAAGGATTTCCGAATTCATACCTTTCCTGGTTATGGCTCTGGCTTGGCTTGCACGCCAACCTACATATTATACATCCGACGACGAAGAGTCCTTCTCTCCGATTCAGCTCTCGAGATATAGGTTTCTTAAGGAGCTTTAATTGTGCCCATTGGGGAATAGTCCTCGTCCTGCCTATATATACTATATACGAACGGAATACCTACACCACTCCTTCATAAAAACAAAATAGAGAAAAAAACTGCAAAAAGGTTTTATTATTTCTATTTTGTGTCCTTTTTGTTTCCCACTAAAATCCATTTCGTTTTAAGTGAAATAAATAACCTAAATAACTAGTGTCCCCAAAATGGGTTATCATTTATATAAATTCGAATGGGAAGAAGAAAGAAAAATAATCGGAATGCTGGCAGCACTGAAACAAAAGGGATAACACACAGAACTGACCAAAGGACAAGATTTTTGGTGTTGAAACTTTGTGGTACAAGGGAGATAAATTTCCTGAAATCTCTACTTCCATCTGGGTTACATTAGGGAGTAGTCGGCTCGGCATTCTCGTTCGCTTTCTCCGTATATGCGCTTGTAGGCCTGTTTTTGTGTTTTCCACTCTTTTTTTTTTGCCTCCCCCCCCCCCGTTATATCTCTTGGTCTGTCTTTGGCAAACAATCGAATGGGGACATGTCGTCCATTCCATGATATTGTATTCTGTATTGTTACAATGGCGGAGAGAATCTGAAATTGCTTTTACAGGAATTCAATTGCTGATAATTAATTTTTGGGAAGACATACACACGACAAACAAATGCTTTGTCCTTGCAGTTCTTTAGGGATTTTATGCGCTACTATTTACGAGTCCATTCGCAGATACTTTAAGTAAGTATTTTTGTGGCCTTTGCTAAATAAATTTGCAAAACACTCTTCACATTCTGGTGGTGGTCGGTGCCCAGAAGCGACGTGTTAATGAAATTCCTCGTCAAGGTGGCAGCGTAGACCCAACACCGAGTACCCAGGACACACAAAAGAATAATGAAGCACAGCAGCAGCAACACCCACACACTGGGGGTAGGTTCAAGTCCACAATATGTATGTGTGCCGGGTAAACTGCCGCTAGCGAAGTCTATATGAAGCCTACACGAAAAGAAAAAAAAAAAAACAGGACACAAGGCACATTCCCATACAAGAAGACAAATTGTACTGCAATTAAGTAAACGATGCACACAATGAGAGTCTCCATTCAGTGACCTCGGTGCATGAGGCAGGAGCAGGGCCAAGGGAAGGATTTTCTTTTCTTCAGAGAGAGAGAGAACCAGCAAACGTCGATTAGTGTTACTTAGGAGGTGTATGATGTGAGGAGATCCTTGGTTGCTGATTAGCAAGCTGAGTAGCGACTTGAAATCATCAGAAGGAGGAGTTCTTTGTTTCAAGAGTTCCTATTTGTACAGGTATATCTATACTTTACTTTCAGAATAAAGGACAATGCAGTTTGTTATCATTGTTCGATGGGGGAACTTCGATTTATTTTTTCTGTTTTGTAATGAAATCGTTGTCATCGACTTCAAATGTAACTGACAATGCCCTCGGCAGTTAATTAAATTCCATGTGAAGGGTTTTGTTAATCGATGTTGCACGAATTATTCAGACTGTTGCGGAGATTATTTGTCAATTGGAATAACGTCAGCAACTAGGCGAAGAATTGAGGTTTCGGAGCAATTATATACCTACACAAAGGCTGTATTGCATATTTTTATAATGTCACTTTTCCTCGTCATTATACGAAAAGAACATAAATATGCAACGGCTGAGGATGCTGGTGGAAAGAAATAGTTGGGCCAACAGGGTTACCAACTCTTAGACTCTTAGCGTGGCGAAGAATTTTAAGATTTTTAAAAAATTGTATTTTTTAAAGTTTTTAAGAATCAAGTATTCAGGGCAAGAATAATATACACTCCATAACTATTTTCTTACATAATTGTCGACAATTTCTTGAGTCCAAAATGTTTATATTTGGGCTCTTTTTAACCATAAACTAAGTATTGAATAGACTGACAGCTTCAGCCAAAAAAGAGAGATTGCCTACAAGCAGAATTTGACATTTTATGTAGCTTCTGATGAAGCGTAGGAGATGTCTGTGTTTTTTAGATCGCTCAGATCACTATAGTAGTTTGGGGGCGAAATGGAGTTTTCGTCTTTGTGAGAGTTGAGAGAGCCGGACAAGTACAGAGGAAATGAGTTTCTCCCTTCTCCTCGTCGTCAAGACATATTCCGCAAAAACAATTTAAAGAAGATATCACGTTTTCTTTCAGCCAAGATAGGACTTCTTTTATCGCCATTATTTCCGCATGAAAAACGCTACAGTGATCAGGGAGACGGAAGGAGAGACTAAGATTTAGCCGGTCGGAGAAGACACCACCGCCAACACCGTCCATAGTTTTCGAACCATCCGTGAAGAAGTGGATCGATTCATCATCCATTAATGCTCCCTCCACCCAGAATGATCTAGTGGGAATGGAGACCTGGAAGTTTTTATCGAACTGTAGTTCTGGTGTGGGGTAGTAGATGTTTCTTGGAAGATTTTTAAAATCGTTCAGGATAGCGGCATGGCCAGTTGTTTTGCTGGTCCTTTGTGAAGTAGCTTTGTAGCGCACGGCTACAGAAGCTGCCGTTTGCCTGCTAAAGATGTCAATGGATGCCAGATGAAACAGGATGTCCCGCCGGTGCACAAGCAAGCTGTTTTTTGGACTTTGGATGTGTTGTGTAGTAAATACCTAATAGTTTTTCTCAGTTCCTGGTTGAAATTATTCGCTACATTTTTATAGAAATAGTTGTTCGATTTTCTTGTTTTTTGGTATCAAGTGAAACTAATTATGTAATTTTTCACACAAAGCGTGGTAATTTTCGCCTTATCATCGAAATCAAGCCCGCTCAATCTATATATATAAAAGAAAGTGTCCGAAGCGATGTTACCCCATAACTCGAGATTGGCCGAACCGATTTTGATGATTTATACTTTGTTGGAAAGGTATTTTCTCAGCACGGGTTTTAAAAGAAAAATAGTTGAAAATTTCAAAATGTCATATTTTGACCACCCAGCGTGTTACGACAAGTTTTTTTTTCGATTTTTTTTCAATTTTTTTTTTTTTTTCATTTTGCATTTATTTATTTTGGCAACAACAAGAAAAAGAATCAAATTTGAATGTAACATATCGTATCACAATTGAACTTTTAGATAGACACGCAACGTAACGCCATCTATTATCGATCAATCGAGAAGCCAATTTTGTTTCATGTGTGGTGGCGCTGTCCACGTTGAATGTGCCATTTGATTCAGTTGCGCAGTTTCTTCATTCGTTGCTGATTCGGCGTCCATATTGCACTTTGCGAATTCGGCCATTGCGCATTACTGATTCGGATTTCTCCAATGCGATTTTGTGAGTTTTTATAAATTAAAATTGATAATCTTATAACGAAATTGGTCTAGTTCTGTTCGACTTAGAATGAATTTGACTGCCTGTCTTTAAATGCAAAAATCTTAGAAACTTCTTAATATATTTTGGTGCAATTTTCACAGGCCTATAGAGGATACCTACGCCCATAATCTTAATCTCCGATTTGTTTCAACATAAACTAAATAAATTCCGGAAAAAAATGCACAAGAGTAATTTATTATTTTTTTTTTTTCGTTTCGCTTTTTTCTTTTTCACGCTTTGCGTTCGAAAATAAATATAGTAAATGCCACCTTATAGAGGACATCTGCAGGTACAACATTAGGATATCCAATAACCTGCGTGAAAGCCGCGAAGCCGGGAGGTACAGCTTGTTTTTTTATGAAAAAATCTTACTTTTAAAAGTAAAATTCATATTCTGCGCAAAGAAAATCAAATTAAGTTAACCTTAAGTATAAAAATCGCAGTTTGTTACATTATAATGATTATTTTGTGCTAAACACAAATCTCATTCTTTTGGACATTTAGACCGTTGATATTCATGGTGAGATGTATGAATGTTTTTTTTTTTTTTTTGTCAGACTATTGATATTACCACAATTTTACAATTTTGATGTTTTTAAGGTTCCGTACCCAAAGGGAAAAACGGAAACTTATTAGTTTCGCTTTTGTCCGTCTATCCGAACAAACTAGGACAATTTTGTCCAGAAGCTAATTGACGTAGAAGGCTGAAATTTGCACACAAAATCCGATTTAACCTCTAGTCTAGACAATTACCAATGGTGGCGACACATCTATTGGTTTTAGTGTATGTAATAAGTAATTCGGTGAAAAAAATATTTTCCTGATTTAGAAAAAAATGGATATCAATTTTTTTTTTGGAAATCATGCTCGTATAGCTATGAATGATTTCAATTGGAATTTATACCCATTCTCATTCACACATATTGTTGATTATTGTGCACAAATATCCTCTTGGTCATTTCATTCTTAAAGCGTGTTCTCTACTCTTACGCTTACATTTATGTAGTTTACCTCATCTGCAAGAAATCTTCGCAATTTCCAACTTTAAGAAGTACGCACGGGAAGATTTTCCACAAAAAGGTAGAGATACCACGATATAGGAACACTTCTGAGTGTCAGTAGTTTTCATTTTCTTCTTATCAAATCAGTGTTGTTATATCGTGGGATTTATCACTTTTTGTGGGATTTTCGATGTCTGAAATGCCTTTCGTGGGATAAAGGAAAACAGCATGAAATTGTTTAAATTTCAGGAATCTAACAAAGCAATTTCAAACATCTACATTTCAACATAAAAAAAGTTTCCATAGAAAATCGCGAATGTGAATTGTATTTTATGAACATTTTTTAGTAACCACCAAAATAGTCATACTAATGTTAACTTTTGCGCCCTGAACAACATCCACCTTAGTCACCACCAAAACCAAACATCTATCGCTTTAAGCTGATTTTATTTTCTAAAAGGAAAATTTTCAATATAAGAAATTCAGAAATTTAAGCACTTGCAAAGGTTTTAACGGCAGGGGACACCAAATGGCAGCAACGGCAAGAAAAATTCATATGCTCTCAACGAACTAACAAAACCCAATGATCAAAACGTATACTTGACTTTCGATTTTTGCGGAAAAAAAGTGTTGAGGGATTTTTAAGCGTGAAATGGGAACAAAATGGGAAAAATGACTACGATTCGTGGGATAAATATAAAAATTTAATTGGTTCACAATAGCTGTATATTTCATACAAAATTTAAATTCAACAATCAAATTCATTGGGCCTTAGCAATAAACATTTTTAGTCTCGACTTTAAATTTACGGAAGCTGAAATTTGTATGGAAAATATAGCCACTGTAAACTACTTAAATTTAGAGTCCAAACTAAAAATGTTTATTGCTAAGGCCCATAAAGTAAGCCTCTTTGTGTTTTAAAAAAAAAAAACATTATTTTGGATTATGGAAATCCTGGCAAGAGACATTTTGGCACGTAGTACCCACATCTGTTTTCATTCCATAACCTCTAATCCCATCGCATTCGTTGCCATTTCAATCTTGTAATCGATTTGGTTACTGGTCCAGCTTTCCTCTAAGGTTTTTTCAATTATTTCTTAATCCACTTTCCGTGAGGACCTGGTGTTCAGGCCTGGATAACGGCAAACGTGACAGAAATTAAGTCCACGTTACATAGTAGTGCTTCATTTGAAAACATGTCCTTCGGTTGTAGCTACGTGAGCTTTTGTTGTATTTGTAGGCAGGTAAAATGAAAGTGGTGTCATTCCATAGAAATAATAAGCTCTAGGCGTTGCCAAGCTTTTTAGAAGTCTTTCAATTTGCATTTAAAGTAAATATAAACATCTGATAAATTGGAGCTTAAGTTGCAGAAAGCACGAGACTTGACAAGACAAGAATGGCGTTTAAGACCATCACGTGGATTTAACTTTATATTAGGCTTACGCTATACCGAATCTAGCTTGCTCCGTTCAGTTATTGATCCCTCACTGGTAACAAACCTTTTAAAGTACCTAGCCTGTCGGCAATGTGAATACAGAGGCTCACAAATTTCATGTTTCAAAGGTATATATCACAAACCTTTATAGAGGGAAGCAAGTATAGAAAACACCCACAAACGACCACAATAAATAAAGCCTTAAATGTGTAAAAACTAAGCAGAAAATCGAACATTGAACCCAACATTCCACTAGGCGACGAAAGGAATTTTACCCGCACACACAGAAAATACTTGGTCCAGAACTAAACTGAAACATCGCAAATGGTTGAATTTAGGCCGCAATTACTTACAGGTTTTGTCTTGGCAAGAAAACCGAAACCACTGTATTTTCTCTCCCTACCCGCACGGGCACACAAATACCTCCTACAAAAGACCGAAAAGATATGTTGCTGGTTACCGCATTCAATTACGAACCCATGTTCCCAGATGTAAAATGGTCTACAGAGACTACATGCCAACCGGTTATTAAAGAGGACATTCAACCGTAAAACTATCGTAAATTAGGCGACAACTTATTTGTGAAGTTGAGTGCCATAGAACGCCTACAACTCAAGACACCGATTACAAAGTTTTACCCCAAAGACCCAGTTTCTCCCTACGAGTGGGGGCGGCCAAATCTTCCAAGTAATACGAATAATTCGCCTCTTGTAAGACACTTCATTAAGGACGAAACCATACACATACTCCCCTGTAACTCGTATACACTTGTGCGGTAGGTAGATGTAATCGGAATTTTCCAATTAATTTAATGTAAATGCAATTACGTGCATGCAAATGCAAATGACATATTGTTAAAGCCCGCATCCTAATTAGAGGCAATTTGAATGGTTCGCCAGCTCTATTTAGGGTAGTACAGTAGTCCTGGTGGTTAAAGGAGCACGAAAAGAAGTGGAGAAAAAAATTGAAAATACAACTGCACACAGAAAGGAAATCCCTCAGTTCGCAGATATAGAGAAATATGCACAGAGGTTGGCATACCTTGACTGATAGAAAAATCCATGATGGTGAGCAGTAGTGTAGGTTGTGTGTTCTTTTCAAGGACTTTAACGCGTGTGTCGGACGGAATCCGCTTCTTTTTAAAGGATAAATTGCTCAAAGGCTTCAGCAGGTCGAGGTTGGTGTGGTTGATTCTCTCTGCTTTTCAAATCTGCAGATATGTGGTGAAGTTCGGTATAGTCTTCCTGGCACTCACCAGTAGCAGCAGCAGATGCTTGATTAGATATTTTATGCAGAAAAAAAAAGAAGACCAACTCTCAACAAAGACAAAATGGGGGCGAAAGATACCTACAGGTATGGAGCAAATGCAATAATACCTTGATTATGTGTGCTTTGCGATCTATCAGATATATAGTTGAGTTTGTTCTTCTTTTTTTTTTTTTTGGTTCCTTATAGAGGAAACTGCTGAGTTCAGTGTTTGAATTGTGTGTGTCACCCTTGTGATTGTCTATTTAATTGCACTTGAGTTTTGACGCTGTAGTCATCGTGAATAGCACTGCCACATGCCATTGTGAATGGTTATCTGTGGAAATGAAAACGTACCGGCTTGATTTGTATGGACCAATTTAATTTGTGTTTGGCGTCACTAAATGTCGGCCCCGCATATTTTCAGGAGGCAACATAGGCTTCAGCACTTACTTAAGTACTGTAGGTACTGGTGGTGAAGGAGGGTTTGAAGAAACAGCCTTGTAAATATTTACCTTGCTCACACCATTTTTTGAAGGTTTGCCTGAGAATTTTCCGAGAAACTGGTTTCGAGCTAAATGAGCGACGTCATGATAGATGTAGCTGGAAGAATCCTCCGCGATTCGCCAAAACACGTGGCTTAGAACAAAATGCGAACTTAAAGTGGACTATAAAAAATATGCAAGTGCATCTAACAGAAATTTCAGTGTAGAGCCCCACAGCCACATATACCTTCCTACCAGCGGCGTCGCGTGAATTACTTAGATGGGTGTGCAATTCTTTAAAATTATATATTTTATAAAAATACGGATTTATTTATTGTTTTCTTAATTAATATAAAAAAAAAAAAAACAATAAAAAAACTCCATTGTTCAAATTAATAATAGGACAAAAAAAAAGAAGCAAAAGCACCGCACGAAACTGCAGCCACTTATACCACCTATACAAAAAATTCGTTCATTCATTCATCGTGATCGACTGTCGTGCACTCCTTTTTTTTGCACGAGCGTCGATGTATTGCATGTATATTTGACTTATGACGCTTTACGGAAACAGAACAAAACAAAAGAAAATAATGAATATTCCGTGTGCACAGAAAACGAGTGCACGAGTTCACTACAAGTTCATCAAAGTAAAGCGACACTAGCAGGTAGCAGGTACGGCGCACATTGGGGCAAAACGACCAAAAAGTGCCGATAATTACAAAATTTTTTTTTTTTTGCGGGAAAGCTTTATATACTACTTACATAGAGTACTAACTAGGGCACAGTTGGACACTATTTAAAAAATTCGCAACAAAACCGGTTCGTTACAACGGTAGATTATACTCACGTCTTGCAGGTCAAGCAATTCTTATAAGTGAATTACGTTCATTTTCAGATGAGTTTTTTCGGTAAAGTTAATTATTTTTTGGTGTTATTTAGGTATGGAACCTTCTTCTTCAGGTATGTAACTGTGTTTAAGTGATTTTTTTTCTTCATTACATAAATAGTTTTTTGTACATAAGACAAAATTTGATCTATAGTAATTTCTTAAGAAAATTGATTAACAATAGATATTTCAATTAGGTTTTAAGCAATATTAAGCAATGAAAATTACACGAAAATAAACGTTATTGTTTAAGGTCTTAAAAACAATTGAAATTTCCTGCTCCTTTTTGCTCCTTCACGAAATAGACCAACTTTAAGGTACTTCGCGAAAAGATAAAAATTATACTAAAACGTCATTGTTAATCAAAATTTATTATTTTTTTTTAGGAATTTCTTCTAATAATTTATTTTTGTAGCAGAGAAAAATCTAATAGGGATATTTTTAACTTTTTTTTATTGAGCTCCGATCCTGTTATCACCAGTAAGGAAAAGCCAGTCAAAAACAAAGTCAAAAATAATCCTAAAGAAGCACTTTTTATGTTGAAAGCTCCACCCCTTCAAAAAGATTACGCAACAGCTCATGTAGATATTGATGACGACAGTCATAATGACGACGACGACGATTCTTTATTCTATCTTAAATAAATTATAATAAAAAAAAAAAATTGTTTTTTTTTTTAATAAAAAAAATTTTTTTTTTTCTAAATTTTGTTTTTTTAAATATAGCATATACCAATAAAAACGATAGATCCACTTAAAAAAATCTCACAGCTTTAGTTGATTTGATGGCAGTTTTAAGGCTATTCTGCCCCAGTGTGGCGTGCGGTTGACGAATGACGATGGGGATGAATTCTTGTAGCTGAAGGAAGGTATATAGTTCGGAGTTGGATGAATAATTTATTTGATGAATTCGTGCACAGCCAGATTTCGTGCGAGTTTATTGTTTTTCTCTTTGTTTCTCAACGATGAAGGAATTTTGAAAGAAAAATTAGGAAGGATGAATATGAGTATTATTATAGTAGGCTGTGTGATGGAGGTTTTATGGGATGTGTAAAGTGTAATTGAGCACATCATATTTATGTGTGTTATTCTTATTATTATTTGAGTGTTCGATGAGTGATTTTTTTGGTTAGATCAGGGTGTGCAATGCACACCTTGCACACCCTGACGAGACGCCACTGCTTCCTACTTACATTTATTTTTAAAAAGTTTTCCATTGCCAAAAAAATACATTTTTTGTTTAAGACGTTCATTCTGAATGATCGCCGCTTAACAGTCTGTTAGAGTTAATTCGTACATGAAATCAGCACCAAGACTAACACTACCTACCTCTCTGTTCCTCGGCCTCTGTCCGCGCCGGGCTTAAAAAGAGAAAATGTCCTCAAAAAAAAAAGACGCATGGCAACCCTAATCTGGTCACCCTAAAAGCATTAACTATTATTAACTTCAAATCGATAACAAAACTTATTATAAGTGAGGTACAATCTTGAACTTAAATAATTTTCGGCTAAACGTATGGCTCGGTTTCATTACACAATACAATTCCCTTGCTATTGAAACGAAAACTGGACTCCTTCTTACGTTAATGCTTTTGTTTGGAATCCCATTCACTGGATTCCCTTTGAAAGGACTTGCGAATATTAAAGCTACAAAATCCGTAAACTTGACTACGATTTATATCACCAAAGTATTATAGGATTACAGGGGATATGCCAATCAATCAAAGTCCCTATAAAAACGCCACACTTATCCATTTCGATTTGATAGTTTTGACCGGATCAAATGACCCTGACCAAAAGAGGGATATGTGTGCCTGTATAGTGGGATATGAAGTGGCATGCCAATAAAAAGCGACATAAAAATGACAATATCTTCGAAATGAATGGATTCCCTTGGACTTCTGGTAAGAATTTAATGGGAAATACTTTTGCTGATCGGTAATTTAACTGGCATTGGATTTTTCATTTATTGCAATTGACGTGCGTCGGCATGGATACACACTTGGGGGAACAAAGTCCCGACACATATTCCAAAAAAAAATCCCCTTCACAAATCTGACACAGAAAACTCTTTCGTATTAGGTACCCACTCTCTCTTGCAACTGTCCTCTGCACCGTCTTATTAAATTAAATCAAGGTTGCTGCTCATGGTCATGGTCGTCTCAGGTTTCCCGTTTCGCTCTGTCAGGTCCAAGGATTTTCTTGTTCTGAATCTCATTTCTTACCTGGCCCTTGGCCAGCTTTAAACGCTCTTGATTGCCCTGACAAATGCCGTTGACTGTGCGGCTCGTTGCGGCAATATTTTTAGCAAACCTGTCAATTTCATCAGCTAGTACGGCTGCTGCTGCTGCTGGACGTGTCCATACTGTCCGTGTCTGTCGTCGCTCGTGTACTCAATTTACGCCCACTTAATTAAATTCATATCTCGGGACGAGAGAGGAGGAAAATCCCCATGGCACGGCAGGTGAGTATAGAGGCAGCCAACAGCGCACCAATTCAGTAGCAGCAACAGCAATGCCATCGTCTTCTTGTCATCTGACCTAATTTCCACTGGCTCTGATGCAAATCCACTTCATTATCGTTTCCCTTTGATGCACAAAGCCACAGCCAGTAGACATTAAATTTTCCCAAGTATATCCATATCCATCAGCATCCATACTAGTAGTCACTAGGACTCTACTGTTTGTCAGCATCATTCCAATTGAAAGCAAATTGGTAATGTCATCCTTTCATGCAGAAAAATGCGGATATTGCATATCTCGTGTCGTCGTAGTCGTCGCCATCGTCATCGGCTCGAAGAAGATGCTTTTAATTGAATAGCACTCGTGGGATTCGTGGCGGAATATTCGGGTGCTCGTCGAAAGTCATTTGTCTTTTGAGCTTTCGCGGAGAACTTCATGAATTTCTTATTGCACTTCTGTGTGAAAGGACTCGCGGTGGTCTCAACTCTCAAGGTGGCAGCTCGGGGCTTATTCATTGCATCCATCATCGGACGCGAAACAGACCGATACAAATGACTGCACTCACAGAACAGAACGATTTAATATGAAACGTTTCGCATTTAGTTTGACTTGCTTTGTGGAAGTCGTTCCGGACTTTAGTCCTTCGGACGTTCGGTCGTTGGGTCGTTCTGCCGAAAAAGCTAATAAAATTGATTGCATTCATTTAGTTAACTATCTGTTTATTTAGACAGCAGGAGGGTTGCGCAGGATACAAGGATATAAAGAGAGCAAAGAGTGTTTAGCTCTTGTTTGCGAGTAGGTTGTAGCTATATGTATACTGAATACATATAGAAAAGCGGCATTTGTTTCTTCCGTCGTCAGCCGGAGCCGACATCTGCTTTGTCTTCGGTCTCCCAATTATTCATCCTCCTAGTGGTACCACTCCCACACACTTAACCGGACACGAACAAGCAACTACAACGATGACGACGACGACGTACAGTCGTCGAGAAGGAGCATGAACATCATAAGGAGGAAGGAGCCGTGGTACAACTTGGTAAGAGTCACACTCGCACCATCATCAACTTGTGTGTTCCTTGAGGGAGCGTGAGTACAAACATTTGTTGTTAGAGTTGCCCACTGATGTTTCTGCTTCCTCTTCTACAGACACACGAAAGGAGAAAGGTTTTTTTCTTCATCTTTTCTTTTTTTTTGTATTCAGAATCACGTACTCCTTCGAGACATGATTTATACGCTAGCACTGCAGCTGATATTACAGCTTATCCAATATTACTCGCTCCTCGTGATGTTGCCTACCACAGTCTATAGCTGGTGTACCCATCAGTACCCACTACTACCATTATCCTCGATGGGTAGTTTACGCTCTTTTCCACACCCGTACTCGACATCAACTCCACCCGCTGTTTGCTACTCTTGTAATATTTTGCCCTAAGCTGTTGAGGAGTGCATAAACGTAAAAAGGACTCGTTTTCTCGTTTAGTTAGGACTCTCCATCTCCATCCACTGTACTTGGATATGGCACGAACAGACAAATTACTGTTTATTTTCTTTGGATTAGCAAGGACATCGGTGTTGGCTTCTCGGGGGGATAGCCATTTCTTTCCTGGATTGTACACAAGATAGCGCAAGAAATATAAAGTTGAACGTATCCATAACGTGAATGCCCCAAAGGATCAAATTTGTGTGATTAAACACTGTGTGACCACAACCCAGTCCAGGGTCGTCGCATAGCTGCTCTTCGAGAGGATAATTGATAGTAAAACTAACTAAGATGTTTGTCACAATATATCCTTCAATGTCAGCAGGGAAGTGCTTTCGCTTTTTCGCAACTCCTTTCGCATTCAATGAAATTTCATCAAATACAAGTGCAAACCTCTAGCTGGAAGGAAGGAGCGAGTGTAGTGTATATGTATTCGTGGCACGTCTTCTCGGGGATCCTTTTTACTATGCAGAGAAAGTGCGCTGAACGAATGCGACCTTCAATCCCCATTGCGGCAAGTAATGAGAATATAATTCAAAAGGAGACACATCGCTCGTGAAGGAAAACTGAATCGCGGCAGGACGATTTATAAAAATGTAAATCCTTTTCTGTTGCCTCGCTTGTGACAGTTCTTTCTTGCGCTCATTTCATTCACTTAATACAGTTACGTGGCCACTCGAGAGTAAGTTTTGTCCGGATGATTGATCGTGGAGTTTATTTTTTATTTAAATTAATTTAATAAGGCGATTGCGACCCACCCCGCGTCTGGTTTGTGTAATGTCTTGCGTCAGTTGCTGGCGACATTATTTCTTTTTAATCATATGCAAATGACATATTGAGATACGTTTAACGAGTTCTTTTTTATGAAGTCAATTATGGCTGCTTAGTTTGTTTATTTCTGTGTGCCTGATGAAGAATGGAATGGAGTCCCTTTTTTTGGATACTCACATCTTGATTGCTGAATGGGAATAAAGTGATGTTGATGGGGCATCATTGTGTGGCTGAATTCAACATTTATTGTTTACTTGGACAGTTGGTTGGTCTGTCAGGGTCTGACAGGGATATTGAATTGAATTCTACTTTATTTCCGCTCCTTATAATTTGTTCCGCTCTGAACCAAAAGCGCAGCGCTAATGTTGAAACCAACGTGAAGTTGGCTACTAGGTGTCCAGTATATAATAAGTGTAGGATTTTCCTTTTTCTCAAGGGAAATTTCAATACGACAAAATTCGGTTTAAAGTAAAAATCACATTTAATTTCTTCATTTATTGTACAATGTGTTATGAACTCTCTGAGCACTTAGTGGTGACTGTCAAAATCAAAATAACTTGCTGGTTTACAAAAGAAAAGGAAAAGAAAATAGCTCTTGTTCGTTCGTTACCGTTCTTCGTCGTATGTTGTCTTCTGTCTGTTCTGTTAATTGTTACTGCAATTACAAGTCTTGCGCTGTTGTTGTTGTTTCTTTTGCGGCGTGATCTCATAGGGTGTGTTGTGAGTTTGATTTGGCTTTGAAATAAATCTATGGCTGCGAGTGCGGAGGGGGAAGCTCTGTCCGATAGGTCGATGCTGTTACTCTTTTCGTTGATTTTAGCCGTTTCCGTACTTCTGTACTGGAAAACGCAAAACTTGTGTTACGGGGCCATATATTATTTGCATCGTAGTTCGCTTCGTTCTCCCATTTATGTTGATAGAAATTTTATTCATTTTTACAAACTCTTTAGAATTTGTGCGAATTTTTACTCAATGTCGTTCCTTATGTCGAAAAATTCGTACAAAAACGGGCCATCGAGAGAACAGCATATTTATAAACCCTCCAATGCTCCAATGGGACTTTTTTGGACTCTGTCGATTTCAGTCAGTTGATTTGTCATATCAGCTTAATCTGAGCATTCCGATAAACATGCTCATTTTCAGTTTCGACTCTAAGTTTAAGTATGTAGTTCGCAGATGGCTATAGTTTCTATACAAACTTCGCAATTGTGAGCTTCCCTAAATTTAAAGTCGAGTAATACCTCAAGTTCCGTTTGCTGATACTGCTCATAGCAATTTAACTCGATTTTTGAGTACAAGACAAGCGTACCTCTACCTATTGGCTGTTTCTGTTTTTGACCTAATGATATGTTTTTAATTTTGATTGGAATATGTTCTAAGTTTTCAATATCCCGACCGATATCTTAAGATAGATTATGTAATAATTCAGGCATTTGTGAATTTGCATTAGTAGTTATATATTGAATATCCCGATGCTCGTGTGTGCGATGCAAATGAATTTTTTTGTTTTTGTAAAATTATCCAGACATAACAGTTGCAAATATTGCAATGTTTAGTTGTAAAAATAGATACTATTGCGTAACTATTATTAAGCTGAAAACTGGCTGTTTCGGATAAAAGAAATACTTCGTTTTTGACATTTTATCGAAATCGAAGATGGGGTTTTCGAGATATGAGCAGTTTTTAAAATTAGCGTTTTCGGTGCTTCGAATTGAAAATTAAGGACACAATAGTTTTGAAAACATCCATTTGACTCTAAGTTTGCATTTTGGTCAAAATCGTTATTGCCGTTTTAAGTTAACTAGACAAAACTATATTTTGAAAAAAATAGATACTATTTACATAAATCCATCGTACGATAATATAGAGAAAAACTGAGCTTGCTATTAAGTTATAAATGATCACATAACCTTAGAAATTAATTTTTGCTACAATCGTATATAGGCCGTTTTCGAGATATGTCGAAATTTCGAAAGTACCGCTGTTCGAATTTTTAGCCAAAAACTGGGTACGCAGTCATGGTAACCTCACCTACTTAAGCTCAAATATCAATTTTGGTTGAAATCGTTAGAGCCGTTTTCGATCAAATCAAACTGGTACGAAAATGTTGTATGGGAAGTAGGTGCCATTAATATTGAGGTTACCTTGCAAAAAAAACATCTCCCGAACTGTAAGCCCAAAAACTCCAAATCCGAGGACAGACGGACAGACGGACAGACCGGACAGAATTTTGCGACCCACTTTTTTGAGTTCCTCTATCATCGTAATATCAGAATTGATAAAAATCTCGAGTTCGAAATTTTGTACGAAACCAATATCCTTCTCTTACTACGTAATGGAGAGAGTTAAAATTAGTGTGTTTGCTTGTCGCTGTCAAATCCAATAACCGCCATCACTTTCAAATAATAGGTAAAGTGAACCAAGAATCAAGAGACAGATTATTTCTTTAGAGAGAGATGACCCTGTTCCCTCAAGGTTCTACCAATGGCGGCAACACATCAGCAACACCTCTATCAACCACTCTCAGTAATTCTATCTTTGAAGTCTGAATGCACGTACAAAATGGCCGCTTTGTATTCAAAACAAACTATCAAATTTATAGTAGGTATGTCAGAGGAGTGTCATCAAACAACCTTGTTAGCAATGTCTTTAATTGTTCTCTCAACTGACGGTCTATTTGTTATAAGTTTGTGCCACTTATGTCCGCATTGGTCCGGCACTATTTCTTTATTTCCATGCAGCTAAAATCAATATCACCCAAGGTTCCTGGATGTAATCCAATATTTTGCGAAAACTCTCAATTGTAAATCTAGAAAACGACACCACGAAATTACCTTCCACATAAAACACAAAAGTCATAATTACCGGCGCTTCCCAACCCTTCAACGCTCTGTGGCGCCACCAGCCCCAGAAGCGTCGTCCTATTCTTATATCCAGTAGCTGAATACCACAATCAATTTAACTTTTAGGAGAAGCAGCTGAAGAATCGTATTATGGCTAGCCGCAGTACGAAATACGAGCACTTCTATGCAAAGAACCTTCCAAAGCCGAGCATCCGGAGTTGGCTCTAATCAGAAGTAGTTTCATGGCTCGTTCCTCCATAGCATGCCCACGGCCCACCCCTCAAGGGGCAGTAATTCGTAATCTTGGAGCACCTTCAAAAATTGTTATTTTCTGCCTTACTGCACATGCTACAAGCGAGTAAATTTAAGAGCAATTCTGTCAGGTTAACGTAAACGTAACTATGTATACACCCAATACAATACAAATGCCAAAGGAGCCCCTCATTGTGCTGTATGCGTTCAAAAGTGACTATATAGCTACTTGTGAGTATGGCTGTGTGTGGTGTTGTCAGCCAGCAAAATACGGAGCAGGAGCAGGCATCAGGTGTGCCAGATCTATATCTGGGATCCATTGTGAGAGGAGCTGCTGTGAAAGGTCTATACAACCCTAATTCTTGTACTTAAAAGATTATAATAATAAGTAATGTAGTTTCCTTCTTTGTGTTTGGCACTTATCAGGACATCCTTGAAGTTGCCTCACAAATTACCTCTGATTTTTCGTTTCGTTTCTTGTTTTTTTTTTTTGCTAATAAAATGCCAAACATGAGTTCGAGTTCAACTTGAATCGTTTAACTTTATTTTGGGCATACAAATTATGGTCTGTGTTGCCGCTCTCTCTCTCTCTGTTGTATTAAAGGTGGATTTTTGCAAAAAAATATCCTTTGATTGCCAGCATTTACATGTCAAGCACAGAACGAGCATTTTTTGCGCTTTCGCATACGAGTTCGATTGGATGTAATTTTTTTATGCGGATAAGGTTATCTTGCGGTGAATGTGCCACAGGAGTAATGGAAATAAAAGGGAGAGCGTGTAAAAGGTGCAAGTAAATGGGTCATTAATCGTCAATAGGATCTTTTCGGGCCGACCGCAGGCTGTAAGCTCGAAAACCAACTCAAAATATGGTTGAAGGTTAGGGTCGACTGTTGTGCAACTCGCAGGGGATATGCACACGTACCCACATGTTTGGTGGTGTTTCTAACACTGATTAATTTTTGCCCTTTCAGGAAAAAAAAAAAAACATCAATTGGATCGGAATCACGAAAAAGCGTATTCAGGAAATCAATGGCTTGCCACTGAACTTGTGTGGAGTCTTCAATAAGGTTCATTATGGAAAGAAGCACGATTGATGTGAAGATATGAAATTGTGCGATTTTAATAAATGAAATAGATATCCATACGTAGGAATTGATGAAGTGCTTTTTTGTTTTTGAAGTAGTAGTTTTAAGTTCAAATTTGACTGTCATTTCTCTTTATTTAAGTAGGTATAGGGACTCTAGAGCAGAGGCAAACCATACTGAGACTCCCAAAATCGACCGTTTTTCTGTTACCTACCGACAAGCTATATTTTTATGTGGTGGAAAATGATATGTGCATAAGTATTGTTACATAGAAATTCGTATTGACAAATGTCACGTAACTTTAAAAATTCCGTCTCACCAACACACTCGCAAGAAATATGAGCCACTTCCGTTGATAGCATTTTATCCGTTAAATTTGAAATTATTCGTTACGTGTGGATAGTATTTTTTTAAAGGAATAAGTGTTAAGTGTTGCTTAAAATGTTTATGTAAAATGAACAATGTAGATTGGTTGAGGGAAAATAAGAACATTTTGAGCAATTCTTCCCGGGCACGCTGCTTCCAGTTGTCCAGACCAAGCGCTCTGGCATCCGCGATGGCTTAGTCTTTGAAACGGAGGTTGGGTCTTCCTTGTCTTCTCGAACCTAGGGGCTGGGATTCGAAGATCCTCGTAACTGGAGCATTATTGTCCCTTCGGTCGATGTGGCCATATCCAATGTAGTCGACGTATTTTACGTTTTTGGACTACATCCACATCTTGATACAGCTCATAGAGTTCGCGGTTGTATCTTCTCCTTGCTTTCGAAGGAGCCCAGTATTAGCTCTCCCTTCCTGCTTATCGTCCAGCACTCAGCGCCGTAAAGCAGAACTGGCAGGATAAGGGTATTGTAAAGCATTTGGTCCTTCGAGTAAGGAGTTTGGAACCCAATTGTTTTGTAAAACCGAAGTACCAGCGGTTTCCTAGGGTAATTCCGCTCCGGATCTTCACTACGATGTCATTCATTGAGTTCATGTTTACTCCGAGGATGATGATGAACTCCTTAACTAGGTACCTCGAAATTGTTGCTATCAATAGTGACGTTTTGTCCTAGGCGGTGGATAGATGTTTGCTTGTTTGTTGACAGCATGTACTTCGTCTTGTCCTCATTTACTTCAAGACCAACAGATTTCGCCTGTTCTTCAATCGCCATGAAAGCTTCTATCACGGAGCGCTGTGACCGACTGATGATGTCAATATCATCCGCATACCACAGTAACTGAACGGACCTGTTGAAAATAGTGCCTTCCGTGTTGACACCCGCCCTTCGCACTATCAGTTCCAGTACGAGATTGAAGAAGTCGCATTATAGCACGTCCCCTTACCGAAATCCGTAGCATGTTTGGAGTAGTTCGGAGGAGCTATTTCCAAATTGCACGTTGCAGTGCGTGTTTTCGAGTGTCATGCGACACAACTGAAGCAATTTTGCCGGGATTCCGAATTCGGTCATCGCCATAAATGATATTCAAACGCGGAAAATATGCAACCATGTTTGTCCCAATATGTTTCTAGTACACAGAACATCTTCTTTAAATAGTTTTACTAACCAAACAAATAAAATTAATCGTCTTTTAAAAATATATAAGTAACTAGCGGACCCGGCAAACTTCGTCTCGCCCCAATGTAACGCCTTCAGATAAACTCCAGAGTGATACCTAATAAAACGTAGATACTCGTATTTCAAATTTTAATGTGATATACCGGGAACGATGTCAGTCCCGTCGAAACATCAACAGGAATTTGGTTATTGCCAAGCGCCAGCAGTTATCGCGAGAATTCAGCAGCTGATCGGTTGTTCTGCAATGAGCCTCTCATATTCGTGGTCGATTTCAACTTCTTGACATGACATCACAAAGGCGACGATTTCAGGCACGCATTAAGGTAATCGGCAGCAATATATTTCGGGATGACGGGAAGAGTTTGATGAAAATTTCCGGAGAGCAGTATCATAGCCGCACCAAATTGTCTCGAATCACCTTGTAGATCCTTAATCGTGTAATGGGTCAATTGCCTCCAAAGCTCGTTTATGCGCGTCGTGCATTTATCCCAAATGATGATTTTGCATTCTCGCATCCATTTCGGTGTCGCCGACTTCGTGTTCATTGTGCACGTTCGCTTGTCAACCGTGAGAAAATACATCGGTAGCTTCAAAGCGAGTGCAGTTCGACGGACAGCCAACGCAATTTGAGTTCTTGACCGAATTGTTCCCAAAATCAACAAAATGACGAATGCCTTGCCTGTCCCACCGGGAGCATTGAGAAAGTAAATGCCTCCCGTTGCATGGTTAACAACCTTCATCAGCGAATCGTTCTTCTGCTCGGCATTCAACAGCGGCGCATTTGTTCGGACTCTTTCGGCCGGATCATCGCGATCGTAGTCTTGCTCCCGTTGCAATTCGCGATTGAATGCATCGTTCGACGTACAATTTGGCGCTGGCATTCCCAATGTCGACAGCAGACCTTTACAATTTTACATCGCATCGTCCACAATCCAAATCATGCGGTAAAATGCAAAATTTCGTCGAAACTAAAATATTAAAAATTTTCGCGTTTTTCCGGAGTCTTCCGAGTTTTTCACCAAGAATTTTCTATTTTTCCATTCGAAAAGCCATTTGGTAACAATCCACATAAAGTTCCATACGAAAAAATTAATTCTGGATTTTTCCAATTTCCTGACTTTTCCGGAGGGTTGTCCCAAAATGTTCTTTCGTAAAAACCTTCTCCTGGTAATAACGAACAAAATTGAGCCAAATCGGTCCCACCGGTCCCCGTTTTTTGAATTACTATACATTTTTCACACCATTTTTATATACATAGATAACAAGCCAATAGCATTCAGAAATGTTGAAATGTGGTATTCCCGAACTCTGATCACATTCCCCCAAAGTTGGAAGCATTTATTTTTTATTTCTTGTATATTTTTGCATGTCACACGGATTCTAAATTGACATAACACCAAAAGAAAAACAAAATGGCGTTCTTGAAACAAAATGTAAGGGGCCGGCAGCAAGAGGGCTTCGAGCTCGAGGTCTCAGTATGATTTGTTCATGATACCCAGAGTCGAAGAGCAATTCAACTCAAACAAGTTTCAACGCAAAGATCAGAAAGTTTTCTTGATTTTAAACGAACTTGGTTCCCGTTATCGGATCGAGGAAGTACTTCCCTCAATCATCCTATTAAAAGTTTACTCAAAACTAACCCGCCTCCACAAAAAAAAAATTAACTACCAGCCCTTCGAAAACAAAATCAATCTTCTTACAGACCACGTCCAAGGATAAACTTTATAGAGGCAAATCTCTCATCTAACCCAGTACTAGCTGCAGCCGACACAACCCAAACTTCATTCAAATAAATGACCGCACAAAAATGGAAAATGCTGCCCCCGAATTTCTGCCCGTCTGCACTATCTCTGCACAGCACATTCAATTCTATAGAAATTTTAATTTCCGTTCTATGATTGTGTCCTTTGACTTTATTTCGATTTATTTCAATAACATTAAGTTTCTTTCTTTTGCACAATGAGAATGACTATAGAAGGACATCGAAGACGACCGACGACAGGGTCAGTGTGTGGGAGCCGGAACCCATTCGGTTAAACACCACCGCACCGCGTCGATGGTGGCACTGCAGAGATGCATATATGTCAGCATCGGTCGCCGCCTGTGTGCGCAATCGAATCTGCCAAGGAAATGGTAATTGAATTTTCAGGTGAGCAGGCAAATTTAATGCAACTAATGCATTCAATTTTCATACCAACACTGCACCACAAGAAGTGCAACAAAAACCTATTCCTCATCGTGCCCGATCCTATAGCGAATCCGAGTTTCAATCGGGTGCTGCTTTTGCTTTGCTGGTTATTTAGGATACCGATTTCGACTCGACTGTGTATAGTTGGCCCGGTTTTTTGTTTGTTTGGCTTGTTATGAAATAAACTACTCCTCATGGCTGAGTGATTGTGTACTTTAATGGGGCGCGGCGGTATAGCGGCATTCGGCATAATGGCATAATACCATTAGCCAGTGTGTGCACTGTGCACTCCTCCGAGCCTCGAGGACGTACATCGCACATATGTGTAGTGTATGAGAGGATGATGTTGATGATGACATGCCCGACACGACTGGAGTATATGGACCCATTGAATGGGTTAATGTCATAATGCATTATTGATTGATGTTTGCTAATTTCATTTTGACTGATTACTTGCGCCAATGGGTGGCAGACAATTAGAAGATAAATTATAATACGATTATTCTCTGTTTACGGTGCACATATACTCGTACATATAGAAGGCAGGACATGCTGGAGCTGGTGGAGTGCAAAGCAAATTTCGGTCTCCAATGAATGCAGCGTCGCCATTATGGGAATACTCGTTGAAAACAGATTGCAAGGACTCTCATTCGAGTTTTATGTGGACCGTGTGCACATTCTCCCGCAGGACTTTGTTTTAATCTTGAGCACAGGTGCGATGCGGGGCCAAGTGCAAGAATCCTTCTGTTGTAAATGTAAGCAAAGAAGGAACAAGGAAATCAAACAAAATTAGAATTCTCATCTGCACTGTGTACACTGTACATATTCGTTAGAGGCGAGAAAGGAGCACAGCCAAGGATGTAAACAATGAGATAAGATGAGTTGGAAAAAAAAATAAGAGCAGCCAGCAACAACACAGAAACGAAGGACACACAACGAAAGGGTACATAATTAATTGATTGTTTTGCGCTTTTCCTAACAATTTGCTCGAGTGGGTAAATGTTGGAGAACGTCCATTAGACTGTACCAGGATGCCGGATGGAAAAGGAAATACGGCGAGACATTTGCTGTTAAATAAGAGGCATGCTGGCCAGCAAAGGGTTGCACTTCGGCTTAAAGATTTTCTTTTAGATGCAAGAGAGGTGTTCAGTGTTCACAGCCAATTGGGTAGCAATTCATGTCGGGTTAGTAAACCTTTAGTAGGTGCTTTGCAGGTGAGCAATGGGTCTTCGGCTTGAAATGAGACTGATGCAAAGGGGAGTGCTGTCCTGACTACGACACCGTAGCCTGCAATCATCATAGGAGAATGGACCACTGAAAACTTGTAAGACCAACATGTTTTCCATCGGCCTTACTAATAATCAATCACTTATGTCGACAATTAGTTGGATATCAGCTTTAGTAAAAATGTACATCATTTGTGAATCTTGAAGTCGAGGGTCCACCAGAACTTGAATCGGCCGTTTATATTCTTATATTTTTAAATTTTTAAGTATTATTCTATTCGTTTTATGGTAGTCTTCATTGTTTCTTGCAAATCAATTATTAAGCTTATTACTATTTTAAAAGATATATAATGTCTTACTGTGAAAGCCTTCAAATATCCACTTAAATAAATAAATAAAATAAATAAATAAACTGTCTTTCGTTCTGCCTTCATTCGCTCACTATTTGCGTTGCGGAGCTGTCGTTGTCTTTTCGTAAAACTATACATGAGTTTGGTTAAAAAAAAGAAGTAGGTCCGTAAATTGGAACGATAGTCACTAAATTAGGATCTGCCTGGACAGTCATCCAAGTTAACTGGATTGCATATAGAGCAACGCTGGGAAGAATACTGTCTTAAATGTGCGGCGCCCTCTAATGTTTCTTGACAAGGATGGCCAGACATGTTCATTGATCATGTTCAGATGTATTTCTCTCTATTACGACGTCCGATCTGGTCATGTTCTGTGTCCATTTTTGACAGCACGCAGTTTGTTGTTACCTTTGTCTGCTCATTTTTGTGGTTTTGTGAGCGATTCATGATAGGCCTACTCACCGAAAGAAAAACCAAAGGCTTTACTTTAACCAGCATTTAGATTTCATCTCATCGAAATCGGAGAATGTCAGGAGAAAATATACGAATCTAATAATGCTTTTCACACCAAGCCCAAACCCGCGTTTTCCTTGAAAACTCGTCGATGCATTCACACCGACCAACAACTCGTTTTCGTTTGACGTTTCAATCAGCTCTGAAAATTATTTCGATCGCATTAATTAACAAACAAAATTAATTTAGTGCATTTCAAAATAACATTAGCCCATCAATTAATTGTGGAAAATGATTTTAAGTTGAGAGTTGTGACATTTGTTCGGTCAGTCATTTTGTTTAATTTGCTGAACATTGCAAAAGGTGTGTTTCTTTCAACAACCGAACGATTGGAAGTCGTTTTCGTGGTGTTAAAACGACTCGTTTTGAAAACTGAAATATTTATGAGAAAACTTCTGTTTTCAATGAAGTTTTCGTGTGTTTTGGCGAAAACCCGGTTTTTGGCTCGGTGTGAAAAGCATAGCAAAGTAAGGACAGATAACATTTTCAGTCGACAACGAGACATACGATTTTCCCACTCAAAATTTACAGTTTAAAAGTAAGGACAGATAGAGCAAAGTAATGGATTACACTTTCTATGGATCTATATCTCTGGGTCAAGAGCGCCTTCCAAGAGAGCCACTTTAACCAGCCCTGTGTAGTGTGTATGGGTATAAAGGACATCATCGGTGCATATATCTGTGCTCCCCGTGAACACGACTAGTGTCAAAATAATAACCAAACAGATCTGCCATAAAAACAAAAGTCACAACCAGTGGTCAGAACTTTTTTGTAGGTTCTAGACAAATGGTTATGAAATATCCTTTGTCTCCTTCTTGCAGCCTTGATTGTCCCAATTCATTTCAGTTTTCCATTTAATTTAATGAGAGAAGTTGCTTGAAAACCAATGTCAAATTTTCTAAACTGAATTTAGCGCAACTGCTCATCGTTTCGGGTTCAAGGCGACAGCGAATGGATCTTAATACGTTTCCCTTTTTGTTATTTACGTCTACCACCGAATAGACCAGCGACCGCAACCTTTTATGGCTAAAAGTTGACTAACCCAATTATTCTTCCCCTCTCAACCACACGATCGCTGGCCACTCTCTCTTTCCTTTTAAGAGGGTAGTTTCTCTTTAGTATAATGTGAGGACTGAGAAAGGGATCATTTTTATTCTCGTGCAATGTCGCTCAACATTCGGCCATCCGACTTTATTCATCGCCCCGATGAATCTCGTAGTCATTTTCCAGTTCTAACATTAGTACATCAAATGACAAGTATTTCTTAGTTACTCTGGATCTTTTCTACACCACACAGCGTCTGTACTTACTCCTTATAGTCCACAAAGAATGAATAAGCCCACCAGTGGTACCCCCTCACGAATCTTCAGCTCACACATTAGAACATCAGGTCGCGTAAAGGTCCAGGCGGGTGCAATATTCAAAGACCACACAGCTTCTGCTCGAATGACAGACCACAAAGAATGAACAGATCCACCAGTGGTACCCTCCCACGAATCTTCAGTTCACACATTAGAACATCAGGTCGCGTAAAGGTCCAGGCGGGTGCAATATTCAAAGACCACACAGCTTCTGCTCGAATGACAGACCACAAAGAATGAACAGATCCACCAGTGGTACCCTCCCACGAATCTTCAGTTCACACATTAGAACATCAGGTCGCGTAAAGGTCCAGGCGGGTGCAATATTCAAAGACCACACAGCTTCTGCTCGAATGACAGACCACAAAGAATGAATAGATCCACCAGTGGTACCCTCCCACGAATCTTCAGTTCACACATTAGAACATCAGGTCGCGTAAAGGTCCAGGCGGGTGCAATATTCAAAGACCACACAGCTTCTGCTCGAATGACAGACCACAAAGAATGAATAGATCCACCAGTGGTACCCTCCCACGAATCTTCAGTTCACACATTAGAACATCAGGTCGCGTAAAGGTCCAGGTGGGTGCAATATTCAAATACCACACAGCTTCTGCTTAAGTTCTTCAAATGCCTTTTGTTGTTCATCTTTCCATGAGAACTCCCTATCCTTCCAAGTCAAACGGTGAATTGGTCTAGCGATAATTGCATATCCATTAATAAATTTCCGAAAAAAACGCTTAACCCGAGGAATCTCCTGACTTCTGTTACATTTGAAGGAATCGGAAACTCACTAATAGCCATCACATTCTTCCTTCCGGGAGATATTCCTTTGGCGCTCAATTCATGTCCGAGGTACGTCACACTTTCCAGAAAAAAGTTCACATTTCCTTAAGTTAAGAGTAAGTCCACAATTCTCAAGTGCATTCAAAACTTTTCGAGAATGACCAGGCCTTCCTTCCTCAATAGAAACTGCAGCCAAAAGTGTATCATCTACGTATATACCGTGATTTTTTGATTTTCTATAGGAAATGCTATTTTGACTATCATTGACATAAATTCAGCCGGAGCATCCGAAAGTCCAAAGGGCATTCGCTTAAATTGGAAATGTCCAAAGGGAGTTACAAAGGCAGTGAGGTGTCGTGATTGTTTAGCTATCGGAACTTGGTAATAGCCACTCATGGGGTCCAATACACTACTTACTGTCGTGCAGTGTTTGCAACTGCTCCTCGATATTGGGTGTTGGAAAATTCTTACGCTTAGTGATCGAATTCAACTTACGGCAATCGACACACATTATGAAGGTGCCATCCTTTTTCTTCACTAGGAGCACGGGACTGGCATATTCCGAGTTTAAATCCTCAATTAAATCGTTGGCTTTTAATTCATTGAAAATCCTTTGTAGCTCATCTATTTATATCGAACTACTTTTTCGGACTTAAGTTCAATTGACATCTCGCACGTTTTTGGGAGTCCGAGTTCTGTCATATCAAGTGCAACTCCATCCCGGTATTTATTAAGTAAGCAAACTAACAAATCAATTTCCTCCTTGGTAGCAGCTTCCCCAACCTTTAAATCGTTTGCATCGATTTTCCGTTTGATTCTTATTACCTTCTTAATCTTACTTGATGTTGGTAAATCTAGTTGCACGATCTCTGCATCCTCCAGTACTTTTGTTACTACTAAAGTCCCCTTTGTTTTTGTAACTACTATGCCCGGTTGATCAAAAAATGTAATGTCAATTATTATAGAAGTATCTTGCGCCTTGTCGTCTACGATGATTTTGTTAATACCATCACACTGCCCACTTTTACGTTTCGCATCATTTGCTCAGTCGCCCTGCAGTTTCCGCCACCAAAACCCTGTAACACCCTATCAGACTTCGAGAATAGCCAATTACGTTGTTGAGCTACCATTGCTTTCATAGTTGTGCAATCGCTGCTCTGCATTTTCCATTTTTTTTTTTTTTTTTTTTTTTTTAGCGACGCAGTTCATTTAGCGTCCGTGGCTTCATCGCGTCAAACACGACAACCAATGATTTGTCCTCAAGCCCAGAGACAATATATATTGTATGGTCTCGTACTCTCCTATGCCAGCACGCTGAGCCATCGATGACATTTTATAAAAGTAGTCTTCTATTGGTTCATTGACCTTACGCTGCCGCCTTAATATTTCTATTTATTTCTTCAAAACTCAAGCTTAAGCAAATCCCATACCCTCAAACTCTCATGCCACCGTTTGGCTGCCCCCCCTTAAAAGTTCCGTTGCATAAAACAGACACTCCAATGCGCCCCGTCCATAAATTCCATCTGATTTTTCGATGGTGTCGATCCATTGATTTTGAGTCAAATGCGTCACTCCTGGTTCATACACTGTTACCAAAGCATTCACCTCGTTCAAAGTCATTCTTATAGAGTCAAATCGCGGTGATGTCGTCACTATAACTATACTGCTAGCTTAGCCTAACATTCTCCTCCTTCAGCCTTTTCACCTCGGATAACAATGGCTAAAAAACGTGAGTCCTCCGTCTCCGTCTTGCGCTTTCGTCTACCTAGTGTTAATTTGTCGACCCATTTTGAACCGAGCAACAATGTCATAGAAACTACATAAATGGAATTCGGACTTAGCCCTCAGCAGCAAATATTTTTCGTCTATTGCCTATCAATCAGAACGAGTTGAGTTTACCTTTCCTTTTTTTTCTTTTACCCAACGGTTCTTTTTCCCTTCTTATCGCTTAGTTCCGCATGAAGTCACACGACACACCGGCCACGAACACGATATTTAGGGGCTGCTGTTTCGTTTATCTTTCTCTCCAAGATGAAAAAAATGAAAAGAACACAAAAAAAAACACTTTGGTATGCCGTTTTGTTTTTTTCCTTTACGGCATGTGCACGCTACACTACCCGAACGAACAACACACAGTATACACTGACACTCAAGAACAAGACTATAAAGTATTGGGCATCGGAAATGAAAGGACACAGGCAAATGATTCACTAATTTTTTCTTCGTACTGCGTTAGTTCATCCCACTTCTGAAATAATACGTTTCCCTTTTTGTTATTTACGTCTACCACCGAATAGACCAGCGACCGCACCCTTTTATGGCTAAAAGTTGACTAACCCAATTATTCTTCCCCTCTCAACCACACGATCGCTGGCCACTCTCTCTTTCCTTTTAAGAGGGTAGTTTCTCTTTAGTATAATGTGAGGACTGAGAAAGGGATCATTTTTATTCTCGTGCAATGTCGCTCAACAATCTGAACTCGTTCTCAAATATGAAAAAATAACTAATGTCACCAACATATACCACACATTTGTAATGTAAGTCGGAAAGAAAAAAAAATCACATCCCTCTGCTCCAAACATTACATCTGTCAAGGCACCGCAAAAGCAAACGTAATGCTTGCTGGCACATGCGATTGTCTTTGGGCATTGACCGTGCATTTCATTAAGCCTAATGTTCCACTTTCTCTCGAGTAACTTGCCTTAATAGATTCTCATCATACCTAAGCATAATCCAACTTCAAACAAGGTTGGCTCTTCATTTGTTTCAGTTTGAAATCGCGAAACATGCTCGTTGCACGATTCCCCTAAGCCCATTCCGGGCCAAGTAAATGCACACACTCCCATGGCTGTTGGCTGCCTCTGTTGCTACTTCCTGTGGCCTTGCTCCATATTTTCCGTTCCCTCGCACCCTTTGTGACTTTTTATTATTTTTCTTTTTTTTTTCTATTTAAACATGACTTCATTACAACGTCAAATAATAAAACTCAATGTCGCATGCTCGTAACTTTTGATCCGTTTCCAGAAAAAAAAAAGAAAAAGAGAATTATGTTCTGCTAAACTTAAATATTGTTTATTGCGCTCTACATTTATGGGACTTGCACACATGAAAAGACATACTGAAGGGAGCTACAATCTATACTTACGGCAGGTTGAGCATAGTTGAGGATGACATTGTTCAGTGGTCAAGCGAAGACTGATGGAGAACTTCCTTTCAACTCGCATGAATTCACATCAAATGGATTACAAAGCCTGACTGCAGAGTGCGTAGGTTTAGGTTCACTTTGCAGAGTATCTATGCATGGATAGTGCAACGTGGAAGTTTAAGAATTCGATTTTTTATGAGGAGGAGCCACATTTACAGTGCGGGAACCATGATGCCAGTGCCTTGATTTTGTGCGGTCGAAAGAAAAGGGCTACGCAAAAGAAATATTATTTACTCTGCAAAATTAAGAATTTTCGCCCTATATTGAACAAGCACTGGCTCGCTTAACACTATAAAAGTCTTGTGATAGAATGGCGCGTTAAGCTTTAAAAGTATTTATTTAAAAGCCACAGTTTTTAGAAAATTTTAGAAGTTCCCTGTGCAACTAAAGAGAGGGCAATATAGCAAAAAAAATGTGACAGACTCTCAAAAAAAGTGGCAAAAGTGGCAGCGCGCAGCTCACTTACACATTCAATTCCCATTCGGAATTGCGGGAAAACCGCACAAAATTAAGATTACAAAATGAAGCAACAAACTTTTGCAAATTTAATTTGTTATCGGATAAAGTTATCATTTTCCGACGCGTTAGGTTAGGTTAGGTTAGGTTGGGAGGGCAGTTTTGCAACCGATGCAAATTTCACCCAGAAGCCATGAAGGCCCATTGTGAATACCCTGTTTGTACATGCAAGGACATGTGGCTAACAAAACCACTTCGATCTGTTGAGGAATAGTCTGATAGAGGTACCCCTGCCAAGTCGTCCAGACTTACGAAGAACCTTGCTCCCATATAGGATGAGCGGCGTTCCTGTAAAGCTGGGCAGTGGCATAGAAGATGTTCCACGGACTCTATTTCCTCCTCGTCTATACAGCTTCTGCAGAAGTCATTTGCAAAAAGTCCTAGCCTTTTAGCCATATGTTTTCTATGATGCAGTGTCTGGTTAAAACGCCGACGAGCATCCGGATTTGGCTTCTATTAAGGGAGATTAGGAACTTTGATCTTTTGGTGTCAGCCACAGGCCACAGACTTCGGGTTATGACGCAACCGATAGTGTTGCTCCATTGGTCCTTAGCCAGTTGTGTGGTGACGCCTTCAATAAAAGTCTTAGCAGTGTTGAAAGGCGGTAACACCTCTCCGTCCGCAAGTTGAGGGTTCATATCAGAGCCGTATCTGGCCAATTCGTCCGCCTTTTCATTCCCTTCCACCCCAACGTGTCCCGGAACCCAGCAGAGTAGAATTGAGTGATGACGTATAGCCCTGAGCGCCACGAGGCAATCTGTAACACATTTCGCATTAATAAGATTAAAGCCGATAGCTTTAAGTGCTGCTTGACTGTCCACACAGATGGTTATTTCCATTGCTGGTAGTCCCATCGATAAGATAGTCTGTGCTGCTTTTTTAACCGCTTATATCTCAGCTTGAAAGACACTGCACTGATCGGTCAGTCGGTACGACTGGCTAATTGCAAGCCTTTCTGAGAATATGCCGGCTCCTGTTCCATTTTCTGTTTTTGAACCATCCGTATAGACGGCTATACCTTTAATGATGGTACTGGGTGATTTCCAGTCCTGCCGACCCGTTTCTTTATGCATTTTTGAACGCACACTACACTTCTGACGCATTTTATCAGTTTCTGTAAATGGGTTTGTTTAATTTTTTTGTTGAGGCTTTTTTGGACGCGTTTCTTTCCAAGTTTTTCCCGATTTTTCAGGTGTTTGAGGCGTTTTCGGACGCTTTCTTTGGTGTTTTTGTACGTAATTCCTGCGCTTTCTTTTACGCGTATTTTACTTCTTTTTGAGGCGTCTTTTTCTTGAACGCACCTGTATTTTCGAAATGAGAAATTTTTTAGTGCGCGTTTTTTGACACGTTATTTTTTTGTTTCTTAACTCATTTTATGACGCATTTTCAATGCGTCTTCAACTCTTTTTCTGATGCGCTTTCCAAAACATTATTCCTCACACACATTTTGACGCGTTTTTGACCATTTTATTGACAAGTTTTTGAACGCTTTTTAATGTTTTTTTCGACGTATTTTTCTGTGTGTTACCGTATCCTTTGTACCGTTTGTCGACTCGCCTTTAGACACATTTTTCACCTGTATTTTGAGTGGTATTCCACCGCACTTTTGGTGGGCCACTGGTTCTTTCTAAGTACTTCCGAACGCCTTTTTGAGGTGTTTTCCAACGCGTTTTCCTCGCATTTTTCGAATGTTTTTTTCACCAGTATTTGGAAGCTTTTCCAGGTGTTTGAGGTGGTTTTCAATGCTTTTTGAGATGTTTATCCATTAATTTTTTGCCACATTTTTCAATGTGTTTTTTGAAGCATTTCTCAATGCGTTTTCATCGCTTTTTTCGACGAGTTTTTTACGAGGTTTTGGACGGTTTTTGAACTGTTTTTGTTTTGGAGTATTTTTCTGAAGTTTTTTAGGAAGTTTCTGGTAAGTTTTTTGATGCGTTTTCGACTCGTTCTTATGCTATTTTTGTATGCAGCTTAAGACTTTCTTTAACGCATAAATATTACAATTTTAAAGTGTGCTTCATCAAAGGACCAAATCTGCCTGGCCTGTAACATCATCAAGTAAATTCTATTTATTTTAGGTACTGTGCCATACTAATAAAAATTTCTAGAGTCGACTTTGAGTTTGCGGAAGCTCACAAATGTGAAAATTAATATTCAAAATATAGCCACTGTGAACTACTAAAATGTTGAGTCAAAACTAATAATATATTTAGGTATTGATTTTATCCAAGGGATTGGTTCTGCTCATAGCTAGGAAATGATTCCCACAGTCTAAAGTTCCCTTATTTCTGAAATCGCTTTCTGAACTTTGATTAGCTCAGCGCAATAAAATCTCCACCAAACTAACAGTTTCTCCTTCAATTTCCTAATCCCGTTTTCAGCGTTTCTAATGGCGAAACACAACCACACTGTGCATATAGTATTCATAGAATACAAAGGACGTACGAATATGTGGGGAAGAGCAAATCCGCATGTCATTGGGTTACAGTTGGCGGGGACAGAACCACCACAGAATGGTTTCCGAAATTCAAATCCCAGTTAGCGTGCCTGAGAACGCAGCAACGCGGATGCTCGCATTTCAGATGGAATTTGCCTCCAAACTGTAAACCGAATAGACATATGGCATATGGCATTGTGTATGTGTGCATACATTATCCCTTGTATTTTTGTTTGGTGAAGAGCTTGCCCCATCTATTTACACCGCGTGTCGTTCGAAAACCGGTTAACAGAGGTACAAGATGTTGTGCTGTGTGCGCTGACTGTTTTCCAATACTCCACGTCCACTGGGAGGTAGCCCGTATACGCCCTTTCTTAGTCATTTGACATCGTAAATCATATCGATAAGGCACTTAACCATGACAAACGTTTCCCTTTTATAGTATGTTCCTCGCCCGAGTCGATAGCGGTTCCTACACACTCGTATATCTGTTGGATTCCTACACGTTGTCACTTGTATGAAAAGGAAATAAATTTGAAAATGTGAAACCATTCCTCCTCCTATATGCAAGTGGACATTGCGCCAGATTTCTTTGATACGTTACGTGTGAATGAAAAATCATCCACATACGATAGAAAGGAGTAGCAGCTATTTTTCTAGACATACTTTTCTCACGAGCAATCTAAAGAGCTTTCCAATAGAAAAAAAATGCTGACTTTCAAGAAGCATCCACGTCCTTGTGTTAAAAGCAATCCACCCCTTCTCCTCATCGTTCTCCACTGTTTGCTTCAACTTTACTCAGCGTTTAATCTTCAAAAAAGCAAACAACTAATGACATAGTTAAATTGAAATATCATCTCATCGTTCTCAAGTGCTCATTACACAATACACCGCCCACTGTCATAAAACATTTCAAACTCAATGGAAAAGTTTTTTGTACTCGCGCTAAATTTCCATCTTTCTGCAGCTGATCCTATAAAGTTTGTCGCCGTCATCATCCTCCTCATAACCGGCAGAATGATGTGCTCGCCGTGGCATGCATGCACACCGAGAACATGCGGATACTACCCTATGTAACATAAAGCTAATTCCGTATCTTTAATCGTAACGATACCGTAAAGAAGAGAAAATAAACCCGTTAAAATGTTCCCAAAACTAATAAGCATATTTCGCGCGCTCCGAACAGTCCTGGTATATTCAAAATAAGTTGGTGTGCTCAGAAGTCGGAAAACTCCCAATATCCTTGAAAAGAAGTCAACGGAAAAAAAATGAACCAAAATAAAAGAGGCAAAGGAAACCCTGTTAAAAGTTTTCTAACACATTTTCTATGATGTACACATCTTGACTGGTTAGCGAATGGCTTTGTGTCGCCCTCATATATGAGAAGGGCGTCGCTAGGGTTAAACACAGGCACACTGATGCTGCTGCTACTGCTGCTGCTGTTGGGAAAACATTTTCGATAAATTTCCATTTATTTGTAATTTTCGGGTCCGTATCCTTCGAAGGCGAAGTAAAAGTTATTTTTCTATGTATATATAGCGTCTCGAGAGATGTCCCTTGATATGCAGGCCACGCTAAACTGAACAACTAAATATGGGTATAAGTGCATCGCTATGAGCAGTGTATAAGATCTAAGGACTTTGAAGAACATCTGTACATTGGGAAAACTTTTTAACTTCAAAACTTGTCACCTCCTACGCCGAGCACTAGAGCTATAATGTGATGAGTTTCTGTCAAGGCAAATTTATTTTCTTCGACGGAACTTGTCCTGTATTTTATGGCAGTCGGGTGGTGGTATATGCAGTATTCGAGAGTGGATCTATATATTGCTGGTGATGAATTGGGATTAGTTTGGAAGTTATGTAATCATATTAATAGGCTTCTGGTTCCAGGGTAGGACGTAGGCGAAAATAGTTTTTGTTGGTTGTGTTTTCGATTAAGGTGCAGGGCGGCGTGAATTTATTCACATCGACAAAGAGGTAGACCAGTTGATTTTAGGTTCAAGGACGGCGACTTCTATAGGTATAGGTATTGAGTATCTTTGCGGTGAGTGAATGATTGATCATCATACTAAATTGAAGTTATATTCATCCTCTCCGTCTCCATGACAGAACATGTGTCGTAGGACGCACTGGTCTTATAAAAACGTTGCAATTGACCTTCAATACACAACTTGAGGACAATGTCACGGGATTTAACATTTTCACCAACGATGACGACATAAATGTCATCAATTGTGGAGTCATTAAATTGACGTTTATGACTTCCAGTGTAACATTTACCCGCTCTAATTTTGACTTGATAGTCGCCAGAAGACATATCTTCCAAAATACCGCCTTGAATACCTCATTCAAATCGTAGTTTTAAGAATTTCTTTGAATTCACCAATTCACCAAACGGCTGAACGCATGGCAATATTGAAAAAATAATATCAAAAGCAGCTCGATTTTCAATTTTTTTCAATTTTCATTTTCAATTTATTTGCAATAATCTTAACACAGAAGGATACATTATCTTCTAAATAAATTAAAATTGAAAATTGAAAAAAAAACCTACCCGATTTTCCGTGGGAATTTTGAACGAAAATCCGCCCTCTTATTTTTCCTTTCTGTAAAAGTGTGAGTACGTGTAACTTAATAAAAATAAATGTAGGGAGATAAATGTTGAGTATGTTTTTTTAGAAAGCTTAACTTGTTCTCCACCTATCTTCGGCGGCAACAAACCTCGTTCATTCATATTTCTCATTTCTTTTAAGATCGTTTGCATGATTTATATTTTTGACAGTATAAAATTAATGCAGCTGCCTAAGGCCCTTGTTAGAGCCATATGTAGGATACATTTTTAAGGCCGAAAGGCAAGAATTTTAAAAGGATATAGTTAAGTTTAGAGCGCTCGCTAAGAGCCAGTAAGCTAGAATAAGATAAATGTTAGTTTTAAATTAGATTTAATCGTTTTTGTCTAGTATGTAAGTTTAATTATAATCCCAATAAAAATTAATTTAAAAGTAAAAAAAAGTAAATAGCCATGTGTAAAATCCAACAGAAAAAGTTGGAACAGTATGAAAATGATTTTTTTTTTTTTCGTTTAGGCGGTCATAGCGAAAATTCAGCCAGAAAAATGCTTCCCTACGAAAACAATTACAACAAATCAACCAACCCTGATTGGATTCCATCAAAAAAAAAAAAAAAAAAAATTCCTGACAGATGGAACAGTAAAGAAATGAAATATTTCAGTGGAATGATCTGTTTCTTTGCTGTGGAATTGAGTGAGAAGTAGACCATAAATAGTCTTTCGAACGGAAAAATTAATAAATTATTTTTTTTGTTTATTGTTTTTTGATGGACTAACTTCATTATTCATAAGCAACATTTTAAGACCAAGATTGACTTCAACCATTAGGATTAAGTGATTTAAAAAAGCAAAAGAATTTTTTAAGGTTTTGTTTTACGTATCTATGGCTATAACTAGGGCCTTAAAGTCGTTTTCCACAAAATCACCACGAAAACGACTTCCAATCGTTGGGTTGTTGAAACAAGCACACCTTTTGTAATATTCAGCAAATTAAGCAGAACAGCTGAATGAGCAAATGTCACAACTCACAACTTAAAATCATTTTCCACACTTAATTGAATAACCAAAATATTTCGGCGCAGCGACATAAGTCCCAATTTTTACTTTTGGGACTTATGTCCCTCTTAAGTATGAGTACGTGTAATCCCAAATCGATTTTGGGACTTATGTCCCACACCATCGGGACATAAGTTCCAAAAGTAAAATTTGTGACTTATGTCCCACCAAATATTTTTTTTTTTTGATAAGCTTAGAGAATTTTCAGAACACGCAACAAGAATGTTGTCACTTTACAAAAGTGAAATACAGCCATATTTCAACAGTTTGTCTAATTTCACTCCGACAAAGTGCAATAACGCCAACAAAATTTGCGTAATAAGACCAACCTTGCACCCGCCCCGTAATCCAACAGTAAATCCAAGCAGGGGGGTTGCAGGGGGGCAACATGCCCCCCCATACAGATTTGATAGTTTGAAAGCGCAATAACAAAAATTTGGCGTTATTGCACTTAGTCGGAGTGAAATAAGAATAACTGTTGAAATATGGCTTTATTTCACTTTTGTAAAGTGAAAAAAGGTCAAATTTTTAGATTTGGCCTTATTTCACTGCACCGTTTTGCTGTACATCACCTCTCCAAAAAATTTGGGACTTATGTCCCATCTTCGACAAAATATTTTGGAACTTATGTCCCGATGGTGTGGGAAAGTCCCAAAATGAAAAAGTAAAAAATGTCCCTGCGCCAATATTTCACAGAGAAGCTTCACGACTAGTGTCTCACAGCTGATTGAAACGTCAAATGAAAACTCGGTGGTGTTCGGTGTGAATGCATCGACGAGTCTTCCACAAAAACACGGTTTTCGGTGCGGTTTGAACAGAGTATAAAGAAACTAGATCTAAACTCTGGCTTGTTTATTTCGCCTACTCACGCAAGCTTAAATGAAATTGAAAATTCGCAATAAATTATAAATCGATCCGAACTAACATTTTCCAATGCGGAACCGTTGTGCCATGCGACAAAGGTACGCGTGCCATGAATAATAAATTTTAACGGGGATCATATTGCGACAAAACGCTAGCAGAGCGCTTTTTAAACTATTCTAAACTACTGATACTTATGACATTGATGCTACACACGCCTTTCACGCTGGAAACTTCGGAACGAGAGCGCAGCAGATGTGCCTCGTGTGTCGTGGATGCTTGTCAATTCCATGTTGTCATGTGCGAGGTTATGTTCACCGTACATAACAAGAGTAATAACTGTGCTACAACCGCCATAAAAAGAACATGTTATGCCATGAAACATACCCCCAAGGGTACACAAAAATAAAAGTACCAACTCACAGCGGAACCCATGTCAGAGTGTATCCCGAATTGCAATATTTAAACGTCATATCCTCTTAAACAATCATCTGATTATGCTTCCAGTGTTTTGGCCGAAAAATTCAATACTCCAATCAATGCAATCAATTATTAACAGCTCCGCAATGAGCCCGAGAGAAAGAGAGAAAAAATAAAGAACAACACTTCCGCTTCCTGCGTCAGTTCCAGGCTGTCATAGACTGCGAAATATGAGTGAATTATAGATTTAATGGTAAAACGTTTACACGCGGACTCCAAGGGTCATTGAATCCGCAACATTATCCCCCCAGTGGTTTGTCAACCGACTGCCGTAAACAAGACCCCCCAAACAAACGAGTCAAACAGAAAATTCCACCCCGACCATTCATTGTACATTACAGAACATTTCCCAGAATAACACCCGCAATAGGTCATCCAAAAACCAGCTATATGCATCTGTAACTACCTAATTTGTTGTTAAACTGCCATCACAGACTCCTCTGGGTTTGGTGGCTTCCCCCCACCAAGTTGAGTGGGCGGCGCCCTCATATTATGCGACAACATTCATGCTGCGTGTGCGAGTAACACGTGTCCAATGCAGGACTGGCAGCGATTCGTGCGTGTGTTTATAGTGTTTCACTAAAGCAGCAGCAATAACATTGGTAATGATTCAGCAGCTGTTTAAGCAATCGTCATCAGGCAATGTCATCATTTTACCCATACCACCGTAAGCTGCTTCGAAATGCAAAACTGTACCGCAACACCACCTGGCACGTTGAATAATATGAATATGCATGCACCTGGTGCCTCCACCTCCACCCAATTGACACATTGATTAACGATTGACACACATGTCAAACAAACGACAGCGACTGCTGTCAATATTCTCTAAAAATTTTCAGCGCATCGTGAAGTGGAAATAGAGGCTGATCCGTATGATGGCGCTGCATTGTTGCAACTCTGGATATTTGCACATTTTAATTGCTATTGTTCAATGATCCAAATCCAAATCCATGGCGAGGAAGAGCGGGACCGAATGATACCTACTTACAAGGGATTGCCACCATTGCACTGCTTGTGTGCAATGTGTACATATGTCACGTTGTAGGAATGTCTTTGGCCCAACAATAAGGCGGGCGAGGCATATGCAGATAATGTGGCTGTGTGTTCTTGTTCGTCAACATCAAATCCCCGTTATCTCATCATGTTAACATGATATGCCAAATAGTTAACACTGCTTACAACGGCTTTGGTTTTACACTGCTCGCCAGAGTGGCGGGCATTTATATTCAGAATGTGCCAGTTCTGATGCATGCAGATCGTGACGTTGTAGCTATCTATGCGGGGGATGGCAAGAAAAAAATAGCTGCGATATTAGCGAAGCAAGGAAAATCATTTATATTCTTTTGACGTCTGAATTTATGATGAAAGTGATTAATATTTTAATCTCGCATTATTGTACTACATATATGCGGTGGTGCACGACGTGGTTTGCTGTTTTATTTCGTATCCTTATGCGCGCAACAGTCTCGTTTGGGCTTACAGGCACTCGTATGCTGGAATTGAATTGACGACGTCGCGGTTTTTTAATGAGGCACGCATGGGGAAACGAAACATTATTAACAATTTACGAAAGAGATCTGCTGATGTAGTCACCAGCAAGCGATGTCGGCATGGAGGTGAAATCATTTGCGACTTGTTTGGGCACTTCTCAGGCGTTTTGGGGGCGAGTTGAAGGGAATTAATGGTGCAGCCAGCGAAGAGGTTTTCCCTTAACTTTTGAAAAATGAGTTTTTAATATATGAGCGGGTGAATTCAACGTAACCACACCGCCACCGCTCTAGGCGAAATGGTTTTGCTTTACTTACTCAAACGTCACTCACAAAGTGAAAATCATTTAAAACTTTTTAGCTAACCTATACAATTGCATCGCATCATCGGGAACTTTTCCATGCAGTGCAGGTATCTCTTGCAAACTAGAAACACATATACGGCTGTAATTGACAGTTGACAGCGACATGACGTGTTTCACCAGAATTAAGAAAACAAGTCGGAAAAAAATAACGTTAATGTAGACTGAAGCTGGGAACTATCTAAGGATGGTTATTTGACAACCAGATATATATTTTATTTTTTATTCATGTTATTCGCCTTGGGAGCTTATCTCCTCTTGGTATCAGACGACCTTGATTTGTGGGTGCTTTCGCTGAATCTCTCTTTGCTTATTTGGCTGGCAATAATAGGATAAATGGATCGTATGTCAATCTTTTGTATAGGTATGGTTGTATAAAAAAAATAAATACTACTACCTATCAAGAAAATACTACTAAACGCTTGTAGGCTTAGGTAAGGTCTCTCTGAAAACTGCACAGCCTAATGTATACTGATCCATTTACTGGTGTTTGTTGTCGAAAAAAGAATAGAAAATACGTCTATCGGATATAAGCCAAACAATTAAATCATCAAGTGTCCTGTGAAAAGTTTCAGGACTATAGTATAAGCGAAATAAGTTCTTCGGCAGTTTTTCCAATTGAACTATGTTCGGAGGACATCGTGCGATGCTAATCGGGTGTTAATGTCATTAGAAATCCTCCTTCGTAATAAGTTTTTTTCGTATGATTACAGTATGAGTTTTTTATTCTGCCCACATGATCTACATAGATCATTGGTTTCTATGATTAACAGCAAGACTTGTCAATGATCTATATAGATCATGCGGGTAAAAAAAAAAAACCCAATAAGTGTGATCTTAATTTTGAAAACCAGATCTGCGCAGTGGCTTAGTGGTCAGTGTGGTGGACTACTAAGCGAGTGGTCCCACGTTCGAATCCCGCAAAAACACGAATTCCAACTCAGGGTTTTTTCACTGCGCCACCTCTCGCGAACGTCTGACAAACATCTGAGAGTATAACTTTGAAAAAAGTGAATTTCGTGTGCTGATTAAGCATTATTTTTTACGTAAAAAAACCATCACCGAAACCAAGGAAATGCCAGATAAATACTATGGGGTGTCTGCACCATAAATTTCAATGGTTAAAAAGTGATTTACTGAGTTTCGTTGTGGTCGTACCAGCACAAACGATGCCGAACGTTCAGGATGCCCCAAAGAGATATTGGACGATCGAAGAATTAAAATTCGTGAGATGGCTGAGCGGGTACATCATATTTTAGATGAATATTTGGACATGAGAAAGCTATCAGCACGATGTGTGCCCGATTGCTCACAATCGACCATAAACGCAACCGAGTGACCATTTCCAAGGATTGTTTAACGATGTTTAGCCGTAAACATGGATCCACCACAACACACCAGAGATTAAGGAACAATCAAAACAGTGGGTTTCTACAGGCGAACGTGCACCAAAGAAGGCTAAAGTGGGTCTTTCTGCCAACAAGGTCATGGCCACAGTATATCATTCACATCGATTACCTTGAAAAAGGTCTAACGATCACCGGCGTCTATTATTCAGAGCTTTTGGATAGATTTGATACTGAATTGAAGTAAAAATGCCCGCATTTGGCAAAAAAAAAATTGCTGTTTCATCATGACAATGCCCAGCTGCACCTGCACACGTGTGCAGTCAGCATGGCAAAACTCCACAAATAACGCTGTAAACTGTTACCCCATCCAGCATATTCTCCAGATTTGGCCTCTTGCGACTATTTCCTGGTTCCAAACCTAAAAAAAATGGCTGGGCGGTAAGAGATTTAGGTCCAATGAAGAGGTCATCATTTTGAGAAAACCTATTATTCGGAGAGAATACAAAAATTGTTTGTATTGCTGCGGATCCGTGACTCGGTGAAATGTAAAACATGAAAGAGCTTCTCAATCGGCCGTTTGGAATCGGCATAAAATTGTAGATCCCCTTCCATTCGTTTCAAAAATTAATAACCCACCCAAAACGAATGGTTGCGAGAAGCTAGGCCCAGGGTCCCAAGACCTGTTGCGCCAACTTTTATTATTATTTAGATCTGCACTTTGGTAAATCGGAATTTAGCCATATTACACAGCAAAGTGCTGCCAAAATCATAAGAATTTAAATCGCAAACAAATTCGTGATACTATAAGAAAAGTCGTTGTATTAATTCGAATGCTCAAAACATATTTACAGAGTTGACTACCCAGAAAGATTAGAACATACATGTCTCTATTTCTAAATGAACTATAACAGAGCGAAGTTTGAATAAATTAATTGGAATTATGGCAGCATCGAATTTTTAAGTTCAGTTGCTTACACATACGCCCAAATTACAGACAGGGATTATTTGGCATCTTTTTTTTCACTCTGCCTCTATGCAAATAAATGTAGTATTTATTTGCTTTAAGGCTCCATCAAACCAATCGCGTCTTACCTCCGCGTTTGACAGTTGTAATTTAATATACTGCAATCACATACACATAGCGGGCTTTTAACGTAGCGTCAAATTCACCGAGGCGTTGAAACGCTTTAGAAAGGATATTGAAAAATTGGAAAAATTTATTGAATGTGAATGGAATTACCCGTGTCTATACGATATGGGTGATGAAATATACAAAACCATTTCTATAGAGGGAGACATAGGGGAATAAATTTCAAAAGAATTGAATGAGGACTTAAAGCATTTTTTTTTTGTACTATTTAAATTTGTATATAGGTGACGCAATCTACAGGATTTTCACGACTCATTTTATTTCCATATTTATTATTACAAAATCCTTTTTCTTGTTCGCGAGTTACGTAGCGAGGCGATTAAAAATATTAATTCTTCTTCCGAGCTGCTTGACATTTTGCAATAAATGATGACAGTTACAATTCTGTTTGACGTCCGGCGGTTGCAACGTCGCATTCAAATAATCTTACCGCAGCGTAAAATAATCTCATCGAGTCGTTGAGAACGCGTTCTGTTTGACGGAGCCTTTATCTGTTTCCTGTGAAGCGTTTAGAATTTAAGCATATATGTTTCGCTCATAGTTTCACATCTGGATCAGATTATGTAAATAAAACTGCCAAAATCATAGAAATGCTAATTATGAATTGGGAAAATTGGTGCTTTCAAAATAACAATAACAATAACAGATATGACAATTTGTTTGTATTTCCATTAAGCCATGCTATTTGTGCTCATGGCGTAAAATGTTAACTCGTTGCCATTCGAATAAAAATGTACCTATTTCAATATTTTTTTGAAATCGAAATTATTATCTTCAAAAAAGCATGAAACCGACTATTCTGAGAGACCGCTCATTTTTCTAATCATTCAGGGGTTAAGTTAGCAATAGAACAAACTCAAAAATAATCTTATTCGATCTAATATAATAGGATTAAAGGCAAAACCGATTGTTTTCGATTGTAACCATCCAGCTCAATCAATTTGTCACATACGACAAATAAGGCTCGTTGGGGTACTTTTTTGCAAATCTAAAATTATTTAAAACGTACTGAGAAAATTTAAAAAAAAATACGAGCGAAATCCATTTCCCCTCTTTTCATTTTTTCGTAATTTTCTACTAGCCGAATTTTGACTTAAGAATGAAAAATGCCAACTAAATGACAGCTCAAAAGTTTGACAAGTAAAACTATTTATTTTCGTCTTCAACGACGTCAGAGGAACAAGTTATAACTGAATGTTCTACTAGAATATATCAGAGCATTCAAATAGAAAGTTTAATAGGTATTTAGCTTGCACAAAATTCAATTCCAACTTATTTTATAGATGCTGCATTTTACGATTATGTCAAAATGAAATTTCTTAAACTTTTTGTAAGAACCTCGATCAGGTACTTCTCTTGAAACTGAGAGAATTCTCCCTCGATTTTAGAGATTTGACATTTTTCATTTTTCTATGCTGAAAGTACACGAGCGGACCTACAGTTTCCTTACTTTAGAGTTGATCGAAACGTTAGTAAGACAGATGTTGTGCATGGGCTCCATTCGAGTCGCATTATACATAGGTAATACCGGAATTAGTAGAAATGTTTTTTCTCAATCGATAAAGTTGTTTTAATATTTTTGTGACCTAAGAAATTACTGATACCAAATATCTTGAAATTTGATGATTTTGAGGTAAAAAGTCTTGTACGTGTTTTGGAGCTGAAATTTTTTGAAAAAGAAGATATATTTCGTTCTTTCATCACTGATTGTAACTCTACTTGGGGCGGTCTTACCCGCCAGAGTTGCCAAAAGTGCAGATCTGTCCGCATTTTGCAGAATTTCAATATAGCTGCAGACTTTTCTGCATTCACAATACCTAATATATATTATTCTTTTTAAAAAATAATTTCAACACTTTTTGCACACTTGCTTTCGCTGTATGGTGTCATTTTCGTATTCAGCAATTGTTTGTTGTTATTATTGATTAAATAGAAAAACATTTTTAGGAAGTAATATAATTCTTTATGTATGTATATTTCGTGAGGAATATTGTTAGGTTGTCTTGGGAAAAAGCAGCATTTTTGATAATCGGTGGCAAGTCAGTCCTAAAAGTCTGGCATCACTGAGTATCGGTGCTCTGCTCTGATCTACAGTTTATCCGATTCGGCTTTTGTCAACAATAGGCGTTTTCTTTTTTAGTTCAGAGCACAACCTGAACTGTTATACAAAAAGTTCGTGTTTCTTTTTTAGCTCAGACACTTCAGAGCTCGAATTTGTGTTTCTTTTTTTGCTCAGAGCATGATCAGAGCGCGCTCTATGAGCTCAGAATAAATTGACTGAGCATCCTGAGTAAAAGGCTGAGTACACATGTACAAGTACATGCACACTTCCAGTCACATTTGAAGGACAAAAAAAAAAAACAGGAAAAACAAAACATCCTCTGAATGCTCTGAGCACGCATGGTTCAGAGCGCGCTCATAATGCTCGAACTCTATTCAGTGCTCAGCTCTAACTAAAAACTAAAAAAGAAAAACGCCTAATGTGTCAGTCATCTATGCATGAAAAATGACAGCTTCTAAATTGACAGCATAATTAAAATTTGGAGCAATAAATGTAGCACGCTTCTCTCAAGTAAATTAGATAAATTACGAAACTTTTAAAATAATCGTTCGAATCTTGTATATTCCACAGCAGACACCATAGAAGTGTCTCTGTCTGGACTGTCTTGTATTAAACCAATGACCCCTAACAGCTGCTATTAACGTTAATGGACTCCTTCAAACCAATATAACTTTCATTGGCGGTACAAACATAAAAATAGAAAATGTTGCCTGCCCGTGCCCACTTCCCACCATTAACACAGTCTAATCTGATTTATTTTTGGCGCAGTGGCTTAGTGGTTAGTGTGTTGGACTACTAAGCGAGGGGTTCAGGTTCGAATCTCGCAAAAACCCAATTTCCAACTCAGGGTTTTTTCACTGCGCCACCTCTCGCGAACGTCTGACAAACATCCGAGAGTATAACTGTCATGAAAGAGCTTCTCAATTAGCCGTTTGGAATCGGCATAAAATTGTAGATCCCTTCCATTCGTTCCAAAAATGAAAACTCACACAAAACGAATGGTTGCGAGAAGCTAGGCCTAGGGTCCCTACGGACCTGTTGCGCCAAAAATTATATTATATTATAAAATCTGATTTATTTATACTCTAGACTTTGTGTCAGCCTGCCTTTACTCCATTCAAGGACAGATTTATACCATTCGCTACAAAAATAACCCTCTTCTCGAGTACTTCGCTTTAATGGATACAGAGTTCTCGAGTTTTGATCGAATCCAGCTACGAGTCCCTCTAAAGTCAGTTCAATTTTCCGCATCAACATTGTCAAAAGGCCACCCACCCAAACGCTTTCGACAAACGATTTCATCACCAACATCTATAACAGGGAACCCATTAAAGAAAATCCATTAACCACCCACTAACCCGCACACAACCGCCCCGAACCTACAACAACACACAGAAAAGTATATTTCCTTGTCTCGCAGAGGCAAAACAGAAAAAATACCTTTCCAGCGAAACAAGACACACTTCCATCACACCATGCAAATAATAACAGTACCACCGTGAATATGAAGTTTAAAACTCTCTCATGTGCCCACATTCATCTTCTTAGCCCGTTTATCGCTTAGTTCCATTCCATGGGTTTTGTATTGATTTTTGTCCCACATGTATGCACACAGCCACACAACCCCGTTGGGGGTTTTCGAACTTACATAACGGATTCCACGATGTCTGTTGTCAGTATAGATTGTTGTAGGTTATACCGCGAATTCTAAAGGCTCTGCCACTGTCACAATCGCAAAAGGTAAAGCGTTTACTTGCAGGCGCCCCACGACAACACACACCCACATTTCAATGAAGCAAACTATCAATTCCGGCAAAGAATTTCATTTAAAACGCGCTTAATACACCTTCCCTGGGTAAACACATTACCTCCAGAAACTACTTAGCATTGCAAGGATATACCCTGTATAGCTAGCAACTCGTCTTTTGCATTGCTTAACAGAAACATACACACACACCGTGAAATGCACTTGAATGGAGAATAAAAATCGGAGCCCGCAGGATGGCTGACACGAGCAGTGTTCTTCTGCAGCATTTCACATTGGAAATGTTGTCAAGGTTCCCTTCCACCCGTCAACAGTTTCGCATTCGAAATGATGCTGCTCTAAGTGACTGTGGAAAATCTTTGGGAGTTCCCTCAGATTCACTTTCGATTGCACTGCACAAAGTTTACCAAAGTTGCGCCGCCTCTACACTCTACATCGTCCTGTTCCTGCTCCGGTTCCGTTGGTTCGTCCAACACTTTAAGCTGCCATCTTCACACACTTTCAATAAATTCCAATTCTACGATTATCTAACAAACGCCGGCATCCTTGATGCTCTCAAGCGCGAACGACAAAGAATGGAAATTACCAAGGTCCTGGTGCTGCCGGAGGGAGACGCAGCACCCGAATACAGGATGTAGGTACTCTGCCGGAGAATGCTTCAATTGATAATCGTTCTAGCGAAAAAATTCTGTTTATGGAGATGTAGTGAGCAGAGCCAAAGCACCACTACAGGATCCCCTCCAATGCTCGAAACTTTATCCTTTAACACCAGCAGAAGGGCCCGGGTGGGGTAGGCGTTATATAGATACAACCATCAAGTCGTTTCATTAGAAAGTCAAAATAGTTGCGGATACATATTGATTGGGGTTTTCTGTGTGTGGCTGGTATTACCCAACCCAAGAGGATGTAGGATGTCGGATGTAGAACAGACGGCGCGCGGTTGGTGTATAGAGCTCACATTTGCATATTCAGTGTTGGGTTTTATTGCGAGACATCAAGGAACGCGAGACTCTGGCAATAGAAAGTTTGTTTAATTAAGCTCCTTGAAATTAACTCAACTTCTTGGGCGGTGGACTCTGCCCCCAGACGGCAGAGATCATCCTTTAAATGGCCTACCATGTGCCATTTAAAAATCGACAAATTCCACTACGCAAACAGGGGGGACGCAAGAAAAACAGGGCTGCCATTTCTGTCCGTATATGTACCCGGTCTATAATAGGTTTCTGGATTGCTGACCCCGTTTTCATTGAATATTCGATTTGCTCAGAACATGCACGATGCAAGAGCAGCCCGAATAGGATATTGTTCACTGTTTTGTTAACACAATAGAATGTGGTGAATCAATTTGATCAAGGGATTGCGTTGTAAAAAATTCAATAAACGTTTGGGGTGGTTGCGCCTTTGGGCTCGGACATAGACACTGAGTCCAGCAAGCCGCTGTGGTTAATACGAGGGCGCAGTTAATCAAATTCGATGGCGGACGGATCAAAAACCGTGCATGGTGGAATTGCAGTTTAGTCGGTCATGCTTTCTGGGTCACACACACACACAGAGATGGCCGTGCCTGATGTAATGTGTTTATAAATGCATTAAAAATCAATTTGCGACTCGTTTGTAATCCCCTGCGTGAAATTGAGTTGGCCGACACGGGGCATTATTGGATTCTTGGCTGGCCAAGAGGTGGCCGCAAAAAAATAAACAAAAACTAAACCGCCGTCGGCTGTTCAAAGCTCAGCCCGAGGTCCAGGGAAATATGTTAATTGCATTGTGTCGGTCTGATTGCCGTAATGTTGGCTGCATTCTCTTCGATGGTAACCAGTCTAGGTGTGATTGGATAACTTTTGTGCTAAATCGAAATAAAGGCCCCACAGGAATGCGTTCGAAGGTATGCGGCCAATTTTGAATAGAACAAGTAGCAACCTTGGACTGGAATAATGATTGGAATATCCCTGCTCGGTATCACGTATGTGAATAGGGGCGCCTTAAGTTTTCTGCAAAGTAGAAAGCAGACCCTTTTGGAGTGGGAGTGATCTCCGACAATGGGCTTTGGAAGATTGGTAAAATCTACAAGCGGAGATTAGAAGGCGACGAAAAGTGAAAAGTAGGTCTGTCTGGGATAAGCTTATAAGTTAAAGTTAAGCTTAAGTTAAGTTAAAGTTAAGTTAAAGTTAAAATTAAATTAAGTTCAAGATCTGTTAATTGAAGCTGCCAGGAGAGCGAGTGGTTGAGAAGATTCAATAGTATTACCCGAACTCCTCGGCACGCTTTGCGAACTCGACCGAGCGCCCGTAACCGTCGATATGGAATGAATATATCTACTCTATCCACCAACTTCACCCAGTCGAGCTGCATGTGCAGGACCTATTCTAAATACTACCTGAGTGGCCGGGATTTCACCACTCCTTATAGGAAGAACGTAAATTTGAGCCTACTGTTGGTTAACAGTTCGGCCATCCGACGCTTCACTGCCCTCAGTGAATGAAAACACATGTATATCTATCTATATGTCAAAAAAAATCTAATCTAAATCTATCTATCTGTCTATATATTTATTAATTCCTGGTTGACTTAAATCGCTGTTCACAGCGTTTCCTACTCATTTCCCTACGGCATGATCACAGCCTTTTTTTGTGTCTACGGCATGATCACAGCCTTACCACGGCATGATCACAGCCTTTTATTTCGTCTACGGCATGATCACAGCCTCTTTTTTTTTTCTACGGCATGATCACAGCCTTACCACGGCATGATCACAGCCTTTTATTTTCTACGGCATGATCACAGCCCTTTTTCTTTCTTCTACGGCATGATCACAGCCAATTTTTTTCTACGGCATGATCACAGCCTTACCACGGCATGATCACAGCCTTTCATTTTCTACGGCATGATCACAGCCAAGTTTTTCTACGGCATGATCACAGCCTTTTATTTTCTTTAATACCTTACCACTCTCATTTGTTTTAAAATAAAACCATAACTAAAAAGGTTCAAACTTGACACATACCAGCAATGCCAAACATATTTATACGAATACATGTACTATCTGCCAAATTGCTAGTATCCCACCATCTGCTTTTCACATCAACTCCTAAAAGATCATGTACCATAACTCATTGTGACAGCATCTATATGCAACCAATAAACAAACCCTAAAAACATAGATATCACCCTCAAGGCCCTTTAGCCTACAATTGTTCAGTTTATATAAATTGACGTAAAAGAAACAATAAATTCAAAAAATTACTCATCACCTCGTCATGATCTCGATCCTTTTCGAGATCTTCCACCTCGTCCAAATCATCAACGGGACAGATCGACAAACGAACACCAAATTTTAAATAAATGAACGGCTTCGTAAATGGTTTTGATGACACTTGTGCGGACGAAAAATCCCAAACAGATACCGGTCGTTAGGCAGAACCTTACCTCATTATGGTCCTTTAGATAGCGGCAAGAATTTTCTCTACAGACCAGTAGTAGATATGTATAGCACTGATCCGGAAACTTGCTGAGCTTGTAACATATCAATCCAACGCCCAACTTTTTCTCGCAATTCAGCCAGTGGAACATTCTCCTGTTGATCTTCAGAATCTTCTAATTATATTTTTATGTTCTGCTCATTCCTTTGAGAGTTTTAGATTTAAAAGCAACCATGATTTCTTGTTCTGCTTCTGTCGTTTGATTGATGTTGTGACAATCTAATCCAAATTGTAGTACCAATAAGATGGACTTCCCAATCTATCCGGTCTTGGAGTCATTACTGATATAGCAGAAATACCTCTCAATTAGCTCTGCAATAACTAGTTGTTAAATAGTCGAGATGAATACGTGGTTCCCTTGTCCGAAATTATTCGAGATAGCGTCCCAAACAATTGTGTTAAGTCAATTAAAGATCGTAAAACTGCTTTTGATATAACTAGTAGCTCGTACAGCTCTCATTACTATGAATTTACTAAAAGCATCAACAGTGCCTAGGCACATCGTCGTACACTGTAAAACTCTGCCTGGACGAAGCGGTGTGTTAGGCTTATGGATATTGTCATTTTTGTTTCCATGATTCTCCAGCGAACACCATGTGGCACGACAAAATTAAGTCCTTCTGCCGTTATTTTAAAAAGGCGATCAGCCTTCAAAAAATATTCTTTCTCGAGAGATTTCCTCCTTGGATTCTTTTTGTCGTTAGAGACTAATTTTTGCTTAATGTCGTCAAGTTGTTTGCCCTTGCCTTGAGGTGGCAACCCAATCCGGATCTTGCACTCCGATGATATTGACGCTTACTCGAACTTCGTCCATCTTAACTGCCTTTCCTGTTGAGTTGCGGCTTAAAGCGTCTGTGTGCTACACTTGATTTGCTGTCCGATGCTGCAGATCGGAATCCAACTCTTGCATTTTGAGCCACCAGCGAGCTATTCTAGGCACAATGTCTATTTTATTCTGCGTCATTCTCTAAGAGTTGCATTCAGTGAAAATAGCAACATGTTTGCCAACCAAATAATACCGGAAACGTTGGAGACTTTGTACTACAGCTAAGGCTTCTAACTCGTAGCTATGGTACTTCTTTTCCAATTCTATAGTCGACCTGCTATAGAAAGATACAGTTTGCTTTAAGCCCGACATCTATATTAAAATATAAGTAAACTCCAGTAAGTCTCTGAGATAGACCTAGGAATTGCCTCACATGTCTACTTTCAGTAAAAAATAGAGGACAAGGTACCAGCTTCTACTTGGTCACCTTTGAGCCTAATATCTTCACTGCTAATCTCATCTCCTATTTGTTTCCTCAAAGAATTTGCAAACTTACATTATTTTCTAATTCACTTAGTTTAACCGCGAAACAGTATCGATATTTATTTAAGAGCCTTACAAGTTTTGTTAATAACTTCACCATTTATTTTATTTTTATTTTTTTAATTTCTAAGTCTGGAACTAGATTGCCTAAATTCTATGAACGAGCGATTGCACAGTGCGTGGAGAACCGCACAGGACTAATATCAAGCATCGATGGCAAAACTATAACCCATCTCTCACGATATACACGCCAGGGATGTAAAAGCCGATACAACCGCAACGAATTCGATACAAACGAGTTTACCCAAGTACAAAAGTACAATTTAATTTTGATGCAATTTATCCATCTGTATCTTTCAAATTCTCTTGCATCTTTCAAGAAACAGAAAAACCAAACAATCAACGAACTATTTGTTTTAAGTCTCACACTACTTCACAGTTCCTTTCATAAGAAATTCATCCTGTTAAGAATTTCAAGTATATTGCCCTACTTCGAATATAAATGTTAAATGAGACTTATAAGCCCGAAGAGCTCATAGATTAATATACAAACAAACATTTTTTTTTTTTCAAGGTTTGTTGTACCTATACAGTTTTGTTATGAAGTCATTAATCCTATTCGTGTTAAGTTTTTGTTAATTCATTTTATTAATGATCACTTTTTTCTTTGTATGCGCAAGATCGCCTTCAATACCACTGGATTGGTATCAATACGATCCCAGCACATTTGTCAGTACAAATCGAAAATGGTATTTTTCATCCCTGATACACACTGCAATGCTTTCAGTGCGGCACTTCTCTTCTGGTACCCCAAGTATGCTGACATATAACAATGAAGAACTTCGATTTTGCTCAATTGAGCCTCATGGTGGAACAAACGGCTCCAAGATCTAAAAATGCTGTGACAGTGAAATCACCATCCCGCAACAACTTCATCAACCCCCCATTATATCGATGGTATAGCAACCACCGTATTTTGATTGGTTAATGATTTAGCCAACACCAGTAACTCACCAATAGATTTGGTCATAATAACGTACATCAGTAGGTACCTCATCTCAAAGATCAGAAATTCTAAGGGTAGGAATTTTGCTTACACCAAGCTCACCTCATCTGCCTAAAGCCAAAATTGTATATACCTACTGTTCATATCTTTTATTTGGGTCCGGTTTCCGTTAAAGCATGCAAATCAAAACGTCGGATTCATACGACAACGACAGAAAATCTGTCTCCAAATTAGTTTCCAATTTAGCCCAACTGGCTATCAGACCTCCTTGAGCATCAGCCATTGCTCAGTTGCCTCTTCCAATCTCCGTAACGCATAATGTTACCTGGACCGATCGTTTATAGACAACATGGCTGATGTTGTCTATAGCCTTCACCCACTCACTCGCGGTGTTAGCCTGAACTCGACGAAGGGTTAAAACTGAGTGAAATATTTTTTTAATTCGTCATTACTCATCCGCATTACCCACATGACCTGTCGAAGAATTGCCCTACGATTGTTATACGACTGCGGTTTGTTTACGACAACAAGAACCTGTCTCCCTTTCTAAAGTATTGTTCCGCTCTTTTAATTCTTTCAACTCTTTTCGTAGCTGATTCATTTTTATTATGGATATTGTCTTAAAGTTCAGTAGAGTTGCATCGTGTCCTTTTCCAAAGATTGCTATACGAATACATCACGGCGCGCAATTAACAAGAATCGATCTTCAACGCGAAACACACCACCACTCTTCAATAAATATCAACAACGCAAAACACCAAACTGCCTGTCGTCAGCCTACATACGGATCCATGAACCCAAATCCTAATACATATATACAAGGAAAAAATTATCAAGTTCCTCTTCAGCGCTGCCTATCGCATACCCAAACTCTACTCACACACAGTTATTGTAGTATATGCCAATACCCAAATACGCTAGGTGCCCAAATCTCTATGACGCAGTCAAAAGGACTTAAACAGACAGCCAAAATATATCGCAACGAATCAGCCATAATCTATAACTGAATAACATCTACGTACTCCTAACACGACACTCATATGTTATTCCTCCTTACCATCACTACATTTCATAGGCTACCAAATGGCAGCCGATGACTTTGAGCCGCACAAAAAAAAACGATATTGCCGAAAATAACACAAAAAAAATACTTATCCGTTCAAACATCTCCAGTAGACCGATATGGTGTCTTCATGCCGAGAAAACGGCTATGTATGCTCCTATTTAATTTTACTTCGGCGCGCGTGAAGAAGGTAGCAGCTGTGATTGAATGTCCAATTCCAACCCTTGGATTTTCCAGTTTTGCACAACGTAGATATACCATCGAACACCATTGACCATACGCAGAGCGCAGGTATATTTTCCTAAAACACGATCACAATTCACAACACAACTGCACTAACAAAACAACGCCAACGACTCTCTTTTTTTTCCCTTTTGCTACAGCGCACTGGGATGTTTAATTTTCTTTTCGTGACTTTACACGTCACTCACTGATCCCGTATTTCACATAAACGGTAACCACACACACAGGGAGAATGCAAAGAACGCGACGCATTAAGTACATTTTGCAACCCGAAAAAGACAATAAACATATTATTGTTTAAATAAAATTCATTTGTGGATATTCTCTTAATTATTCGTCGGTCACTCGCTAAATGTGGATTAAGAATCCCACTTCTGATTTATTACCCGAACTCCTCGGCACGCTTTGCGAACTCGACCGAGCGCCCGTAACCGTCGATATGGAATGAATATATCTACTCTATCCACCAACTTCACCCAGTCGAGCTGCATGTGCAGGACCTATTCTAAATACTACCTGAGTGGCCGGGATTTCACCACTCCTTATAGGAAGAACGTAAATTTGAGCCTACTGTTGGTTAACAATAGTGAACTATGTGAGAAAAGCCAAAACAAACTTATTAAATCAGATGCATCCGCATAATCCTAGTTTCCAGGCTCAAGGCGTTGCTAAGAACCAATCCTCTGTTTGAGAAACCACGCCATAGCGCATGCCAAAGTGCTTGGTCTGGAAATAAGCTACGAAACCCTAATATTCTAAATAGACCTGAATCGACCCATCATAGTCGACAACAAACAGTATAGAAATATAATTTATGGAGACGTTCTTGAAAGCACAGGAGGTTGCCGCACGCATCGCTGAGAGAGAGAGCTCTTGAAATGATGATAAATGTATTCACCGAAATGATGTGATGGATGTTGACGGTTTAAAATGCTTTCAGCCTTCCACCGCCCTAAAGCCGGTTTGTAGGCCTTTGATTATGATATTCACATTAACTTAACAACGAAGAAGAGAAGGCACATGCCTTAAATCAGTTCACATGCCCCATCTACCAAAAATACGGTAATGGGAGTAACAAAACAACCTGTCAGGCATAACAAAAACAAATATTTGACGCAACATCTTTTAAATTTATAATTCTTTCGGGGTGAAACTCGATCATGTTATAACTCGTTAACCCCTGAGACGATTTTCACGATTCTTCTTTTGGTTTTGTTCGTATTGCTGTATATCAGGCTTAGGAAGAAACCTAATTCAGGAAAATCGCCCTGCGGTCCTGGATTTGGCATCCAATGATTCTTCCTATTAAATATTTACTTTTCTGTGTCAAAAATTTATTAGCAAACTACTTATGTGAGGTATGTATTATTTTATTTTCAAAAAGTAAATTTAGAAAAATGGCATTTTTATTTTAATGTATTAGGTATACGTTTGTCAACAGTGTTGGTTTGTTCTTGATTTTGTGGATCGATTCAACAGTTTAATTGCTTTTACACAGTTGATTTAAGGTAAACATCTATATATATAAAAATGGTGCAAAAAATGTATGCTAATTCATCAATTAAGAACGGCTGGGCCGATTTGGCTCATTTTTTTTTTCAGCGGTTCGTAATTATAAGGAGAAGGTCTTTACGAAACAAAATTTTGGAAAAACCATCCGGAAAATTGGAAAAAGGCCCAAATTTCGTTTTTCATGGGGAAATGCACTCAAAAATAAATAAAACTGAATAGAAATCGAGTAGTGACAAAAAATTTTATTTTAAAGGCGATTGTTGTTGTCAATTATTTCAATTATTTTCCAAGCAAATATTTGTTGTCGACAATTAAATTTTTTTTTTTAATATACCTACGATAGATATACCTAAGTTTGTTTATGTTTACTATGTTACATTAAGTAACTTTTTGAAATGGAGTAGATACTTTGATTTATTTGATGGTGTTTGAACCAATCATTTTTATTTGACATGAATTTTCAGGATCCTTGCATTAGTATGTCTGAGAAAGTTGAAATGTAGTGCTGTTTGAGGTGACGTGGACAATGATGACAGGCAACAAGAGTTGTTGAGCGTCTTGAGGTGTCACGTAGGGAGGGTTTATTACGAAAAATGAGTGAGCAACAATCATGGTGCTCTGCTCATTCGTGAGTAGGATTATGGGGAGGGCAGCTCAAAGGTACCATAACGCCTTGATACCGGTGTGGAGAGAGAAGGCTTACCAACCAAGATGATAACTGTGGTTAGTTTTTTTCTTGGCTGTTAAAGTTACAAATATTTCATTTTGAGTTAATCCTTTCCTTATTTTCTTGCAATCTTAAAACCTTTCCATCAAAATTTCAGGCATGTAAAAGTATCCGACAGCCCTTCCATCAAAGTCAAAATTTAGATTCCTGTGTCTCTCTCTCTATACAGGTCAAAAGAAATATCACTGTGCGTTAGTCGGGTGAAAACTCGAGAACGGCTCCACCGATTTGGATGATTTTTCTTTTGTGTTGTTCGTCTTGATTCAGGGATGGTTTAGGAAAAAAGAAAAGTCGGAAAATTCTCAACAGCTGGCGTTGTAGGTACACATTTCGTTTTTCAGTTAAATTCAATTATCTTCTATAACATAGTAATACAATAACAATGAACTCCATGATGATATAACCCGATAATCACCGGGCCAATTCTTATAATTCTTCTTTTGTTTTGTTCGTATTGCTGTATATCAGGTTTAAGGTGTCTTAAAATATCCTACTTTTGGGAACGATAGGTCTCCGAAATAGCTCAACCGACTTTGGATATGTATTATAAATCCTTAATATTTCTTGAGCGAGTAAGTTTTCGCCACTATAACTTATTGATATTTGTGGTAAAAAAGATTTTCGTATATTTTTTTTGCACTCGGGTACGAAGATATGCAATTATTAAATTCGCATAATATTACCTCCATTACCATTTGCATGACACTTTGTTCGTTTAGGTACTTTACTATCCCCTTTAAAGAGGGAAGGTTATGTGTTTACGTTTTTTATTGGTATCAGTATTTCTATTTCAAATTTTCTGTTTCGTTCGAACCAACTTACACACATATGAAAACCAATTTAACAGCTCACTGAAATTCGGTTACAAGTCATTCCCAAAATACCAATTTGTTTGTTTCGCGAAGTAGTAATTTAATGGGCTAAAAATGATTCCCCACTTTGGTCAACGTTTTATCCTGCACTGGAAACAGAACGCACTTTGATACGTTATATAAACTGTTACTGTTACGGAAACACGTCTGATCTGAAATATAGGAACAGCGCTTACACTATAAACAACAATTTCTACTTGGTTATTGACCCGATAAGTGGCGCTGTCGTCGAACTCCGAAAACAACCTACCTATTTCAAAGAAATTGTGTGCATGTGTATCTAAGGTTTGTTCAATCTTGAGAGATAAGGTAGTTTTCGACCCGATAGGTGCTTTGTCGATCTGCGAAACCACACAACTGATTTCAATGAAATATTGTGCATGTATATGGCTGGTGCCCGTTTGAAAGATAGAATACCATCCTATAGGAAGGTGATACTTTGCAAAACATAACAGGTGTAGGAAAACGGGTTGTAGCACCTTCCATTAAAAAATAAAATCAAACGCTATTTCTAGAGTTGTATAATTAAAATTATTAATGGAAATTGTCCAAATAAAGCACTTTGCGAAATGCGAGCCAGACTTAAAACGAAAGGTACGGTCAAAGTCGGGTGGGTATAGCTACATATAAAAGAGACTGATGAACGTATGTGCACTCATAACTCGGGAACGGATAGTTCGATTTTTATGATTTTTAGTTTAGATTCGAATTGGCCCAAGGAACGACATATGCTATACCTTTTTGTCGAGTAAACAAAACGGATAGTATCAATTCCATTAGGAATAACAAAAATTGAATTTTTGTATTCTTTGAATGTTCTGGGCCTACCGCTACACAATTTGAAAAATGTCGGCCCGTTTATAATTTTTTTGTGAAACCTCAATGCACCGATGAAACACATCGACATTAGGTACTATACTTCAGTTATTGTATAACTATAAGTTTTGAATAAAGAATGTGAATTGAACGAATAACATAAAGTAGCATGAGCTTTGTGCATGCTTGAAATTATTATTTTCATTCCATTAACGAATTCGGGCGGGGCGGAACAAAGTTCGCCGGGTCAGCTAGTTATATATAAAGAGCTTAAACGCGGACAAAATATTGAAAAGTTTCAGTTATTTTTTGAAAATTCCAAGACCAATGCGCAGAAGAACAAGTCAAGCAAGTCAACAACAAATTTATCAATGAAGCCAAAATGAAGAAGAACGCCAAGCACATAGAGAAGTCGACAGAATGGCACATCGCATAAGACCCGAACAACAGGCAAGTAATTTGAGAGTTTATGTAATGAGAACTGCGTCAAATCGTGCTGCCGCTGAAAGAGAGCAAATGAGTTCAAATCGAAGACGCGCATCGTTACCGACATACGAACGACTAGCGTTTCGGTATGAACCAAAAGTAAACTATGGTGGTGACGCGATTTTCGACATTACAACGCGCTGAAACTTAAAGGCGAATCGCCTGGCCTTTGGTGTGCGAGTGGCAAAGTGAAATTGGTTCACTTAGATAAACCTCCGGAGCCATTAAAATCGTTGTTGAAATAGGATGTTTTTCTAAAGGACATTCGACAGTTCAATAACTGTTTCCCTTTGACTTTGTTTGGAACAAAAAGCATTCAAGAAACTTGTTTCAAGCCAACGACGTGCAAGATCAATTTTTTTTTATACATCATTCAATGGCACGGGATTCAGTGAATAAAGACGCACTACTGTATCGGCAGGTATACCTACTTAATTTCGTCGGAGGATAATCAAGTCGATAGGCGGTACAGAGGGAAAACAGGAGTGACAAAAAACGTCAGTCGACAATTTCATTACAATGCTTAAGACGACAATGGAGAAAATGAACTGCGACGATCGTAGATTTGTCTTCAAACCTGATAATAACTAGAACCGCACTTTGAAAAAAAATGTACTGCATTGAAAAATCGTTAATGGCACTTCCAATAACAACAAAATTTATTTGAAATTTTAAACTTTTTTATTCTTTGGATGTTCCGGCGTAACCGCTACACAATTTTATATTAAAACTTTTTAACGGATCGTGTTTTGAGGAGAAAATTCAAAGGAAAACCGCTTATTCAGAACGATTTGCCATTTCGTCTTAGACGTCTTCAATTTCACGTGACACTAAGACAAATAACAATTCGATAGAACAATCGCTGGATACTTGTGGCATCAATATTGAATTCCCGTGTCTCTCACATGGTTAGTTGTAAGTGAAGTGCTCAAGTGTGAGGTTGGCGGACGCATCAATCATAGCGATTTGATTGAAACACATCGACATTTGCTATACTTCAGCTATTTCTAATGTATAGTGAATTTAATAGGCCTATGACTGTGACTTATTTGTATTATGGTTAGCGAATTGAACAAAATTCATTCGCCTGAACGGTCAAACCGCTGGCGAACGTAAAGTCGCCTTATTGCTGTTGGCGAATTTGTGAAATTTCATTCGCCTTAAACGACAAATTTTAGCGAACAAAATTATGTGGTGAAATCAGAGGCGAATGGAATTTATAATCCAGAAAAATTAATGGAAATTCAAGAAAAATGTATAAAACCCATTCAATTCATTTAGAATGTATATGTTTAATGAAAATCGCCTCTGATAGTTTCGAAAAAAACAATTCCAGCCAAATCCAGAAGCTATTTGAGCTCATGGAACAAATATAGCCATTCCAATGTGTGTTTCGTCCACTAAGCCAACCACCCAAGGAAATCCAGTTTTAACGAAAAATGAGGAAAGGAGCTCATGGATTGTTTTTATTTTCGATCTTTTCTGTGTTTATCCATTTTTTTTTGCACCTCCGTGTTGTTTTCTTCAATTTTTTTGTTTTGAATTTTTTTTTTGTGTTGACATAAATGTTTGAATTGACGTCATTTTCGTTTTTATTATTATGGTAGCCCTTGATTTCTAGGCGAATGAATTAATTCCTACAACGACAACCATATGCAAGAAGTAGGTAGATAGGAGTGGCGGTCTAACCTAAAACCCAAGTAGCACTATGTGCAGTTTTGTTTCCGCAACTCATTTGACCTGGTTGTTTACGATTGTCGAATAGAAGATTTTAGATCCAACCTGTGGAATTCAAAAAGGGTACTGTTAACCTGTAAAGTAGGTACAGCTTCATTGAACAGGGAAATCCCTCCTGCTCAAAGGTGTCGTAGTATTAGTATAGGACTGCACAATGCAGCTCGTCAAGTGAGTTAGACGTATTGAGTTAAGATCGCAGTTCGTATCTGACTTTCAAGGGCGCTTGACGAGTTCGCGCAGTGCAACATAAATGTTGTTCATAGTACCAAATCTCTAATACTACTTTTCGAGACCTATTCAAGGGAGTCGAAAAAGGGTTTACCAAGAGATCGTTGTTTGGCTAGATCGCTAGTACCGAACGCAAAGGTAGTGATTGAGTGTTTCATTTTCGGCTGCGTCATCTTTTGCCTCGGAACTATGTTTGTCTAAAGGTAGTTTAATTTGACAACAGGCCTCGCGGATGACCAGTAATTCCGCCTGAAACACACTGGCCGTATCCAGTAGCTTAAAGGACTTTGCGATATTTAGGGATTTGGAAAAAACATACCTGCACCAACTCCACAGTCCATTTTTGAGTCGTCTGTGTACATTATTAAATTCGTGTCCCTGTTCAACCGGCCGGACCGTACATAGAGCGACTGTGGTGCCTATGCATGCCTTTCTTTGTTCTTTATTTAGCTTGATTATGTTGCAAGTTTTTTTTTAGAGCCGTCCACCAGACTATTGACCCGTGGGTATAGGGATTGGTCATACGAAGGTTGCAAGCCCCATTTTTTACCAAATGATGCATAGAAAGCATCAGTGCATGCTTTTCTTAACGCGTTGTAAAGGGAAATAAATTTGTATCTTCCTGGGCTTAATGTTTAGACCCCCACTCAGTAAACTAGCAAAGTTACCGCTGAGTATCCCTATGCAGTCGAGGACTATTAAAAGGTAGTATACAAAATTCCGTGGGGCTATAAGTACTGATAGACATGCGGAAGCAGTGACTTCCGTCAAGAGACAGTTTGACCATAGACTATATCATTTGTAAATTGAACCACTGTCTAGAAAAACCAAAGCCGTATATGATATGGCAAAGTCGGGTACTCTACCTGCATAGAATGCATAGCCTAAGTAATTTTTAAGATTTCTTTATTTAAAGACAGACAGCTAAATTCGCTTCAAATCAAACAGAGCTACACCAATTTTGTATAGCAGCCACCAGAATCAAGTCCTCAAACGTAAGTCAACAACAACCCGAAGAGCTGTTTAAATACCTCTGACACATGTGACTGATTGCAGTGCAAGTAACGAGAGATCTCTTTATTGTTCCAGCTTGAAATGAGCTTAATTTCATCAATTATTCATAATGATCTTTGCTACGTTAATAGTGCAAGCAATTTCCTCTGCTCGCTGGACAAAATAACTCAATCCAACTCACTTTCAGACGCCTCTTTTTCATTAACTCCAAATCAGTTTTTCATGAGAGATTTCCAATTAAAATTTCCCAGACACAAAACCTTATAAATCGGTGTCGTATACGTAACATTTTCCACGAACAAATTTCCCGTCTAATAAAAAATTCATTTTAACTATCCAATGGAAACAAAATCTCGCAAAATTCATAGAGCATTCATAACTCAATCCGGACATCACGTGCTGCATTAATCATCATCTCACGGACCTTTATCTAGCCATTATTCATCCTTACAACGATGGACGAGTATATCCACCCCCATGATGATGTTCATTGCTGGGGCAAGCTAAAACGAGCATTACCCCAGAAATCACTGACACTGACACAGCGTATCGCTCGTCGAAATCAAGACAGAAAGGTCCTCGAACCACTTAAGCAACAAGCAAACAATGCTAGTCCTTCATAAAAGATTAATCCAAATCGTCGATTAATTTACAAAACATCCCCGTAAACCCTTACCCGCCCTCCAATACAACATGGATGGATATACTACGAGTGCCACCAGGTTATACCAATACACTCAAAAGCTGCGACAAACAACAGAATACGACGAGCATTGCAGTTGTCAACTTTGACCTAAAATACCGCAAAACTAACAAAGACCCAACCCAACCTCGAATTGCTGCCGCTGCTGCTCTGCCTTTGCTATGTTTATTTTTGCTGAATATCTAAATACCTTGACTTCATATAAATTCGTCGTGTCCCAACCATATAGAGACGACGACGAGCATCCCAACTTTAAGGCCGCACTCACCATGCAGTCAGAATGCTTAAGAAAAGAATCCCCGGCATTAATTGAAAAAAATAAAAAATAAAAATGGAAAAAATAGCAAAAAAAAACAGCACACAATACACGATGCAGCAATTCATTTTGGATTCATTGAAATTGTATTCTTTTAATGAAATAAGAGATCGGGAAGCGTAGCGATGGTGGGCTGCCTGTCATCGTAAAGATAATAGGCATGCGGGCGGAGCGAAATACTTGCTGGAAATTAAGGATTTATTGTGGTTGTACCGACGGACGAGGAGGGCACAGATGAATGGCAAGAATAGATGCTGGATGCAAAAGGAAACCCCAAGGGAAATCGCCGAACAAAAACTAAGAAATTAAGAATCCTATTTCTTGTCTGTCTGTCAACACAAGACTCTCGAATTTTATCCGCCATTTTTTTCTTTTTTTTTTTTGTGTGTCTCCTTTCTTTTCTTCTTCAGTTTTGGGGATCCTTTTGTTCGGAGATATCTTGATAAATCTAGTTTTTTGGTCCTTTTTTTCGCCTTCCGATGGTCCTGGTCGTGCAGCAACCAGGCTGCTGGTGAATAAATTGCATTTGCAAACTCTTGCATACTTTTCGCTTAAGAAGTATCATCGAACCCTTGTTCTGGGGGACCGGCCTGGGCTCCGTCGCCTTATGCAATAACTTTCCATTACGAATTCAATTTATCTCCTCAACCGTTGAACTTGACAAAAGGGACATGGACATAAGCGACGAATTGAAATTCTGTCCCCAGCCGCCTCCGACGTCGCAAGCGCTCTGATCTGCCTTGCATATAGATCCGATTCGGAAGATGGATGGCATCATATACCATTTTATTGGGCTTTTCTGTGAATTTTAATTCAAGTCGGTCGGTGGGCCGTAATGAGTCTCGGGGTGACTGGCAAATGGTTTAATGAGTTTTCGGGGTGTGTTTGATTTGGAGGCCTTCTCTGCTTCTCTGTGTGTAGACTTTCTTATTATCTCGAAAGAAAAATAAACCAAACGGATATGCCGTGCCTGATCTCGGAATGAATGTTTGCGCACTGAAAAGATTAAGATTATCTTGTTGGCCGAGGACACACACACAGACACAGCCATCACAGACAGAGGATACCGCAGGCGGCTTAATTCCCTTTGTGTTAATAACTTTTCGATGCGGGAATATTTCGGTGTGATTATTTAAATGATTTTCGTTTGTCTTGTGTGTGCGTTTATTTATGCAGCATAAAGGAAAGGGACCCTTAACTGGTGGCCATTACAGTGTCCCACAAAGCTGTTATCGTTTTAAGGAAATTTGTTGAATAATTTCACCATGGCTGTTGGGTTTATGGCTTTTTATTTTATAGAATAATCTTATCGTTCCGTAGATTCATAAAATTCCACGGCTTTGCATTGTAATAAGGAAGCAAGAGCCTTTGGCAAGAAACGAATCGCGAAATCTCGACAAGTCAGATCAGGGTAACAGGCGAAAGCCACGTCAAATTATTTGTCTCACCAAAGCGAAACAGGAAACAACACAAAGGTTCTACGAGGTGCGGCATATTGTTGGGGTTTTAGGTTTTGCCTCACCTGAAGTGCGGGCATTGTCAGATGATTTACGGCATTCGTTGATATCCACTAGAATAAAGCTTTTGGCAGGGCAAAAGGTAAGGTTTTTGTTGCGTAGCTTTAATTTGGTTTATATGATTGGTTGCTTGACATAACCGAGAATATCTTTCAAGAGTTTGAACATCGACTGATCCCCCGAAAGCCATCCTCTTAGAAGAAGCATCCTGGTGTGTACTCTGGTTCTTTCTGCAACTCTGGGGTGATCATACAGCGTGGCTTAAATTTGATTGATATATTCGCTTGCTTGACCTAACCGAGAATATCGAACATCGACTAACCTCCCAACAAATTTGGTTAAACGAAGAACTTTGTCTTCTCGGATCAAAAACGACTGTGGCAACCTTTATGTGCAATTGAATTTCAAATATTTGACGACGCCATCTGCAAGTCACTAAGAGAAGTATTAACCTACACATTTTATTGCTGCTTTGTAAGAAAACTTTTTCATAATTCTGTCAACAGCTGCTGGGCACTAGTTTAAAAACTTTTGCAGCTAATTTTCTACATCACCATTCTACCTATCTTCTTCACTTGTTGTTCCGCAGTAAAAGGTATTGGGTTAAAATAAAGCGTACTTATAGTTTCAAAAAGGTCAACTCTTTTATTTTAAGCCCACACTAACAAGCCCAGTAACGCCCTCTATTTGACAACTTCGAAGACGGACTATCTTATTTTTTATATTTTCGATTTTCAATAAATAAAACCACCTATTCCGAATCAATGGAAGTCTAATGGGCTGCTTATAATTCTGTCTAAAACGTCCCAAGAGCAGAAGAGACAATATTGAATACACAACCGAAACCTAACTGCTCGAGGGTCGTGTGTGCCTATACCCGGCTCCCGGTGGGATTCTCGTTCATGACAAGTTTACTAAGAAAAAAACTTGGATTGGAGCAAAAACCAATCTCCAAAACGAAATTCGGACCACCCGAATTCATTTTCGGAAAATAGATTTTGAATACATCTACCCAAGACCATAATTCACTGGGATCAGCTCACTCCTCAAGTGGACACGTAAATGAATCTAGTAAACAAAATATAAAACAGACAAAATTCCTTACCGCAATGACAGTAAAGGTCATTCACATCCATTGCCATAGTCTCCCCAGCAGTGTCACTCTCCGCCCGACCATATTACGAACGTGATGGGAATCTTAGTTCCGAAATTTGTTTGTCCACCCCAAGACGCCATTCAATATCAGAAGGAAATCCCACAGCACAGAAGACGATACGCCGAGTAACACAATGGCAAAGCAATTTGACATTCAAGGATATAGAAGATTGCGCGACAAACAACACAAAAATCCCCAGGTCAGTACTTATTTTTCTGTTACATTAATTATTCTCGAGCAGCAGTGCATTGCTTGACGCTATGTAGACAGGGCATTTATTCCCAATTTAGGGCTTAAGGGACTCGCATCGCATTATGTGTACACATGTACAAATAGGAATCGCTTTTACTCAACCATTAGCTAGATGGGTCTGCAACTTTTGATTTCTCTCTGCATGGTCTCCGGTAGAGCAATCATCGTGTCTTTCTCAACAGTATTGTCTCCCCCAAGGAGGAGGCGGCGGTTAGAAATATGTTCGTGCTGATTTTCTAGGGAAAGTAAAACGGTCTATCTATCTGTGCGCAATACCGTCTTTACCATAAGGGCACACGGGGCCAGTGCCCAGGGCCCCCATTCTCAGGGGGCCCCGAAGTACCGACAATTTCTCTCATACATTTATTCACAAATAATTTTTGTTTGGGGGAATCCCCGAATGATGTATAAAATTTTCAGCACAGAGAATAAAAATATACAGATGTCTTATGCCTGTACAAAAATTTGGTTCATATTTTTTCCTTGACAAGGAGCCTTTAAAATAAGCGTTGAGAATAAGGCTCTTGTTTTTTCTTGCACCTTTCACTTCGCTCCATTCATTTGTGTAGGCAAAGAGCCTTATGCCTTTTACGGTTGGTCATGTTACCATGTCAGTTTATGACACAGCAAAAGCAAATCAAAATATAATTGCCGAATAATGGAAGCCGGTGGAGTGGGAAGAAGTATAGAGATATCGCTATATGCGATTCTCATACTGTAGCAGCAGCAGGCATAATCTTTAAGAATCACTTGATGCCATAAGAAATCAGTTTTTTTTATGTAATTTGGTGATATGGAACGCCCATATGTGCATGCCGGCATGCGTAAGGACAACGAAATGGTAGGTAGGTAAACTTTATCGCTTCACTGCATTCTGTGATTGAAATTGATAGTGAATACGTGTTATTCGAGAGCAAAAGATACAAATTCGGTGCCTAATTTTGCCTATAGTTGGCGCAACAGGTCTGTAGGGACCCTGGGGCTAGCGTCTAGCAACCATTCGTTTTGTGCGATTTTTAAATTTTTGGAAGGAATGGAAGGGATCTACAATTTTATGCCGATTCCAAACGGCCGATTGAGAAGGTCTTTCAAGACAGTTATACTCTCGGATGTTTGTCAGACGTTCGCGAAAGGTGGCGCAGTGAAAAAACCCTGAGTTGGAATTTGGGTTTTTTTTTGCGGGATTCGAATATGGGGCCCCTCGCTTAGTAGTCCAACACACTAACCAATAAGTCACTGCGCCTACAAAAAAAAAAGTATAAAGTGCAAAAAAATAAAAAAAAAATTTAACCGAACTATTACTGTTAATAGTTTTTGAAAAAAATACTTTCGAACTTGAAATTTACGGACAAAAAAAAATTAAAAAGTGTTGAATGCTGATTTTTCCACTAAGTCCTTCGCGTGGGTACGCGTACGATACGATCCGTGCTGAAACACGATGTCATTTTCGCAGCTCAAGAGAATAAAAAATTGCGAACAACAACGTTACAAGAACGATTGAGTAATTTGTAAATTATGTGCATAGAAATATCCTTCAAAAAATTGACTTTAAGGATATAATAGAAGATTTTGCTCAACAGAAATCCCGAAAGAAACCGTTATCGTAATCATAACCAAAAACCAGCAGCATTCTAATATCATTAATGACATATCATATTATACTGTATTTGATTAATGATTACCTATAATAATTGGTCACACTTATTAACAAAATGTTATTACAATTCGCTTTTTGTACTTTCCAAAAGGGCCCCAAATTCTTGTGTGCCCAAGGGCCCCAGCCTAGGTTAAGACGGCCCTGTCTGTGCGTGTTGTGTTTTGTTTACTTGGTGGGTTAACGAGAGAACGAGTCCTTATTTGTTTGTCCTTCTTAGCGATTATACGCTCAACAGCTTGGGGCGATGTACTTGCTAGTTTTCTATACAACAAAAGACATCACGATTCGAAAATGAAAGTTGTCGGTCAATGCGACACGCTATGTGCAGTGCACTGCTATGCTATGGAGACTGCTAATATGGAATGAAAGGAAGACTATCCACTTTGCGAACACTTCTTCTAGGTGGGGAACATATATTAATAGTAATCACGCCAACGGCAGATGAAGCCGTTATTAGAAACTTATTGTGTTGTGATAATATGGCGTGCGTTCGCGGTAGCTTTCTGGGGTTTGTCGTGGTGTCGAGGACATGCATTAATTGACAGAGCTATATGAATGTGAGCTGGTCATGCCTATCTATAAGGGAAGCTTTGGGATCAATTGCAGTTTTTTCTATCCCATTTTTAAAACATTCAGCTAAGTGACCGCGAACCACTGCCGTCCTCCTTCACTGCTCCGAAGACGCCCCTGTGGCAAGCCTAGACTCATAACAGTCGTAGACTACTGCGCCAGGAGTTGCCAGGTTCGACAAAAACAAACAATTTTTCGATTTGACGATTTTTCCCATTACTGCTCCACTGACTGCTTTTTTGGTAAGACGCAGTCTATGGCCGAGGAACACTCGCAGGTACTTCATGTTGACGCTCCTCATATTCGATAGGCTTAGCTCTGTTTTGGTCACAGCTATTAGATATGCATGCCAAAATCTGGCAGTGTTGCCAGAATTACTTCTATTTTTATATTTTTCATGAATACAGCCTAGAATCCTGCTCGCGCTAAATTTGATCTCCCATACAAACTTCTTCTACAGAGATAAAATTTAGCGAGGTAGCCTAGCAAAGCAGTATTCTGTTCGCACGCAAAATTCTTAACTTCAAATAGATGGCCCGATGACAAGTCTTCACTCATTTAGCTCGCGAAATAAATGTCCGATACAATTAATTGAAGATTAGTTTAAAAAACAATATGGAGGAAGAAATTTGCGTTGCATATTCTTTGGATTTGGATTTTATTGGGGAAACCGCAGGGAGTATCATGTGTTGAAAAAAAAAAGACAGGCACTCCGGGTTCCGGGAGTGCCGACAGAAGTTATTACTTGAACAATTACGTGATCATTTTTCGAATCGCCGGGAAATATGTACCTACTACTACAAATATTATATTACAATTTTAACTTTCATTTAAAGCGCTATTGTACATGAAAAATAATGCATTTTATTTTACGTAAAAATATTGCAATCTATTGCTTAAAACGTACATTTCCAAATACATACATAAAATATTGAATTTAATAATTAATTGGTATTCTTTGAAATGAATACCAATGAAATTTATGAATTTTCGTCTACAAAAATTATACATACATGTTACAATTTCCATTTAATTTGTAAATGAAATATCCTATTCTTCTAGCTGCATACAACCATGCACACAAACAAAGTTTCATTGAGATCGGTTGAGTTTCTCAAAAAAAATCGACAACAGCGCCACCTATCGCGTCCAAAACTATCCTATCTTTCTAGCTGCATACAAACATGCACACATACAAAGTTTCTTTGAGATCGGTTGAGTTTCTCAGAAAATGGACAACAGCGCCACCTATCGGGTGTCGTTTTTTCGGTGACGATGACGCGGTGTCGTTTTAAAGGTAACGCGAATTCACTAATTTCTTCCCATCTAAAAGTGCCCAACGCGCCAAAAGAAGTAATAACTTCAAAAAACTTGCGGAGCTTGTGCGACACTTGCAGGACAAAACCCACTGCACGACGCGAAGAAAAGTGTACAACGACGTTCCCGCCCAATCTAGAGTTTAAGTTCAGGTTACATCCCATCCAGACCAACTAGTCGAAAGTTTTTCTGCGAAAATTCGAAAATGGCTGATAAAACGTGTAGTGGCACGATTACAAATTGATTGCTAAATTTTTCCAGGCTTTTGGAATTAAACTAAGTCAATATAGTCCTTGGTCCGTAATTTATTGGCCGGGAACGTCACTTTTCCTACGTCAGCCACATATGCGAACTGTCAGCTTAGTACTCATGCACGAATTTCTTGAGGAGATTCGTGGGCTACCCCTCCATAAACGTTAGCTGAAAAAGCTGTCCATATGAACGATTTCAGCCAATCAAAGCCGAGACAGCTGTCAGACTTACTAATCCAGATACTTGAACAACGTCCCCATTGTAAAGACTAAAATTGGGGACGTTCGGATTCCTAGTTTAGTAAGTATGACAGCTGTCTGACTAGATGTATTTCAATTTTTATTTGCCCAGAGCTATCACGTGATTAGCTTTTTTAGTTGACGTTTATGGAGGGGAAGCTGACGAATCAAGTCAAGCAAATCATACCTGCATACTCAGTTGACATTTGGAACAGTCAAATTTAAAATAGACAGAGTCGTCGCGGCAGAATTCTGAAGAGTTGAAAAAGGGTCGGTGTAAGAAAAAGGTTTCAATTCTGTCAATTTTGAGTTTTCGAACGATATTTAACAAACATTAATTCGCATAAGACTTTCATAGTTTTGTGATAGGCAACCGTGTTACTTTTTAAATGTACTTATTTGAAAATAACAAAATTTTGCAAAAACGAGTGAAGGGCCTTTGCAAAATGAAAAAGGTCGAACTCAAACAAAGGTAACGCTAAAGGCGAGATTACAAAACAGTTCAAGTTGCTTAGTCAACGCGTTCGGATACCTAGTCCCGACGAATTTAGTTGACCTTTTACATAAACTAGATATCCGAACGTGCCCATTTAAAATCAAAATAAATAAGTAAACAGAAAGCCAACAAAACGTTGATTTCTTTTCACCTAAAAGAGAAAGCAAGTTTGTTCCATCCACAAGAAATTCCATATTTACCTTCCGCCCTCGACCCACCTCTATTCATTGGTACTTAGTCCTTTCGAAAAGGTTAGGGTAGCAAACTAATCAGTCAGTCCAACCGCCTCTATCTTAAATCAATCAATTGTGAAAGTGCATCGCACCCATATCAGTGCGTAGACTCTTTAAAATGTCCTTATTCCACAGGTAAACAACATAGACAACAAAATCCACTCTGTGGCATTTCCGTGCCCAGCCATTTGATGCTCCTCATCGGAACTTGGCAATCATTTTGAGTTGTTTGCGAACGACTCGATATTGGCCACTTTGTATCTCCTTTCTCATGTCGTCCTCCTCGTCCGCCCATAGCACACATTTTCCTTTCTCTCATTTTTGTTTTCTTGTTTTTTTTTTTTTTGTTGGGAAAATTCACATCAAGTCAAATTCGAAACGTCAACTCAACCAATCGAGATAAAAGATACGGCATGTTTACAAAGGCCATTCAAGTGGACTAGGCTCTGCATATTTGCCATTGAATCAGAATCACTCTCCTTAAACTAGACACGAGAGTAGTTAAGCTCAAAGAGACAACACCATCGTATGTAGGACGACGACAAAACATTCGTTGAGCAGCACTTTTGTTGTTCTCACAAGACGATTGAAATCTCATAGTCCTCCGAGTCGTCTGAGGTAGGTGTAAACACTCGAAGATATCGATTTACTTATATGGGAATTTAAATGTTTGAATACAATTAATTTGATGAGGGTATTATACGATAAAGGAACTGCTGCTGTATCGATAGCGATCGAGCATACAGCTGTGAATGGCTCGAAAGCACTCCACAGTCCACACTGAGCTGGCCAATTGAGTGTCCATCGATTTGCCTGTCAATGTTTGCATTGTGTCAATGGTCGGTCCACCACACGGTCTACACTCCCTCATATCCATCCCTGACGATCGATAAACCTCAAGACAGATTCTTTTGCCGTGACCGTTGACACTTTAAATTGGATTTTGAGTTGTTTGGCAAAATTGAATGGATTGCCAGGACTGGCCGGACGTGTGTATACTTTTGCACTGCAATCATTCAGTGGTGGCAATTAATTCCGTTTTTATATTTACCGAACGCGATGGCGTATATGTAATGTATGGTGTACTATTGATGTCTTTGTCTCGCAAGTCACGTAGATCTGGGAATGAAGCCTTGGCCTACAAGAAACACCTTGCCCTACTTAACACACAGCGAACCAGAGAGAAAATGCACCGAAGAAGCAATGACGAAGGTCACATTCCGGAGAGCAATGGGTGGCGCACTGCTGAGGGCTGTAAGGATGTGTCGAGAATGTGTTAAAATGTTTGCTATTGGATTTTTGTTGACAGCATATAACTGGCAGGAATCAAGTGGAAATCTAATATAAAATAGCAGCATAAGGGCGAACATATGGATCTCTGGCCAATCGAAGGATACAGAACATGTGAAATTTCTTGAGGGGAGAGCAAATACCAATTAATATCCGAAAAGTGTTTTTTTTTTTCGAGATTTTGTGGACATTGGCTGTGGATATGTGAATCTTAAACCCTTTTTGGCTTCGTTTTGGATGAAAACGAAATGAGCGGCTGGACGAGTGCCGTCCTTTCCAGTGCAGAAAAATCGTTATGAATTGACAGTTTTAATAGATTCTTAAAATAAAAGTGGTTGGGGAGGGTTTTCAAATGCATTTAGAGCACTGACTTGATTGCCGGTTGGACGCAGAAAGTTTGATAGCTTTATACATATTGATTGTGTCGCGTCGCAGACTATGTGGCACTTAAGTGAGCGTTAAACACTCCAACTACTCGAACCTATTCAGTTACAGCACTGTATTTCGAAGTCTTTATCTCTGTTTAAAGATTGTATGTTCACGTAGTTTGTATTTTGTTGATGGAAGCTTTTGGCTTAGTTTAAGCTTTTTGATCTATTAATCAATACGTAGTGAAACATGTAGATTGGGAAAAAATGGGCCACAAATACCGGGGACTTTAAAGATGTTGTCATAGAAACAGTGATTTCAAAAACGTATCAAAGAACTGAGCCAAAATCGCATGATCCACAATTACTTGAGAGTAGTTTAGCCTAGAATATACGCGGTACTACATCAATGCGATGGCTATAATAGGGACCAAATAACTTACTAACTTATAGGTGACGGCGCAGGGTCATAAGTCCACAGGCCAAAAGTCCACAATGGACATTTGACCCATCTATGTGAGCCAAAAGTTCACAATAATTTGGGCCATAGGTTCACAATTTTAAAATGGAAGTAGGCCATAAGTCCACAATTATCTATATGACAAAAAGAGTTGTTTTAACAACTCCAAAAGTATGGGAATGTTTGATAGATGCCGTGAAATAAGACCAACTACTAAAAATGTACCTTATTTCGCTCTTAAATAGTGTAATAAGGATAACTTCCAACAGTTGGTCTTATTTCACTCCCACAAAGTGCAATAACGCCAACAAAATTTGAGTAATAAGAAGAACCTTGCACCCACCCCGTAATCCATCAGTAAACCTAAGCAGGGAGGTTGCAGAATTCATAGTTTGAAAGCGCAATCTTAAAATGATTGCAATGCTGGAGAAGTGTGTCTTGTGGGTTTTGGAGGCAAACACCGCAAATGAGGTCATTACTAGAATTTTTAGCTTCGCTTTCAAGCTCGTTGTCCTCTTCTTCACCTTCTTCATCCGTGAGCCATAAGACCACAATCAGTGAGTCAAAAATTCACAAGAATTTTGTGTGAACTTTTGGCTCACCTAAGTGGGTAAAAAGTCCATTGTGGACTTTTGGCCTGTGGACTTATGACCCTGCGCCATAGGTGACACTGTAGTCCGGTGTGGACCAGGGCCACAACAAAAACGCCTCCCTAGCTAGCACGATCTATGGCTTACTGCCTCCAGTTGCGCACTCCAAGTTGGTTGATGAGGCCCCCAACCCGCGCCACATAAGACTATAGGTCTTCCTACACGGAGTTGTCTCTTCGGGTTGGAATCGAAGGCTCTTCAGTCCGGAGCATTGGTTTCTATTCGATCTACATGTCTTACAACTGATGCGTACTTTTCTGACCAGGTCCATGTCGCTGTACAGTTCGCAGAGATCGCCGTTAAGTCTCCTCCTCTCGAACTAAAATGGGACCGAAAATCACTCGCACATTTTTGCGTTTCAAAGCGTTTCTGCATCATTAAGCAGGACTGGGATGGGGAGAGTCTCAAGTAGAGTCTCCTGTGTATTTCTCTTAGGTCGGTAACAACGGCTTGCAAGTGCTACGCTTGATTTTTGATGTGATCTCATTTCTTGAGTGAATTGAGGAGCCGAGGTAGACAAAGTCCCGAACCACCTCAAAGTTTTAGCTATCCATCGTGACATTTTATTCGATTTTTCAATGTTGTGTGCTCCTTCTTGTTTACACAGCTTCTGTTCAAAGCGTCTTCAAATATGATTCAGCTTTACAAATAAATAATTTTTATTTTCGACTTTAAATTTAAGAAGTTGCCATATTTTAATTTTTCACAATTATCGAGCCGCTTGACTTAACAACAAACGGTTGACAGTAAACATCCAGCCGTTTGACAATGTTGCAGTGTCAATTGCTTAAGCGTTGACAACCGAAACCTTCTTGCAACGATTTATATATGGATTTTAGTTGTATTCCTCTTTTTATCGGCGATAGACGATGTATCCATTGGAGACCGTTTGAGAGGCTAAGCCACCTGGATTATGTGGACGATATCTGTTTCCTGGCAAAAACCAATAGCGGGTTAAAGAGATGTGTCAATCACTGCAAGTGAATGGAGAGATGGCTGGTCTTAGGACCAATTGCTACAAGACCACAATGATGCACACTGGCGCGCTCAGCACATCAGCCCATTGATCTGAGATAGACGCCCATCGAGGAGGTCAAGGAATTAAACTATCGAGGCAGTTTTGTTTCGTCCGATGGAGGAACGGATCTAGATGTTAATAATAGAATAAGTAAAGCCCGCAGAGCCTTTGGAACTATAGTATGGAACTATAGTCAAATTTCCACTGCGCACTAAGTTAAGGCTCTTTTAATCCAATGTCAAGTACGTACCTCTGTACGCCTGTGAACATGGAAAGTCTCTACCTCCATCACGAGAAGACTAAAGGCTTACGTAAATCGTTTCCATCGATACATTCTTAAGATTCGATGGCCGCAAGCTATATCGAACCAAACATTATGGGTCTTAACGGGTCAAAAGCAGTTGAAATTAGGCAGAGGAAGTCGCGTTGGATTGGCCACACGTTGAGGAGACCAAACGACAAAATCGCGAAACAATCCTTCGAATGGAACCCTCAAGGTGCACGGAGAGTTGGTAGACCGCAAGAACAATGTGAAAATCAACCGTATTAACCGAAGCAGTAACGCAGCGTAAAACGTGGCCACGGCTGAAGTACCTGCCCGCAGATCGAGATGGATGGAAGTAATTTGTCGCCGCCCTATGCCCCAACCGGGGTTGAAGGATTCATATATACATATACTATAATTATTTGAACAGGTCATTAGGGACCCTAGGCCTAGCTTCTCACAACCATTCGTTTTGTGTGAGATTTCATTTTTGGAACTAATGAAAGGGATCTACAATTTTATGCCGATTCCAAACGGCTAATTGAGAAGCTCTTTCAAGTTATACTCTCGGATGTTTGTCAGACGTTCGCGAGAGGTGGCGCAGTGAAAAAAACCCTGAGTTGGAATTTGGTTTTTTTGCGGGATTCGAACCTGGACCCCTCGCTTAGTAGTCCAACACACTAACCACTAAGCCACTGCGCCTACTCCTATTCCTTTGTTATCCAACACAATAAAGTCACTGAGCCACTGTTTATCCGGGAATAACAATCCACCTGAAGGAAGTATGATCGTTTTCCATTACGGTTCAATGAATATAAACATCTTACGAGCCACAAATGAACTAACACTTTGTATAAGCAAAACATTACTCCTGCTGAAAAGCCTGCTATGAATTAAGACACAATCTGGTTCGATCTTCTTATTCTCGTCATAGGAGTCCTTATTTCAAAATTGTATTCTCACTTCAAAGAAAGATGATATAACAAGCATTATGAACTTTTAAATGGAAAAATCTATTTTCCCCATTCTAGATTCTCTATGCGCTCAAAAGAAGAAAATTCTAAATTTAACTTACTTTGACTGGGAAACCCTTTTTCCATTAACACCGCACAAACAATCGCAGGACATGACCCTCACCGCCTCACTGCAGCATTTTCATTCAACATTTTCGATTTCTTTCACTGCGCTATGTAATACAAACTTCCATTAGCAGTATACTTAACAAACCGTACGAAAGAGCATCCGAAACGTGCCCAGCATGCCAAAACATCTGCCATCAACGGTTTCCAAGCCCCAATTCAACCCTGAAACGAATCCTACGTAACGTTTTTGAATCACAGTCTGACTGTGCATAGGTATGGTGTTTGTTTGGCGAACACAGCCGAAGCCCTCTAATGGCGAAATACTCAATTTTAAATGTGCCAGGTTGTTAATGTTTAATTATTGATCTGAATCCGAATCTGGAAATCATCTAATTATCTCGTACTTGTATTTTGGTGGGCTTTTGCCGACTCGCCAAGTCGCCACCTCACCGTCACCGTCACCGTCTTGGTTTTCCCCTGTTGTTTAATTTTTGGTAATTAAGTGGTAGAGATTCGTAATAAAACGAGAACTATGTATGAATACAGAGAATTGTTGTGTTTGGGAACGGCAAGGGCGAAGGACTATAGCGCTATTCAAAATCGCAGACGATAAATTAGCTATCATCAATAATTCGCGTTGATATGCTTCAATTTTGGACCAGGCCGCTCCACCAAGGATCCTTGTGGTAGTGTTGTTTGACAAATCGAAATAGACTTTGTACACCATCGTGTTCGAAGTGTCGATAGCGGTAGAGGTATGGGTGATTTGTTTCGCAATTAATTACATTAAGAGTAATTAGACGAGGAAACAGAAATTGAGTAAGTGGACGTATATGTCTGTAGGAGGCGTTTCGGCCGCTGTTGGCATACCCATTTGATCATGGCTTTTGCCACGTTTCTTCTTAATTCTCTGTTTATTGTTTTCTCTAAATGTGGTTCGTGGCCTTCGTCGAGGCAATTTCTTTCAGCATTTTAGTTCGTTGCTTATGGTGACGTGTTCGTGATGTAAGATCTGTGAACTTTCTGTTGTATTGTATAATTGGAAGTGTTATTGGATTGAGACGTGTTCGTTGTAATACATGTGTGGTGTGGTCGTGACCTGTCTTGGTGGATTTGCTAGGTTCTTTCAAAATCTATTAAATGGTCCAAGGGTCATAACGGAAAGCTGTTGCGGTAAAATGAAAAGCAATTTGGTGGAACATACTTAGTTTCGTGCGTTTCACTTCGAACAGAAGATTAATGAATCATGTGGAAGTAAAACAGGAAATAGGGGCATTTTGGATTTTGTAACTCTAGAATTCCAATTGCAGAAAACAATTTAGCAGAATGAGGCATATCTGTATCAATCACTTTCATTTTTATTTCGCCTTCCTTCCCATTCTTCAATTCTAGTACATTTTGTTCTGTAAAAAATTGTGGCAAAATTCTGAGATATATTGTGCCCACAAGGAACATCTCACATTGAGACAAATCAATTACAAAATAATAATGAAGATGTACCTAACAGAAGTTCAGGCCAACTCTATCGGAAATTTCATCCACCATTGACTTCAACCCGTAGCCACCTCAAAACTCAACACGGCTAAGCAAGCAAGAAGACTCCGAGATGCATTTCTATTTACCATTTTTTGCAGTTCAGAAATCAATTTTCTATAAATACAATTCTCTCAATAATGTAGTAGACTATGAACGTAAAATACCTATTTGAAATCAACGTTTATCTACACAAAATCCGTTCGGAAACATTTCCTTCTTCACCGCTCGTATTCAAACAAAGCAGCAGTAAAAGATTTAGTACTTTTTCTTTGGATTGATTTGATGAGTGTACAACATTCATTACCGTTTCAGTGTTTTCGGAATAGAACAAGGTTCGGGTACTTGAATATTTAGGACACTTTAATTATTGTTCCCAGTATAAGCTGCGCCTATTCCCCGCTGTATAGGAAAACTGGAGCTATAAATTGTAGTTCTACATTGCGAACGTGCTGCTATCTAACGGCAGAAACATTTTGTTATATAAACTGAAAACTATTTGAAAGGGTCTGATAGAAGATAATTTCGATGCATTCTGAACGAAGAAACACGACGACAATATGATAGGGTGGGAATCCTGGGAGCTTGCTACTAATTTGTTGCAGCAGATACACCTACATCGCTTTAAATAGATTTTTCATCTCTGGAATTCGGTGTTTCCGAAAAAGAAAATCTGAAAAATTCTCTGCCAACTGTAGAGAGGCACAAACTTAGTACCAAGTAAAAAAAAGCTAGTTTATCAAGTTAGATTTTATTTTTAGCCATTTCTTGAAGCCTTCCGTTGGAAGTACCTTTGGAGTGCTGCATCGAATACAGGACCAACCGTGCGTTTCTTCCAAATCAAACTCTTATCTTTCTTTGGTTTTGGTGGTGGTAGATCGACAGTTGGCTTTAATGGGTCGTCCTCCTTTTCTTTTTTAATGATGTCCAACTTAATGTCTAAAGACGCATCGACGGGAGCATTTGTTAATGGCTTTAAAAATGTTTGTTCTCCGTCCCCGACCCCAGGTTCCTTCTTTAAGTGTCCTTCAGCTACATTTTCAATAACCTTGTCATTATCGCTAATCTTCTTTGTTTTGCTATCAAGCTCCTCATCAGATGATGAAGAGTCTATACTAAAATCTGAATCGGCATCCAGATTCGACTGGATATGCGCCCGCTTTGTCAGCTCTTTAGCCGCCTTGTCAGTTTCTGTTTCTTCTTCTGCTGATGACCGGCGTTTTCTATATGTACGTGCTTTACCTGACTTGATAGGTTTATATGCTATTTCTTCCGATTCCTTAGAAGTTGACGGGCCCTCCTCAGACGCAACTTTTTTACCTTCCTTCGGGCCCAATTTCTGTTCATACAAATGGCGATAGAACCCGTCCAAATCGTTTTGTTTCGTCACATCACCAATCGCCTCCAGATACTCTTCCCGCTTCTCCTGTTGCTCTGCCTTTTGCATCTCCTCCAATTTTTTCCTATATGCAGAAGTAACAAAGGACTCTTTGCCCTTGAATTCTTCACCTTCCAGTTCGCGTTCTTTTTGCACCATACGTTCAATACGACGTTCATTTTCGAGTTTCCTTTTTTCAGCACATTCCAAAAGGCGTCCTATGTACTTGGGCTTCTTTATTTCGTTGCTTTTAGCTTTTTTCGCCTCCTCACGTTTGCCTTCGATGTCGTCGTAGAGTTCGTCGTATTGAAAGACAGTTGGATCTTCGGCAAGGGCTTTCTCTTGCAATTTCCTTGCCTCAAAATTAAATAATTGTTTTAATAATTTTTGTTAAGTGCTAGTTGGTAAACTTACGATTCTCTTTTCAGAAGCACCAGGTCCTATGGGCGCCGATTTAATTTTCAGCTGTGGCGGTCCATGGCCATCGTCGGAATCACTGCTTTCGCCGAATATGGAGGGTTTTGTGAAATCAATTTTTGGAGGCTCAATACGCTTCTGTTGCCCCGGTATGATGAGACCATATCTAAAATAATAAGTAAATTGTAAATTTGTAGAAAATTGATTGTTTTCGTTTTAGATCTTACTGCTTGGCCATAATGTTGCTTTCGATTAAAATAAAACTTATGAAATGTCAATTTTTGACAACTGCGAGATGTGCATTTCCATCGTTCTATTACGGAATAAGAAAATGTAGTAGTTGTTGCATTCGATTATTTTCAAACAAAATATAAGCTATTTTTTTTACAATAAATAGGTATACATTTGGCATTTAGCTGATCTAAACAGACCACTATTTTGCATATATTTCAAAGGCATTCATGCGAGGAGCTACCTTTGTATATTTATGACAGAGTTTCCATACATTTGAAGAACTTCTTCCCTCGATCTTGCACTCAATTTTTGGAGTTTCCTTTGTAATGTGGTATTCGTTTGGGCTTCTTCAGATTTGCCCTCAGATTTCAGATTTCGTTTGCCTAATCGAACATAAAAACGTCACTTGCTCTTTTTTGTGTTGATATTTGTGCGATTTCAATATGTGTAGTCTTATTGGACACTTTTCTAAGCGATTTCCATTCACTAGTTAAATTTTGTATTAAAACATTAGAAATATCCGTCCCGATTGATTTCTAAATATTTATACATAAATAATTCAGAAAAATAGATTCACCCGATGCAATGCCTTTCTTTGCTGGAGAAAAAATTCACTAAAAATGTAAACAAACTCCATCAGTTGTCAAACCCAAACGCACTTGTATTGGTAAATCTGAGAAAATATCTAGATTCGCAAAAGTGCTCTGAAATCTGAAAAAGATTGCTTTTTCCTGTACCAAACGAACATAAAAATTGCCCTGAGAGCAAAAAAAGTGCTCTGAGAGCGACCAATCGAATACCACATAAATTTTGGTTCTTCCACTACGAAATGAAACGCAATAGACTTGATAAAGAATTCTTTTGTATCAAAGCGTAATGAAGTTATTTTATTTTATTTCCATCTCTTTCGTTCGTGTTTCCTAATTCCTTGGCGCAATTGCCAAGATTGCATGTTTCAATTATCAATTCAATAGTTAACGAAACACAAACAAAAAATCAATCACGGCCAATTTGTAGGCAAAAATTCACATTATTCTTACAACTAGTCTAACTATTTTAGGATCTATTTTCTGTCACTACAAAAAAAAACATTTACATGTACACACAGTTAACACAATTACTTGCGATTTTACTGTGAGTATTACATAACTGGGTTGCAACTTTAAAAATCATTTTGAAATAAAAATATATTTCTTTCTGCATTAGTAGCTATGTGGGTTGGTTGGTTGGTTGGTTGTGTGTGTTGGATCGGTCCCTTGGGGATTGAATTACTATGTTTTAAAACAACTTCCAGTATTGTATCACCTTGTCGTTCTTCGTTAAAAACATCGAATGCGGTCGTTCGAATGCCAGAGCATACTGTTTTGTTTTCTTTGCGATTTCTTGATCAAAGATCTATAAAATATAAACAATAATTAGCTTTAACATACAGTGAACGACAACAAGTTACTTTTAGGACTTACGTCATCTTCTTTGATTTCCAGCACCGAGGACAGGTCCCATTCGGCAGTTGGCAATGGCTGTGATATGAACTTAGCTGCAGTGGCGATGGAAGGCAATGCATGCTTTTGCAGAGTAACAATTTCCCACAACGAACTCTCCAGGGCATTTGATTTTGTCGGCTCTCGTTCGTCCATTATGAAAGGATCACGGGAAACTATTCAACATATTGTGATTAATTTGTGTATAGTCTCATCGTATTTACCTACCTTCTATAGCCACGTTTGAGCAGATCAGCCGCTTTAGACCTGGATGCCTTAGAATCAGATTTCCTATAAAGTACAATATAATGATGGCGTCCTGTGGCGGCGCTATTAGACTAAGCCGTGCCAACCGCTTCACAAAAGCAGCCACCAAACTCTCTGGCAGATGTGTCGAACTAAGGAATATATCTGCCAAGTAGAACAGCCGCGCTTTAAACTTGGTGTGAAAGATTTCAGGCTCAAACATTGAGTACAGCTTCTCGTATATGTTTGGATAGGTAATGTTGTGTTTCTGTATCAATGTGAAAATACCCTGCAGTGCCAGTAGTCCGATGGGTCCACCTACGTAACGAAAGCAAAACTTGAACTCTTCTTAATGTGCGAGATACTACACTGTGTCTTACCAAAATCCAATGAGTCCATTAGAAAGTCTGTAAGCAGTATTGGCTTCTCCAAATGTGGCAAGATTCGTTCGAGCAAAATGATTAGCACCTGCTTGTGAATGGTCTCTTTCATGTCCCATTGCATTATGCAATTCCATACTTTGTTGATGGATTTTCTCATGGCGTGGTATTCGTAGTTCTCTGGCCGTGGCGATTCCAAGGCGCACAAAAGCTTAGCGTCATCAGCCATTTCCTTTTTAACAGGGAGCGCGTCGATTAGATCTAGATAGTTGTGGGCCAATGTTACATTTTCAAATGCCGCCTTTGTCGCCAGTGTTGGAATTATCTTCCACGAGTGATAGACAATGTCCAGATAGTCTGCGTACTCTTTAAAACGGCCAATCAAGTGGGTGTTGGACCGTTCTGTGGAGAGCAGCTTCAATAGAATGTTGCGCAATCGTAGTTTCGGGAAACAGTAGGAGTCTGTTTGTTCTAGTGGGTATTTGCCCTCCCACGAGAGCAGTTTCATGCTCGTTACTAACGCTTGAGAGCTCTCGTTGGACTTTTCTACATCGACGCAGGCAAGGATTAGTTTTATCGAATCTTCGAAGCGCTCTTGAAGCCATTCTTTGTATTTTGTTTCGGGACTATCATCTGCAAAAGAAAACACAAGAAAAAATGTTGTTAACTCATGGGTTAATTCTGCCACTTGGGTAGGCCGCCGACACATTTTTTATATTGTAACCAGCCATATTGTCGCCCCTTCTGGGGGCATAAATTTGCAATAAAGGGATAATTAAATTCGTGCACAAACATTTGGTGCATTTGTATTTTTTGACACACAAGTCAATAAGTACAGAATAAACACAAATTAAATTTTTCCACGTGTTTTGCATATTTCACAGAATATCGGTTACATGTTGAAAGCGGCATTTGTACGACAAACTCGAGGTTTTTCAGTAAAACCTGTTCTTCCAATTTAGATCTAAAGTCAATTGTTTCTAAAAGCATCTCATGTTGTAATAATGACACTCGAAATATCAAATTCGTATACAATTTGCAAACATTCATTGGTGTGCACCTACTTTCACTGATAAATACGACAACACATCAGAGGGCTATACAACATGTGATATCATTTGAATACGCATTTTATATTGCATCAACTTGAAATGAAACTTATCCAAAAAGTACTGTAGCTACCTCTGCACGGAGACGTAGAATATACTTGAATAACCACCCGTCTGGTTTAAATTACTTTCATGTTGATTAAAAGAAGAAAAAAATACTGATGCGTGATCAAAAATAAAATCCCTTTATCAGTAAACCTGAACAAATCAGATTTTTTTTTTTCCTTATTTTCAATTGGATTTTTAGGACGCGCACTTACCTTTTGGTTTGAGTGGAGTTATAACAATGCAAATTTCTCGTCGCTTCAGGAGCTCCGTGAATATCACCTCCAGTGTGAGAATGCAGGATAAAACTGGTTGTTTCTGTGATAGGCATTGCTAAAATGTGAAAAGAAAGTGAAATTTATAAGAAAAAATCATGCTCCCAAGAATTCTATGAATTGTAACCAACAAAAAAAAAAAATATGTAAAGTGAACAATTTTTTTTGCATACAAACCTCGAGGTGGCCAATAATGTCCAATAAATTGTTAGCATTTCGTCGAGAATTGAGAAAATCATTCGCCTTTAACTTCAATTCCTTGGCTATGGCTTTGCTGGGATTATGCAGTGGTGCAGTTTGGTCAGTAGACATCATTTTTTAGCTATGGATCTTGTGGCTGAAGGTGTTTTTTGGCCAATTTTCCTGTGAATTTTTATTTATTTTTTTATTGTAACTCGATGGTGATGGCTACCGACCGACCGACCGACCTGCCAAATGAAATTTAAAGACTGATGGATGTAAACGCAGAGAGGAGATTCAATTTTTCAAGAGAAAAATCCCTGTTTTGCCTACATACCAAACCAGCTGATTGTGTCAGAAGGTTGTGAATTGCCAATTGCAATGACTTTGGGATATTTTCTTCTGTTATAAACTGATGTCGTTTTCGATTTGGCTTTTTCAGATTTTGATCTGAGATTTCAAATTTCTGCTGCCAAATTAAATCTGAATTTTATTGGAGTTTGCTTGTTGGCTACAAAAAAATTACTTGCACCGGAAATCCATTTCAATTGATTTTCACATACCTATCTATAATAATGCATTTCGGAATAATTTAATATGAAAACTCGATCCCATACGCATAAAATAAATATTTGTATAGAGTGAAAAAGGGGAACGAGACAGAATACAGAAAACGCAAAAAGAGCAGTGTCAGATTGGATTACACAGAGGTCGGTCGCATACTCGCATTCCCACCGGGAAAAGTAAAAAGAAAGAAAGAAAAAAAAAGTTTTTGTTATAAATGTTTAAAAGGAAATTTGTTTATTGAAGATTGTTTACATTAGTTATAAAAGCAGTCCTTCCAACGATCAACAATTCGCAACCCCCAGCTGTGTGTCATAAACATTGTAAACATAAGTATGTGTAAATCCGAGAAAAAATTTCTCAAAAGTGCTCCGAGCTCAGAAAAAATATTGAGTTTTGGCAAATGCACATGAAAAACAATCTTAATAAAAAAAAATGTATATTTTTACCTATAAACCTGTTTTTCTGAGCTTCGATCTCAAGAAAGCAAAGTAACGTGGGATTTTCAGCACTCAATATCTTGTCACTTCGACAACTCATTGTTGTGATTGATTGCTGAAATTCCTAGTTCACTTTTCTTTGTAGGTATAATACCTATTTAATAAACGTTCACTTGCCCTTTGTATAACAGTGTCAACAAAATCGAAAGTACTTGGTAACTCTATAAAATGTCAGCTATTTTGACAACCACATGTGCAAAAGTTGTTTACAAATTAAAGTGAAAACTTGTACTTGTAATAAAGCAAATACATTAGTAAATAAATTAAATTATGAGTAGTGATACATTAAAAGTGGTTCCCACTAGAGCCGCATTATTGCTTAAAAATAAACCAGAATTTACTGCGACTATTTTTGAGGAACCAACACCAACTATAACCCGGAAAGCTGACCCATCCAATGCAGCACTTAAGCGCAATCGTGTTATACCCACAACTTCAAACGACTCCAAGAAGAAAGACGATTTGGAGTTTGATATCAAGAAAGCGCGGCACGAAATTATAAACTTTGTGCTAAAAGGACCTCAAACAAAAAACAAAAAGAAGATGCAAATTGTACATGCTGTTAAACTGGGAGCCAAAGCACCCAGAAAGGCCTACAAAAACTATAAGGAACTGTTGGATGAAAAGAAACGTCTGAAAACTATTCGTGAAGAACGACAGAAATTCCATCAATTGGGTAAAAATCAGACAGGTGCCGCTTCGGTCAGGTGTAGCAAACGAAAGAGTATTGCTGCTGCCAAGCAAAAGAAAAAGGCTCCGGTCAATCATATCGCCAAGAACTATGGTGTTGTTAATCCCAATCTTAAGAAGAAAAAGTGATTTGCAAATAAAGAATTGCTGAATGCGTATAACTTGTTTTTTTTTTTTTTGCGGCTGTGTATTGGTTTGGATTATAGAGGTAAAAAGTACAAGTAGCTCTGCTCTACCTGCTGCAGATGTTGATTTGAAATTGAGTGGTATAAGTAAAAAGGTTCTGCATCTGTTTCACATGTCCACTTTTATTCACTTAACTTAAGGTTGCGAGGAAGGTTAGAAATCAACGGGGAACAGCAATACTCTACCACCAAAACAAAGAAAAGGGAATAATATCAGAGTTTCTCCCCCAGTACACCAAAAAATGGGTTTCTGATTTGAGTTCAATGGAACATCATTGATCTGAGTTCTGCAGGATTTAGAAGCCTCCTTTATAACAAAAAAAAAAGAAAGAAAAAATGACACCATCAACCTTTGAGACTAAAGGCAGTAATTTTCGCCTGCTCTACTGTTTTGAAGAACTGTTGGAATATAGGTAGAGTAATTCCGTTTGTTAATCTAAACATTTGCTCCTTTTATACACCTACCCGACCTTTCATAGGTATTTAATTTTACAAGTGACCGCCTCATATTTATCTTTCCAAACGCACTTATTATCAATCATAAATATAAGGTCTGTTCCTTTACTTTTAAATATTACGAATTTTTACTAATACTTACGAATTTTTACACATTGTCGATGTCGTTCCCTAACTCGAAAAATTCGTAAAAGAGAGCGTCGTCGAGAGAGCAATATATTACCCGTCCACTGAGAATTTGTATGTAAGAAGTGGTAAAGCTGTCAGTCACCTAACCCCTAACGATTAGCAGCTGATTTGAGGTTTGTGATCCCATTCGGTATAAATGCATGCATTTGTTTTAATTTGGCAAAATAATATTGAGTGCCCTCAAGATTATTTTTGATTCCGATAGTGGCAACAAAGTTCTTCGTTGATGTAAAAAGGGGAAATCTGCTCCATGTAATTCCAGGAGGTAGTAGGCAATATAAAACCTCCGGTTCAAAAGCGTAGCATTGTCAGAGAAAGAGAGACATCAGAAAGGCCCTCGACCTCTGTTGTCATAAGAAACGCTACTGAAAAGTTACCATCGGGAAAGCCATCGAATAGTGGCCCTCGGACATCCAGAGTGCAGACCTACGCCCAGGCCGCGGCATTCGAAGTAGCGAAAAACGTTGAAACTTCGCCGGACCCTGTTTCTCATGTTTTCTCCATTATTCTCGAGAAACTTGAAGAACAAAGCAAAATAAATGAAATTATTCTCGATCGCTTGGTTAAGCTCGAAAATAATTCACGGAAAACGCGTGCTTCAAAAATAACATGAATGAAAAACCAATGTTAAAAATATGCACTTGGAATGCAAACGGGCTTCCACAAAAACTCGGCGAATTGGAAATATTCATACGCGAGAAAGATATTGACATTTGCTTGATTTCTGAAACTCACGTGAAAAAGGGATCGAATTTAAAAATAAAAGGATATAATGATTTCCACGCTTGTCACCCATCGGGGAACGCCAGAGGTGGATCATCATTGCTTATTAAAGACTGCAATGAACAATACGAAGACCTGAAAATAGAGCTCGAAACTATGCAACTGTGCACGATTCGAGTTAAAAATAGTCAGCGTACTCTTAGAATTTCATCTATCTACTGTCCACCGCGTTCCGCGCTTGAAAAAAGTGATTTTACTAACCTGCTTAAATCGCTCAAACCAAATTTCATTATTGGCGGCGATTTTAATGCGAAGCACACGTTCTGGGGCTCCAGATACATCTCGCGAAAAGGTAGAATGCTCTATGGGGCAGGTATGGAATACAGTTGCGATTTCCACTCGACGGGCAAACCGACCTACTGGCCAACTGATACTTCAAAACTACCTGATCTGATAGATTTTTTCGTTGTGAAAGGAATACCTACCAACCACATTATAGTTGAAGAGAGCTTTGATCTATCATCTGACCACTCACCGGTTTTATTAACATTGAGTGTAAAACTAGTCAATAACCTAGAGCCAGCGAGATTAACTGGTAGAAAAACTAACTGGGAAGGCTTTAGGAACGAAATAGAAGAGAATGTTGAACAGAGTGTTCCACTTACGACACCCTATGAACTTGAAGTTGAAGTTGATCGCTTCGTCGAGATCGTACAGCTCGCCTCCTGGAATAATACGCCTAATCCAAGGAAAACGCCGGTCAAATACGGGCTACGATATCCTCCCGAAATAAAAGAATTGGTCAACGAAAAAAGGAAGGCGCGCAAGAAATGGCAACAGAGTCGCGCTCCGCAACATAAAGCACATTTGAATTATTTGTGCAATTTGTTGAAGACAGTCATTAAGGATTTTAAAAATCGTGCGATAGGTTCTTACCTTGAAAGTTTAACAGCGAAAAAAGATTCCAATTATTCACTTTGGAAAGCTGTAAAAGGCACCAAAAGGCCCAAAATCCCCGCGCCGCCAATTAGAATAAATCAAAATGAATGGGCAAGGGAAGATAAGCAAAAAGCGGACGTTTTTGCCGCTTATCTAGAAGAAACCTTTAAACCGTACGATGGCCAAGCGATCCCCGACAATACTAATAGGGCGGAATTACAATCTGACGATTCAACACTCACTAGTGCAACGCCAAGTGAACTAAAACGTGAAATCGAATCCCTAAAACCTAAGAAAGCTCCTGGTTATGATTTGATCACCGGAGAAGTTCTGAAAGTTCTACCAAGGAAAGCATTAATTAAGCTTCTTCATATTATAAATGCCGCGCTCAGACTAAAACATGTGCCGAGTCAATGGAAAGTCGCGGAGGTCATAATGGTGTTAAAACCAGGAAAACCGCCAAATGAAGTAAAATCGTATAGACCGATTTCCCTTCTTCCGGTCATTTCCAAAGTCTTCGAGAGAATATTGCTTAGGCGCCTACAGCGGGTTATTGAAGACAATAATCTTATCCCTGACCACCAGTTTGGGTTCAGAACCAAGCATTCGACGATTGACCAAGTACATAGAACTACTGACGTAATCGAGAAAGCATTTGAAGAAAAAAAGATTTGCTCAAGCGTATTCCTTGACGTCTCACAAGCCTTTGATAAGGTGTGGCACGACGGCTTGAAATTTAAATTACGACAAGTTCTCCCCGCAAGCCTATATGATATTCTAGAATCATATCTCGGGAATAGACTCTTCCGGGTTAGAAATGGAAACGAATACTCGGAGCTAAAAGAAATTTCGGCCGGGGTACCGCAAGGAAGCGTCCTCGGTCCGCTTCTCTATGTGTTATATACTCGCGATATACCAAGGGAAGATGGCACTACCCTTGCTACGTTCGCCGACGACACAGCTATCCTAGCTGTAGGTAATACAATCGAAGAAGCGACTACAAAACTGCAAGCCGCAGTGAATAAGGTAAATGAATGGACAAGGAACTGGCGGATCGCCCTCAACGAAACTAAATCTGTTCACGTGAATTTCACTTATAAGAAAACTAATGACTTGCCAATTTTTCTAAACTTGGCCCGAATACCCTTTGCAAACGAGGCCAAATACCTGGGAATGACACTCGACGCAAAGTTGAAATGGAGTTCGCACGTGAAAATGAAACGTAAAGAACTCGATATCAAATATAGAGAAATGTACTGGTTACTCGGAAAACATTCCCAGCTCAGTACTGAGAACAAACTGCTTTTATACAAGCAAGTGCTAAAGCCGGTGTGGGCCTACGGTATACAACTTTGGGGTTGTACCAAGAAAACAAATGTCAATATTCTACAAACTTTTCAAAATAAAGTTCTTAGAGAAATTGTACAAGCACCATGGTATATTAGAAACGACGATATCCATAGGGATCTCGGAATTCCAACAATCGAAGCTGAAACTAGAAGCTTCGCGAGAAAGCATAGAGACCGACTAATCGGACATATCAACAATACAGTCCGACAAATCTTGGACGAGAGCAATTTATTGCGCCGACTGCAAAGAACGAAACCGTTCGACTTGGCAAGATAAGATTAACCGCGTTTAATTTGCGGAACACGCAGGATCTTTCATTGGAAAGTAACCTGTCAAAAGTTTTTATTTAATGATAGAAAAATTGCTTGATAAGTTATATCTTAGTTGCAGTATCTAACAATCTTTAGAAGGGTGGTGTTTTTAGTCAGTAAAAATCTGACACTACTATGAGAACGCGCTTGCTATTCTCATAGTGTCTTTGGAAGATTTTCACCTACCCTCGGAAAAAAAAAAAAAAAAAAAAAAAATGTAATTTTTATTGCAGTTTCGCTTTTTGCTCTTCTCGAATGCATGCAGTTTAACCAGTACAAACTTTTTCACATGCTCGGATTCAACAGAAAGAAGTTCGATTATTTCCGAATCACTGCTTTCATAGCTAATTTTTATAGGTAGTGAATAAGCAAATTCTTCGAGCTTATCAACTATTGTAACGACTTTTCCGTACCACTTTTTTGAATATTTGAATTATGTATCTGTCATTTCCACAGATTACTACGAAAGCGTTCCCTAACTTTTTCGTAAGTGTCTCTCTCTGTGACCGAATCTATCCCCACCACTGTCATTTTGACAGTCTTTTCCATTCTTACTACTAAAGTAAAGGAACAAAGCTATAGTCTGTTGTAATGTATACCTATTAGGTATTGAAGTTGAAAACTTTTTGTAATAAAATCTTTTAAAATAAGCTACCTAAATAATTGCGGATGTACTTAGGTATCAGTTAAGAAAAAAAAATTGTTTTTTCGGTGCAGGAATCTGAAATTAAGTTCTTAAACTTGATTCTACTTAACTCTATTATGGTTCACCAAAAATAGAAAATCGTACCTAAAAATTTTATTTAAATTGAGACAAAAAATATAGCACCCAGTGTAGGTTTTTATCCTAAAACCAACTGTTATACTATTCTAGTCCCTCCTTAAAAGTTATAACAACATGCCAATTGTCAAAAATTTAATAAATAATAACAAAAAACGCAAAACATGAGTGTTGTAAAGATATTTCTACCGCAAAATCTATTTTATAACAAAAATGATTTTGAAATCTTCGGTGAAATACAAATCACGGAAAACTCCATTTCGTACTTTGTCATCTCCAATGAAAATCGTAACGAACTACGACATCTGGGCTACATAACACAAGCTGGAAAAAGTGTCAACAAAGATGTGTCTATGAACTTTGCTTACGATTCCCTCAGTTCAACAATCTATTTAACAAAATTAAGTATCAAAACATCCAATACAACAGTGCCGAATATCTTTCTCTACAATGCCGATGAAATAATTCAACTATATTGTGCAGACCAAGAGATATGCAAACTTGACCAATATCCCAGTGATGTACGAATGCTTTACAATCTGCTCGTATCATTTTCCAAACCACCAACAAAACCACACAAAAAACAGGCAATCCTTCCTACTTTATTCACATTCGCATTTGAATCCATTCATCGTGTTTTCTCAATTGTCGACTGCAAACCAATATGTTTTGGTTTTAAGAAAATGGCATTGGGCGAACACTACGCGCAGTGGAAAGTCTATAAGTCTTCGCGGTAAGTAAATGAATTTTGCGTTTAAACTGCATATACCTAGGTATACTCCAAATAATCTTCTTTCAGCAAGAGATCAGCGAATATCTTGATGGATAAATTCCTTGGGCTCATTGTTATGATGGTCTTGTTGTTTTTCATTGCAAAGCCTGGTGATCACCTTTTTCAGGTGGTCCATGTAAGAAATCCGAATTTCATTAAATTGCTGAATCTTTTGTAAATAATTTACACTTCTTTTAGTTTGTTATTTATCTGTTAAGACAGCTCTTGCTTTCACTTAAGGGAAGCCCAATTGGATTGAAGTTAAATGTTCACTTGAATAATTTCTTGCTAGATTGTTTTACTTATCACGTGGATCTGTGGGATATATTCTTAGGTAATCTGCTTAAGCTGATATACATATAACGAATGAGTTAATAAATAAATCAATTTCAGATCTCATCGAACCGATTGTTCGACTTCTATTCGTACCAATTGCCCTACTCGGTCTAATGGGGCTCTCATTTCAAATAGCGTTGTTGGCGGATTTAATATCGTTTGTCAGCCTGCACGGTCACAGTTTTTATATATACACAGCAGTGTAAGTTGAAACGAGTTCAATTTTGTATTTTAACTGACCTACAAATTGATTTCCAGATTGTACAGAGTTGAAATAAAAGGCCTTCAGGTATTGTGGCACGTTGTTCTCGGAAAACGCCGAAATCCGCTTACAGGTAAGTCATATGGCGCCCTAAACATTTAAATAGGAAAAGGTGGCCAATAATCCATCTTGGCCATCAATTAGTTAGTATTCAGTCAGGGGCGTAGTTCCTTCGAAACTTGGTATTAGATTTATTTCATCATGTTGCCCACCTTCACATCGAAAAAGTGTAAAGGTTCATGCTCAACCTTTTTGTTAATGCTGGGGTATGTTGTAGGATGAGATTTCTCTTACAATATTCGGTAAGTAAGCCTCCCTGTATGAGGAGGTTTGGTTACAGTGGACTCACAAAGTTATTAGAATTAAAACTATAAAGATTGTCAGTCTCCTTTTTTCTTTATGTTAACTATAATCTTTAAATCATTTCGTCCCATTTTTAGATAGACTAGAATCCCACGAGTATATGAACTCTCAATTGTATTTGGCTACGATATTCTTCGCCTCACTGGTGTTCCTTCTTCCCACCGTTATAATATATTATGCAGTTTTCACATCAGTAAGATGAATAACTTTTTTTCCATCAATTGCAAGCAAAAATTTATTTTTTTCAGCTCCGTTTGGCGATTTACCTGGCAACTATGCTGCTGAAAGTCATACAACGACAAATTATTGAATTTCCCCTGGAAACAATTATCAACTGGTGTCTTGGAGGATTTTATGAAATTGGTAAGCTCGAAACTTAATCACTTTTCAAAATATTTCATTTATTTGTTTACCCCATCAGATAGTCTGGATCTGCAGTACATTGAGCTGCCCATCCAGAGTAACTTCATGAAAATGTCTGTCTTTGAAATCAAAGTTAAGTCTTCGTCCTTATCGCGCGTGTTCGCCTGTCAAGCTGGTTTTCTGAAAGATGTAAAAACACATGACGACATCTCTCCAAAGGTCATTTTGACAAAAGTTCTAAAAGGCACTTTTTGAAGATGAATTTCAAATTAAATCGCAAAACACCACTAAAACCGTTTATAAATACAACGAATTTGTTTTTCTTTTATTTCTTTTAAGGAATGTTTTGTTTTTTTCTCGTGTTTTCGTTTTTTTTTATACAAGGAAACAAGATGTTTAAATTAATAATTTGTACTAATGTAAAATCAAAAAAAAAAAAAGACTCCGTTCTTCATCATTGCTGCTGCGTGGGACTTTTTATACATTCTTCAGTGGCAAAGATAAACAAAAACAACTCAAAGGGGAACACAGACACATGCACACTCCATATTCACTTACTATAAAATGTTTATTTAAAACGAAAATCATTTGAATTGTGTAATTAGATTGCGAAATTCCATTTACTATACCGTCGTTCGATTTGTGTCGCCAACGATTTTTTGAATGAGCTAAGGAAAAGAAAGAGATTTTATGGTAATTGTTTTAATTTGTTAGCGAATGTTTTATAGTACCTTGCTAATAAACGGCGCATTGAGAATGCTACCCAGAATTGGCACCCTGCCTAAGAAATTGACTGCAACTGGGAAGAAGCCACTAAAATAATAAAATAAAACATTGTTAGTACTTGACCAGGAGTCTAACACTGGAAATATTTGCTGAATTATACAAAGAATCTATGAACGAGCAAATACAGTGGATCCATGTTTGTACCATTGTTAATGTCATGTATAAAATTTCATCACCATTTGCATTTATTCAGCTTTTGCAACATTTTTAGTTTATACAAATATACAAATTGAAATAAAATGTGACCGAAGAGTGTGCCATTACCCGCCTTGCAGGTGATGGAATGATTTAATCACTTTTTCTTTAATCTGGTTATGGTCAGAATTGGAATAAAACACAACAAACTTGCGACTAAAACTAGCTATACGTCAATATTTTTATGTCATATCAAGGCCATTCTCCCTTCCTCGCAAAAAGCATTGCATGCAATGCAAACGCTAGACATTTCATTAAATATTCGCAAGTTACGCTAATTATTTTGCCTCTTGATCTTGACTCACCTGAACAACACAAAGAATCCGTAGGATTCAATCACCATGCCAATTATGGGGAAACCCAATAATAGAACGACAATTCCACCCAAAAACGATGCACTCCCCTTGAGTTTGTGTTTTTGAAAGAAGAATCGAAAAGTTCTCTCAACTCCAATTACACACCCCAGGCCACTTAGAAAGAGTATCTGAAATTGTAATTACTTAAAATATATTTATAATTAAAATTGCAAAACATACGTTGCCAATTGCAAGTAGACCTTTATCGAATAAAAACAGTACACCCAAAAATAGAAAAGATACTCCAAAGCCCGCCAGGCCAATGCCGATTTCTGTGGGAAGAAAAACACATTAAGCACTGGATATTTGCTCGATGAATGCGTATATTATTACTTTGCAAGTCTGTTACTTGAATCATAATTTTAGTTTGTTTGCTACAATTTAAACCATTTAAAAACTTTAAAGATGATGAGAGTATTTTCCTGGGTCCACGTAAACTCGTTAATTGACAACAAACAGCTGATACAGGTGGAAGGAAGTGTCAGTTTTGGAAACTACAAAGACTGTGACGTCATACCTACATGGGCGTTATTCCGCAACAAGATTGCTGAATGCTGCATGCTTAATGGTACAACTACATCTTTTTCAAAAAAACTGGAAACAAGTTTTAAATCGAAATGTCGCAAAACATTGGTAAAATGTATGCAAAAGCATACTCATGTCCTGACATTGGCAGAGGCAGAAATGGTACATGTTATAGAAACCATAATATCGGAATTGCTATTTTACTAACCTTATTACCAATTTTATCACAATTGCAGCTCGGCTTCGTATTTTTGTTTTTGTTTTGTAGACGTTTGAACGATTTCCTTTGACAGCAGTTTTTTTTCTCTCAAAGTAGCGGGTAGTTTTGCGCTAGATTGAGAAATTTCCCTAAAAGGGATATTAGACGACTAGCGCAAGTGGTAAAATGTCATTTTTTTATACCCCCTTCGGGTAGGGGTTAGAATTTACCCGAGGTAGGCATGCCTGTCGTAAGAGGCGACTAAAATCCAACCTCCGTATACCGAGCGTATGTGTATACAAAAAATGCAATGAACAAAACGAAAAGATTAATTACCCCAGGTGGCAGTCCAGCTTTACTGGAAAATCCACCCTCTTCGGAGGTCGGCTCTACGGATTCTGGGGAGAGCCGCTTATTGCAGTCCATTAACCCTTTTATTAAAAGTTCAAGGGTATCTCGATCGCCTCCATCAAGATCGAACAACCCCGGGAAAAGAAGTCCGCCGGGAGCGCCAGCGCGTGAAAAACGGGACTCAGTGAAAGATATAAGCTCTGAGGAAGAAATTAAAACACTCCGAATCAAGCTTAAGGAAATGGATCTACTCTTTCAAACTCTGAAGAAAGAGATAGAACTGTTAAAAGAAGAAAATAATGTTCTAAAGAACACTAATTCTCAGAAAGAAGGAGAATGTACTCCACCACGCTTGCCTAGTCAGGAATACCACACTGACGAAGAAGAGCTAGCACGCGAAACGAATCGGGTCCCTAAGAAAAGACCTAGTAAGAAAAGGAGAGCCGGTTCTTCGCCTGAAGTCGAGCCTCTAAGAGAACAAACGCGTAAAGTACCGCAAGAAAAACAACTCCGAGGGCAAATTCGTCCACCGCCTCCAATAAACGTCGTTGGGATAACGGAGTATAATAAGTTTCACAGCCTCCTTAAAGGAACGATAACATCGGAATTTAAGGTAACATCTTTGAGGAATAATGCGTGGAAAATTAACGTCGTTAACCACGAAGACTACCGGGCAGTGTCCCAAAAGCTAAATACCGAGAAGATCCAGTGGTATACTTTTGAAATAAAGTCAGAAAGGCCACATCGTGTTGTAGCGAGGGGACTCCACCCCTCATGCACCAAAGAAGAGGTTATAAACGACCTCCGTTCCAAAGGGTTTAAAATTCTTGATGCCGTAAATATCATCAAGAAAGAGAAGCAAAAAACGGAAGAAGATAAGGACATCCTGATAAGGCGTGGACTTCCGCTCTTTATGCTTACCTTCAATAGGTCTGATAATATCGAAGATATCTACCGAATTAAAACCATACTTAATATTGTGGTAAAAATCGAGCCCATGCGCAGAAATTTGAAAACGATTCCACAGTGCAAACGTTGCCAAGAATTCAATCATACGCAAATGTATTGCAAAAAAGAGCCGCGATGTGTAAAATGCGCCGGAAGTCATTTCTCCCAAGACTGTGGAGCAAACAAACAATCCTCCGCTACCTGTGCTAACTGTAAGGGAAAGCACCCGGCAAATTATAGAGGCTGTGAAGTAGCTAAGGAGTTGCAAAAACGGAGAGATGCGCTACTCAAAAGCCAAAATAAAAAAACAAAGCCGCTTACCAAGGTAAAGCGTAGGACCGCCCAGGAGGTTGTAGGCAATATAAAACCTCCGGTTCAAAAGCGTATCATTGTCAGAGAAAGAGAGACAATTGAAAGGCCCTCGACCTCTGTTGGCAAAAGAAACGCTACTGAAAAGTTACCACGAGGAAAGCCATCGAATAGTGGCCCTCGGACAGCCAGAGTACAGACCTACGCTCAGGCCGCGGCATTCGAAGGAGCGAAAAACGTTGAAACTTCGCCGGACCCTGTTTCTCATGTTTTCTCAGTTATTCTCGAGAAACTTGAAGAACAAAGCAAAATAAATAAAATTATTCTCGATCGCTTGGTTAAGCTCGAAAATAATTCACGGAAAACGCGTGCTTCAAAAATAACATGAATGAAAAACCAATGTTAAAAATATGCACTTGGAATGCAAACGGGCTTTTACAAAAACTCGGCGAATTGGAAATATTCATACGCGAGAAAGATATTGACATTTGCTTGATTTCTGAAACTCACGTGAAAAAGGGATCGAATTTAAAAATAAAAGGATATAATGATTTCCACGCTTGTCACCCATCGGGGAACGCCAGAGGTGGATCATCATTGCTTATTAAAGACTGCATTGAACAATACGAAGACCTGAAGATAGAGCTCGAAACTATGCAACTGTTCACGATTCGAGTTAAAAATAGTCAGCGTACTCTTAGAATTTCATCTATCTACTGTCCACCGCGTTCCGCGCTTGAAAAAAGTGATTTCACTAACCTGCTTAAATCGCTCAAACCAAACTTCATTATTGGCGGCGATTTTAATGCGAAGCACACGTTCTGGGGCTCCAGATACATCTCGCGAAAAGGTAGAATGCTCTATGGGGCAGGTATGGAATACAGTTGCGATTTCCTCTCGACGGGCAAACCGACCTACTGGCCAACTGATACTTCAAAACTACCTGATCTGATAGATTTCTTCGTCGTGAAAGGAATACCTACCCACCACATTAAAGTTGAAGAGAGCTTTGATCTATCATCTGACCACTCACCGGTTATATTAACATTGAGTGTAAAACTAGTCAATAACCTAGAGCCAGCGAGATTAACTGGTAGAAACACTAACTGGGAAGGCTTTAGGAACGAAATAGAAGAGAATGTTCAACTGAGTGTTCCACTTACGACACCCTATGAACTTGAAGTTGAAGTTGATCGCTTCGTCGAGATCGTACAGCTCGCCTCCTGGAATAATACGCCTAATCCAAGGAAAACGCCGGTCAAATACGGGCTACGATATCCTCCCGAAATAAAAGAATTGGTCAACGAAAAAAGGAAGGCGCGCAAGAAATGGCAACAGAGTCGCGCTCCGCAACATAAAGCACATTTGAATTATTTGTGCAATTTGTTGAAGACAGTCATTAAGGATTTTAAAAATCGTGCGATAGGTTCTTACCTTGAAAGTTTAACAGCGAAAAAAGATTCCAATTATTCACTTTGGAAAGCTGTAAAAGGCACCAAAAGGCCCAAAATCCCCGCGCCGCCAATTAGAATAAATCAAAATGAATGGGCAAGGGAAGATAAGCAAAAAGCGGACGTTTTTGCCGCTTATCTAGAAGAAACCTTTAAACCGTACGATGGCCAAGCGATCCCCGACAATACTAATAGGGCGGAATTACAATCTGACGATTCAACACTCACTAGTGCAACGCCAAGTGAACTAAAACGTGAAATCGAATCCCTAAAACCTAAGAAAGCTCCTGGTTATGATTTGATCACCGGAGAAGTTCTGAAAGTTCTACCAAGGAAAGCATTAATTAAGCTTCTTCATATTATAAATGCCGCGCTCAGACTAAAACATGTGCCGAGTCAATGGAAAGTCGCGGAGGTCATAATGGTGTTAAAACCAGGAAAACCGCCAAATGAAGTAAAATCGTATAGACCGATTTCCCTTCTTCCGGTCATTTCCAAAGTCTTCGAGAGAATATTGCTTAGGCGCCTACAGCGGGTTATTGAAGACAATAATCTTATCCCTGACCACCAGTTTGGGTTCAGAACCAAGCATTCGACGATTGACCAAGTACATAGAACTACTGACGTAATCGAGAAAGCATTTGAAGAAAAAAAGATTTGCTCAAGCGTATTCCTTGACGTCTCACAAGCCTTTGATAAGGTGTGGCACGACGGCTTGAAATTTAAATTACGACAAGTTCTCCCCGCAAGCCTATATGATATTCTAGAATCATATCTCGGGAATAGACTCTTCCGGGTTAGAAATGGAAACGAATACTCGGAGCTAAAAGAAATTTCGGCCGGGGTACCGCAAGGAAGCGTCCTCGGTCCGCTTCTCTATGTGTTATATACTCGCGATATACCAAGGGAAGATGGCACTACCCTTGCTACGTTCGCCGACGACACAGCTATCCTAGCTGTAGGTAATACAATCGAAGAAGCGACTACAAAACTGCAAGCCGCAGTGAATAAGGTAAATGAATGGACAAGGAACTGGCGGATCGCCCTCAACGAAACTAAATCTGTTCACGTGAATTTCACTTATAAGAAAACTAATGACTTGCCAATTTTTCTAAACTTGGCCCGAATACCCTTTGCAAACGAGGCCAAATACCTGGGAATGACACTCGACGCAAAGTTGAAATGGAGTTCGCACGTGAAAATGAAACGTAAAGAACTCGATATCAAATATAGAGAAATGTACTGGTTACTCGGAAAACATTCCCAGCTCAGTACTGAGAACAAACTGCTTTTATACAAGCAAGTGCTAAAGCCGGTGTGGGCCTACGGTATACAACTTTGGGGTTGTACCAAGAAAACAAATGTCAATATTCTACAAACTTTTCAAAATAAAGTTCTTAGAGAAATTGTACAAGCACCATGGTATATTAGAAACGACGATATCCATAGGGATCTCGGAATTCCAACAATCGAAGCTGAAACTAGAAGCTTCGCGAGAAAGCATAGAGACCGACTAATCGGACATATCAACAATACAGTCCGACAAATCTTGGACGAGAGCAATTTATTGCGCCGACTGCAAAGAACGAAACCGTTCGACTTGGCAAGATAAGATTAACCGCGTTTAATTTGCGGAACACGCAGGATCTTTCATTGGAAAGTAACCTGTCAAAAGTTTTTATTTAATGATAGAAAAATTGCTTGATAAGTTATATCTTAGTTGCAGTATCTAACAATCTTTAGAAGGGTGGTGTTTTTAGTCAGTAAAAATCTGACACTACTATGAGAACGCGCTTGCTATTCTCATAGTGTCTTTGGAAGATTTTCACCTACCCTCGGAAAAAAAAAAAAAAAAAAAAAAAATGTAATTTTTATTGCAGTTTCGCTTTTTGCTCTTCTCGAATGCATGCAGTTTAACCAGTACAAACTTTTTCACATGCTCGGATTCAACAGAAAGAAGTTCGATTATTTCCGAATCACTGCTTTCATAGCTAATTTTTATAGGTAGTGAATAAGCAAATTCTTCGAGCTTATCAACTATTGTAACGACTTTTCCGTACCACTTTTTTGAATATTTGAATTATGTATCTGTCATTTCCACAGATTACTACGAAAGCGTTCCCTAACTTTTTCGTAAGTGTCTCTCTCTGTGACCGAATCTATCCCCACCACTGTCATTTTGACAGTCTTTTCCATTCTTACTACTAAAGTAAAGGAACAAAGCTATAGTCTGTTGTAATGTATACCTATTAGGTATTGAAGTTGAAAACTTTTTGTAATAAAATCTTTTAAAATAAGCTACCTAAATAATTGCGGATGTACTTAGGTATCAGTTAAGAAAAAAAAATTGTTTTTTCGGTGCAGGAATCTGAAATTAAGTTCTTAAACTTGATTCTACTTAACTCTATTATGGTTCACCAAAAATAGAAAATCGTACCTAAAAATTTTATTTAAATTGAGACAAAAAATATAGCACCCAGTGTAGGTTTTTATCCTAAAACCAACTGTTATACTATTCTAGTCCCTCCTTAAAAGTTATAACAACATGCCAATTGTCAAAAATTTAATAAATAATAACAAAAAACGCAAAACATGAGTGTTGTAAAGATATTTCTACCGCAAAATCTATTTTATAACAAAAATGATTTTGAAATCTTCGGTGAAATACAAATCACGGAAAACTCCATTTCGTACTTTGTCATCTCCAATGAAAATCGTAACGAACTACGACATCTGGGCTACATAACACAAGCTGGAAAAAGTGTCAACAAAGATGTGTCTATGAACTTTGCTTACGATTCCCTCAGTTCAACAATCTATTTAACAAAATTAAGTATCAAAACATCCAATACAACAGTGCCGAATATCTTTCTCTACAATGCCGATGAAATAATTCAACTATATTGTGCAGACCAAGAGATATGCAAACTTGACCAATATCCCAGTGATGTACGAATGCTTTACAATCTGCTCGTATCATTTTCCAAACCACCAACAAAACCACACAAAAAACAGGCAATCCTTCCTACTTTATTCACATTCGCATTTGAATCCATTCATCGTGTTTTCTCAATTGTCGACTGCAAACCAATATGTTTTGGTTTTAAGAAAATGGCATTGGGCGAACACTACGCGCAGTGGAAAGTCTATAAGTCTTCGCGGTAAGTAAATGAATTTTGCGTTTAAACTGCATATACCTAGGTATACTCCAAATAATCTTCTTTCAGCAAGAGATCAGCGAATATCTTGATGGATAAATTCCTTGGGCTCATTGTTATGATGGTCTTGTTGTTTTTCATTGCAAAGCCTGGTGATCACCTTTTTCAGGTGGTCCATGTAAGAAATCCGAATTTCATTAAATTGCTGAATCTTTTGTAAATAATTTACACTTCTTTTAGTTTGTTATTTATCTGTTAAGACAGCTCTTGCTTTCACTTAAGGGAAGCCCAATTGGATTGAAGTTAAATGTTCACTTGAATAATTTCTTGCTAGATTGTTTTACTTATCACGTGGATCTGTGGGATATATTCTTAGGTAATCTGCTTAAGCTGATATACATATAACGAATGAGTTAATAAATAAATCAATTTCAGATCTCATCGAACCGATTGTTCGACTTCTATTCGTACCAATTGCCCTACTCGGTCTAATGGGGCTCTCATTTCAAATAGCGTTGTTGGCGGATTTAATATCGTTTGTCAGCCTGCACGGTCACAGTTTTTATATATACACAGCAGTGTAAGTTGAAACGAGTTCAATTTTGTATTTTAACTGACCTACAAATTGATTTCCAGATTGTACAGAGTTGAAATAAAAGGCCTTCAGGTATTGTGGCACGTTGTTCTCGGAAAACGCCGAAATCCGCTTACAGGTAAGTCATATGGCGCCCTAAACATTTAAATAGGAAAAGGTGGCCAATAATCCATCTTGGCCATCAATTAGTTAGTATTCAGTCAGGGGCGTAGTTCCTTCGAAACTTGGTATTAGATTTATTTCATCATGTTGCCCACCTTCACATCGAAAAAGTGTAAAGGTTCATGCTCAACCTTTTTGTTAATGCTGGGGTATGTTGTAGGATGAGATTTCTCTTACAATATTCGGTAAGTAAGCCTCCCTGTATGAGGAGGTTTGGTTACAGTGGACTCACAAAGTTATTAGAATTAAAACTATAAAGATTGTCAGTCTCCTTTTTTCTTTATGTTAACTATAATCTTTAAATCATTTCGTCCCATTTTTAGATAGACTAGAATCCCACGAGTATATGAACTCTCAATTGTATTTGGCTACGATATTCTTCGCCTCACTGGTGTTCCTTCTTCCCACCGTTATAATATATTATGCAGTTTTCACATCAGTAAGATGAATAACTTTTTTTCCATCAATTGCAAGCAAAAATTTATTTTTTTCAGCTCCGTTTGGCGATTTACCTGGCAACTATGCTGCTGAAAGTCATACAACGACAAATTATTGAATTTCCCCTGGAAACAATTATCAACTGGTGTCTTGGAGGATTTTATGAAATTGGTAAGCTCGAAACTTAATCACTTTTCAAAATATTTCATTTATTTGTTTACCCCATCAGATAGTCTGGATCTGCAGTACATTGAGCTGCCCATCCAGAGTAACTTCATGAAAATGTCTGTCTTTGAAATCAAAGTTAAGTCTTCGTCCTTATCGCGCGTGTTCGCCTGTCAAGCTGGTTTTCTGAAAGATGTAAAAACACATGACGACATCTCTCCAAAGGTCATTTTGACAAAAGTTCTAAAAGGCACTTTTTGAAGATGAATTTCAAATTAAATCGCAAAACACCACTAAAACCGTTTATAAATACAACGAATTTGTTTTTCTTTTATTTCTTTTAAGGAATGTTTTGTTTTTTTCTCGTGTTTTCGTTTTTTTTTATACAAGGAAACAAGATGTTTAAATTAATAATTTGTACTAATGTAAAATCAAAAAAAAAAAAAGACTCCGTTCTTCATCATTGCTGCTGCGTGGGACTTTTTATACATTCTTCAGTGGCAAAGATAAACAAAAACAACTCAAAGGGGAACACAGACACATGCACACTCCATATTCACTTACTATAAAATGTTTATTTAAAACGAAAATCATTTGAATTGTGTAATTAGATTGCGAAATTCCATTTACTATACCGTCGTTCGATTTGTGTCGCCAACGATTTTTTGAATGAGCTAAGGAAAAGAAAGAGATTTTATGGTAATTGTTTTAATTTGTTAGCGAATGTTTTATAGTACCTTGCTAATAAACGGCGCATTGAGAATGCTACCCAGAATTGGCACCCTGCCTAAGAAATTGACTGCAACTGGGAAGAAGCCACTAAAATAATAAAATAAAACATTGTTAGTACTTGACCAGGAGTCTAACACTGGAAATATTTGCTGAATTATACAAAGAATCTATGAACGAGCAAATACAGTGGATCCATGTTTGTACCATTGTTAATGTCATGTATAAAATTTCATCACCATTTGCATTTATTCAGCTTTTGCAACATTTTTAGTTTATACAAATATACAAATTGAAATAAAATGTGACCGAAGAGTGTGCCATTACCCGCCTTGCAGGTGATGGAATGATTTAATCACTTTTTCTTTAATCTGGTTATGGTCAGAATTGGAATAAAACACAACAAACTTGCGACTAAAACTAGCTATACGTCAATATTTTTATGTCATATCAAGGCCATTCTCCCTTCCTCGCAAAAAGCATTGCATGCAATGCAAACGCTAGACATTTCATTAAATATTCGCAAGTTACGCTAATTATTTTGCCTCTTGATCTTGACTCACCTGAACAACACAAAGAATCCGTAGGATTCAATCACCATGCCAATTATGGGGAAACCCAATAATAGAACGACAATTCCACCCAAAAACGATGCACTCCCCTTGAGTTTGTGTTTTTGAAAGAAGAATCGAAAAGTTCTCTCAACTCCAATTACACACCCCAGGCCACTTAGAAAGAGTATCTGAAATTGTAATTACTTAAAATATATTTATAATTAAAATTGCAAAACATACGTTGCCAATTGCAAGTAGACCTTTATCGAATAAAAACAGTACACCCAAAAATAGAAAAGATACTCCAAAGCCCGCCAGGCCAATGCCGATTTCTGTGGGAAGAAAAACACATTAAGCACTGGATATTTGCTCGATGAATGCGTATATTATTACTTTGCAAGTCTGTTACTTGAATCATAATTTTAGTTTGTTTGCTACAATTTAAACCATTTAAAAACTTTAAAGATGATGAGAGTATTTTCCTGGGTCCACGTAAACTCGTTAATTGACAACAAACAGCTGATACAGGTGGAAGGAAGTGTCAGTTTTGGAAACTACAAAGACTGTGACGTCATACCTACATGGGCGTTATTCCGCAACAAGATTGCTGAATGCTGCATGCTTAATGGTACAACTACATCTTTTTCAAAAAAACTGGAAACAAGTTTTAAATCGAAATGTCGCAAAACATTGGTAAAATGTATGCAAAAGCATACTCATGTCCTGACATTGGCAGAGGCAGAAATGGTACATGTTATAGAAACCATAATATCGGAATTGCTATTTTACTAACCTTATTACCAATTTTATCACAATTGCAGCTCGGCTTCGTATTTTTGTTTTTGTTTTGTAGACGTTTGAACGATTTCCTTTGACAGCAGTTTTTTTTCTCTCAAAGTAGCGGGTAGTTTTGCGCTAGATTGAGAAATTTCCCTAAAAGGGATATTAGACGACTAGCGCAAGTGGTAAAATGTCATTTTTTTATACCCCCTTCGGGTAGGGGTTAGAATTTACCCGAGGTAGGCATGCCTGTCGTAAGAGGCGACTAAAATCCAACCTCCGTATACCGAGCGTATGTGTATACAAAAAATGCAATGAACAAAACGAAAAGATTAATTACCCCAGGTGGCAGTCCAGCTTTACTGGAAAATCCACCCTCTTCGGAGGTCGGCTCTACGGATTCTGGGGAGAGCCGCTTATTGCAGTCCATTAACCCTTTTATTAAAAGTTCAAGGGTATCTCGATCGCCTCCATCAAGATCGAACAACCCCGGGAAAAGAAGTCCGCCGGGAGCGCCAGCGCGTGAAAAACGGGACTCAGTGAAAGATATAAGCTCTGAGGAAGAAATTAAAACACTCCGAATCAAGCTTAAGGAAATGGATCTACTCTTTCAAACTCTGAAGAAAGAGATAGAACTGTTAAAAGAAGAAAATAATGTTCTAAAGAACACTAATTCTCAGAAAGAAGGAGAATGTACTCCACCACGCTTGCCTAGTCAGGAATACCACACTGACGAAGAAGAGCTAGCACGCGAAACGAATCGGGTCCCTAAGAAAAGACCTAGTAAGAAAAGGAGAGCCGGTTCTTCGCCTGAAGTCGAGCCTCTAAGAGAACAAACGCGTAAAGTACCGCAAGAAAAACAACTCCGAGGGCAAATTCGTCCACCGCCTCCAATAAACGTCGTTGGGATAACGGAGTATAATAAGTTTCACAGCCTCCTTAAAGGAACGATAACATCGGAATTTAAGGTAACATCTTTGAGGAATAATGCGTGGAAAATTAACGTCGTTAACCACGAAGACTACCGGGCAGTGTCCCAAAAGCTAAATACCGAGAAGATCCAGTGGTATACTTTTGAAATAAAGTCAGAAAGGCCACATCGTGTTGTAGCGAGGGGACTCCACCCCTCATGCACCAAAGAAGAGGTTATAAACGACCTCCGTTCCAAAGGGTTTAAAATTCTTGATGCCGTAAATATCATCAAGAAAGAGAAGCAAAAAACGGAAGAAGATAAGGACATCCTGATAAGGCGTGGACTTCCGCTCTTTATGCTTACCTTCAATAGGTCTGATAATATCGAAGATATCTACCGAATTAAAACCATACTTAATATTGTGGTAAAAATCGAGCCCATGCGCAGAAATTTGAAAACGATTCCACAGTGCAAACGTTGCCAAGAATTCAATCATACGCAAATGTATTGCAAAAAAGAGCCGCGATGTGTAAAATGCGCCGGAAGTCATTTCTCCCAAGACTGTGGAGCAAACAAACAATCCTCCGCTACCTGTGCTAACTGTAAGGGAAAGCACCCGGCAAATTATAGAGGCTGTGAAGTAGCTAAGGAGTTGCAAAAACGGAGAGATGCGCTACTCAAAAGCCAAAATAAAAAAACAAAGCCGCTTACCAAGGTAAAGCGTAGGACCGCCCAGGAGGTTGTAGGCAATATAAAACCTCCGGTTCAAAAGCGTATCATTGTCAGAGAAAGAGAGACAATTGAAAGGCCCTCGACCTCTGTTGGCAAAAGAAACGCTACTGAAAAGTTACCACGAGGAAAGCCATCGAATAGTGGCCCTCGGACAGCCAGAGTACAGACCTACGCTCAGGCCGCGGCATTCGAAGGAGCGAAAAACGTTGAAACTTCGCCGGACCCTGTTTCTCATGTTTTCTCAGTTATTCTCGAGAAACTTGAAGAACAAAGCAAAATAAATAAAATTATTCTCGATCGCTTGGTTAAGCTCGAAAATAATTCACGGAAAACGCGTGCTTCAAAAATAACATGAATGAAAAACCAATGTTAAAAATATGCACTTGGAATGCAAACGGGCTTTTACAAAAACTCGGCGAATTGGAAATATTCATACGCGAGAAAGATATTGACATTTGCTTGATTTCTGAAACTCACGTGAAAAAGGGATCGAATTTAAAAATAAAAGGATATAATGATTTCCACGCTTGTCACCCATCGGGGAACGCCAGAGGTGGATCATCATTGCTTATTAAAGACTGCATTGAACAATACGAAGACCTGAAGATAGAGCTCGAAACTATGCAACTGTTCACGATTCGAGTTAAAAATAGTCAGCGTACTCTTAGAATTTCATCTATCTACTGTCCACCGCGTTCCGCGCTTGAAAAAAGTGATTTCACTAACCTGCTTAAATCGCTCAAACCAAACTTCATTATTGGCGGCGATTTTAATGCGAAGCACACGTTCTGGGGCTCCAGATACATCTCGCGAAAAGGTAGAATGCTCTATGGGGCAGGTATGGAATACAGTTGCGATTTCCTCTCGACGGGCAAACCGACCTACTGGCCAACTGATACTTCAAAACTACCTGATCTGATAGATTTCTTCGTCGTGAAAGGAATACCTACCCACCACATTAAAGTTGAAGAGAGCTTTGATCTATCATCTGACCACTCACCGGTTATATTAACATTGAGTGTAAAACTAGTCAATAACCTAGAGCCAGCGAGATTAACTGGTAGAAACACTAACTGGGAAGGCTTTAGGAACGAAATAGAAGAGAATGTTCAACTGAGTGTTCCACTTACGACACCCTATGAACTTGAAGTTGAAGTTGATCGCTTCGTCGAGATCGTACAGCTCGCCTCCTGGAATAATACGCCTAATCCAAGGAAAACGCCGGTCAAATACGGGCTACGATATCCTCCCGAAATAAAAGAATTGGTCAACGAAAAAAGGAAGGCGCGCAAGAAATGGCAACAGAGTCGCGCTCCGCAACATAAAGCACATTTGAATTATTTGTGCAATTTGTTGAAGACAGTCATTAAGGATTTTAAAAATCGTGCGATAGGTTCTTACCTTGAAAGTTTAACAGCGAAAAAAGATTCCAATTATTCACTTTGGAAAGCTGTAAAAGGCACCAAAAGGCCCAAAATCCCCGCGCCGCCAATTAGAATAAATCAAAATGAATGGGCAAGGGAAGATAAGCAAAAAGCGGACGTTTTTGCCGCTTATCTAGAAGAAACCTTTAAACCGTACGATGGCCAAGCGATCCCCGACAATACTAATAGGGCGGAATTACAATCTGACGATTCAACACTCACTAGTGCAACGCCAAGTGAACTAAAACGTGAAATCGAATCCCTAAAACCTAAGAAAGCTCCTGGTTATGATTTGATCACCGGAGAAGTTCTGAAAGTTCTACCAAGGAAAGCATTAATTAAGCTTCTTCATATTATAAATGCCGCGCTCAGACTAAAACATGTGCCGAGTCAATGGAAAGTCGCGGAGGTCATAATGGTGTTAAAACCAGGAAAACCGCCAAATGAAGTAAAATCGTATAGACCGATTTCCCTTCTTCCGGTCATTTCCAAAGTCTTCGAGAGAATATTGCTTAGGCGCCTACAGCGGGTTATTGAAGACAATAATCTTATCCCTGACCACCAGTTTGGGTTCAGAACCAAGCATTCGACGATTGACCAAGTACATAGAACTACTGACGTAATCGAGAAAGCATTTGAAGAAAAAAAGATTTGCTCAAGCGTATTCCTTGACGTCTCACAAGCCTTTGATAAGGTGTGGCACGACGGCTTGAAATTTAAATTACGACAAGTTCTCCCCGCAAGCCTATATGATATTCTAGAATCATATCTCGGGAATAGACTCTTCCGGGTTAGAAATGGAAACGAATACTCGGAGCTAAAAGAAATTTCGGCCGGGGTACCGCAAGGAAGCGTCCTCGGTCCGCTTCTCTATGTGTTATATACTCGCGATATACCAAGGGAAGATGGCACTACCCTTGCTACGTTCGCCGACGACACAGCTATCCTAGCTGTAGGTAATACAATCGAAGAAGCGACTACAAAACTGCAAGCCGCAGTGAATAAGGTAAATGAATGGACAAGGAACTGGCGGATCGCCCTCAACGAAACTAAATCTGTTCACGTGAATTTCACTTATAAGAAAACTAATGACTTGCCAATTTTTCTAAACTTGGCCCGAATACCCTTTGCAAACGAGGCCAAATACCTGGGAATGACACTCGACGCAAAGTTGAAATGGAGTTCGCACGTGAAAATGAAACGTAAAGAACTCGATATCAAATATAGAGAAATGTACTGGTTACTCGGAAAACATTCCCAGCTCAGTACTGAGAACAAACTGCTTTTATACAAGCAAGTGCTAAAGCCGGTGTGGGCCTACGGTATACAACTTTGGGGTTGTACCAAGAAAACAAATGTCAATATTCTACAAACTTTTCAAAATAAAGTTCTTAGAGAAATTGTACAAGCACCATGGTATATTAGAAACGACGATATCCATAGGGATCTCGGAATTCCAACAATCGAAGCTGAAACTAGAAGCTTCGCGAGAAAGCATAGAGACCGACTAATCGGACATATCAACAATACAGTCCGACAAATCTTGGACGAGAGCAATTTATTGCGCCGACTGCAAAGAACGAAACCGTTCGACTTGGCAAGATAAGATTAACCGCGTTTAATTTGCGGAACACGCAGGATCTTTCATTGGAAAGTAACCTGTCAAAAGTTTTTATTTAATGATAGAAAAATTGCTTGATAAGTTATATCTTAGTTGCAGTATCTAACAATCTTTAGAAGGGTGGTGTTTTTAGTCAGTAAAAATCTGACACTACTATGAGAACGCGCTTGCTATTCTCATAGTGTCTTTGGAAGATTTTCACCTACCCTCGGATAAAAAAAACAAAAAAAAATATGGAGTTTGACATGCAGCTGCTCATCTAGCGGTCAGTGGAACGCGGCCATTGAAAAGCTTATATCCTTCAGCCTTCACACGAACCGGGCTTACGGAAAAACACTAGAAAACTTAATGGAAAACAGAAGTTTTCCCATATATACATCAGTTTTTAAACCTATTTGTTTAAAGTCGTTTTCCACGAAAATAATTGAATTTGTATAGTCTTCGACACTTTTCTAAACAATTCCCATTCACTAGTTACATTTTATAAAAACATTAGAAATATCTGCCCCGATTGATTTCTAAATATTTATACATAAATAATTTACAAAAATAAATTCACCCGATGCAATGCCTTTCTTTGCTGGAGAAAAAAATCACAAAATATGTTAACAAACTCCATCAGTTGTCGAACTCAAACGCAATTGTATTGGTAAATCTGAGAAAATATCTAGATTCGCAAAAGTGCTCTGAAATCTGAAAAAAGATTGCTTTTTCCTGTAGGTACCAAACGAACATAAAAATTGATCTGAGAGCAAAAAAAAGTGCTCTGAGAGCGCCCAATCGAATACCACTAGCAAGTTTTTTCAAATCAATACGCAATGTAACGGTGCCTTATCGGCCATCTATTGGCGGTTAGTTTAACTCCCAGAAACATATTCAGCAGATTATAGCTTGATATTTCGCCCATTCGCCATTTTTTCTCACTTCTTTTCCAAAAATCTTCGGCTTTGGACGCGTGTCGGGAAGAAGTAGAGAATATCCTTTTCATAACTTTTCTTTAATAGTATAAATTATATCAGATATGGATCGTAAGTGTTAAAAATATTCATTCTAATGGATCCAAATTGTATATAAAATTGCTTATCCTAAATTAGGTGGAAATTACGGCGGAGGTGGTGGCGGTGGAGGATATAATAACTTTTCAGTGCCTCCACCAAACTTCCAACAACCACCAAAAAATGGTGGCGGCTACAATGAACCGCCGCCATCATTCAATAAACCCGCTCAAGGAGGTAATTAAATCCGGAGTACAAATGATTAAAAGTTTATCTTAAAATTTATAAATTGTGGCTTTATTCTGATAAATGTGTTTTTTCCAATTTTTAAGGTGGGGGTCGAGGTGGCGGCGGAGGTGGATGGAACGAACGCGGAGGTGGTGGTGGCGGTAGCAGTGGCGGTTATGGGTATGTACATAATTTGTTTTATTAATTTTTTCTTGTTTTCAACTTAAAATCAAAGAAAAAAATATATATATTAACTCACAAGCTAAGACCATTTAAAAGTGTATCGGTGACTGAAATTCTCTGCGTATGTTTGTCGAAATTAATTTTAATATATTTTTTTTTTTTGTTAATTTTGCGAATTTTATTTAGTTCGCACTGAAATGGTTTAGTGTGAAATTTTTGCTTTTCAACTTCAAATAGATATTTAAGTAGGTATCCTATTTATGTGAAGTGTGTATGTACCCAAATTTTTCAGTAGGTACCAAACAAAATTGTTCAGCGGCGTTTTTTTCTGAACGTTAGAAGGGATGCATTACAATAGTTTAATTTAATGACAAAACAGAAACCAATGTAAAGAAGAAAGTACGCATGGAGGTGGCTTTTACAAGTGTTGAGTTTATTTTTGCGGGATGGTTATCTACCCGTGCAAAGGTAAAATAAAACGAAATTTTTTCAACCCAGAAAAAACGGCGGTTCTATTTAGACACAGATGCTGGTAAAAGTGTGTATTTTGTATTGTCGATTTAATGTTTGTTATGTTTAAAACTTTCTAGTGTTTAAAAGATTGATGTGTGTGGTTTATAGTTATAAGCGAAGTTTCGAGAGGGACAACTTATACAGATATCCAGATTATTAGTGGACTCTGCTGGTTTATAGAATAGACTTTATCTAATCCGCATACGGCATACCTATAACAAAATTAATGGGTACGTCTCAAAATGAGCTGTCTATTAAATTGGGAAATCTGCTCACAGCAAATTAATAAAGATAAAATAGATGCCTTGCACACTTGGGCAATCTAAGGCCCATTTTATTCACTCGAAGTTGAACACAACTTGGGGATTTTTATATGGAAAACTCCCCGAGTTATGTTCAACTTTGCGTGAATAAAATGGGCCTAATTCCAAAGGCCGTTGGCGTTTAAATCGCGTTCTGTGGAACTTTTGTATCTCCCAACAAATCAAATTTGATACATTACCTACCTACTCCATCGCCGAAAATTGTCGCCGTTCACTCACAAAAACAGTAGCCACTTAGAAGAATAATAAAAAATCCCTCGCAACAAAAAGTTGTTGCATTATAGCCGTACAATCTTGAGTTAAAAAAAATGTTAAAAGAATTAAATCCTTGGTAGTTGAAATGGCAGAAAGGTTTTTTTTTGCCTCATACATATAGGTATTATTATTTTTTTTTTTTAATCGCAATTCTTCCCAATCTATCGCTTTTGATTAAACATAAAACCAAAGGTACCTCGATTCCTGCCAGAACTGAATCCCAAATAGCTACAATAACCGCTTGTAGGATCATCTATAGAGCCGAATGTGTTTATTTTATCTATATCATAATTTAATTTAATCAGAGATTATAAGAGAGAATAAAATATCCATCGTCTAGCTCAGTTAACATTATTTGAGATGTGATGTTGCTGGTTATGTAGGTATGTGCTAAACTACAATAATTTTGTATTTATTTGTCTCTACGTTTGGGTAACTTGACATTCATCAAACTTGTATTCATGTTCAACAGATCACTTTATTCTATCAAGTTCTATTAAATATAAAATAGATCAATAATCATAATTTCTATAGAATACAAAAAGTGTAAAATGTTTGTTCTCTAAAAATTAGTACTAAAAAAGACAGACCAAAGTGGTTGCATTAGGGAGGGTGGTTAGCTTTGTAACTTACTTGTAATTCTGTGTATATATAGCAAAGCTAAGTGAGTAAGTCGAGTTAGATCAACAAAAATATAGGTTATGCATTTTGTTACAGCGACAAAAACTCCATAACCATGTAATCAATGAAATGACGTTAGTGTATAGGTACCTAAAAGAATGCAAATAAAAAGCAAAAGAAACGGCGCTTGTTATAACAAAGTTTGTCGACGAAATAGATAACGCTATAAATTATAACCAACAATAAAGAAAAATTAATTTTACAAAAGTCCTCTTTTAGGTGTTAGCCTAACATTTCATTAAAAACAAGGTTTATATCATCATATCATACATTTAAAACAAAAAGTGTAAAACCACACAACATTATAATATATATTTTGGGTCATATCCATAAGCTGGTTAAATAGTATTCAAAAATAGCGTTATTGAAATTCACATACGAAGTTGAGAAGCAAAAATTGGTATCTTGGTAAAAAAGAAAGAAATTAGTTATACTGGTAATAAAAAATACAAAGGCACATCTATATTTGGTTATTTGGTAAAGCGAAAATCAGTGGAAAAAAACAAATACAAGGAAAAGCTATACTTTTTGCAAATGTTTCTTGTCCTACAAACGAGATATAAGGTATTTTTATTAATAAACGAAGAGTAATTTTTTTTTTACAAAGTGTGTGTGTAATTCAAGTGTAATTTTCCTTCCCCCTCTCTACACTACATCAACAACTTTCAACGGTACTTGCTTGTGTATACAAAAACAAACAAAAAAAAAAACAACAACAATCTTTTATACATTTAAATGAGTATTCAATGTATATTCTAGAACTGGAGGCGGCAACAAGGACGGCTACAATAAAGGTAAAATATACAAGCAATGCGCTTCAGAGTAAAGTATTTGTTTTAATATCTTTTCGAATCTTTATTACATAAACAAAATATAAATGCATTATTGTATATTGAGTATTACATTATACAACAAAGGTTGCTATTGTCGAAGGGTTACTTACATAAGTAAATTGAGCCATCTCAAGAGATCCATCATTTCCGCTGTGAATTCTATTCTCTGTTTACAATCAGCAAAAAAACTCAACATTGCTAAAGACATCCTTTTGACCAGGTCATTAGCGTATGGTAGTTACTAGTATATTATTTATATTATTAATAAGATTATGAAACGGTTTTGTAGGTTGTTTTATAACTCGATTTTATTTAAGTGTTTAATATTAACGCGTGTATTATTTTTCTTGTGGTGTACCAGTAGAATACAGACTCCTTAAATATTGATTTCAATAGTGGACTAAGCCTAAACTCAAAGTAATAGTCATTCAGGAATGTATGCTTTAAATACAAGCTCATAGTCTTCATCGACCTGTCAAGAGGAAAACAAGAATGGGCCATTTGTATTTTGTTTTATAATTTTTTTTTTATTTACTATTACAATGTAAATGTTATTTGAATTGACGTAAAACGTTCTGGAATTTTTAATTCTTCCAACATTCTAGGCTAGCGAAGGAATTGTTGCGTAATTGTGTCCCGGTCGCAGCGTTGTTTCAATGGTGGCTTGATGGCTTGACAAAAATGTATACACATATTTGGCAAAACACGACAATATGGAAGCCTTTATATTTCAAGCTTCTCAAAAGAGTTCTTTGTTTTAGTTTTGATTTTAATTCCTTTAGACGAAAGCTGTTCAAAATCTATGTTTATGGAAAGTACTGCTAAAATCGAGTCACGCAATCAAGTCTGAATTTCACCACAATTATTGAAATAATTGTCTTCCCCAAGGCTCGTGTTAGTCTTCCGACACTCTTATTGAAGTGTTTATTGGACGGAATGTCGGTCATCTTGAAAATTTCATATATGTATTAGGTTTTCCTGTAATTGGTTGTTTTTTTTTATTTATTTATTTTATTGAAAATGAAGATTCCAGCACTCAGAAGAATTACGGTCCATTGTACCAATCAGAAGACCTTTTTTAATGTGGGGGTGGAAAAGCTCTCATAACATTTACAGTAGAAATCGGTTATAGCAATATCTGATATAGCGATGAACCGGATATAACAATATATTTTCAAAGTCCCGGCAAAACTCCGTTTAACTCAAGGTAATTTGCTATCGGTTATAACGATTCCGGATATAACGATGAAATCGGTTATAGCGATGAAAATTTATCATATTTTAGTCTAAAAACTGTTTATAGCGATGGGAAAAAACATGTTCTTACATGCATACTGCCTGTTATTTTCATTCTAAATATGTACATATCGATATTTTGTATGCACATACTATACATACATACATACATAGTTATAAAAAAAATTGTAAACTTCCTGTAGCCACTGCGGTGACTGGTCTGTACATGTAATTTCATGGCATGCCCTGTTAGATTTCCATATCTCCGACGAGTTCAGTACCTACATATTAATTTTTCCTTGAAATTTTCTTTACTCAACTAAAAGTGCAAAACAAACACAAATTACTGATTTCTTTCCTCAACAATTTTCTTGATAAATTTTTTTAATAAAGTTTCCTTTTTTCATTATTTTCATTGTACCTGATATAACGATGAATCGGTTATAACGATTAAATTCCGAGGTCCCTTCGATATCGTTATAACCGATTTCTACTGTACTTCCCTTTTTTTTGGGTACATTTATCTGATTAGTTTTTTTTCTATTAAATTAAGAAATGGTGGATTCTTGTTTTTAACTTTTTTTTTATGCATATAGTATTTACTTAAAGGACGACTTTTAGCTACCAAGTGATCCGCTCGTAATTAATGGCCTTTTTTTTCTATTGAACATCGCTTATGTAAAGTGTATCGTAAAATACATATAAAATTTGGAAGAGTGGGAAAAGCTTTTCTAACAAATCTTAAAAAATATTAGGTACTACGTTCTTAATCGTCAATAGGTAAACCCAACTCTAGTTGTTCCATTTGACTTGCGAAAAAAGTGTGAACATTAAGAACTTTTCTTTTCTTAAGCATGGAAAAATCGTATTGAGACCAGTGTTCCCAGACTTTAAAGATTGTTTTCCTTTTTTTTTTTTTTTTTCAGGAAAAGTTTCCGTTTTCCCCTAAATAAGCAAAATGTTCCTCCTCTAAGTGAAATTTGTACTTGTTTTCATGAGATAAACATATACAAATACATACACAAAAGTTTCGTTTTCAACTAGTCATATAATGTCAAACCGAGTGAATGCATTCAAATACACAAAAAGTCTTATTTAGACGTTCGACGGGCTGTTTTCTTTCACGTTTGATATGAACAATTGATTCTTTGAAATACATATGTTCAAAATAAAAATGAGTATTAAAGGTTTAAGCGGTTTAAATCGATCGCAATCGCACAAAGTCTATACACGTTCTCATCAAAAATGACAGAAAAAGAGAAAATTCGCAAAATGAAGAACGAGTAGTTCCTCTCTGTAAAAATAACAAAAAAAAAAATCGGTGGTGGCTGCAAAAAGGTGTTATATATTTATTTGTGATATGGATTAGATGTTAAAGATGAAAGTGGCTCAAAGTCTATCCACGTACTTTGGGAGCTTTTTTCAGGTCTCTGATAGAGTACTGCTCAAAATTTTATGTTTTTACACATTGTTAGTGTTTGGCTCGGGAAAGTACGCGAGTAGACCTATGAGGTTTTTTTATTTTTCCTCTTTAGTAATATATGTAGTCCCTCATTTTCCCCTTTTTCATTCAAAAAGCACCAAAATTGGGCCTTTTGCCCTCAATATGGGACCACTGATTTAACCCTACAGTAAGCGATAGTCTGGTAACTACGTATATTTGTTTATTGGTAAAGGGATTTTGAAAAGTGCGTAGTCTTTTCGTAAACTGCCAGACTAAAGTTGATTATTGGTAAGGCCGATTATATTTTTGTATATATTTATTTAAATTAAGTTAAACAGGGGGGTTATTCCCAAATACGCGGCGGATCGTATCAAAAGCGATACCTTAATTTCGCCCGTGTTCGCTTTTGCTTATTCTCAAATGCGAACGGGGCGTAAATTATCTTTCCAGATATTTCCATTCTGACTTCCAATTTGCCATATATTTTTCCAAATATTTGACGGCTGTTTCCCGTCCTTGTTGTTTTTTTTTTTTTTTTTTTTGCTTGCATATACGCCGGCTCTTAAGCCTAGTATGCTGTTCCCTGGAAAGCTAAAATTAAGCGCCTCTCCAATGTTTCTCTCCACCACTTCGCTTAATGCTCGCTTAATTTTGACAGTGTAAGTTCCGTCAACTTTCTACAGAAATTTCTACTTTTTAAAAGAAATTATATTAATAACAACGAATTTCTTTGTGTTGAACTAACCATTCTCCATTGGTACTGTTTCGTTTGAAAATTTATTGCGAATGCCGATATTTTCTCTGATCTGTCAAAATTTCGCTGTGGAAAAATGTATTTTGCATTATTTTGCTTGCTTAAATACTGTAGTTTAGCTTGAACTGCGTACTGCTTGGCTTAACTGCTTTGCTTAATTTTATCTTTGGAGATATTTTTGTATGGGAGCTTAATTTAAGCGCGAGCAGCATACTAGGCTTTAATTGAGAAATGGAGGGTGTACCCTAGCGGCTATAATTTGAACCCTACTAGACATACAAGTTTGACAGATCAGCGAGAAAATATACGTAAAAGAAGCTAAGCGAGATTAAATATTTAAATATTGTGGCAAATAAATACATTTGTTAATTAAAAACATACAAATAAATTTCTAAATAGTTTACAGTGTTGGAAAATAAAGAAAAAGTGTTGGATCGAGTGTCTCATTGTGGTGTACCCCAGTGCAACTCATATAGAGAACATGGTATAACCATGTACAAAAATCCAAATGAAGTTTAAAACTCGATTCCTTGTAAAAAAAAAGTGGTAAATTGTTCTTCGCATGGGAAAATAATTTCCTAAGTTCTTTAAAATATGTAGTTTACATTTTAAAGAAGGCGATATATTAAAGCCAATTGCAAGAGATAATAAAACATACTGCACGCGTTTGCTCGAAGTAGCATTTCCCAGCCGAAACCTTCCAAAATTATCATATCGAGAAAGTCTGAGATAAATCTTGGCTAGTTGCGTCAGCTGCACAATAATAGATACCTAATGCTGCATAATAAATAGAATATTAACAACAATTTAAAGTACTTTAAACAGTCGAAAAAGAGTATAATCCAAAAATAAACAAATTCTTTACACGAAACCAACACAAATTTTTCATTCCACTTTTAAACGATTCAAGCATAATTTATTGACCGGGGTTATTTTATTTTCCATAAACAATACTTGGATTTTAGACTGACAAGGGATTTATATCAATTAAAATAGTTTTTCATTTATAAAATAAATAAATTACTTTGGCAAAAATACATGTACCGCTTACCGATGACAGATTTCTGTATGTCTGATAGGGTTCTTTTCTTTGCCACCAGATATCGCAGGCCAACTTGTACATTTGTCAATAGAAACACAAAATAAATGGCGTTGAAAAGTGCTTTCGCTCTTCATATGGTCGAATGGAAAACGAATCGCTTTTGGAAATACAAAAATTCAAATCCGTTGTTAAAAAAAGCGATCCGCAGCGTTTTCTGGAATAGGCCCCCAGGGTATAGAGTTTCATAAAAAACAACATCTGTGATATATTTAATATTAAATAAAAACCTCCCGCATCAGCCTCCGCTTTGTTTGAAGGAGACTAGGTGTAAGAGTCGTTTTTTTCACATAAAATGGCCTTCTAGTAGAATATCCTCCAAAACCTAAAACCATGCACATACAATTTGCAAATATCCTCATACACACGAACTGTCACATCGGTCTTTTTTTTGCTTGCAATGCTGTTCATCGCTACCTTTTTGGAATTAGTTGGAGCTATCATTTGTCTTGTGTATTTTAATGTCTTTAAGTCACAAAAGAGTGGAAGGTTCTAATGTGGTATTCCATTGGGCTTCTTCACATTTGCTCTCAGATTTCGTGTGGCTAATCGAACATAAAAACGTCACTTGCTCTTTTTTGTGTTGATATTCGTGCGATTTGAACATTAGTAGTCCTCGACACTTTTCTAAGCGATTCACTGGTTAAATTTTGTATTTAAACATTAGAAATATCCGTCCCGATTGATTTCTAAATATTTATACATAAATAATTTACAAAAGTAGATTCACCCCTTTGCTGTAGAAAAAATTCACGAAAACGTAAACAAACTCCACCAGTTGACAAATGCACATGTAAATCTGAACCAAATCTGAGAAAATATCCAGATTAGCAAAAATGCTATGAAATCTGAAAAATATTGTTTTTTTTTTAACCCGTTTGGTTACATAACATAAAAATTGCTCTGAGAGCACCCAATCGAATGCCACATAAGAAACAGCAGCTGACAAGTGACAAAGATCATAATTGGCAGTTCGCGTACGCTCTATTAACACTAAAGTCGACATTTGAATAGGCTGTCAAATTTGGTGTTTTTTTTTAGCTTGAGTCTACCAAGTTTGTCCGCCGGCAACCATCTATATAATATATTACCAACTCATGTGCGCGTTAAAAATCTTACAGCTCTTCATTTGGTTTTTCTTCAAATCAATTTGTATCGATAACTTGACAACACTTGCACAAAAAACTAGGTAACAAATGAAGCAAGTCGCAATAAAAAATAAATAAATAAATAGGCAAGTTCAGTTTTATAATTTAGACCTACAAAGACAGGTTGAAATGGTTCAAATGGGGATCGTCAACCATAATCGAAATATACATAGGTCTTATTTGCATTTACATAACCTAACACCTTAGCGTCTGCTGATGGCTCCTATAGTTTTATAAGGTTTTGGTATGGAATCTCTTCTGTAACACAAAAATGGAGTACCTATCTCTTACTTCGCGCCACCAAATGGTCTAATCCTAAATTGGTAACCTAGAAAAATAGGGGTCATTTAATTTTTTTTTCATGCCGAATTTCTTGCTACTGGTTGGGAGAGAGTAATATGTGTGCTGCCTACCGCAAATGGTCTACCAGCATTTATGCAAAATTGGGTATTAACACTAAGTACACATAGTGCCTGCCTTAAGTATTTTAGGTGAAAAATAAAAACGAAAGTAAATATCTCTTATATTGGTATAAGCAAGTATAACACAAGAGAATCTCCATATTTATGGTATTGTTAGGACTGGTCCACAAGTTTACAAACATTTTGTACTAGTACATGGAGCGATGCATTCTTAGGGAGGTGCACTACTGGTGGCAGTGTTTTATTTAAGGTGTGTTATGGGCAGTCGACATGACTTCAACTTTAACATTGCAATGAACGATTTCGTATTGTAAAAGAGTTATTTTGAAACTGGGCTTAGGTTTTTCCCATTACCTACATCAAGCGAACACACATTACGTTTACAAGCATCCCCTGTTCTCGACCAACGACCACCTAATTTTAGGGAAATCCACATTCTCTCATCATCGACGACGGTCTCACTTTTTATATTGTTATTATTTATCCTAGTCTAACCTGATTAGTTACTGTACTAAGTTAAGCGAACCAGAAAAACATGTTTCCCTTCTGCAAATATCTAACGGATCTAAAATTCTAGGAGGATTCGGTGGTGGCGGCAGCATCGGAGGCGGAGGTGGCGGGAGTGGCGGCGGCGATATGGTCACCCAGGAGGACACAATCTTCATATCTGGGATGGATCCAAATGCCACTGAAATGGAGATTGAGACATTTTTCGGTGCAATCGGGATAATTAAGGTAATTTGATCACTTGAACGAAACCTTTTGGTAATTCTAATTCTGAATATGTCTTTTTGCAGAAGGACAAACGGACAATGAAGCCAAAGATCTGGCTTTATAAGCACAAAGACACGGGACTCTCTAAGGGCGAGGCCACTGTAACCTATGATGACACAAACGCTGCACAATCGGCGATTTCATGGTTCGATGGTCGCGATTTTAATGGCTGCATTGTGAAAGTATCACTGGCTCAGAGGCAAAATAACTGGAATAAGGGCGGCAGCGGAGGTGGTGGTCGTGGTGGTGGCGGCGGCGGAGGAGGAGGAGGTGGTGGATTCGGAGGTGGTCGCGGTGGCCGTGGAGGAGGCGGTGGATTCGGTGGCGGCGGCGGTGATCGTGGTGGTCGCAGTTTCGACCGCGGCGGTAATGACTTTGGAGGTGATTCGGGACGCGGAGGAGGTGGACGTGGTGGTGGTGGCGACCAAGGCGGCCGCATGGGAGGTCGTGGAGGATCAGGTGGGGGAGGCGGTGGTGCCCCCGGCATGCCACAGAGGGATGGTGACTGGAAATGCTCGAGCTGTAGTAATACTAATTTCGCATGGAGAAACGAATGCAATAGGTATTTTTTGTGTTGTTTTTTAAAAAAAAAAAAACTAATACTTCTTTTATTACAACTAAGGTGTAAGACGCCTAAAGGAAATGAAGGCGGTGGTGGTGGATCTGACATGGGAGGCGGTGGTTACGGTGGAGGTGGTGATCGCGGATTCCAAAGCAGGGGAGGAGATAGAAATGGTGGTGGAGGTGGCGGCGGCGGTGGATTCAACCGCTTCAGTGGTGGCTCTGGCGGCGGCGGTGGCATGAGAGGCAATAATCGTCGAGATGGTAGTGCAGGCGGTGGACCTATGCGAAACGATGGCGGAAATAGGTCAAGACCTTATTAAGCATTTGACTTAGTTTCATTTTTTATTTAACATAACATTAAAAAAAAAATCAATTTTAAAGTAATTTCAATGAGAAGTTTAAGAACGATAAGAAAAATAAATACATGTAGATATAAAAAGTGTTGCACTTTTTTTCGGTCGTTACCTTTCAGGTTATCCGGAGGAAAGCATTGTAGGTACTCAATGACCGAGGGGGAAGTAATCAATATTTTTGAGTAGTCCTTGACTACAGATTTTCTACTTGTGATTGCATGCGAATTCGTTTAAATACACTGTGATTCACCATGAATACGCACAGAAAAGTTCCTTGAATACACCTGATTACTTCCCCCTCGTCAATGACACACTTCGATGACTTCATAGCTGTGATTGGATAAGTAGATAAGTGTGAAGGACAAGAATCCAGTGGCATTAATAAGACATTTTGCTTTGTTTAAGAATTTGGTGGATATTTTTAAATGTCCTTTGTGGTTGTGTTGACTGGTGTTGAAGTAGTTCTGTGTACTGAATGAGAGGGCAGCGACGCAATTCGTGCAAGCATTTATTGATAGTTCTTCGCTTCGGTTTTTCTGAGAAGCGTATTAGATTACAGGAGAAAATATTTTCCAAAATGAGTGGCTGCAATAAAGGAGATAATTCGCTTGCTTTGCACATATATCCAGAGGCCTAGGCATACAATTGAGTGTTGAACTAGCATAGCATGTAGAGGCATTTTTAGGGCTATTTTCTAGTCATCTGCTACAGCTAGTTTTATTTCTTGTTAAGTTTCCTGATAAACTTTAGCATATCCGTTTCCAACGGATTAAGTCAACCGGTTAAAATCAAACCAATTGACTGATAATGTAATAGCTTACGCGACTCGAACACTGTTCTTTCTAATCTAGGAATCTGGTCCTTCTACGGGCTGTAGTGTCAAAAGAAAGAAAAAAAGGCAATGCAACATCAAATCTCTTGTGTTTTAAATATCTGGGGCCCTACTCTGTATTTCGTTCCGAAAGTCATTTCTATTCGAAAGTTCTTTTCGTTCCGCTTTTGATTTTGTACTCTGTTAAGGACCATTCACATGAGAGCGAACTGCGAATAGGCGAACTGCGAACAAATCAATTTATCTATGTTTGTGAATTGAAAATTGCTGTTTGTTTTACCACAAAAGCATTATATTCAATTCATATAACACCCAATCTAAAAAAAACCGAGAATTGATTGATTAAAATACCGAAATTTACAATTACAGCAATTCTCCCGCGAATTGAAAATTCTTGCCGCGAACTGTCACAATTTATTCACAATCCACATAAAAAAGTCGCGATCCACAAACCTGCGAATGAAAAATTCGCTCGAACTTAACCTTCAACTATACAAATGATTCGCGGGTAGCTGCGACCAAAAAATGTTTCATGTGAATAAAATGTCAGAATCTACGAATATTCGCCTGTTCGCGGTTCGCAGTTCGCGCTCATGTGAATGGTCCTTTAAACATTCGGAACGGAAAAAAACACTTCCCTTTTACGGATTGGTTGTTTCGAGTCTCGAATTAGTTCTCATGAAATCTGCCAAATCAAGAATTCAAAACAAATAACAAACAAGGCGGATAAGACAAAATTGCGATTTTGAAAGAAAAATAAAACAAAAAAATGGATTCGGTTGCACTTTGGATGGATGCAGAAAATAATAAAGAACGAATTGAACGAAAAATTATACGAGACAAATCAAATATAATAAAAATGTGTGATCAAATGTAAAATTGTAGGTATTGGTGGCAAAGATTTATTTAACTATTGTTTATTATTTTAGTTTTGTTAAGAACTTTCTCCTTTCGAAGAACGTTTTTTTGTATGTTTTAAGATGAACTCTGCTCCTTTAAGATCAACTGCAATTCCAACTATCTTGAAACTAGCACAACAAACAACATCAAGTGCTGTTGCAAATGTCTGCAGTGCGATAGTAAAAGTATTGTGTCCAAAACATATAAATTTTAAAATGAGTGAAATAAAACGTAAGAAAAAACATAATCTTCATGATTTCTTAAAACAATGAAAGTGCCTTTACAAATTATAGATATGTGACCATGAAATTGTTCATACGGGCAGTAAATGCAAAGTACGGTGGTGCAGCACATGATTCACATGTATGGAGTCTCTCGTATGAACGTGATTTAATATAACATTTAACCAGTGAATGAAAAACGCGTAGAAAAGTGACGAACACTACACATATTCGAATCACACGAATGTCTGAACACAAAGAAGATCAAGTGACGTTAGCCACACGAAACCTGAAGAAGCCCAATTGAATACATTTATGTCGGTTACCATTGGGCTTTACAGATTTTGTTCTCAAATTTGATTTGTCTTGCCCAATGAAACATAACACATAACTTTCCTTGCATTTGTGGTGGTGTGTGTTTTAAAAGTCAATTATTCTTAAATTGTAATTTGCGTTTATAAAAATCTATTCAATTTATGTTGATATCCATTGCAGCGGCCAAATGTAAAATTTTCCTCTATTTTTCACAGACTTGTCCAAAAACGTATTCAAACTTTAAAGTTTGACAATTGTTTCGGTGTAGGTGTAAATCTCGGTCAGAAATCGAGTTTCGCAAAATTGCTCTAACTCTGAAAAACGTTGTTTTTTTGCGGCCAATGCAAAACGACATTAGTTTACAAGTTTACTAGCAATTTGCAACCCCATCACAGAAGGTTCCCATATAAGCTGCTGCTGTCAACTGACTCCCACTTGAGATAAATACGAAACATGAATCTCAAAATGCCAAGTAGGATGTAAATTTTGGAATGGTGTACTGATGATTCTACTTTAATAATAATCCGCGGTACTAACCATTTATAGTGCCCAGGGTGCCATTTTTCGAACTCACAATGGCCAACATTGCATAATTGTGTTACAAATTATTATTACTAAGGCCCAATATGTTATCTTATTCAACGGACCTGAAATGTAAAAGGAAATGAAAATAACTGCTGCATATTTAAATAAAATCAAATGCCGTAACATTATCAAACACCATTATTTGTTTTTCTTTTATTAAAACGAATCGCCAAACTCGTAATGTAATTGCGTTCTTACAATATTTAGGTATACAGGTAGTACATACGACTCGAAATAAATTAGAATTTATTTATCTAATCACAAGTAAGTATCCAGCGGTATTAAATGAAGTGTGTCGAACAATAGTAAAAGATTCTGTATAAATGTAAATATATAAATACTTTAAACCAATCGTTATATTTATCCACATGTATCCACTTACTATTACTGTAATACTATAATCGTTTATTCAAAAAAGATCCCTTTTTCCGACGAACAACTTAATGGATTTCAAAAAAAAAAAACTTCACACATTTCCAATGTACGGTTGGTAATTTGTACCGGTAAATCGGAGAAAAAAGCAGCAAATTTAAATGAGAAGTTTCATATTTTTGACTAGTGTTGGAAAGTAGTAACTGTAACCTTTGGGATACACTCTTATTCGTATAATCGTGGAAATATTTAAAGTGAACGTTATTTAAGTTATTATCCATTTGCAATGTGTATAATTTTTTGTTTTTGTATAATTATTATCAGATTAATGCGAATATTGTAATATTTGTTATACATAATATATTTGGTTTAAATTTTAAACAAGCGCGCTAGGCAAACAACAGCCATGCGATGCACAAGAATGCTAAATACAAAAATAGCTTGGATAGTTGCTGTTCGTCTTCGTACTGTGTTGTTCCACGATTAGCTAAAGATAATGAAAATGTTATTTATTTCAAATGCAATTATAAGTAATGTACCAGCGAAATGAGTGAATGAACTTACAATCTGGACCAGCGGTTTTATTTATGTTGAGATCATTAAGTACTCTTGTCACTGTACGAGTGCGAAAATGGATTTGTCCCATGGTGTATTCGACGTTCTCAAGTACAGGTAGAGGCACAGCACAATCTGGGAACATTGAGCTGGCTGCAAAATGTGCAGCAAGCAGATTCGCTTTGTCTAAAGAGTTGACAGCTGGAATGCCATTGTAAATGAGCGTTGGGATCGAAGATGTGGCCGAATTCTTTATAATTTTTACAAAAGACCAAAAGTTTTTACTACCCTTGGGACATTGTAGTATTTTTTGCCTCAACTCTTGGTCATATGAGAATTTAACACGCTTGATAGTGGTATTGCAGTCATTTCTGGCTCGCTTGAACTTTTTTCGGTTTTCCTCAGATGGGTTGGCCTTATATGACCGAAAACTTAACTCCTTTTGTCTGATAGCCTCTTTACAGCTCGAGTCGTACCACGCATTTTCTTTCGGTATGATACTCTTTATCCTGTTAGGAATAAAGGATTTCATACCTAAGGTGATAAAACTGGACACCATATCAGCGGCGGCATCCACGTCGTTATCGAGGAAGCATAACGACCAGTTAAAACTCTTAAATAAGTTGTTAAGTCCGCTCCAGTCGGCTTTCTCGTATTGCCATACGGTTCTTTTCGGAGATTTTTCTTTAACTGTAAGGTTGGAGTACGAGAAATTAGCTGATATGATGCAGTGGTCCGACGAGCCTAGAGGCGATAATACTTCTAAAGAGTATTTATCAGGGTGGGAGGTAAGAAACAAGTCCAGAGTGTTGGCATTCTGACCGTCAATGTATCAGGTACGCGTGTTGGCTCATTTACAAGCTGGGTTAATTGATTTACCTCAGCGAAGATCTGAACATAAATTCCTTCGGGCGTTGTCTGTCCAGTATGTCGAAGCCAGTTAGAATTGTGAATATTGAAATCGCCCGCAATGACAATTTCAGTATTAGGATACAGGGAGACAATTCTTGTAATGGAGTCAGACAGCGCATCAAACTCGTTAAAAGTCGAGTTGCTATCTAAATTAGGGCTTCAGTAGATGAAACAATAATGAATAATTTGCCTACGGATGTGGAATTTCAGCCATATGAAATTAAATTCCGAATTGGAACATTGGCCATAAGAACCTGGAGTTTGGTAGGCAATATCATCACGTACGTAGATGGCGAGACCGCGGTGGAGAAAGAAACACATTAGGTGTTGATAGCAGCGCATCTTGCTTGCCTCCTTGTGATGGTCTGGTCATGTCACAAACTTTTTATGTTTCGGACAATCGATATGTTGATCATTGTATGTTTTGGCACAAGACTTTCCCAAATTGTTAGTTTCATTCACACCTAATGCACTGGTCAAAGAACATAAAATAATCACCTGCTGGTCTCGGTTCGCCAAAGTTAAAGGACGATGCAAAATAGCCAAACGGAAAAGCACCAATACCAAAGGACATATGAAATCCATCACCAAATCCAAAACCTTGGAAACCTTGCTGTTGTTCTGGTTCAGTTCGCTGACCTGCTGGCCTGGGTGGAACCTTATTTCTGAAAGTAAACAAAATAGAAACAATTTTTGAAAAAAGTTTAAAAGTTGTCCTATATTTATGAACAAACGATAATAGTTGGCAACGTATATGACAACCCAATTGTAAGACGATACGATATTGCATAATGCAGTACAGGTTTGGAAGACAACGCCGGCTTCATCTTCCCGAACCCATCTGTATGGGATAAATGATGATAAATGAATTAAGCAAACGAACTCCTACTTTAAAGCTTTTCTGTTTACATACAGTCGAGGACACGTATTTGATTGACGATAGGCGCGAATGTAATTTGGCATAAACTTCGTCGTCAGTTGCTCTTTTTCAGAAATGAAACAGTTTTAACTTCGAGGAATAGCGTGTCAAAAAGATGAACAATTATAATCGTTTTTAAAGCCACATTGATATGGAATAGTATAATTTGAAGCTTGGTACCTATCTCAACAGCCCAGATTACATAATACATAGTTGAAACTAGAAATACTCGTAGTTCACCTCGTTACTTAAGTCACTTATGATTGTCTTGCTTTTCTATTTCCATTTCGTAATTTTTTGAAAGTGGTTTAATAAACGGCTGACGTGTTCTTACAGCTCACTTTCCTTATAATTTATTCATTGCGATACAAAATACACAGTTATTGTTACCATTGACCCCTTTTAGGCTTTCTACCAATTAAGTATGGAAAATCGTACCTTGGATCTTCCTGCTTCGTGCTATTGCGGCCATATAAGGGAATAACCTTCTCCTTGCTGATGGCAGCCTTACACACTGGGCAAAGCTTTCGAGTGGGACGTGTCTCTAGCCACTGATGCAAGCAGGGCCAACAGAACAAATGTCCGCACATACTGACAACAGCATCCTTTGCCGTGTCCAAGCAGATATTACACTCAAACATTGAGTCATCACGCTTTTCTTCCGGTTTATCGCCTGTTGTTGAGTCGTTAGCTTCTGCTCCATCGCTTGAGGTGGCTGTGGAGTCTTTTTCGTTGTTTCCATTCAATGTTTTAAATCCAATAGGCGGTGGTTGTGACCCAGCTGAAGAGCCCGACGACGATGACGCTTCGGCTGTATAATCAGTTAGCGGTGGTGCCGAAGCCATTGGGAAATCAGTTGACATTGCTGCCCCTTTTTCGAGTTCTACTCGATGCTTAATTTCACCAGTGTAATGACCTTGAACAAAAATTTAAAGAAAAATAGTTAAATATACACAAAACCAAAAGAATTCGGGTAAATAAGTAAAACTGTCAAAAACATTTAGAAAATTGTTTACTGATTTTATCGCAACATATTTAGATATTTTTGGCAGTTCCTTTACATTTTAATCCGTTCCATTTAGAAACAACAACTAAATGAAAATCGAATGTTTAAGTGATAAGAAATTTGCATTTTTATGGGATAAATAGAAATACCCACGTATGTTTGTGTGCACTACGAAACAAACCCGATGTGTTTTCTCCCAGCAAAGAATACTAATTACACATTTTTGTCGAATTTTTATAGTATAGAAGGAATTTTTTTTGTTATTATGTTTTCACTCTGACTTTGCACTTATGTTCAGATACTTACTTTACAAGTGTTACTATTGGAAAAGATAAGATTACAAAAAGATTTGTTCTTTTTTTTTAAATTAAATTAATTTTTTCTCACTCTGAACCTGACGTTTTACTGTATGTACTCGAAAATTAACAAGTGCGTGTACGTGTTCTTGTTTACCACAGATAATTCTGAAGGTATAATAGAGACCTTACATGGGCAGAAGTGTCATAATAGTTCAACTGTTATAATATATGTTTATTTTGTAATGGACGCGTCCACAAAACATACTATTGCGCTTGACTAAAAAGATAATCCACAAAACAAATCGCTGGCTTCGTGGATTAATTGAAAAGAATAAATGTCTATTGATGTCTATGATTGATAAAAATGCACCCGGTTTTGACTTGATAAATTGTGACGGAAATAGCTAAGAGTATAACACTGCGCACTCACACTTTGGCCAATTTGTAAACTTATCAAAATAGCTTAGCTTTCAAATTTTCTTGCGTTCAAATAATGTTAAATATTTACATTTTACCTATATTATTATTATTTATACACAAGACCATTCTTATATCACTCGTATGAAGTGGTGTCTATATATATTGCATTTCAGTATTATCTTAGGAAAAATTAGTGCGTTGTTATTACAAGTAATAACTCAAATAAGCGAAATTGTGTAAGTATACCAATTTAACAAAGAGCCCAACTTCAAAACAATTGACCTGTGCCAACATTATATGAGTTTGACCCTCGGTTTGACCCAATCTTTCCCTAGTAAGCATAATTATATGGGCTGGATAACCTGTTAAGTTGCTTGTATAAAAAATAAAATATATCGTCGGCTGAGTTCTTAAGTGTTCAATCTCCAATTTTTCCGAAATTGAGATTATTATTGATTCTTAGGTTTTTGGCGACACTCTTTCGATTGGTGCAATTAATAGTTTGGGAAATAATTTTTTTCACGTTTTGTTCAATAGACCAAAAACACACGTTTTTTAGTCAACCGATTAGTTCAAATGTTCAAAGTGCCACTTTCGTGTCCGTTTGAACAAATTCACATGGAAAATGACAAAACGTCTAAATAATTCACATTCGTTCAATCTCCATATAAAATAACTTATTGTGGTGCTTCGTATGAATCTCAAAGCAGATGTAGTGGTAACGACATAGCTAGTGCACTAAACAAAATACTGAAAGCTGTACGAGTAGTGGTGGTCAATCCAGATATAACTGGTATTATTCACTGGTCGGACTCCTGTATTCCGTAAAAACATAAATCGAATAACATCATTGGCAATATTCAAATTCCTGGAAGAAAATCCACATTGAACATCGCTTTTCCGTACCTTTGTTACTTATTCGTGAACTCAAGGACATGAATTACACAAATGTGTCCTTAAAAATTATGCAGTGCACGGTAAAAATTTTTGTTTTTTTAATTAGTTACGGTGAATAAGCTAATATACTTACGTCGTTTTCGATTTGGCTTTTCAGATTTTGATCTGAGATTTCAGATTTCTGCAGGCAAACCGAACATGAAATCTGAATTGGCATTAAATTGTCAGCAAAAATAAAACATTGTTGCACTTGCACTCGAAATCCATTTCAATTGATTTTCACACATTTATAGTAATGCATTGCGAAATAATAAAAACTCGATCCCATACCGATTAACAATTCGTAACCGACGCCGTGAGTCATAAACATTGGTGTTGGTGAACGTTTGTGTAAAATCTGAGAAAAAATTTAGATTTCTCAAGCGATCTGAGATAAAAAAAAAGAAGATTTTTGTGGCATGTATGCAAAAAAAGATTGATCTGTTTGCCCAACTGAAAACGACATTAGTGTTTCAATTATGCCACAACTTATTAAAAAGAAAGAGAGATTAAATAAATCAAATAATATAAAACGTGATCTGCCAAAAGTGCAACACAACGAAAGTGTTAAACTTACTTTCTAAAGAGAAAAATACTGATATAAAATCAATGCTCCCTTGGATGCCATTATGTGACGTTGAATTCTACACAATATTATTAACTTATTAGAACAACTTTAAGAGTTCCTTTATTTATCCTCTTTTTAAGTTTTTTTAAGTTGATTGAATTTTGTTATTTACTTTTTAAAACTGAACTACCTCCATACCTGAATTTGAAAAGACTGAATTATTCAAATAATAAAATAAATTCGTGAGTTTTCTTTTCTAAGATCTAAGTCCATACATATTCATGTTGCTTCAGGAAGAGTGCTCTGTGTTCTTGTTTGTTCAATATCCAAAAAATGTTCAATCTCCACTACTTTTCTCAAAGGTTTAGTATATGTATGGGGGCTTGTCCAATCTCCTTTTTGGATCTATAAAAATTATTTTTTTTTTTAAATTATTGTAAGGCATTTAAACGTTCTTTCTGCTACTATTAGAATCAACAAATATATAGTTGTTCTTTTTTTTTGTTTGAAGACGATTGCATATTTAGGCAAAAGCTTACAAGCTAAATTAAGGCAAAAAGTCGTCTGCTGAACATTTTAAACTTTGGTAGATTGAACACTTAAGAACTCAGCCGACGATATGGTCTCAATATTATTAAGTAATTTTTGAGTGAATTTCGACCTGAAATCGAGAAGCGACATTTTATAATAGAGAAGGTGTGTTTTGCTGAGGAAAATCTAAAATTATGATGAATGACTAAAATTACTAAAAACTTTACATCACTATGAAAGTACCTACCTATATATATATTTTTTTTTTAATTATAGGACAGAAATTACTATTATCACGAGTGTTTAAGTACCTATTCGTATTCATTCACACATCTTATCAAAAGATAATAATATTTTGTGTATAGTAAAATGTGTTCTTCAAGTTCAAATTGATAACGTCTAGCTACGAGTAGATGTCACTACATTGATAACTCACGCAATCCATTACGATACAAATATTTATTTTATTTAAGTCTTTGAATATAATATACTTAATTTATTGGGCATCTTAATTCAGATTAGTTTAGATTAGATAAGAGATAAAACATTCACGTATATTGGAATGAGGAAGAATTATAAAACTGTTTCTAGAAGATTAGGTACCTACCTAGTTTTTAATGTGAAAATAAATCAACAATATGCAAATTAATACACACCTTCTTTTTATTATATCATTACTGTAATAATTACCTACATTACTTACTTACCATACCATACACAACATACGCCTCTCACGTTACCGCGATCTTTGGCTAACTGCCTCTATAGTTGCGCACTTCTAGTTAATTTCCCACCTTCAGGCGCACCACCTAAAGTGAGGTATTGGTGGCCATTCGCTTTACGTATCTTAAGTATTTTAGACAACGGATACAGACTTTTCTAACCAGATCGTAGAATTCGATGTTAAATCTCCTCCTCCAAAGCCCAAACGGGACCGAAAACGACTGGAAGAATTTTATGTTAGAAGCGACGAAGAAGATCTTTATCCGCCTTTACTAAAGTCCATACTTCTGTGCAATAAAGCAGGACTGGGATAAAAAGGGTCTTGTAAAGAGTCTCCTTTCTCTACATGGCCTTATTAATATTCTTAGGACAAAGTAACAGCAGTTGGCCAGTGTAATTTATCGCTTGGTTTCAGCTGTGATTATCCCAAGTTCAATATCTTAACATATCTTATTCTTAATTTTCCTTATTCCTTTGTAGGTATTATAATATGATCATATTTACGGAATTGTATTCGAAATGCTTTAATTTCTCTATGGAACCTGACCAACAATTCGAAGCAAAAATGGAGAAAAGAGTATTCAAAATCCGTTTGACGCTTTGAAACAGAAAAAAGTAAAAATTCACCTTGAAAAGTGTCATCATCATACTCTTTTCATCTAGCATATTTTCGTACCTATAGAATAAACATTTTCAAAACGAAAATAGAAACACAATTTTTTTATTCATTTTGCCCGACCAAGAGCATAACCTACCATTTTTCAATACGAATAAATTATATGCTCTATTTATTCGTTTGCCAAGAAATTGTGTTTTTCATTTCTTTAGTGTAAACATGTAGGTTGTTTGTTGCACCGATTGTTTTATGTCTATAAAAAGTCCCCTCTCCACCATGCGCTGCGTTGTTAAGAGTTCATAATATTAATTAATGCTGAACTTTAAGATTCAAAAGCAAATAGCACATTGTGCATTGATTTAGTCAGCTGTAATAAACATCATACTTGAAAATATTTGTGGACCCTTTAGCGCGCTGAAGTTAAAGTGCGTCATTTGAAACATATTCAACTTCTCTTATGGTATAGAGACCGATGCTCGCAACGCTAAAATATACAGTAGCGGTTCACAAATGAATAAATTAACGGAAATTCCGCCACGCCGGCCGGTCGTCCAACGAATTGGCACTCCGCGTTGTTGTCAAGTCCACACTTCACGAGTGCAAATTGATGACATCATCGATTAATCGGAACACGTTCAAAGTCCAAACTGGAAAATACTTCATTCAGTCTGGCTAAACTGCTTCAAAATGGCACCACTTACAATTAACACGTTAGTGGAAACCACCTTTGAACAGAAAACACGCAAGAGAAGTCGAAGCTTGACAGCAACTTTACATAATTCATTAAAGGCATTTTTAATTTACTATTTTTATGTTTTATGTTTTTAATTTAATTTTTTGTTTGTGTTGTTGTTACAATAATAATTTACAATAACTTCTTGATTTCATCATACAGGACAAGGACGAAAGCGCCTCCAGTACCTCTGAGAACGTTGGAGAAAGCGCCCTTGAAGAAGGCACCAGAACCTTCTTGTTTGGCAATGGTTGCCCAGCAGTGAACTGTGCTCTTGTAAATAATTTCAGTTGCCTTACGGCCAGACTGCATCATCATACGACGACGAACTGTGTCGAATGGATAGGAGACGATACCAGCAATAGTTGTAACAACCTTGATAAGAAGAAAACACAAAATTAAACAAAAAATCAAGGCGAAAACACACAGTAAACTTACTTGAGCAATAGCCCAGCTGATGTAGATTGGTGTGTTCTTAGGATCAGGAAGCATACCACGAGCGGTATCGTAGAAACCGAAGTAAGCAGCACGGTAGATGATGATACCTTGCACTGATACACCGAAACCACGGTATAGACCAGCAATGCCGTCAGATTTGCTGATCTTCACGAGACAGTTGCCAAGACCGGTGAATTCACGTTGTCCTCCCTTGCCAGTATCAGCGGCCAAACTGTAAAAATGCAAACAAATAAATAATCCTCCTTTAAGATGGCAATTAACTTCTAACTTACCGAGTACGGGCGAAATCTAATGGATAGACGAAGCACAATGAAGTTGCTCCAGCGGCACCACCGGAAGCCAAGTTGCCCATGAAGTAACGCCAGAACTGGGTGTTCTTGTCAACACCACCCAAGAAAACCTATTCAATTGAGAGATAACATATATGAAATCCAGGCCAAAACACTAGGTTTATAATGTGACACATACTTGCTTGTACTTATCCTTGAAGGCAAAGTTCAAAGCTTGAGTTGGGAAATAACGGATGACGTTAGCCATGTTACCACGCCAGTATGAAGCAAAGCCTTGTTCTTTTGGAATGCGGACAAAGCAATCAACCATGCCCTTGTATTGTTTGTCGGGTGTGATTTGTTTTGAAATGTGCTGCACTTGCAACAGCAATTTCACACGTTCAATTGGGGCGACTGCAGTTTTGGAGATTGCAGCGGAGATACCTCCGGCAGCAAAATCCTTAGCGAAACTCACGGGATCAAAATCCTTACCCATATTGCTGCAAGAAAGACAAAATTTATTTTTAATACATTTTTAATTTGTTGTCATCTAGATTTTTACAAAAACAACAGAGTTGCTGCTTTTATTTTTTAGGTTAAGTTGGGCACACTTTCTCCAGACAGAAAGAAAAACATATTCTTCCGTGAACTATTCAAAAATAGGAAATCTAATTTGTTTTTCTGATGGTGCAAGAGAGTACAGGCATTGACTATTGGATGTGTTTTGGATTTCGCCAACAAGTATTCACATAAGTGCAGCAGATTCTTTAAGACGTCAAAGCGAATGCCTTTTTTTGTCCATTGTGATATGTCCATGAACATTCATGGGTTTAAGTTACACCTTCGTCTTTTGTTAGCTTCGTTAGCAGGCATTGAGTATCTTACGTATTTTTATCTTCGTTTTGACAGCTGGTACCTCATTCCTTCAACCAGTACCCAAATCTCATGGCATTAGGTTCCGAATGGAACCAAACTAACCGAACGCCAAGTTCGATTCATTCTTTCTGTTCTGCGCCTTCATTCTATGCTCCTATTTGAAGTTGAAAGAATAATAGGCGGCGAAAAAGGAATTGTGGAGTATTCTCATGAACATCTCCATCTCCATCGATTATTTGTGCCGATTTTATTGTTAGGATATTTCCTCGCATTATGTTCGGCAATGATACCAACAAGAAAAAACATTGATTTTGTATAAATTGGTAGGTCTCCCGTTCTTTTTTCAGTATAGGTCCAAATTACAACACGAGTCACATACTACATGCATGTACGCAGGATCTTATTATTACTTATTACTGTTTTAAGAATTGAAATTAAAGTGGGAATCGTTGGTAAACACAATAGATTTTGTTCTAAACAATTAAATATAGCTTTTTCTTTGTAAAGACCAATTTAAAAAAGAAATAAAAAATATTGATTGTAATTGTAAGTGATTTGTCGCTTAGTTCGGTGAGAGGATCATATTTGTAAGTAAATCATACAGCCATCGTTATAGCTATGACACAAAATGCGGACTTCAGTCTCAATCTACATAACAAATGAAGTTGCCTCTGCAGCTGGTGTCTCTAGTTATTCCCACTCTCAAAATCGATTGAAAGCCAGCCCGCATTGAAATATATTCGAGGCATAGTCAAAAATCCATCGACAATTATTGTTGAGTTTCCTAAATTAAAAGCTAAATTAGAAAAACACATTGGTTACACAACCGATAGATAAAACTGATATTTGCTTTATCTTTAGAAGACCTTGATGAAAGCAGTTTATGTAATCGCTCAAAGTCTTATACGAAAAAGCACTTTTTTCACCAACTCATGACGTGAAGTCATACAACTACAACGCCCACATGACTTTATTCAGTGTCATGCAAAGCTTATATTTTAACCATAAAATATTTCCACAAACAATTCAAATCACAAGCTAATATACTAATAAGACATAATATAAAATTTGATTAGCGTCTGGGTTGCGTTTATGTAACTTGCCACCTCCCAAGTCCCAACTATCGTACAATCAGTTGATGACGTAACAACTAATTTATAGCTGTAGACGATTTTTTCGCTATTCTAACACCAACCACGTGGTAACTAACAAAAAAAAAAACACACTCCCGTTTCCTTCGTAGATTCTAATCATGGCCTTCCTACCAAGTCTTACTCAAGTAGATATTGTAATTATAATCAGTTAGATTTTTTTTTTTTCACAAAGCACTCAAATTCGATGTTGCATAACCGAGATGGATAATGAAGAAAAAAATCCTCAAAACCATGTTTACACCAAGCTTCAACTGCAGTAGCTCCTTTATTCGATTGAAATTCATTTGAATTGAATTGAAAACCAGTTAAATGCAGAAAATATTACAACTATAAGTAATTGCTATTTGAAAGAGTATATGTACCTATTTGTTTAATTTATCACAGAGCAGTAAGAAAATTATTCACAACACTTCGACTTCGGTCCGGCAACTGATTTGCTTTTTGAAAAATTCCCAATTGCTAACCGAGATAAACCACCCAAGTTCTGCACACAGGCACAGTCACATATACGACGAAAGCGACACGACCGAGAGAACTGTTCTTGAATCTATTTGCAGAACCGTCAAGTTTAGGTCTTTCTCTCTCGCTTTTTTTGCCATCTATTTATCGTCTACATGCGCATTTCAATTTGTGCCAATGGCAAATGCGTCGACTTTTGGCAAGCGCACGTAAAAGCTCTACAGAATTCCACATCTATTCTTATCAAGAAGAAGAAACACAAAAGGTAGGTACCTACGAGGACGAACATTTTGTTCTATAACGGGTTACATAAGTTATTTAACGACACCTTCAGAGCGATAGGAGGTGGCAGGTGGCTGATAACTTTACAGCACGTTTGAGCTTTTGCAGAGCTTCGCCTGTTATAATTGATTGATTAAATTATCAATTCGCCGAGAGTGTCGTTTGACATAGATGTGTCTGCTCTCTGTTCCAGTATAGTGCGTGTAATAAAAAGAAGCTTTTCAGAATGAAACATATGGGATAATACTTTTTACAGAATTTGTCAATAAACGCTTTATGTAATGACTGAAAATATTTCCAGCTTCTGCATGGCCTGCAGTCATAAGTTTTCTGTCGTGTGCAGACCAGGAAGTGAAACTACATATCTGCATAGTTGCATTTATTAAAAAATAAATACATTGCTAATGTTCTTTCCATGATTTGCTGATGATATAACAATAGACTAACACGTAACTATGTGGAGTATCGATTTTTGTTTACACTTTTCTTTTTCAAGAAAAAATAACTACTTTTGATGGTGCACCGAAAGCCAAACACTGAGAAAGATCGAAGATTGGACGGTCCTGTTCCACATTTTTTGTGTTATCTTGTGAAAACAATGGCTTGAATCAGATGCAACGTATATGCGCTTAAGAAACAACACAAATATATTTAGTGAAGTATAATAAAAACAAACCCATGTTAGGAAATGGTTACTTTAAAAATATTTAATTGCAAATGTTGGCCCGATGAAGGTTCATATCTTTTCTTATCTGCAACATAAAGATGCAATCGATTGACTAGATTATAATGTATGTACGGTCATATCTTTATAAATATAAATGATGGAAGATATACATACATTCCACATAAAACTGTTTCCAAGGAGGTTTTTTTGTAAAAGGTCTCTTAACCTAAAAAGATGAAACTGCCGTCATTGCAGTATTTTTGTGTCAAAAACAAAAGGTAAGAAGCATTTCTACAAGGGTTTGCTAAAAACAATGCTTAGCCGCTTTAAGATTGTAGCCCAAATCTCGTTTAGGCGTTTTGTAAACTAATCACACCTAATTAGGAAGTGGTGTCATTATTATGTTTGATTTATTTAAAATCGATGCCAACACAGCAAAGTAAAATAGACAAACAATGTTCAATAACAATATTCAGAATGACTTGTTCGGCACCGCATTCATACGACCAAGGAGTCCAATCCAGCGAGCTCAGAATCTATATACTCACAACTAACTTCCGCTTGAGATTAAGTTTAAAAGTGTAAATCGCAAAAGTGTCAAGTAGGTATGTAGTTACTAAAAAAGTAATGTTTATTTAAACTGGAATATTTTTACTCCAGCTATACCCTTCATACCTACTTTGTTGAAAAATGATAATGGACAAATAAGAAATGTCACACTTAATAGTCTCATGGCACAATGACATCGATTTGATAACAAATTGCATCAGTGAATAACTCATGACACTCTAAGCAACGTCTTCTGACGAAAACACAACAAAACAGATCGTGTATACTGTGCCAATTACTCCCAAAATAAACTAAACTATTCTGAACACCCCCTATTTGATCTTGTGATTTGTTTACTACACAAAATAAAAATGGCTTCCCCTTGTTATGTCACTATGTATTACATATTTGCATCTGCGCATAGCGTCGATGAAAACAATGTTGTATATCAAAAATGCATTGAAATGGATTTCTGGTAATGAAATGTTCGTTTCAATTCTTTTGAGCCTAATACACAAGTTACCTATGTTTGTTTGTACCTACATAATTGCGTAACAGCATTAAGCATGCATATATGAACTCCGAACCAGATCACAATAGCATGATCTAGGTAGGAAAGTTTGTTTATTATGACGAATCTCTTCCCAGTTTGATTTTTTTCTGCCAACCACCTTGCGGGAACCTTTTTGATTTGGTTAACTGTATTCAGCAAATGTAGGACATCAACAGTAGGTATAGTATCCACAAATGGATTCCCAAACTAAACCGTAAACACAATTGCTACTTCGATAACTAGGTTCACATAGGTAAAGTGCTAGGGAAAAGTTCAATGATATACAACATAGAGTACTTGGATGAACATAACTACATAATGTAATGGTATGTACTCTTTCGAAATTAAACCTTTGTCTTCTTCTTTGAGTTGTAACATTTTAAACAATACCCATTACCTACACACATCCATCCATACCCATCTTTCTAGGAAGGTACGACGGAACGAAATTCTGTTGAAATATTTTTAATGGAACACACCTTCAGGCTACAGGCTTTGTTATATGATTATACATCTGAAAATAAGTCCGAACCTGGAGTCTGATGTTGAATAAGTGGTGCAGTATGAGATATATACAGCTATAATCAATCAATCTGACTCTTAACACCAATTTCTAGGAAAAAATTGTTTTGCAACTAAATTGTCATTTCAAGCCTTTCCATAATTCTATCCCAAAGTTAGATTACTCAAAAAAAAAAAAAAAAAAACAATTTATGAATTAAAAACGTATTAAATAAATGCGTACCTACAGCTAAATACATTTATTGTTCAATGAAAACTTCAGAATAACCGTTGTGCTATTACACACCACTCGGTTCATTAAAGCAAGTTTAGCAACCGGCAACGCCAAGCCGAGCCGACAGTCAATGAACTTGAATTCCAATATTGCTAAGCATGTGAAACGCTCGTGCTTTCCAGCAGTCACCACCACATCAACAGAAATTTCTTCAGTTAATCGACTTTATGAATTTTTCCACAATATTTTCGATTATCGTGTTATACCTCTTTATTTTCTAAAAGGAATTGTATAAGTTTCTGCTTCAAACTATATCGCAGCATTCGTTTTGGTCAGATGCCCAATATTACACTACAATCCAAATCAACTTTCGGCCCTATATTTACTTCTGTATGACCGATAGCCAAGAATCAATGGCACGTTCTTTCTCATTTCTCAAAGCAGTGAATCTTCGAAAGAATTTGCCATTTATAAGGACCAACTATAACAAGTACAAGGCTACAAAATATTGCTTTTAAAATTAGCTTACACTCGCTAGTCCAATTTCAAGGCTGATTCTATTATCTTCTAGGTACCTACCTACGGCGAAATACTTTTGCTCTCTTCGTTTTGCAACTAAGTGGTATGGAGTATGGTAAGTGGTTGCTGGTTGGTTACCGAAAAGAGAGAGAAGCGAACGACAATCGACTGTTTCTTTCGATTTCTCTTAACATTTTTCGCAAATCATCCGTTTAGCTCTTTCATTGTGATTTTAAAGAATTACAAATTTTCCATGCCATAGGAAAGTTAAGGAAATATGAAGACGATCAAAGTACAATAGACCATCATTTTTACCCAGAGCTACATAATTCACTTACATAATAAAATTATGAATAACGTCCGTAAAAAAATTTGATTTCTTAGTAGGTACATAATTCCGATAGCGAAGCGACACATGACACGGGCTGACGTAGTTAAAATGGCCGAAGCTCTCTACAAAAATTCCACTCGTTCGTCACGTGTCACTTTCTTTTAAAAGGAATTTATCTACTTTATAAAATTAAAGAATTCCTCAAAAGTTAAAAGGTTTATCAATTAAACGTTAAAGATAACCAGATTTATAAGACATTGGCTTCTATGGTTGTATAACCGAATTAATCGTTTTGCAAACATGCGTCATAGAAATTAGCAAGAATTGCAATTTTACCAGGGGAAGCGGCCACGCTGCAACTATAATTATTGCAAGTGTCAATTGAAGTCAGCAACGTCTGTGCAATTATTTGAGAAGAAAACTGTCAACGAAAAGTAAAATACAAAAAAAAAACACTGACTCAGTTATTTTGTACAAAAATTCGTCTATGGACAAAACTAACCCAGTTTCTTATTATAAATTTACATTTAAATAAAACAACCCAAACAATGTCAAGAAAAGTTGAAGTGAAAAGCAAAGAAAAATTGTTACATAATCCATCACTTTCATTGGCCGCATGAGCGGAGCGATGGATAAAAATCAATTATATCGCCAAACATTTGTCAAGTTCGGCACACTGTCAATCACACTTATTTGTTTATAAATTAACAATTTTATTGAAAGAATTTGTTCAATATATACCTGTATTTAGTTTATTTCAAAACGTCACAATTTCAAAAGAACTTCAAAGAGAAAATGCAATTTTCTTCTTTGGTGTTTGACAACTCGCGTGCTCACTTGATGACCGCGGTTCTTAAAGTGATGGAGGAAACAAGGCAAAATGGTGGAAAATGGGTATTTTTAGCATCGAGCTTGCGGTTCAATTGGGAATCGGAAGCACCAACTATAAGATATGGAAAGAAGTTTTGTTCAAAATGACTGAGTTTAGTAGAGAATAGAGAGCCGTCATTTATAAAATATAGGTAAGTGAGTGTGAGATCATTTTATTAATGTGGCATCTGGCATTCGATTGGGCGCTCTCAGAGCATATTTTATCATTTTTATGTTCATTTGGTACAGGAAAAAGCAATCTTTTTCAGATTTCAGAGCACTTTTGCGAATCTAGATAATTTCTCAGATTTACCAATACAAGTGCGTTTGAGTTTGACAAGTCATGGAGTTTGTTTACATTTTTAGTGATTTTGTTCTACAGCAAAGAAAGGCATTGCATAGGGTGAATCTATTTTTGTAAATTATTTATGTATAAATATTTAGACATCATTCGGGACAGATATTGCTAATGTTTTAATACAAAATTTAACCAGTGAATGGAAATCGCTTAGAAAAGTGTCGAAGACTATACATATTCAAATCGCACGAATATCAACACAAAAAATAGCAAGTGACGTTTTTATGTTCGATTAGCCACACGAAATCTGGAATCTGAGAGCAAATCTAAAGAAGCCGAAACGAATAGGTACCACATAAGCCACACAGTTACAATTTCGTCACGTAAACATTCGAGATATACGTATTTTCGTCGGCCGTCTTATTCATGCTGTACATACGTTGGTATTTTTAGAGCGATGGCTTAAGAAATTCCGTGCTCCTATAAAAACAATATGGCTCCCTGAAGTCATGAACGAACAAATACTTGATATTTATTTCGTATAACTGATTGATGAATTGTTGGTTTTATTTACTGAAACTAGCTATCACTCCTATTTCACATTTTTTAAATAAGAAATCTAATATTTCTAATGTTTTCAAGTAATTGCAGAAATGTTGGTGGCCGCAAATTCTGTTTACTACCGTTTTACGTATCTACAATTATGGGTAGAACCAGAACATCCATGACACTAGGCCTGGTTTAGGCCGTTTAGGCGTCCGATTTGTGATCTCATGCTTGTGCCTTTATTAGCTTGGACAGCAGACAAACAGATCTCTCTGTATATGCAGTATATTTAGTTGCATAGCAATGCACAAAATTAGAATGTCATTTTTATGGAATGAATATTTGTGGTCTTTTAATCACGTTTACCGACATTCTGTCATGAAGATATGGTTTTCGTCCCATCTATACCTATCATATTCAAAAATTTAGCGACCACACACCTTTGCTGTGGAGAAACGGAATGGAACTAGGCACGCTAAAACTTAGCGCGAGCAGGATACTAAGCTTAACAATAAATAAATAAAGTTAATAAACAACTTGCTCGTGGAACTCGTCCCGGGCTACGAACGATTTACCTATACCTAGGACAGGAGACGGGTTGGTACAGGCAGGTACAGTACAGGTACCTACCTACCTATATTTTTGGTTAAGACAAAATTGAATCGGTTTAAGAGTTGGTCGTGCGGCAAGCGGCACGGCATACCAAACCAATACCAACTGTGAAATGCTTACGTACGGGTAAGTTCGTAAATGCTAGAACTTGCCTTTTATATTATATACAAATGTTTTTTTTTTTTATGAAAATATTGTTTTTATCAGGTTTTTATTACACACTTTATAAAAATTAGACAAAGAAAATCATTGCTCATGAATTTAATGGCAAGACTATTTTAGGTTAAACTCAAAATAGAAAGTGGTATGATTTGTAATGATTATTATTCAGCTATTCAAATGTATCTAGTATATTATACTTTAATCCAGCCACTATCATCAGTCAAAATGAACCATCGTGGCTGCTGATTTCTGACTCATACTTATCTCTAAGCGATGCTCTAGATTCTGGAAAACCCAATCTGCAATTTGTATCAAAGAAAAATTAATGCAGTGTCATACATGACTAATAATAAATAATTCGACAGCTGGTAGATAAAACCATTATCTTAATGTTTGCTTAAGTACTTGAACTACAAGTTAGGCAAGATAACACGCCTCAATGCAGTGCTGGTGATTAAATAGGTTTTCTCGATTAATTTCAATGGAGGTGCTTGTTTTTGGTTCAACAATTGTCGATTTTATTTGGTAATTAGTCTTACTTTTTCACCTGATCTTAAATGGATTTATTGACACCATTTCTAGTTATGTTCACCGTCTGCCGAAGGCTGGTGAAACATTGCATGGAAGCTCATTTTCGACTGGATTTGGTGGAAAAGGTGCTAACCAATGCGTGGCCGCCGCTAAATTGGGTGCTAAAACTGCAATGATTGCCAAGGTTGGCGATGACGCTTGGGGTAAGAACTATCTGGATCACCTTCAAGATGAAAATGTGAACACCGATTACATCGAGATATGCCCTAATGAAGTAAGAATAATTGTCATAATCACTGTAAAGGCATCATAAGTATTTTGTAGACGACAGGAATAGCTCAAATATGCGTTGCTGATGGCGGAGAAAACCACATTGTAATTGTAGCTGGCGCAAATAACTGTCTTTCAGTAAACGATGTAAAAAAGTCGGCCGAGTTATTCAAGACATCAAAGGTAGCTTCGCTTTTTTACCCCCACAGATATTTAATTTCTCTTCCTTTTATCAAAGATTCTAATTTGCCAATTGGAGACGCCTATTGAAGCAACAATATCAGCTCTAAAGCAATTCCAAGGTATTTCCATTCTAAATGGTGCACCGGCTTTAGAGGACATTCCCGCGGAACTGCTGCAATACTCGTCAATATTCTGTGTCAATGAAAACGAGGCAGAATTGATAACCGGCTTTCCAATTAACAGCATAGGGTATGCTTTTCTTGAAAACACTTGAGCCCATATTATCAACTCACTTTACAGAGATTCAAAGGCAGCCTTACTTCATTTAATTGAAATGGGTGGCAGCACAGTTATCATTACTCTTGGTCCTCTTGGCGCTGTGTACATGAAAAAAGAAAACACTCAAGAAGTTATTCACGTTCCAGCGGCAAAGGTAGACAAAGTTATTGACACCACTGGAGCTGGCGACTCATTCATTGGATCTTTGGCTTTCTACCTAGCAACTCATCCAGAACTGCCACTGCATCAGCACATTGGTGCAGCATGTCAAGTGGCATCCTATTCGGTGCAGCATCCAGGCACACAATCAAGTTTCCCTGACGCCAAGAGTATTTCCATTAACTTTACTGAAAAGCAATTCGAATGGACCGCCCATTAAAGACATGCGAAGCTGGTATATATATTATTCTCCATCTATATTTGTCACAAAACAGATTATATGATACACATTTGTCAATGGTTTTCCAAATACAAAAGATGAATCGATAAATTATAAAAAAAGTTAGTCTATTACTTTGTTTTTTTATGTATCATTATAATAACACATTTCGGTGGTATGAAGTGGTTATTTTTTCCCAGATTTCTTAATGCCACCACCGATAAGGGGACCCTTTTGAGCTGCCTTCTGCTTTGCCTGCTCCAATGCTTTCTGAGCATCCTTCTGCTTTTGTTTGAAAGCCATATCATTTTCGTCCACGTCTTTTTCACCCTTTTTGGGGGCTTTTAACGGCTTTTTCTTACCACCTTCACGACCAGACATTTTCAAACGTTGTTATGGTAAACCTAAGATGAATCGAAATTTTATTAGCATTTTTACGAAAAAACAAAAAAATAATCACCAAAATTCAATCCAGATTCCAGACACTCAAATTTGACACTACACTCAAGCATGGGCACATGCCTAGGCTAGAAGACATTTTCGAAAAAGAGTACTAGATTAGTTATAAAAGTAGTAGGTTTCAGAATCTATCAAAATAGATTCGATTTCATCAGGCGTGTTTCGGATGTGAGTTACAATTTTCATACAATCAAATTTAGCTTTCAGAAAAATCGTCCAAATATTATTAGAATTATAATTTTTGCGAAAGGTACCGACTTACAATTTAATGTTCAGTCTCAAAGTCTCAGGACAGTAAGATAATCTGTCGGATCTTGTTAAGAAGAGTATTCGAATCCATTCTCGAACCGATAAATAGACATAGACAAACATTTATTGATCGAGATTGCTTTTCATGTTCGATATGCCACAAAAATCAATCTTTTTTTTTTATCTCAGATCACTTTTGAGAAATCTATTTTTTTTTTTTTCAGATTTTACACATACTTTCACTAACACCAATGTTTATGACACACAGGGTCGGTTACGAATTGTTTATCATTGGAAGGATTGCTTTTTTAACTGAATTATTTATTTTACGCGTAGGGGATCAGGGTTTTTATATTAAATTATTTCGAAATGCATTACTATATTTGTGTGAAAGTCAATTGATATGGATTTCGAGTGCAAGTGCAAAAATGTTTTTTTTTTGCCGCCAACTCAAATACACACAAAAACCAATATAATTCAGATTTCATGTTCGATTTGGTAGCAGAAATCCGAAATCTCAGATCAAAATATGAAAAGCCAAATCGAAAACGACAAAAGCAAAGTAGGATTTTTAGCACGCTATTACAAACTGATTACAACAGCTACTTTGAGTCCTCGAAGTGTCAAGTAGAGCGTAGTTGTTGCAATTGCGTGCTGAAAATCCTACTTTACTTTGCTTTTCTGAGATCGAAGCTCAACAAACAATCCTAATCTGCCTAATATAACCGATTTTTTATGGTTCCTACAAAACGATAGTATTATTAGGTAAATAAAATCGATCGTCTTGGTCTATATGACACGACAATATCACATGTAAGAACAAATGCATGTTTTTCGGAACTACATTTAAATTATGCTTTGAAATATACTGAAAAAATCTTGTTTATACGATACAGATCTTCCCAATGAGTCGAAGAAATGGAATATTACGAAATTCATGTGAATACTTGTTTTTTTTATAAAATTCGACAGCTTTTCGACATCGCAATGCATGGGATCTTATATTTTTACGTCGTTATTTCTTATATCGTCACGTGACTGCGTATATAAGCACAGAGTACTTGTGGTGAGATCCGAATTCTGAAATTGTATGGTCCAATAATAGGTACCCTAGGTACAGCTGGGATGATTTGTTATTTGTAGTAGTGAGTTAGCTAATGTCGTTTTCCATTGGGATTTTCAGATTTTGTTGTTATTAGATTTCAGATTTTTCATGGCTAATGGAATGTGCGTGTTTTAAAAGTCAACTGTTCTTAAAACTGGAATTTGTGTTTATAAAAATCTATTCAATTTTTGTTGATGTCCATTCCACAGACTTGTCATCTAAAAGCATCATAAGTTAAACACACTAAAGTTTGACAAATGACAAATATTTCAGTGTTAGGGTAAGTAGGTGTATATCTTGCTCAGAACTGCTTCAACTCTAAAATAAGTGTTTTTTTTTTGTGGCCAATGGAACAAAAAATTTGATAGACAGCTCTCAAAAACTGCTCTGAATCTTTTTCTGTCCGACATAAGTTAGCAGAACTGAAAACAGATCGAGGTTTTAATGTTGAAAGCAGTGATCTATGTAGATCATGGAAACAAAACAAAAAGCCCCTAGTATTGAATTCGGTGTTCTTTCGTCCCAAAAGAATTTTGTTGCAAGTTTATTTATTGTAAGCGTCATCTTTTATTCATGCTGCGTATTATAAAGCAATACAGCATCAGTGTATTTTTCACAATGTAGGCAACCCATCAGTTGAATCAGTCAAAATGTAGTTCTCGATGTAATTACAAAAATGAACGCATTCCGCAAGGTATGGTCAAGGAGAAAAACACTAAAAAAACGTTAACTTTCAAAATAAAATTTCTTTATTTGCAATGAAGATGGTAAGTTATAAATGTTGATAACAATATATATATTTATATTGACATTGACCCTATAAGAAAGCGTCGCCAATAGATAATTCCCCCAAGAGTGGCATACTTTTTTTACTTTGTAAGAAAAATACAATATTTCCGTTACTACATACAGATGATCTGCAGACTTTTTAATTTTTTTTTTTACAAGATGTACTTTTTTAAATATAAAAATTGCCTACACTTCAATGGGAACGACACAGTTAAACTAAATATTTTACATCTTCCGTTATACGTAAAAAATAAAAATTAAATGTTGTCTTATGCTGTTGTTAGACTGTGTTGGCGGGCTCAACAAATTCGTGCACCAAGTCGAGTTCATCAATGAGCTCGAGCAGAATTTCGATATCCTCGAAGGTCTTGACAGTACTCGGGGCACCAATGAGTCGAACGTTCTTTCCATCGATATTCGTAAAGAAAGTCTTCATTTTGAATATGACTGCACGATCGTATGGCATTCGGGTTTTCGATTTCTTCTGCGTCATACGACGGAACATTACACACGATGGTTGGTATTTTTCGCGATCTTGTTCGGGTATAGATTGGTCTGATAGATCACCGATAAAAGGAATCATAGGAGTCTTGCTTGCCACCTGTGTGGAAAGCTTGTAGACAGTTACCTTGGTGCTCCAGGCGCTGGATGGAAGCCGAATGGATTTCACCGCATTAGCAAGGGTGATAAGCGGGATATCAAGCTGGTTCTTGACCACTGGTTCCTGGGTTTCGGGGATATTAATAACATACCACGTTTCGAAGCATGTGATTTTTTTGATGAGTTTGTTACCCTGTCGCTGAACGAATACCTTCTCTGGTGGGAGTTTCCGTGGTACAGCTGGTTTCATCGGGATTAGTTTGTTGGCTCCAACGTTTTCCTTTACCATTTGAGTTTTTTCTATGGGGTCGTCGGTGGGTTCACACTGCACATCATTATCTAGCTTGCCGAGGATCGGCCTAACGGGATAAGTTCGCTTAGCGACAACTGAGTTCAGGATACGTGGCGCTGGCTTTTCAGCGACTGCTTGCACTGGCTTCTTCACTGGGGGTGAAATCGCTACACGAGTTTGAATCTTGGGTTCGGGCTTAGATGGGAGGTTGTTATTAAGAATCGTCGATGTGGGCTTCTTTGGGGGAAACGGAGCGCGTGGAGGGGGATTCCGTAACTTGACGGGGTCTATTTTCTCCGAAAGGATCGTGGTATGTCCAGTCTTACGACGATTCACCTTGTTGATTGAGTTGGGTGATATTGCGCCCTTATCTTCGTCGGTGTTCTTTTGTATGAGACAGTCGCCCTTTTTGTTGATGATGTCATGAATATTGACTATTGTAAATGTTGGCATTGTTTCAAAGTCATCCTGGGTACTCGCCGAATCAACTGATTCGATGTATTTCACTGCAGCTGATGCTGCTGATGCAGGCGATCGCCTTACGGTTTGTGGAGATTTGATAATTTCCTTTTGCGTTTCCTTGGTGGCAGGCGCTTGACTTGATTTGATTGCATTAAGACCTTGAAATACTCTTTTCTGACTGAACAAACTTGAGGCTGCTGGCGATTGATTTCTAGGCTTAATTAAAGTTCGGGATAGTTTGTTGGTGTCGCTCTTGACTACTGACACCGGCTTGGCGTCATTAGCATCATACAACGCAATGTTAAGACGTTTATTTCGTGCGAGAATTGATTCTACGGGCTCCAAATCGCTATCAATTTCATCTAGTTTCCGCTTTTTAGCTGGTTGTTGCTGCTGAACCACTGACGACACAGGTCGTTGTAGGGGCGTTTGTTGGATAATTTTTCTTTGCTCAACCTTTGGTTTTGCAATTGGCTTCAAGACTGGCGGAGGGGAAACATTTTTCTTTGGACGACCACGCTTCGGACCTGAAACTGGAGAATTGTTAAAAGACTGTGGAGTGCCCCTCGGTGGGCGCCTCGGTCTTATATCATCATTTTCGGAAAAATCTGAGCTGTCTCCTTCCAACATAAAGGCATCATCAGCATCGACGTCCTCATCATTAGATTCGCTTTCAATGCTGGTATCATCCAGGTCATTGTAGAAATCCTCATCCGATTCATTTGCATCCGTGTCGTCATATGCTATGCTTCCTTTGGTTCGATTTACTTTTGATTTCGGGGTTATGATGTCCGCATTCGAGTATTTTGGGTTGGGTTTTGGAGCCCTGCGTGTCCTTGTTGACGCTACGGTTGTAGGAGGTTCTGGCACTTTTTTTACAAAGTGACTGGGAGTATCCCGCAAACTTTGCTGAACTTTTTTCACAACTTGGGGACTCTGTGGTCGTGTTTTCGATGCTGGACCTGGTTTATTTAGTAGTCGTTTTTTCGAAGCTGGACCGGGTCTATTCATTGGTCGTTGAATAACTTTCTGCATGGAAGGGCTTGGGGTGTTTAGTGCAAGTTGAAGTGCTTTCTGCACAGCTGAACTAAGTGGTATACTCTGCGGGCGATCTTGTACTTTTCTCGCGACAGAAACTGGCGTAGGCGGCACTTTTTTCACAATTTTATTGTGTATTTTCGCTGGGCGCCCGGGATGTTCTTTTAAAATTTCACTTGATCTACTCGGCGAACGTCCTGGAAGTTTCTTCACAACTTGGCTTGCCGTATGTTCTGCACGTTCTTGAAACTTTTTTCCAACAACACTCTGTGTACTCTTCCAAGATTCTTGTCCTTTCTTTAAAACTTGACTTGTTGAATTCAGCACACGTTTCTGTAAAGGGACAGTTAGCTTTCTATTTGCGGGTATACGCTCCACTGATGATAACGACGCTAGCTTTGCCTTGCCCACTTTTGCCAGACGCACAAAACACGGTTTAGTCTTTTTCTGTTCGACAAGTGTCTTTCGGGGTTTTCGACCCACACGCATTGTTAAACTTCTCACCTGAAATTAAAAATTAAACAATTTTAAAACTGATTGCCTGAAAATTTTGTTAAAATTTATGAAATACGATTTCTATTTTCACTATAATTGGTGGCTACGTACTGTACGTGCGAGCTGATGGGAGAGAATTCCCGCGCTGTAATTTAATGTAATAATACAGATCGCGAGTGAATTATTTTACTTCTAAATCAAACCAACATCCGTTCCCTAGACATTTAACTTAATTTTAATAAAACAGTTTCTCTAGCGATAAAGATTTATTCGATTTATTTTTAACTTAAATGATTTTAGCTGACCAAATACAAGCAACGCTATTATGACATTTTTCCAACGCACACACAGTTCAGTCGAACTCTACAAAAGTCAAATTGGAAACAACAATGGCCGACCGATGACATTGTATTTGGAGAGTTGTTGCGGCTGTGTCCAGTAAGGCAATAAGTATAGCATTAAATTTTCAACGTATTCAGATAAAAATAGATATTAAAAAATACATTGATCAACAATTTTGTAATTTTTATAAACCTAATTACTGATAGGATATGGAATTTTAATTTTATGTTTTTGAATGCCAATTAGCTCGGTTTAACTGTTTTTGACTTTTACATGCAATGACAATGTGACAAAATAAATATTCACGTTAAATTTGTGTCCTATTGTTTGTTCAATAATTGTATAATTAAAAAGCAATCTGGGATCCAAAAATTAAAATAACACTTTTATCAGAATGAGTAATTTAATACCAAGACATAATTTGTATTGAAGTGCGGCAACGAAATAGTTTGAGAGCCCTATTTACACTAATTTTAACGAAATATGTTACAATTGTCTTTATTGCTTTTGCCAGGTTTTTGCATTCAAATTCAAGCAGCATTAAAGCAAACAGCAGGTCCCTAAGCCTAGAAACTTGAGTTTCGCAGTGGCTTTTGAACCTAGAAACCACTTGCTCAAAAATCCATTGAAGGTCCATATTTCAATTTGGCAAACAGATCAATCTTTTTCGGAAATAATACTTTTTTTTACGTTCGATATGTTTGCTTTATATGTTCGATTTGACAAAAAAATTAATCTATTTTTTTTTATCTCAGATCACTTTTGAGAAATCTAAATTTTTTCACAGACTTACTTACAGACACTTACTTTCACTAATTCCAATGTTTATCGCTGAAAGGATAGCTTTTTTGGCTGAATCATTGATTTTACGGATCAAGTTTTTATACCTATTTATTTATTCCGAAATGCATTACCTATTATTAATGTGTGAGAATCGATTGAAATGAATTTCCAGTGCAAACGAAAGTTTTTTTCTTGCAATTAATACACACAAAAGAACCAATCGACGATTTTATTTTCGATTGAACAGACGAAATCTGAAATCTCAGATAAAAATCTAAAAAGATAAGTCGAAAACAACATCGTACCAAACGAACATAAGAAGCATATAAAATAAAAAGTGCTTTGAGAGCGTCCAATCGAATACCACATTATTCCTCTATTGAGTGGCCATATTTTAATTTAGTTTTTGCTATCAATGCGCCTTTTCAGCTGGCATTCAATCTACGTGGAAGGTTTCACTAAATGGTGCTGTTCTACCTAGTGGGCATTCTATTTGTATGCTTTAGAGATAAGCTACCAAACCTTTAACCAAATGTTGGACATTTGTCACACCATGTACTCGATTTTAAACTTTAAACTTTGTGTTCAGGCGAAATCAAATTATGCGTGGAATAATAATTGTAGTAAGAGTAGCAATAGAGAAAGCATTGTCATTTGAAAAAAAAAAAAAAACATTATGTGGAATGTTAATTGAGAAAATAGTAATTTAATTCTTTAAAACAACACCGAATTTTCGATTCTCATTTCCATACACGTACAAAGAATGGGGACGTTCGGATACCTAGTTTATGTAAAACGTCAACTAGATTGGTCGTGACTATGAATCCGAACGCGTTGACTAAGCTAGTTGAATTGTTTTTGTATTCTCGCGGCCAGTGTTACCTTTGTTTGAATTTGCGCTTTTTTATTTGGAAAAGCCCCTTCATAAATTTTTAATAAATTGCTATTTTCAAAAAAGTACATTTAAAATGTAACACGGCTGACAATCACTACACTATTATAGTGTTATGCGAACTAATGGTTGTTAAATATCATGTGAAAATTCTAAATTACCAGAGTGGCCTTAGAAACCACACCTTTTTCTCTCTTCGCGCCTTTTTTCGACTCCTCAGAATTCAGCAACGGCCACTCTGTTTATTTTAAATTTGACTCTTCGAAATGTCAACTGAGTACGCAGGCAGGATTTTCTTGACTAGATTGGTCGGCTTCCCCTCCATAAACGTCAACTGCAAAAACTATACACGTGAACACTCTGGGCCAATAAAAACTGAGACGCATCTAGTCAGACAGCTGTCAGACTTACTAAACTACGAATCCGAACGTCCCCAATAATTGAACGATAAGCAATTTAGTGAAAGTATATGTTAATCTGAGGAAAAATCGACAAAAGTTTTAATATCGATCACAAAAATATTGTTTTTTTTTTTCTCAAAAAAATGTTTGATTGTGCCAAATCGATAACCACAGACCAACCAGACAGCACCAGACAGCATACGATTCTAGTACATCGGCAAAAATACATTTTAGTGTAATAGATTATAATCTATGTAGAGATTCGTGGTAACTTTCGAAAACAAAACGTCAGTCATTTGGTGTCAAAAAACACAAAACAAAAAAAATTAAAATCATCAAAAAACGCAATCGTCATGGCCGCTAACCTACAGAGTGTTGAATCACTATTTAAGGAATTAAAAACAGAATGGACTAAAAAACCCGTAAATCTCAAGAAATGCGGTTCTCTGCTAGATAATTTAAAGGTATTTCCTAAATTTTGAACAAAAAAATTCTTGCTACCTAACCTAACTTTGGACTTTGCTTCACAGATTGCTCTAACAAAGCTGTCTTACTTGCCCACTAGCAATGCAAAGACTCCTAAGCAAGAAATGATCCTTGCTCGCGATGTACTTGAAATCGCTGTAGAATACAGTGTAGCAAGTAAGGATATTCCAGCTTTCGAGAGATATATCTCGCAGCTAAAATGTTATTACTATGATTACAAGTAAGAAACTCCTTTGTCTTTGCAATTATTAATGAACTCTACTACCAGAATTTTGTACGTTTTCTCCCTAGACAAGAAATTGGTGAATCAACAAATATGTACAAGTTGCTGGGACTTAATTTACTTTTCCTTTTGTCTGTGAATCGAGTTTCTGAATTCCACACCGAATTGGAGCTTTTGTCAGCCGAAATTATCCAAACAAATAAATTTGTTCGTCCGATTTTGGCTCTGGAACAGTACATCATGGAGGGTCGTTATAATAAAATATTCCAAGCAAAGGTGAGAGAAGAAGTACTATTACTCTGGGGATCGGTAAGCAGGCATTTTCTTTCGTGCTCGATTCGATATTAGTCGATTGACGTGTAGAGTAGAGACAAAATGCAGCATTACCGCCGTGTGAACAATGAACTGGGCCAGTGGATGATTCTTTTCACGTTTCACCTTTTACTCAAGACATTAAATAAGAAAAGCAAAATGTATTTCTTCTTTTACAGAACAGTGCACCATCAGACATTTATAACTACTTCATGGACATGCTCTTGGAAACAGTACGCGATGAAATTGGTGCATGCATTGAAAAGTCCTACGAGAAGATATCTGTAAGTGAAGCAGCGAAACGTCTCAATCTCAAGACACCAACCGAAGTAAAGGCATTTGGTGTGAAACGCAACTGGAAACTAGCTGGAGATGTTTTCAATTTCATTGACAAGACCGCGAAGCCCAAAGAGGCATTGCCGTCCGTTGAATTGGCCGAGCAGGCAATTTTCTATGCGCGAGAATTGGAAATGATTGTTTAATAATGTATTTCTAGTATTTTCTTCAACCAATAACGAAAACTATTTCTATGCTTTTCTTTAAACTTTAACTTTATATTTCATAAATAAAATATTCATCTGGAACAGCTGTTTTACTTTCGGTTTGCATTAGGTTGAGGGCATCGGTACTTGGCCATCTCGACTTCGGCTTCAAAATAGCTAATACGGCTGAAAGAAAAGTATTCGGGTACTTTGTATTCTCCAGTTGCAGATGCACCTGGGCCCACTGGTTCTGTGGTTGGTTTCACACAACGGCTGCTCAATCCGGGTACGTTAGAATTGATGCCAGCTGGTGCTGGTGGAGTGGTGGATCCAGCTCCTGCTGTTTGACTATAAGCGCGGACAAGGTGTATTAAACGTGGTCTTAAGAACATGGTGAATTGTTCTTATTTTATCGAACTAAAAGTGTAGAAGTGTAGATCAGACTAGAAGCAATAATCACGTAATCGACTGTCAGTTTTTGTAATTTTTTTTTTTCCATTTTCTTGACAGGTGTCACTTTTGCAGAGAGCTTCAAACTGTGAATAGAAAGAGAAGTAGGTAGGTACATAAAGTAAATTTTGGAGATAAATAGTAGTTTGTAAAGGTGAGTGCACATCAAAACTAAATTGATGCTCTTAACATCATTTTTTTTTTTTTATTAGCCGTGTTTTTTTGAGCTTCTATCTCAGCAAAGCAAAGTAAAGCAGGATTTTCAGCACGCAATCTCAACAACTATTTCGAGTCTCGAAGTGTCAAGTCTATCGTAGTTGTTGTAATTTGCGTGCTAAAAATCCTACTTTACTTTGCTTTGCTGAGTTCGAAGCTCAAAAAAACTGGCCTATTGTTAACTTACTATACCATAATGTCAATAAATGAGTGTTTGAGACGAATACTATATCAACGTTGTATTAAGTCCGTAAAGAGGACGCTTTTTCCTTTCAGGATGGTTTTTTTTAAGTTCATCATGTTTCTATTTTGGACGTTTCTGTATGCAGATCCAGCAAGAGAAATTATAAGTTAGTCCGACGTCAGCGGTCTCATTCCGGGACAGTTTTGTTTTGCAGCACCTACCTACATATCTGATGTCAAAACCACATTGTAATAGACTTCTTCAATATCTAGTCTACTCCAATCAGAGTTCTCTACAATCAACAAACGCGAGGCTCGAACGAAGTCGTCTGACGAAGGAAGAGTGCGTTTCGTGAAAGAATATAGTTTTATTTTTTCCACTTCTCTTTCTCTAGGTAGCCATTTTGGTCGTCTGCGTTGTAGTAGTGAAAAAATATTTTTCACAAATAATTTCTCGTTTTTGCTAATATTTCCTTTTGAAAAGTGCATTATTATTTTTAAATTCAAATAACACAGTTTTATATTATTGTCATATAAAACAATGGGAGCAGATGGTAAATAATAAAATTAATATGTACCATAATACAAAATGAAAAATCGATGTGTTTTAGCAGACCGTGATAGACGCCGCCACCGATCTCGTTCGCGAGATCAGCAGCGCCGACGATCTTCCAGATCACGTTCACGTGAGCGTAAACGCCCTCCATCTCGTAATCGTCCTGGTCACAGGTCTCGTCGTCGTAAGCCATCCTTGTACTGGGATGTTCCGCCACCGGGCTTTGAACACATAACCCCACTACAATACAAAGCTATGCAAGCCGCAGGACAAATTCCCGCTAATGTAGTCGCAGATACACCGCAGGCAGCAGTTCCTGTTGTGGGATCCACCATCACTAGGCAGGCGCGTCGCCTTTATGTGGGCAACATTCCGTTTGGTGTTACGGAGGAGGAGATGATGGAGTTCTTCAACCAGCAAATGCACCTATCTGGTCTCGCGCAGGCAGCCGGCAATCCGGTACTGGCTTGTCAGATCAATTTGGATAAGAATTTCGCCTTCTTAGAGTTTAGATCGATTGACGAAACAACCCAGGCCATGGCGTTCGATGGAATCAACTTTAAAGGGCAGAGCTTGAAGATTCGCCGGCCTCACGATTATCAGCCGATGCCTGGAATGACCGACAGTCAACCGATTAATGCTCCAACTAATGATTTCCACTGTACGTTGAAATTACATCCTATCGGAATTACTTGATATTAATTGGTTTTTTTTTTGTCTTATTGCAGCTGGAGTCATTTCAACGGTCGTTCCAGATTCGCCACATAAAATATTCATTGGCGGCCTACCCAACTATCTCAATGAAGACCAGGTAAGTGTTTGGGACTCGATTAAAGAAGGTTTTCTTTTCGATGAAATTCAGATTACAGTTTATAGTGTAACAAGTTTATCATATTTTTGGACAACATTCTTGGTGGCATGGACTCAATTCAATTGTAATTGCACTTGATATTGGGCAATGGGGAACTCAGAAAAGCAAAGCAAATCGGGGAACAAAATTGGTGTCTCTTTTTTTTATCAAGTGTTGGACGTTTTGCAGGTTATTTAGGTTATCTGTGCGGCGGCAGTGTATAGTTCTGGTTCGTGGTATTCAAACATTTTCTTTGTTCTCCTTAAAGCATTTCAGTGAATGGAATTAATTGCAATTTAACTGTTTTCAGGATTTTTTTTTTCGAAAACGCTGCAGCTATGCGCACAAGAGCAACCAATTTTAGGGTTTCTAATTTGATTTGATCTGTTACTTGTGTTGAGTATGGCGATTAAGAAATCTGTAAATACCTCTTCTTTAGTTAACCATGTAAATATTGGGTCTTGTTTGGATAGTACGTATTTCAAAAAAAGATGTTCGTAAAGCAGTCAAGAAAGGGTACATCTAAAAGCTCTCAGAATAGCGAATGTCTAATTTATGCACAAAATGCATGCGAATCGTTGAATTCATGACAGAACTATTTTCTTAGAATCGCCTGTCGTCCTTAGGAACTTCTTTTTCTGTGCAAAGAAATGGAGATTACTTTTTTATGCCCTTGGCGGTGGCGCTATAATTAGGGATCTCAAGAACTAAACGGGGCTCTTTGACTCCGTAGTCCGTCGGAATTGGATGTCTAGATGTTGGAGCCATTTTAGGCACTTGAAGTTACTTAAAATCTCGGTTTTTAAAAGTCTGAGCATAAACAAAACGAAACTGCAAATTCTTGTACTTTGTCATAAAAACAAAAGGATGGATACCGTCAGGCTTTTCTTCCGTGATGTCATATGTAACAACGGACGGGGTCCTTTGGTGCCCCGTAATTGTTCCTTAACTTGAATACCAGATCCTGAAGATATCATATTCAATTTCTGAAGTTTCTGATGTATGTTTTGGTGGATGTGTTTCCTCAACTCAAAAAATGTCGACTACTTAGGTTAGGTCATTATCAATTAATTAGTTTCGCCTATAGTAGGTATAAAGTTAGTTAGTAAATGCTAAATAGTATACAAACCTGTCGATACCTCTTTAAGTTAAAAAAAAAAACCTCTTACAACTGTTAGTTACTTTTGATGCTTGTCACCGCCGATTTATACAAACAAAACTTAAACTTTAGGTACATCTTGTGAAAAACAAAGAAACCTTAAAATTGGTTGCTTCACAATACGAAATTAATATTCTGTGCAGCAACAGCAGCAGCATTCTTATAGAACAAAAAACAAAGCGTCTGCGTCGCCTCGCCTTGTATATACGCATATACACCACAATATTCGGATTTTCGTTCCGTTTGCTGCGGGCACGTTCGGTTATTGAATTCAAATCATGTTTGTGTTTTTTTTTTTTTCACGTTTTGTAGCGGTTTACAGGTTTCCAAGATACATGCGCATACAAACTATTCACAAAGTGACCGGTATACTCTTCTTTTCTTTTTTGCAGCTGTTTGATTTTTCAGCTAATTGTTTCAGGAATTGTTTTATTATTTTCTATTTTACAGCATATATACAAAACAAAACCAAGAAAAACACAAAAAATCAATTAAATTTATTTAAAAATTCATTCCAAAACCAAACGATACTGATAATAATGTTTCATTGTGTTGTTGTAGCTTAGGTTGCGCGATGCTCTTCCTTCCCCTGTTTTATGCGTTGTTACCGTAGTACACATTATAACGCTGTTTTAAAGATTGATTCTTCAACCAGAAAATATGCATAGAACCAAACCGCAAAAAAGGCAAGTTAAAAATAAAAATTAAAAACAAAAAAAAACAATTTCAGCCAACCTGCAATACAGACAATAAATCACAGCCCATTGACTGCTACTGCCGTATTAAATTTACGAAGTCCTATGTGTAGAGATTGAATAAAAATTAAATAAATTCAAGGTACCCAATAGGATAGCTAAATACGTGTTCTTTGATTCCTTGATTTGGTACGCGAGGGATTTTTTTTTTTTAACTAAAATAAAACTAAATGCAAACAGTGAGAAAAATACTGTGAGGTTAGAGCAATGGTGAGTAATGTAGAGGATGATGCTAGTGCTGCATGATATTGTGTCTTTGCTGAAAGGAGTTGCTTCATACTTTGTTGGTTCATGACTTTTTGACCTTCGCAACTGTCATTTAGGTCTCCTGTCCCAGCTTTTGTTGGAAAATATGATTTACGATTTAAATTCATATTTTTAAGTATGAGTAGATATCAACTCTTTCAAACATAACCATTTTTAAAATAGGTCCCTATAGTCTATTGTTGTCAAGATCTCCATCATCTGTCCTATATTTATCTACATTTAGATGATTTATAAAAAGAAACGAGCCGACCCAGCGAACTTCGTCTCGCCCCAATTTAACGCCTTCAGATAAACTCCAGATAGTTCAAATTTCTATGATAAACAATGTTTTTCGATTTGTTTCCCGGCACAAAAACAAACAAAAGTTTGTCTCTTCACCGTCGTCTGTCATGCTGTCAACGAATGCAGTTCGAATACAGTTCTCCAGCGATTTGACTTTGAATAATGAAACTCAAGCTATCGACGCACGTCCTTATTCTTCGCTGCTGGTATTGCCCGTTCACTAATGCAATCGAGATTTTTATAATTTTGTGCAATGCGGGGTACACTATGGTGATGAGTTCCTCCTTCGACGATGAGAACTACCAAAAATTTGCCAGTAATGATATCAATCCAGTCGAACCATCAACAGGAATTTGATTATTGCCAAGCGCCAGCAGTTGTCTCGAGAATTCGGCAGCTGATGGGTTGTTCTGCAATGCGACTCTCATATTCGTGGTCGATTTCAACTTCTTGACATGACACCACAAAGGCGATGATTTCAGGCACGCATTAAGTTCATCCGCAGCAGTAGATTTCGGGATGATGGGAAGCGTATGACGAAAATCTCCGGAGAGCTAGGTGAACTTCCTCCAAAGCTCGCTCATGCGCCATCGTGCCTTCATCCCAAATAATGATTTTGCATTCTCGCATCAATTTCCCTGTCGCCGAATTATTGGTCTTTGTGCACGTTGGCATGTCAACCGTGAGAAGAACGTGGCAGCAATATGCCAGAGGATGCAACAGAAAACGCATTGGAAATCTTGACCGATCAACAATGCTCGGCGTTCAACAGCTGCATTATTTATCTTGTTTACTCTTTACGTCTTTTATTACAATGAATCTCACAATTATCCGAAAGTTTCCAAGCTCCACGACGAATTTTCCACCTTTACATCGTCCAAAATCATCAAATGCAAAATTTCGTAAAAGAAAAATCATTTTTTTCGGGTTTTTCCGGAAATTCCCGAGTTTTCCACTAAGAGTTTTCTATTTTTCCACTAGAAAAGCCATTCCCGAACAATTGCACACAAAATTCCGTACAGAAAATAAGTTTTTGATTTTTCCCATTTTCCGAATTTTCCAGAGGGTTTTTCCAAATTTTTCTTTCGTAAGAACCTTCTGGCAATAAAGAACAACTGAATAGAACTGAAAGATATTATTACCTATCATTTAGTTTATTGTATTAGCGTCGGACGTAGGCCTCTTCTTTAATGTTTTTCCATGGTAATGTGCTGTTCTCTGGTACCATTGGCGTCACTTCAGCGGGATGGTGATCTGCCAATGATTCAGGTCCTAACTTTGGCCTTCATTAAGGCATTCCCATTCTCCAGACGCCAGGTCTTCTGAATAAGTCCATTTCGGCACTTCGCCCTTGTAATCTGAGTGGTTTCATCCGGAGACTCAAATTGTTATACGTACCTCTGCATTTGTTACACGGTCTCTTATGCCAATTTCTCGCAAACTTCTCTCTCCCGGTAATAACTGGGCGTATACAATGCGGATACAATAGTTAGTGCCTCTTTAAAATGTTTTTTTATTATGCGGAAAGCTGTCTTGACTAGTTAAATAAAATTTGGCACCACCATACGGTTATGGTTTTTCCCAAACCAAGACCGAGCAAGGTATTTATTTCACTTAATCCACAGATCTTTTACAATATACACCTAAAAGTGCTAGGCAACTGGACTTACAGTCAACTGACTTCAATTTTATCCGCCAATTTGGCTAAGTATCATTAGGTTTGTTTGACGTGGCTAGCACTAGTGCGCACTGAGAAGTGTCAGCTAATTTTCACCCCTGTCAAAAACCCTGCACAGCCCTGAAAATTCGGCTATCATATTGAACGCAAAATATGCTGCCCTGAAGTCTGGCAGTTTTTGAAACTGAAAAATACTTATCTTTTGGTGAACGAAGTATGGAGATGATGAAACTATTTTCTGTTTATTGTTAAAAATGAGTAAACTCAAACAAGCAAGCGAAATGACATCAAAACTCAGCACTCAAATCTTGCCCCGAAATAATTAATTGTGGTCAGTTCAGGGCACAATTAGGGTGCCCATGAAGTCATGTCGAACACAGGTTTTCAGTACCAGGGCGAGTTGATCGCCCACGTCCACGTCAAACAAACCTATTTTAACAGCTCGGCGGTAGTCAAGTTTTGATTTAAGTCGTAGAGTGCCATATATAGGAGAAAAAACGTAAATCAATTTGATTTTAATAAGTTACTCTTGGAAGTTAAGACCATAACAGAAAAACTTAAATATCCTTCTCAAACTGTCGACACATCGGGCTGACTTGGAAATGTTCTTCTGGTAGTTTTTCCTAATGTTCTCGACAAATTATTGTTCTATAAGCATTTTTGGATTAAACTCGTAAAGTTTTAAAACGTCACTCCTCAGCAAAGACACTAAATCACAAAAGCTCTCCTCTCCACCATATCGAGATATCCCAAGAACGGGCTAGGAATCTTAAAAAAAGAAGACGAAGTTAAACGATGTCCATTTGTTTCCTGTTTCGACCAATTACCAAAATATCTTCTACTCCACTTTTGTTCTCGTACTAATGTCAGTTATTTGAACGAAATTCAACAGGTCAAGGAGCTATTGCTCTCCTTTGGACAATTGCGAGCATTCAACTTGGTCAAAGACGCTGCCACCGGTTTGAGTAAAGGCTATGCCTTCGCCGAATACGTGGATTACAATATAACAGATCAGGTAAGAACCGGCCTTTACAACCCCATCCGTGTATATTTGCTGATATTTACTTGCATTTCAGGCCATTGCTGGACTAAATGGAATGCAGCTGGGTGACAAGAAACTAATTGTACAAAGAGCCAGTGTTGGAGCTAAGAACTCCCAATTGGGCGGTACCGTTGCTCCTGTACAAATTCAAGTACGACTCTTCATCTACTTTGGATGTTCCTCGGTTCTATAAAGTTTTTTTTTGTTACAGGTACCCGGAATGTCAATGGTTGGAACATCAGGACCACCTACCGAGGTACTGTGTCTGTTGAACATGGTGACGCCAGATGAATTGCGCGACGAAGAGGAATACGAAGATATTCTGGAAGATATCAAGGAAGAGTGCAACAAGTATGGTGTGGTACGTAGCGTGGAAATTCCCCGCCCCATCGAAGGTGTTGATGTGCCCGGCTGTGGCAAAGTGTTTGTGGAGTTCAATTCCGTCGTTGATTGTCAAAAGGCTCAGCAAGCACTCACCGGACGTAAATTCAGTGACCGCGTTGTGGTAACGTCCTACTTTGATCCCGACAAGTACCATCGGAGAGAATTTTAAACGTATCCAGATGAGAATAACTTTTTTTTTTTGTTTGTAATTTAAAAATAATTTGACTGAGAGTACGTGAGTATTTCTACGTCTATATTCAAATAAAAGCGCTAAGATCTTAAATCTTTTTCATTCAAATTGCTGCGCCTGTGTGTAACTTAGTTTAAATATATTTTAAGAAAAAAAAAAACAACAAAAAAAAAAACCGCAGAAGAAGTAAACATCATGTGTCGAAACATTTTCATTTTGTTCCGTCTGCAAATAATATAAGCAAAAATACAAAACAGTTACAAATTTGCAAGTATTTTATGTATGCAACTATTGTTTATCATGAAAGACGTAATAAAAATAAACTTCTGTGTATAAGCTACTGCCTGACTTGTAATTTTGTTCCAAAACCAAAGCAGAGTGTTGGGTTGAAGCTTTGGCCCTAAGGCTACTAACTGGGAATTTTATTGAATTGGTGATACCAAACTTTCTACGACTAACGGTCGAATAGAGTCGTCCGTGAACGAGCATTACTTGACAGAATTTTGTTTGTTTCCCATGTAAAATCGGACCAGATTAGTGAAAGTCGTTTGGGATTTTCGCAGCAAAATGGGAAAGGAGAACCTCTTTGTTAGGACAGTTGGAATCACGGCCTATACAACACTCCTGTTAACAAACTTTGTGCAAGTGTAAGTATTGCACGCTTCCATTTTTCTCAGTACTCAGTACTCCGAACGAACCGCCAGCGCAACAATTTCATTGCGAATTTAAATTGGATCAATACCCTTTTGCAGCCAACATAAAAATGTAAATGCAAATATACAGCACACCTTAACAAAGATATAACAGTGCGAAAGTATGTTTATGTGTTGCTTTTAGTTTTACTGCTAGAGCAGAAGAAATATATGTATTCTTGATACCACGACTGATTTTCTGTTTTTTTACGGCCATCACCCTGCTTTGCCGAATCGATTACCTATTACAAGAAAATAAGAGGCGCTGCGAGGGAGGACTAGATCTGACTAGAAATTTACCATAAAAAAAAAATGGGAAGAACAACGGCTCCTTAGAAAGAAAAAGAAACGGCCATAGAATAGCACGCATATTCCTAAACATTAAACAGTATTCGAAACTCGAAAGCTTCCTACTAAATCAACAACATAAACTACTTGCACCAACTACAAGGTGGCGCAAAAGTAAGGGAGAGTTCATAATTGCAACATTGTTGCTCATGCCATGCAAAAAATATTGATTCAATGCAATTATGAACAGAAACACTGCTGCAAGTTTGCAGTAGTTTTGCGTTTCCAAAAAAGAGTTCATATATGCAGTAAAAAAATGACAATATGGTTTATTTCATTGACACAAAATTTAAACATTTACAGTTCACAGATCATTGACCGGTTTACAGAATTCTGGTTCTGATTTTAAACTAAATTAAAATTAACACACAATATAAAAAAAATAATTTCACAGCTTTTATTTTTTGAGAGAAAAGAAAAGCTCAATCGGTACCTAATTCTTTCTAATGTTTCCTGTAATGACATGAGAACTTCTGATCTTATTTTATCTGATTATTTGACAATTTTGAATTACATTTTTTAGTCTTCTTTTTTGGAATCTCATCTTCTTTATCACTTTCGTCGCTTTGCCCAAAAATCTCTGCCACAAGCTCATGAGGAAGTTCAACATTATGTCGGAATCCGTACACCTCGTCAAATTGCTGGAAATAGTACCACAAAGAGACATCTCTCCCGCTTTGTTTGTTCCTTGTTATATACCTTTAAATTTTGATATTTTCTTGCAATATCCTTCTTTATTGTAATGCAACAAGGGCGAAAGAGTTTTCATTTCCGTAAAAACTTTTCACCGAAGAACAGAATTTCTTCGGCCTGATATAAATTCGGACTCGATGCCTAAACGGATCAAAATCAGCAGTTTAGTGTCAGCATCCGACCACAATTTTTGTTTACTTTCAGTTTCATTCCTATAAACACACAAATAATATATTTTAACTTTTTAATAAAACAAAAACCTTCAAATTTGGATGTATCTATTTAATTTCCATTTATTTTGCTTACATATTTGTTCCTGCCATCTTCCTGCAACTCGGCAACAAAATAAAATTCAATGCAGAGTTGATCGCAGTTTGACTGTCATTTTACTTGTACGAACGCAAATAAAACTGCCGTCATGCAAAGATAATGCAGGTTTTTTACATTAATGAACGCAAAAATTGCAGTACGGCCGCATTTTTACTTTTATGAACTCAGCCTAATCCTCCTATCAGAAAATGCTATAAATTTTGCGATTGGCCCCTAATGTCAGTTCTGTTTTGACATTTGTGTAGTAAACACATGCGAAATACACGTTAATAAACAATGTTACGCTACACTGCTCCAGAACATACGTTCAAGCCATCCTTAATCACCACCAAGAGGAAGATGATTTTTCATCAAAAATAATCATGAGTGATGAGGCCCATTTCTATTTTAGCGGGTACGTAAATAAGCAAAATTTAAGCTTCTGGGGCACTGAAAATCCGCGTGTAACCCACGAAGAGCCATTACACCCGCTCAAAGTCACTGTATGGTGTGCTGTTTTCGCTGGAGGAGTCATCGGACCTTTTTTCTTCGAACACGTCGCGGGCCAAACGGTTACTGTGAGCGCTACAGAGCAATGATCAACGAGTTCTTTTTGCCGCAACTTGATGAATTGGGATTGGAAAACATGTGGTTCCAACAGGACGGTGCAACGGCACACACTGCACGTGCCACAACCGATATGCTGAAGGATGCATTTCCCGGGCGCCTAATCTCCCGTTTTGGCGATTTGCACTGGCCAGCAAGATCGCCTGATTTGACCGCTCCAGACTTCTTTTTATGGGCCTTTTTGAAGTCGCGGGTTTATGTCAACAAGCCTCAGACTCTTGCAGCTCTTAAAGACAATATCCGTCAAGAATGTGAGGACCTATCGCCGGAAGTTTTCGCCAAAGTGATGGAAAATGCCATAAAAAGGGCTCAAATGACAATCAACTGTGGCGGCGGCCATTTACATGACATCATATTCTCGACTTGATGTAAAAAAAATTAAAAGACCAAATAAAAATAATCCACAAGAAGAATCAAAGTTTTTAATTTTTTTTAAACTACAGCCAAAAAACATCGGAAGGTTATTTTTTGCGCCACCTTGTATTACCGCAGACGTGGTTAACAAACAAAACCAAGAAAAAATAACTGCTGCATGTGCTGGTCTTAACAAGCACTAGCTATACTTATATGTAATCCGAAGCCCCATGTACAAATTCAACGAATCAGTTTGAAGATCTTTAAATCGGCACAGCATTGTTGACCACTCAAATCTGTATTCAAAGTGACAAATCATATTTGAGTTCCCGTATATGGTGGCGCTTGGGGCCTCATTGAATTTGTTTATTTTTATCGCTTTGCTCTGATCTTTTCTATTTATACATTCGTTGGCTGCAATGGGTTAACCCAATTAACCCGTGGACGACTTTTCATCCACTGTCATTTTCAAAATTGTTGTCTTATTGGCGGTAATTACAGATAAAACTGAATTTAAGCAGTAAATTCCATACACTTATGTAGCAGAAATCACAATTGAAACTATAATGGAACCGAACCGCACAACACAATAAGACAATGATTCCGTATTATTCCGCTGATAACATAAATTATACGCTTTTATGAAGTTGGCAGTATTTCACATCAACTGTGGTTGGTTGTCGAGAGTTCAATTTAGTCGCTAAAAATGAAACAAAATAAAAGTGAAAGCATACCATGCAAGTCGAAATGGCCAAAAGGCTTTTTGTGCAGATTATAAGAGCGTTGCCTCCATCTCAGTGTCTCATCATGACGCTGCCGCAGAGTTGCTATATTTTTGCCATGCTTCGTCATCGTCAGCAATTGCAAAATAAATTACTTTGGTCAATTTGAGCTCCCTTTAGCTGGCGAGTTACGGAACGAGCTCGTGCTTATCCATCATCTACATCCGGTCCGTCTGACGGTGGATATGCTATCGATGGTGGTGGGGTCGCTGAATTGCTTGAGCGCAACGGACAGCGCACTTGATTGCAGGTTAGTTGCACAGCAACAAGTACCTACACAAACACAGTGGAAAAGTAATAGCTCGAAAATGCAATTTCTATGAAAGTATATTATATGATCCGCGGAGTATAGTGCCAGTCAGAGTTCCAGTTTCTGTCCCACAGGGAGAAGGCAACGTCACCTGTTTAAAATGGCCTCGTTCCGCGGAAATTGTTCATTCAGTATGTATTTGGCTTGTGGTGCGGCTTTTGCATAACACACGCACCAAGCACACTTGTTTTTCATGGGCATTCCATGGGTCCGCGTAATATAGGCGACAGATGGGGTAAGGTTGCGTAATAGAAAGTGATGTTGGTCATCTTGTGCTATTAATGCAAGCATTTTTAAGAAACTCAATTTTGCAGGCGATCATATTCAAAAGAACGAATGCAACGAGATTAATAGAGGGAGACAATCAATATGCCAGTTTTCGCATACTTGAAGTCGCATACTGGAAGTCGCATTTTGCAACATTATTCTTTGCATCTTAGCTTTTTCTAATGTCGTTTTTCATTGGGTCAGAAAAATTTTCGGATTCAGATTAAGCTGGCTGGCAGATTTTTTGTTCCATTGCCCGCAAAAAAAACAAAACTTTTTTTTTCACAGTCAGAGCAATTCTGCTTATCATCTCGATTTCTGAGCGATTTTACACCTACTTAAACTAACCCCAAAACATTTGTCATTTGTCAAACTTTAAAGTGTATTGGTACTTATGTTTTTGGACTACAAGTCTGTGAAAAATCGAGAAAGATTTATGCGATTTTCGATTGGGCTTCTTCAGATTTGCTCTCAGATTCCAGATTTCGTGTGGCTATTGGCTAATCGAACATAAAAATGTCACTTGCTCTTTTTCGTGTTGATATTTGTGCGATTTTAATATGTGTACCTAGTCTTCGACACTTTTATAAGCGATTTCCATTCACTGGTTAAATTTTGTATTAAAAAATTAGAAATATCTGTTCCGATTGATTTCTAAATATTTATACATAAATAATTTACAAAAATAGATTCACCCGATGCAATGCCTTTTTTTGCTGGAGAACAAATTCACTAAAAATGTAAACAGACTCCATCAGTTGTGAAACTCAAACGCACTTGTATTGTTAAATCTGAGAAAATATCTAGATTCGCTTGGTAAATCTGAGAAAATATCTAGATTCGCAAAAGTGCTCTGAAATCTGAAAAAGATTGCTTTTTCCTGTACCAAACGAACATAAAAATTGCTCTGAGAGCGCCCAATCGAATACCACATTACATTTGCCTGCTGTTATAATATCAAATGATTTTTTATAAACACAAATTACAATTTAGGAACAGCTAGGAAAAGGATGTGAGGTGACAGATGACGACATCCTCTTTATTACTATTATTCAGGGGCGGGTGGGCAACATCCTAGCGGCCCGGGAAATAATATTTGTCGGCCCTTTTTTAATTTCTGGATATGGCTAAAATATACATTTACAGGGTGTTACGCATTAATAGAGCATTGGTCTATTACAGATTTTTGAATCAGATTACATTTGTCTACTATAAAAAAAAAACATTATTTTAGCAAAAAATTCCCAACTCCCAGTCAATTACATTTATATACAGAATCATACAACAAAAAAAAAAAAAAAAAACATAAAATTACAGTAAAGTTTGAAGTATTTTTATTCCAAGTGAAGAAATTAGGTTTGTTTAACTTGTTTAACACTCTATTTAATAACTTGCTTTGCTCCATAAGCATATCTATAATGTTACTACAATGCTATTTTCGTAGCAAAACTGCTCCGTGACTTCCAATTTGCTACGTTGCTATGAACTCTCCCTAAAAACCTATATTTTACTACTTTTTTTTAAAGCACGAAATGTCAACATAAATCTTGGAATTTTTGTTGAAACGAAAAATAATTCAATCTTTACTGACTTTCCCACACCAACTTATATTCTTTTCTACCATACCCAACAAGTACCCATTTCTTCGGATGTGTTAGTTAGTGTTTGAATTTGACTGGAATTTATTTGTTTACAGTTTTGTTAAATACATAAATAGTTAACCAACTATACATGTACTAGTCCTTAAAAACATAGTTACTTTGAATAAAGAATTAAGTGTTTTTTTTTTTGTTTGTTTTCGAAAAAAAACATGATGTTATTGACTTTTGAGTTTTGCTACACAAATTTTTTCCTGGTTGTCTCGGATGAAATGCAAAAAAAAATTTTAATGTCGTACAAATTTGGCTTTTTCAAATAACTATCAGTAATATTAATTGCGGATTGAAAGCTTGATTTTTCTTCGTTGGGTTCGTTACAAGAACAAGCAGTAGACGTGGACGCTTGGTTTCCACCTTCGTTTTGTATTCTTCAACTTGAGAACTTACAAATTCAGGAAACGAACAAATTTTTCCGATAATTCTTGAGATGGTTGCGGTTGACTAATAATAGAAGAAGAGGCTATAGTTTTTCAATCATTAATTTAATGTTTTTTGAGTTGTGTGCCTCAGCTTCCATTGCCTTCTTTCTCTTTTGGCGTAACTTCTCCGCTCTTCCTTTCAGTTTTTATTTGGCCATTTTTTAATGATTTATTATGTACCTAGTAATGGATAAACCTAAACCATAATATTCTTTTTACTAATTTTGTTATTTTAATTACCTTACGCAAACCACAAAGCACTTAATAAACCTACTCTTACACAGTTTCATGTTAAATTTGTGTGACCGAATGATTCCGTTGCCGTATGTTTATTATCTGTGCATCAAAGGACTACAAACACGAAACCATTTTCGCATGGATACGAAACGATCCTTGCTGAAACAACGATGACAAATGCACCCTTAATTAACGAGGCAGCCATCGGCACAGACGCACAGCCATGCACCCACAAAGCCAAGTCGCAAGTTAAAATAAACAGAACAACAACAAACCGATTGTCCTTGTTTTGTACCACACGTAAGCAACTAATAACGTTGTCTGAAAAGAAGGTAATAAAGGCAACAAAAAACGATTTTAGGGTTTCTATTTTTTCATTTTTCGTTGTGCTTTTTCGTTTTCATGTCCCAATGTTTCGCATTTAGATAAAACATTTGTAGGCATATTTATTGTCTGTGATAAAAGTTTGAGATATTTTATGGGCAGTAGATACCTAGGAAGGAAAAATATAAAAACTCCTTGCTGATTACTTGTATGGGCAAATACAAATTTTTAAGATAGGGTGGAAGATCACGCAGATGTACTTTCAGCCACCGGCCCTGCGGACCTCTGAACAGCCGGCCCACCGGGAAATTTCCCGGTGCGTTATATGGCCCATCCGCCCCTGCTATTATTATTAAAGCTTTATTGACAGAATAATAAATTAAAATGCTAATAGGTAATAGCACTAGCTACCACTAGATTCATCACTCCAAGGCTGGCGAGGTGTTTCTCTATATGCGAAATACGCCATCAGTAGTAGGTATTTAATTTCCAAGCCACTTGGGTCCACTTGCCTTCAAAAGTCCCGGGACATTAAAAGTAATACAATAACGGTCCCAACAGGTTTCATATAGGACACTATCGACTTAACACCTTGCAATTCCCACTAAAACAATACCTTCCTAAAATATTTGCCTGTGTCCTTCTGCAAGGTGAATAATGTAGGGGGAAAGCGGGAGACTTGAGCCACTTTTTGTTAGATCGTTAATAAAAATTTGTTTATCAATCACAGGCACCTGTTAAATGGATTTCTTTACAGCTACATTTATCTATTTTAAGAACGGTCTCTTAAACTTATAATAAACGCAAGAAATTTTTGGCAAATGCCAAATGTTTGAAAACAGATTTTCGGCTCAAGTCTCCCGCACCACCGGGAGACTTGAACACCCCTTCGGGGAGAGTTGAACATACTCAAATCCTACGAGAAAAACAATAAAACGAATAATTTATCCACTTGCAATGTGATTATAATTTATTTTTATTGTTTTAGTGGTTTAGGTACTTCAATTTCTTAGCATATACAAAGTAAAAAAAGGTAAGCAAAAACTAAACTTCAGAAACATAACGAAAACAAATCAATAACTTAAATAACCTATTACAAGGTTTATTTCTTTGAGTTTTTTAATTAAATTATTTTTTTTATTATTAAAATTAAATACAAGGCATTCAAACACTTACATAACATTTCATCAGAGCAAATGGAGATTTGAGCCACTGATCAACTCTCCCTTTAGAAACTGTCTCAAGTCTCCCGTTCGCATTTTTTAACAAATTTATATTCATAATTTTTGTTATATACAAACTAGAATGGTATCATACTAATATTTACAATGTAGAATATCAATATTGTTAGGTAACATCAAATTGATTTATTTAACGCTTTACAGATCAATTTTATAGAGAAAAAAGAAAAAAAATTTTTTTTTACTATTGGCATTGCAAAACACCTTTTCTCTTCCACCAACCAGCGACAGCTGATGATTTAGAATTCTTTTTGTGTGCAATTAGCTCATCACTGTCTGCATCGCATACACTTACACTTGTTGGATTTCAATGAAATTTGAGCAAATTATTGAGAGTGGCTCAAGTCTCCCATATGTTCAAGTCTCCCGCTTTCCCCCTACATTACTTCATGTCATGAATAGGAAATAAGCTATAAACAAGCTAACGCAAAATAGGTAAGTACACCCTCATAATGTAACTCAAAAGAACCCTTTAATATCCATAGACGACATGCTTACTCAACACCTGCTTGCAAAGCTTTACCAGTTACCACCTCTTCACACAGTTGTTGTGAACATCAATTAAACCTATTTACGCCAAGTGCTTATATCTGCAATAAACTTCTGAATTCAATTCATTAAGACCCACTGTTTGCATTTCCTTCCGCACTCCAGATTCAGACCGTTGAATACACTATACACACGTATACGTGGTCGTATACTATTGTTCATTTTGGCACCCTCGTCGAGGTTCTAAGCTAGGAAAGAGGCAATCAATTCACCTTTCTGCACCGTGCCTGGGCAATTCGATAACCATCTACCAATGTGCATGCTAATTGTTGCGGCCATTTAGATTTCCCTCTAACCTTAGCTAAACTCTTAAGGCTATACCTAACACGCCATTGAGCTTGAGCACCAATAGAATATCGGTGGTGTGGTAGGGCGCCTTGCTTATGCTGTGTTGAGCAAGGCGGTAATAAATTGCCCATTGTTTGTGGTTATAACTTATGTGATTATTTTTTGTGTTTCTCAATTAAATGTGGGAGTCTTGTATGGTGAATTGGTTTAAAAAAAAACACTCACACCAAACAAACAAATAAAATTCATTGTGGCGGTATAATTTGTTTTCTTGCAGCGTTTAGATCGAAAAGGGAGATTTCGCTGATGGGTTTGAAAAGATTGCAAAACCTTGACAGCTTAATATGATTCGTGAGGGTTGGTTAGTTTAAGTTGCAAAATTGAAAATGTTTCGAATGAACAAACGCATTTTCATTGCACAATAACACATTAGTGTTGTGTTGCTTAAGAGATTCTAAAATTAATGGTGTGCTGACGTTTTGTGGGCTGTTAACTGCGACTGCGGTTAAGAAACAACTGACAAACGCTTTATATTTCCATAAATAAACTAGGTAACCTAGAGAGTTCATAAAGTTTCAACTCAGATAAGATTTAGGATTCATTATTGTGCCAACATATTTTCGTGTCAAAAGCCGTAAAGGTTGATTCTAATAGGCTTTTCACACCTAGTCCAAAACCGGGTTTTCGCAAAAACACACGAAAACTTCATCGAAAACAGCAGTTTTCCCATACACATTTCAGTTTTCAAAACGAGTCGTTTGCACTTGTTTTCCACGAAAACGACTTCCAATCGTTGGGTTGTTGAAACAAACACGTCTTTTGTAATATTCAGCAAATTCAGCAGAACAGCTGACCGAACAAATGTCACAACTCAGAAATTAAAATAATTTTCCACAATTAATTGATGGGCTAATATTGTTTTGAAATGCACTAAATTCATTTTGTTTGTTAATTAATGCGATCGAAATTTGTAACCATTAAAGTTTGCACCGAAGTTTAACAGTTTATTGAAACGTCAAACGAAAACGAGTTGGTGGTCGGTGTGAATGCATCGACAACAACAAATACTGACATTAAGACCGAGGATATTCTTTAAAGAACTCTTGGAATCTATCGCGTCTATCAAATAAAGAAAACATAGGAAGAGCTATTCGAGACCTGCACTTTTAAAAGAAAGGGCAATTCATTTCTTCGGTCGAAAACGGCAGAAGTTTCGTTTGACGCAGTTAAGCTCAAAGCTATGGTATTCTGTTTTCTGTTATGTTCATACTTCTCCACAGGCTCGAGCAGGAAACAAAAACGAAACCTAGGAATGACACCGGGTTCATCAAACCCCTTAAATAACTATTTCACCGATATGACAGTAGCCATTTGTAAAATTAAGCGGTGATCTGTGACTGACGTTTGTCTGGCTTCGGAACACGGCTACTAAACAGTGTTTTAAGGAACAAGTTGGGCTTTAAATTGAAAAGGCTCGTTCCGAAAATTAGATACTGGAATTTAGAATACTTTTTGACGCAATTTAACTTTGGTACTTCGCTCCGTAACCGTGTCCCGAACGACGGATAAATAGAAAATAGCAAATTTTCAACATTCAACATTCAAGCTTTCTACGTGCCCACACGTTGAACGGAGCAAGTTTGCAGAATTATGTCGAGGATCCCATCACTCCACTTTCATGCATTTTAAACACTTTGCAAAACATTATTTCCAATACTAATGGAGTTTAACTGCATTCGCATACTTTCATGTTAAGGTAATAATGTTTAGATTGCGAAGCTGTCAACTGGCAATAACCTTTACAAGCAATACCCCACACAATTGCTTATAAAACAGCAAACCATCTGATGAAATTAATAACCGAATCGCTTGCAGACAACTCCAATAAAAAGTACTCCACATCGGTTCTTAGACGATCTACATTCACATCATCTACAAACACTTTCAGAACAAAATTCTACATGAATAAGAAAAATGTTCTTGCTCAACCAACTACATGCACGCAAGAATCATATTTGCGACCTTCAAGGCCGCATCGCACAAGTGTTATGCAAGCAGCATCTATTGCTCGTTAATCTACTTTGAATGGAAACCAAATCAAATTAGTAACCCAGTTCCAGTGTCAGTGTCCATCCGAGGTTTCTGGTGGCTTACAATTGCGCGGCCTCTAGAATAACGAGTGCACTACTAGCAAAAGCTACGCGTTTCTGCAAAAATCTACCAAGCCGATCAAGGGATATTATCCAAGTTGACATTCAACAGGTGACACTGGAATTCGATTCGTTCGCATATGTTTGACATTTTCAAAGAACGCGAAGAGAGAAACCAAACCACACGCTGCTAAGGCGACATAATATTGCAACCTGCTCGCCAAGAATCCAGTCTTTCCCGTGTGCAGGTTATGCACTTGCAGTACCAACTGTCGACGAGAAGATCAGTGATCACCTGGGGGAAAGCGAAAGTGAGTAGGGGGCACTCGAGTAGTTATGGTAGACAGGCATCCAGCTCATTATAGACAGTCAACAGTGCACTTTTACCTTCAGTCTTTAGTGAGCTCAGAGCGGATCGTGTCGTAATATCTGTTCTTATATGTATTTGTTTTTTAATTAAATTTTTAGTCGCTGTATTGCCTGTTATACTAAATCTTTTCAAGAACTTTTGGTGCTACCATCGTCTTATCCCTAAACACATATAAAACAAAAAACTGCTACGCAGATCCCACTCGAAGTTAAAACAATTTCTCGTAAAGATATATTTCTATCTGGTCGGTGTGCTTTTTTTTTGTGCTGTATCTAACTTGGGTAGGGCGCTACACGGCAGCACGTACAACGGTCTAAAACTACATCACAAACAGTTTTTTTTTTTTCCTTCAGTGTCTTTAACTGCAGAGCAGAAGAAAAGAGCTTAAGAGTGTGAAGATTGTTGGCTTTGTAGTTAGTTGAGTTTTAGATATATCGCGACTTAGAGATACTACTCTGGTTTTTATTTTGTGTGTTCAGTTTTTGTGGTGTTTTTTGTTCGTCGTCGCGGGCTAAAATTGTATCACAACTCAACAACAAACGGTGGTAAAAGGAAAATCGTGGAGAAAATAGTTTGCTTTTTCCGTTAATGGTATACATTTGGATGGAAAAGAAAGTCTAAGGAGATTTCGTTATAGCACTCGTCTACTAAGTGTATTTCAGTTTATTTGTCTGTGGTAACCGAGGAACATTTTAAGTGCTCCTTTTGGTGATTAAAAGAGAGGAAAACAACAACAGCCATCGGTGCTAATTACGGTAACTTGTTTTTTTTTTTTTTTTTGCTGTTTGTTAAATATTTGTGCAAGAATTTGATTTTGTACGACGATACAAGGAGTGGTGTTTCGCAGTTTTTCATTGCAAAGGAATTTCGCTACAAAAAAGACAGAGAGATAGATTGAGAGAAAGAGAAAGAGAGAGACGAAACCTGAACAACTGATAAAATGAGCCAGCAGAGAATAATTACAGCGGTTTTGCTGATTTTCGCCGGTAAGTGAGGAAAGATTCGAGTGCATAGATTTAAATTGCATTAGGTATATCTACTAAATGGTGTGGACATGAAAAAAGATGAAGATCTTGCTGCACTTTTGCCAATTAAGGACTGTCATTTTATGCGACTTTTAATTTCATCAGAGGAATGACGATAGTTGCTTGTGGATGGAAGTTTTTCAAACTCTGCCACAATATGTGATTGAGAAGTTTAATTAAAGTCTATGACTTGAGATGACTTCAATTTCTTACAACTATAGCTAACCTTGTCCTTAAAAATATTGCTTGTTTCATTGTGGATGTATTAGCTGATGTTTTCAATCGTAGTGTTTTTTCTGGTGTTTTTCCTGACGGTCTAAAATGTGCTGATGTTATTCCTTTATTTAAAAAAGGCTCTCCAACTGAAATAGGAAATTATAGGCCGATTTCCCTCCTGCCAAGCATAAGTAAAGTTTTTGAAAAACTTATTAAAATTAGGTTAGTAAACTTTTTAGACAAGACGATGTTCTTTCATCCGTCTCAATTTGGATTTCAAAAGGGCAAATCAACCGAGGACGCACTTTTAGAATTTTGCTCTCGGATAATGTGTAACCTTGACAAAAAAAAATGTACAGCTGCGTTATTCATTGATATAACCAAAGCTTTCGACATGGTTGACCATACAATTCTGTTAAGTAAACTAGAGAGTGCAGGTGTGCGTGGTTTTATGCTTGAATGGTTTAATTCATATCTGAATAATAGATCACAGAGAGTAAAGTTGAATGAGACGAGAAGTGATGTGCAATTAATCAGGCTTGGGGTACCACAAGGTTCAGTCTTGGGTCCCATTTTATTTTTGATCTATATCAACTCACTCTTCCACCTCAATCTAAGAGGCTCACCTACTGCTTTTGCTGACGATGTTGGGTTATCGTATGGCGTAAACAGTCCCCTAGATCTTATCTGTGACATAAATTGTGATGTACATACTCTAAGACAATGGTTCGCTGAACACAATCTTGTAATAAGTCCTAAGACTAAATTAATGTTCTTTAATTTTTCTGTTTCTATTAATCCAAAACCGAATGTATACTTTCATGCACCCAATTGCAAAAAATTTAAATTATATCAATGTAAATGTGCAACCAGTGGCCTTGGTCAGTTATTTTGTACTAGTGAAAATTGTAGTGATGACTGTTTTTTGATAGAGAATGTAGACGAATTTATGTACTTAGGACTCTTACTTGACTCTAATATGAAATTTTCTTCCCACGCTACTGCATTGAAGAAGTACTTTATCTCCACACTTAGGCATTTCTATTACCTTCGTAATTTATGTTCAACTAAGCTCCTAACCACAATTTATTATGGACTTTTTAACTCTAAGCTTCAATACGGTATAAATTGCTGGGGAGGTGGCTATCAAAACAAAGTTCAGCCATTGTTAGTCCTGCAAAAGAATGTTGTCCGGAAAATTTGTCGTAAACCTGGTAGGTATCCTAGTTTTCCTTTGTTTTGTCAATTAGGGATTCTTCCTGTTCGTCACTTATACTGTTTTAAGGTTCTAAAAGCGTTCTTTATGAAGTCTGGTAACCGAAATTTTCGTATAATCTCAACCTATAACCTACGCAATAACTCACTTAATATGTTACAAGTGCCAAACTATCGAACCACCGCATATAGAAATTATTATTCAGTTATATGTAATCGTTTATTTAATGTCCTCCCGGAAGAAATCAGATGTGTTCACATGTCCAAATGTTTTCTAAAGCGCGTAAAAAATTGGCTATTGTCTCATGATTATTATAGTTTAAACTCTCTTACTTCTAATATTTTGATCTAACTTTTGTCTTTACTTTTGATGTTAATATATATAGATCACATAAATTCTTGCATCCTTTGTGAAGTAATAACTAATTGATATCATGTTATATGAACTAAATCGGCTAAAAATAGTTTTTTTCTAAAAAATTTATTTTCTTGTTTAACACTCCACCTTATCTAATTGTATTGTTCCTTTTGAAGTGGCATTCAACACTATTTGAACTCAATCTGAATAAAATATCGAATGCCACCAGATTTTGCTTACTTTACTTTGTAAGTTCAAACATATTGAATTTTTAAATGGATTTGTATTTCATATTATATATATAAGTAATTTAAGCGAAATAAATATCATACATACATACATACATACATACCTTCGTTGAGAATTTTTGACGAACATTTTTTTAAATCAAAAGAGTCCAATAGCGAACTCGATTTTTTAGTATACCTACCTTACCTACATTATTTTCTTAATTTTTTCTTTGCATATAATATTTGTTCATCGTTTTAAGCTGTTCCAAGGGTTTACCTAGAACATCCTTTAGGATACCAGATTATTAGGAATCGATGGATTCAATTTATAGCACAGTTGGTCGAGTGAGAATTGCAAATGGTGCAAACTGCTCCCCTAATACTCTATTCACACCGCACCGAAAATCTTGTTTTCGTCCAAAAACTCGTCCATGCATTCATACCGACCACCAACTAGTTTTCGTTTGACGTTTCTATCGGGTGCGAGACACTAGTCGCGTAACTTCTGTGTAAACTAATTTGGTTACGATCTTCGATCGCATCGATTTACAAATAAAAGACGTTGAGAGCATTTATAAATAATATTAGATCAATTTAAGTGTGAAAAATTATTTTAAGTTGTGACATTTGTTCGCCAGCTGTTCTGCTGTATTTGCTGAATATTGGAAAAAGGTGTATTTGTTGCAACAACCCAACGATTGGAAATCGAAATCGTTTTCGAGGTGTTTTCGTGGAAAACAACTTTAAACGACTTGTTTTGAAAACAGAAATATGTATAGAAAGACTTCTTTTCGATGAAGTTTTCGAATATGTATTTTCGCGAAATTTTCAGTTTTCAGCTCCAAAATTGAAAGCTAAGAGGGTCGTTCAATGTTTTCTCGGCATCGGGGTGATTTGATATTATTGTGGGTAATTAAAATATATCATTAGCTAACAAAAAACAATATTATCTGTGGGTATTGATAATTTCATTAGTTTGTTTACGAACTCCATTCAAATACGACGAAAATGACTGACGTGTTATTGTTGAAGGAAATCGAGCACCGCGCAGTGATTAAATTGAAAATACTCAACCACTCTACGCGCGCCGTTTGAGAGAAGCAATAAACGAAAAAAAAAAGAGGAAAGCTGACAAAGAAAGTCAGTCACGACAACGCACCGGTATACACTGTGACTAGTTTTTTATTCCTAAATAAAAAAATAAAAAAAACCTCCGGGGAAAGCGGTTTGCTGACGATGAGAGCTCAAGTCCGCTTATTACAACATCTACGCTATAATTGACACTTCGAGACTCGCAATAGTTGTTGTAACTTGTAATAGCTTGCTGAAAATCCTACTTTACTTTGCTTTGCTGAGATCGAAGCTAAAAAAAAACACGGCTTAATGAAAAACATATTTTTTTCAAGGTTTCATCTTTTTTGTAGCATACCCATACGCCGTACTTATCAAAACTATGATCAACTCAAGGCGCAGGTTAAAGATGATAAAATGGTTTGAACTGAGAATCAATTTTTGATATCTCGAATCGAGAAAATCACTACCTACATGTGAAGCTCACACGGCGATCGTTTGTGTGCAGTGTTGAAAGATAAACTTTCTTACTGCAGAATCGTTTCTAGAAAAAAATAAATAACTGGTCCGCAAGGAGTCTAGGTCAATCAGAACCATTCGTTTTGTGTGAGTTTTTCCTTTTTTTCTTTTGGGAAGAATCTACAATTTTATGGCGAGTCGAAACGGCTAGTTGAGAAGCTCTTTCATGTCTGAATCTGGGTTTTTTTCGGGAATCGATCCAGGAAATTTTCACCTGATCAATTATTCTTACGGTGGCCATATTTTATAGTTCCACATAATGAACAATTTAAATACAATTTTTAACTATTTAATTCTTTATTTCATTTGATAAATGGGTATACTTTATAACCAGGCTTAAGAAAAAACAAATAAAACACATTTTTTTTTGTACTAGATTATTTTTATGATCGTTTCCTAAGTTAGGACTCGTAAGCATAAACATTTTGTTCATTGAATTTCGGCTTTCCCAAAGTTTACGATGTTGTTTCCAAGAGCCTAAATGAAAAGTTAAGCAAAATAATGAAGAACTTCTAAAATAGTACAGAAGATTCATATATGTACATATGTGTTTGCATACAGATAAAATTCAATTCAAATACAGAACTGTTCATTGAATGAAAGAATGGTTACTGTATAGTGTATGTTCTCCTCTCGATGGGGAAGCCATATGGCAATGGCAATAGAAAAAGCGCAGTTCATTGACAACATTCCTCTGGTCACATAGTTAAAAATACTTTCCACATTTATTGTAAACCAGATATAACAATTCAACCGGCTTTAGTTTACATAAGAACTTTACATCATCAATTTTTGATATTTGCATGGTATCTATCCTTGGATATCTGTAGTTTCATTGAAAGATAACGACTTCGTAGACGATTTATGATTAACTCGACTGAAAACCCAATCGCACACATCCCGGTAATTGTACCTTGATTAATTAAGGACTACGTTCAATAACGTAACTGATGCAACCTATTTACGATAGAAAATTGCTAAGTTTCCTTGTTCGCCGTAACACCCAACCCAACACGTCAAATCAAACAAATGGGATTTGCCAAACAATGCATATAATGATCCCAAGGAGAGCGTCTTTAGATTGTCACCACCATCGTTATCATCGCCTATACTAAAGCCCTGAAAGTGTAACACCAGTTGCTTCTCTTTACCCAAACTCGATGCTGTGTACTTGGAAATATTTCACATGAATGGGCCACAAATTTTGAACAGAACTCAATTGGAGATACAAATAATCATTTGTCACTGTTTGGCAAACCGGCCAAGTGGGACTCAAGAGTAAATAAAACTATGATATGACATTAAGCAGACCGACACGCCAAGAGCGTATGCAATGAAGAAGTGGACAAACATTCCTAATTGGGATATCAGAACTCGGGGCTCGGGGGCTGTCGCCAGTCAGAGTGGTTTCATCAGAAAGGATGCGTGTGTGTCGATGCATGGTGCGCCTCATTTCAACAGAAAGGACGAATACGAATGCTATTTATGGGACTTGCCTGGTGTCCTGAGCGCACTAATGAGAGTACATTCCACCCTTTGCATGCTCGGAGATTATTATGTGCGTGTACAATGATGTGTTTCCCGAATGATCCTTATATGTGGTGCAGTATATAGCTGCTGGGGATGCACAATCTCTTATGATTTGTTAATGCGACGGCAGAGTACTTGTTTTTGATTATTTGCATGCAGGAGACTCTGTTAATGAGTCCTGGTGCTGGGATTGCGCTTAATTAATTAAGGAGTGGCCAATATTTGTCCAGCTGATGGATAAACTCAAATCAACTTAATGATAGCTAGTTTCAATCTGTCAGACAGGCAAATCAAATGCGTGTATATGTACGATGTGGAAATCCTTGGGGTTATGTTAGGTTTATCTAATTGTTTTATATCAGCGAATTAAATTAGACTGAACTTTCTTTTGAAATTTGGTTAACCATTTAAATTAGGGACTTCTAGTTTCAGAAGTTGGTGCCATTTGACAGATTACAACAAGTACGTGACAGGATTCGAAATTTATACGATTTTTGCTATCGATTGCTGTTTTTGTTTTGTTTTTACAAAATTTCAAGGAAATACGGGAACAGGATTTAATAAGACTTAATTGAATTAGCTTGGTGCTGCCAGAATGGCAGTTGTAGGAATAAAGCTTTGTGGAAACGTCAACGAAATAGGGTGAACATCTGTAGTCAAAGTTGGCAAATGTGTAGTAAAAAAATGTCAGACGCGGTGAATAACGTAATAACCTACGCAAAATAGAAAAAGTCAAAAATTCGTCTAAAGTATTTTTTTCATTGCTTTGCTAATTTTGTTATTAATAAAATATTGTAATTAATAAAATCCCTGTGTTTATCAGACTGTTCAAGTACATTTGCGTACCACTGCAATAAATACAAAATAACCAAATGTCACTTTCTAAAGCGTACCTACCCAAACTGAGAGAATTTAATTATGACAGTCATTTCAAATTTCAATCCTAGAACCGAGTATACTGTTCGAACAGATTTCTATTTTATCTATCTGCAAATATTTTGCCGAGGTAAAAATTAGAAAAGAGATTTCGTTAACCAATATCAAGTTCACGTGAAAAACGTGTTCTCGCCTCAAGTCTCCACGAATTCCGAAGCAGTTTGTTATTGGCGCCTTGAGCTCCAGTTATCTAAAGTCGACAAGAACTAGATTTATCGGTATCGTCACTTTTTCTACGCCAGAACTGTCAACTTAGTAGGTAACCGGTCAGACAATTTTTTACTAGAGTCACCGGCTACATTTCTATAAACGTCAACTGGAAAAACCGTTCATGCGTGATCGATCTAAGCCAATCAAAACTGAGGTACTTGATAGGTCTTCAATAATTTAACAGAAAATTGTGTGTATAGTAAAAAAAAAGAGATCGCGCATTTTCAAGACTTTAAGCTAAGCAGGTACGCTGCTCGAGCTAAACTAAGTTTTATCTGGTCTCCAACTTCTCTCTCCATACATCAGCTAAAGTCCTAGATAAATTTTGACATAGAGAGCGCTGTCACTAAAAAATCTGCTGTTCTTAAAAAAAAAACTTACTTCAAAAATTTAGCTCTCTCTAATTTAAACCAATTCCGGTTCGAGATATTTATTTAAAAAAAACTCATCCTTGCTAGCTTCTACCGTTTTGCGCAATACAAAAACGCAAAAGAACAAGAGAACACAACGATCTGTCAAAATTTCGCTTGAGAAAATGTGCCGCCCATTAAATGGACACGCTAAACTTTGACAGATAAACGATGTACATTCTGAAAAAAGTTTGACATTTTAGTTCGAGCAACGTACCACTTAGCTAAATGGGTTCGCTTAAAATTAGCTCAGCTAAATTGTGGGGAGAATTTTGAATTTTGTGCGAAAATTCAGCTCGAGCAGCGTACTAAACTTTAGGAGAAAACCAAATTACACCTAACAAAAAATATCATAAAAAAGTTTATATCGCCAGGCAATTTGTTGTTTAAACACTCTGTTCTTGAAAATCGCAAAATCATGCAATCGAAATCAACACACAATACGATGGCGAGTACGAGTACCAGACCAGTTCTTTTCCATCAATAAAGTTATATAAACGTACGAGTATACGTTAATGTCAAACGCCACAGAAACACTAAGCTAAGCACCGACGTCAGTGTGACTGCCATTTATAGAGATGGGGACTGGAGAGAGCCATTCAGCATATTAAACAATAAACATAAGCATTTTCCCAGACATTTCACGCGAGATGCATACTGCAATACAATGAAAACGTTTGAATGCATTTATAGTTCTGTTTGTGTTTTTATTTTATCGCAAGATTTTTGCATTATTATTCCAATGCAGATACTCGTTGTGTATACTGTTGCGGAAGACCAGCCATTCACGAACAGAGCAACTAAATACTTCACACAGATCGATTTGAAATGTCATCGAACTACGGTACGTGATCGTGATTGGATTTTTTAATTTTTGTCGTTTAAGTTTTATTTGTTCATTGCCCAAAGGTGAGCCAGGAATTTACTTTATTTCTATATTTTGTTGTTATTCATCTACCGGGCGTGACTATGTAACCAATTATTGGAACTGTGTTATTATAATTGGATTGGCATTGGAGTGCGGTGAACCAACCACACCGGCATGCCCCCTCTTTGAGGTTAGAGCATTTTAATTTCCTCGTTGGAACCTGAGTTATAAACTTTAATTTCGGCTATGGTGTGGAAGAAGTAGGTGTGTATGATGTATACGCTCCTATTTGACATGTTGCCACGAATTTGCAAGAATATTAGGCGGCTGAGAGAAATATTCAGTAATGGCGTATGAAATCTGTAAGACACTAGTATGACGTGTAGAAATAAATTACTTGTGTCATAAGTCGTGTGGAATAAGTTACATAACCGGAAATTCCATGCAGCATGCAGCCAAACGATATTTTGTTTTCATCATGTGAAAAGTGACATTTCAGCATTGGAAAGGATTGATCGTAGATATTTTTAACTGTCTTGCAGTCATATTTCATTCAATAAATGCTGAAAGTCAAAATATTGTCATTCGTGCATAAGATTAGAAAGATTAAGAAAGTCTTGGGGAAAATATAGCTCTACTGCTATGTACCAACAGGTGTCTTTTATTGCGCATATATTAAATAAAAATAAAGAAAGCAAATAGTTGGTGCAACAGGTCCGTATTGACACCAGGAGTAGTTTCTCGCAACCATTCGTTTAGTAAGAGTTTTTCTTTTTTGGCAACATTGGAAGGGATTTGCTCTACAGTTTTATGGAAAGTCTAAACGGCTTATTGGGAATCTCTTTAATGACAGTTACAGCCTTTTCACACCGAGCCCAGAACCGGGTTTTCATGAAAACTCTCGAAAACTTCTACAAAAAGTCGAGAACATAAGTTTTCCCATACATATTCCAGTTTTCAAAACGAGTCGTTTGCACTCGTTTTCCACGAAAACACCACGAAAACGACTTCCAATCGTTGGGTTGTTGAAACAAACACACCTTTTGCCTATACCTATAAATATTCAGCAAATTCAGCAGAACAGCTGACCTAACAAATGTCACAACTCACAACTTTAAATCATTTTCCGCAACTAATTGATGGGCTAATATTATTTTTAAATGCACTAAATTAATTGTATTTGTTAATTAATGCGATCGAAATTTGCAACCAAAGGAGTTTGCACCGAAGTTTAACGACTAGTGTTTCACAGCTGATTGAAACGTCAAACGAAAACTGTCATTTCGATGTCAATTCCCCCTAACTAATAAACTAACCTAAAAACGCTAAAAACATTGCCAGGTTTGGCTGGCACTACTATACATTTGAGGCCACAGGGCAAATTACTTTAAGTAAACATCAACCACAACACATATTTAAACAAAAGTTTATCTAATAAAGAAAAAAAAGCTTAAAACACCTGACGATGCTACTTAATAACTATAAAAATCCCCATAACAATGAACTCAGACATCATCTGAACTCCAGCTAAATCAGCATAATATAATCAGCAATACGAAATGAGAGCGGCGTTAACTTTTTTACATAACCACAATTCTGTGCGGATTGTAGTAGAAGCGCGAAACCACAAACACTCTACATCCGACAGATCTCTCACCTCTGCGAGGATGGGATAACTTTTAGCTGTAAAACTCTTACGAACTCCATTCATTCAGTTGTACTGAGGTTTCGCGTTTTTTTTTTTTTTTTGTTGAGCTCTACGTTTGTACAAGTTCTTAGTCCATCGGACTTCATTGAACATGAACAAATCCCATACGTCACGACTAGGACGCCGGCCGGGAGAAAAAACGAATCAGCCGCTGATAGCTATATCGTAAAAAAAAAACAGGTGAAATAAGGACCCGCATGGACAGTAAATTTTTTCCAGCCAAACTCACTTTAATCTGTGGGGAGATAGGAAAGGATAACAGGCAAACAAAAAAAAAAACTTTTCATTATTTATGTGCATTTGTAGGAGCAAATTAAAAAAGTTTCCACTGCAGTTAGATGACCAATGGAGGTGCCACAGCCAGACAACGGGATGAATTTGTTAATGAAAAATAAAAACGCACACATACATCTAGTCGTCGTCGTATATAAAAGAAAATGGATAAAGCCATGCTATTAGGAAAGAGCTGCTGCTGGTTCGAAGGAATGCTAATGCGGTGAACCACATTCGCCGTTTAATTTAATTTATTTTGTTGGTCCGGGACGGCCTTCAAAATGTATATGAAAGGCCAAACGGAATCCCTGACCACGGAATGTACGGTTCGCAGGATAATTTCGCTTATTAGATGTTTTTTTTTTGTTCTTCTGTTGGGTGATTGTGTTTGTTTATTTTTTCGTTCGTTTTTTTCTCTGTCTGAATTGAAAGTAAGCTTCTACTCGTGCTTTGTGTATGAGTGGGCTATATTATATAGCTACTTTGGGTAATGAAGAAATTTGTTTTGGGGGTAATTTGTTGGATTGTGGTGATGTATTGTTGGCTTTTTATTCACAAGTTTTGTGCGGTTTGTAGTCCTTTTGGAATTTAATGCGACAAATTGTTTCATTTGTAGGGTGGATGAATTTTTCGGTTAGGGACTTTTGTTACGTGACTGAAATAAAGGCAATTCATTAAAAGTTACTAATTCTAATGAAGTTGTACTTTTTTTGAAGGGGATCAAATTGGGAAATATGAGCGGGTTCGCGAGTAAGTTCTATCAATCTATGGTGAGATCTATTTTAAATAAACAATTACTTATATAGATTTCATGACGGAAATTGTGTATTTTTAACAAATTTATCACACTTCCTCAAATTAGTTGCTAAATAGATCACTTCGGTAGCGTTCAAGATTCTAGTTTAGTATGTCTGACAGCTGAATTGTGTTCAAGTTTTTTTGGACTTGATTTTGGTCACTTAAACAGTTTTTTCAGTTGTCGTTTATGCAGGTGTAGGTAACAAAAATGTAATCAAGGATTTCCTGACCGAATTACATATTAAGTTGGCTGAGAACTATGTTGACATTTGGCAAAACTGGTACCAAAAACTTCGAATTTCATACGAATACCTATAAAGGTATATAACACAAGATCTTAACTTTAATTTCATAGATTTTCTTCAAGTGTAACACGTTTCTGTAACACAGAGCTTCAAGTCCATCTAATCGACACTTGCAAAATTGTGCGGACATGCTTTGAGTTTAGATAATAATTTTATTTAAAGCCTCAGCTGTCAAATCCAAAAAAGAAATCAGAGCTTGGACTACAAGATCTCTTCATTGAAATTGCAGCACCACTAAAATGTAGCTCGCTGTACGTGCCCACTCTGCATATTTTCATAGTTGCTTCATTACCAATTAAGAGTGATTACAAGCGATTTTTCCGAAAACAATAAAAAACATTGAATCGTTTAATTTGCACCAAACACTTTCTTTTTCGCTTTTTATTGCTGGAGATTGCGACCAGGCCAGCACAACTCACTTTCATCCCAACCTAAGCACCTATCAACTCAATCACTGTAAAAACCAACAACCGGATTGCGGCAGCATTACACAGAGTCGGTAACATTCACTACCATTCGGCTACCGTTTTAATGACTTTGATGCGCTCAAATTTTAACTGACCTACTGCTATCGGGCTGATGACATCGTTGAATTACACTGTACCAGGTCCGCCAATTCGAGCGTATCTCTATCTGCTCGTGTACTGTCATAAAACGAGCAGATCAACTCTGTTTTAATTGAATTGGTAAGCGCTGACGAGTTAATTGGACTCAGACAGACCCAAATCTGGGTACTGGATTAGTGTAGATATAAAGCCCACAAATTGCGCTCATTTGAATTCCTTGCATTTCTGTCAAACAAAAGAGGAAAAAAAAATTGCAACTAAACTGAAAAGATTCATATGCATACCCATGCCTATCCCTTATAAGGTGAGGTCAGTTTTCGGATGGTAGACTAGTTACAGACCAGAACAATCACGTGGAAAGTGTCTTGGCAGTGACATTCAGGTTCTGCCAACTACAGCCAATAATGGTTTGCATTGTTCAGATGATTAATGGTAGTGTGTCCATTCAGTTGGCTAAAGAAAAGCCGAGAGGTGTAGGATTTTTAAGGCGGACCCATCAAGGGTAGTTCAGTAGTAAGCATCGTTAGTGGAGTTATTTCAATAAGAATCCCATTTGAACGGCTTTCAAAAAATTCAATACCACCCATGATAGGTCTGAAAGATTTGCACCGCCTAATCTCCTCGTCATACATGGATCGCTTTTCATCAATTTCTATAGACAATGCAGTAGGTACAAGCCGCATCGTAGGGCTTTGATAAATAAACCCTACCTAGTTCAACAATGTCACAATATATGGATTAAGAGCGCAACACTACCAATGCAACCTAAACATTCGCATTCAACGCGGGCTGCCCCAATTCTTACTACAGATTAGTTTCCACCAATAAGCCTCTTGCGTGAAGTCGATATGCTATAATCCGCATAAATCTGAATACTAATAACGTTACGTTATGAGACGGGTGGTATTATATATTCAAAGATAACCTATTTTCTGTGCAAATTGATGTCTGGCGCTTTAAGATGTAATTAAAATCACAATTATGCCATCAACGATGTAGGGTTATATGCTACACGCACGAAATCACTTTTCACTACTGTAATAGCTTGTGGCGGCCATTGTCCTTTTGATTGCTCATCCCACCCAGTACCCAGAATGTATGTATATTGTGAGGCACAAAAGAATGGGGGGGAGTTTAGACTGAAGTCTTAGAGTACTTTAGTCAAATCTCCTTCTTGCATACAGGTTCTTAAAATATTTGCCGATTAAAGAGTAGTTGCAATTTCTACAGGAATATAATTTCGAAATGAAAATATTGAGCGCCTAAAAAACCGTCGCATATTGCTCGTTCGTGTATAAAGACAAATGGCTTTATATGTGTTTGCAAAATTCCACAAATTGATCAATTAAGTTCGACAAGACTGTTCGACATTTTTCAGTTGAATTGACTTTCTCAACGAGTAGGAATATAGGGACGAACGATATTCATGCATCGCAAAAATTATTCTTTAACAAACTGTTGTGTTATAAATCAAAGTTGTAGGGAATTATGTTTAGATTTTCCGATGGTTGTATTCAGCAAACATAATTTCGTTTTTTTGAGGATCGCAAACGGAGAAATTTAGCTTAGAAAGATTGAAAAAAAAAACTTCTAGTTAAATCTATTTATTTTAGAATTTCAAATAATGAACAGAAAAAAAAACAAATTACCTACAACGCAATTTTAATTTTGTATAAAAATAGTACTTTATGCATTTGGTTTAACAAATAAACTTAACACGAACTGAATTTCTTAGTACTAGATTACTTGCTTGCCCAATTTAAATCAGGTCATGTTGCCAAGTAGAGCGTAGTTTTCGTAATTGCGTGATGAAAATCCTACTTTAATTTGCTTTGCTGAGATTGAAGCTAAAAAAAAACACACCTATTACTGTTTTTAAAAATTTAAATCAAATACAGAGCAAATTATCAATAACTTCTAAAATACCTACAAAACATTTATACTTTTTTATATACAAAATAATTCATAATCAACATTGTCTTCTAATACAGAAAATTAAATTATTATAATAAACGGATGGTAGCTACATAGCAGTATTTTTACTGTCGCTTGTACCATTCACCGAACCCAAAAAATATACACGTCACATTTTCGCGAGCAATGAATGTCCCAGCTCCCATACCTACAATAAATTTGTGAGCGAAAAGAAATTGAAAACTCTTACCAAGCAATCTACTACAATTGATCTCTTTATTAAAGTCATTTGCAGCATTCACGAATCCACACGAAATATTTTGCATTTAACATTCGCGATCGATAATATATTGTGAAATCATCAAAATGAAGTAGAACTTTTGACGAATACGATCTAACTCTAAATTTATGACGAAAATTAAAAAAAAAATACAAAGTGTGTAGAAAATAAATTTTTACGATGCGAAAAACTGAAACTTGCAATTCTCGAAATCCGCATACGAGAATTTCTCTTCGAATGTTACTCGTCTGTGTTTTCCATGCGGATTTGCATCTCGTATACGGAATTATGAGTTTGACACTCCAAAAAATGGATTGCCTTTTGATTTGTGCGTGAGAAAATAAAAGACAAGTTAAAATAAATCGAACAATATAAATGAAAGCACTTATTGAATGATATCCGTTCGCGTTACAATATATACATTCGGAAATAGTGCCCTTCGTTCAAAGCAGTCTTGGGCCTCTCGAATAGTTCGGCATATTTCGATTTCGCTGCGCTTATATCGCCCAAAGTAGCACTGCGAAAACCCATATAGGTATGCACATTAATATTTCTTTCTTTTGTCAAACGAAAACACCAATTCGCAAGACAATTGAAATTTGAGTATTGTTTTTTTTTGTCACAGTCTGTCAAAGTGGTTTACTTCAAGTGCTGTAAGATTTTACCTCATTCAAAGGGTGGATATAATTTTCGCAAAGGTGCAAAAAAAAAACCCGAACCGCTTTGAGATACCACTTTTTTTCGTATGCGAAAATTTCAGGCGGATTTGCTAATATACGAATTATGTTATGCGCGAATTTGAGAATGGGGATCCTGTAGTGTAGTTTCCTTGGCCGGAGACAAAAAAAAAAAATTGTTTAAATCGGAAAATCTGGGGTTGAATTACCACATCCGTGATCGAGTAATACGCGGCTGAATTTGTTATTATTTTGCTTGTAAAATCCACAAAATTCAGTGACGCGGCTCGCTCACGGATGCGGTAATTCGGCCCTGTTTTGAAGTTATGGGCGGTTATACGTAAACAACTTTGTTTTATTTTATATACAAGACGTGTCACAGTTAATATTTTTTATATCAATAGTTCGTTAATCTTTAAACGGTCAAAACAAATAACTATAATCATGGCAAACTGTGGCAGGCACATTTAACATTTTTTTTTATCTTTTTGTAAGTCAAAAATCAGAACGAAGAAAATTACGAAAAAATTAAAGGAAGGGAATTTGATTTCTCTCGCATTTCTTTCAATTTACTCAGTAGTCAGTTCAATGATTCAAATTCTTAATTGAAAGCTGAATTTCTTTTCGGTACGAATGCGTTATTGTAAGGGAACATAACTATTGTTTTCTAAACATTATTTGAAGCTCCGAGAAATGTCCTTTTCCGAGTGTTCTGACATATTGTAATGGTTATATATAAATGACATTTAAGAGAAAACAATAATACAATAGACTATAAAACACATTTGTCCCATATTTGCGAAGGAATACGTGTGACCGTTTGACAGTGTGAACTTTCAGGCAGCAAAATGGTCATTTGACAGAAGGTCTAATTGTTTCTGTCAAAGTATATCATTGTGGAATAGAAAGATATCCATATTTCCATAGCGGTCTTGATTGAAAATCTTCTTCTTCTTAAAAAAAAAAAAAAAATTCACCACCAATTCAAATCAGCTCTGAATTTGATCGCGTTGGTGATGATTAAACTGTACACTTACGCTGGGTAATTCGTGTGCAAAGCACTTAATTATGGAATGTTATATATACGACCTAACTGAATACGTACTGTAACACTTTCAAGTGATTTAGTGATGCATAGTTGAAAAACCAATTTAATGCAACCCCCACACCCCACATACATCTCACTGACGAAAAGCAACTGAATAGGGAATATTAATCAAGTGTATCCCTTTCTCCCATTTGGAGGAGTTTATCGACTTTGATTGTGATTGACGAGTGTGTATGATAGCATTTTTGGAATTCATCGAGGCATTATCTAAAACTTAGGTTATAAGTTATTATGAAGTTATTTAAATTGTTTTGCAGCTGCAATCTAATTTGTGTGCAGCGCCGCTATAAATTCGTTGTTAAGCAATAAGTTTTACCTTGCGTGTTGCGTACCGTGTCGTCGTGTCGTCACCCTGACAGCCGAAACGCTTCTACGTTTCAAGTCTAGCAATATCGTTCTGAGATGCCGCGGCGGTGTTGTTGCGAAAGTAATAAGCGTTCGTATCTCCATTCTCCACATTAAAGATATCGAATAAGCGACCAATTTGAGAGTGAAATTGCTGGCAGTGTACTCATCGTCGTAAGTGGGCGTGTGTGAATTGTGAACGTGTGAACCAGTGTGAACAACCGAAAAGTACGGTCCTTTTGTATCCCATTTTATGTACGGGTATCTATGTGTTCTGTTCTGTTACCTGTGGCTTCGTTATTGTTCGAATGGCAGCACGACAACGCGCGCTGTTGCCCTGTGCGGTAACAGTGCGACACCTGTAAAATGAAAATGATGGCGACACGGTAGAAACCTTGTTACAAACACTCGTTCAAGGATATGTGGGTGGCACGACATGTTTGCTTCTATTTCTGTTTCCGTTTGTTGTTTCTTTTTTTTTCTGCGCAGCATTTCTGTCGGCTCTGTTCGTGTTAACTGGTGTAAAATGGATTAACACGAGTTGTTTGTTGTTGATGGTGGCGCTGTCGCTGTACTGTGTTTTTCCAACGACAGCCAGTGTCCTTATCCCGCACATTACCAGATTGTGAAAAATTACTTGGGCAACCATAAAGCGTGTAAAGTCATATACGTATTTCAAGTGTAATAGGGGGCGGGCGAGCGGGAGATTGAATACCTTCACGCACCCACAAACTGGTGGATATAGTATACAACTGGATCTTGACTAAAGCAACATCCTTATCCTGCAGGCCTTGTGTTGTGAGGCGATGGATGATTATTAAGCCCTTTTCGGGTGCACAACTCCGAGAGAAAGAGGGAGAGAGGCAGTGAGGCTCTGATGGGTATCATGTCAAATCGAGTCCCACTCCCACGTAATACAAGGACTTAACCCTCACATGAACGGAAATTTAAATGTACTTACATGGACAGTATCTACACGTGTAGATACAAAAAAAATTGCAAGCATTCTATATGATTTTGTTCAGCTGGTTAGAGTTTTTCTATCAATATTAGCTTTTTGCACTCATTCTCTTTATTTTCTTTGGCCTCCGTGTGCCTATTTCCGAAATAACGGTGTTTTTGTTCCAATATTATAAGTTTTTGTTCACTCATTTGCTTTGTTTTGAGTGCATTTTTCTGTCTCTTGCCTTTCAAGATTAGCTTTTCCACTTATTGGCTTTACTTGGGGGTTCTTCTCTGTTATTCTTTCTAGTGTCCTGTTATTCTTCAATAAACGTTTTTTTTTGTACTCATTCCTTTTATTGGGAGTGCGTTACTTATGAAGAACAAAGCCCATTATTTACACCGCAAAAAAAATCAATACTAATAAAAGTTTTCACGAAAAAGTTCATTTTAGAACGCAATTTTTCAGCGAGGAGTTGGTCGTAAAACAATTAATTTTTGTGAAAATGCGGAGAGCCGAAAGGTATTTTGAATACCTTTCAGCATCAGCTATCTAGGTTAACCAGTGCCAGCAAGGTTTACAAAATAAAAATCGGAATAACGATTCTTTTGTTAGGCTGTTCCATGAAAAATTGGACGACTACGAGATAGATGCTGACCCTGATGACATCTTTTTGCCTGTAGACAGTAGAACTACGTAATGATTGCGATTCTGATTCTGATGGTCAAGACGATAATGTACCTATCGGTAGACGGGTCTGTGCCAGAACGTCATCGCTGATAGCGAAGGATCAGGCAACACGGAAGTAGGACGTCATTTTTAGACTGGTAAGGATTATACTAAGTGGTACAGAAACCCACCAAATTTGCAAAGTGAAGGGGCGAGTAATATGCTCCGGGATAAGGCATTTGTGCTTCCGAAATCCAGTTACTAAAGGTCTTAAAGATGTGCACACATCTGCGCACATTATAGTATGTGTATAGGTTTGTATAGTTTTGGTGCACATATGAATTTTCGTATCGAAACCAAACAGTTTTCATACAACGTCAACGAATATCTACACGTGTAGATACTGTCCGTGTAAGACAAAAAAAAGACAAAACTTAAATAATAGTTTGAAAAGACATTCTCACAGTTAATTTTTCATAATAATCTACAATAAGTCATAAATTTAGTCACTGATTCGAAACTGTATTAAAATCGAACAATAAACCAAATAGATATTTAGAGATGAAAATTGAAATATCTACACGTGTAGATACTGTCCATGTGAAGGTTAAAATCGTATTATTCAGCCGACTGGTTGTGGGGTGCAGGTTGTCGTTGTTGGGGTGTCATGTGATACTTGATTGCAAAATGAATTTAAACTTGTTACTGTGTTAGTGTAGCATGAATTTAACTCTTATTGAGGACACCAGAGTTTTGAATGTGGACGGTGCTGAATTAACGAAAGTGTGAATAATGCACTACGAGAATGGTGGACGAAAGCAGGTGGAAAATATTGAACCAAGTCAGGTCAGAGTCATTTGGATTAAATGTTGCGAAAGGACTATGAAATTCGGTGAACAAGTCAAGGTTTATTCTGTTGATTGAGTTTGCCTTGTGCGCAACTTCGAAGACGCGTTCGAATATGCTAACCGCTGCTTCTCCCAATTTCAAGGATCAACTAGCTAGAATTCGTATTTGAGGTTACAATCAAATGAAAGCAAATTGCCTATATAAAAAAAAATAGCCAACGCACTGCCCCACATCAGTATGTCGTCTTATACAACTTCGAATCAACAAGTGAAACAGGGGAAAACAATCCTGAAAGCTATTTCTAGATAAGCATAAGCGACACGCTCGTTTATTCAACAGGCAGCCCAATTAATTTCCGTTTACGGCTCATAAAAGAAAATATTTACTTTTGCAATAAAAAAGTGTGCTCGCCAGCCCTCGAGTCGTTTTCAAATTTTTTTCAGCATTATCCGAAAATCCTTAAAACAAAAACAAAAGCAAAATTTGAATGGCATTTCGTTTCCCGATAAATTCTGAGGAAATTTACAATTTTATTATGCAATAAAATGAAATGACACAATCTTTACAAGCACGTGTCCTCCGAAGCATCTACATGCCCTGCACCTCGCCCGGCTTCAGCTGTACTTCATTTAGAAGTGATGTTGTCCTCAAGGCTATTTACATCTGAAGATGGGGATCGTTTTTTTCTCCTTCAACCAGAGCTGCAGAAAATGGCAAACTCTAGCAGACAAGTAAAGTTTTTGCTTGCTCCGGTACAGGTATACTCTACTGTGCACACCTTGAGACAAAGATGGGTCACTTATGTCACAGCAGATGAAGTGATGTATTGCAGCAGGTAGCGCAAGAGTAGCATCGTCATCTCAACTGAAACTGACTGACGGTTGGTGTTGTACCTTTTGTTTTCACCGAAAATTTTGGTAAATGACAATAGCACCTACATCCTACACCCACTCCGTGCACCTTCGTACGACCCAACATGAACGACGAAGAACGACGTCAGACAAAGAACGGAGAAAGTTATCTCTGGAGGCATGGGCAAAAGTTTACTTTTATCGCTGTTCATGCTCAGGGAATCATTTAAATATTTCAGACACTTAATTAGCCAGGAACACAATGGCTGCCTGTTGGCGGGAAGAGTGGGTGCGACTAAACAGAAACACGACCCCTGCCCGACCGCCTGCCGCTATAACCATATCATGCATGAAGTTTTGAATTTGTAATTTTGGTGCAATGGCTATGTGTGCCTGTGTAGTGTGTATGCATGCGCACTTATATATATAGGTATGTATTCACTGGAATGATAAATGAAACTTTGTCCTTTATTCAATTTATCATCTGGGATAGGGTTTGTGTCTAGTTCTCGTCGTGTGAAGGTGCTGGCGCTGGGTTCACGTATTACGTTGCTGAGGCGGCTCATTTTCATTTTTGCAACAAATTTTCCTCCTTATCTTCTGCAGTTGGAAAAATTAATCATGAATTTCGAAATGAGTTCATATTCACACATACACACACACAGTCAGATGGTGGATGGGAAAACTTTTTAAAATAATAATCAGAAGAAGGAGAGAATTTCTTGGAAAGTGAATAATAAATGAAGAAGATATGGAGACTTGGAGACATGGAGACATTCATGGGAAGCAAGCCGGTAGTCGACAGTTGCCCCGACGAAATTCGGGTCAGAATAGGTATGTAAAATTTGTTTACATACATAAATACCTACTAGGAATTTGTTTTGATAATTGGAAATCGGTTGAAAGTTCTTGTGGCGGGTTTATCGGTTTTGCAAGGAAATTCTATTTGGGAAACTTTTTGCAACACATTGTACATGAAGTGCTTCGGACGTTGGATATATGTAGTTGGATTGGTGGGGTCTCATTGTTGGCGAACTAGGCAGGTTAGGTACGTATAAAGTTTCTCTGGCAAATTAGAGGACTATAGGACACGCCGATATGGGTTATGGGACAATTTAGTTGCCAAGGGATGAGAGTAAGATAAGGGGGTGGAAAACATACAGAGCCTCACGCTGAGTTCGTAAAGTAGAAGTCTGAAACTGCATTTACAACACCACGCAGGCTAATTTTTGCACGAGACATGACAGAGATTTCTGTTTGAGCAGTACATGATAGTAAAGTCGTATGAATGAGATCACAGATCACAAATCAGACGCCCTATAAGTGTCATGGAAGTAGTATAAATTTGCCAATCCTGGCGCACAGGGAAGAGGGAATAAATTCTGTGACGTCATCCACATATTCGAACTATCTACAATCTGAATCAGCTGTTCATATGACCGAGTTCAACCAATCAAAACCGAGATACGTCTACTCAGACAACTGTCCAATATAATGGTGGGGTTTTGAAAATTGTTCTTTTAGGATGTTGTGATCCACACAACCATACCATGACCCAGCTTCTCATATTTTCCCACCCAATAGAAATCCATATACCAAATGCACTACCAGAGCATATGGATATTAATAGGTCATTCACACTTTTTCCATTCATTTCTCATATTCGTCCAAACACAACCCAAGCGCAATGAGTCAAGTGCCTTCAACTATCGATGTTTTCAATGAGCTATATGTTGAGTAATGATTAGTTTTGTATTATGTCATTAAATTTCTAAAGCGTTGATTGAAAAATTCTGTACCATCATCGGTTTGTAGGTTCTTTGGTGTTCGTTGGGAACTAACAAAAATGGATTTCATGGTTTGTGTAACAGAAGTGTAAACAATCGTTGTGTCTGCTACCACTCAAATAGCATTGTTAATGGTGGGGTTGTGAAAATTGATCTTTTAGGACACTGCTAGTAATAAGTGTTAATTTTTTTTTTTTTTTTAGGTTTTTAGTTGTGGTTGGTGGCATGCATCATTCTTGGGATCAGTGACCGGGGTGGGGGGGGGGGGGATTTTTATGTTTTAGTTCAGTTGCAGTCAGACTGATATGAAATGGTATTAGTTTTTTTTATTTTTCTTGGATGTTGTGTGAGAACAATTTTGATGTGTTAGTTTCAGTTGCAGTCAGGTTCAGTGTTGCCGTTTGGTCTCTTTATGAAGCTTTTGAACCTATTGAACCTCAGGACGCCTGGTCCCCACTTTTTGAAAAATGATCAAAATGGTCCCCTTTTTTCAATGTAAGATTTTATTCTTTATTGAACGAAAAAGAATGCAGACATATGGAATGAAGTGTTTCGTGATGAATTAATTTGTTTTTTTTGTTAAAAGTAAATGTAATTGTGGCTCCGTTTTTTTTTTTTTTTATTAGTATTTTATGTGGCTCCTTTTATCGGCTCGGGCTCCTTTTTATTCCCCGCGGCAACACTGGTTCAGGTTGATATGAAATGGTATAAGCTTTTTTTTTTATTTTTTCTTGGAAGTTGTGTGAGGGCAATGGGAATGCAATTCATTCAATCAAGTCAAGTCTTAGAAATAGGACGTACTGATAATTCGCTTGCTCGTTATCATCACAATATAACAAATTAATATGAAGGGCTTTATTTGTGATATTTGCCAAACGGAATTTACCTTAAATTATAATTTGAGGAGGCATATTTTGAACAAACATAAAAATGTTAGAGTGCAGTGTAATATTTGTAATAAAGTGTTAAACAGGAGTGATGCTCTATTAAATCATAAAATTAATAATCATAGTGTGCGTTCGGACCATCACATTACAAATGTTAGTGTAGATAATGAAAATCAAGCGACTACTTCTTCGGCGGGTTATTTAAAAACGAAAATATGTGAAGAGTGTAAAATAGAGGTTCCAAAAAGTGTATGGTACTCCCACATTCGCACAAATTTGCATAAAAAGAATAGTGCAAAATCATGTGAGTCATGCGAACATTTAAAGGTGATCAAAAGCACTTTCAATAACCGCATACAGACATTAATGTATGAGAACAAAAACGAAGAAATCATAGAACCTATGACATTCTTAAATCAATCCGAAAATATAGTTTGTGAAAATTTAAACAGGCTTTTAAAAATACATTCAAACTTCAAATTTAATGTTGAGCTCTTTGGTGAATATGTGAAAATACATAAAACTGATGAAGAAGAAGTTATGGTGACATCAATAAAATCATTTCAATCTAAAATGTGCCTTGTCCAGTGTGCGGTAGATTTAAAGTCGCTCTATAAAGAAATGTGCATGAACATTGTTAGAAAAATGGAAGAATTTCAAGAGAGGGATAGTGGATGGTCATTAATTAGAATTATCCATATTGAAATTAACATGAGCGAATATAGACCAATTAGAGGCTCACAATTTATAGCCCTACCAAGTTTTTTGGCAAATAAAAAAGCGTGTATAAACGTTAAAAATAGTGATGAATATTGTTTTAAATGGAGTTTAATATCGGCAATAGTACCATCAAACACTGACCCGCAAAGGACATCATCCTACAACATAAATGACATTACAGAAAGAACAATTTCATTAAATAATGGAGTGATACTTAAATTCGGAGATTTAGAATTTCCATTGAAAATAAAGGATATAAAAGCATTTGAACTATTAAATACAAATATAAGTGTAAATGTTTTCGGTTACGAGGAGGAGAATAAGAAGATTGTGGGTCCTTATTACATCACGTCTGAGGAAAAGGAAATTCATATCAATTTGTTACTGTTACAGGATATGGAGAGATACCATTATGTATGGATTAAGAATATTTCAAAGTAAGATTGCATAATACATATTAGTTTCTGTACTTTTTATCAATTTTCTTTTTAATTTCAGACTATTAAATACACAAATAAGAACAAATGGTCATAAGTTTCTTATATGCAACGGATGTCTTCAATATTTCGGTAACGAGCATAATTTCAATACGCATAAGTTAGAATGTAAGAAAATTGTTAGTAAATTACCATCCATTGAAGAGTCTTATTTAGAATATAGTCATTATGAAAGACAGATGGATGTTCCATTTGTAATCTATGCTGATTTCGAATGTATTCTTAAAGATGTAGATACTTGCTTTCCACATCCAAATATACCATCTACTACTATAGTTCAGGAACATACACCTTGTGCATTCAGTTACTTTATTAAGTGTTCCTTTGACGACACATTAAATGTGTTCAGAATCTATAAAGGTTTAGACGCATCAAAAATGTTTGTAGAGTTTTTAATTAACGATGTTCAACATATAAATGAAAATTATTTGTCTGTTAAGAAGCCGATGAATTCTCTTACTGAAGCCGAACTAAAATTTCATAACGAAAGTCAATTTTGTCATATTTGCAAAAAATCATTAGATAATAGTCGGGTAGCAGATCACTGTCATCTAACGGGTAAATACAGGGGCCCAGCTCATAATGAATGTAATTTAAAATTTCAAATAGCGAACTTCATCCCAGTATTTTTTCATAATTTTTCGGGCTACGACTGCCATTTGTTCATAAAAGAATTCTCAAATATTCCAGGTAATATAAATGTAATTGCAGTGAATAAGGAAAGGTATATATCACTTAGAAAATCAATTGATCTTGTTTCTGATAAATCGTTTGAGATTCGTTTTCTAGATTCTTTTAAATTCATGGCATCTAGCTTAGATGCTTTAGCTAAGAATTTATCAAAAGATGATTTTAAAATTGTTCGCTCGTTTTTTAAGTCTGATGATGAATTCAATTTAATGACAACAAAGGGAATTTTTCCATATGAATATGTAAATTCATGGGAGAGATTAAGTGATAAAACGCTCCCACCACTCGATAAATTCTTTAGCACAATTAGTAATTCTAGTTGTACCGAAGACGAGTATAAATTTGCTAATAAAGTATGGAAAAGCTTCAAGTGTGAAAGCCTATTAGATTATTTGACGATTTACTTAAAAGCTGACGTTTTATTATTGGCTGATATATTTGAGAATTTCAGAAAAATATGTAGAAATATTTATGGTCTGGACCCCTGTCAGTATTACACATCACCTGGTCTATCATGGGATGCCATGTTGAAAGTAACTAAAATTAAATTGGAACTATTAACTGATATAAATATGTATACGTTTATACAAAGAGGCATTCGAGGTGGTATTGTGCAATGTTGTTGCAGACACTCCAAATCGAACAATAAATTCATGAAAGATTTTAAGAAAGAAAATCCGTCTGAGTATTTAATGTATTTGGATGCTAATAACTTATACGGTTGGGCAATGTCACAAAGTCTACCCTATGGCGAATTTGAATGGATAGAAACCGATGACTTTAATGTATTCAATATACCATCAGATTCACAATACGGTTACATTTTGGAAGTTGATTTAGAATATCCAGATCATCTTCACGACGATCATAGTGATTTTCCCTTTTGCGTGGAGAATAAGAAAAGTCCAATTGCTAAATTTAGTAAACTCATTTCTGATTTAACAAATAAATCAAAATATGTTATACACTATAGAAATCTTCAACAATGCGTTAAACAAGGGTTGCAAATTTTAAAAATACACAGAATTTTGAGATTTAAGCAATCATGTTGGCTCAAAGAATACATTGATTTGAATACACATCACCGTACATTGGCTAAAAATGATTTTGAGAAGAATTTCTTTAAATTATTGAATAATGCTGTTTACGGAAAAACGATGGAAAATGTAGACAAAAGAAAAGATATTAAAATAGTAACAAATTGGGAGAGTTGTGGAAAACGGTTAGGTGCCCGAGCTCTGACAGCCAAACCTAACTTTCACAGTTCTAGCAAATTTACGGACAACATGATTGCTATTGAAATGAGACGTGTTCATGTAACTTACAACAAACCAATTTATTTGGGTTTTAGTGTTCTTGATTTATCAAAATGGAAGATGTATGATTTTCACTATGAATATATGAAACCAAAGTATGGTAAAAATATAACTTTAAATTATATGGATACTGATTCTTTCGTATATTCTATTAAAACCGAAAATTTCTACAATGATATACTGATGGACATTGATAGCAATTTTGATACATCGGATTATCCATCTGATAATAGGTATAATATACCAAATAAAAACAAGAAGATAATCGGAATGATGAAAGATGAAATGAATGGTGAAATTATAAGAGAATTTGTCGGTCTTCGATCTAAAATGTATTCAATTGCTACTGAAAATAGTAAACAAATTAAGAAAGCTAAAGGTGTTAAGAAAACTGTACTAGATGGTATGAATATAGATGATTACAGAGATTGTTTGTATAAAAAGAAGCTATTTTATGGGAATATGTACATAATTAGATCAAAGATTCATAATATATATACACAATCTGTTAATAAACTTGCACTTAGTTATGTAGATGATAAAAGATATATAATGGAAAATGGTGTTAATACCCTTGCATGGGGACACTACAGTTTAGAAAAATAAAGATGAAAAAAAAAATTTTTCTTTGATTTTTATTTAATGCACACTTTTAGTTTAACTGAAAATAAGCTTAACCAATTATAATAAAACATAAATTGAAAAAAAAGTCTCTTTTATTTTTCCTCGCTTGATTCGAATATTGTTTTCATGGAAATTAGTTCTCAGGTTAAATAAGTATAGTACAACAACAGAATAAGAAAACAATACTAACAATACGTTCTTTAAAGATAAGGTATAGTACACAGCCTACATACTTTCTGGAATGCAATGTAGTCTTCTGAGATATTGTATACTCTTTCCTCACCCTCTTGGATAATGTATGCTACATTCTATAAACATATCAGCTCTTTAAGATCATGATATGGTATGAGGAGAAAAATTCATCAAAGCAATAAACAATAGCGTACTATACTAACAAATTAATGATACAGCTTCCTTCTGTGAGGAGAAAAAGTCATCGAAGCAGTAAGCAATAACGTCCGTACTATAATAAAAAATTAATGCGTTGTCATCATAAATTTCATTATTTATTGACAATCGACACCAATAGTCAAAAATCATGTGCAATGAATCCTACAGTCATAGCTACCTACTATCCCTTATTCATGCACTTACAATGCCTCTGCTAGTGAATGAATGCTAGATGAAATAATGTAAAATGTAGACAAAAAATTATATGCTATGGAGTACCCTAATTATGATAGAAGTGTGTAGCATATCGATATAATTAAAAAATAATTTTTGTTGTTTGTTTTTTTTCTTAACCTTTCAGATGGTTTTTTGTTTTTTCGTCAATTTCTGGGTTGCTGGTTTCGTTTCTTTTTCACTATTTAGTTAGAAGAAATTCGTTATGAATTAAATGTCATTGAAATTGATATCAATCGTAATGCTGACATCACATCAACAATCAAAAACTACATTTCTTTAATTAAAATTGAAAGTGAGATGCTGAGCAAAATTCAGACATAAATGTTAATGGTTCCTTTTTTAATTTTTTGCATGCCCCTAACTAAGATACTGGAATTTGCTGAAGACTACAAGAGACATACAGATCTGTTCAATAACAGGGCAGTTTAATAACAGGGCTGTTCTATTTCATACAGATCTGTTTAATAACAGGGCAGTTTAATAACAGGGCTGTTCTATTTCATACAGATCTGTTTAATAACAGGGCAGTTTAATAACAGGGCTGTTCTATTTCATACAGCGCGGTTTAATACAGGAGCTGTTCAAAACAGTATGTGGTCCGAATCTGACAAGACGGTAAGTTCTGTAGTATCATGAAGATATCATGTAGATCGTGCAGATCCGCAATAATAGCTGATCAGATTGATCTCACCTGAAATAATAGCTGATCAGATTGATCTCACCTGAAATAATAGCTGATCAGATTGATCTCACCTGAAATAATAAGCTGATCTGATTGATCTGATCCACAATAATAGCTTGATTGATTGATCGGAGATCAATCAGATCATCTATTCAGGTGAGATCAATCCGATCAGCTATTATTTCAGGTGAGATCAATCTGATCAGCTATTATTTCAGGTGAGATCAATCTGATCAGCTATTATTTCAGGTGAGATCAATCTGATCAGCTATTATTTCAGGTGAGATCAATCTGATCAGCTATTATTTCAGGTGAGATCAATCTGATCAGCTATTATTGCGGATCTGCACGATCTACATGATATCTTCATGATACTACAGAACTTACCGTCTTGTCAGATTCGGACCACATACTGTTTTGAACAGCTCCTGTATTAAACCGCGCTGTATGAAATAGAACAGCCCTGTTATTAAACTGCCCTGTTATTAAACAGATCTGTATGAAATAGAACAGCCCTGTTATTAAACTGCCCTGTTATTAAACAGATCTGTATGAAATAGAACAGCCCTGTTATTAAACTGCCCTGTTATTGAACAGATCTGTATGTCTCTTGTAGTCTTCAGCAAATTCCAGTATCTTAGTTAGGGGCATGCAAAAAATTAAAAAAGGAACCATTAACATTTATGTCTGAATTTTGCTCAGCATCTCACTTTCAATTTTAATTAAAGAAATGTAGTTTTTGATTGTTGATGTGATGTCAGCATTACGATTGATATCAATTTCAATGACATTTAATTCATAACGAATTTCTTCTAACTAAATAGTGAAAAAGAAACGAAACCAGCAACCCAGAAATTGACGAAAAAACAAAAAACCATCTGAAAGGTTAAGAAAAAAAACAAACAACAAAAATTATTTTTTAATTATATCGATATGCTACACACTTCTATCATAATTAGGGTACTCCATAGCATATAATTTTTTGTCTACATTTTACATTATTTCATCTAGCATTCATTCACTAGCAGAGGCATTGTAAGTGCATGAATAAGGGATAGTAGGTAGCTATGACTGTAGGATTCATTGCACATGATTTTTGACTATTGGTGTCGATTGTCAATAAATAATGAAATTTATGATGACAACGCATTAATTTTTTATTATAGTACGGACGTTATTGCTTACTGCTTCGATGACTTTTTCTCCTCACAGAAGGAAGCTGTATCATTAATTTGTTAGTATAGTACGCTATTGTTTATTGCTTTGATGAATTTTTCTCCTCATACCATATCATGATCTTAAAGAGCTGATATGTTTATAGAATGTAGCATACATTATCCAAGAGGGTGAGGAAAGAGTATACAATATCTCAGAAGACTACATTGCATTCCAGAAAGTATGTAGGCTGTGTACTATACCTTATCTTTAAAGAACGTATTGTTAGTATTGTTTTCTTATTCTGTTGTTGTACTATACTTATTTAACCTGAGAACTAATTTCCATGAAAACAATATTCGAATCAAGCGAGGAAAAATAAAAGAGACTTTTTTTTCAATTTATGTTTTATTATAATTGGTTAAGCTTATTTTCAGTTAAACTAAAAGTGTGCATTAAATAAAAATCAAAGAAAAATTTTTTTTTTCATCTTTATTTTTCTAAACTGTAGTGTCCCCATGCAAGGGTATTAACACCATTTTCCATTATATATCTTTTATCATCTACATAACTAAGTGCAAGTTTATTAACAGATTGTGTATATATATTATGAATCTTTGATCTAATTATGTACATATTCCCATAAAATAGCTTCTTTTTATACAAACAATCTCTGTAATCATCTATATTCATACCATCTAGTACAGTTTTCTTAACACCTTTAGCTTTCTTAATTTGTTTACTATTTTCAGTAGCAATTGAATACATTTTAGATCGAAGACCGACAAATTCTCTTATAATTTCACCATTCATTTCATCTTTCATCATTCCGATTATCTTCTTGTTTTTATTTGGTATATTATACCTATTATCAGATGGATAATCCGATGTATCAAAATTGCTATCAATGTCCATCAGTATATCATTGTAGAAATTTTCGGTTTTAATAGAATATACGAAAGAATCAGTATCCATATAATTTAAAGTTATATTTTTACCATACTTTGGTTTCATATATTCATAGTGAAAATCATACATCTTCCATTTTGATAAATCAAGAACACTAAAACCCAAATAAATTGGTTTGTTGTAAGTTACATGAACACGTCTCATTTCAATAGCAATCATGTTGTCCGTAAATTTGCTAGAACTGTGAAAGTTAGGTTTGGCTGTCAGAGCTCGGGCACCTAACCGTTTTCCACAACTCTCCCAATTTGTTACTATTTTAATATCTTTTCTTTTGTCTACATTTTCCATCGTTTTTCCGTAAACAGCATTATTCAATAATTTAAAGAAATTCTTCTCAAAATCATTTTTAGCCAATGTACGGTGATGTGTATTCAAATCAATGTATTCTTTGAGCCAACATGATTGCTTAAATCTCAAAATTCTGTGTATTTTTAAAATTTGCAACCCTTGTTTAACGCATTGTTGAAGATTTCTATAGTGTATAACATATTTTGATTTATTTGTTAAATCAGAAATGAGTTTACTAAATTTAGCAATTGGACTTTTCTTATTCTCCACGCAAAAGGGAAAATCACTATGATCGTCGTGAAGATGATCTGGATATTCTAAATCAACTTCCAAAATGTAACCGTATTGTGAATCTGATGGTATATTGAATACATTAAAGTCATCGGTTTCTATCCATTCAAATTCGCCATAGGGTAGACTTTGTGACATTGCCCAACCGTATAAGTTATTAGCATCCAAATACATTAAATACTCAGACGGATTTTCTTTCTTAAAATCTTTCATGAATTTATTGTTCGATTTGGAGTGTCTGCAACAACATTGCACAATACCACCTCGAATGCCTCTTTGTATAAACGTATACATATTTATATCAGTTAATAGTTCCAATTTAATTTTAGTTACTTTCAACATGGCATCCCATGATAGACCAGGTGATGTGTAATACTGACAGGGGTCCAGACCATAAATATTTCTACATATTTTTCTGAAATTCTCAAATATATCAGCCAATAATAAAACGTCAGCTTTTAAGTAAATCGTCAAATAATCTAATAGGCTTTCACACTTGAAGCTTTTCCATACTTTATTAGCAAATTTATACTCGTCTTCGGTACAACTAGAATTACTAATTGTGCTAAAGAATTTATCGAGTGGTGGGAGCGTTTTATCACTTAATCTCTCCCATGAATTTACATATTCATATGGAAAAATTCCCTTTGTTGTCATTAAATTGAATTCATCATCAGACTTAAAAAACGAGCGAACAATTTTAAAATCATCTTTTGATAAATTCTTAGCTAAAGCATCTAAGCTAGATGCCATGAATTTAAAAGAATCTAGAAAACGAATCTCAAACGATTTATCAGAAACAAGATCAATTGATTTTCTAAGTGATATATACCTTTCCTTATTCACTGCAATTACATTTATATTACCTGGAATATTTGAGAATTCTTTTATGAACAAATGGCAGTCGTAGCCCGAAAAATTATGAAAAAATACTGGGATGAAGTTCGCTATTTGAAATTTTAAATTACATTCATTATGAGCTGGGCCCCTGTATTTACCCGTTAGATGACAGTGATCTGCTACCCGACTATTATCTAATGATTTTTTGCAAATATGACAAAATTGACTTTCGTTATGAAATTTTAGTTCGGCTTCAGTAAGAGAATTCATCGGCTTCTTAACAGACAAATAATTTTCATTTATATGTTGAACATCGTTAATTAAAAACTCTACAAACATTTTTGATGCGTCTAAACCTTTATAGATTCTGAACACATTTAATGTGTCGTCAAAGGAACACTTAATAAAGTAACTGAATGCACAAGGTGTATGTTCCTGAACTATAGTAGTAGATGGTATATTTGGATGTGGAAAGCAAGTATCTACATCTTTAAGAATACATTCGAAATCAGCATAGATTACAAATGGAACATCCATCTGTCTTTCATAATGACTATATTCTAAATAAGACTCTTCAATGGATGGTAATTTACTAACAATTTTCTTACATTCTAACTTATGCGTATTGAAATTATGCTCGTTACCGAAATATTGAAGACATCCGTTGCATATAAGAAACTTATGACCATTTGTTCTTATTTGTGTATTTAATAGTCTGAAATTAAAAAGAAAATTGATAAAAAGTACAGAAACTAATATGTATTATGCAATCTTACTTTGAAATATTCTTAATCCATACATAATGGTATCTCTCCATATCCTGTAACAGTAACAAATTGATATGAATTTCCTTTTCCTCAGACGTGATGTAATAAGGACCCACAATCTTCTTATTCTCCTCCTCGTAACCGAAAACATTTACACTTATATTTGTATTTAATAGTTCAAATGCTTTTATATCCTTTATTTTCAATGGAAATTCTAAATCTCCGAATTTAAGTATCACTCCATTATTTAATGAAATTGTTCTTTCTGTAATGTCATTTATGTTGTAGGATGATGTCCTTTGCGGGTCAGTGTTTGATGGTACTATTGCCGATATTAAACTCCATTTAAAACAATATTCATCACTATTTTTAACGTTTATACACGCTTTTTTATTTGCCAAAAAACTTGGTAGGGCTATAAATTGTGAGCCTCTAATTGGTCTATATTCGCTCATGTTAATTTCAATATGGATAATTCTAATTAATGACCATCCACTATCCCTCTCTTGAAATTCTTCCATTTTTCTAACAATGTTCATGCACATTTCTTTATAGAGCGACTTTAAATCTACCGCACACTGGACAAGGCACATTTTAGATTGAAATGATTTTATTGATGTCACCATAACTTCTTCTTCATCAGTTTTATGTATTTTCACATATTCACCAAAGAGCTCAACATTAAATTTGAAGTTTGAATGTATTTTTAAAAGCCTGTTTAAATTTTCACAAACTATATTTTCGGATTGATTTAAGAATGTCATAGGTTCTATGATTTCTTCGTTTTTGTTCTCATACATTAATGTCTGTATGCGGTTATTGAAAGTGCTTTTGATCACCTTTAAATGTTCGCATGACTCACATGATTTTGCACTATTCTTTTTATGCAAATTTGTGCGAATGTGGGAGTACCATACACTTTTTGGAACCTCTATTTTACACTCTTCACATATTTTCGTTTTTAAATAACCCGCCGAAGAAGTAGTCGCTTGATTTTCATTATCTACACTAACATTTGTAATGTGATGGTCCGAACGCACACTATGATTATTAATTTTATGATTTAATAGAGCATCACTCCTGTTTAACACTTTATTACAAATATTACACTGCACTCTAACATTTTTATGTTTGTTCAAAATATGCCTCCTCAAATTATAATTTAAGGTAAATTCCGTTTGGCAAATATCACAAATAAAGCCCTTCATATTAATTTGTTATATTGTGATGATAACGAGCAAGCGAATTATCAGTACGTCCTATTTCTAAGACTTGACTTGATTGAATGAATTGCATTCCCATTGCCCTCACACAACTTCCAAGAAAAAATAAAAAAAAAAGCTTATACCATTTCATATCAACCTGAACCAGTGTTGCCGCGGGGAATAAAAAGGAGCCCGAGCCGATAAAAGGAGCCACATAAAATACTAATAAAAAAAAAAAAAAACGGAGCCACAATTACATTTACTTTTAACAAAAAAAACAAATTAATTCATCACGAAACACTTCATTCCATATGTCTGCATTCTTTTTCGTTCAATAAAGAATAAAATCTTACATTGAAAAAAGGGGACCATTTTGATCATTTTTCAAAAAGTGGGGACCAGGCGTCCTGAGGTTCAATAGGTTCAAAAGCTTCATAAAGAGACCAAACGGCAACACTGAACCTGACTGCAACTGAAACTAACACATCAAAATTGTTCTCACACAACATCCAAGAAAAATAAAAAAAACTAATACCATTTCATATCAGTCTGACTGCAACTGAACTAAAACATAAAAATCCCCCCCCCCCCACCCCGGTCACTGATCCCAAGAATGATGCATGCCACCAACCACAACTAAAAACCTAAAAAAAAAAAAAAAATTAACACTTATTACTAGCAGTGTCCTAAAAGATCAATTTTCACAACCCCACCATTAACAATGCTATTTGAGTGGTAGCAGACACAACGATTGTTTACACTTCTGTTACACAAACCATGAAATCCATTTTTGTTAGTTCCCAACGAACACCAAAGAACCTACAAACCGATGATGGTACAGAATTTTTCAATCAACGCTTTAGAAATTTAATGACATAATACAAAACTAATCATTACTCAACATATAGCTCATTGAAAACATCGATAGTTGAAGGCACTTGACTCATTGCGCTTGGGTTGTGTTTGGACGAATATGAGAAATGAATGGAAAAAGTGTGAATGACCTATTAATATCCATATGCTCTGGTAGTGCATTTGGTATATGGATTTCTATTGGGTGGGAAAATATGAGAAGCTGGGTCATGGTATGGTTGTGTGGATCACAACATCCTAAAAGAACAATTTTCAAAACCCCACCATTATATTGGACAGTTGTCTGAGTAGACGTATCTCGGTTTTGATTGGTTGAACTCGGTCATATGAACAGCTGATTCAGATTGTAGATAGTTCGAATATGTGGATGACGTCACAGAATTTATTCCCTCTTCCCTGTGCGCCAGGATTGGCAAATTTATACTACTCATGGATGTTCCTACTCACAATTATAGATATATAGGTACGTAAAAGGTAAAACGGAAATAAACACAGGTTCCGCCAACCAATATTTCTACAATTACTTAAAAACATTTCTATGTCTGATTTAGAACTTGTAAAATAATAATCAGTCAGTAAAATAAACCAATTCATCAATCAGTTATACGAAATAAATAAATAATAATTATGCGCCCTTTCATTACTTCTGGCAGCCATTTTGTTTTATAGGAAAGCGAAATTTCGCAAGCCATCGCTATAAGAATATCAACATGCTGAACTTTTCCATAACTCCTACCAAGTAAACAAGATGGCCGACCGAAATATGTGTTAGGAATGTTTGGTGTTGTAAATTCAAAATTTATTAATTTAATTAATTAATTTATGACTCGACTTCGGCTGGATAAACGGAAATAGTTTTTCATTGACATTTCTGTTGAGAAGGCAATCCGAAATCGTCATAATCAAGATTTGTTCAAAAAATCAAAAACGAACTTCACAAAATTACGGACTATTTCATGTGGGAAGAGCCGGAATTGTCAGCAGCCGTCAAAATGGAAAATGGGGTTTTCGAAATATGAGCAGTTTTTCAAATTACCGTTTTCGGTGCTTCGAATTGAAGCAATAATTTTGAAAACATCAATTTAACTCTAAGTTTGCATTTTGGTCAAAATTGTTATCGCCGTTTTCCGGTAAACTGAAAAAAACAAAATTTTAAAAAATTTATTTTTTCAAAAATCCATTGTACGACAATATAGTGAAAAACTGAGATTGCTATTGAGTTATAAATGACCACATTACCTTAGAAATAAATTGTTGTTACAATCGAATAGACAGCTTTCGAGATATGCCGAAATTTCAAAAGTACCGTTATTCGAATTTTTAACCAAAAACTGGGCATGCAGTAATGGTTACCTCACCTACTTAAGCTTACATATCATGGTTGAAATCGTCGGAGCCTCTTTCGATCAAATTGAACTGGGACGAACATTTTATATGGGAAAGTACCATTAATATTGAGGTTACCTTGAAAAAAAAAAAAAACGCTCCGAAATTAATAATAATAATAGTTGCCGCAATAGGTCTGTAGGGACCCTGGACCTAGCTTCTCGCAACCATTCGTTTTGTGTGAGTTTTTCATTTTTGGAACGAATGGAAGGGATCTACAATTTTACGCGGATCTACAGTTATACTGTCGGATATTTGTCAGACGTTCGCGAGAGGTGGCGCAGTGAAAAAACCCTGAGTTGGAATTTTTGATTTTGCGGTATTCGAACTTCGGACTCCTCGCTTAGTAGTCCAACACACTAACCACTAAGCCATTCCGCCTTCCCGAACTGTAAGCCCAAAAACCCCAAATCCGAAGTTTGAACGAAATCCGGGCAGCCGTAGGCTGTATTCCTGTCGACGGACGGACAGATAGACGGTCAGACCGGACAGAATTTTGCGATTTTTGAGTCCTCTATCATCGTAATGTCAGAATTGATTAACATCTCGAGTTCGAAGACAACATTTATCTTTCTCTTACTACGTAATAACCGGGAAAGTTAAAAAAACGTGCTTCTTAAGTAAAGGAAAATAAAGTATCACTTTCCGGGTAAATGAAAAATGTGCTCCTTAAATGTTTTTTTTTTTTTCAAGTGTCTTCTTACAGTAAAGTGGTACAGATTGTGTATACCTCAAAAAAGGCACTATTATATAGAGCAACATATATGTTGTTGAAAACTGCACCTACTTCTTCTTTATTACGATGACACCTCCACTTTTAACTTAAAAAGACAATTACGAACGTGTAGGACTTCGACACATATAACTTGTTTACTAACCTAGAACTTACAACCTCAATAAATGCGTTATTAGTCTTAGAAATAAGCTCAAAAACAGCTCCGGTTTCGAAGAATGCGTTTAAAAATTGTCATAAAAATTGCCAAAATCAGATCTGGATTTTCTAAGGGTTGTTCAGTGTGCTCTAAGAAGGGCTTAGACCTTTTTGGGGTGTGATTTTTGACACCGATTAATACATTCAAGGGAGATGTCATTACAGCTTAACAATGAAAATATATTCCTTCGTTTTACTACACGATGAAGCGTTCCCAAACAGATTTTAAAACATGTCAAAAGTGGCAAGCCCCTATGGGTTAAAAAAATTGGAATTAAAACAAACAGATTTGGTTAAATACGATTGGCTAAATACGTCAAGAATTGCTGTCAAAAAGTGAAAAAGTACCTGCCCGAAGATGTGGGACTAATTTGTAAAAATTTGTCCCGAATTCGGTTAAAAGAACTCGTGTACAGATTGCAGCAAAATCTCATGGCTATGAAATACGTCAAAAACTGCTGTCAAAAAGTGACAACAAAAAACAACTCCAAGATATGGGTCTAAGTGGTCAAAAACTGTCCCGAATTCGGTTAAAAGAGCTCGTTTACAGATTGCAGCAAAATCTTTTAAAAATACAGCAATGGAATGGTTGAAGCGCGTTGGGGCGAGCCCTTTACACAATTTTTCAAGGACTTTTGTCTCAGCATTCTATGTGTAATTTCACAATCAATCTTTGACAACTGAAAATTGACACCTACCCTTTTCATTCACAAAACGAGCCATACGCCACTGAAACTCCTTCCTCAACTGTCAACCCCACCTACAATAATAACCAACGCGTACCCAATCATCATTAAAGAACTCTTGAAAGCATGGCAACGTTTTCATTTTCATTCAGATTACCTCATTTAATTGTATTTGCACAAGGATCACTCACCCCAACTTATAGATTAAACATGAGTTTGCTATGACGAATATGAAACCCAACACATAACGACGAGTAAGAAAGTTCAATTTCGCAACTTAATCACCTCCATTAAAAGTCCTTTATTACCAGCCAGGCATTTCAAAGGACTACCCCTAATTATATGCGTTCTCTTACTTCCAACCATTTTTAATGTCACACATTAAATAAAGCTACACAACATTCGAAAGAACAACAGCTCAAGGTCAGATGTTAATGCTGTCCCGTCTTTTCAGATTTGCAGGCTCCTCACATATGTATACAAATACAAACCAAATGACACAACATAACTCAGCACATAATAATACGATTTCATTATTCGATATGAAGGCTGTGCGCTATACTACGAGTATATCCACTGCTGTGCAGTCCTTTATTATTTATAAATACCATAAAAATTTATTCGAATTTAAAACCCTCTTCCAGAAGGACCGAAATCACCACAGCAATCTATCCTAATCTTCTTGTCGAGAACGAGGGTGGTGCGTCGTCATCGTCGTATGTTAAATGGGCATGGTGCTGAATTCTGCACCCCACCTGGGAATTTAATGCCTAATAAAGCCTCTACGATACCGACATTACTTTAAATACCGGTACAGATCCCTGGCAGGATGTACGCCATTGCCGTCATCATTAATGTGAGGATAATAAACAAGTTGCGTATATATAAATGCCAACATCTCGGATATGGATGGATTATTGAGGATCGTTGTTTTCTAATAGCAGGATGGAAAAATATTAACTACCTATAACCTACATCCTTCGGGCCGGTTTTACCTTGTTTTCCCATTTTGTGTCAAATTCATATTTTATTCCATCCCCTCTTCAAATAGAGAAAGAGAGAGACAGAGAGCAGATTAGGGTACCTACAAGGGTATATAGGGGATCACAAAGACAAATAGTAGAGTTCGGAAACCTATTAAGCTTCATCCGACTAAACAACAATAGGATTTATGTGTTATCTGTTCCGGAATCCTTTTGCTTACCGAAAATTTTAAAATACCTCTCCGTCCCAGGGCTATCCAGGTGGAAATTCCCACTCATTTGGAAATACTATACCCCAGTGGGTGGTGGAGGTTGCTGTTAAACTGGGAGACCGTTGTAACTTGATTTTGCAAAAGCAAGATGGAAACGGTCTTCTCTTCCATTTGGGTGGCAGTTATTTTAATTACTGCTGGCCAGGCCAGCTTTATCCTTAATCTCTTGCAGAAGACAAGTCCTAACGTTGACTTTGTTAACCTGGATATTCGTTCAACCACATAAAGGTAGATTGGGTTGCAAATTCAGTGCCAAAGTTGGGTTGTATTTCTTTCTTATTCTTCTTTGGTGGTAGGTTTCTATATTATGTCTGGCACGGTAGGGTAGGGTAGGTAGGGAGCTTGGCAATTGAATGTAATGCGGATAACTCCGAAATTATTTCGGATCTAGTAGGCATCTATGGATAAATGATGAGGTGTTCGTGGACAAAGACTTGTGAGAAAGTTTATCTTACACCAAACTAAGCCTACACAAGTCAGGTTTTTTGCAAGTGCATGTGAAAGACTGGGGAGAGTCAGAAAGGCTAATTCTGATCCCTGAAAGGAATTATCTTTTCATTCTTCTCACTTGGAGTGGGTTCTTCGAAACAGGTGAATGGGGAGTATTATACGCGGGAACTGCACGAGCTGTATCTGCATCCGTTATCACCGCGGGATTAAGCCACTTATGACCGGGCTGGTCATGCATATTAAGGAGCTAGAAATGACAGCTTCTCAGAACGTGAAAAACAGAAGACAACGCGGATCACTCATCTACTCGTATTGAATAAGGTGGACAACGGCCGACTGATTAAAAACCGCGTTTTCCTCCAAAACACGACGATGCATTCACACCGACCACCAAATTGTTGTTTTTTTTTGACGTTTCAATCAGCTGTGAGACGTTAAACTTCGGTGCAAACTTTTGTGGTTACAAATGTCGATCGCATTAATTAACAAACAAAATGAATTTAGTGCATTTAAAAATAATATTAGCCCATCAATTTATTGTGGAAAATGATTTTAATTTGTGAGTTGTGACATTTTCTCGGTCAGCCATTTTGCTGAATTTGCTGGATATTGCAAAAGGTGAGTTTGTTTCAACAACCCAACGATTGGAAGTCGTTTTCGTGGAAAACAAGTGCAAACGACTCGTTTTGAAAACTGAAATATATATGGGAAACCTTATTTTGTCGTAGAAGTTTTTGAGTGTTTTCGCGAAAACCAGGTTTTCGGCTGTCCTGAGAAAGCTTCTCAAATCAGGATTCGTAATTCAATTTTAAGTCAGTTCTATTTGGCCGAGTGTCAGTCACGATAATTATGTCATTTGGGTAGATATTAGCGACTGCAGCTGCATGTAAAAGGGGGCTAAGTCTTCTCATACGTTTTCTAAGTCGTCTTTTTCCAGTTTGTCGCCATCTGATCTAGGGGCCAATAAAATAAATACCTGAGTAAGAATTGTAAATTGAGGTCAACCTGTTTATGTATAGGTACTCGTATTTCGATTATACAGTTTTCTGAAAGAAGGCAGAAGTCATTGTCGACATCGACACATACAAATCTTCGATGGTGCGATATAGACCGCAGTCTTAGATGTCAGTCGTCTGCTTGCAGTTGTCTAACATTTGAGACAGTTTCCGCATGGACTGGTATCAATCGTCGACGTTTAAAGTGCATACCTAAGGAAATAATTGATTAGAATTGATGCCAAAATTCTTTTGTGTTTGAATCGGGCACAGCCATAATTAAAAATTCCGTCAGTTGATATTGAAAAATATTTTGTAGCGCTTGAAACCATAACTTTCATTAGCCTGTGTGTTCGAAATTCGCGGCACAGCTAGTCTATAAAAAAAACAAAAACTTGTGCTACAGGCGGGTCTACTAATTGCTTTCAGTTCAATTTTACGAACTACAATTTCGACAGTAAATTAAATAAATAGCTGGCGCAACAATTCCGTGTGCCCTAGGCCCAGCTTCTCACAATTGTTCGTTTTGGGTAAGTTCTTATTTCGAGAGGACCTACAATTCTATGCCGACGCTGAACGGCTGAATCTAGAAACTCTTTCACGACATTTAAGTTCTCGGATGTCTGTCAGACGGTCGCGAAAGGATAAGCAGTGGAATTAACTTAAGGTGGAGTTTGCGTTTTTCCAATGAAGTAACAGCTTCTAGTGTAGCACTCAGCGGTTTAAATCAGAACTTAATGTTTTTTAAGGGCTTTTCACCAGCAATATAGTATTTTAATTTAAAGTTTCACAATATCAAGGGATTACAAACATTTTAGAAAAAGAGCTCTATGAGTTATTGCTTCAGCGGATTTGAAGTATTTTCGGTAGATACAAAACATGGAGAAAATAGACTTCGTAAAGTGGGAAAGGTCGTCTTGTTCAGTTAAGTTCCATATTTCCAATACTTAAAAGTTGCATTATTTTTTAGTACCTACTTCAAATGATTCTTTAAATTCTTACTATGTACACTAAAACTTTAGCTTTTTTGTAAGAAAAGCAACTCTGTACAATACGAATACATTTACAATTGTCCCCAGCTGCCCTTATGGCGTAGCAGGAAAAAAAAAGTCAAACAATATTAACGACCAAATTCATAGCGTTTAGCGACAATAAAACAATACTTTACGGTTTTTGTAAAAAGCTCTTAATAAAGTTCCCTATACAAGTGAGTCGGAGCATTCTCGAGCACAGTTCGTTGCTGCTCGGTTCGATGTGTTAACTTCGACAAACAAAGTTGATTCCTTGTGTACTCGTACTTGATTGATTTTTGTCGGTTGTTGTTCTGTTTCTGCCCCCTTTTGCTGGATAAGCTATCGGCTAACTTTATAGCTATGTGAAATGCCTGGAAAAATTCAATTTTATTTTGAGTGCTCCTCTTTACTTGAGTACATTTGTTTCTTTGTGCTGAAAATGAATTTTAGGTTGAATAACGAGTTCGGAAGTAGGACTGTTTGTTTCTGTGTGTGTGTGTGTTGTATTTTGTCCTTTGTTTTCCATTTAATGATGCGAATTTTAAAAATAGGTACGAGGGGTCGATAATTTGTTTCTCTATTGCTTTTTATTTTATTTTTTTGTTATGCTTATGGGATATGCGATTTTCGAAATAAATCAATATGGGTCTCGAACGACAAATGCAAATAAAAAGGGGAAGCTGTGCAGAAAACTATGTCAAGCCGCACTGCACACTCATTCAGTAGGTATATATAGTGCACGTTTTTTGAACAACTTATGTATGAAGTGAGTGCCTGTCAAGCAGGAGAATAAGGACCATTTTATTCACAATTGTTCAACTTGCCGATAACTCCGAGGTTAGCCAATTTCGGAGTTGATTTGAAAGAGAGAGTTGGGCGGAAAGTTGAAAAGTGGTTTCATGCACTACTTTAATTCCTCCTCCTCAGTTGAAATTCAAAAGTTGACGTACTTGCTGTTTCATAAATATACCTGGGACCTGGGATATTTGTGACAGATGACACCATTATGTCAGTTCAACTTTGGATTTGAATTTCGCCCGTCACTTTCGTCATAGACAAAGCATACTTTATGATTTCCGTTTTAGGGAGTCGATACACATACAAAATTATAATTTATTGGAGAGAATTTCGCTCTTGCGAAAAAGTCACTAGCTGTTTGCAGAAATTCCCGCAAGATTGCCAATTGCTTTGGACACTGGTGTCAACAAACAATTTACGCCAATTAAATTGATCGAAGTCCTTAGCAGCGTAGGAGCGGATAATAACTATGTTATTGGTCTGAATTCACTTGATCTTTGCCATGGGTCGTAATTCACGCGATCTTATGAAGAAGAAAACAACGAAACTCAAAAAAATGTGATAAATTCCAACTCTTTCACGGTACTACACAATATCTTTTCAAGACGCACGGCAACGAATTCATTACAAAATAAAGCACTGTCATTGTCTTCCGCTTTGAAAAACGAAAATGATATTATGAAGTCGCGGTCGTCCCGTTTTTCGAGTCCAACAAGTTATAGCATCTTTTATTGCCGTCTTTCACAGACCATATTGCACTCGTCTTCCTCGCTGCCCGAATCAGACGATGGCCAATCTTCCCAGAAATAATTTGAACGATACAGCGTTTAAGTTTAAAAAATAATATTTGATTATTTTCGCCACTTGATTTGAAGTCCGCATAGTCAAAAACAGAAATGAAAAAAAGAAAGATCTGACACTTGACGTTAAAATCCCAAGTTTGCTCTACAACTTGTAGGGGAACCCGGGGCATAACAGGCACCCGGAGCGAAATGGACCCCCGCTGCATTTCTCTGTCCATTAAAGTGGAAACCGGGAAAGTAAGCTGTCTGGCTTAATTTATCGATGGTTATGTGGCATATGTCACATCTGTTATAAAAAGGGTTTTCCCCCACTGTCTGTTGGCAAAAAAAAACTTTTTCATTTAGTGGAAGTTATTTGTGTTCAACTTCGAGTAAATAAAACGGGCCTAAGTTATGCTGAGAAGGGGTTTGCTTCGATTGTGATGCCAGGAGATTTTCGCTCAGTATCTATGGCTTTTAACAGAATTGTCCTGACTTCACACTTAATATTTTGTAGGTTACAAAGGGTTAATTTTATTTCGAATAGTCTTCCACGCTCGTTCTTTATCTCAACCATTTGTTTTAGTCGTACCTACTTAAAGCTGTCTAGATCAATAATTTCTATTTCAATCTTGTTCTTCAGAAGAACAATGACCAAAACCCTAAAAACATTTACAAAATCCATAACCTCATAAGCTGACACACGCTAAAATATTGTCGACCTTGACAGAATGGTATTTGTCTAGCTTCCTATCAAAAAATAGCGACTTTAATCTACTTACTTACTTAACGGGCTCCTGATCCATGGAGAATCTATGCATGAGGCACTGTAGCCTTCCATCCTCTACGATCCCAGTTGTCTAGACCAAGCGACTTTGGTCAGAAATCAGAAACCCAGTCAATCGTTTTTTTCTTGACCTTTTAGTTGGGCCTAGGCGTCTTTGTACAACACCTTAATCATCATAATCCTGCTAGAGACGTCTTATGTTTCATTATCCAACTTATTTCAATTTTCAAATTTATTTACATCCAAAATTTGGCAAACCTTTCCATGTTCAATTTGTATAGAAAAATTGTATTGTATTTTTGACAGCCCTTGACAGGAAACCCCAATGAGTCTAAATCTAGGTGTGACGGGTGTAACATTTTCTAGTCCCGACAACCCTGCCTTCATCTATCAAAACCTAAGAGTTGGAAGAATTTCCGGCCAGAATGGAAACACCAAACTCCAATAAATCCACTTGCACAGTACGCCCCCTCTCAGCGGCAGAGTGACAAGCAAAACTTTCCAAAGAAATTATCGTCCATGACATAATCAAACGATTACACAAACCAATAGAAATCAATTCGAGCTATGTAAATGAAAACACATTAAAAGTTCAACTCGAATAAGTCGGACGGCCTCCAACGGCAGAGAAGACGCCGTCTTTCCTCCTCTCCACCAAACGTCAACTGTTAATGAATTCAAAAGTACTTTTGCAAAAACTTTAATGTTCCACTTAAGAACGACCATAAAGATGCGCACAAACACAAAGAGCAATCAACAAAAGGAGGCGGCCACTTACCCCACCTCCATTGCATGCAAAAGGAGTGAAATTAAATAAACTCGAATAAAATAAAATCAAAACTATATACGATTCGTATATAACCATTTAATAAAATTCGAATTATATTCCTCACTCGAACACCGGGAACAGGGTATTGAGGAAAAGTTTTCGCTTTTACCCCAACGAACAAAAAATTAAGGAAAAAAAAACTTTCCCTCGTTGTTGGAGTGGAGCGCACCGACCGTGTCCAAACAAACAAGCTGCGACTACATACCCTGGCGCCATCTCTGTGTTTGGTTTAGTTGTTGTCCTTGCCACGCTCTTTGCCGACGCTGACGCCACTGCTACTTCTTTTGTTTGATTTTGTGAACTTGAGCTGGTTTACGAGTAACGAGTATGTATGCTAATTTTGGCAAAAACGAGAAGGATAACCAGACCAGTAGCTGTGTCCTGTTCCTGTGTGTTCTGTGCGCCCTGATTCGAGCCAAACCCTTTTGTTACGACTAGAAACAGTTTAGTGTGTATCTGTATAGTTTTGCGTGCTGAAAAACCGCCGCTAGCTAGTAGACATTCATTCGAGCTGGCCGCGTGATGATTCATTGCGAAAGTGCATAATAGATTTTTTGTGCGAAAATTGCCGCCATAAGGATAATAGGTGGACGTTTTGGCACAACAGAAATCAAAAAAAAAAAAAAAAAAATAATAATCCACCACACAAATTCCAAACAAAACACTCGAAAGTCTTAGCAGACAGACACCGCTCGCCCCGCTGCGGATGAGTGTATTCAGTGTTTCTATTTCGTGTGCGTTATACTTATACGCGGTGGCGGTCCTTTAAAACAATTTATTGTACTTTGGCTTTTTTTTGAACCATTTTTGGTTGTTTCTCAGCATGGGAGGTGTTGGTGTAATAAGGATATGATTCATTGTATGCATGTACGAAGAGTGCCAGCGGCGAATATAAATTTTGCTGCTAAATTTAGATTTATACTCATACGGTTGAATGAATTGCACGGTAAGTGGCTTTCATGTGGTGTTGGCGAAACCATTATTAGGGTGAAACTGTGTTGGTTTTTTTTTTGTTATTTTTTGGTCGGGATTGGATAACACAAACTTTGGTTGGGGGGCGTATGCTAAACATTTTGTAAGTACTCGTAGGAGGCGAGGCCAGTTTTTTGCAAGAAGTTTGTTTTTAAACAATATAATGGGAATGATGAATGAGTCCATAATCTGGAATGAGGATGAGGCCCTTATCTCGGCGGACTTAGACAATGGGTTATTTGCTCCTACCTCCTAAAGAGCCTTCCTTGGGGATGGATAAATTAGGTAGCAAGTCAAATAGGATTTAGAATGGCGAGTATGTAGTGGGGGATACCAGCCGCATGAATTCGTTCTTGGTGCGGCGTCGGAGGATCGGACCTACTTTGTGCTGACAAGAAGCCCTTCACTCGTGGCTTTTATGAGTGCGTTTTACCCAAAACTGTGATTAAGTTGCATCCAGGGAAAACTGTGCAAACGTAGCACACATCCGTTGGTGTAAGTTCTATTTAAACGGATACAGTAAAGAAAGACGCACGGTACCTACTTTTCTAAGATAGTTTTTAAATTCTGGTTTTATAATGAAGATTTACTGACATCGATTTATTTACATATACCTACTTCAAAAAGTGTAGTAGAGTTTCTGACAAGTGTCAAATTCAAATAAAACCTTTTCCACAATACTTCTACTTTTGCACGTTACAACTTTACTTCATATTAAGCAGAATTTAATAAATTATTATAAAAAATAATTTTACTGTATTCATTATTTATATCCGGAACAGAGTGAGAGTTTGAAAGTTGTGTTGGTAGCTAGTCCGAGTAGGAACCTCAACCGCAATTTGACAGCGTGCTGTAAGAACGATTTTAATCCTTCGTTTAAATGATCGAGACAGGATCACATCTACTGACAACTGTGTTGCATTAGTGTTCCCATCATGGCTCACTAATTTTGGAATGCAATTTCCAGTCCAGCCAATAATTTTTTTACATTTCTTCAATGACAATATTCCTGTAGAATGTTATGCTTGCTGCAGAGAGCAACCGCTGTAAGATATTACTTTTTGGTGCTTGACATAAAGATCTGGGGTAGAATCGCTTTAGGTGATAGTTGATAATTGACAATGTGGACGGTCGGATACCTAGTCAACTAGATTTGTCGAGACTATAGATCCGAACGCGTTGACTAAACAACTTGAATTGATTTTGTACTCTCCCGGTTATCGTTTCCTTTGTTTTATTTTGCTCTTTTTTAGTTGGAAAAGGTCCTTCATAATTTAATGTTCAAATAAGTACGTATAAAATGTAAAACGTCTGCCTATCACAACACTATTATAGTCTTATGCGAACTAATGGTTATTATATATCGTGCGAAAATTCTAAAGCTCTAGAAATGACACCTTTTTCCCTCACCGGCCCTTTTTTGGACTCTTCATAAATCTGCAGCGGCCACTCTGTTTATTTTAAATTTGACTCTTTCTTTGATATGCCAACGGCTTCCCCTCCATAAACGTCAACCGCAAAAACTTTTCACGTGATCACTCATGGCCAATAAAAACTGAAATGCATGTCAGTCAGCTGTTAGACTTACTAAACTAGAAATCCGAACGTCCCCAATCAAATGCATAGCTTTACGTCCATGTAATGTGTTTATCAAATTGACAATCGCTTTTCTGCGATCAATTTTATGTGACAGCATTAAGGTGTCGATTTCATATATTTGGCGATTTTCATAGATATGCGCTTTGTCTTAAACTCCGGATAAATTAAATACTTTAGTGAAATAAGAATAGGTACATTAAATAAATTAATATTAAAAACTTTAACAGAAATTTGAAAATTCCTGAAGTGCAATATTTACTTCATTGGAACTTTTCTACAGAAATGAAGAACATATTTACCAAAAATGTCAAACCATTTAAAAGAAACCTATAAGAAATAAAGCAAATATCTTGGAACTTCCAAACCTGACGTATTAAAAAATATTCATTGTTGATTGGTAGCATTTATTATTGTGTACTTTTCTTAGATTTTTGAAAAACGTTCCTTATAGGTTCGTTAAATCTCAAATATTAAGAGAAATCTCTCAATTTCAAAAGAAGTAGGTACCTGACCGGTTTTCTTACAAAAAGTTTAAGAAATGTCATTTTGACATTATCTTCAAATGAAGCATCTACAAAACAAGTTAGAATCGATTTTTTTATAAGCTATAAATACCTATTAAGCTTACCATTTCGAATACGCTGATATGTTCAAGGAGAGCATTCAATTATAACTTCTTCCTCTGACCTCATTGAAGACGAAAATGAATAGAGTTCTACTTGTCAAAATATTGAGCTGTCACTTATTTGGCAGTTTTAATGTTTTAATTTTTCAGTAAGTCCGATTTCGACTAAGTAAGTCGAAATTCGGCGAGTAGAAAATTACGAAAAAATGGAAAAAGGGGAAATGGACTTCTCTATAATTTTTTATCCAATTTTCTCAGTACGTGGTCGCATTCGCAAAATTTCTTAGCAAATTTTAAATAATTTTACGTTTGCAAATAAGTACCCGAACGAACCTTATGAAACGAAGCGGAAAAGTGGAAAGGATTCGTATTTGCTTGAGACCTTAACAAACCAACAAATATATTTTAATTTGTGAACATAGGTACTATTATTCGCAAATTCACTTTTCACATTCACATTTTTCACAATAATGACAGCGGAATGACAACGTCGGTAAGGTAGTGACGTTTAAAACTCTAACAGCCTTATTTATAAACGTATTATAGAGAGTGTATAAAGTTATGCACTCTTTAAAATGCTTCTAAACGCGAAAACCTTATTTATAAAAATATTTCAACGGTGCATAGAGCTTGCATAAGCTAAACGCGTTTGGAGGTTGTTTATTGCCTGTATAGAGGTGGAATAGTATGCGGATATGTCATTTTGACATCACATTATTGAGCAAACAGATTTCGCTCTCTATTTTAGATGCATTATTATGGACGTTTTCATATTAAATTATTACAATTTGTTCCTATGTTGTGATAAAATATTGTGTTTTATTTTCCATCACATTATGTATGTGAATATCTTTTCATTAGGAGTGTCAATTCCCCGAACGTTATATTTTTACAATTTTCGTTTTGACTTTTGAAATTGAATTCCTTTTCATTTTGAATTGAATTCGTATTTTTCATAAGCTGCTTAGTTTTTTTTTTCTTTTTGGACAGATAAATGTAATAGACTTCTCCTTTTTAGTACTTTTTCTGACACAAGCCCTGTGTAACTATTATGCATGGGAAAATGTTTTATAAATAAGAATTTTGGGGAGCGTGTATAAAGGATGTATAAATATTTATACATTGCACAACTATACACGTGTTTAGGGACATTTTAGCAAATTCTAATAAATAAGGCTGTAAGTGCTGCCAATAATCAATAATTTTTTTAGTGATCGCTTGACGCAGAGCAAAGAAGAGTTGATAATCAAAAACGACAACAAAAAACCCAACAAATTCAATACGAAACACAAAACAATTAAACACCGCGATGCCCATAAAAGCAAGATTATTGGCGTTCGGCCATTAGCAGCGTGCCTTTATTTTGCCCGCACGTATTTGCAGACGAGGGATGGTATTTCGAAAACAACAATGTATACAAATGGGTTTAGTTGGCAATAGACGTACGAAAGACATCCATCTCTTTTAATTATTTCATCTCTGACCAATATTCGTATGCTTTAACTTTTGTCCGTCTACTGATGAAATAATATGTTCATTTCCACGCTTCTGATAATGCTCCTTATTCACCTCAAGCGATGGCGCTACACCCGGGATTGAACGGGGCTGCTTGTTTGTTGCATTAATTCATGTAATTATCCAATAAAACTAGTTGGTTATATTAACTCAACAAATTCTGGAACAGTGAGCAGCTATATCAAGAAAAGTTCAGCTGTCCACTTTGCTGGGTAAAACGCAACAAGAACAAAATGGCGGAAAAAATTGATTTGCTGATTCATTCAGTCACAGAGTCTGTCAGTGATCGGTTGTGTTAATTATATTTCTCTTAAAATGGTTGTTACTAATTGCGCCAAATGCGGTAATGAAGTTACTGATTGCAATTTTGTGAAATGTGATTCCTTTTGTAATTTAATTTTTCATAAGAAATGTGCCAATGTTTCTGATTCAGTTCTTAAACTCTTAACTAATGATTCGAGCGTTATGTGGAGATGCACTTCGTGCATTGTGTCTCACGAATCTAATAATTTGCTTATCGAAACTGTTAAACAACTTGCATGTGAAATATATGATCTGAAAGAGCAATTACATAAAAAATTCTTACTGGATTTACCAAACGGAGACCAAAAATCATCCGATGGAGTTTCCCACAAAAATTTAATTAAAAAGGTACATAGATCTAAGAGTGTCTCGGATTTTTCTCAAGAGGTTCTCTCGCCGACGATCAATAAATCAAATGCGGTTCTTAATTCCGCTACTGCTAAAACGGTTGCATTTGGAAGTGAACTGCCGGCTCCACAAAATGGCCCCTTTGTGCCTGCTGCTGCGCTTCCCAGCTCAGGGCTGCCACTCGGCGAGGACTTAAACACTACTCGCCGACCGGGTGCAATCTATCCAACTATTGCTTGTCCTAGTGGTAGTTCCTCAACTGCTCCTGCTGCACAAATTCAACGTTCTTCATCAAATAAAAGTCAACGTTCTTCATCAAATAAAATTCATAATATGCATAAGAAACGCGTCGTGGGAACCAATACCTCGACCGAAGACAACAACATTGCCGTCATTCCGTCCTACAAATGGTTGCACCTCTCGCGTTTCTCCTCATCTACTACGGCTGATTCTATCAAAAATTATTGCTCACATAGACTTCAAATTCCATCCGATCATCTATTATGCATGCCACTCATTACAAGAGGTACCGATCAAACCACTCTTAAATTTGTCAACTTTAAGCTTGCCGTACCCGCTACTTCTCTTCAGTGCGCACTTGATGCTGAAAATTGGCCGTTGAATGTTCATGTGAGGCTATTCAACTTTCATCCAAAAAACGAAGAAGCGGCGATAATCGCAACGCAATGACAACTGTAGAAAGGCCGCCTCGTACATGCCTCCCTTCGTCTTCACCATGTCTCTCTGTATACTATCAAAACGCTAGTGGTTTACGCACAAAAACTAATCATCTCTACATTGCTGCCTCTTCCCACGATTATGACGTCATCGTTATCACGGAGACCTGGCTGAATGCAAATTTCTTGTCGTCAGAACTATTCGACTCGCACTATGTGGTATTTAGACGTGACCGCTCTCTTTTGACTGGCTTTACTAGAGGAGGTGGAGTTCTCTTGGCTGTGCGTGCATCTCTCGCCGCTAAACAAATTGCTCTTCCCATGTGCGGTGATGACATCGAACAACTCTGCGTCTGTGTTGCTGTTGCTGAACTTGGATTTGATTTTTATTTCTTAATTAGTTACATTCCTCCATGTAGTTCTTTTATTGTGTATGATGCTCACATCTCTAATATCACCTTTATATGTAATTCATTAAATTCTAACCAATCGCCAGTTATTCTTGGTGATTTTAATATTGGTAATATCGAGTGGAGAACGACAGGAAGCGAACAATTGTTGACGGCCTACAATATAAGTAATGATATTGAGTCGCTAGTGGTTGATTCGTTATCCTCACTTTCTCTTTATCAAATCAATAATGTTAGAAATGAGTTAGATAGAATTCTTGATCTCGTGTTTGTTGTTGTAAATGAGTTTATCATAAGTTTAGATAATGATACTTCCCCTTTGCTTGCAAATTCTATTCATCATAAAGCCATTAAAATTCGTTTTGAATCTTACAATTTTTATAGCGTTAATTGTGATAATAATGTAAAAGTATTTAACTTTAAAAAAGCTAATTACGAAGGTTTAAATAATATTTTCCGTTCAATTAATTGGCAAAATCGCTTTTTGGGGTTAAATCTCATTGACATTTATAACACCTTTAAACTAATACTGTTACATGCGTTCGAGATCTATGTGCCTATTGGTAAGAATAAATCCGTCTCCAAGCTTCCTTGGTTTAATGCTCGACTTAGCCATTTAAAAAATTTAAAAACTAAATCGTTTAAGAAGATGAGAATATCTGGTTCGTGTGCTGATAGGAAAAATTTTCTTCGCCTTAGAAAGGAATACGGGTTCTTGAATAGATTTCTCTATCGATGTTATATTTCTTCTATTGAATCTCGTATCAGAGCTAACAGTAAGTGTTTTTGGATTCATTATAACTCGAAACGTAAATCGTCTGGTTTTCCAAAAGAAATGATGTTTCAGAACGTGGTATCGAACGGATACGAATCTACCAGTGAACTGTTTGCTAAATTCTTCGCTTCTAACTTTAAACCTGCTAGCACAGCAAGCAACTTCAGCTCTAGCCATATCACTACCGTTACTGATATTGGCGATCTGGAGCTCTCCGATGAGGATCTTCTTCTTGCTCTAAATAATTTAGACATAAACAAAGGCGCTGGTCCTGACCTGCTTCATCCCACTCTCTTGAAGAACTGCTCGTCTACTCTTTTTCTCCCTCTAAAATTGATTTTCAATATTTCACTATCTTCAGGTGTCTTTCTGGATGAGTGGAAGATTGCTTATATTTCGCCCATTCATAAGAGCGGCCATAAGCACCTAGTTGAAAACTACAGGCCCATTAGCAAACTTTCAGCTATCCCAAAACTCTTTGAAAAAATCGTTAAGGATAAATTATACTTTATTGTGAAGGAGCATATATCGCCTATGCAGCATGGTTTCGTGACCGGTCGCTCTACAGTGACTAACTTAGCCCTTTTTTCCAATTTTTGTTTGAATTCGATGGAAAGTGGTGTGCAGGTCGATGTGTTATTTACTGACTTCGTAAAAGCTTTCGACAGAATCAATCACTTTTTATTGATACGAAAGTTAGCGAAACTTGGCTTTCATTCTAATATCTTAAATTGGCTTTCTTCTTATCTTCTCAATAGAAAACTCATCGTTGAAGTCGATGGTTTTCTTTCGAATGTGGTAACCGCAACTTCAGGTGTTCCTCAGGGAAGCCACTTAGGTCCGTTGCTATTTTTACTATATGTGAATGAAATCCCTAAGTTTTTCAAAAATTGTGAATGTCTCTTATTTGCAGATGATTTCAAAATGTTTTTTAAAGTCTCCAACCTCTCGGACTGCTTATTATTTCAACACGAGATTGACATATTTTTGCGATGGTGTTCCGAAAACGACTTGGAGATTAGTCTGTCTAAATGTAAAGTTTGCTCGATTTCTCGTTCACACAGTCCGTTGATTCATTCGTATGTGGCTGGGGATGTTCCTTTTACTAGAGCATCTGAGATTAAAGATCTTGGAGTTATTTTCGATAGCAAGTTAAGCTTTAATTTACATATTGACTACATCGTCTCTAAGTCCTTCTCACTACTTGCTTTTATTAAAAGGAACTCAGAAGATTTCCGTGATCCATTTGTTCTTAAAACTCTCTACTGTTCTTTAATTAGGTCCAGATTAGAATACTGTTGTGTTATTTGGGATCCGTTTTATGGTGTTCACTCTTCCCGAGTTGAACGGGTTCAAAAGCGCTTCACTCGCCTTGCTCTGAGGAGATTCAATAGGTACTCTGAACTGCCTTCGTATAAAGCTCGCTGTTTATTGCTTGGCCTAAATTCACTAGTTGTAAGGAGAAAGATGCAGTCCTTGGTGTTTCTAAAGGATATTGTCTCTTATAGAATTCATTGTAGTGAACTCCTTTTTTGTTTATCATTCTATGCTCCAAGTAGAACGCTTAGAGAGAGAAATTTATTTTTACCTCCCGCACATAGAACTAATTATGGATTGTCAGAACCGATAACACGGTGCATCTATTTGTTCAACTCGGTCAATAATTTCTTGGATTTAGCCTCAAATCGGGATTGCTTTAAACGCAATGCTCTTGATGTATTATCTTCTAATTTCATGTAATTATGCTAACTTATTGTTTTTTCCTTCTTTTGTTAACAACAAATTTTTATAAATTATTTTTGGATTACCTTACTATCCACATTATGTATTTTATTATTTTATTATTTTTGCGGAATCTGTTAAGGTTAATTACCTAGTAGATAAATAAATAAATAAACATATTGCAGGCGCTGCTTTGTCCCATTATTTTCCTTTTGATTACAGCCGTTGTATTGCGACGTCTTTGTTCCTTTGATCTCCTCCACATTAAATTCGCTTAGAGTATCCACCTTCAGTCAGCTTTTTGTCCGCGGGCGGTATTTGCTGAGAATATCCAAGCTGACAACTGAGTTGTATTCAAACGCCAAATAGAAGAACTAAATAAACACAGCAGAGGTGGATGATATATGAAAGAAGCTCTAGGTCTAGGGTTTTCAATTTTGGTTTTATTTCATGGTTTCAAACTTTAACCCCACGTTCAGTAGTGCAACAGAGGAAAATTATACTGAGACATCCAACTTAGCAGATAATGACAGCTCGTTGTCGCCGCTGCACATCTTGCTTTATACGACACTTTAAGCTGCTCTAGTATTGAATTATTGATTACTGGAAATTCCAGTACACCAACTGGATGATGTATATGGTGATTACAAGGGAGGTTCAACTATCTACTTAAGACAGCTTTCTGACTTGATGTATTTCGGTTTTGATTGGCTTAAATTGGTCATATGAATAACTGTTTCGGTTAACGTTTACGGACGAAAGTTCGTGACTCAGTACTAAGCTGACAGTTCTCATATGTAGGAAAAGTGACATACATCTAGTCCAGGCCAAACTAGTCGACTTAAAAAAGGCCAAATACCTTTCAACAATCCATAAGCAGAGACTTTCCAATTATAAGAATAAGCGCCGTAGGGAATGAATATTAAAAATTCGTGTTTCTCCTCGAGCCATTCCAACAAACCAATGCAAGCCACTCTCAAGATGTAAGTGCCTTTAATAGATTTTAATAAGAACACAAGATGAATGACTCTTGTGACAGATAAAGAAGAAAGTACTCCCCCTGACCGCAAATGGAGGAAGAAAGATTTCTTTTATCTTGGATATTTCATATTTGATGCGAGGGTGTAAGGACACATTGGTGTATAATCCCCATGGGAATGTCTTTCAGACATGGTGATATTTGTATTTAGATAAATTTAATTGATGACCCTAAGCTACTTTGTAATATTAGTTGGGAGTATTCGGCTTGTTTTATATACATCATCGTTTGGGGGACAAAATTATATTTACTCTTCGGGAGATGGTCTTCCATTTATTTCCATTCGGAAAAAAAAAGGCGAAATGTCAGAAATTAGATGACACACAAACACAAGCATGGGAATGCGTAAATTAATCTCCTCGCTTCCAGATTGTTTGTCATTTTTATTTGCACTAAAAGTACTCACGAGATGGACAGTGTGATAACACGACAACACGGGACACAAGGACACTCTGCGGAGGAGTCGACGGCTCTTGTTTGTAACGTTATGAGATGATTTATTAATAGAAATTAAGCGAAATGGATATATGGGGTCTAGCAGAAATTGGGAAATTTTTTCCCTAATGGCAAGCTTCCACGCGCCTATTATGGAGGAGATGATGAGTGGGCGCTAGTCTTCCATTCAAAAGGAATTTGAGTGCGAAATATGTGACTGGGATTTTCGTGTGCGTCCAAACTTTGGATATGGAGCTGGGCAGTTATTAATTTCCCTGCCTATTCGTCAGAAATCTAGAGTCCTTCTCCCTACTTGTCTGATAAAGGCAGTCATCAAACGCAACATTCATGTTTGGAAAATCACCACTGAAAAGGTTTTTGCTCACCGATCTAAGGATATAAATATCCCTGAGTACGGTTGTGATATATATCATACCTACATAGGACACGTATACGAAGCAAAGGTCTGTAAGATTGTAGTTTTAGGTCTTTAATGGCTTTGAGTTCCGTATTTTTTATAGTTCAATGCCATATTCCTTAAGTCCCATAAAGGAAGCCTCACAAAATGATGCGCACTACGCAAAATTTAAGTTGAAAACTTCCCAGCATATTCAACGATTGTCGCACTCTGATAATCTCTAGTTCTTAGACTGTGAGCCCTTTTCAACTAAATACCGTAAAGAGTTTTATTTAAATTCGCTGTTCCCATTAAAACTAACACAATATTCGCCTTCAACTCAGTTAAATCCTTATAAATGAAAAGACAAAAAAAAAATCCCTCCCTCAGCATTGTTTAAATAGAATCCGAAGAGAAAAAAACTGAAATTGCCGCTAGGTACTTACGAAAAAGTTTGGTGAAAGGAAAAAAGAATCTCAAAAGACCCACACTGTGCTGGACGACAATTGCAGCAGCAGCAGCAGCAGCCAGACCCATCAGAAGTACATCGTCAGCCCTTTTTAAGGATAAACAAAAATACGAATAAAAACGACGACGACAAACCATAGTAACACGACAAAAGCGCAGATAAGCACCAGAACAGGAAAAAACAATGCAATTCCCAATAGCATCCGAAAGAATACGACTAAGAAGCCAAAACGAGAGTCCTGCAAGGAATAAAGAAGTGGAAAATGCAATCATCTATCTCCGCGTTAAAGATGAAGAAAACATTCCGACAAAAAAATAAAACAACTTATAGAAAATTAAAAGGACCCTCAGCACAGAGCCAGAGCGAGTGGCTATAACAACAAAAGCAACAACGTTAAGCAATAATAATAATACTCGTAAGAGCCATTGTTTCCTCGAAGAAAACGAAAGGACTTTTCCATGTAAAAATTATGAACTTTGAGAATGTAAAAAAAAATAAGATTTCACCACCATGATGACGACGACAACGATGAAAACCGGTAGTGCAATGGCGAGCGGCGCGTCGCACTACAAAGGACTCTCTAATGAAAAGGTTACGCTTGACTCCTATCCAGGCAATGATGGCAAATTATTTATGTATGCAATAGCATTTCCCGGAATGAGTAATAATTATTAGGACCTGGCAAGAGTTCAGAAAATCCTGAAAATTTCCATTGCTGCTTGGTGTGTTTATGGCGCCAGAAAAAAAAACGATGGTAGTCCTTGGAACGATCTATCACAAAGTAGCAAACAAGTTGTTGATGATATCGTTGATGGATTGTTCTTTCAGAATGATGACTCGTTATCAGTTTTAAGAGTGCCGATTATGCTTCGGGTAGTTAAGGGCGAAAATAAGATGGTTAAGTGTTTCTGAAATTTTTTTTACTGAGGTCAACATATCTCCTCATTATAGTGTGGCTTTCCTGAAAGCAGTATTTACGAAAAAATGTTACGTATACGTAGTGGTGGACAAAGACGAGAAAGAATGATATTTTTTGTGGACATATGAACGAAGGACTATTATGTAGCCTTAGTGTATCACCAATAGAAGCGCGATGGGCTAAAATTCTTCACTAAATTTTTTGATATTATTCCTTCCAGTCAGTTTCTATAAATTTGTGACCCGCTATATTCTATGGTTCTCCTCGAAATCGTTGATATTTAGAAACGCACCGCTGTATTGTTTAGGCAATGCAATGTTAAATAAGCCAATTTCGCATAGTCTTAAGCGTTTTTCCTGTACTAGTTATTATAGCAAAAGTTTATTGAAAGCTGACGCGAAAGTCAGAGGTATCTTCTTCCCATAAATTTTTGCTCAAATCAGCCATCTTGTTTTTCTCTTATGTCGTTTTCCATTGGGAAAAAAATTAATCTTATTTTCCATTCAGAGTATTGCAGATCCAATACAATACAATACCTATATACTTCGCACAGCTGTTTTATGCCATTTTAAGAAGTTTGCTTTCAAGACAAATGGGCAAGTTTCGTGAAACACAAAATAACGAAATACATTAATAGTCATTGATATAAATTAGGAAAAACTATTATCTGCAAAGTTTTCCTCGTCATCTGAAGATTACGAATCACCAAAAATACTTAATTTGTATGTGAAATAGGGGAAACATTTTTCCAGTCGATATATCCATTTGTGATTTTTGCAAAAACAAATGCACTTTCAACAGCTGATAAATATTGCTGTCAATTAACGCACTAATCCATTTACAAAAGCAGATCAATTTCGTTGCATTTTCCATTTGCCGCGTATAAAATCTGAGATCTGAAAAAGATTTCTGGTGGTTTAATGGAAAATGGCATAAGGTTAGGAACTTACGAAACAGATAATACAAGTGTGACAGTTGTTGCTTGTGATTTTTAAAGTGTTTGTAAATGGTAAAGAAACAGCCAACCATTAAAGTCGATTATCTATTGGCAGACGTCGCTAATGGGAAAAACACTGACTTTAGTTAACTTTTCACACAGGACCTAAGTTCATATGTTGCTTATAGTTCACAACAAATAACCACCAAGTGTTTTGTTTTATTCCTCTGGAAATAAGTGCTGAACAGGAACAGTCCACTCAAATCTATCGATACTAGGTACAACTTGGCAGCTAAAATAAATCATAATGTCGTAAATAATGATACGAAATTCGAGTTCATTATAACCAATTTTTACCGTAGTTGGATAGAGCATTGTTATCGATACAATCTGTAAATATCAGTTAACGAAACAGCAGTTCCCTTTGGATACAATTTAATAATCAGATTTGTAAATGTACTGAGCTTTACATCGAAGCCCACTTGGTTACGTTTCCATTTCTAATCGCCATCTATGAGCGAAAATAAATCTCACTGTAATCATAGCCATTAATCTAGTACTTTTTGTGAAAAATGTTTAAAATACCACCAACTTCAGGTGGATTGTTTTCTCTTTTGTCAAACCATGCACGATACGACGCGAACATGCATAAAATAAAGACGAACACACCCACGCGTTTGGTTCTGTACGCTTTGCTTTGCTTTTCAGGCAATTCGTAGATGTTTTGACTTGTTGTCAGATAGTTTTTCGATCCAATCCCGTTATCACTGCTCCCATCCCAATATTTACAAAAATGCAACATGGACAGCTTGCTGTAATTAATTTCGACTGTCTTTGCCGAGCAAAAATCTGCAGAAGAATTTTCCATATCCTCGACGGTGACTGTAATATAAAGTTTCCTTATAGGCTTTCGGCAAAACACACGAAAACTTCATCGAAAACAGAAGTTTTCCCATACATATTTCAGTTTTCAAAACGAGTCGTTTGCACTTGTTTTCCACGAAAACGACTTCCAATCGTTGGGTTGTTGAAACAAACTCACCTTTTGCAATATCCAGCAAATTCAGCAAAATGGCTGACCGAACAAATGTCACAACCCACAAATTAAAATCATTTTCTACAATTAATTGATGGGCTTATATTTATTTTTAAATGCATTAAATTAATTTTGTTTGTTAATTAATGCGATCGCAATTTGTAACCACAAAAGTTTGCACCGAAGTTAAACGACTAGTATTTCAAAGCTGATCGAAAACTAGTTGGTTTCGACGAAAACACGGTTTCCGGCTCTTTGTGAAAAGGCTGGGGCTCGGGTTGCCTTGCACATTGGCAGCAAAAATTTCCTGTCAGACCTTACATTATGAGATACGTTTTCTTAAATACTTATTCTTTTTCACGCGTAACCTTAGCCTCGAATATTGGGAGCTCTAAGACTTTTAAGACGACCCGTCTGCAATAGTTACCAAAGGTGAAAATACGAAAGATCTGTGAAATGGAATGACGTTTACCTTAGCTGTCATTTATCAACGTTAAACAAAAGTCACAAAATAAGTTTCTCCTCAACCAAACAAATATTTGTAACTATAACCCGGCAAACAAAAAGTTAATTAAAATGTCGACCAAAGTCCTTCGATACTGAAAAACAAATTACTTCCTTGTTCAACAAATTCAAAGCACAGTCTATCCTAACCTATATATTGTCGTGCGATGCAAAGTGACTGCTAATTTAATTCAACCAACTCCCTTGCACTATCCCCTTCTAACGTACGAATTTCTTTTCCTTTACTTTCAGGTAAGCTAATTATTTCCAAACATATAGTAAGTATATTTGCACATCGACCGACCGACACTTTATGTATGTATCTTCATAAAAGTCCAGCACCTACACACACACACACTGCAAGAAGGTGAGTTTGCAAGAATCCATCCCTTCGGGCCCATATCCGTATATGGGGCAAAGTGTAATTTAATCAAAATTCAATTTCGTGTGTTAATTTCTTAGCAAAACCTCAATTAAAAAAGGTTTTGTGTGCAAGAAAAAAAAAGGACGAGTCAACTTGCCATGGCTCCCGGATGAGGACATCATAAAATTCTACTGTACACAACACTTTAGTGTGCTGGTGCGGGTTGGAAATTACTTTTTAGTCGAGCGCACGATTAATCCTCCATCTCCTCCAGCTATGCTGACTTCGAGAGGACATATACCTTTCGTCAGAATGTTTATCTAAAAGATTACCGGGTATGTTTCCTCAAGTCCTTGATGAAAACAAAACCAACAGCGTTAAAAGGATATATTCTATGGGGGTAATATGTCAAAAGGTTTATCACCACCAATAGAACGTTATGACAACATAACAAAAACACTTTTATTCCACAGGATATATGGATACACAAAAAGAGGATAATGGCCGTTGTCATAGTCACATTACAGGACTATTGTTTTTTTTTTTTTTGCACCACACTCTTTCGAGTGGATCAAGTGGAAACTAATATTAAGTTGAATTTTATGAAATGATATGCGTGCGTGGACACCATATATAACATTAATATTTGTTCCGCACACGCACACGCACAGCACTTTTAAGTGAATGTAATAATTGGTAAATGGGTCAGAAGAGTTGGATGTTGGAATAGCAAAAACAAACCTCGTTCCTTATGCGTCGAGTCTCTCTCGGTCGCTGTACGAATGGAACCTTTTTCGTAAATAAATTTTAAGGTTACATACTTGCGGGGATATGAGCTAAAATTGTGTGTGGAGCGACAGAAATCATAATACTATATAATGTCTGGCGGTTGCCATTGAATATGATGACGTCCTGGTGTTTAGTAAATATTACTGAAGTTTGTTTGCTTTTACTTTACGTGCGGTTATCATGAATACATTCAGTTGAGAAAATGTGACTGCGGTTGAGTGTTAAATGTCCTGGATGAAAGGACTTTGCTGGTGCGTAATATAACGATTTGGCACCGGGTCTTGGAAGTTACTGTGCATTGTTTTATGCGAGGTACCTAGTAACATGTTAAATTGCGTCCATTTGGATAGACCATCACATTAATTATTATAAGTTCTATAGTACTTAAAGATGGCACACAGTGAATACATTTGCAATTTGAAGCATATTGGAAATTCATGGGTTTTTGTGAGACGCGTTCTCTTATTTTGCTGAAATCCTAGACATTAAAGTCTCCGTCTGGTGCGCCTTCTTCATTTGCTGTTTCTAAGGCTCTTTGTTCCCTATTTTTGAAGACGTACGTTCTTTCTTTCGTTAAAAAGTAACCGCTGGTATTTTTTTTTATCATTTTACTCACCAGTTTATGCTGTCTTTGCTTCAGCGTGTTGGGTGGGTCAATATTTGAATATAAATCAAATGGAAAAGACTGCAGGAAATGTGGTTTTAAAAAAAAATTCTAATCAACTTCAAACTTTGTTTTGCTGTCATATTAGCCTGTGAGTTGTTTACCCAGCGATTTTCCCAACAACGTCAACATGAACAGGAACTCATTTCGTAAGCAAACACAAAGTTATGCAACCACCTGCTTCCTGCATGCACCCGACTCATTTAATACTGGAACGCTAATTAAATTAATCACGATGCTATCATTCATTACACTTTCTGAACTCGGTCCGGCACCGGCAGTATCCTAGTGGTGGCAACCTAGCCCATGAAACTCACAAGCACATTTTGACTCGAGAATAAACGGCGCGCATGCCATAATCCTCAAGCCAGCCAGTATCCTCAATTGCTGTACAAAACAATAAGGATGTCTGCTTCGGCAACCACCCCAGCCAGAGCCCACCGTGCGACAAGAGAAATGAGCATTCTACTTGAGGCTGACGTGCGGAAAAGCTAAAAGCTAGCGGTTGCATGCTCAAATATTGAAATGAAATAGTTTTGGCCTCGTTTTATGTTGCTTTTTTTCTGTTTGCTGCATTCGAGTAGGCTCTTTGCCCGGACATGGCTATACGAATGTCCATTAGAAGGATTATCCGGCTGTACACTTTGTTAGCGAGTGCATCTTGTATACGAGTATGAGTGCACGGGTGGCTGTGGGTTTTTTTTTTTTTTCATTTGATTTTACCTCTGTCGAATGCATGCGGTTTTTTTTTTGAAAGTGAGCCGCTGTGCGGTGCGGCTTCAGGGTCACTTGAAAGTTGAAAGGTAAAGTGAAGCGAGAGAAAATGCAAAAAATCTCCCACCAGGATCCAGATCCAAGAATACAAACTATTGTGGTGTTCGATTCTTCCGACTCGCTCGCAGATTTCAGAAAAACGAAAACACTCAAGAACTTCATCGAAAACAGAAGTTTTCCCATGCATATTTCAACTTTCAAAACGAGTCGTTCAAAGTCGTCTTCAGTGGGTTTTTGAAACAAACACACCCTTTTCAATACTCAGCCAATTCAGCAAAACAGCAGCTGAATGAACAAACGTCACAACTCACAACTTAAAATCATTTTTCACACTTAATTGATGGGCTAATATTATTTTTAAATTCTCTGAATTAATTTTATTTGTCAATTAATACGATCGACATTTGTAACCAAAATAGTTTACACAGAAGTTTCACGACTGTGTCTCACAGCTGATTGAAATGTCAAACGAAAACTAGTCGGTGTTCGGTGTGAATGCATCGACGAGTTTTCGACGAAAACACGGTTTTCAGCTCGTTGTGAACAGGGTTTTGGGGAAATTTTACTCCCCCGATTGATTTCTAAATATTTGTAGGTATATACAAAATTTAGAAAACTTAAGCAAACTCCAAACTGTCAAAATCAAACACACTTTTATTGGTAAATATGAAGAACGAATCTGAAAAATATAGCTTCTTGTTGTACCAAACGAACAAAAGCGACCTAGAGCAAAAAAAAAAGTGCTCTGGGAGTGACCAAACCCACATAAATTTTGTGCTGATGTGTGGACTGTGCTCTGTTGATAGAAGGGAAGAGCAAGGAAGGGTCTAATTAAATATTTGATGGCGTCCAGTTTACTTTGGTCGTTTAGTTTTTTTTATCCATACCATAGCTCGGTTGGTTGAAATCGCATTCAGGTCAAATGCACTCATAAAGTGGGTACGGTACGTCATGGCCTTTTAGTTGGCTCAGAGCACTACCACCTACAGAACGGGAAAATAATTCAAGTGGCAGTGCATGGGAGTCTCTTCTGCGAGTGGTGATGGAAATAAATGTTTTCTTTACTACAATTAGGTCTTGTTATCTGCATGGCGGAACCCAGAACTCAGGCGGAAATTTTTAAGTACATACCTATGTGAATTTGCGTTAAAACACTTTCCAGTTGTTTTGACAAGATGTGGAAATATGTACCGCCACCATTCCAATTTGGATGTTCGACGTAGGAATTTATCAATATAAATATTCATATCTGTTTCTAATGCAGATTTCCACCATCATCGTTGGTATATATATAAAGTGTGCGCCATGTGCCGGTATTTAGTGTGAATAAAAAGTGAATCCTGCCCTTAAGCTCTATTACGATATTCTGCAAATCTGAACGGATCGGCTGTGTAGTTTCAGCAAGTTAAAATCCACACACATAGAGGCAGACTTTACCGGCTTAGGTAGGTACTATGTTCAGAATTGGGGGTGAAATGAACTGATCCATTACAAGTTTGTGGTTTAGTTTTCAAAAATATGTTATCGGAATCCAGTCGTATTAAATTGCAAAAGTGATACAAAAGATTTTCCTTCAATCTCACAATAATGGAATAATGATCATCAAAGAAGCACCAAATGAACATAATTTTCGAGCGGATTAACTTTATTCGAGGGGGAAGTAATCAGGTGTATTCAAGGTACTTTTCTGTGCGTATTCATGGTGAATCACAGTGTATCACAGTGTATTCAAACGAATTCATATGCAATCACAAGTAGCAAATCTGTATTCAAGGACCACTCAAAAATATTAATTACTTCCCCCTCGACTTTATTTCGCACATACACAATGGCCGCGTTCCTCTGCCCGCTAGTCTTCTAGCACAAAATATCCCAGATGAAGGAACGCTCGCGCAGCGGCAGCGGCAAAGTGACATTTGACTTGTTGGCATCCAAAAAATATGACTTTCCTTCAAAAATAATTTCGTGTCGTATAATTATTTCCAAACTACATTTAAAAAGAAATGGTACATGTTATAGAAACCATAATAATATCGGAATTGCTATTTTACTTACCTTATTACCAATTTTATCACAATTGCAGCGCGGCTTCGTATTTTTGTTTTTATTTTGTAGACGTTTGAACGATTTCCTTTGACAGCTGTTTTCTTTTCTCTCAAAGCAGCGGGTAGTTTTGCGCTAGATTGAGAAATTTCCCTGAAAAGGATATTTCACAAAAAGTGCTAGACGACTAGCGCAAATGGTAAAATGTAATTTTTTTTTATATGAAGTTTAACATACCGCTGCTCTAAAAACTATTGTTAGGTAGGGGGAAAGCGGGAGACTTGAACATATGGGAGACTTGAGCCACTCTCAATAATTTGCTCGAATTCCATTGAAATCCAACAAGTGTAAGTGTATGCGATGCAGACAGTGACGAGCTAATTGCACACAAAAAGAATTCTAAATCATCAGCTGTCTCTGGTTGGTGGAAGAGAAAAGGTGTTTTGCAATGCCAATAGTAAAAAAAAATTTTTTTTCTTTTTTCTCTATAAAATTGATCTGTAAAGCGTTAAATAAATCAATTTGATGTTACCTAACAATATTGATATTCTACATTGTAAATATTAGTATGATACCATTCTAGTTTGTATATAACAAAAATTATGAATATAAATTTGTTAAAAAATGCGAACGGGAGACTTGAGACAGTTTCTAAAGGGAGAGTTGAAATCTCCATTTGCTCTGATGAAATGTTATGTAAGTGTTTTAAAGCCTTGTATTTAATTTTGATAATAAAAAAAAATAATTTAATTAAAAAACTCAAAGAAATAAACCTTGTAATAGGTTATTTAAGTTATTGATTTATTTTCGTTATGTTTCTGAAGCTTAGTTTTTGTTTACCTTTTTTTACTTTGTATATGCTAAGAAACTGAAGTACCTAAACCACTAAAACAATAAAAATAAATTATAATCACATTGGAAGTGGATAAATTATTCGTTTTATTGTTTTTCTCGTAGGATTTGAGTATGTTCAACTCTCCCCGAAGGGGTGTTCAAGTCTCCCGGTGGTGCGGGAGACTTGAGCCGAAAATCTGTTTTCAAACATTTGGCATTTGCCAAAAATTTCTTGCGTTTATTATAAGTTTAAGAGACCGTTCAATAGATAAATGTAGCTATAAAAAAATCCATTTAACAGGTGGCTGTGATTGATAAACAAATTTTTATTAACGATCTAATAAAAAGTGGCTCAAGTCTCCCGCTTTCCCCCTACTTTTTGAATAAAACCAACATTTATTTATACAAACAAATTTCGTATATTGTTTTTTTTCTACCTTTTAAGCTTCTTTAAACGAGATTTATTTTTAGTATCCGTGAGGATTTGCTTTCACAATGGCCGCGCTCCACTGCCCGCTAGATGACCAACTTCATATAAAAAAATTGATATTTCACCATTTCGCTGGACGTCTAGCACTTTTTGTGAAATATCGTTTTCCGGGAAATTTCTCAATCTAGCGCAAAACTACCCGCTCGATTGACAGAAAAAAACAAAAATGGAATAGATTGTGCTAGCAAATAGATTTAGCTACTGTTCGTAATCACATATATGTATAATAACACATAACCTATTTTAATAATGATTATGATTGTCTCATTCTTCACTTGAGGAACGCCTGTATGGACAGTATATTGCTGTCACCTTTTCCAGAAGTTTTAGAAATCTCCAGCACCCAATTTTAGTAAAGCAACGGACCTGCCATATATTCAATGGCAAAATCTTCTACAGTAGTATTTTTGATCGAGCATTTAGATGAAATAATATAATCACGCAATCATTATGCTAAAGCCAGAGTAGGTAACCCATAACTGCAATAACATTTCGCAATCCCCACAGCCATACATATGAAGGACCTTAATGGACAGTTTAAAATCAATTACCATTTTAGTCATCATATATTTTGTTGTAAAAATAATAATAAAACTTTCTGTAAAATTTTACTTGATTGCTACATAAAAATAGGAAATGCAATTTACTTTATCGCAAGTGTGAGTGGGCACGCCATGTTACAAAGTGATACCGCAATTGTGCGGTTAAATACATTATTGCCAAACGCACCAGCAATTGTGTCATCCGTTCAACGGATTTCCGATATGCGTCACATGCAAAGTTGCGGTTTCATGTGGGTTTCCTCTTTTTTTGTTGTGTCCCTCTGTGAGGCTTCAATTGGTTTTTATTATTTTTTTTTTTTATTCAAGTTTTTGCTGAATGAAAATTAATTAAATCTCATAACGTCAGGATTTTATGAACATAATCAATGCGGGAAATGGGAAAAACCCGATATGCATATAAGTTGGTTCGATAAATATGCTAATATTTATGATGTCGTAATTTTTAATGAACTAGACGCCGGATTGCATGGTCAGGTCAGGCACAGGGTATATCAGAATTTGTAAAAGCGGAACACTTTGGAGGGATTTTTATGGAACAAATTGTGGGTTAACGTTGGACGTGGAATAAAGCTCAACAACTTTGTGTGCAAACGCGGTCAGTGATATGACATATTATATGGAATGGGTCGTTTGGAATTTTGTTTAAAACATCAAAGAGAGTTAGCCTTGAAGCTTGAACGAACATGTGCGCAACAGAATTGTGTCAAATAATTGGCAATTTTGTCTAATTTAACTGAAAAGGTTGGATGACTTGTGGTTGGTTTTGAGTGCATCTACGAGTTTTTTGTATGAGCCAGTCTTGCAAAGGAAATAAATTCCAATTCGGGTAAATGTGACAGGGAAATGGGATCAGTTAAAATTAAGAAAAAAATGCTTAGTTTATACTACCTACTTAAAATATTTACTCGCCCCAGGAATTAGGCAATTACATGTTATTGTATCGGACGTACAGAGTTGTTCAGAGCTGTCAGTAGTCAGTGTTTGTGCGGTTTGGTTCAGGCTTTAGGATGTCCTCCTTTTAGTAAAACCTGCAATACTGATTTTCGGAGTGACATCTCTTAATCAACTAAACCGCTAACTACTTGCATTTTCTTCTTTCTTTTTTTCTCTAAAGTTGCCATAACTCTTAAGTATCAGCCATAAGTGTAACCTTTGAAAAATATGCAAATTCCTTGTTTATGCAGAGGAGTGATAGTGCCATATTGACGATTGGCGAATAAAAATGAATTTAATTAATAAATGCACAACAACGTGTCAACAGGAATCATTGTATCTGTCTAATAAATAAGTAAATATTTTCGAAACTCGTATGAGCAAAAACTATTGAAAACAAGCATCAACGTTGAGTACAATTTTATTTTACAAAAAAAAAGAACAACTCACCCTCGGGTATACGCTACGCATATTTACTCTCTAATCAATATCCGTCACTAGTGCAATGGCCACTGTCAACGTCAAGCTGTCAGAGATACATTTACAAATGTGTATTCACTGGGGAAATTGAAGTCCCATCAGTCCACTTGACAGTTTAACGACATGCTAAGAGCACTAGTGGATTTTATTACAAATTTCGTTTCAATTGAAAATTGAGTTCAGGCAGCTTGGGGAATGCATTTTAGTTTATAGCGCTTATTGGCTACCTATATGATATGCCACTTTAAATCGATATTCACTTGTTTTGTGACATTTTCCGTCAGAAAAAATTTAAATGTGTTTTAACTTTGGCACTTGTACTGTGATTTGTGATCTACTACTTATTTCCAGAGTCTAACTTCCATTTCGACAAAATATTCAGCTTTTTTTAAACTGCGTTCTTGAATTCTGCTTTCGCGTGTGCTTTCCAATCTTCACTGGAAATGCATCAGGAACTCTTCACTACTTTGACGTACAGTGAGTATTTTTTTTTTTCAATTCCTATTTCGCTGTAATTTCTTTGTGCTTTTACAAGTTTCTTGTCGAATGACATAGAATAAATTACCTAAGTGAAGTTTATCAAATGTCAGAAAATGTCGCTTTCACTTAAGTAAAATGAAATAAAACAGTTACACAAAGCGAAGCGCGCATTTTATTTTGAGTGTATTCATTGGATGCATACAGTGAACGCAGTCTAGATACTCCAGTTTGTCAAAGCATCTGCTTAATGACAAGACGTCACTAATCCAGTCAATGGATGGCTGTCAGTATTGTTATTATTTCCCCGTCTGCCTTTTATTAAGGGCTTCTTGGGTAAAAAACGTGCCCTACAATTGAAGGCCCCAGCTCATTATTCAAGTGTTATGCCCCACAGTCTTTATACAAGTTTTTGACAAGATTTTTCCTAAAAAGATCCATTCCTTGTAACAAAGTCATACAAATCCGAACCGCACCGCAGTAAACCAACAAAATGCAATAAAGAACATTCATTTCCCAAGAACTCCTTCCGTTCATAAAGCAATAAAATCGGTCTCTCTGACCGACACAACATTCATTATGTTCACCCCCAAAGAACCAAAGCACGACATATATGTTGAACATTTTTGTCATCATTTCCACAGAACAGTACCAATGATTTGGCTGTATACGTTCCATATCCTTGTAGTCTTCTGCTCTGCTTTTGTCGAGCTATTAAAAGAAGTTAATTATCGCACCGGGCACTATATGGAACCCGAAGAGCCATGCAACCATATAATACGACAAAGGTAATATAAGTTAAGGAAATTCACTATGGTTGTGTGGCTGTAACAGGCAAAGGGAAAGGAATTCCATACGTACATACAAATCAACTGAGTGGAGTGGGATTTCATTAAAGTTGTGGGTGGATGTTTATAAATTTCGCATAATAAAGAAAATGTGAAAGCAATTAACTTGACTTGGGGCTGAGTTCGGTCAGAGGTGTGGGACAGCTGAAACTGATTGCTGAACTGATTTCCGTTTTGTCGATTTTTTTCGTTTAAGTACGTGTAAGATGCAGTCATTGGTGTTCGTTGCTGAAGCTTTCGAAATTTGAATTGCCCTGCACGTGGCTTGAGGTTATTCAACACGGGATAATGAGGTTCTAGGGAATTGCATCGAGTGCTTGACGTTTTCCAGTGAAGCTGGCTAATTAAGTTGTGCAACTTGTTGGCGGAGATTTATTAACTATTTGTCTTGAGTGTTTTAAATATGGAATGTCAAACAGAAATTGCGCAATCATTCTGACATCCGGTTCGGATGACAGTTATTAATCGTTTTTGGGTATAGTCGTTATTCTGATACAGAAAGCAACTTAAAAGCTGTAACCTGCCTGGCGTAGTGTACCGCCATCTGAAGCCCGGACAGCGAAATGTCTACGAAAAGGCAGCGGAAAATAATTTGTGGAGAGTTCCATCAGCTGCTACACAAGGAGCACTGTTACTCAACATATTTAAACAAATTTCCACACAACCGATTTTTTTCTTCCATTAATTTTTCACTTTAATTTTTTAATTTAAATTTAAAGAAATAACTTTACTATTTTTAATATTCATATTTGAGTTTAGGTATTTTTGGCGCCAAAATTTTCAAATTTGGATCCATACCTCTTATAAAAACTGGCAACACAAATGTGTACAAATGTGAAATTTTCGCAAGCAAATAATGTCCCGGACAATAAAAGTGTGCGAAAAGAGATTGGAGAATTGTACCAAGCAATCTACTACAACTACCCACTTTTCCCATCATTTCGCAGTAGCTGCGTACAGCAAAACGAAGAGGAGAGCGAAATTTTTCGTTCGTGATTTCGTTGTGTCACTTTTGTATGGAATTTTTCGTTTACGTTGCCGTAGTCTCATATTGCCCTCATTCATTTAATGAAGAGAAGAAAATAGCGTATTATAATAAATAAAGTGGTATTCAATAGAAACAACATGGCTGACAGTAGCCAACCCTGCTGAGCGCCACAGTAGTATAATTATGAATCATCCGACAGCATTCTTAAATTGCTTTATTTTTTTTAAAGGCGATTCTTAACATTGTGCGACAAAAGATTTTAAATTTGTATTCGAATACCTTTTTAGCTACGAAATCTTCTGGTTAACATTTTTACCCAACCCCGCCGATATACAAAACAGGGGGGCATTCGCATTTAAACAAAAATTGAGCTCCTCAATTAATTAGATTACACAAACTACGCCAGCTTTAATTTATAAGTCCCCATTAATTAATTAATCAGTGCTTTTGATTTCGAATCACTTCAACAGCTGTTGCCTCTCGCTGAAGGATGCAGTCCTGTCCATGGCAAAACAGATTGGATCATTATTTTCGACTCATCTCTCAACTGGTGTATGTCCGTTCTCTTGAACACCAAATTTAAATCTCAAAGCAAGTATCTTCTTCTACTTTGTGTCCTCGAAGGAGGAAGCTGTGCCTCGATTTGCTTACCGTTTAATTATCAAAAACGTTTGCACAACACTCTGCTCGAAAGTCCATTAAGGCGTGTGCATTTTAATTGGTAAAGCATTTCACACAACACTCGAAGTCAGGCAAAGCTTCTCGCAACGGGTTGGGGCTTTTGCTAGCCAAACAGTACAGAGGGACAGCCTTCTGTCGTATCCGCTTCAATTGGGAAATAAATAATTTAATTATCTGCCCATCCGTATCTTCTTATCGGCACGGCCGTCGTTTCTCCGTATCCTTTGTGTGCAGATGTTCTCCTTTTTCATTCGAAATAAATTAACATGACAATTTGGCTAAGCCAACAAGTCATTTGCCATTTAGGGGCCTATTTTCCACTCTAGATGTGGCCATATTTTCACCAGCAAGACCGTCAAAGAGATCCCTTTTTTTTGTTGTCCTGCCACCAGCCAGAATTAATCTCTGGCGAAAAAGGATGGCACAACAAAAAATGTTCTCTCTTCTTCGCGTGGGTACAATTTTCACGAGCGGTAACCCCAAATGATGACGACGATGATGACGATAAAGATGATGACGGTGGTTGCCCGTTTAAAATGACACAAAAGGATCAAAGTTGTAGCTTGTCTATTATTTGGGATTTTTTCTTTTTTCTTCTGTTGAGTTCTTTTGAAGGGAACTCTCAAACTCTGTTGCGGAAATGGAATGTGTATCCGCCCTGCTGCTGCTGCTGCAATATCTCCACAACGGAAGGAATCAAGAGTCCATTTCGAAGGATAGCTACTTTGTCGTCGTTCGATTATATACACACACCCCAGTTACTGACGGTGGTCTATGCTTGTTCGCAGAACTTCACTAATTAGAGAAAATTCTCATTTGTAATAGAATTCCGAATTTATTGTAATTTTGTTGTTGCTGCCATTTCTCGAATCAATGGCAAATTGGAAAAGTTCAAGGATGTGGCCTGAACAGCTTACTCGTCCTGGTGCTATCTGGACCGAGTGGTATGGGCTGTCGAATGTTATCCCCTCTGCCTTTTGGTATAATTCGCAACCGGGTGCAAATATAAAGTTAGTTCTGTTCCATATTGATGGGGTGTTCGTTCGTTCGTCGTCGTTTATCGACGTGTTTACTATCGGGGCCTTTCATTAAGTTCCACGATTTGACGATTGTACATGTACAGGGCTGTAGGTGGTACCCTTGTTGGATTACTACAACTGAATCGAAACTATTTCTCTGATGGTCGCTGCTATTCATTTGCAATAAAATGGAAATTATTTGTGGATTTTACAGGCCAACGGGTGCGTGAATTTTCTTTTGTTTCGGTTTCGATGGGGGAATATGGCTGCGGTTTAATGACCGGGCACAGATTCTTCAGTTTAGTTACAAATGTAGAGGAATAGAGAGAGAGAGGGGGAGAGTTGTTAGATGTGGGCCGCACAAATATTTTAATAATTGTGCGATCGCTATGTGGTGTGCTTGGAATTTAATCCAATCGCTGGGAATTGGGCGTGGAAGTCCCTATAATCCTGACTGTGAACTGAACTTATTCGCCTATTTTTGGTTGGAATTTGGTGGCTTGGGGGCACAAAGTTTTTTTTGTTGGAATTTATTAGGAAGAAGACATATTTGAGCAACGTTTCTTCAAAATAGAAAGGTACCTTTGCAGACGTACAGTACCACAGCTGCATCTTTCAAACTTGGCATTTGGATTTGCTCTTGAGACTATATAGAAACTCCTTGAGGGTTGTGTTCGGCCCAGGTTCTTCGTATCGATGGCAGTTTGAGTTGCAAGCAAATTGTCGTAGCTACCAGTGTTCCCAGATGAAAAAATCTGAAAATCTTATATTCATTTTTTTCAGATTTTTGCAAAATATAAGAAGAACGAAATATAGAACGCACAAGGTTTAATAGACAAAAACAAAATGGGCTTTACCAGCAATAAACATTTTTAGTTTCAACTCTAAATTTTAGTAGGTCACAGTGGCTATAACTTCCATACAAATATTGCAATTGTGAGCTCCCGTAAATTTAAAGTCGAGACTAAAATTTGTTATTAGTAGGGGCCAAAGTATTTCCTTCAGTTAAACGTATTGGGCCTTACTAATAATCATTTTTAACCTTCACACTAAATATTTTCTAGGTCACAATATGCAAATTTGTATGGAAAATTTCGCCATTGTGAGTTCGAAAAATTTAGCCTGGACACTAAAAATGATTATTAGTACCGCGGATTGCGTATTGGTGAATGGTGACTTCGAGTTCAAACGAGTATCGTAAATGACAATGTCAACTAATCACTACGACAAATGATTTCCTTACTTTAGAGTTGATGGAAACGTTAGTAAAACAGAAGTTGTACATGGGCTTTGTTCGAATCATAAATTGTCATTGATTTCGTGGTTTTAAGTTTGTAGCGCTGGCATTTGACTCTTGTCAAACTAGAAGCTTTCATTTGATGTGTCATAATATTAGATGAATATAATATTAAAACTTACTACAGAAGTGATGATTCGAACGTAACCAATTTTCGCGCATTGCTCGATGATTATGTTCGTCGCAATCGACCGACTACGCAGCAATCGGTAAGATTGTGAAGAAAGTTGAAGGGAGTGGAAGCGTTACTGATGTCGTAAAACCTGTACATCATCGTAATGCACGTTCAGTCGAAAATATTACTGCTGCAAGTGCAAGTGTGTTGGTGATGATGAATTTATCGATTTAACATTTCGCAGATGTGATCGAATTATAACCGATAACCTCAAAAGAATCGTATGCTGCGAATATTCATAAGGCGGCCATTTGAATGATATAGTTCTTCACACAATGGCAAAGTGGATAAATAGAAAACAATTTTTTTCAATATAAAGGATTGTTTTAATTTTCTAGATTTAACAAATTATTGATATCAAAATTGTTGAAATTTCACGAATTTAAAACTCCTGCACATATTTTGGAGCGCAAAAATTTTGAAAAAAAAGAAAAAATATATCTTGTAAACTGGCATCACTGGCCGCTACTGTTTCTAAGCAGCGTTGCCGTTTTGAAATCGGACTTCCAGTCAGATTTGACTGGAAAAAAAAACAGTCAAAAACCCAAAATCCAGTCAGAAAAACAGTCAACGAAGTATAATAGACAGTTCCAGCTAAAAATCCAGCCAAAATAAAACTACGAATAAAAAATTAAAAAAAAGTCATAAATAAACCCTATTAAAAAAAATTCGGGATCCACTTACTATCACGTATTAAAGTGAAGTATATTTTAAAAACTAAATATGTATATAAAAAAAAATACTAAAAATAAGAGTAAATTCACTAAATTAGTTCAACACATAAATAAACTTTACATACCTAGTATTTTCTTTGAGTGCTTCAATTGCCTACTTCTCATCTTCATCACTTTTTTAAGTGATGGTAGTACCTACCATCTTTTTTTTTTAACTTCAGACGGTATACCAAAGTTGAAGCAGCATTATTTGTAAGTTAACAAAGGGTAGAACATACTTGTATAAATGCAAACGCAAAAATTTAATGATTGAATTAGTTGGATATGCTTCCAATCTCAGAGCGGAAAAACGAAATTCCAGCAAATTTTGTTCTTTTAATTTTAATTTCTCGGCTGGAAGTTTAAATATATAGGTACTAATGATTTCACAGATATGACACGAATCAGCTAAAAACAGTCAAACAAAAATCGAATCCAGCTAAAAAACCAGCCGGCTGGATTTTAGAAAATCTTCCAGCTAAATGCGTGTCAATCCAGTCAGATCTGACTGGAAACCAGTCAAAATGGCAACGCTGTTTCTAAGTGTTCTGACTAATTTCATGCTGGAAAGTAAACATTAGGTCTGTTTTTTGAGCTTCGATTTCAGAAAAGCAAAATGAAGTAAAATGCTGTATGAGGTGTTTAGTTTTTCATAGAATCGTATCCTCAAAGACCCGTAAGTGCAATTGGGACCAACTATGTTGTGAGAAACGGAGAACGTTATAATCATGCACTTTCGAAAGGGTTCATGTTTAAGATTCGTAGAGCTGGATTGGGTTTAAAAGGATATAATGGAGAGCAATCTTTTGATGAGATGCCGCTTCAAATGCAATATGTTCCTTTCGAGCTCAAAGTTAAATCAGGTTATTGCGACGTTTTGTCCGAGGAATCTGACAGACTTGAGAAGTTCATACCTTCCGTAGGAGCTTTGAGTTTCGCACAAGCCTTCCAACTTGCTTTGATGAAGTTGTAGTACCTGTTGTTCGCTACTGCGAAAGAGACAGACAGTTTGAGCTTTGCAGGAATGCCGAAACTACACATGGCTTTTTTTAGGTCTTTTCTATAAACACTGTTAAAGGGGGCTTCGAACTTCTTGAGTTTTTTCTGTGGATCAAAGGTGGACTTTCTCACCTTAAGACCCAACTAGTAGGTAGTTGTAGGCAAATATCGTTTACACTGTTAGCAGAAAGGATCTCATTAGGCGACTGATACCTCTGTAGTTGGAGCAGTAGAAGTAGGTAGTCACCTTTCCTGTTTATTGGGAAAAAGAAGCTGAGATTCGTTGTACATCTGAAGTAATATCCAAATTGCTCCAAAAAGCTTGGCGATTAAGTCCTCGACCCTCTTAAGCCAGAAGTATTCTTGGGTTTTAACTCGGACATTGCTCCTATCGCTCCTTTTTCATCAGTTGGACGGGCGATTTGTGCATCATATAATTTAAATGAATGATATGCTACCTATCAGCGAGGAGTTAGTCTTCGCCGTTGTCGTTGTATTGGCTAGACTAAGTTGGCACTCCCAGTCGCTAGTAAGACCAATTTATTTCGCTACACAATTCGATTCCTATGAAGACTTAAGGGCGATTCGTTGCCTACAATACCTTTGTAATAATGTAGGTAGTTACCTAGGTATAAAGTTGTTTTGGATATAACGATTCATGCATCACAGCAGAACACCATTGAAGCTTTGAAGCTGCTTGACTGTCTGAATATATACGAGTATACGGATTGAAGGCCTAATATCTTTTTGCAAGTTTTAAAATGTCGCAGATCTCAGTGGCATGAACTTCTGGTGCGACACATACCTGTGCCCAAAGATTACAGATTCCCGGTTTCAATCTGTGGCTAAACCATCAGAAGAGACATCTATAGTACCGGAATAGCAGCGGGATGGTCAAAAATTTCCACCTAGAATATTTTTCCAAACAGTTTCTGTTCCGTTTTATTGTTTCCCACGAGGTCAACTGGTTTCATGTTTTACAACATTCATCTACCTAATGAGGACTAGTAAGAATGAGAGCCCATTTGAATCCTTTCGCCTTATGTGCAAATGCAAACAAATTGGCCTCCATCGCATTCTTGTTGTTTCAAAAAGACCAGTAACTTCTCTCACTTGACGATTGTCGAAACAAATTCACAAAGCAAGGCCCGAAGCGTTACACTTACAATAGCGCCTGATACCAGAAACCAGAGCCAGACTATGACTGGAATCTCAATTGATGTGCTCTGCCTTTTGATATCCTTTTTTCAAATGCATTCTCTTTCTAACTGCGCCGCCATGACAACCGCTTCGTCATTTTCAAATATGTTGTTCGGCAAAAGAGTACTCAAATGCCTGCTTTCTGTTTTATTATTCATGCAACAGCAGTTGACATCCTTTCAGGCAAACATGCTGCGTCTGTTGCATCATTCTATCGACGGAATTCATTTTGCACTTATTTCCGACACCCTCATGTATATTTCCGTAAGAATGAAACCGCAAGGAGGCTTGTTCTGATTTGTTCTCCCCATTGTGAGAACGGTCTCGGCATATGATATACGCACACATCCTTGCCGGCGTTCCACTTGTCATTCGAACAGTGTGCCATCAACAACGGAAACACTCTACTGGCACCTCTCGCATCTCGATATGTGTACAATGTACATCGAGCACAAAAGGCATCTATCTTCTGAGTGGGCCTTTAAAAAAGCCACCGCCGCAACAAAAGAGTGCATGCACACTCTGTTCAGAGGCAATCAGCGACACGCCCTCAACCCCCCCGCCCCCCTTCAACAGCCATCACAAGGACCATTGCACATCGTTCTTCTCCAAACCAAAATATGGGCAATTTTCGCTGGAAGGCAAAACTGTTATCCCCTATCCCAGGGCAGGGGCAACTATCCACAGTTGAGGGTTGATGAATAGAAAACCGCGCACAACTGGAAATTCATTGATTTTGAGAATTGTAATATCCGCCAAAGGACTGCAAGTGTTGCAATGTGCGCGAAGGATGCAAAATTGCAAAATCCACCCCGACCCTTGACTCTGTTGATTGTTGCATGCATCTGTTAGCAATTGAACAAGTTGCACAACACCACCGACACACAATTGAGAAAATAATAACAACAGGGGGTTGTGTACATGTGACGGCACAGCAACACCCAACACGCTTCTCGCAGAAGCAATTCAAATGACAATGATTACTTGGAAATTGACTTTTTTCTAGGCAACCACGTAGGAGGAGGCAGAAGCAGAAGGCCACAAAAAAGTATGGAGAAACTAAACCATTACAATTGCGTTTGGCAGCAGCAACTCAAAAAATCATTTCGACATTAACTGAAGGATGGAAAACGTGACAGCACACTTGGACAAAGTGAAAAATGGCGTGGTATTGTTCTTAGGCGTTTTCCATATCCGCAGCCTTGAGTGGCGGATAAAGAGTTCGTCCTATTAGCAGTGAGAATGGAAATGGCACACAAGTGATTCTTTGACGCACAACAATGGCAGGATGTGTGTCAGTTTGAAGAAAGGGATATTTTTGTTTCTCTTCTGAAAAGTTTCCATAGACACGTTGTAAGAATGAAAAGGAGGTCTGCCATCAATGCTCGTTCCAAAGGGTTCATTTGATTCAACAATTATGTGGTTACCTACAGCCAGTTGGGGGTGTAGAGACTCCTGCACCAGGGAATCGATTTTTTGGGGACAGATCGAGAACGTACTCATAAGCAAGCTTGAGCAAAGGGTCTTTAGAAAAATAGCAAATCAATGGTCATTCATGAGACGGAGTGGAGTCGGACAACGCATGTATACGTTGTCGGAAATAGATTCGGTTATAGTATTCTGCGCTGAATTTTGAGGGCCGCCCTCTATGACGGTTTGCATCACTATACTTGTCACTATTACATATTTAAAGGGATTTCATTTCGGAATGATTTAGAGACCAACCGCATTGTACATTGTACATTGTACAAGAAGGTCCAGTTTTGTGTCAGTAATAATTTATGCAATCGAAATATGTAAATAAAAAAGTATACCCATGATTATTAGCAAATTCTGACAGAGATGTTACGCATTATTGGCAACCGCGGGCTTACGAAGGACGATGATGTCACAACAAAAAAATTATTCAATCAATTTCATACGCTATTATGATGAGTTAAGGGAAATGCTGACATTTGCGGTCCGATTTCCGCGGTCCGTTTAGGTCTTGATAGAAATCTTTTCTTAGAAGATTTATGACTTATTTTAGGATGAAGAGAGATCAATGCGATTGGACCTTTCAATGACAGTATAATCGTACGACGACGTGACGTACTGAAAATGAGTAAATTTCACAAGAGGTTGTAAGTTGTAACTCCCTATCCTGTCCCTTTCCTATTTGAAACAATTAGCAAAAGACGTAGGTAACACGTATGTTTATTGCTTGAATAAAGCTTGGAGGTAAGCTAATTAGTTTTAAAGAGGTAAGAACATATATACCTTTCAGTTAGTAGTAGTAGTAGGTACATGCAAGGTTGGTTTTCCGAATGTAAAAGTGTAGGTACGCCAAAAACGTCTTGTAATCGATCGATTATTTAACAGCATTTTAAATAATATAGAACTTAAAAAAAAACCCCGATTTATCCCTAAACAATTTCTCTCCTCAGATTTAAAAAAAAAAAACATTTAAATCGGGGGAAAACATCGAAACTGGCAGTACTGCCCTGTCCGCAAAATTTTTTTTTTCCAACTTCTTCCAACTTCACATGATGGAAGCCATTTTTAGTTTAAATCTTGTACGCAGCTGTTTCGAAACGAAATTTTGTGAAGACTTCCATCGGATGCTAAACTAGTAACAGTGCTACCAGCGATGGCAATTTATCTCCGATTTAGTTACTCGAACTTTTCACTGGCTCCTTTAAACTGTCATTTGGGATTTATCCTAATTTAGAGTTTAACGATTCTTAGTCTCTTTAAGAATTTGTAAAAAAGTGCATATTTCTATTGCAAACGTACTTATTTTGTACAGCTACAACTTTATAAACAGTTAATTAGGAATGAGCCTACTACATTTCAATAAAGTTTTTAAACAGACTCTCACTTAAATCGTAGTAAAATTGTCGCACAAAATATGTATGACGTACTGTCCAAGTTTACGCAGCTGTGCGTTCTTCCAGGAAAAGTTGTTTTTTTCTTGTGTCAGCATTGGAAAATGGAAATTGGAAAAGTCTCTCAATTACGAGTTTATTTTGTATGGTCGTTCTTTTAAAGTTGATATTGTCGTTTTGAAAATTTAATATAATTGCAATAAGTAAGGAAAAAAACGAGGATTTTTGATCTTCGCTGTCTCCAAGATTTTCGAAATTTGGCTCCTACCTATTATATAATCCGGCAACACTGTCAAATTTTCTCAAGCTGTCAATGTCCCGCAGAGTGGAGAATTATTGTAATAAGCAATTTACAACAATTAGCAGCCATAACGAAAACGAGAGCGAAATTACTTACCAATCGACTGATTTTCAAACTAATCATCTATGCCAAACAGGCAATACCATTAACGATGTAGCATGCAGCCCATCTCAAGGGTGCTCAGCTCACGGCCACAATACGAGTGTATACCCTGTTTCATTATACTAATCACCTGCGCTCATCATGTACTCAAACCCAATAAGCAAAAGAATATCAAAACAAATGGGATGCTGTCCAAATATCCTTGCCAGCTTAGAGGACCATAAAAACACGCCAACGAATCAAATTATCCCGATTCCCTTTATGCCAAAATAATGGTCAAGTGACAAATGAAAATGAAAATGTACCCGCCGAGAGAAATGTCCAGCTGAGCGGGTAAATTAAATCACCACACTGGTAATGGTAATGACCCTACAAAAGAATAAAAATACACTCCTCCTTCACTGGGAGAGCACACGGCAACAGTATTCACAGGAGGCGACCCCTTTCTACAAGAGCCTTTAGTCGGTCATATAAATTTCGATTTCCCCACCCCCCACCCCAAACATTTAACGAAGTTACATCGGAAACCGTTCTCTGTACACTGCGTGTGTGCGCGTCCTCTTGGAAAACAACTAAGATCCGCACACAAGTGCGGCAGGGATAGGACGGATGCCAAACGGTAATTAAGTTACCCATCGACACAGCAAATGACATTAGGTATCCATCCTCCGTCTTACCTTCATATTTTCCATACACTCTACTGACAATGAAATTATCCCATCAAAGCGGATCACCTAAAACCGGACCTAATGTCCAATTTATAGGACACACCATGCAGGAGGAGTACCCTTTGGTTGCGAATGTCGAACAACGTGGCCGGGCTATATGCGATTTGGAAATTAAGTTACCATTCCTGACTGACCGTCACAAAGGGATATAAAATACTTTCCGGAGGTGGATACCGGACACATTTTTAAAAGGTCCTCGTGTGTGTGTATAGTTGTATATGTATATCCCTGAACTTCAAGCTGTGCTAATGTCTTGTCGACAATCTTATCGCCTTAACCTTACTTTCTGCCACTGTTAGATACGTTATGGTAACGTTTTCTTTCGCTTTTGCACATGGTTTTTACCGAAGCGAATGTCCTGTGAAAGGACACCATTGTTTCGGATCATATCATTGTTTATAGGGATTTTCCAATGGTCCGCACACTTTCAACATCGACGACGAGCTGGATATTTAGGATGACCGAGTGGAATAGGATTCCGACTCGTGTATCCTTTGCTAAATGGATATTTTCCTCCCTCCGTCACACTATGGCCAGCACACACATGCTGTGGCAGAGAGTGTTGGGTATATATAAATTTCGGATTAACTTCTTTATTGCTCAGTTCAGCAGCTTCAATTATCTGGCATGAGGATGGGCGTAGGTGTGGTGTATGTGTGCGTCTATTAGGACACCCGGTTCCCGTCGAACACTAACAATGCAAGAAAGTGCAAAGCTAAAGGATAATCTGGGATATTTCTTCTATTTTTTTTTTTATTTTTGTTCGACTCGCCATTGTTGGAAACATGATTGGTGGTGGTGGTCTCTTGACCACCGAGGGGCGAGAGGGCGTTGCAGAAGGACAAAAAAGGAAATTTGTCCGATAGAAATCGCGCGAGAACTACGAGTGTGTTGAATGTTTAAGTTTTTACTTTTGCCGAGATTAATGATCTGACTTGGTCCTTCGCACGGGCCGGGCGATGGGGTTTAGAGGAGGTGTACCGTGTACGTCAGTTGAAATAATTGGACACGGACTTATGCTTCTTTTTGTGAGGTATGGCTGCATACTCGTATACGGATGATCAGAGGTCTTACAAATCGTTGAAACCGGTTCGGATTTTGATTGCGGCTTGGGGTTGAGGGACCTCGAAGGTAGTTTCAGTGGTCTTCGTTTCGTTTGAGAATGCTTTCTGCATTCACTTAATAAGTCCTTCATGCTGCCAGGAGTTTTTCAAAATGGGTTTCTCACAAAAAGGGATAAAGTCTATTGAAAAGGGATTTTTTAACGGTCAATCTGGGCTATTCCATCATAGCATTTTGGAAACACTGATCTACTATTAGCTGTTTAGACAGATTTATTGAAGACTACCTGACCCCGCGAACTTCGTTCCGCCCAAATTCGTTAATTTAATGAACGGTTGAGCCGTTCGTGAGTTATAAAGTCACAACGCACTTGCAACAATTTTATATAGAAGAAGAGATAGAGATAAAGAAGATAGAAGATAGATTTGTATAATACTCCGATTTAAATGAAACACGGTTCGACTTTTGTCGTGGGAAAAATATACAAAAAACCCACATTTATTGCCTCCGCTTCCTCGGAATATAAATACGTCTCTCTCGGCCAGAGACCGATCGAGAACTAACTCTTTACATGTCATTTTACAATAAGAGCACGTATGGCAAGTGTTGCCATACGTAACAGTCCCGGCTAAAAACATTGTTTTTAATTACTACGAGTCTAGAGCTAAAAATACATATTTTCTGCAAAGGCCGCTTCAATTGGCTGGTTGGGGTCTGGACGATGATGTTTCTGACAAGCCCATCCCGACTTGGTAAACGTTTACATAGTGGAAAGTTCGCTCTCCTGAAGACCACCGACTGTCCGAGTTTCAGGCTCTCCTTCTCCTTTCTCCAATTTGTCCTCTCCTGTAGAATAGTCAAATATTCTGACTACCATCAGTTCCCGTAATGGTTGACCATCTGCTGTCTCTCCTTGAATAGTTTAGCTCCCTCCTTCTCCAGTCTTTCTTATAATCTAAAAAGGAAGAGGTAAAATTAATGGTTCACCCACCAGAAAATGTCCCGGCGTTAGCGCCCGAATATCCATTGGATCATCACTCAAAGTGAGTAAAGTTAAAAACTCCTCGCTCCACCATGCGATTCAAATGAAATTGCATCTATTTGACAACGCACATAAGTCCCTCCTTGATGTGGTTCTGCTGGTATCATAAAGTGCCAGTCAGTAGTTACCTTTTTTATAAAGTTTCTCCAATACTCCTTAATCTGAAAATACTTTCAAAGCTTTATTTAATTTGGATGCTCCAACGGAAGTTGTTCCGTTGTCGCTAAATATTTTCTTAAATCTCCTTCTCCTTGCAATAAATCTCCCATAACAAGCTATGAAAGCTATTGAAGATAATTTTCCTACGATTTCAATATAATACTGTCCTACTCCTAAGACAGACCAATATTACAACCCAAAATTTTCCACTTTTAATTCAAAAGGGCCAGAATAATCCACTCCAGGTTTCCCAACCTGGACTCTCTCTGATGGTAACTCCGCCATCAGCTGTCCCTCCATTCGTGCAATTAAATGCACACACACAACACATTTATAAATGTGACTCCGTAATCCACTCCTAAGTTCTGGTATCCAGTAACTTTACCTAATAAATTGCATTATAGCATGGGTGCCTCCATGTTCCGTCTCCTTGTGAGCATAATTCATTAAAAATTCCGCTAACCTTGATCCATTTGCAATGATTGCTGGATGTTTCATCTCATAATCGATCTCCGATCACCTGAATCTCCCACCGATTCGGAGCAAATCATTTGCTTCCAAAATTGTGTTCACACTTCCTATCCAATTCCTCTCCGGTAAATGCTTCCCCGCACTCAATGCTGTTATCTCCTTTTGATAATTCTCCTGTTGATTTCTCCGTATCAGATAATCTGTAGCTGATACTTTCTCCTTTAAAGTAGGTGGTAGAACTTCCTGTTGAACCATTTGTCTCCTAGATCTCCGTTTTATATCTTTTGGTTTCTGTTTTAGTTTATTTCTCCACTTAATCCAATTTGCTATATACCTTCCGGCATAGCTAAGAATGTTAACCGCATTTTGTAGCTTATTTGTGTACTCCAGTATCGATAAATACTCTTGACTTAGTTCCTCCTAACCTTATTCGTGCACGATCTCCTTGAAAGATGAAATAGAATATATTTTCATTTAATTTCTTACCTCCTGGTATATGTTCTCCATTATTTTGCTTTTCGGTCATTTGATTGTTCACAAATATTTTGACAAAACTCCTCTTGTAAGTAATTCAGCTGGGTTCTCCTTGCCATCAGTATGACGCCAGCATCTAACATCAGTATTTGTTTGGATCGATGCAACTTTATTTGCAACATATGTTCTAAGTCCCTTGTCTCCTTTATTATCCAATTATATATTTTACTGAAATCCATCCACGCACTCCGCAGTCGGCCATTCCATTAACTCCATAACTCCTTTTATCATTTTCGACAACAACTCTGCTTCTGATAACTCCAACCGTCGAATGGTGACCATCTTGAATGGTGCTACTCTATTTTTTGATGTCAGAAGTCTAATAGTTTACCATCCTATTCCCCCATTCAACGCGAATATATATATTATAAAATGCCGAAAACGTGAATTTGTATCTATTATATGTTTTCTAATTCAACTGGCGGCCAATCTTCCCAATCTATTTTTAGTTTCCATGGCTCCTGAATTAATATTTTTCCGATAATTCTTACCAGAGATATATATCCATTTGGATTATATAGTTGCGCTACATGACTCCAAATTCTCCTCTTTGTTATGACTCCATTGAATGTAATGTTTTTACTACAAAAGTAACTTGTTCTCCTCTATCAGCCATTTAAGTCCTAAAATGGTTGTGCCTTCCCCCCCGAAAACAATAGTGTTTTCTCCATCTCCGAATCCATAGCCCTTACAACCGCCAGGCTGTTTGACTTCCATTTTCGTATTTCGAAATCAGCTCCTTTCGTTTCCTAATTTAATTAATATTTTTTCTGAGTCAACTCCTGTTGCGCAATCATCCGTGAAGTCCTCTTCTATCGCTTTAACTCCAATTGGAAACTTTTCCTTTTGCATTCCTGACAGCTTCAATTACTGAACGCACCGCAACGAACGGTGATGTTGTTAATCCAAATGTGACTATTGTTAGCCAATACTCCTGCAATCTTTGATTTGCATTCTCCCTCCAAAATATCCTTTGAAAGTTCCACTGCTCCCTACCTATCCTAACCTAATTGAATATTTTGCGAATATTTGTATATATCGCTATTTTGTGTCTCCGAAAACGCATTATGGTTTCATGCAAATCCTTTTGCAACTTTGGATCAAGTGTTTGAATGTTATTTAGCGACAAACCTTTGTCTGTTTTGCAACTTGCATTATACACAATCCGATTGTCTTTATATATATCATTTCTCCTATTCTTGGTTTCTCCGTTTCCAAAACAAGATGACCAATTCGTACTTCTTCCCTCATTTTCTCCACATAAATTCTCCTCTTCTCCTGTTTATTCGCAACACGCCTCTCTAATTACAAGAAACGTCTTAACGCTATCTCCATTGAACTTCCCAGTTATATAATATTTTCCTTCAACGGAACTTTTACTATGAACCTTCCTGGTTCATTCCGTCTAATTCTCCACAAAATGTGTTTTAACTAATATATTTTTCTCCGTAAACCTATGGCATAAACTGACCTGATCTTGTTGCTAAAGTCGCTCTAATAGCTTATCTAATTGCTCCTCCTCCTTATATTGAATAGATGAAATCGACTCCCGTCAACTCGTCTATCACTTCATTTTGTGTTCCGAAAAACAACAACTCCCATAAGCGTTTCTAATAACGCTATTCCGCTCATATTTCTTTGAATAACCGATCTGACAATTTTTGCAAAATTTTACTCCAAATTTATTTACTTATTTATTTACTCCAAAAAGTATGTAAGTTGGATTAGTTCCAGTAGTCTGGGTCCGCCCAGATTATAATAATTGGTTTATTTACTACAGTAGGATCTAAAGCCGATGATGGCATTGTTGGACTCCAATTATTTTCCTTTGGTAAAACCCAAATTATTTCCTCCATGTACACCTGTACCTGAGTCCCATACCATGGACATATATTTCCTCTATTTGTTGCCTTGTTTTCAAAGCTCTCCACCGATGCCCACCGCCTACCTAGTAGCAGACAAAGCTGAAAGTTTGTACTCCTGAACTAGTTTATAGCTCCTCAAATTTACCTGAGACCCCGTATCTAAGAAATACCTAATAGGTCAAAACTTATACCCCTCACATCCTAAACGTACCATGACTGTCGCCATGAAACTAATTTCCGAAAAGAATAATGAATCTTATTATCGTTCCCTGAACCAGTGATCCTATAGTTATTATTTTCCTTTAAATTTTGTACCTTTTTTAATTTTAATTTTTTAACTCCGACTCCTTTCTCCATGCTCCCGAAGTTGTTGGCAGATTTTTCAATACCATGCCTGGTACTCTCCAAAGCTCCCGCTTGTTTGTATAGAAAATTTAAATTTTCTCCTACTTTCGGTGTCTCCAATGTTCTCTGCAACTCCAATTGTCTCCTCGTCTCCTGATCCAATCTTTCGTGTAGTCCGAGTACGAAAATCATATCCCAGTGTTTCACTGGTATCTCCAATGACTTTAGTTGACCGATTGTCTCATGAGTCACATTCGCCATTCCTTGGTTCAAGTACTCCTTGGTGATATGGTATGGCTTCTCATAGAGTTGACCAAGCCTCTCCCACGCCTCCTTGTAGCTATTTTGGTTTAAGTCGCTTTCTCCTAAAGCCTTGGCATCCCTTTCTGTCAGCGACTTCTTTAAATAAGAATATTTACATGCTCCGATATATCTCCGTTGTTGTGAATCGCCGCCTTGAATTGGTTGGGAAAACCAATCCACTTCAGCAGCGCTCCGTCGAACTCCCCCACATGTTTTTGATGTCGTGTTGCGTGGTTGGCAACTTGAGACTCACGTTGATGGCTCTACCCTGAGGATCATCTCCATTAGCTGGACTAGCTTCGTTCAGCTTCTCCATCTCCTTAGCTGCTTCGTTTATTCTCCTCCTCATTATTTCAGCAGCTCCAAAATATTCCGATTCCTTTTTCTCCATCTCCATCTCCAGTTGGTTTAACTCCTCTCCGTTTGATGTCTCCACCAACTGCAAAAAAGTTCATTGGCCTTATCCCACAGCTGCGGGATGCGGTCTGCTCGCAGCAACAGTCCTTCGTGCGACGTTCTTGTCGCCTCCTCTGACCTCGCGAAGTCTGCAGCCCGAGCAATGGCTCTTCGTTGGGAAGTAAGTTTTGTTTCTGGACGCAACATTTCCTTCACTTTTTCCTCCTTCATCTGTGGTCTCCTGACCTCTCCTTGCCCTAGCAGCTTTTTGTTTTTATGAAATGAAATGAATTAAGTTACCTACGTGGAAATTTCATTTTTGTTTAAATTTGAACCCCTACTACTCGCCCACTTGAATAAATTCCTATTCGAATAGGAAATCCCCTAAATTGTGCAAGTGTCTGCCTATGTGTGTGATGTGCAAACCAAAAAAAAATGTACCTAAACCAAAATACAATAATTATTAATTTTATAAAGAACAAAATCACATTGCCATGCAATTGTAATCTCCATCCTTCTTCCTTGAAGATTTCTCCTTCTCCGGTTATTATTCCTTCATAGAAATAATATAAAATAAGTAAAGAAAAAAATTCTTCCTCCTGGAAGTTCTCCTCTACATAATCTTCTTTTTAAATTTCAAAAATTTATTCTCAAGTCCCCAAGAGAAAAATTTTAAAATATTAATTTAAGATATATTTGTCCACGCAACTATGTGCTCACGCGAAACACTCTCTCCGACTCCCTCCAATTTTAGCTAAAATAATTCTCCTTTCTCAAGTCCCCAAGAGAACATTTTTAAAAATTGTATTTGCGGTCCACGCATCGATGTGCTCACGCGAAACACTTTCTCCAATTTCTCCAATTTTCTCAAAAAAAATATAATATAACTCCATAATAGAATATGATCATCAAATGAAAATATTCTGACTCCAAGAAACGAATAAAATCTCCTTGTTTATATTTCTTCCCAGAAAATAAACAAAATAGCTCCATAATGGAATATAATCAATAAATGAAGATATTCTGACTCCAAGAAACGAATAAAATCTCCTTGTTTATATTTCTTCCCAGAAAATAAACAAAATAACTCCATTAGTAGATATATGATCAACAAATGAAAATATTCTGACTCCAAGAAACGAATAAAATCTCCTTGTTTATATTTCTTCCCAGAAAATAAACAAAATAACTCCATTAGTAGATATATGATCAACAAATGAAAATATTCTGACTCCAAGAAACGAATAAAATCTATTTGTTTATATTTCTTCCCAGAAAATAAACAAAATAACTCCATATAGAATATGATCAATGAATGAAAATATTCTGACTCCAAGAAACGAATAAAATATTCCTATATTTTTCGTTCCGATCTCCTTGTTCATATCTCTTCCAGAAAATAAACTCCATATTGGAATATAATCAATAAATGAAGATATTATGTTTACCCCAGAAACGACTAAAAATATTCCTATATTTTTCATTCCAAACTCCTATCCTACCTAGCGGAAAAAAAAAACAAAGCCCCATTTGATTTCAATCCTGAAAATCTATTTCCCAATCCGATTTGAATTAATTTAATTTCTCCTTTTCTATTCTCCGAAATAAATTTTAAAATATCCGTAGTTAAACATTTTGCGACAGGAGCAATTAAAAATTGTGAAACTCCGAACTCCATGGAACAATTAAATTTATTCCTAATTTATTCCGAATTTATTCAACTTCTGGAAAATTTCCATAACTCCTAGCAATCTCCATTTTTGGTTATAGACACCGCAATGCACTTTATTATCCATCCACTCTAAACTCCGACGCAAATTTTTAATTCATTGCTTTGTTTTGTTTTGTTTTTTTTTTCGTTTTGTTTTCCTACCTACCTACCTACAGACTGCGCCGGCGACGACGCCGCACACCGTTGCATACCTACCTAGCTATGCACACATAACAAGTAACAAAAAAAAGTAATGCACACACAACACACAAAAAACACAAACCAACCCTTTTGGTCATAGCAACACAAAAAAAATATTTTTCCGGGCACATTTTTTTCGTTTACTTTCTGTTCTCTTAGAACGTCTGCTTCTCCTTCTTTTTGTTCCATACTTCCAATTCCAATCTTCCATCCATAATGTGTATGATGCAAATCCATTTGACTCTCTTCAAGATTCAAGATTTTGTGCGCAAATGAATTGCACAAGCACATGGCTTTGTTATTTGTATATGCTGTCTAAGTTTTTCTCCGTTCCATTCAGCACAGTAATATTCTCCGTTGCATGTTTCTGTATGCTCTTGTTTATTTTCCTTCCGCTTTCTCTCCGTTAATATTTTTTTGTGTGAATTGATATTCAGCACAAAACACAATATCTCCAATCTCTTTCGCATGTTCCTACATGCTTTGTGTGATTGTATGTATTGATTTGAAATTTAGTGGTTGTGTAAGTCACCAAATAAGACAAAAAAAAAATATGTCTGCTTTGCACGTTCCGACATGCATTCCGTATCTCTTTGCATTTGGTGGTTGTAAGGCACCAAAAACAAATACAGAATTTCTCCTGAAAACTGTGATTGTAAGTCACAAAAAAATAATTAATTAAATCCTGAAAGTAGTGATTGTAAGTCACCAATATATTTATTTTTAGTGTGCAATATAGTGGAAAAAAAACAAATAAAACTCCCTTTTGTGTGTGAGTAAGTTGCACACATCCTTGTCTCCAATCCGCTCCACACTCATACTTTCCCGTTGTTTCTCCATAGCTCCTATTGTTTTTGTTTTTTGCACTTTTCACTACACACAATTGTTCTCCGAAAGATTTTTTTTTTTTCTAATCCGACCCGAAGGACCACAATGTATAATACTCCGATTTAAATGAAACACGGTTCGACTTTTGTCGTGGGAAAAATATACAAAAAACCCACATTTATTGCCTCCGCTTCCTCGGAATATAAATACGTCTCTCTCGGCCAGAGACCGATCGAGAACTAACTCTTTACATGTCATTTTACAATAAGAGCACGTATGGCAAGTGTTGCCATACGTAACAAGATTCATTTTGATGTTTTCCTACTGTAGCGGCAGATTTCCCAGGACCCACTTGCCATTCGGTTTGACAACAATTTGCATTGTCAAATGTAGCTTCCAAAATGATGAGACCCCTCACTAAGCAGTCCACAGCGAGGGGTCTCCTCTTCGGTCCTAGATGTGTGCAGCTTTCACGAAAAAGTTTCTCATTTTAGCCGTTCGCTGTGGGCGTAGAAGGCCTGTTGAGCAAACTTTTTTTTACTTGTACCAGCATTAGGAACCAGCCTCGTGTCATTCAGGCACGATACTGAGAATTGAGTGCCACACTTCATTTGTGAAGCCACCTCAAAGATCGGTGAAAGTTTGCACAATATTATTTTGATCAACATAAAATTGGAGTGTCTGCCTTCCCGCCAAGCCGATGTGTCTGCGTCCCAAGGGTCTTACAAAGCGATGACGACATTTCATCGTCTCATATATCGCATTGCAAGAAGACGATTATTATGTTGTTCAATATCAGACAGGCAGCTTGCTACTTTTTGAATTTACAACGGCGGCTTAGAAGAATGGTTGGATTCCTTTCAAATCTTTATGAAATTACCTCAAACCTCTGGGAGGAGTCTGCCGGGCTTAGTGAAAGTTTCAGACTCCAAAGCTAACCATACGATTCAAACTTCGTAAATCGAGCTTTTCCCCGAAAGAATATATCGTTCGCCGGAGAGTTCATCTACGAATTTAACAAGCCACTCGTGGAAGAATAAAATGCGACCGTCTAGAGGAAGTTATTTACAAACACCGTAAAGCTACATGTGTGGATTACGCGTCCGGGTGGAATAAGAACATGCGGGGTAAGTTCGTAGGTATCTGGTTGAAATGCGGCTTTCAAAATTCTGCTTTCCCAATTTAAAGCAAAGAAATCGTGTTTATTCAGAGCAGATATTAATGACGCCGCCCAGCAACAGATTATCCAATTAAATTTGTTCAGCATTCCTTTGCACATCCTCTAAACTACCTACTCCATTTGGATTTAATCAAAATGGTAAAGGTCTGGCTTCCCTGTCCCCCCTAACTTTGACAGTAATTTTCAGTCCTATTAAGGAGCATTCTACATTTTACACTCACTTACTGCGTTAAGTCTTTTGAGTGATTTATATTCCCCACGGAGACACAGAGTCACATCGGAGTAATCAATCAAAGCTAGCTCGTTTCGCTGATTTAGAAAATCTCGTCCTCACCCAGATGCAAAGAGATTCGCTAAACCTACTCCGACGATTCCCCCTCGCTATAAAACAAACATAGATACACATGTATCCAAACATCCACCGCCGACTGCTGGGAGAATAAATTGAAAACCTCAATTAGGAAAGTCCCTGCAAAAATCTTCACCCTGATGGCACGCACACACACACACATACATACAAGCACGCACTCATGTAGGATAACACATTGTAAGATGATTATTCTTATCTGCACGATGGCTCCCAATAGAATGTGTGACGGGTAGCATCACCTTCAAGACGACAACTATGACTATGATGGAGAAGACGATGACGATGATGGTGATGAAGAGAGAACAAAAAAAAATTAACTTTGTTCCATGGAAATGTTCCACAGATTGCCATTGCCACACCACCACGCACCGGCAGCATAGCAGCGGAATACTGAAATGTTGTTCTAATTTTAAATTGAAGTGATGTAGGCGACGACGACACCATGTCCTTGCACAATTTCTATACACCTTCCAGCTGGCTGGGGAAAGATGAAAGAAGACAAGCAAGCGACGAAAGCATGCAAACGCTCCAATTGGCAGTATAAATAAGAAAATCTAGCAAGTCACGTGAGCCTCATAAATTGTATAAAATGCAAATGTGGGTCCCTTTAGCACTGCGGGTGATTAATGGAGTTTTTAGCTGATACTGCTTGTCCTTGTCCTTCCTCTTCAGTTGGGTTGGAGTGTGGGCCAAACTTTGGGTCTGGGGCGAGCGGGAATTGATATTGAGTTTATTTTGCCATCATCAGCATCGTCACTATCGTCATCGTTGGCCACATGAAAATTACACACCCCCCCGCAGCAGTGCGGAGCAAAAGGACACCGTCATGGCAATAAGATGACAGCAATAAGGCATTTTTAATCGAGAGCAAATTATGTAAGAGGGAACTCCATCAATTAAGTTCTGTTCATCTCGGTGCGCATGAAAGTCTGGAGTCATGGTTGCTACTGGCAATCCTTGTGGCGGAATGCACTTTTGACGTATGATCGAGGACGATGAGAGAGATTTGGGGGAATGGAAAACGCTTGAGTTGATATCATTTGTTGTCGTCCCGGTCGATATGGAACACTATTGATACTGTCAACGAGATGATGACAAATGACGCGCACGTTCCGCTACAAGGCTATGTATTTACATGACAAAGATGGCGACGAAAGACGCGTTCAAAGAGCGAAATATGTTTAATGTAGTGCTACAGGCAATTTGTCGAGAAAGGATGACAAACTGTGCTCAATCTATGACTGGCAACAGTCTGTCCAGCGTAATTGAAGCGTTTATTCGAAGCACGCTTAATATTCATTTAGAGGTATGAGAGAAGAGCGATAGCAACTACAGTCGTTAGTTAAACACCATTTATTTTTATAATTATATTTATACTTATATTTATATTTATATTTATATTTATATTTATATTTATATTTATATTTATATTTATATTTATATTTATATTTATATTTATATTTATATTTATATTTATATTTATATTTATATTTATATTTATATTTATATTTATATTTATATTTATATTTATATTTATATTTATATTTATATTTATATTTATATTTATATTTATATTTATATTTATATTTATATTTATATTTATATTTATATTTATATTTATATTTATATTTATATTTATATTTATATTTATATTTATATTTATATTTATATTTATATTTATATTTATATTTATATTTATATTTATATTTATATTTATATTTATATTTATATTTATATTTATATTTATATTTATATTTATATTTATATTTATATTTATATTTATATTTATATTTATATTTATATTTATATTTATATTTATATTTATATTTATATTTATATTTATATTTATATTTATATTTATATTTATATTTATATTTATATTTATATTTATATTTATATTTATATTTATATTTATATTTATATTTATATTTATATTTATATTTATATTTATATTTATATTTATATTTATATTTATATTTATATTTATATTTATATTTATATTTATATTTATATTCAAGGTGTTATTGATTTGGGCTATGGGATCTTTGATTCAATCTCATTGAAGGAAGAGCTATTTAAGCAATAGGAGCCCAAAATTTGATCAGAAATAGTGCAGCAAAGTGTGCAAACAGCTTTAAATTAAATTAAGCTCTAAAATCCATAGCAAAACATTCTATTAAACGTAGAGTCTTAGACAACAGTGTTGATGAAAATGGCAAATAATTCCATTTCGAAAAATACCTATTGTATTATTGGAAAATTCAAACAATGCATATCATTGCCATAATTGCTAACCTGTGCTACGATCTGAGTGTATGTAGGGATTCCTATATCCTTTGTATTTTTATCCAACTACAATAGGCATTCATCAGAAGTTTGCTTGAAAAGTTCCCTTGAAAACACATTCCAAAAGTCGTTGATTTTCCGTGTCATTGAGCAACCAAAACACCGAAGGTAAAATTAAACTCCAACAGTAAACAACAAATATTTTCCTGGTGAAGCCCTACAGTGTGGACAATGCTAATGCGTCTTTTTGTATATTTTTCCTTTCCGCAAAAACAAATATTTATTCACACACGCGTACACATGCATGTTGATAGAATTTTTTTAAGTAAACGTGGCGTGCGACGCAATTTCCAAGCAAAAACGCAAAAAAAATAATCTGACAGCCACCGCTGAATGTCAATCATAACTGACAGGCAACTCTTCCTCAGATTAACATGCGTGTTGACATGAAGAGGACATTTTGCCTTCGGAAATTACTTTACCTTTGTATGAAAAGCGCGCATAGGTGCACTCACAACCCAGTTTTGCCGGCGTTTATGTCGAGTGTGACTTTAATATTTCCAAATTCCAAGAACGTACACAGTGGAATACATTTTTAATGTTCAATGTGTTATGCTAGCTGTCAGCCGAAGCTTGTCTTCGATTTCTGTTACAAATAAAAGGTGTCAACCCTTTTTTTCCGATATTTGACAGAACCAAATGAGGAGAGTGCGGGGCGCATTCGCCCGCATCCGCCATTGAACGTGCAACAATGCGAACGTTATTAATAAGTTTTGAGTTCGAAATAAGGAATCAAAAGTCAGTTGCGGAAGGGCTACAAATCAACAAGTTTTCGCTGAAAGGAAAATAACTAATTGAATTTGTTCGTTTGCCCCCGCCCGCCCAACCTCGTTTCGATCAGTGGTGCATGTGTGCTTCATTCAAAGAGCCTGGTAATGTCAGCTCGAAATTGAATTGCTGATTAGATTATGACTTAGCCTTCCCGACATCATCATTGGATTCTGCCATCAGAACAGCTATTGCATGAAATGCGGTAGAGATGTTCCACAACTAAATAAATAAGATAAAGAAATGACGTATGTGTATAGGGAAAACGGAATATGACCTTAAGCAGAATTGCAGACGGTTCGATTTTGTTCTATTTTCTTTTCTTCACTACGAGTTTCCGTCTTGTGGCTCTGCACATCATTCGTTGTCGTTCTGTACAGCGTAGTATGTTGAACAGTATGGTATGGAAGTACGTTTTGAAATACCGATTTTAATCACGCTAATTTTGAGATTCGATCGAATATAAAACTTTCACTCGAATGAACTCCTCACATTCCAAGTTTTGAGGGAAAGGAATTCATTATTGAATGGTTTCACTGGATGAATTCGATTTTCGAAATCAGCTGTTTAACGTTTTAGCTGTCAGATTGCGAATTTTTGTTTTGCTTTTATTAATTTTGTATGGCTTTATATGTATTTTTGGATCGGTCAACTTGAGTCGAAGAATACTGCGAGACAAATCAAGTCCATCTAATCTGCCGGACGACCTGCCATTAATAGCTACAAATAAATTATTTGTTTTTCATAAGACCAACAAATGCCTCCTAGTTCATAATATGCGTTTTATATGCATTTTGTGATAAAATTAAGGAACATTTCCTATAATTTATTAATAACAATTCTATTTAAACTTTTAAACAGCTTTCCGATCGAATCAAATTTGACATTTAACTCGATACAATCGTAACTGAGAATGCGGGGAAAAATGAATTAAAATTGAATCTCTATCGAAATCGAAAGTAGGAATGCCAGTTTGAGGAAATCTAATAGCTTTCTATTCGATTCGGATCTCAGAATAGAGGTGAATATTTAGCTTACTTCAATTTGGAAAGAGTTCTTTTAAGTTGAGTTAGGTGTACATTCTATTAAGTTCTTGAATGAATAAGGAGATCAACAGAAAACGAAAATTGTTCGTCTGTTTTATTGAGACGCTTTAAAATAAAGTTTAACAACAAAACTAGTTCTTTGGAGGTTTTAGCTCTCAACATGTAACCAAATCGGGAGTAACAATTAGTCGAAATTTTAAAACCAGTTTTCGATAAAAATCTAACATTTTAAAACTAGTTTTCAGACTTTTTGGTTATATAATATATTTATTAAATATTTGTCGAAACGACTAACCGATTAAGCTATAATTTGCATTAATTTTTCGGTATGGTCCCGAAAGTGTTTCAGTGAAGATTGGTAAGGAAAATGGGGCGTATCACTTCACATACAAACGGTAGTTCTCAATACTTATGGGAACAAAGGTAGTAAAAATTCCAAAAATTGATGCGCATTGTCCGAACAAAGTACTTATTAGGCATAGGCCGGAAGGGCGTGGCACAAAAAAACGCACACCGGGCACCCCTTTTTGTTAAAATAAATCCTGGTGATCAAATTGAGCAATATCGAATTATTGTCATTCAAAAAACAGCGAGAATGAAGACAACAGTATATTCAGGGATTTGATTTAACCACAAACCGCCGAGCTGAATGATTTATTTCATTATCTGGTGAATTGTTTCTTGATGGAACTGCGGAACTTGTGTCATTATACCCAAACTAAGTGGCATCTACGCTACGTGAAGAATGGTAACCCTCTTGAGCCACCTACTGTAGTTCAACGATCGGAATATCTCCGAACGCGTGGTAAGGATATTTCATTAAACCCAAATAAAAGGAAATAATTTATACGAGCGTGTATACGATACGGAACCATTGAATGTCATTAGATGATGTGTTCTCATATACTCTGTGCGGATGTGGCATGTGTGCAAGAAAATCTTTTCCATTGACTTTCCGTTTTATTCGCCAGCTCTATTCTGTCTTGGCATTGGCTTTGGCTCTGCTTCTTTTACAGATTCATTTCATTGGAGCAATGAAAAGATATAAATTAGTTCTCCGCAAGTTTTCCATGCAAAAGGGGGGAATTATTATGTCTTCGCCATAGAACGATGTTGTCTTCGTCCTTTTTTGCCCCGACAAAACCGTAGACTGCTTGTTTATGTATGATAAATTGGAATTCGAAAGAAATATGGAATGTATGGTCCGTTGTGTGACAGGGTATTTGATTACATTTTCAGATGTCACTTATTGAAAGGACTTCCTGCGATAGAATTATTTGGAAAATAAATACAATCTTACAAATTAGTCTCAATGTATGCTTTAAAAAAAAAAAATAACTCAAATCCTTTACGGAAATTGCACTCATTCTGATTCAATTTATCACACCTCAATTTTGTCCCGTATAAAACAAATAAAACTCACCCTCCAAGGATCAAGGTGTTCACTTTGGTATGCGAATCAGCAAATTTCAATTCGCAAAAGCATGTGTCGGATATTGACATCATGCCGCAAGCAACGTGAGTCAAAAGAAAAACAAAAAATCCATCCTACAAAACAGAAATTCTAATTTCAAAGGCAATAAAAACGACGATAAAGAACGCACATTCTGACGACAACAGCACCCGGCTTAGGCAAGGACGCAAGGACTAGAGAATACGATGAATAAGGATTCTAATAAAAACACCATAAAAGTATCTATCGCCTGTCTCGTACTGACTTGCAGAGCCATCACAAGGTGAACGGACTCGTAGATACCTGACTTTCTGCCGATTCTTCCACCTGATTCTACAGTGTACTGCCATCGGCCTTCTAAGCATCGCATCCTCCCTGTGGAACGATAAAATTGAAATCTAGGTATTCGAATACACTCATTGGGAGAGGCGGCATACAACAGCAGCACGCTCCCATAACATGGCTCATATAAATTCAATATCAATGAATATAACATGATTGCTATGTTGTTGTCAGGACTCTTTGGCTATGAAGTTAGTTGTTATCGAGCTCTTTTAAGAAATCTGTTTGTGCGACTTTGACTATTTTTAGCATGGCAGCCTCTTCGGCTATTGCTATATAGAGACTGTCATTTGTCCTTTGTGAATTTTATTCATTTTGGTTAGGTCGGAAATGAGCATTTTGTAAGCTTTATATAAGAATTGTTCATGTTTGACATTATAACAATGGAACATAAACTTTGAGGGATTGGTTTCGCCAACCTTCCAAGAGAATGCGCACAAAGAATTGCTTTTGTGGCTACAGTTTTGTTGTCCTTATGATTGCAGATATTTATGAAAAAAATCTACCAAATGAATGGCGGATTTCCGCAGGTTTATTCCCGCATGGATTTCCTTGTCAGAAACGATAGAAGGTAACAGAACACCGACTTGTTGATTTGCATAACTCTACTCACTAGAATTGAAATATACGAAAGAATGCATTGCATATTAATAGGCTGCGCGCTCTGTCACGACGACGGCGGACGGCATGACAGTGTGGTTTTGTGGCAACACTGTCAGTAAATTATAAAGCATAGTACCTAGCAGTTGTTCCGGAATGTGATTTTCCTGTGGCTATTTGGATACTCGAACTTTTCACTGGCTCCTTAAAATTATCATTTGGAAATTTACTAAAATTATTGTATTTACCCGAGTTTAAGACTCCTTTTATTTATAAAAAAATGCATACTTCAATTGCGAACGTATATACTCTTTTCGTAAAACCCAAGTTCACGAACATCACTGGCAGTAGGTACTTCTCTCCAAATTAATTGCCTTTAAAAAACACACCACAATTCTGTCATAAACTAAGACTTAACACATAGAGCAGGTTCGATTGTTCAGCTAAATTAGATCTTGTTGCAGACCCCAGTTCAGTGCACAACAACCATTGAAATGAAAATCCATTCCAAACTGCTCTGAAGTTAGTCCTTTGAATGGGCACTTCTAACATGGTCGGGCTGACTCACCACCTCAAAAAGGGTCGCCTAAAAGTCCTGCACCTAATTGCACATCAATATTGACATCATCGGGTGTTGCAACTGGTAGACACTTAAACGGTGCCACACTTGCCACAGGCAAATTCGAAAACCCAACCCCAATAAACCTGTACTCTGAGAATCTAGTCCCGATTGCGTTTTAAATTTCTCGTCCTTTGTATCGTTACAGTTTGTCGCTGCTGCAATGGACAACAGCTGAAGGGCGACCAGGAGGACCCGTGCAAGATGAAGCAACGTGTAGTCGCCGACGAAGTCTATTGCGACAGATACTGGGAATGTGTCAGCAATCAGCCGCAACTCTACGACTGTCCCAATGGGCTGGTCTTTGCTGGTAAAAATCGTGGCGTTACCGAAGGGTGCGACTATCCTTGGCGAGCGAACTACTGCGATGGCAAGCAAATGGCAAGTGAGTATCTATAAACAAAAGCAACCAAAGTTTCGGCCCGAAATTGAATTTAGTTGCGGATACGCACTGGACTTGATGGGATTGGGATTGTTTATGATTTTGTACCCTTGCAATACATTGCAGACGGACCAATTTCCACCGAACACTGTGACTGGTTGTATGGCATCTTTGGACACGAGACGTCGTGTACCCGATATTGGACATGCTGGAATGGTACGGCCATCGAACAGCTCTGCATTGGTGGTCTGCTGTACAATGAGGTTGCGCACAGCTGCGATTGGCCCGACAATGTTGACGGTTGCCAGAAACATCGTAAGTTCTTTGTTTCGTTTCAGGGTAACTGTTTTAGCTCTAATGCAATAATTTACTTAGCACTCTGCAACGAGGACGCAAACGGAAATGTTCCATTGGGAAAGTCATGCAATCGTTATTGGCAATGTCAGGGTGGGTATCCCCGTTTGCAACGCTGCCCGGCCATGTTGGTCTTTGACAGACATTCACTGAGGTGTGTTGTGCCGCCGACGTCGGAGTGCGAAGTGCCCACAACACCATCGCCCATCGATGGGGAAGAGCTACAGGATGATGGAGCACCACCAAGAAGGGCCAGCTCATCAAAGGACGAACAGGAAAGACAGGTAAGGGGTATATAGGGGTGCACTGTGTTTAGGGGGTAGGCCAAACTGCAGTTCAGTTGCGGCTGGTGAGTTGTTACAAAGGGAGTGGACTTCTGGCAAATTCAATTTACAGAAGGTGAAGTTGGTTTCCTTTGACATACGATATCACTGCTGCACATACGAGTAAACATAGTACCTAAACATAGGCGGACACTGTAAAGTACTTTAATTTGACAGAATCAAACGTAAGCCGGGGCCTGCTTCTGTTTTGTCTCTCAAGTGGAAGTTTATTCAGAGTCCATTTAGGCAGTCCGACGATGTAGAAGATTACCGGACGGTAGTGGTTAAAGCCTTTCCAGGGCTAAAATAATTTGCTATTCCTTTTTTATGCATTTTGCGGGCGCTCAATGTGCGTTTACTGCCCCTTGTTGGTCTGATGCTGAGAACAAGAAAGAGGTTGATGCACTGGATAATAGCAGTTGCACTTGCAGGTAGATGGCGTTAACATGATCAAGGCGATGTTTTTGTTGTCTTTGGGGTTAAGAAGCGTATTTCACAACAATAGATACTAGGGCTTTCCAGGCGGACGAATGACATAACTAGTTGTCAGAAATGGAAAATAGTTGATGTCTAAGTTAATATTTCATCCTTATCTGTTCACAATTGAAAATATTTCACAGTCGGATCTTGAACTCCTTTTGAACTTTATTGTAGCGGAACCTTGTTTTGTAGAAAAACTCAAACACGAAGAAAAAAATTAACAAGAGAGATTTTATTTTAGTTCCGTACACTCAGATGATCAAAGAAGTAATGATAAGGATAACGTAAAAGAAATAAAGAAAGAAAAGAAAAAATAACCGGTAGGTATATGTCATGAAAAGAACAAGAAAAAAACGTGAGTAAAACCGTGAATCAATCAAACACTGTGGTCGTCGAATAAATCACGAACATTTATTATTTATAATTTGACTGAGTGGCTCAAATCTCACAAAATCCCAAAGCGAACTTTTTCATATAAAACTTACTATTGTGACCTACAACCCATGGGTGGTTGTAGGACCGCCGATTAGAAGGACCTTAAGACAAACCACAACCCATAACAAGTTGCTTCTCGAAGGTAACAGACTCTGCCTTTTTTTCTACTCCATGTTTTTTACCACACTGACCAGTGCCACAATCTCAAAAGTCGCTCAAGTACAATAAGGACTCAATATCATCCACCCATCGGCATGTTTATATGCTGAGATTGCACGACCCGCAAGGTCTCCCTACATGCAGTCCTCCTACATAAGAGGGCAAAACACAAGCCTTGCTATCTTAAATCGGTCCGTCTATTAGTTTTGTGAGTTCTGTCGATAGTTTGTCATCGTGACAGGATCTGGAGAACAAATTTCTCTAACTTTTGCGGTAAAACAAAAGGACACCACCTACGAGTAGAACTCGAATGCCTTTAGAGCTAAGCTGTCGTTGCTCCTCCATTTTCTGCTCCACATACGAGGTGGATGGAAATATCCTCCAAAGGTGAAATTTTCAATTTCCGCTTAAGGGAATTCTCATAAAGAATCTCAGGTAAAGCTATTCGTTGTTATCCCATCGCACCGGATCTGCTGTTCGATGCAGACGAGCTGCACAATAAAAAAAAAAAAAAAAGTAATACAACCAACTGAACGGTGTTTATGACGGCATTCAAAAAAGACGTTGGAAATATATTTTCCAATCGCAGGCGAAATCAAAACTACGCTGTGAAGGTATGCTGCGTGCTCCTTTCGAGATGCAGAGTCCTGGGAATTGTTTTGGTATTTATTTTTCTTCTTTTATTAGGTTAGGGGACAAAATGGAATTTGATTTCTTTTGTTTTCGCTCTTTTTACTGTCGGATAAGTCATTATCATCGTTTGCACAGGAAATACAATCTGGACCAGGATGGATGGAGACGACGGAAGTATGGACTTTTCAAATCTGGTTGAGTGGAATTATTTTGCTTAGGTGAGCGACGTTATAGGTAGTTCCTTTATTTTTTTTTTGTTTTTCTGTTTTTGCTGTTCCGACAGGACGTTTGATATAAACATGGGCAAGATAAGAGGGATGGCAGGCTTTTTTTTGTCAGCAGTTTCTATTGTTTTCCCGATGTGAACCAGTCTTCTGCTGTAGGGAATGGAGGATGGGTGATGCTCTACGGCATTTTGGGGTATGCTGGCATCTGCTGGCGAGGGTCTGAGATCTTAGTAAATTTAATGAAGGAATTTTTCGACTCCCTTCTGATGTGATTGGATAGGGAAGTACTGAGCAAGGGCGTTCGTAGATGATAGATTTATTGTTCCAGTTGACTGTTCAGGTCTATGGAAGCGCATGGAATTAGCGCTTAAAAGAAGCTGAGGAACGGTGCTGTGGGCAAGCTTCTTCAGTCAAACCAACTAGGATTGAGATGATGAACGAGACTGAAATAAATAGATTGAATTGAATTGAATTGGTTCCAGAGAGAATTTGAAAGTAATGCCGAATACCAAACTACGGAGGAATCATTCCCGACGAGAGTAAATCTTTATGTGGTCCGCAGAAATAACCCATGACTCTGGACCTGCACCTAGAGTTCCTAGTGACGTGTGCATGTCTTCGGTGTTGCAACTGAGTTTGTCAATTCAAAGATATAGCTGGATCATGCCTAGAATTGTGTGAAAAGAGCTTAGCTTAATTTAGTCTTTAGAAAACCGTATTTTCAGTCTTACATCAGTGACTACCTTAACACTGGTCTTGAAAAACCGAGAAACTGAAGTCTGAGCTTAGATGAAACATTTTTTTTGAAGCCTTAAGTGCAAGATCATGCATTTTCGGGTTATATGCAAGGCCATCTTAGGCCATGCCGGGGCCCTTTGGCACACAAGAATTTGGAACCTTATTGGAAATTATAAAAAGGAAATTTCAAAAGCATTTTAAGACTGACTGTTTAATTGCCATTTTTGAATTTTCTTCAAACACTAATTTTATTTCGTCCAGTAGTTAGAGAGTCAAACTTCCTTGTCTGGCTAGTTCGTCCTTTTTACAGTTGACCGGATTGTCGCTGTGACCTGGAACCCAGCACAGGGTTACTGAACATCCGTCCGCAATCTCGTTAAGAGATTCCCGGCATTGTTTTACCAACATTGATTTGGTTGTCGGTGTATTCAGGGGTTTTATGGCTGCCTGGCTGTTTATGTAAAGGACGATAGCTTCCCCGTCTATCGCAAACAAGGCAAGTCTGTAGGCTGCCTCTCGTATAGCCATCATTTCAGCTTGAAAAACGCAACAGTGGTCTGGGAGGCGTTATTCAATATTGATTTCGGGTGATTGAGAATACACTCCGCTTCCGTGCCTTCCGCCATTTTGGATCCATCTGTATAGAGTTCAAATGCATATAATTTTTTTCTATTGTTCCATTCTCCCTTTCGGAACGTTCTGGGATTATTGCTTTGTGTTTTATGTTAAAGTCCTCGAAGGGAATAGTGTAATCAGTTTGATATGGGATTGAGAGGATACTCGTTTGGTCTGTCTGATAGTTGGTCCATTTCTGAGATTCCCCAAGTATTAAGGCTGCCATAGACGCAACTAATTTCCCGTAGATATCGACAGGAAGAAGGTATAGAATTGTGTCTAAAGCAGCTGAAAGAGTGGACCTGAGCGCCCCTGTGATCCATATACTGAGAGGCGGTTTGTGTCTACAAAAGTTTTGTGCCCATATAGTGAGAAGGCACAAACGTCTCGAAACTTATGATTCAGCTCAGCGGCAGCGGCCCCTATAGCCTGATCCCTTCTATAGGGACAACTTAAAAAAAGAAACATACGATTTTCTGTAGCAACTACGGTTTCACTCTCTGAAAGCCAATTTTGTCACAAAATGTGGACACAAGCCCCTGCAAAGATTTCAACCAATCGCTTAAAAAACAGTTTTAGAGCCACCCAAATTACCTGCCCTATTTCAACTACCTCTGCCTACTAGTTCTCGTTACATCATTTCAAGAGTCTGAAGAAAAAAAAAAAAAACAAATTTAACGACAAAATTGCAGTTGGCTCGCTCGGAATCCCTCTCTTCGCCACCGACACACATTAAACTAAAACGAAACACTAAAACGACATCATTTGCAGTCCTTAAGTCGTAAAATTAGGATAAGCACTGGCTGTCTGTATAATTTTTGCCGCCGCGTTCTTACATTTTACTGCTCCTTAGCATGAATTCGTAATGAAGGATCAATCCTCGCACTTGTGCACATGGGAACCGTTCTGTAAGAATTCCATTTAAAACGTTACATTTACATGTGTCCTTCAGCATTTTGCTGGCTACCTCATCTGCCTTCTATGACAATATAATTTCTTTTTATCATCGTCCATTTTCTTTTCTTATCGTCCACAGCTGGCAAATGAAGGTGTTCCGCCGCTGCCACTTCAAGGCAAGAATTTCCAACGTGCAAGAAATTAAAAACAAGAAACACAAAAAAAAAAAACACATAAGAAGGACGGCTATAAAAAGAACAGTGTCCTTCTGCGCGACAACCAGCCAAAACGGATAACCTCATCTCATTCTATTGTCCGATCATCTCATCGTGCAATGCAAACTCTATATATATCTATATATATAGAGACATACATATTTTATACGTCGTGTTTTCTTTTTAAGTCCACAACTTTCGAACTTTAAGGAGTCGTCCTTGCTTCTTGGCCCTTGGTCCGGCAGGGAAAGTTTTAGCTACAGCGCAAAGTTATGCAAATTAAATGAATAGAATTGTGTGCACACTCTCGCAAAAGAAATGAAAAAAAAAAAAAAAAAAAAAAACACCAAACCAGGACTCTCTGCAGAAAAATGAAGCAAACAAGGACAAACGGAAAAATAAGCGGAAATAATCAAGAGCAATAGTGGCGCAAATTGTAGAAACAATGAATAACACCAGCATTAACCAAGGACGACAGGCTGGCAAAGTGTAAGAAAGTATAGAACGCAACCACAGGAAAGAAACTTGCTCGGACAACGGTGAGTCTCACGTCCACTCAGACCTTCAATTTTACCATCACCATCAGCGTCCGCGTTCTTGTCATCGTCCTAGTCGTCCTCATCGTCTTCGTCGTTGTCGTCGTAGTTGACGTAATTTAAATTAATTGCCAGCAAATTACTTTCCTCATAGAAGTGTCTCGACAGTGTCACCACTCACCACTCGCGATTCACCGCTGCTGTCATCCTGTTTCCGTAACAACAACGCCCTCCATTTTGATTGTTTTCCGTGTTTACCTTTTAATTAGTATATTTAATTTTGCTTGGGCGCTTTGCAATTTATTTTCATTCACAACTTTTGCCCTTGCTTACTCGTATAATGTATTTCCTTTGAATCTTGCAGTTCTTAATTTTAAGGTGAGACATAACTTTAATGAATATCAAATATTGAAGCGTTAATTTTTTTTAAAGGGATCTTCATTTTGCCTATATTTCCCTTGTGAGTAAATTTTCTTAAATTGTATAAAGATTTAACTTTTAATTTAAGGAAAAATAAAAACACTTAAAAATATGGTTGTATTTTGTTTTATTGATTGTAGTTTAATAATAAAATGGGCCTAAGTGCGATGTATATAAAGAGGATGTCGCTTGTTAAATAGTTCATAGCTTTTCTACGTGTTATGCCAACGCAGAAGACTAAGTCACTCTTTGATAGGATCCTGGATGTTTATTTTTTTCCCACTGCCCCACCTGTTGAGAACGTCTGACAAACATCCGAGAATATAACCTCCAAACTTGCAACTTTGAAAGCGATGAATGCTGTCAAAGTTCCAGGCGTTGACTATCACACAGTCATAACTTCTGTAACTGGCAACCATTATAAAAAAGGGTGTTTTTTTTTTGGAGCTACGGTGATGGCCCCTAAGCTCAGCCCCATCCAGTAGTCAGTCGCTGACATACAAAGTACAGCGCAGTAGTGAATGCTTTTGCCTTTCTTCCAAACCAAAAATTTTATTCTCTTGGTTAACACTTCTTCTCTCTGTGTGCAAAAAATTGACACAATCCACAAAGGTTTTACTTTGAGCGTAAAAAATATAAGTATGCGTACAGTTTTCATAAGTGCAGGATACGAGTGGTTTACCCAAAAAAAAATAGTGGAAGTGAATTTGGAAAAGTATTATAGTTACGAAAAAACTAAGGGCATGTGCATTTTATGATTATTATTACGTTACCAACACTTTTCTTAACTTAAAATGTTAGAATTTGTTTTTGTTAAATAATTAAGAGAGGGACTGACCTTATGAGACTACTCGCTAATCATACCCTTTCCACTTATTTTCTAAAAAAGTTTGCTCATAAGCCTAATAAGCTTTTGTATTTTCCGATCCACAGACTTCAAACATTCAGAAAAAACAAATACTTCATTAAATAGTTGAAAAATGGATCTTAAAGGAACAATAAAACACAAAACAAAAGTTAATTGGCTGACTACTGGTGCCATCACCCTATAGAACTAAAAGTTGGCAGCACTATTTTAACTGGCGGCCATTTTGTCAGCTGTGAAGTGATTTATTTTTAGTTTGGTTTGGCATTTCAACATGAATAGACTGACGCCTGAACAAAGCTTTGAAATTGTGCAAATTTATTTTGAAAATCATGGTTCTCTTCGAAATACGTATCACGCACTAAGTCAATTTTCATAAGCGAATTTTGTTTAGCGATGACGCTCACTTTTGGTTGAATGGATACTTCAATAAACAAAACTGACGTATATTTGGAGTGATGATAATCCTCAAGTGTACCTATGTTGAGACACCGTTATAAATCCACGTCAAAAACGCATCACAAAGCCGTCATTTTAATGTCTTTCTGTGTGATCGTCATTTTTCGGATAACATTTTCGGCGTCATTTAAATCATTTCAATGACTAGGCAAATGGCGGACCAAATGACGCAAATTTTGTGCCATTATAATGACAAAAACAAATATCGTTTGATCGCTCTTTAGGACAATTGACCAAACTTTTTGCCTCTTGCGTCTTTTAAATGTTATCCTCCAAAAAATGACCAGCCACGGAATTCATGCCATGCCATTTTCTTACCCAAATGACAAATGACGCAGCATTTAATTAAATATCTGAGTTCTGAGAAGAAGTGGAATACCAACCGCGCGCCGGCGTCAAGTGCCGACAATTTGGACTATTCCGTCAACTTTGTTTCGAATTTGAATACACAAAGTACAACACGGTCGAGAAAATTAAGCAAAAGCCCCGAAAGCATTAGTAAATCGGGATAGGAGAATTGGCCACTGGCCGAATCGGAATCGCGTTTGACGGTGCAAAAACAACGCGCGCTTTGGGATGATATAGCTCAGTTCCGGAGTACAAACTTCAGCATGTCAAAACTGATTTTTGGGAAGTTGTTGTACTAGAGCTGGCCATCGACGCATGGTGGCATTTTCTCGTAGTCAAGAGCGATCACAAAATAGGTAAATGACACTAATTCGAAATAATAGGAAAGGTGACATTTGTCATTTTGATTTTCTCTCTCGTCATTTAATGGCATCCAAACGCAAAACACTAAATGACGAGCAGTGTCTGTCATTTTATTTCGTGTGATCGAGATGTTTTCGCAAATGACCAATGGCGAATCGTAGCGTCATTTAAATGACTCGAACAAATTCGGACCTTATTCTCATATCTAGCAAAACTGAAATAAACTACGGATCGGTTTCACAATTGGCATTTGAAGCTGAAAAAATTATTCAATGTTTATTGGAAGATGACATGACAAACGATGGAAAAGACAAAAAAAAATATTTGCATGTTTTGTTTCAAATTATGGCGAGAGTAAGTGCAAAAGTGGGGCGAAATTTTAGTTAGTATGTTTTGTGGCTCTAGTGCGAAAAAAGTTGCACTTTAGCAATGATACAGGAGCAGTTGCATCGGAACGTAAATACCCCTTATGTACTACAACTACATTCCCAGCAAAATCACTGTCCACAGCTCAAAGTTGACATTACCACATCACCCAGAGGGCCAGGGTAAAACAACAGAGACCATTCCATAACCGTATATTTATGCGGGATATATATTTAATGCTCTTTCAACATTAATCCAGAAAATGATCCTCCCCCACCCCCCATCCAAGTTAAAGAATTAACGCGTATGAACCATAAATCCCATCAATCTGGAAAAGCATTCATCACTCGCCATGAATTCATCATGCGAGTTTCTGATGGTGTCCTACTCCTGCAGCCCAATCAATTCATAACATACTCATACATCGTTGTCATTACCAGTGCACAAGTAAATACCACGCGTAACTGTGTAGACATTGAACACTGGCCGGCAATCTCTGCGCCACTTAAGATAATGAATTGCACTCCACGAGTGTATCAAGCGACTCACTGAAAGACTCAAACTCAGCCACAACCGAATGCCAGCCAGGCAGGCAGTCAGTTGCCCATGCAGTGATAATCACAAATATTTAAACCGAGATTCCATTTGTTCTGGCTCGGCGTTTCATACAAATACAACAATACCAAGAGGCAAACAAACAAAAAAAAAAGGAATGAACGAAAAACTGGAAAACATCATTTTGTTGAGTATACACTGATAAATGGCATTGTAATGGAAATTTATTGCAGCAAAGTGGCTACTTCAGAAAGATTACGTATACGTCGCAGTGAGCATGAGGTACGAAATGGATTGCATGGATCATAGAATTCCCTCTCCTTTTTTTTTTCTTTTTTTTTCCCACTGTGGGTCTATAAATCATGTACCTCCTTTTTTTATATTTTATTTTTTAAAGTGTGTATGGAGTGGATTTGAAATAAGGAGATTGGAAGAGCATTTGACGCACGGATTTGATTAAAAGGATGTATTGGTATTGGCTGTGGATGTGGGGATGAAGAAGTGTTTGTGCGTTGCCGTAATGAGGCACTCATTTGGATTAGGTGTCGGCTCATTGCAGATGAGTGAAAACAGTGTTTCGCTTTAGAAAGTTGTGTTACGCGTGGATGCAGGCCCATTAGTTTGAAGGACTCTGCTTTCGAATTTAGTAGCCTGAAATAAATGGAGTAAAAAGTTGGTGCAACAGGTGGGGTTCCAAAAACCAATCATTTGGAATGAGTTTTGTTTTGTTTTTGGGACCAATGGAGGGAACCTACAATTTTATGCCAAGGCCGGATAGCTGAATTGAGAAGCTACTCTCGGAGGCTTGTCGGACGTGAAAAATCTTTGGATGCGTTTTGCCAAATCTGAAACCCTCGCTTGGTGGTCCAGCATACAGCCACTGCACTTGAAAGTTTGTTCATCTCGTTTAATTTTTATTAAATTTTTAAACTAGAAATACTATACCTACACCAGAAATAACTACAGCGAATATTTTACGTTTCACCCTTTCGTCAGTCAGACAACCCATTTAACGATTCTTCAGACTCAAAAATGAATGATGGCCTAATTTACGGCTCTGTTGGCATTAATTGAATATGTTTGCGATTGCGACTCTGCATATAGTTGGAAAGTGTTGTCCAAAATTTGTCAACCATGCACAATTTTAAAATATGAAAGCGCTACAAAAATGTCAAAAAATTAACACTAAAACGTCGGATGTCAATCGAATCTATACTTTGCTACATCAGTAGATGGAAGTATAAATTCACTGACATCTTAGTCAGCGACCACGTATAATTCGAATCGTTTCAATCACTTAAAGTGGGGCTTATAGAGATTGTGTAAACGACCTCTATTATCGTTTACATATTTTGTTTCTGTCATAAAAAGTCCACAGTCGAAACGGTAGATTACACAAAACACAACTACAGTATTTATTTGGCACTGACAAGTGACCACTAAAAACGAACAGAAATACAAAAATGTCTCTCTATCTTCTATCGAGTCATCCAACAACCAAGCACAAAATACAATCGCGATAAAGAACACTTGAAAAATTGTTTTATTTGTAATTCTCCATGAATTCTCATGCGATTATGATTGAGCCAGACGTCGATTGCTAGATCGGAACTATGAACGGAGTTAGGGGTAGAGTGGCATTTTAAAGCGATGGCCGTTCTATTAAGTCTGAATGTAGAAGCTGAATTTGATGGCCAATGCACCTTTTTTCAAAAGCATGTGAAGGGTGTTGGTAATTCAAGTAAGATCAAAAATTAGCGCCTTTTTGTTGTGAAGTGCTGCCAATATAAAAAAAGAAGAAGAACGCACGGACAGTTGACAGTTTACAGTTTACAGTTTTAAAAAAATTCTGCTATACACTAAACTAAGCTTTTTCAATGTTGATCAATATTTTAAAAACAAGGAGTCTTTAGCTAGTTTTAGTTACCGAATTCGTGGTTCAGAAAGTGGAGTGATTGGTGGAAAATTTTGATTGCATCCATAAAGTGGCATCATATTGTAATATTATTTTTGCAAATGCGGCTGGTAGTGCACAAATTTATTGCTACACTCCATTGCGACATTGCTAACTTGATTTGCGGAGCGAATAATTCTGCCAGTACCTAAGTGAACCACTTTACCGCTTTAGAAAGCAATACTAGCAATTTCGAATTTTTGTGCACAAACTATATAGGAACACTCTTTGGATAAATGTTATATATTTCTTTATGAAGGTTAATCTGTTTGAAGGAGGACCGAACTTGGTGTCGTATCGAAGATATTATCTCTCTTTATTCAGTGATTGCTTCAATTCGTGAGTATAGTCAAAGAGACTTGAATAAGATCGCGAATGAAAATAGCAGATATTAGATTGTATAAATATGGATTGCATACTGGCCCTGATGATGTAGAGTCCGTTACAGAAGATTTAGAGCCTTGGAGCGACCTTTGTTATATATGAAGGGGGCATTAAAAATGTTGTTGATTCTTTAAAAGTGAAGACTAAGTCCTGTGTCAAAATGAATTACGTCTGATACCTAGTGGTTTTCGGATAGGAAGCTGTAATAGTTTGTGTTTTACAAGTCTGTGGCAACAAGGAAAAACAGCATAAATCCACTTATGCCAAAATTGAGTTAAAGTGGCTAAAAATGACTTATAGGTACTGTTTTTAGTTTTTGCCACAGAAGTGAATGAATAATAATGAGTCGATGTGGAGCCATTGAAGGCATTTGTTAGCACACTAAGAAACACTTACAACAAATGGGTTTACCATTTAAAGAGATTCGCCCACTGTATGTGATGGGCATAGGTACTAGAGCAATATTAAAATAGCAGGTTCTTTCCTTCGCAACAGAGTTAATCAACGACAAATTGAAACTTGTAACTTTTGGACGTCACTCTTTGCAGGTACTGTGCCTAATAAAAATAACTGGCTTAGGAGCCATCTGGCTTATAGAACGTTAAAAGTCTAAGTTTGTGATACTGTGAGCAAAGAAAATATCAATCAAGTACGGTGTACCACAAGGTTCCAAGTTGGTCCTTTTCTTTTCATTATATAAACCAAGTACCTCAATTCTGCGGTGAGGATATTACAAGAAGAATTCAACGCTGGCTCCAACTATGGCCATGCCAACGTGCTAATTATATATGCATCCAAAAGAAAAGTGATGCAAGCGGAAACTGTCTATATCTATCACCGAAATGACTGCTCTCCACTCCGATCAGACAACAACATACAAATTGAGTTAGTCAGAACTTACAAATATCTTGGAGTAATCATCGTCAGTACTATCTTCGTAATGGTGTATCTTTGCGACATCCCCATCGCGATGTGCAATGTGCAAAAGCAGGTTTATTACTCACTAGCGGAATCACGCCTAAGATATGGGATTCTGGCCTGGGGAAACGCAGCGAAATCTCATTTGGACAAGATATCAAACTTACAGCATAGACGCAAAATACAAGACGACGAACCCAAGGGATGCTATTTGTTCCGGAAACCTATAGCACTAACGGAAACCAAAAACTACGATGTGCTATTCCGAATCATGGTAATACAATTCCTAAAAAGTTATTCCGAATTTTAAGCAAAGAAAGAAAGAGCTTGATAATTATTTACTTCAATCACATTTTGTAAAATAAATATTATGAGTTTTGAATTACTAGATACACTAAAATTTGTAAAATTCCTAAAAACCAAATCAAATTGAATTTAGCAAAATATGTACCTACCTACCAATTGTAACAATTGGTGTGTAACAATAATTGTAATATCACTTCGAAATCAACTCTAAACAACCATCAGATAAGCACTTTGCTTTGCGGGTAGAAAAATTGTAAAAAAACAAAGTGTTAATAAAAAAAAACTTGAATTTGAAAAAAAAAAAAAAACACCCACCTCCAAGTAATTTCCAACAAATGTTTCCCAGTGGAGCATAATATGATTGCTTTAATTATTTATTTATTTATAAATATAGGTATACTTTGCAGACACTTGTCCAACCTCTAACTACTCCCTCCAATTGTGTTAAGTGCCTTAGCTCATTATTTGTCCAATGCAACAGAGAAGATGACAGCCGCAATGTGATATTCTTCTTCTTGCCAAGACTTTGTAGAAAAAAATAAAATATATCCTACCCCAACCCCTATAGCGGCTACCAGCGGCCGCTACCCATCTGCTTTCCAACGGCGTTGAAAAAACAAATTGAAAATTAAAATTGAATTAGGAAACTTCTCCTCATCATTGCGACGACAATTAAAATGTGCTCCGAAGCTGAATCCTACCTCATAACTTTTTCCTTATCAGCTACTTAATTCGATTTCGCAAACATTTTCACAAAAAAAAAAATGGTATAGCCAGCCAACAAAACAACGTACAGTGGAACTGGTGGAGCGAAATAAAAAATAAAGTGCATGACTGGGTCGCACGAAACTTTCTCGTTTAGTGCGAGTCTGACTGACTTTCAGAGTCTTCAGCAAATCGTTTGCTATTAAGTTACAAAAGACCACATTACCTTAGAAATTAATTTTTTTTACAATCGTATGGAGCATTTTCGAGATATTTCGAAATATGAAAAGTACCGTTCTTCGAATTTTTAGCCAAAAACTGAGTACGCAGTCCTGGTAACCTCACCTACTTAAGCTTAAATATCAATTTTGGTTGAAATCGTTAGAGCCGTTTTCGATCAAATCAAACTGGTAGGAAAATTTTATATGGGAAGTACCATTAATATTGAGGTTACCTTGAAAAAAAAAAACACCTCCCGAGCTGTAAGCCCAAAAACTCCAAATCCGAGGTTTGAACGTAATCCGGGAAGCCGTTTAGGCTGTAGGCCTGTGGAAGGACGGACAGACGGACAGACGGACAGACCGGACAGAATTTTGTGACCCACTTTTTTGAGTTCCTCTATCATGGTAATATCAGAATTGATTAAAATCTCGAGTTCGAAATTTTGTACGAAACCAATATCTTTCTCTTACTACGTAATGGAGAAAGTTAAAAAGGAAACCCCCCAACCCACATAAAGACGCGGCAACTGGAATGTGGAGTGGACTAAATGGGGGCAGAGTGTAAGTGAGCTCGTGCAGGTGCACTGTGTAGTTTGAGTGCTTCCACTTCAAGCGAACGCGATACGATACACGAAGCAGAACCAGAGGAGGAGATAAATTGATTATGACGGACGGAACGAACACAACGAGTGAACAAAACGCAAAACAACTCAGTCCGTATCGAAGTCGTTTCGCTGACAGAAGTCTGTACAACTTTTTACCGGCGTCGGATCGCAGCTAATAGAATTAAAACCCAACAAAAAAGTACAAAACGAAACTGGAGCAAACAAAAAAAGATAAAAAGAAAAAGAAAAAACGCTCAACAACAACTGCAAAGAAGAAATCAACGAAAAATAAGTTTCTCTCGGATTAATCCCCCGCAAAAGGTGAGTTAGTTCATCGTTTTCGTTTTCGTCTGGGAGCTGGTACACTGCGACACCTATTTTGGCTTCCCACCTAGTAAAAGTACATTTACCCAGTACCCGCTGCCTACTCCCCTTCCATATTTTGCTTACTGCTTTGACGACAGAGAAAAAGCGAAACAATCGCTCATATTGGGATTGGGACTTGTTCGGCACACGGCACCTAACCCCACCTCTTCACCGAGACCAGTGCAAGAAGTCCAGAGAAAGTTTACGATTTCGTTTGTTCGCCCTCTTGTCGGTTCCATTCTGGTTGTCAAGCGGTTGCTGTTGGTTCGCCCAGAGGAGCCCTCTGGAGGGACTCACTCGATAGTTGTTGTTGCCTGACATCGGATTAATATGGCCAAAGAAACCCCAACCCCAGTAAAGGAGAGCCACAAAGTTTCGTAGCCTCTGTGTGTGCATTGTGCAAGCCTGCTAAGAACTAAGAAACCGAAATGACTGACATTCGAGAGAATGTGTTCGGGGCCAAAAGGAGTTATTAGCAGAACGGTGGACGGGCGGACACTGCAAACACTGTGGAAGCCAAACCGCTGCGAATGGTCAATTATTGTCGGACGTAAGTTTAGTTACCGGAATTGCTTGTTCTTAATAGTTTAAGTACCCCCTGCAAGCAACCCAGTGCGGGCGACTTTGCGAAGTCTTACTGTTTAAAAGTACAGACTCTTGTAGAGCTTTGTTTAGGTTTTGCCGTTTGTTTTGTACACAGCCAAAGTATAAATACTGAAAGGCAGTGTAATTTCCGTCCTAGAGTTGTTGCAGTCCTGGAGCATGGGCGCACTCGTTTATGGGGATTCTATGAGATCGTTAAAAATCGTCAGTAGCTTTCCTTTGGGTTGGATGAAGCACAGATTTTATTTTCAAGTTTATAGTTTTTTTTTTTTGCAAATATGGATTTGACTGTCACAGAGGAGAAGGTTGACCTTATCCTGAGCCGAGGACTGACAATGAAAGTTGCGGGACATTTAAAGAGGGAGACTTAGAAAGTTGACTTTAAGGAGACTAAACTGGGATAGGTCGGTGACTTCAGCCTGAAATACAGTGGGCGGGTATGAATTGGTATCTTGTGGCAGGTACATCTACTTGTGGCAGCTGCCACTTCACATTTTATTTCCAATCGGCTGTGAACTTGACTTCTTATAGCTACGAGTGCTGTTACACCGTTGTTGGCGGCCAATTTCTATACGGTTCGGTACAAAAAAAAAAAAAAAAAAAACTGTCCCTGCGCCTTTACGAATGATGTGTTCTGTGGACACGTCTTACAAGACCACTCGGTTTGAGTTGGTATCTATTTTAACTGCACATCTAGCAGCCGACAGCTATAGTAAGCTTGACACCTCTTCAAGCTGTCTATTCGGCTATATCTATACTGCCTCCATTATTGAACCCTATGTTTTTTGCCCTCCCCGGGCTAATAAAATCACTAATTACTGCGCTGCGTCAGCGAAAATGTCCCAAAGGACCCCACATACAGCGACACTTTGGCTGAAACCACTTCATTCAAGTTAAATAATCATCTCGCTATAGGTTCTGCCACTTTCAGGGACTTCTTGCTCTATACATTCAATCCCTTGAATCACATTCTGCTAATAAATTACCCTGATAGCTTTATCCGGCGTTGTCTTCAGTCGTGCTGGGTCGCGGAATATTAATTTATTTGGCCACTTATCTTAGTTGCGGGTGAAGGCTCTTAATGCGCCCCATCCCCCATTGACTTTGAATCCCGCCGACTGACTTAAACTGAAATAAATTGTTAAAATACGCGACGAGGCTACCAATGCACAAGAAGGACTACGATCACAGTGCCAATGAAGACAGTCTCCTTTGTGAATTTCCTCCGCCACCGACCTCCTTCTCTCTCTATCTCTGTCTCCGCCAAAATGACTTGCAGCAGATGCACTCCATCTGCTATTGCTTTTTATCAACATTCAGAATAACTCCAGACTCCGGCTCACGTCGTAATTCAGAATTAGCATAATAACATCGCAACGCAGGCGTCCTTTTTGTATCAGCGTGTCGTCCTCAGCAGCAAAACATTCATTCTCACTCTCGCGCCATGGTATATGCTGCTCGCATTTCAATGCCCTCGACTCGTTCTTTCGTATGCGGTGGTGGAAGAAAATGACGTATATCGTTGCCCTGTCATATCCACATCAACATCACAATTGAAGTAAATAATGCAGGCAAATTGGAAAACTTGAAATAATCTCGAAAGGATTTGTGCTCTTTGGTTTTCTCCCGCAGTTCAGCTGGCGTAGTGGTTTTTGGGCACCCCAATCAAGGGTGGCATTAAGAAGGACACCAGACACATATCACATACCCACAAGGAGCAAGGTCGTGCTGCATCATGTCTGCCACCAGCAGTAGCAGCGGCATCACGAAGCTACCAACCTTCGAAGAAATAGAAGAACTTGCCAAGCAGACGTACAACAGGAGTTTTGGCAAAGCTCCAGAGATCTCCTGCTGTGCACCAGGACGTGTTAATTTGATTGGCGAACATGTTGATTATAACGATGGATTCGTCTTGCCTATGGTAAGTCCTGTGTGTTATGCTCTCCATTCCCCCATTCGTGCGAGTGCGGAATCCTTTGCGGTTGGCAATTAAACTGCAAAGACAATGAAAACTTTTGATTGCGTTGTTGTATAGTCGCAAGTTGTCGTGTGTGATTGTGGTTGCCGCAGTCGTGATGCTGGTCACTGATATCCATGTTTGCACTTGTTAATTATTATTTTTAAATAAATGATTGCGCTCATATAACAACGGTCCAACTTTTATTGCCAGGCACTACCAATGGTGACGATAATTGTCGGAGGTCGCAACGACACCAATAATGAGGCGGATATAATTACATGCTGTGCCGGAGTCGACGACCCGAAAAGAATTCGGATTGATTTGAAAGCGTTGCAGCCCGGAAAACCAAAGTGAGTTTGAACTTTTTATCCTTTTTCCCGCATATATAGTAGTCGCTTACGTATTTCCCATTTCGCATCCTTTTTCACCTGTAAGTTGGCAAACAGTTTTGGAAATTTTTACAAATGGTCGACTCTTTAAAGGACCATTCACAGTTCGAATTGCAAACAAATCAATTTGATTGCAATTATGAATTGAAAATTGCTAATTTAATTAATCTAACATCTGATTGGAAAAAAGGCTTAATTGATTTAAATAGCGAAATTTACATTTACAACAATTTTCCCGCGAATTCAAAATTCTTCCTGTGAACTGACTTTATTCACAATCCACATAATACAGTCGCGATCCACAACCATACGAATGAAAAACTTGTTCGAGCGTAACCTTTAAAAATAAAACTAATTGGCGGGTATCTGCGACTAAAGAAACTCCAAGGGACTGAAATGTTAGAACCTATACCACTCTTCGATTTTTCGCCCTCATATGAAAAGGCCTTAATTTCGTTCACGAAATAATTAGTCGTTGTTACTCGGTAGCACAAACATATTCCAACCTGGTAGAGCTTGTTAAAATTCTTAAAACGAATTGAGACGGTATTTCTGTTTTACTGCTTTTAACAAACTCATTGTACCCCTGGGTACCACTTCTTTTTTGGTTCTAGCCCAAATTTATCTGGAAACCAAGACGAAAAACAAGTCGAAAGCGCTCCAATTACAGCACGGTTAACGCGCCTTAAAACGCTTTCAAAACTGCATCCAAAATACCTTAAAAGCTTGTCCAAAAACTTGTCAAAACTATTTTAAAAACTCTTAAGAAAATCGTCGGAAGACGCGTTCAGAAATGAGTCTAACAGCGTTTTAAAAACTCATCGAAAAGGACTCTAAAACACACCCAAAAGTAAATATACGAAAGCCCACTGAAATCAAAAATAAAAATGTGTAAAAAGTTTTCGAAAAACTCGTCAAAAAACTCATCCGAAAATGGTTAAAAACAACCAGAAAAAAATGCGCCCAAAAGCTCAATAATTAGCTCACAAACGAGTACGAAAGCGACTTAAAATAGAGCCCAAATGGGAATCCAATTAAGTCGAAAACTCAACAAATGTCGCGCTGAAATAAGCGGTCACAAACTCGGCCGAAAACGTGTCCTATAATTGGTTCAAAAGATAGTCCATAAAAGCGGTCAAAGGTGTGACTAAAAAACGATTCAAAATAAAGTCCAAGAATGTGACCCAAAAGTAGGTGGAAAAAGCGTTTTTCCATACAACAGTCTTAGTCCATAATTCCGACAGTTTTGTGGTGGGTGGAGCCCCAAACACCCTCTTCGTACATATAAATAAATTTTAAGACTCTGCCACCGGGTGAGGCAACTTGCACTTCAGGTTTTACGTTTTATTTATTTAAGTATTCCTTTAAAATGGTTGTGTACGGAGCTCATTTGGTCCAATCAATTGTCATTCCACTGAAAAGAGTCACCAACGTCACTCTCTTTGAACTCGATTCCATACGTGTTTATCGCCACGAAAACGACATGAGTATAACATCCAATGAGTAAAATGGTCTCGTGTTTCACGTTTACTCATCAAAAAACACTTGTTCACTTCAAATTAAAAAGTGCATCGTACATTTTAACACAGATCCCATCACACATAATATGTTTCCCGCTGTAAGCGGTGTCGCCTGCCCGGTCGCTTACTCCTGCAACTTTTCTAACGAGCAAATGTCAGACTGATAATTTCGTTTGTCATGCTACCGGTCCATGTACTTACGTGTCCTCTTTGTCGTTTTATTTAAAATTAATTGTTGTGTCCTGCGGTATACATACACCCCATACACGAGGACAGTTACACGAGTGGACCATTCTTATGGCGACCAGCGGTTGTCATTCGTCACTCTGTTGCACGTGTAGTGGGCTGCATACCGCTCCCCCTTCGAAGTTATCCCTCGACAAGAGATGACATATTCAAAGTTCGTTTCTACTCCATTCTACAAATAAAAAAAAATAAAAGAGAAAATAGGGAAACAGTGGAGCATTGAGATTCTTAAGTGGACAACTGCACTAGTGTGTTTTTTTTTTTTATAATCAGGTCCTCCTCTTCATCAGACATCTCCCTACAATACGCCTTCCACAATTCACAGGACAAAAATAATTTTTTGTTGACATTTCATTAGATCTCCGATTATTCGATGTTGGGTACTGTAACAGTAAGAAGAAAGAATCAAAAAGAAAGAAAAATGTAAAGATGCTACCGGTGGAATAAGAATGGAATGTGCATGAATTGATTTGTACTCAATGAGTTGTACTCAATTCATATAGATGAAAAGTCAGTCGCAGTAAATCAGTGATAGAAGGCAGACGTAGAAATAAAATTGTGATCGAAGTGACTTGTGTTTTAGTTGCGCGTATGAAGTAAATAAATATTAAAAGAGGCCCTGTTATAGTTAGTACCTTTCTCATTTTATTGAAAGTTTGCCATCATTTACAACCAAACCCATTGCCGATGCTTCTGTAAAAATATTTACAACTGCACCAGTGACAGCTGTCAATACTGTCGGTACGTGCACGTAGATGCACTAAATTTTTGCCTCTGGTATAGCTCTTGTTTTCGAGACTATATCTATTAGACATAAAGCCGCCCTCGATGGCCACCTTCTAATAGGTACCTATAGACGTAGACGGATTTTGTAACTACGCACGGTGAGCTGTACACATCAGCTGACAGGGAATTCTCACTGCGGATCTACAGAAGTTGGCGAATAGGTTTCAAAATTCCCTTTGGAACAGGCCTCTTATGGAGATATGTTTCCAGAGGACCACAAGTTCAAACTATTTAGGTGCAGAGCTAACACTTATCTGCTAGCAACTCAAAGTAGTGCTTAAGTTTTGAAGACCCGACTTTCCCCGGGGGAAGCGCTTTGGATGCAGCCCCCCTTTGAATACTTATACACTGTCCCTATTCCTAACACTCAGATTTAAGTTGCTTTTAATTCGCGTAAAATGTTACCTTCCCTTCTTTCTATCCTTAGGTTGCCTATACTTATGCCTTAGCCCACCTTCCTGTTCTCGACCCCACTGTATAACAACGTAAAGAGCATCGCTGAAACCCCTCGCCTAGGTCTAGTTGCTCACCGTTCCTCTTTATTTTTTGGTCAACGAATCTGCATGTCCTTGCAAATGTAAGCGATAGAGTGTTACAATTTTTATTCCGTTGCAGGTGGGCAAACTACGTCAAGGGGGTGATCCAATTCTTCGGTACGTCGGTGTCAGGATTTAATGCGGTCATTGCGAGCAATGTGCCCGTTGGCGGTGGCCTGTCAAGCAGTGCAGCACTGGAGGTAGCAACTCTAACATTCATAGAGCAACTGACGGGCAAAACGGTTGAAAGGTAACACAAAAGCCACTCATCGCTTTTAATTGAATGTTCGTCCTTTTAGTTGAAAAGCGCCCCCAGTGATGAATGAGTTACTATACTTTTTTTGTTTCTTTCACTTTTTATAGCCCCTCTAAAAGAGCACTGATATGCCAGGAAGCTGAACATAAATTCGTCGGAATGCCATGCGGAATAATGGATCAGATGATATCCGTTGCGGGCAAAAAGGATCATGCATTGCTTATCGACTGCAGGTGAGTGGTAAATTTATATTTGCAATTCCGTATTAATTCCATGTGCCATTCATTCGGGGTCCCCATCCATTTTTAATTTCGTGCGAATGAGGGACTTGATTCGCTTCCGCAGCGGAAATGTGTTTTTTCTCCATATACTGCACGAAATTCGTCCTTTTTCAGGAGTGAATTAAGTTTAACGCTAAACTGTGTATTCGTGTTGACTTTAAGAATGTATCACATCGTGCCTGTGTATGTGTGTGGGTTTTATCCTTTCATTCTTATAAATGGCGGAAATTGCTTCTTCATTTGGTGTAAGCCCGCTAGGGTTGGGGTATGCCGTATGCGGGTAGCAGTCCTTTCTGTCATGTGCAAATAGTAAAACATTTTTGTTATTTGCCAAAAGCAAGGATTTTAATGTTCTCTCCGAGGACAGTCGGTTGTGTTCTTCTCTTAGATATATTTCTAAGGAATTTAGTTTTTTTTTCGCAGTACCTCCTCGGATATGGATGTCCTTTGTTCTTGGGTAGTTTTGTTTGTTTGTCTTATTTTTTTTCTTTTTGTTTTTAAAGAATGCCTTTGCCAAAAGCAATGAAATCTGCAGCTCGTGCAACATCAGTATCAGCCACAGAAACTCTTTCGCCATCGTTTCTATTCAACTCGATCCATTTGTATGCATGTCACTCTCGTCCTGCTGACAGGATACTTAAATCGTCTATTTTCGCGCGCATATCGTGGGTACACAGAAGCGGGGCAAACAAAAATGCTTACTACATGCGATTTTATTGCATTTCCTTGGGTATTTGTTTATTGAACTGTTTGTTGTAGCTTTTAAGTAATAGTGTAGTGTGGTAGACATGTTTTTCTTTTCGTTCGTGTCCTTTGTCATATACGCGAGCATTTCTCGTTGTTGGCGATATAGCAGCAATATTCCTTAGTATGCGCTCATTCAAATGCATTGTTTGCCGTCGCTGTTGCTTTGTCAGGGACGGACAAATATATTGTGTAAATAAAAATGAAATTTACTGCCAAACGGGAAGACAGACTGAACTTGTGAGATTAGTATTTGCCAACGCCAAACAGGAGAGCGCAATGTTTTAGACTTTTCGAGTGTATATGAACTGGAAGCATAAATGCATTGCTTATGCATGAGTATGCATAAATGATAAGCCGAGGCATTGTGTGATGCAGCAATAAGGACGGTACATACGAGTTGTTTGCAAAAAAGCTGAAGACCTGTACCAGGAGGCAGGACGCGAGTGTTACGAAACGTTCTTACACGGATCAGGCTTCTTGCAGTCGTTCAGTAAGAGGACGGACTAGAAGCTAAAGTGCTAAAAAGCGTATATAACCTAGGTGGGCAAGCCTTTTCAATATTTAAATGAGTTGATCAACTAGAAGAACTCTTATTTAACAACTGAATAAGTTGATCAACTATGGAGACAAGGCTAGTTAACAGTTGAATGAATTGACCAACTATGTAGACCAGACCTTTCAACGGTTGAATGGGTTGATCAAGTAGGTGGTTATTCAGCCTTTTCAACATTAAAATGAGTTGACCAACTAGGTGGACGAGCCAATTTAACAAATGAATGACTTAATTAAATAGAAGAATGGCTATTCAACAACTAAACGAGTTGATCAACTAGGTCCGAAAATCTAGTTAACAGTTTAATGAATCGATCAACTAAGTAGACCAGTCCTTTCAACAGTTGAATGGGTTGATCAAGTAGGTGGTACAGCCTTTTCAACATTAAAATGAGTTGACCAACTAGATGGATAAGACTAGTCAACAGTTGAATGAATTGATCAACTTTGTGGAAGCCAATTCAACAAATGAACGAGTTGATCAACTAGGTGAGAGAGTACTAGATTTAAGTAGTTTATGTCATAAGAAACACTATTCCTTTGTCTTAGCAATTCAATTCTTCTTGAAGTGTCCGAAAAAAAGTTAGAGTGCATCAAAACACTTTTCCAATGGCGTATCCCTCCTAGGGATTTGAAATAAAAAAAATCCATTTATTCCATTGGAATAGACTTTTTTAAGTGTCGGACTAACAAAGGGATGTGTTCACAAATCTAAGTTTTAACAACATCCCAAAAATTTGCTCAACTATAGTTGAAATGACTACTGAACGCTGAAATTTGAATCAGTTGCACCCGTTACGACCGCAAAAGTCTCCAAGTCTCCAACACTGATTGGATTGCACTCCCCACAACCTATCTCGCCTATAGGTACATTAAACTGTTGCAGCCAATTTTGTTTGAAAATAAGTCGTAATACCTTTCGCCCTAATAACCACCCACCTCCATTTCTTTCGCACGTCAAATCGAATGGCTAAGCTCCGCAACAGAATGTCATTTGTTATGTGACAAATCCAATTGAACAACCAACGAGATGTGACAACAAGTGACAAACGTTGCCTGAACTTCGCCGATTTTTTTTCCATCCATCCCGATATTTTTGCTTACATTTTTGATTTTCTTATGCGGCAATTTTCTCTTTTATTTTGCATGAAATATGTACATAACTTACCTGTAATATCCGTTTGCTGGTGTATGCTTTTTCACCCATTGTAGGTCTCTGGAAAGTTTCCAAATTCCCTTCCTAGCCAAGGATCTGGTGGTTTTAATTTGCAATTCAAATGTGCGGCATGAGTTATCCGACAGTGAATATCCAACGAGGCGAAAACAATGCACAGAGGCACTCCGGTTAATGGATCTCGAGAGTTATAGAGATGCAACAGAAGGCAACTTGTCAGGTAATTAATGTTTGGTACTTAAGATTCTCTGGGTAAGTTCATGTGCACCCCTTTTATGCTGCTGCTGCTATACTGTTTGGGTTCAGATCTTAATGAAACGCCAGTGCCAGGTGACTACGGCAACCACCTGGAATGGGGAATAGTTGGCTGATGCATATGCAAAGACAGTTTGGGGAACAAATTAAAAAAGGAGTCAAGTGAAAGTGAGTGGAAAATTGATTTGCTTGCACCGAGAGGTGTAGGAGTAGCTTCGTCTCTGGGATAACTACGACCGAGTGTGTAGGGATAGGGACGGACTGAGGCGACTACTGATGGCAGTTTGAGTGGTTGTAATTACGAGAGGACTTTGCCTCATGTGAATGGAATTTGTTTTTCCGTCAGTTATGCCTTTGGTGCTCGACCATCTCCTCAAGAGCAAATAGTTACTTTTGAAAGTGCCCTTTCACATTGATGTTTTCGGTGCATGGTTCTTCCAGAAATATTAGCTAGATTGGAATTTGATTCTGCGTAGGCATTTATGTGCTGGGCTTTATCTTATGAACAGATAATACCAACATTTCTATCAATAAGTCCATGATGGAGTATACGATGTTTTGTACCTGCAAACCAAACAAATGAGACTGGATTTATATTAATTGCAAATAAAGCCTACATTTGGTCCTACATTTGATATTGCACCGTGTCGTAGAAGGCCTACGTTTGCGTTGAAACAGGCCCGTGAAAATCTACTTGCAATATCCCCTTTGAAACCCAGAATATATATGTCTACCAGAAAGCAAGTGTGAATTCTATGAGGAAGTGCAAATACGTCTTATGGTGCTCAGTAGTGTGCCTGTGATCGGGAATGTGTACACCAAACGCCTAGTGTATGGTGGAGCGTTCTAGAGTACCGAGGGAACGGTTTAAAGTTCAATCCCGGTAAAGAACTCAATTTCACTTTCAAGTTTCAATCCACTGTTATTAAAATTAAGAGAGTATAACTGTCATGAGGCGATGGCCATGGTACAGTGGTTCGAGTCAATACTTGTGACCCGACCTGTTGCGCCATCTACCTAAATATCTATTTATTTTTACAAATCGGAATGAGCTTCAAACTTCAGCAATCGCTTTGATAAGATATCTATTTGTCACCTCTGGCAGTGATGCCAACATGGATCGATGCCTGATCCCGAAAAAATTATGATTTTTTAAAAATAATTATGCATCTTTCGCATATTTTACAATGGAACTGCAATGAAGCTATAGAATTTCAGTCTCTCTTGATCTCTTGGGTTTGGTTAGTAGAGATCCTGAAGTCGGGAGATATTTTTTTGTTTTCGTTACAACTAAGCAAATAAAGCAAAATTTAATTTAAAAAATAAATATATTAACTCTTTGTTCAATTTAAAAAAAGTTAGTAAAAAAACTAAATAGTGATTTGACAAGCGCGACAGGAAACACCCACCATAGAGGATTTAAGCATTAAGCACTCTAACTGTCGTTATATAAGAAGATTTTTTTTGTAGCCCGCCAATCCCAGCTAACTACTTCGGCAAACAAAGTCCGACTTGGGGCAAACCTGAAGAGCAGTATTAACTATGCGATACGTAGCTTAGAATATACTTTATTGACCCGGCGACATTCAGCAGTCTCTGGGCTTGTATAGTGTGCTTTTGGAGTCCATCATACGATGAACATAGGTTAGGTTAGGTTTGCGGGTAGGCGAGACAGGGGGAACCTGAGCCCGCCACAGTTAGATCAATGTAGATTCGTTGTGATGCCCTTGGGGTTCTAATGACCCTCATACTGTGGAAACCTATGAAACCGGGTAGTCGAGCCATCTCGAGGATGATATAAATCTGTGTATGTCTTTTATAGACTTCTCAGAGAGGTCTTCCGATGAACATAAGTTGAAGTATTTCTTAAGCTGACTTCTTATATTATAACCCTTAAAATCTCCGAACTCTGTGACAACCTTGGAAAGGTAGATTTATACCTATTCGTGCTCTAGTATATACATATACGAAGTTACCGAGACTCTCCGATGTTTCAAAAAAATTCCAGCAGTAAAAAAAGCCATAAGAAGCAATTTGTGCTCTTTTGGGGGCTCAACCGGAGAAATTTGAAATTGGAATTCCAGCTCATCAATCACACAGTTTTAAAGAGGAACACTTATTTGAAGATTTGACAAACATAAAACATAAACACCGCCCTAACCTTATTCACAATACTGATCACAGATAGGGCAGAGCTCGCTACGAATCTATTCCAAAAAAAGTTGAAACATCTATCTCGCTAGAGCGAACATGTTCCGCTTCTTAGCGTTCGTTGTAGTTCCCTTCTTCATCAATTAAACGGAAGCTCTACAAAGTATTTTCCAGACATTCGCCCAGCTCCAGCAACCCGTTCATCTGCCCTCCCCTTCGAACAGACAATGAAATCAAACAAAGCACAGCCAAATCCATATGCCAAACTCACGCATGATGAATAAAATTACACTTTCGGCGCCAACGAATCAAATTCCATCGGGGATTTCCATCTCCATCCCAAGCCAATCTAATAACAACAAAACTGTTAACATATCTAAATGCCAAGAGGGCGAAACTCCAACACAACCCACATCTCGTTCATAATGTCAATTCGAAAATAACTCCCATTTCTCAGGATACTGAATTATTCAAATATATTCCTCAAATAAGCATTCCCAATGCGACTTATACCCGCCACATTCCGGCCATTGTTTATTCAGAGGGCATTTCAGTGCGTAAGCCTCCGAAAATATGAAATCCATGTGAGCCGGGCAATAAAGGCACAAAAAATAAAATAAAATTATTTCCACATGTATACAGTGCACAAAGGCAGGACACCCCGAAATACCAGAGCCTACAGATTCATTACAGACTTTTCCAAATCCCTGAATGAAACTTGGCCTAATATTTCCTTATTATTCTTCGTTACCATTTCGGGATGATGTCCTCTCTGTGTATAGAATGAAATCCTTCCATGCGAATTAAATACATCAGAACGACGAGGACGACACAGCCTGCAGCGGCATTCAGCTTCGTCACCACCACCAAACGCCACCAACCGCCTCCAACCGCCACAAAGAACCCCAACCGCCGTCATTACCAGCAACAGACAGTAGCAGTCTCTTACGAAACTAATTCCAGGACGTGACGATAATGAATGAAGAAGAAGAAGACTTTATATAATCCCGCTTTTCTGGAGATGAAGAGACCGAATGAAACATCGCCCACAACATGTACAAAGTAGAACACAACATGCGGTGGTAGAAGTAGGAAAAAATTTATTCATCGTCCTTCGTAATTTGTTTCGTCGTGTTTTTCTTTTTCCATCTCTCCATATTCATCTTCTGGCGGGCACCACGAAAGCCCATACAAAGGCGAGTATCATCCTTTTAAATGAATGAGGTATCACATTGACAAGTTTATTATATAGGAGCATCTCGTGGAGACTACCTCAGGAATGGCATCTCATCTACTCGGACAAGTGTGGGTGCTATGGCTGCGGCAGCGGATTGGATGTGTTCAGCAATCAGCTATATCTTCGTCTTATCCTGATTATAAAGGCTGTCAACAGATGGAAACTTAAACACAATTTCGCTTGCAGTTGTTGTTCTTTGGCAACTTTGTGTCGGCATCAGGACATAGGACATGGTGTCACACAGTGACCAGGACATGAAAATTATTTATAGAAGCTTATTCACGGAGTCATTTGTGGTTAATTGAAATTAATACCTTAGGCCTTAGGGTATCCGTATCCGTTCGTTGTTGATGATTAGAAGAGCAAGATGCAAGCTGGACAGTAGCCATTGTGATGTCTATAAATTTTAGCCACGTTTTTCGTCTGAGTGATGAATGCAGTTGTGTTGGTTGTTTGTAATTGGAAAATATTGGCTGGGGTTTACAGCATGAGGGAGAAGGTAGTCAAGAAGTATGTTGTTGGCCGAGAAAAGGGCTGCCGGCTAATGTCCCGTAGATTAGCACAAGCTTATTACCAGTCACGAGAATATTGTGTCATAGAAAGGAATTAAAGAGATTGTAGCCCCGCTGTTCCTACGGCACACCATTAGACTGATTTTAAAAGGATGTCAGACCTACACACATCACAAATCCAAAGGAACACGTAATTTGCCAAACTATTAGGGAGAGAGCAGTGATGGCTAGGAGACAGATTCCAATGGAGCACATTTTATTTTCAGGTGTTGTAGTTTGTAGGGTTGTTCAAGACCTTCTGTATTAGGTTCCCGCTAGTCGTTGGAGCCTCTGGCAAGAGAATATCCTTCATCAAGTGCATGAATAGCCCAATGCAAACTTTTACTCCTCTGGTCCTATTTCGGAAGGATCTAGACCTCGATATAGTTAATACTCCTGCATCAAACAATTCTAATAGAGATGATTTTAAGACGACATCCTTGCGAGTCTTCTCTGTAGTAAGTTGAACCCTGTGGTGCATTGAATGCTCAGCTTTCGCAATCAAAGATACCAATCCATCAATGAGAGATAAATGACAGACAACGCACGGGGGGAAATAGAACTTTGAAGCTGTTTCCTACCAGCTTTTGAGAATGACCCCTCTTGTTTTGTTAAGGGGGGCTTCCTTATAACTCAACTTTATAACTCAGAAACCTTTATTGGTATTGACTATACGTAGCTTGAAACTTTGCAACAACCATTAAGTGGGTGTTTCGAAAGTTTTTCAAAATGACCCCACTTGCGGGGAGTAAAATATTTAAAGCATTTATTTTTCTAATTTTCCTACCAATTTTTGTAGTTTTATTTGTTGATCGAACTTTCGAAGAAAGCCCAATAGCTGACTTTGAAAAGGGCAATGCCTTTGAGAGGTACCTACAATTTTGCTTTCAGTCGGATTCATCTAGATCAAGAACATATAACGCATTTGAGTTCCAGTGCATGATGGCCCTTACCATTTTAAGGAACTCCTTAATCATTTAAAAATAAACCGCCATCTGTTTTGATTTAAATGCTTAGACTTTGCAAGAAAAGTTAAAATGAATGGACGCATGTGTCGACACACTTATCAAACTGACCCCCCTTTTGGGGGGTTCAGCATATTTACCTATCTTAGAGGCTATGACTTCCTAGTATACTTCGATTGCGCTACCTACTCCATTTTAATATTTAATAGGCAATACGAAAAAATTTTACATGTGGATATCTTCACATTGGATATCTTGATTTGAGCCCTTCAAACCAAACATTTTTTTGAGGGAAAATAACTTGCTGCGATCTCCATATAAAAAAAGAGAATGTGAGCGACATTGAATGCGAGGGAAAGTTCAAGTTCAAACGAGGGAAAGTTCAATTAAGCGTTGCCGCTGAAAAAATGTCAAAAAGGGGCTTCCAGAAAAAATACTTATTTACTCTTGGTCGCGCTTACAGTCCGGGATGGACCACGCCCTCAACTAACAAGCCCCTCTGGCCAGCTCGGTCCTTCATTAGTTGCCTCCAGTTACACACAACAAGCTGGTTGAGGTCGTTCTCCAATTGTGCGCGCCTCCTAAGGTGAGGTCTTCCTCTGCTGCGATGTCCCTCAGGTGTGGATTCGAAGACTCGTCGGGCTGGTGCGTTGTTGTCCATACGCTCCATGTTTCCCAGCCATCTCAACCGTTGTATTTTCAGCTTTTTTAATAGGTCAGCGTCGCTGTATAGTTCGTAGTTGAATCTTCTTCACCACTCTCTATCGTCACAAACTGCACCGAATATCACTCGAAGAAACTTTCTCTCAAAGCATCCTAGAAGGTTTTCATCCGCTTTTGACAATGTCCATGCTTCTGCACCATACAGCATTACCGGGATGATTAAGGTCTTATATAGTACCTTCTTGGTTCTATGAGAGAGGGCTTTACTTCTTAGATGCCTTTTTAGCCCGAAGGAACAGCTTGATCTCTGCGCCGATGTCATTTTGCGATGTGATAGTGGAGCCCAGGTATACACAGTCTTTAACTACTCCGAAGTTGTATCTGTCCATCGTGACGTTTTGTCCGAGTCACCGATGTTGAGAGTCCTTTCTCGTTGACAGCATATACTTCGTTTTGTCCTCATTAACAGCCAGACCCATCTTCGCCGCCTCCGTTTCGATGCTTGTAAAGGCGCCACTGACAGCTCGCCGCGTTCTCCCAATAATGTCAATATCATCAGCATAGGCAAGTAATTGAACGGACTTTTGAAAAATTGTACCTCTGGTGTTGGCTTGTGAGTTTCGTACAACTGCTTCAAGAACGATGTTAAAGAAAGTACATGATAGCGCGTCGCCTTGTCTTAGACCTTTTTCGACATCAAATGAATCGGTGGTGTTCTTGCCGACTTTGACGGAGCAGCGATATTTCTCCATCGTCATCCTGCACAGGACGGACGGACGAGTTTGGAGGGGATGCCAAAACTTTACATGGCTTTGTATAGTTCGTCCCTATATACGCTATCATATAGCCGACTTTAAAGTCGATAAATGGATGGTGTGTATCGATCTGAAATTCCTGGGTTTTTTCTAAGATCTGTCGGAGTGTGAAAATTTGGTCGAAGGTTGATTTTCCTGGTCTAAAACCACATTGATATGGGCCGATCAGGTTGTTGGCGAAAGGTTTTAGGCGTTCACACAGTACAGCCGACAAGATCTTATACGCGACATTCAGGAGACTTATTCCTCCGTAGTTGGCGCAGTTTAGAGTATCTGCTTTCTTGAGAAAAAAAAATATAGCTATCCATCACCCATCACTCTTTTTTTTAAATATCCATGCATTCCCTTTCGTTCAATAAAGAATAAAACCTTACTCAAACTGAAAAAGGGCCATTGTGATCTTTTTCAAAAACAGTGGCTGCCAAAGGTCTTGAAGCTCAAAAAATGGTCATTTGTTTCCATCGCTGTTTTAAGTCACAACACAGGAAAATCCAACAATCATTCAATTTCGACACTTGGCCACCAAGATACGAGTAACTTGATAAATCGCCCCATGACATTTTAGAGACCGCATTTGACAGTCCACAAAACTTGTTCAATGTGACCTTAAATCCCAAATTCGGAGTGTTTTTTATACCATGCCAATGATATTTTTGCCGTATATATATTTATAAAAACAAATCAACATTCTCTGCGTGTGGCTCCAAAATAAGCCCTCAAAGACACCGTCATAATATAACTCCCTTCCTCGAACTCTTCACAGCAACTTAAACCAATTTTCCTCATCTGATGAGATAGCATGAAAAACCATTTCCCAAGAAAGGTATCTTTCGGTTTCCGTGTAACTCAGTGCTAAGTAGAAATAATTCTTGCAACCCCATAACGAAATGAACACATTTTCTCTTTAGACTTAAGATGCCTTGCGGTGAGCTTGTAATTTTCATCTACGTAAATGTAGCAGGAAGAAGACCACCGTACCCACATTCGATGCCTGCACCTAATGACACCTCTAAGCAGAGTTCACTTTGAGCGAATTACTTTCGAGCACGCATACGGATACCCAACAGCCAACACACATACATATACTTCAAGCGTGCACAGAGTACGGAGCAGAAACGTCATAATAATAATAAAATTATTCCATAATTTACAGTTATACCTCACTGTCGCCACCGAAGACTATGCATACACGCAGAAGGAGAACCACCCACCCACACCACATTGCTTCCTGAAAATTTAACGATACATTTAAGTGGCGCACAGTTCCATGGGCGAATCTACAGCTGAGCTTTATACACTCGTAGTCCTGAGGCGGAACTAAATTATTTATCCTGCCGCCAACCGTTTTGTATTTTGTATTCTAAAACGCACGAATTTGCATAGAATTCAGCTTGGTAAAGTTCACTCAAGTGGCAAGGAGTGTACCTACTCGTACTTATGCATATTTACGTATCGGGTTCGAGTCTCACACTATATAGACGTTCAATTTGAATAATGCCAGGCGCGCAGCTTCTTTAGTTAATGTCTGGGCCGGAAAGTAAATTTTATGCAAAATGCTGCTAAGAAATCTATACCTACTGTTGTTACACAGTGATGAGCATGAGAGTATAAGTGCGGTGTGTTTAGTGTAGTGTTCAGTGTGGCATGCAGTTTTGTTTGATGGTTCTAAGTTTGGTGGTATGAATTACAATCTCTGCGGGAAGGGTGTTTGAAGGCAATGTGAAGAGTAAAGCATGCTAAGAGTGCAAGGCAAGGCTGTGATGCAATTGGATTTTCCCAAACTACTGTTTTCACAATAACTATTGCTTCAAGTACTGTCGTTGGAGTCACACTCACCAAACACATCTGTTCGGTAACTCAGTGCAGGGGTTGGGGAACTTATTTTGTTTCGGACTAGTAAATGTTTGTGTTAAAAGTAGTAAAAAGCGTCCGAGTACTGAGAAGAGTAATTTTGGCTCAATCGACAAAAATGATTGTGTAGCGGAAAAAAATAAAAAAAAAAAAAACAATGGAGACGTCCGTCTTGTTGAAATCACGTTTTATTAATGAACTTCAATTCCTTTTAGATTCATTTTGACATTTGCTTAGTTTCAATATGTTTACCTTTTGGCAATGCTGCCACTTGTTTGAATTTGCAATACTTCTCAACAGTTTGCTTTAAAACTATAAACGGGCTGACTTCTCTATTGTCTGGACATTGACTGGCCGATGCAGAAAGCACAAGTCTTTGGAAGCAACTACAACGTTGCCAGGCGGTCAAAATATTTCCCTACAGATATTTTTCTGAAGCTCAGTTTTAAAAAAAAAACGTACGTATATTATAACGAAATACAATTAAAAATAAAAAAACCGGCCAAGTGCGAGTGTCACTCGCGCACCGAAGGTTCCGTATTTGGCTAAAGTTCAACCCATCAGATAGTATTTCAAATCGATAATATCATTCAATCTTTCCCCTGTTCATGAATTCATCACAATTTAGTTTAATTTAATTACTTAATATTTTTACTATCAAAAATTATTCGCACATTTTCATTTTCTAATTAGGTATTACCTAGTACCCAACCCACGCCAATTTTCCATTCTGTATGCGACCTGTCCCAATTAAAAACTATTGACTAAAAATATATTACTTTTATTTTGTTCTGTACTCCCCAAAAAATGTATTATACTCCCCAACGAAATTATGAAGCGACAGCCCTGGTCCCCTGGTGTCTTTGATGGGGTCAATTGTGCACAACTGCGTAGTAGATTAGAACATATTATATGAGAGCAACATATTTTACATGGTAAAATTATCTTTTTTGAAAATATCTTGTAAACTATTAACTTTTCGGCAAAACAGTATTTAGAACATATATAGCTAAGAATATGATCTACAAAAAAGGCATTTATGTATTTTTTTGTGAATCAAGAAATAAACCGTTTTTTGGGCGAATGAAAATATTTTTTTCACCAGATTACTAATTACTCGAAAACCAATCGATGTATTGCTACCATTGGTATTTGTCGTTTAACTAGAGGTTATACCGGATGTTGTGTGTAAATTTTAGCCTCCTATGTCAATCGGTTCTTGAGATAGACCTGGTAACAAAATTGGCTTAGTGGGTTCGGACAGACAGACAGACAGACAGACAGACAGACGGAGAGACATCCGAGCGAAACTAATAAGGTTACGTTTTTTCCCTTCGGGTACGGAACCTTAAAAAATGCAAGCGCTGAACAATCAATTCATCTTATTTATTTCAACATATTCGTCATGTAACACAGACCACATATTATTTTTCAATTATTTATTAATAATTTTTCGTTTCGTAAAAAATACCAAATGGAATAAAAAATGACAATGTTTGTCACAAAGAAAAAGTAATGACCAAATTTGGTCACGGTTGGACCGTTGTAGCAACCATGATAGCAGCATCCTTTTTTATCAGTATAATAAAAGTTTTCCCCTAAATTCGAAAAAAAATTCCCCTTTTTCCCCCTGAGTGAATGAATCATATAACATAAGAATATACATTATTATACAGTAACTTCCATTTCTATTAGACATATGCAATATCAAATTGAGTGAATGGGGACGTTCGGATTCCTAGTTTAGTAAGTCTGACAGCTGACTGACTAGAAGTGTTTCATTTCTTATTATTGTCTCAGAGTGGTCACGTGAGTGGTTTTTGCAGTTGACGTTTATGGAGGGAAAGCCGACAAATCTAGTCAAGATAATCCTGCCTGCATACTCAGTTGACATATCGGAGAGTCAAATTTAAAATAAACGGAGTGGCCGCTTCTGAATTCGAAAATGGCTAAAAAAGGGCCTGTGACCGAAAAAATGTGTCCTTTCTGATACTCTGCAAATTTAGAATTTTCGCACGAAATTTAACAACCATTATTTCGCATAACACTATATAAAAGTGTTGTAATGGAGAGCTGTGGTATATTTTAAACGTACCTACTTATTTGGAAATAAAAAAATTTTAAAAATTGTGGAGAGGGCCCTTTTCAAATAAAAAGGGTGTAAATAACAAAAATTGTGACAGGTTCTCAAAAAAAGTGCCAAATTTCGAATTTAGTCCAACACCGGTAATGCCGACCGACAGAATACAACAACCATTCAAGTTGCCTAGTCAGGCGTGATGCCTAGTCCCGACAAGGCTATTTGACGTTTTACATAAACTAGGTTTACGAACGTCCCCAATGTATTCAGAACATTTTTTTTTTAATTCTAATTAACACTTGACATTTTATTTTCCTCTTTTCTTACTACGAACTGGAATTTCGAACTGGAGATGTTAATCAATTCTGACATAACGGTGATAGATGAACTCAAAAAAGTGGGTCGCAGAACTCTGTCGGCCGTCTGTTTGTACAATATCGATTATAACAAAAATTCATTTCTAAGGCAATATGGTCATTTATAACTTAAAAGCAAACTCAGTTTTTCTCTTTCCATTTGTACAATATGTACCTATCAAAATAAAAAAAAACGTTTCTTAAAAAATTGGTTTTCTTTAGTTTACCCGAAAACGGCAATAACGATTTTGACCCAGACACTTAGTGTAAATTTGATATTTCCAATATTTTTGCGTTAATAATTTTCAATTCGAATCACCGAAAACGATAATTTAAGAAACTGCTCAATTGTCGAAAACACATTTTCGATTTGCATAGAACTCAAAAAACCAATTAATACTTACATAACGAACAATATCTCAAACTTACGAATAGTTCTGAGCTAAATAGTAAAGAAGTGTATTTTTCAAACCAGACATTATTTGTTACTATTTTGTTTTTAAATAACGATTACATTCTTATTTTATTATTATAATGGAAACAAGATGGTCGGACGTCGGCTCTGTGTCGGCGTCTTTTTCTTCACATGGTACTTATTAATATGAAGTTAGCCACACATACTTCGTTGTTGGCTTTGATTTCTTCTTCTCTTAATCAATACTTAAAAGGGGAATAACTAGATGGCGCTGTCCGAACCAAAGAGGCGTTCACTAAACATGCTACTATTAAATATGTTTACAGTTTGCTTAAAATATATATATATTCTAAGTAAAATTCCGTACTAAGTTTTTGTCAAAAATAGAGAATAGCATCAGTTTTTTGAAGTATTCCTCAAAAACTACTTCCCAAAAATAGATCTACGAACTCGTACATAATATTATCTACTACAACTTTCAATCATAGACACCTTAAACCAGCGTCACTAATCTACTGATCAGAAAACAGAAACTCCTGTTGTAAAATAGTGCAGTAAGCTTACAACTCTCTAGCCAGAACTTGCTACAGTTTTTTGTTACTGAGAGCATTAACTTTAAAAAATCACATTGTTATATTTGATATAATTATTCTACCATATCAGATGAATAAAAGTGGATTTAGTTATAAAACTTATAAGATAAGTAGTTGGTCCGTATGGATTAAAGGCCCTGCTTCCACAACCATTATGTGTGAGTCTTAATTTTGGGACGAATGGAAGGGATCTACCTACTATTTTATGCCGAATCCAAGCGACTAATTGAGAAGCTCTTACATGACAGTTGCAATATCGGATGTTTGTCACACGTTCGCGAGAGATGGCGCATTGGAAAAAACCTTTAGATGTAATCTGTGTGTTTTTCGTTTATCGAACCTGCGATTACCGAGGGAAGTAGTCGAACACACTAACCACTAACCCAGTGCGCCTGCATCTAATAATAAACCGATCTAATAATAAACAGCTTTTACCACACTCCTTTTAGCTCTTAGATCTCAAGACTCATGTCGTTTACGTTGCGAAAAAGGGAAAAAAAAACTTGTTTACAGCCCATAATGTCCGAGCTAAGCATATACCACCTCCAGTTTCGCAGAACCTACTCCCTCAGTCCAACAGAAGTATGATTACTATTATTCCCCAAAACGAAAACATTTATTTACAGAACGATCAGTTCATATGGATTGTGCCCAATTCCACTTGGCTGCAGTCCCATCAGCCATCACATTATCGCAATTGCAACATTTGGCTTTGTAAACCTCCTGCGAATGTGAGGCCGCTTGCAATCACCATAACCGAAGGTTTCAATCTCCTTCTGTCGGCCGTTTGAGTCAACTTCGCATCCATTAGCCTAGAAAAATCTGGCAGAAATCCCAGAAAGTTAATCGCCTCGCCGAAGTCATAACCTCAAATAAAGTCCGCGCGGTTGCTCCTTTTTCAACAGCAAAAGATGATCTCCATCGTCGCCGTCGTCGTAGTCGTGTTTCCTTCTGAAATTTCCACATCCATTGTGGTGGCAATTTCTCTTTCTTCGCCATTACCCGCACGCCGAAAAAAACCCTTCGTCCTTCGCATCAACCATTGGCATTCACCCGTTATCATACATACTGTGTGCGCGCTCCACTGATGGGATTACAAATTCAAATACACTCCGCTCAATTGGTTGATTTCATACTTCAGCACATTTCCGGTTCGGTTCCGCTTGCTTTTGATTTTTTTTTTTACTGCGGAGAATCCCTCCATACCAGCAGGATACATGGCTCCCATTCAAGGTAAGCAAATATGAAGCGATTATCTGCAATCAAACGCGATAGATTGCTCAATGCGCAGCCATCATCATCGTTATATCATATCCGGTTTGGGCGCTTCATCAATGTAAGCGATCCTTGGTACGTTTTAGCCGAATGTTGATGCCATTGAGAGATTGGTCTCTATGCTCGTATGTTACCGTGAGGATGTGGGAATCTATCACTCGGCCAGATCCGGTGCTGTGGTGTTTCGTGTTCCCCTCATCAACATGCATGGCCGGCAATGGGCTAAAGTTCGAACGTGGGGATGCATTTTGCTCACTGAATCCTTCTGATATATTTTTTTTTGCTCTACTCGTTGCACCAAGGATTAAGGAGACTCGCAGCATTCGCAAACTGTGAACTTTCATTCGAGTTGTAGTTGGTTTGGCGGCCACCACAGAGGTGTATATAGGTAGCGTCTGCCTTTGGACTTTCTTGCCACTTTATAACGAAGGGCCGGTGGTGAATCCTTGTTTCTTCTTCTTCTTCTTTTTTTTGCTCGTTTCCACTTTGATTGCCCGTGGTAATCCGTGACTGAATGTGTGTGGGAGTGCACGCTTTAACACGACGGACACAGCGGTTGGTGGATATATAGTGGGCAAGGACTCAGCCGTGTCGGACATTTTTATGGTGTATGCGGGCCAAATGCACGTTTCGCTGAGAGATTTGTTTTTGTCATTTGCGGACATTCGAGGAATATTCAATTGAATTTAATATTAGCCAATGTTTCTGTGAGAGGGGGCTCTGTCGGGTGGGTGTGTTCAACGGCGACTGACTGATTTGGGTGAGTAAGCAGGAAGTTTATTTTTTCGCTTTTCCAAAAGGTCCGGTCATCATCAGAGTTGTTTACATAGGCAGCCGTTTCGGTTTGATTGGACAGATGAAGAGGAAAATTGACCAAAGTGAAATCAACGGAAGTGAGTTTGGACAATTTTGTGTTAGATAAATTTTGGACCAGAGGTAACGTGCGAGTTGGATTGGGTGCTGGAAGCTGCTTACTTTTGAACTCAATTTACACAGACAGGTTGGTGCATATTTGCGACCTGACTGCAACTTGGCTTGCTTTGCACACGGGAGTGTGAGGAGGACTTGGTCAGGGCTGTGGGTTGTTGGGTAGGTAGTGGGTTCTTTTGGATTGTTGTTGGTCGGTTGAGATGGCGTTATGGGCGGACGTTGTGTGGCTAATGTATATTCAAGCAAGCAAGAAGCCCTTCGGTTTTTATGTAAACCCTTTATATCTGTCGGATGCACTCTCGTAAGTCGCCTTAACAGATGTGTATCTGTTTTTCTGGGTGTACACCGAGGTGAACACTAACCGCAGCGCCTACACGGCAAAAATGTTCTCTAAACTGGAAGTAGAAATTTCTTTAAACAAGATCGAAACATTTCACGAGTCAAGTACGGGGAAAAAATAAAATTAGAAAGTTTTTCTTGATTTAAGAAAACAAATTTTTACTAAGGTGCTTTGACTGAATAATTGTTTTCTCGCAATAAAATTCGTTTTCTTAAATCGTTCATAGGCTTCCTTGACGCAAGAAACTTTTTACTTAATTTCCTAATTAAATATATACCTACCTATGCGAAATCAGAAATCGTGCATTCGTGCGAAACACAATTTTCTTTGAAATATGAATATTTAGTTCATTTTATGATTAACTAAATTAGTGGACCCAGCGAACTTCGTTTCGCTCCCATTTTCCGGTGGAAAAACAAACAACGAACGGTGTGCCAACACGCTAACAGGAAACATACAGCTGAACGTACGAAAAACAGGAAAACTCGAGTTTAAACCAGGAGACTTTCAACGATCGCAATCAATAAATCGAACACGGAACTCAATCCGCTTGAAGCTCAGTTGGAATAATTGGAATTAATGGGATAAGGACTTCGCTTCTTTGCATTTGTCCTTGATGATCGTTGCGCAATTTCGGACGATTCAGATTCCCCAACATGATTATGATCGATCCCACCGTCAGCTGTAAGCTTTACGGCGGAGTTTCTGGCACATCAGGCGAGTTCGAAATTCCGTCGGATAGTTGGTCGGTACGAATCCCGCAAAAACCCAAATTTCAAGTCAGGGTTTTTTTCACTGCGCCGCCTCTCGCGAACGTCGGACAAACATCCGATATAACTGTCTTGAAAGAGCTTCTCAATCGGCCGTTTTTTTTTAGTTGGTCGCTTCATCTTCGTCGGTCACGCTGTCAACGAATTGTACGAATGCAGTTCTCCAGCGATTAGAATTTGAATAATGAAATTCAAGCTATTGACGCACGTCCTTACTACTCGCTGCTAGTATTGCCCGTTCACATATCCAATCGAGATTTTTATAATTTTGTGCAATTCCGTGGAATACCATGATGATGAGTTCCTCCTTTGACGATGTGAACTCGGAAAAATTTCCCAGGAACGATATAAAGCCAATCGAAACATCAACAGGAATTTGGTGATGGCCAAGTTCCAGTAGGTGTCTCGAGAATTCAGCAGCCGATGGGTCGTTCTGCAATGCGACTCTCATATTCGTGGTCCATTTTAAAGATTTCAGGCATACATTAAATTCATCGGCAGCAGTAAATTTCGTTTGGAAAGCGTTTGATGAAAATTTCCGGAGACCAATATCATAGCCCCACCAAATTGTTTCGATTCATTTCGTAGATCCTTCATCGTTCGGTCAACTACCTCCAAAACTCATTTTTGCGCCATTGTGCATTCATCCCGAATTATTGGTCAATGTGCACGTTGGCTTGTCAACCGTGAGAAGATTCGTCGGCAGCTTCAAAGCTGAATGTGCAGTTCGACCGCCTTCCAACAAATTGGCAGCAATGGCCAGTTCATCTCGATCATATTTTTGCTCCCATTGCAATTCGGTATTGAATACATCGAATGATTTGGTGCTGGCATTCCCAATGTCGACAGCAGACCGCCGCACATGTCACAATTTTCCGAAATTTTCCAAGTTTCCCAACGAATTTTCCACCTTTACATCTTCCAAAATCCAAATCATGCGATAAAATGCAAAATTTTGTCGAAAAAAATTATATTTTTTGCGTTTTCCATAATGTTCCGAGTTTTCCACTAAGAATTTTCTAGTCTCCCATTCAAAAAGCCATTCAGGAACAATCGCATATAAAATTCGATACAAAAAAGCAATTTTCGATTTTTCCAAGTTCCCGACTTTTCCTTAGGGTTTTCCCAAAGTTTTGTTTCGTAAAAACCTTCTCCTCAATTATTGATGAAATACTCGTATTTGTTTTTTTTTATATAGACAAAATCACATGTTGACATGAAAAGTCATAACTCACGAACGCGTCTACGGATTTCGTGCAAACTTTAGATAAACCATCTAAACGACCATAGGAACAAATCTTAAAAATTTAATCAAATTCGGTTTGACCGTTCGTGAGTCATAAAGTCACAACACACTTGCAACAATTTTTTATATATAGAGAAGAAGAAGATAAAGTATCCGTCAAAACGGCCAATATTGCATACACGAACTTGGTTCTTATTTGTAGTATAAATATGCATCAAATAGATTTAATGTAAATATGAATACAAAATTCTTTGAGTTACTTTAAGACAATAAAAAAAGGCTTTTTGTGAAGGGGGTTTTTTTTTTTAGAGGCATAGAACGTTGAAATCGAATAAAACAAAGCCGATTTTTTTTTTAAATTAACATGAAATTTACATTAGTTGAAACATAATCGTCTGGCATTATAATTCTCCTTAATAATAGCAATCTAAACCAAAGACCACAATCTTATACAGAATGCACAATTGATCAGAAATGTGCTTGATTTAAAACCTATTTCCTCAATAAGTTTAATAAAATACTTCTAAGTTCTATTGCAGGCGCAAATATTTTTTTTGATACTAGAAAATCTGTACCAGTTTAAAGTTAGGCTACAAATTCATAATAAATTATTAATTCTTAATTTCAGAATATATTTTTTAACCTTGCAAAATACAAAATTATTTTCTTAAATCAAGAAAGATTTGTTCGCTTAAGTAACATACTATTTTATATCAATAGAATTATTTACTTGGTTCAAGAATATTGTTTAAAATCAATTAAATTCAAATAAAGGAGAATATGTTATTTTTTTAATTTTCTGATTCAAGAACCGAAATTTCTTTCTGTAGAATATACTTATTCACTCCTACTCTTACCTTAGGGCTTATTTTTCTCCTTCAATTCAACAGTTGCTAAAACTGCACGTGGTGTGGACCTACCAGGTACCAGGTTCGACCGGTGGCATGTGGTAAGTCTGCAGGGTTACCGTATTTTTTATGAATAAAAATTTAAAATCACACAAAACTGAAAAATATTTGAACGCCGTTACTGTTTAAGTATGATAGCGGGCATATATAGCAGCCTGTGTTGAAGTAAGCACCATCTGGAACTAACATTTTTGGCAATTTTTCCCAGTAGTTAGTTCCGCGAAGCTCCAACCGTAAGTTCGCCCATTTCGAGGTGACAGTGCACGAATTCCTAGAAGCTGGCCAAATTGCTTTTATCTGGACAAAGTGTTGCCATGTCGAAAAACAATCCTCTTCAGAAAAAAAAAACAACACCCTTCACATAAGTTTGTTCTTAAACAAATCTCATAGCAACATTTCTCTGATGTTGCTCCTCCAAATCACATTACTTTAATATTCTAATTAGCTCCCTTCCCAGCTAATTAATTGACTTTGTGACTTCGAGTTCGTTATACGATGTCCAGACAGAGACAGTAGGTATACCGATACTATTTTCATAATAACGAACCACATACGCTCACAGAAATCTGTTTGGCGTTAAGTCAAAGTATGCGCATTGTCATTTAATTATGAAATGTTTCCCTATACTCCATGGAATAACTACTTAGTGGCTCTACCTATACAGACTCGACTTTCTAGGAAGAGGACAAAATTCCTTTAATTATGTTGCCATGCTATTCCCGGAAGGGCCTTCGAGTAATAGCTGGGTATATTATGCAAGGGAGGAACATTATAACTTATAAGTTTCTTTTTACTTGGTCGCAAGCATACACAAACACATAAGTAACGATCTTTTTTTTTCAGCTGTACTCTGTCGTATTGATTTTAATTTGACTTCCATCATTCATTTGCAGCGCTGAGCGGAGCCGAGGATGTGCTATTCAAAAGAGCCAGACACGTCATTACGGAAATTAAGCGTACACAAGAGGCTTGCGATGCACTGCGGGAACGTCAATTCGAAAAAGTGAGTAGAGATGTACCAACTGACTCGTCCATAGTGTGAATGCGGGGTAATGCTGCCTTTGTAGTGATATTTTATTCGTTTTTTTTTTTTTAATTACGTTCGGGAATTATTCCTGTGGGGTCTTGTTTGATAATCCTACTTCGCGGAGCGCTTCTATAGAAAACTCTGGGCAGAGGGATTTTTAGTCTTGTCTAAAATTTGAAACTAAACTAGATATACGCGGCTTTTACATATCGCGTCCTGGGATAGGCTTTGTATCTCGCATAATATGTACATATGCAGTATATGCTCTAATGAAAATCAACTTTGAGTCGGAGCTTCACTTGTCAGGTTTAAAGGGTGGCAAATGCAAATTAATTTTTTGTTTTTTTATTTGTCTGAAAATTTCCTACAGAAATTAGTGCCTTCAAATCAAGCGTTTCTGAACACTTCATGCTATTTATTTGTGAGTTGGCCATTTCAAAAATCCACCCCTTTGAAAGTCTACAAAAATATATACAAATTCAACTTTAATATTGCCAACTTTAATACTCCACTTAAATTCGCGTAAATTCGATCATTAAACTAAACAGCTAAGGTCTGTTTTTCGTTTTGCTTTTATGTCTCTTCTAAATGTAGTAGTACCTAGATTTTGAACAGCCAATCGAATACGTATCTTTCTTGACATCGTAATAAAATATTTTTAAGTGAAACTCAATCGAGTAGAATTTAGAGCTTCATGAAAATTGTTTTCTTGTCCTTTGAAATAATAAATTCCCACGAGGGAGTTTAAATACAACAAGGACTCAACTTGGACTGTTGTTCAATTTGAAAGATGAATACCTATAGGTACTCGTAATTTCAATTTGTATGCTTTCTGTTGTGTCAGCTGTCAGCATGCATGACTGGGTCGCTCGAACTTAATCTTCCATACACTGTAATATTATCGATTCTTGGAAATATTTTTTACGGAAATGTGATTTGTTTGTTCAAAATTAGACATTTTATTTCAATTTGCCGTGATTGGTCATTTCTACGATTTCAGGTAGAAGACGTTTGTCGACAAGTTTGTTAGTTAGGTTAATTTGTTTCGGAAACTGCTGAGTATTTGAGTTGCTTAAATGGAGATAAGTTAGCTGTTGATAATAATTCAGAAGGTCTCAGAAGAATCTCGTCCTCATTTTCCGATCAAAAAACGAACTGTGACTCTGTGTCTGTGAATTGTGAGATGCTTTTTCTCAGGCAAAGAACCAAACTCTGTACCTTTATTGCGCATTACTTGTTAGGAATTTTTATTTACAATTGTTTTAAATAACCTAACAATTTGTAGGTAACTACACGCATGTGCCAAGGTACATAAAATAAATGGAATGGTCTTCCGAGTTGAAGTTTTATTTCGTTCTGCGCATCTACGTCACGTGTATCGCATTTTTCCATTTGTTTGCAACTTCCTTCGTTGCCCAGGCGTAAAAATGTCATCAATGCATTTCCTTTCCTGTCTAAGAAAACAAACTTATTTCATTAGACTATTATTTTGTTGAATTTCTCTACTGTAAATGCAATTTAAATTAATGCCAACTAAATGCTATCTATTAATAATATTTTACCTCATAAGTGGCTCTCTCTCCTAAATTTGCGGTGTTAGTAGATTTGTCGACTCTTGACAGAATTGCTTCCGCTGATGTTTCCTGTACAAAGAGAGTTGTTGAAAATTCATGAAGATTTTTAAGCCCAGTATTTTTTTCATCAATATTTCTGTATGGACAAATGTTGGTAGCAATTCATGTTATATGTTTTGTAATAATTAATCTTACGAAATACCCTCGATGTTTTTTTTTTGCATCTCGCTTATTTTTTCTCTCTGGGTGCTTACTGTCCCCACCCCCTCCCCATAGGCTACAGCAGTGATTTCCAATCTTAAATGGAAATGGTCCACCAAGAATTTTTAAACGTTGGTATGATCTGTGGCTGCTGAACTTAGCGGACAATTAGAATTTTTTTCTTGGAGTTCTGCCGCTAGTGGTGTTTTTAGGAAACACATCGCCAGATGAGGCCTGAAAAATTGACAAAGTTCTGCGGATGAAGCCCATAAAAGAGTACGTCGACAATCACGTGCCGATGAATCGTACTTGAAACTCTGTTGGTTGTCGGATCATTCGATATCAGCACCTAATGTTTAGAATATTTTGCCGCGGTTGTATGTCATGCAGAAAACTTCATGACAGCCATGAGAAAGGACTCATCCCGCACAATAACAGAAATTAGCTACGTAGGTATCTCCAAATTATGTTTCAAAAATAGTTTCGAAAAGAAGGGTCCTACAATTTTTATGACGAGTCCAAACGATTGAATTGAGGAGGTCTTTCATGAGAGGTATAGGCAGTGAAAAAAAAAAATCTTAAAATGCAATTTGGCGGTCGAACTTCAGACCAATCGCTCAGTAGTGCAGCACATAATAAACTCAGCAACTGCTGCCATGCTATTTGTATTAGCTAAAACTCTAAAGTCCTGATGAGACTCGTGAGGGTCGTTCTGCTCATGGAAAGGTCTTCATAATTAATAAAACGTCAAAAGCTGGTTCTAATTTCAACTTTGTATGCTTCAGATCAGTTTAAAAGTCCGTTCTATATTCCTCTTTTTTATTATTCTGAACTGAGCTTTGCATACCAAAAGCTAAGAAGGCGCAGATGCATTTGACGTAACTACGTGAAATTGTGTTCATGTGAATACAATTTTCAGTGTACCAGACTCAAATCGAAACTTAACTGCGCAACGATAAAGTTTAGCCACGAACTCAATCCAATCGCGGTATAGCAACACGACTTGATATGCGCTACGCTTTATTCACACTTTCTCATGTGCGGATCTTGCACGTTATGATATTCGCATATATATGTTACCTTCCTGTCCCGAAACGTCTGCCTTGGTTGTTTATCATGCAGCAACCATCATGATAGCCACGCGAAAGGACTCATCCCGCACAATAACCGAAATCAGCAACATTGGTACCTCGTTCCAATTTCGCCCAACTTTATTTGAATAACGAACGCGGCAGGAACAAAAAAAAAAAAAAAAAAGAAGGGATATTCCGCCACCATACGTCAGGCATCGCCGTATGGTGTCCCTTAAAAAGGGACTACTCTCTATACTGAGGGATGCTGAAAAAACCTTCATCCGTTTCAGTCTTTGAAATTAAACAGCAGAAAATACGGATGTTCTCGCTCGTCACTCATGTGCATGTGTGTGTGTATCTGCACTCATGGTTTACTCAAAAGGTTTCGAAAAAAAACTTTCGCCACGGATATGCAAAAAACCAACACAGCCGCCCCCCGTGGTCGTTCAATCACATTATTATTCCTGTTTAAAGAAACGCAAAAAAAAATTTGAAAAGGGCACAACGCACAAGCAATTAACGTTCCATGAATGGAGGTTTGTTAGCACTAGCGAACCGCTGCGGTGCAGTCTGTTGCTGTTCCGTGTTCATTGGTATCCAGGCTGTGCGAAGAAAATGAAATAATTAGAAGCCCCCACCGAGACCGCCCAAAACTCGCACTCTCTCTTCTGGCTCAAATTAGAAGGATTCTTCCCTCCGATGAATTGAGCATGTTTTTACGAGGCTTCGCACTGAATACCCACATCCTTTGAATTTCGAACAATGTGCTCGAAAAAAAAATCATTGTATCCATTTTATATTAGGATTTATATTTCACACACACACTCCCGGGATACGTGTCGCACGGGAATCCCCTTCCACAAATTACCACTGTAATTGTAAGTAATCCTTATGAATTAAGCAAACACCCTCGCCGTGCTGTGAGAAATCCTTTCACGCGGACCCTAGTTCCATTATTCTTGGTAGAGTATATATCGTCGAAAAAACCGAAGAAATCTCTTCCCCAGAGGATCATACCCGCACACATGGGAAGAGGCGGAGAAAGGAAAACGCATGACATATTTTCCCGTTATGATATAAAATATTCTTTTCTTTCAAGTTTTAAGGTCCAAAAAGGAGCCAATAGGAGTGGGCGGTGTCGCCTTAAATTTAATCCTTTTTGTTGTTTGATTTCTCAGTCCTCCACCACACGTAGATATAAATTCTCTTTCTGTTTTTGTTCTTATATTCCCAGATGGGAAAACTAATGACACAGTCTCATATATCACTACGTGACGACTTCGAAGTGTCGTGCAAAGAACTGGATGTCCTTGTGGACTCAGCCATTAATTGTGCCGGCGTTCTGGGATCACGTATGACTGGTGGTGGATTTGGTGGCTGTACGGTGACACTAGTTGGTCAAAGTTCGGTCTGGAATGTGATGGCAAGGATGCGAGAAAATTTCAACGAAAAATTCAATAAAACCGGAGTGAATCTGGAGTTTTACATCTGCACACCGAGCGATGGCGCTAGGAGAATTTAATTTTGAATTGAATACGTGAAGACACAAAAAAAAAAAAAAAAAAATAAAGTGCAGGACACTGGTACACGGAGGTGTCGGCAAGAACTCTCCTCTCAAAGGACGTGATGAAAGGGTGGTTCTTCATGTGACAATGTACATGGTATTTCTACTATCCAATTGTTATACGTGGTGTTAAGTGTACTACGTGTTGTATATTCGTATCATTTGTCTTTTTAAATAAATAAAATAAACTAATGGGTATGAATAAGGTTTTTAGATGAAGAAGAACTGTTTCCTTGTTCACAATAGCAGTCTTAATATTTCAAGGAACACAATGGTAAGTAAAAGTTATTGTGGCTTTGGTAAGTGGGGTAAATTCATTAACGCATAACCACCTACTCCCGGCTGTCTCTTGGACAACCTGGATAATGCAGCAGACTGGGGAGGGGGACTTGCTACATAACTGTTTCAAAAGAAATTTAAAAAAAATCTTAAAGTGATCTCCAGTACCGATCTTTTGTTGATCGTATCAAAAAAGTTAGCAAAGGCAACAAAACAAGGCCCCATCCATATATATAGTTCTAAGAAATTTGGTAAGCAGAGAACCATGCGCGCATTAGTATAGCTACTATACCTTCCGGCGAAAAGTTTGCTGCCAAAAGTTAACCTGTAGTACGCTCCATCAAGGGCCCGTTTTTTAGAACATGTGTCTAACTGTGCTCATCCCGCGAATGAACTCGATATTTCCATCAAACTAAGGTATTATTTGATTCATCTTTCACATTCTGTCACAACGGTCACGATAAACGCGATAAGAATCCTTCCAAAACTATTTCAAAGACCGCGACCTGTCCAAATCCATCCAAAAACTTCCAGAAATAAGTGAAAAATCACGTCGAAAAACGCTGCCGAAATTCGCTTCGGAGAACGAGTTCGAGAACGCTTCTTCAAAAGTTGCAGAAACCTTCAAATTATCTTTCAAAAAACGTCAAAAATACGTCCAAAGATATGTAAAGAACGAGCCCAGAAACGCGTTCAGAAAACCAACAAAAATGTTACCTATTACTCTTCAAAAACGTGTCAAAAACTGTGTAGAAAAAAACTCTAAAAACGTTCCAGAGCTTCAAAAGCTACCGCCAAGGTAAATGCGATAAGAAACATGTCCATAAATGTGTCAAAATTGCGCCTAAAAAGAGCCTAAAGCACATAAAAACATACGTAAAATAGTGTCAAAACTGCATAGAGAAACGCGTCCTGAAACATGCAAAAAATTGGGTGAAAAAACGTTTCCAAAAATGTGCCAAAAAAGTCGCCAAAACGAATCACAACCGCGCAGATAAAATCATAGGAAACATGTCCAAAACCAAGTCAAGGAACGCCTTGAAATTCTACTAATAGCCATACATATTATTGACATACATTCTCTCCTGGACTGGGCACGAAGTAGGTAGGTACCTGTGACTTGCGAACTGACAATGATGAGCCTAAAAATTTCCAGTACACTGGAGGCACTTAGCTCCAGCTCCAAGGGAACTTTTAAGCTCGACCTTGCCAGTTTACATGTCACACTACTTGTATAGGATAGGGATGAAATTGAAAATTGTAATGGGAAGTATCGGTGACAATATCCTAATGGGAAACAATTGCAGTTTGCACTTTTAGGAAGCAGACATTTTAAACAGGATTATCGTAGCTCATTTGCGTTTGAAATCTCATTTAGAAAGGGGAGCCGTCTTCTATCCTCGGGTAGCTGCCAATTTTAACGTTTTATTAGTAGGTACCAATTTCGTGAGTGTCTCAACCGATGTTCCTTAGAACATAACCGCACTACAACTGTACTCCACGTAAAGTAAACCCAAGTAAACCCATTACTCGTCCTTTATTGTGTGTCCTAATTCCAAGTACCCCAATTCGGCATAAACACACTTAACGTGCATGACAATGTGTTTCACATTGTAGTGAATGTAACATCGCCATCATGCATACTATAGTGGCGAACATAACCACCAATGAATGTTCCTGCACACTGGTACATGGTGTTATATGCAAACAACAACGGTCACGATAATTACCAACTTGTAAGTCACATGATGGCGCACGTTACCACACACTCTCTGGCTGACAATTTGAGAACTTTTGAAATTTAAAACTTTGTTCGACGACGTCGTCAGTTTACAGGGCAATTTCATGGATGATGTCCTTGTTGTTAAATGCGCGCGTGCAATAATTTGAATGAAATTTGACTTTGCGTGCGCAAATGTTGATTTTCTTTGGCCAAAGTGGATGTCAACTTTTGGGTGTTAATTAGGCGCCAGATGATCACAAAGCTCAACGTCCACCACACAAACGAGGTCAAGTGAATTAAATTCCGTTAACTGATGTGTTATACCCTCACAAACATTCACCCATGTTGTCAGTCAGGGTTTATGATTAATCCGCTCTACCCTATACCGTTACACCACCATCCCACTCAAAACAAAGTCAGGGGTTGTATAAAGTGCAGACGTGGTAAATATATTATCGGCTGATCTGATTCTGAATATGTGAACGATACATCCTTCCTGGCTGCCAGCCACCTCCGACGTTGCGTCATCATCCATCCTTTCTGTGCCAGAACAAAACACTTCCCTGCACGCTAATGGTTATTCATCAGGAATACCCACATCGATTAGGCAACTTAGTGTACCTACTCGTACTTCGGGGAGTAAGGTAGGTAAAAGCTGATAAAGGATCAGTGCGTTTGTATCTGCCATGGATTTCATAATTAATTAATTGCGTGTCTGGTGGGAGTAGCTGCTTATAGGAAGCGTTTGATGTGTGGTGTGTGTTACTTGGCGGTCAATTAGGTGTTATGCGTGCGATTTGAAATGACGCAAATTGAATCAAAGGGATAGGATATCTGCGGGTGTTGCTTGGCTGGTGATATAAGTCAAACCGGTCTGGATTGTTGTTTTTTGACTTGGAAGAGTTGAAGTCAATTGCAGGCTGGACAAGGACTCCAATTAGCCACATGGATCTTTTGCGAACATTTGGGAACTCTTAACAAATAAGTCCTTGCTGGATTCCTTTTATTTTGAACGTTTTTACAGCTTCTGAAGAAGCGATTTTCGGGTGCATTTTAGATGACGCCATTTGTGACTTATTTCTTGACGGTTTCTATATACATTTTGTCAGAACTATGGACACGTTCTTTAACACGGATTTGGGATGGTTTCTATCGCGTTTATACAAGTTGTTATTATAGTTTTGCCCATTTTTCTACACATTTTTGGACGTGTTTTTTGACGCAATTTTTTTTTAATATTTCATACTTTTCTATATGCGGTTTAGACTCGTTTTTGCCACTTTTTGGACCGTTTTTTGACATATTTTCTGTTGTGATTTTGGGGGCATTTTTGACCCGTTTTTTGACTTGTTTATGATGCATTTTGACAGATTATGAATGCATTTTTCGTAACGATCATGGAATGTTTGTTGTCTTGTCTACCTACGGGGTTTTTATGCGTTTTCGGCACTTTTTTGACGAAATTTTGTCCGTGTTTTATGACACGTTTCTCTATTTGTTTTTGACTCATTTTTGACACTTTTTGGACCAATTTTTTGTTGTGATTTTGGGGCTTTTCCGAAGTGATTTTTGACTTGTTTTTGGATGCATTTTGACAGATTTTTGGTCGCATTCCTTGATACAGTTTTGGAATGCTTCTTTTTTCAGGTTTCGTGACACGCGTCTCTATGTGGTTTTGACTCGTTTTTGGCACTTTTGTGGCCAATTTTTTGTTGTGATTTTGGGGCTTTTTCGAAGTGATTTTTGACTTGTTTTTGGGTGCATTTTGACAGATTTATGGTCGCATTCCTTGACACAGTTTTGAAATGTTTCTTATCACGATTATTTAGGTTATTTCGATACGTTTTTGACAATTTAGTTGGCGCTTTTTTGCTCCTTTATGCGATTTTTTCAATGCGCTGTCGACGCTAATTTTGACTCATTTCTGAAGAGGTTTTGGTAACATTTCTGTCGGGTTTTTGACATCGTTTTTATTGCTCGTTTTTCACATAGTTTCGGACTATTTTTTGGCACGTTTTTGAAGCTTTTTTATAAGTCTTTTTTACCCTTTTCTGAGGGTATATTTGAACTTTATGTCTTTATTCAGCCAATTCGGTCGATCACCTAGAATTCGTAACAAAGTAGGTACAGAAGATAAGTCATAAGCAACGTTAAGTAAAATCTGTCGCTGTGAGCAACCAGAAGATGCTATCTCCATATTCCATTGCTTTGACTACGAACGAAACTCGTCAGAACTTTCCGGTAAAATCTTAAAAAAAAACCAAGATCATAATATTACACAATAAGTACGTACCCACGTAAGCAGTGAAGTCCTCTTCTTATCACAACAATTTTCGTTAAATTCAATCCATTCAGTTTACATTGAAAGTCACCCACAAGCTCTTAGCCAGCAGCACAAGGATATTATACTTTCAATAATTGAAATACCTCAACGAATCCCTACCAATAGGTTTTCATAGTTCCTTGTTAAAAGCACTGTCCTAAACTCTTTATTACGAATCAATGTTCACTGCTTTGCCTCCCCATTTCTTTCCCAACTGACAAGGTGTACTGTAACAGCAACAGAGTCACGCATACACCACCGCCAGGATCAAAGAATATCCAAAGTACAAAGTTAGAATACACACTGAGCCCCTGCTCGGCTGCCAATCTGGATGAAATCTGGAAAAGTTTCTTCCCATTCCGTGTTCCATAGCCATCAAAACAAATTACCGCATACAAAACAGGGAAACAGGAAAACCGAAGTTCGTATTGGACAATTGGACAAGTCCTTTTCTATAAAATAAGAGACACGCAACTACAAGTTTTGTGGGAGAAGGCGGCGGTGTACCGAACATTTCCCTCCCAACTAGACCCGATGTCCTTTTTCATGCGGGGAAATCTGGAGTAAATCAATACGATCGCATACGGCCAGCCGTCTTGTGTACTGTTTACTTACTTTATTACTTTGGGGAGTTCTGCTAAAGCTGTAGTTCATTTGATATCGAGACGACTACGAAGAAACTACCAAGGGAGGACCCCAAGTGGACATGGATATATACCCATAGGATGAGCGACAAAAGGAATTGACAGGAAAATTATTTTAAAGGACGTCATTTTATGCTTTTCAACTCGTAATAAACCAATTTATGCACAAAAGCAGACGTTGCGACTGTGTGCAAGAGCGAAAACGGAAGTGTAGTCAAGTCGAATTGTTGGGGAGTGGACACACGAGGACGTCTCTGGATAGGATATATACCTAAATTGTGACAAGAAGTCGGATGCCTGCAAAATGTTCAAATTGCACACAGATAAAGGTTGCAAGTTCGAGTAGGATTAGAGAGTAGGCAACTTCCTTTGGGTATGCTTAGATTTGTGTATGCATTACAGAAGTCAGTTGCGGAGTTTGGAGGAGAACGGAAGAAAAATAAGGCTAAGACATCCGCATTTGGTTGAGACTGCACTAGGGTACACGGTACAATCGTATATGACCAACTGGACTGTCAAAATTATGAACCACAATTGACAAGAGACGTATGACACATGAACGATGAACCCTTAATCGAAAATAAAGTAAAATAACTGCGTGACTTAATTTTGTATAAGGACTTGCGCCACTTTGAACGCATACGTCACAATAAATCGTCAAAGCACTAAACTTTCAACATTTCATTATGGATTATGATATATTTTCTCATGCAATGGTGACTACTACAGAGCTGGAAGGGGGCTGCCCCATATTGGAGATATATTCTCCCTATTTAAGAGCTGTACAGATTTCAAATTTAATACATTGGGCGACCTGATTTTCACAATTACACAACGCGCTTTCACTGCTGGTTTAACTGGAATTCTTGTAAATTATAGAGGTTTGAGCTTAGTAAACTATTGGTGGACCAAAATCGAACTTTCAAGCGGAGGAATTGGTGCTGTATTGTAAACGGACGACTCAGAGATCATTCTACTTTTTGGGGCCTGTGACAGAACATAAACACAGCAGAATGGGCACGTTCAAGTATCTTAAGTCTGACAGCTGTCTGACTTGATGTATCTCAGTTTTGATTGGCTTAGATCGATCATATGAACAGCTGTTTCAGTTGACATATATGGAGGGATAGCCGATGAATCTAGTCAAGAAATTCGCGACTGTGTTCTTAATTGACAGTTTGCATATGTGGCTGACGTATTAAAAGTGACGTTCCCGACCAATCTAGTTCTTGCGTTCAGCTTACATCAATCTAGTCGACTTAAGATAACTAGATTTTTGATTCCACCCAATGACTGCAAAATACGTTACATTCCAATGTCTAATTTCCGTCATAAAGCTACTGTCACGTTTAACCTTGGATACTCCGACCCTTGGTAGCATACAACAAGGAGGTGCAGTTCTCGATAATTTGCGGCATTATCTCAAATGGAGTACGTGAAAACCATTCAAGCCAGCTCCATTCAAACTAAGTATCGATCATCACCAGTAAGCCTTACACATAATTATACCACCAACGCGTATTTGCTGCACATGGACGTATCCATAATCATTTCGAACATAACCATTAAACTTATGAAATCTGGAATGACGCACGAATATTTGGCGCCTTCAACAACCGCAAAACAAACCGTTTTCTTACAGGGCTCGTAATTAAATGCAATTAAGTGAAGCCAATCTATTGCGCCAAGGATGCCGAGCGACAAACATCCCATCCCAACAAGAAGTGCAATTGAATTACTTTCTTCATTATTCTTTCTAGCGCATTCTTCTTTTACAAGCTGGTAAAATGCATCCTTTTTTTTTGCTTCAGATTACTGTTCAGAATTCGATGTGGTGGACCGTTGGGAGTTGGGTAAACATACCACATAGTCTGGCATCGGTTACATTGAGAGTCCACGACCGGAATTTCCTTTCTTCGTAAAGTAAAATGCTGAAGGAAAAGTTATATTATCTACAGTCCTTATTTTTGTGTTTCTACCATTCTTTTGTACGTTGCATTTATATTTTCATTGCGGGGGCCAGTGGGGCTTAGAAGGGGCGAAATGTTTGCAAATGGTTCTTGGGATTCTTGATGTTACTTGGATGTAAGCCAATATCCATTCTACGGATAATGATAATTTCATAATTTCACTGCACACTCGTAAGGGAGATTTACTTTATGGACTTGTATGCTTTTTGATATACAGGGTTCCGGATAACTGTGGACTTTACAGGTGCGCGCGGGCTTATTGCGGATGGTGCGCTGATGACTTTGGATAGCATTTGAGAGTCCGAGTTAGAGGGTTGGCTGTGTGGACCTGGGACTCGAAAAAAATGCAAGACTTGAGGTATGACGTTTTTATTGGAAACTAGGTCAAGCTTCTCACCACAATTGTCAACAGGACCTACAATCTTAGACCATATCTATGGGTTGATTTAGCTAGAGAGCTCTACTCCTGAGTGTTTCTGAGACACTCGCGAAAGGAAGAGCAGCCGCTGAGGTTTATCTTTTAACTGACCATTCCTTAATTTATAATGTGTTGAAATATTTTTTCAAAAAAGATGGTTTTACCTCTGCAACAGTTCAGGAGAAATACAACCTAAGAGCCAATGGCAGTCTTTTTGTGGTTGTTCCTAGAGTTTTTAAATCCCATTTTTATCTTTTCTATGAAGTTATATCTATCTACCCGCTTATTTAATAAACTTGCCGAAGAACCAAAAACCGAGCGCATTGAATCAAAAAACCTTAACCTTAATATCTGCAATCAGAAAACGGGTTTTTGAACCTCTAAAATATACAAGCAAACAGTTAGCGCAACGGAACGAATAGGGTACCCTAGGTCTAGCTTCTCACAAACATTCATTTAGTGAGAGTTTTTATAGTTGGGTCGAATAGAATAAGCCTACAATGCTTCCAAAGCCCACCGCCCTAAATTTGTGTAGCGTTTCATTGAAAATTTACGAAATCTTCCTCCGAATGTTCGCATTTTGTTCTTCCGCGTGTGTTTTTGGCGAATCGTAGCCAACTTTTCTATAACTATATGCACGTGCATATATCGCCTGGAATTCTCAGAAGAACTCACCGGCAAACAAGGGCTTCTTCCGCTAAGAACTTGAGGCGAATGATAAGCGAATCGCATGTCTTTGATGCGACAGGAGCTCATCGAAACTTAGAAACTAAGTTCTTCTTCTTCTTTGTCCTAGTCGATAAAGATGACAAATGATGAAGATGATGTCCGTGGTAGAGAAATTCTTCCTGTTGTTTTTGGTCCCGTCTAGGTTCATTAGCACCGACGAAACAGCGAGCTTTACAAGTCGTACTGCAACCGGTCTTTATTATGTATGACACTGATTTCAATGCAGCCTTCACGGCAAGGGTACTAGAAGTACCTTTCCATGTGGCGTACACAAGTGGAAAAAGACCTAAACTAAAATGCGCAACCAGTGTCAGCTAGCCAAATATACGGACTAAATAAAGAGGCGTGCTTTTGGTTAGAACCCCAGGTCCTCCCATGCATTCTTTCGCCGACCAAGCATACACACCCATGAGTGATGGGGTGAGAAGTGACCAAAGGTTTCTTCACTTTCGCCCTAATATCTGTCTCCCATTTCGCCTGTACTGTATATCTATATTATACTCCTTGCTAGGCGACCAATGGCCTGTGTCTGTGTCGGCCCACCCGACACTTATATATGCCAATGAAATTAATTGACCAAATTAGCATCTTACACCAAATGGGAAGTTTCTTGTAAGTATATGCACAGTACATTCGAACAAGGAATCGCACCCAATTCTGGGTGGAAATGGTGTGAAATCTGTCAAACTATCCAGCCACACAGGATACGGATACGGAATTGAGAAATGCATGTATCTTAGGCGATTTACGATGCACACTGCAAAGTTGTTCACTGCAACGCGTAAATCATTCAAACGCAACGCATCAGGACACTTGCCTGGTGATATTTCATAGAATGTCTGGTCGGCTATGCAAGGACATCGGTGTGTGTGTGTGTGTGTCTGTATGTATGCGAGCTAATAGCTACGATTAGGAGAGTGCAAGCACATGTTCTCCCAGGACAAATGGAGAGAATATTTTTTTATTCCTCCATACCCTGGATGGCCGTACCATCTCTCTGTCGAAGGGATAATAAATAAAGTCCATTGACAGCGCGTAAACGGAGGCAATTAAAACCGACTATCGCAAACCGTATACCCGAAAGAGTCGACAAAAGGACGGAAAAATGTTTTATCACTGTTGTGCGGTGGGTCGTGTGGTCAGGCCACCTTCCTTTCGGTCGTCTCCGGGGATGGCGGCGAGGCCAAGTGAGTTTTATGAACCTAACAATAAAGTTGTCTTTGAAGTAAATTATCTGATGTATCGAACATTGCGCCATCGGTATTCAGGAAGGGGTGGGTGCAGGATGCTCCTTCCAAGTATGATTTGTCCTTGTGATGGTTATCTTGCGTGAGAAAGAGCTCGTCGTAAGTAACCCGGGTGCGGTGGTAGTCGAGTTCATGTACTTGACTGCTGGAGTCCTTAAAATGCAATCTATTTGTCGTGGACTAAAAGGAGACCACGAAGAGAGTGCCAATAAATTTTATGGGACTTATATATACGGTGGAATGCGCATCAGCAAATTGCGGAATTGAATGGTTTATTGGTTGACTTGACATCGCATGTCCATGGGTGCGATAGCGGCAGGGATCGGATAGGGGGTAAGCTAATTTCGTTAATAATCCCGCATTCGTTGAGAGGAAAAACTGTGACCTCCTCAGCCAGAGTTTCCCACGAAAACCGCTGAGACGTCAAAAATGGTTGTTATACCCTTCAAGTGCCCTATAAACAATTAAGCACTCTTTTGTGATTAGCTGGCGGATACCGCCGCAGTCCCTTAATGAAATGCTGATGACGGGAGTAACTGCCATTTTTCATGACTTCATAAAACAAAAATTGTCGCCATTCCAGTCTATCAAGTAAGGTCCTGACAGAACCTACTTTCGGACGTAGTTCGTTAAGGGTCTTCCGAAGCTCCTCGAAAACAATTAAATATTGAATTTCATACGAAAGTTTGTAAGAAAATCACCACTTTGTCGCCGCACGGCCACAAACAATTTGCAGGACACTTTCCAATCAGCATTCAACTGGATTGCAGGACACTTAAGAACGAATTAAAGGCCATCTACGGTCGAACAATGCAATTACTTGGCCATCACCGAAAGGAGGACACACACACACAGTCTATAGTGTCGGACATTAAGGACAATGCAAAACCTCATTGCACTTTCGTTAAGGATATTCGTTTTATGGTCTTCCGAAAATGGCAGAAGGGTCAAATGAACCGCATGCACAGTTCTAATTACATTGGAAGTATAATTACGGCGATTATGTTTTTTTATTTGTTTCTGGGAGTCAATTCCCCCCGGTTGAGAGTAGCTAAGGCAATCCGTGTTCCTGTACGAATTAAGAACGAATTTCCTGGCAAAGTGGTCAGAAATAGTTTTTTCGTCTTCTGATTTTTGTGCGATTTTTTAATTCCATTTAATGGCAGTGGAAACGGTTGAGAGAATTTCATTATAAAGTGGTTTGGGGTATCCGAAATTATCTCACAGTTTCGAACAAGCGCTTTTTCAACAGATATGGTTCTTGGTGGGTGTCCTTTTGAAATCGTTTTGATCACGTTTTGATCGTTTTGATACTTGCTTCCTTTGGTTGGTTGGTTTATGTGGCTGTATACCTGACGAGGGAAAAACACAAATAACGCATTGAGCGCCGTTTTGGGACCACAACTAACGGAACCTGAAATAGAGGGGGATGGTGGATGCGGTCAAGGGAGCTCAAAACCAGCCTGTGGAGTTGAGAAATTTGATAATCTTGTTGAAATGGATGTTTTGGATGACCGAAGGGTCATCACTCATCATAAAAGGGGTGACCTAGTGCACTGCGTCTGGTTTTGGGTGGGCCTGGGCCTCCAGATTGGTGTAGGTGCTTTTTTCACCACAGCAATTTCATATTTATCTAAAATGGTGAACATTATTATTGAGGTGTAATATGGGAAGTAAGAGCGACAGTTTTGACGGGTTTTCCTTTCACAAGAGCCAGAAAATGATAACGGTTTTTTTGTTAAGGGGTCAGATACGCACATTTTTTTAATGTGGGAGGGGAAAAGGGTCTATTTCGCAGGAGGATTTGTCAAAAACAAAATGCTTGAAGTGACGAAAAAGGTTAAAAGCAATGGCAACACTTACAATAAAGCAGTAAAGCATTTTTGAAAGCAACCGGGGGTTCAACCAGCGACTGGGCGGGAGCACCCCAGCACACTAAGCTCAAACTGGTCCAACGTGTAGGGAGATTTCCTAGATTCATGTGGTTTCACATGAAAAGTTGGCAGCTACATAATGCAACTGGCATCGAACGTAGTTGTTGTCTATGATTGAGGTCTGCCTTTTGCCTGCTGCTGCTTTACATCAAGAAGGTACCACCTACTAAACAGATATAGGCTGGGAGCTTTAAGCTGTTAAGCAACATTAATAAAAGCGAAGCTTGTGGAATACTGTCCTCAAGACCTGAAAGTTGTTGGAAGTTAGAAAACAGCAAAAGGTATCGCTCAGCTGAGTTCTTATAGACATAAAGGCCTTCAAGGCAATGAAGGAGTGTACAAATGAGACAGCGAAGCTGGTCCGTGTCTCGTCTTGTGATAAAAGAGAGCTAAAGAGAGACGAATTCTTCCATAAAAACTTTTCCAGACAAACTTTGATGGAAGTCCATCTGGTGAAAGCTATGACTTCCTGCCGACGGACAGATTGCCTATAATAATGACAGGAAATCGCTTTCCAAACAAATCAAAGATACCTACTACGAGGTATAATACCACGTGTCATCATTTATGAGGAAAAGGTGCCTTTCGAAATAAAACTTTTGCAGAGTGAGTTCATTGGGGGCTCAATCCACTTTCAATGCCATTGTCCAGGTAAGTAGTTCACCAGAAATGTATTTCCTTCATGATCTAAGCAGGGGTTAAAGCTCGGGCCAACGGACAAGTTCATAAACTCCATCAAAGCCTCAGGGTATTGTGAAGGAGCAGCACCGTAAGTAGTCGATTGGATTAGGAATGTGTGAATAGTCTTACTAGGTCAAATCCCCGTCAATATTACAAACCTTACTCAATCATATTTCTGACAAACGATTTCCAATTACACCCCCAACTAATGACACTTCTACATGTTACAATTCATACATTAGCTGCGAACTACTTTACCCACAGGCTGTTTTCAACATCTATTCTCCTTTTTCCAAGAACAATTTGGCTGCCTCGACACAGGACACTAGTACCACTTCCACCCCTCTTTGGTACACTTTTAATTTCAGACTCAGACAGCTCTATCCAATTACTGACGAAAATTGCGTACATATACTCTCCGAAACAACATAACGCAATTTGGGCCTCCCTAAATGTAATATACCCCATATCCTGTCGTATCAGAAACTATAATTACATCATCCAGTAACATATCATATTCCACCACATACCCCACTCCTTCGGTGCGGTGTTGGATTTCATCAACACAATAGGATACTCTTTTTGATGTCATCCCGGAAAGGAATTCCACAAAAAAAAAGAGAGAAACACACAGAAAAACACGAAAATTAGGACTTTGCGGGCTGTCAAGGACTAAGTTGAAACAAGTTTTCATCTGCTCCCGCTTCTTCAATTATTTCCAAACATCAAACTTTTCTTTTTCTTCAACAGACTTTTAGCACAGGAATCATCCCCACAAGAGGGAGGAGAAGGACACAGAAAAAAACGAAACAAGGAAATCAAATCCGTATTCGAATCGAAAGTTATAAATCCTACGGCATGAAAATATGCTCAGCCATTAACCTATTGCCAGCGCATTGATTTCCTTTGGCTTTTGTTTGTCAGGGTTTCCATTTCGTTTTATTTCTCGCACACACTCGAGAGTCCATCCAGTTGCCGGTCGAAAAGCTTAAGTAGGAAATCATGTTTTCGACGGACACAGAGGACGACAAAGCGAATAAAAAGTTGCGAACAAAGTGGATATAAAAATCAGAAGCTATAAAAAGAGTCCAAGACCTTTCTCCTTTTGCTTTCTCGTCCATATTGCATTCCTATTATTAGACACGGAGTGGGATTGAGGCGAACAGTAGGCAGGGGTTAATTTGGGATTAGGTTTATTTTTTTTCCTTCTTCTTATAGCAATCGTCGTTTTTGTTTCCTGTGAAATTCGGAGTTTATTGACCATATGGTCGATATCGTATAAAAAGATTATGAGAATTTTAGACTTTTGGATTATGTGGAAATTGTTAAACTATTTTCTGTGTCGGATTTAAAAGGTTTCGCGTTTGCATTTATCAAAGTTGTGTACTTGTTTTTTTTTTCATAAAGCCACCGAGGCTTTTGGTTCCAAAATGCAGCAAATTTGGCTGTGTTTTGGCCCAAATCTGCCGAGATAGAGGAATTGAAAAAAATTGGTCTCGCAATGCTGTCGGTCTATTCTGAACACGCACTTCCACTTCGAATAACTTCGGAATTACCAATAATCAACTATAGTCCGGCAGTTTACGAAAAGACTCCACACTTTTCGAAATCCCTTTACCAATAAGCAAATATAGTTGCCAGAGTATACCAACCTGTAGTGTCAAATATTAATGTTGGGAAAGCCATGTTTATCTCTGGAATTAGCTAGAGAAATCTTCCCTTCCCTTAATGTCATTTTGAGGAGGAGTGTTGCCCAACCATCCAAAATGACGGTATTGAATATAGTAGTAGGATCGACTTCAAATACCCTGAGTGTTTACAATTATATAGGTAGGTACTGATATACGTTATCACGTTATAACTATTTTAGCACGCAAATGCCCACAACCTCCAGCCAGAGAGTATACTAAAAAAAGAATGAAAAAAAGATGGTCGCCGAATTTCGACACATCGACGAAAAAGCCGGAAACCGCGAGAGGAAAAAGATGATACTTCTGTGTGCTCGTGGGACGTCTTTGGAATGCTTTCAGTGGATACGTTCAGCAATTCGAGTTTTGCAAGTTATAACCACTTCAAACTATACCCATGTCATGAGTTGGTTCACCGAGAATGAGGATCTGTAACAATGAAAAGTTGGTATGAAAACGTTGCCTTCGCGGAAAATATTGATGTAAAGAATACATTTGTCAGCACTCAGCAAAATGTACACGAAATAGCAAATTTATGCTCGTATATGCGTAATTTCATGAAATACCTATGGCAGCATAAATGAGCTTGAATTCTTGCAGAAAAATATAAAGCAATATAGGATATAAGCAATTGCTTTATACTTTTCTGAAAGAATTGAAGCTCTCGTCGGTTTCTAGGTTTTCCGAATTAACTAATATATATGCCATACAATTGTTAAAAGCTCAAATTGTAGGTATTTATTTTCCAAAATTGAAGCGATATATTTTTAAATCGCTTATAGCTTTCTATGTGAGACTTAAAATCATTTTGAAATGAATGAACCGGCTTTTATTTAAATTTTCAAAAATATTCACTAGCTAACGACTCAATTAAGATCTCTAAACTACTAATTCGTTTTAGCTTACGAATAGATCAAGACATTCTAATAAATTGTGTTCCGTATATTGAATAATTTGAATGTGATATTATTACGACACAAATGCACTCATAAATCAATCGTGAAGTTTAATTAGAACACAATGGAAAGCGAACTATAAAAAGTACCTACTGAAAATTGTGTACGATCGAACGATAGGGCCAAAACGGCTGGACGGATTGGCTTATAGTTCGGAGCCGCTCTCTTTTTTTTTGCACTTTATGCCTTTAAAACGCCTTTAAACAAGCTCGATTTTTGAAAACGGCTCCAACGATTTCAATTTGAATTGATATTTGAGCAAGTAGTTGGGGTTTAAATTGCTGCGTACTTAGTTTTTCGCTTAAAAATCGATTAACAGTAGGTTTTTTTATAAAATCCCCCTTATCTCGAAAATTGTCTTTAAGATTTTAACAAAAATTAATTTTGAATGTAATTTGGTCATTCCTAGCTTGATAGGGAGCATGAAGAAGTCTTTCTTACGAATTTGGTTCGCAAAATTGTACACGAAAATGGCTTCAACGACTGCAACCCAATTAATATTTGAGCTTATGTAGACGCGGCTGACATTGCTGCATACTCCATTTTTTCACTAAAAGATCGGCCTTATCTCAAAAACGGCCAATACGATTGTAACAAAAAAAGATCACTATAGGGAAAGATGGTCATTCCTAACTTAAGAGCAAACTCAGTTTTTGTCTAAATTATTGCACAATAATAATTTGTAAACAAAGGCCTTTAATTTTTTTTTTAGTTTAGGTACTTGAAAACTCAAAATCAAAACTTGGAGTGAAATTGATATTTAAATTTGAATAACGAAAAATGGTAATACTAAAAACTGTTTCCTAAAAATGACTTTACCCGAATCCCGATCTATCCTTAAAATGACTATACCCGAATCCCGATCTAAGTTCACATACGTAAGAGTATAATGTAAATTTCAATGCCTCAGTTTCATCAAAAATAAAATAGCAACTTCTCAAAACTTAATTTTAGAAACTATCGTCCACTTCTGCTCTTCTTCTTAGCATACACCATAAAGTAACCAGCAACCACCAATAACAAGTTACACGATTGAAAACACTTCATTGGTAGGTACTCTGAACACACACATCGGTTTGAATATTAAAAAAAAACAAACTCCAAAAGCAGGTTCCTTAAATAAGGATCATCAATCTATTCCAGTCAAAAACAAGAACTCACCTCAACAGATCAGAAACTCCTGCTATACACTCGTCCTTGTAGGCACATATACTCAAATATTGTACAAGGTGTAAAATCCTATGAATAGAATTTGCTTTTTACTATGAGCTTAAGCCTCATATTTTATTTGATTCACTGGCGTCTGAAATGATTATGTTTAAGCCAAAAGTGCACTTTATTTAATATATTCTTTTGTTTTCTGGACTGTTTGTTTATCTAGACTATAGGATTAGAATCGCTTGTGACTTTTTTAATTACACGCTAAATAAAACAAAAATCAATCAACCACACTGTGGATATAAGCGAGAAAGTTTCGTGCACCCAGTCGTGCACTTTATTTGTTATTTTATTTTTTTTATTTTACAGTGTTTATATTACACGTTCCTGCGAAGCCTTTTGGGTTGTCTGCATGATATTGAGCTTATGATTTAAAATATACTTCAAAATAAGAGTAGACAGCTGGAAGCAAAAGATTTATCTAAAACAGAATTTTTTTTTTATTATTTTTAAATTAAATGTTATAAATTAAAAAGAATTGTTTTATTTGATTTTTTGTTTTGAAATGTTCTTTAATTATTAGATCTCGATGTAAGTCGTTGATTATTGACAGAAGTAGTTTCTTTTTATTAGGAGGGTTCCTTGGGCCCTTAGTCTGGCGTTTTGTTCATGGTCGACTGTTCGAATAGAACGGGTTTTGTCAAAACACTCCAGTATTATCGTCACCTTCAAATGTGAAAATTTAATAAAAACCTCTTTTATTATTTCTCTGCCCAATGCTTTTTATTTGTTTCAGTACTGAGCCTTGAAGACTCTGTAGCTTTTGGATGTGGATTGCAGCAGGATTTTTAAAATCGCTACATAATGTAGCGTGCAAGGGACAGGTGCAAACATAATGATCCTAGACTGATTGAACGCCGTTACCCTGTAGTGTGGCAAGAGATAGCGAACACTTCTACCGACCGCACCTTTGGGAAACTTCTCACCGAGGAGCTGAGAAAAAAAAAAATCAGAAGCTCAGTCAATATCAAGCCCTTCCAGTCATAGCCGCATACCATTCAGACATGTCCTGATACCCATCCCACTCATTCCAAAAATTCGCCTTTCTCGTCGACATACTTGTTAGTAAATCTACTATCTCATAAATTCGCCAGATACTCGTAGTATTGTCAAATCGCTAACAGAACATAACTCAGAATAAACTCATCCCGTTGTCATGCGGAAAGTAAACAAAAAGTGGATAAAAAACAGAAAGTTTAAACCTCCCCCGAAAAAAACACATCCCACCCCCCGGGCAGGAAAAAAGTAGCAAAACCCCCGCAGTTTAGTTGCCACTTGCTCCACCATGGCAGGGACTTGTTTATTTTCCCCGCAAAAACCAAAACAACTGTAAAACGCGATAGTTTACTCATGAGCTTTACTTCCGGCGCTGCTGGTGCCACACGTATAGGGAATAGCTATACTGTGTCGAAAGGCTTAGAATTTATACCAGCGTAATATCCGTTCATAGCCGATAAAATTTATTGACGCAAACATACAAACAACACAACTTAACAGATCCTAGATACTTTACACGTCAACTGTGACTGTAACTCCACCGAAAATATTCGCAACAAAATATCAAGACGAACTCGAGTAGCAGGAGGTTGAGTCCTGGGCCAAAGTCACCGACTTACAGCATAGTTTTGGGGGCGAAAAGTTTGTCGCGAAGATTTATATGACTTCAAATGGAATTAGACGTGGGGCGTGTTGGCAAGACAACGGAGCAGCGGTTTCGACCAAGTACAAGTATATGTGCTTTGCTTTTGGAAAATTTCGAAAATTTACATAAAGTTCTGACTGCTGTTTGGTGGTGCTGCCGATGACAACCACAGCACACGCACAGATAACAGAGAGTTTGGGAGTATATGACACTCCCGGCGGCTGAATTTAGACGGAAGAATATCCAGCTCGACGCGCGACGAGACAAAGTTTCGATTGGAATGCACAGAGTAGTTAACAATGTTTTGGATGCACTGCGCGACGGTTTTGATTGAGTGCACAAAATAGCTTCATCTTTAATTTCCTGTCATCAAAAGTTGGATTGCATTTCGCGAAGCGAGCTGATAACAAGAGACAGGCTAAACGCTTCTGACGACCAAGTTTCTCTGCGAGTACATACTATGTTGATGGTGTTTTCAAAGCAACGCATATTTGATGCGGAGTTATGAGGGGATGTGTGCCACAATGGCTGTCAATACAAAAGAATTTGCAATAGAATTTTGGGAAACTTTTCATCAACCACAGCCATTTGGATCGGACGACGGACGTTTCAAATTGGGTTTAGTTGGATGCCACAACTGGATTTGGGGTTCACAGCCCCAGTTGGGGGAGTATAGTTGGAGCCCAAGTTACAAACTTAAAAAATTAGGGTAATAGTCAGTTCACAACCTTGAAGCTGGTGGGTTGTATTTGACCTTTCCAATGGCTTTCTAGGGGTTAAAGAGAAGTCCCACATGTTGATTACCATGAAGCAAATATATTAGCGCCAGCGAAGAAGTTCTTTAGATCTTGTTGTCCCTCTGGGGTAAAGCACTGATGTCGGTTCTTATTTTTTTCGTAACTTGTAGAATACGATTTGCTCCGTTCAAGCCCAAGACGCTGGGCCTGTAACTGATAGTTTAGTTGTTCTGATTACTTCAAAGTCATCAAAGTCTTCAAATCTGAAGTTTGAACCAAGTCCGGACAGCCATTTAGGTTGTAGGCCTCCGGACATACGGAGAGTCGGACGGACAGGGTGCCTTGCCAATAAACATTTTTAGCTTCGACTTTAAATTGGAGTAGCTCACAGTGGCCATATTTTTTGTGAGCTTCCGTAAAATTAGAACTAAAATTTCTTATAAGTACGGCGGAGAGAATTTCGAGACACAGTTTTATGAGTTCCCCTATAACAGTAATGTCAGAATGGAGTAACACCTGGAGTTCAAAATTTTGTAAGACTACAAAATCTTTCTCTTTGTACATCGAGAAAGTTAAATATAACATAAACAGTACAAAATTAATTAAAACGAGTTTTTAAACAAAACAGAAAAAAACATTAATATTAGAAACAAAAAAAAAAAAAAAAAAAACATACACATGATTAATAATATTTTTATTTGGAAATGTTTCCATCTGTCAAATTGTCGCAATATTTTTTTTGACAGCAACCTCTGGTCTTTAAAGGTTAAACCCTGGAGCACGGTACTCCTGCTGAGATTAATAGGAAATTGGTTGGCAAAAGCTTTCAACTTTCAATCTCGACACCATCGTTTTATTCATACTGGGTATTTGAAAATACCCGAAGGCTAGTACCCTAGAGCTGGTTAGCTGTCAATGGAATAAGTAAACAAGGGTATAGAAGCACCTACAAAGCATTCCGAACCAATCGCTATCGCTAAACTGATGAAGGCAACGATTTTCCTAAGAAAAAGTACGCGTCCTGCGTCGTAATCTTGGGACAGAAATCGCAAAGTAAGGTCCAATTAAGGGGGTGGTAACAGTATTCCTTGAGGTAAGCGAATTAATTTTTGATGTGGTTTCTTCCTTGATCTATGCTTGTAGGCTCACATGTCCAAAATCAACTTCCGAATGACCACCCCTCATCCAAAAAGGTGCTGCCTTTGCTGGCGATAGCAATCGAGTTGTAGATGTCGGTTTAAATTCTCGCTGCCTTCAGGGCCGTCTTAACCTAGGCTGGGGCCCTTGGGCACACAAGAATTTGGGGCCCTTTTGGAAAGTACAAAAAGCGAATTATCATAACATTTTGTTAATAAGTGTGACCAATTATTATAGGTAATCATTAATCAAATACAGTATAATATGATATGTCATTAATGATATTAGAATGCTGCTGGTTTTTTGGTTATGATTACGATAACGGTTTCTTTCGGGATTTCTGTTGAGCAAAATCTTCTATTATATCCTTAAAGTCAATTTTTTGAAGGATATCACTTTCTATGCACATAATTGACTAATTACTCAATCGTTCTTGTAACATTGTTGTTAGCAATTTTTTATTCTCTTGAGCTGCGAAAATGACATCGTGTTTCAGCACGGATCGTATTAATTTTTTTTTTGTCCGTAAATTTCAAATTCGAAAGTATTTTTTTCAAAAACTATTAACAGTAATAGGTCGGTTAAATTTTTTTTTTTTTGCACTTTATACTTTTTTTTTTGTAGGCGCAGTGGCTTATTGGTTAGTGTGTTGGATTACTAAGCGAGGGGCCCCATGTTCGAATCCCGCAAAAAAAACCCAAATTCCAACTCAGGGTTTTTTCACTGCGCCACCTCTCGCGAACGTCTGACAAACATCCGAGAGTATAACTGTCTTGAAAGACCTTCTCAATCGGCCGTTTGGAATCGGCATAAAATTGTAGATCCCTTCCATTCCTTCCAAAAATTATAAACTCACACAAAACGAATGGTTGCTAGAAGCTAGCCCCAGGGTCCCTACAGACCTGTTGCGCCAACTATAGGCAAAATTAGGCACCGAATTTTTATCTTTTGCTCTCGAATAACACGTATCCACTATCAATTTCAATCACAGAATGCAGTGAAGCGATAAAGTTTACCTACCTACCATTTCGTTGTCCTTACGCATGCCGGCATGCACATATAGGCGTTCCATATCACCAAATTACATGAAAAAACTGATTTCTTATGGCATCAAGTGATTCTAAAGATTATGCCTGCTGCTGCTACAGTATAAGAATATGGCAGGAAAGCTCTTTGCCTACACAAATGAATGGAGCGAAGTGAAAGGTGCAAGAAAAAACAAGAGCCTTATTCTCAACGCTTATTTTGAAGGCTCCTTGTCTGGCAAGGAAAAATATGAACCAAATTTTTGTACAGGAATAAGACATCTGTATATTTTTATTCTCTGTGCTGAAAGTTTTATACATCATTCGGGGATTCCCCCAAACAAAAATGTTTTGAGAATAAATGTATGAGAGAAATTGTCGGTACTTCGGGGCCCCCTGAGAATGGGGGCCCTGGGCACGGGCCCCGTGTGCCCTTATGGTAAAGACGGTATTGGCTGCCTTTCAAGTTCCAAGTATTGAGCTACAAATTCGAAACACGTCCATCGGCTGTTCACTAGATGTAACCTAAGCCTCGTCTTATATACGATGAAATTTCGGCCAATAGAACAATGTGCAATAGACGTCTTGAAATTGAAGTGAATCTAAGCCGATTACACGTTACCAGGAACCGAATGTTCAAACAAAATTCCCAACCTAAGTCTGAGCCAAATTGTGAGCGTTCACCACAGCAGTATCTTTCGGTGAAAATCGATCAACCTACTTTAACTGCTCGTAAATAATCGTAGCCCCATCTCAGAACGGCAAATGGAAAAAACGCGGAACACTTAAAGGCTCACGTCAAGTCGGAGACTCTGCAATCAATTCCATGTCTGTTTCCCCATTCACCAGCAAACCCTTCTTTCCATTTTAGAATATCAACCAACATTTTTTGCGTCAAACAAAACTGACAAATCGATCTGCTAATCTGACAATTGTTCATATTTCGAAACGTTCCGGCATTAGTGTTACACACGTTCGTATAACCAGAACAAATTTGCTATCCGACGAGGCTGATAAATTATGCACCACGCACGGTATAGAGAATTGCTGTAAGCCTTTGGTACCGCACTGGCATGCGTGTCGTTTATTTATGGCGCTTCAGAAACAAAATATTGGAATTGGTTGTCGATTTTTCACATTTTCGCGGGTTACTTTGCCATGCTGTATTTGGCGGCCTACCGCACAGATGCGACCACTTTCTCTAATGCCATTGGAGTGCCATGTCACATGGTTAATGGGTTTTGGTGGTGTAACACTTTTCAGTGTTGGTTACTCAGAAGTGCCAACAAAAACACACAAACATATGCGGTCCACTCTATGGTGGTAGGTGAGTGCGGTTACTTTTTCAGAGAATGCTTCTGAATCCAAATGTTGATGTATGGTTGGAAATTCGTATCTAATGGAAAACGGTGGTGGATTTTTCTTGTTTATAGCTATGAATTTGTTACTTTTTTGGGGCGCGGTTTGGACAGGCGTCAGAGAGTAACGACTGTTCTGTGGGTGATTAAATATTCAAGCCGCGGTTTTGTTGGTTCGATTATATTGAGCGATTCTAAGTGAATTACATTTGGGCTTCTTCTTTTTTTTTTTAACTAAACAGCTACGTTCATTGATGATGTCATCTTGCAGTAGTTGCTGCAGCAGACCTATCTCCGACGAAAGTTCTCAAATAAAAGCGCAATTTCGTTTGCAAATTGCTATCAGATCAAAGTTTTCCACCGCATAATGCGATGCTGCAATAATTTACGACGTAGAACAACAAAAGTCAGAGTCTAATCTAAATCTTTGCAAAACTTGAAAATTCTGATTAGCATTTCTAACGAAAAGATTTGAATTAAATCAATAAACAAACAACTTGGTTGTATTCACACGATTCATCCCTTTATTTATTTAGAAATAAAATGAGTAACTAATTCTTACGTCATACACATTCTCGTATCGTACACTACAAATCCATTCGTTCGCTGACTTAAGATGTATGTATAACAAAAAAAGTAAAATGAGTCCTTAAAACTAGTCTTCGGGGAAAACTGCGTGAGATCTAATATCCACGAGCAAAGCTTCCGCTTTTGGCTGAAGACGATGCAGATGAGTGAGCTCCAGCGAAGGATCCATATCCACCTAGGCCGCCACCGCCTCCGCCGCCACCGCTCGGGCCACCTCTGCCACCACCGCCTTTTCCACAACTGCCTCCACCACATTCACCGCCGCCTCCTCCACAGCCACCACCTCCACCGCATCCACCGCCTGGTCCACCTCCGTTGCCACCACCTCCGGGTGCACCACCGTATCCGCCAACGCCTCCGGGTCCTCCACCGAAACCACCCCCACCGGGTCCACCGCCGAATCCGCCACCACCTCCAGCTCCGCTACTGGCAAAGCTTGATGAACTCGCACTGCTGAATGCATTCGCTGAACTGCCTCCGAATCCAAAGCCTCCAGGGCCACCGGAACCACCGCCGCCGCCTGGTCTACTACCCCATATAGGGCCTCCCCCGCCGCCACCATGAGATCCTCCACCTCCACCGCCTCCGGGCGATCCACCACAACTGCCACCCGAGCATGGAGAAGAGCCGCCTGGGTAACCACCTCCATCACCTCCGCCGCAGTTTCCACCAGAGCAACCACTACCGCCGCCAGGTCGTCCACCACCTCCTCCACATCCACCGCCCCCACATCCGGGTGATGGACCACTTCCAGGGAATCCGCCACCATGGGGTCCACCGCTTGGGAAGCCACCGCCATGGGGTCCGCCACTTGGGAATCCGCCACCACCACCATGCTTGCCTGGACGCCCACCACTAGGGAAACCGCTACCTGCCCCACTTATTGCATTTGCATTAGCAGATGCAGTTGCTGTTGCTGTAGCGCCAGCATTTGCACCTCCGTATCCACCGCTGCTCCCACCGGTTGGGCTTCCGAATAAGAGGCCTCCACTACCGCCACCAGCGCCTGATTCACCATGGGGAGATTTATTTATTCCAAGCGATAGTCCTCCACCTTGTCCTAAGCCCAAGCCACCGCCTCCACTACTACCTCCTGCTCCACCAGCTCCACCATGGCCACCGCCAGCACCTCCCGCTCCTCCACCATATCCTCCATGACCACCAGCTGCCCCGGCACCACCTCCAGCTCCACCAGCACCACCACCAGCTCCACCGGCGCCACCACCTGCTCCTCCACCGTAACCACCATGGCCTCCTCCGGCTCCTCCCGTTCCTCCTGCACCCCCTCCGTATCCTCCATGACCACCTGCACCACCTCCAGCTCCGCCTGCACCGCCTCCAGCACCTCCTGCTCCGGCGCCTCCTGCTCCGCCACCATAACCGCCGTAGCCTCCTATTCCTCCAGCTCCACTGCCAGCCCCTCCAGCGCCGCCACCTCCTCCGCCACCACCTGCTCCTCCTGCGCCGCCCGCACCACCGGCACCACCGCCGTATCCTCCATGACCTCCTGCTGCACCTCCAGCACCACCAGCTCCTCCTCCAAATCCTCCGTGGCCACCACCAGCTCCTCCTGCACCACCACCAGCACCTCCAGAACCACCACCGGCACCTCCTGCACCGCCCGCACCACCGGCACCACCGCTGTGTCCTCCATGACCTCCTGCTGCACCTCCAGCTCCTCCTCCAAATCCTCCGTGGCCACCTGCAGCTCCACCAGCACCACCACCAGCACCTCCAGCACCACCACCAGCACCTCCTGCACCATCGCCAGCACCTCCAGCTCCTCCGGAAAAGCCTCCGTGACCACCTCCGGCACCTCCAGCACCACCAGCTCCTCCTCCAAATCCTCCGTGGCCACCTCCACCAGCACCACCGCCAAAGCCTCCATGACCACCTGCACCACCACCTGCACCAGCACTACCGCCACCACCGCCGCAACCACTACCAGGTCCACCACAGCTTCCTTTACCTCCGCCTCCTGCGTTAAGTAAACCTGTTCCGAGTAGGCCGCCTGTACCAAGTAGACCTGTACCCAGTACCCCTCCCCCACCTAGTAATCCACCACTGGAAGAGCCTATTCCAAGAAGTCCTCCTCCTTTTCCGCCTCCGATGCTTAGATCTTTTTGAATTCCAAATGACAGTCTACCAGCACCACCTCCTCCAGGAAGGAATGGATTACCACCACCTCCGCGGCCGCCACCTCCATGAGCGCCACCTATACCGCCAGCACCTCCATGTGCGCCGCCATCACCGACACCACCACCACCACCACTTGACCAGCTCCCAGAACTCGCTGATGAACTTGCGCTTGCACTGGCTGATGCTCCAGCTCCTGCACCGCCTCCTCCTCCATAGTAACCGTAAGGATCAGCTTTCGCTAGAAGAAACCAACCGTTATCCACCGATTCGCTGCCCTCAGGCTTGTCTACAATCTTACCAAATCCACTGCTAACCACTAGGGCTATAGCCCACAGAGTTCTCTTGAACATCGCTCTACCCATCGGGAATCACGTTTGTGCTGGTCTCCCGGCAGAACTCGCATTTTATACCTCGAAGTACTCTCACAGCAGCACAAATCTTGGAAAATCCATGACGACAGCACGAGTACGTCTAGGCAAATCTTCACCACCAAGAGCGAGGAGAGCCAACCAACTCCAGCTGAGAGACTAGAATCAAGCTTCTTGATTTCTCCAGGCGTTAGAATACCCTCCTCTCCACCCTTCGCCTTCTAAGAACCACCTCATGGGCAGACAATTAACATTCCCATACGCTCGCCACGGCCGGTTGAGATAATGATCTCGCTGTGAGCTAATCATCACCAACGCCAGTGATGCAGTTCATAGGGTTTTGTGCACAGCCACAAATCGAATCGTGATAGCAGTTTGAACAACAATCAATTAAAAAAAAAAAAACATCCGCATTAACATACTCAACTATTGTGTTAGGCTAACATCTTCAGCTTGAGTTGGAGCTCGGATGGGTTATGCAAAACCCCCACCGCGATCAAAATAGACGCGATCATTTGCGGTGAGCATTCATTGATATTTCGTGCGAGCCGGAGCTGCTGGGATTTGGATTTTCGGAATTTTAGTAGACGTTCTGGGAATTGCCAGAAGTTGGCTTTCGATTTTTTTTTGGTCATGGTTCGGTGAGCTGTGGGGGGTTTCAATATTTCCCCGAGGATACGGTCGACAGGGTGAAGTGTTTTCGCCATCAAAATCAAAACATCAAGTCATCACGGCATGTGTTGTCGTCTCCAAGCTTATGTGAGGTGTGATTGAATGAAATCAATTTAATTACTGATAGGAAAACGATCGGAAATATGGGAAACACCTTGCATAGATGGGGCAAGAAGCTCTGACATAAGTGCACATAATATGCACATGCAACAGAATGTGAAAAGTGACAGTTTGCATTATTTTTCCGAATCTTTTAAATAAACAAGCTGATTACATATGAGTATTTTGAAAAAAATCGGTTGCGTTTACGTTGCAGTCTTGTGTAATGTGTAAGTCTCTATAGATTGGTGAGATCTCGGTCTAAAAATGTCGTTTGCATGAGTAATTTCAATATAAGCATTCGCTTTCAAGGTATAAGGCCAGAGTTAAATTGCATAAATGTCCACAGTCCACAACAGTTTCAGCTCTTGCTTGTAAAGGGTGTAATTCTCTTTTATTTTAGAAGAAAGTTTATTCATCGATGTGTTGTGCTTGAGAGCTGTCTACATCATTGTCAATATACTCGATGACAGAATTCAGTCCGCCAATTTACCGGACAGACTTCAGCAAAAATAACAATTATATTATAAAATAATTTATAAAAAAGTAAATGAAGTGATTTTCAAACTTTTATTAACTTTGACTATTGAAAATATGATGGAGCTGAAAAGTAAGCTCAAAATTGTTTTTCTTTTTGCCCCCATCTCCCCTAATTCTAAGTTTGTACCTGTAAAGATGAACTCGGGGAATATTTTTGTGAAGTTTTCACCGAAATCCGCTTCTTAGTTTCATATAAATATCAGACAGCATATTCCGTGCAACAATAATCCTCTGGACGATACCGTTTTTGAAATTTTGATAACCACCATTAGTAGTTATATTTTTGCCGAATTTGTTTGACTATCGTTATTTCAGTTCATTTTACTCATAAAATTGTGAGTTTGAGACCTTATTTCAGTTTATTTGACACAAATTTAATGTGTCATTCATTGGACACATTTTTAATGTCAAATGAACTGAAGTGTGGTCTCAAACTCACAACTTTTGCACTTAGTTGATCGTTTTGGAGGTCCATCGTTTCAACGATATAGCTAATCGTCCGAAAAGTTATGAAATGAGTAGGTACACAGTTGTTACGTCTTTCTAATAGACGCGGGATTTTTAAGAGCAGCTTTTTTCTTGGGTAGGTAATTAAATCCGAAGTCCAAGAAATTGTTTTTGAGAGCAAAACATTACATCAGATTGAAAGTGAAAACGATAAAATGAAATGTTGACTTAACAAGGACCAACGCATTTATCCCAAGAAACCTATTCACTGCCTCCTTTTCATAGTCTATTCGGCAATAAGATGGAACTCTAAAAGTTACATAATCTCTACCTCTATAAAAGAGAACACATTTTTCTGTTTGTCCGCGAAGAGGGAGTAGGTTCGTAACGAAACCTCAACAATATATATATTAATCGATTTGTTGTGAGTAGCGGTATTACATAGGATGGTTTTTAGTATCCTAAAGTCCGTTATTGATCCTTCAAACCCATTTTATATGAGTTTTTAACTAAAAAAAGACCATTTTTTATGGTTTAAACATATATTACTACGAAATGGCCAAACAAATTTGAATATGAATTTATTCTTCGATTAGTACACTTCCCGGTGAAGAGATTGATGTATCAATCATTATTCTCTGAATTGTATAACAGAAGTTATAAGCAAAAATGTAATTATTTGAGACTTACATATGTCACAGATATGCGTAGGTCATTGCAATCAACAGCCTACCAGTGGAGTGCGGACAGCGTTGCCAACTAATTTTGACGAAAAAAAGCCTAACTTGAAAAAAAAAGATGCCTTTTTCAATAAAATAGTGCATAAAATATTTTTTATGTAAATTGGAACAATAAATCAAAAATTAAACACAAATATAAAAAAATAACAAAAACTTTTTTTTCGTTTGGGAACACATTCTTTAAGACCGAGCGCCGAGGTCTTCTTTTCGCCAAGATTTTTTAAGAATATTTAAAAAAAATAAAAAGTCAGTATACGTTGAATCAAAAAAATATATACATACATTGGAAATAAAAAAAAGATGCCTTTTTGGAAATAAAAAAGCCTTAAAGCCTTAGCTAATGAAATAATGCCTAAAAGGCATGAAAAAGCATAGGTTGGCATCGCTGTGCGGACACGTTTATCAATTTTTTTTTCTTCTCTCTTCTTTCTTTGTACTAGACTACTAGCTATTGTGTAGGTATAGTGTGAGTGTCTGGTTAACATTTTTTTAGTTTTTTGAAGTTATTACTTCTTTAGCGTTGGGCACTTTAAAGCCTGAACTACATCGAAACAAAAGTGGGAAAAAGTACAAAAAAGTGGCAAAAATCGGATGTCCTACTTCATCCCATAGTACACTCTATATACTTTTGTCTCAATTTAAAATTTGCACTTTGTGGAAAGCTCGACCATGTTCCAGCTTTCACTTTTCTAAAGTTCTGCAAACAAATACACTCAAGGAATTCAGTATCGATTTGCCGGTAGATCACGTTCCCATCATATAATTCCTGTCAGTTTCGAAAGGAAAAGCTCTTTTTGCACTTCACTCGGCTAAATTTGTTTATAATTGCTCTGGAAATTTGAATGTAAACACAAAAAGCTCCGAGCTTCCTTAGTTCGGATTTTGTTCATAGATGTCATGTAAATATGCGTGTGTTTTCAATGAATATCGAGCTTTTCACTTTTTTTGTACTTTTTCATACTTTTGTTTCGATGTAGTTCAGGCTTAAGATGGGAACAAATTAATCAATTCGCGTTAGGTACCTTTAAAACGACACCGCGTCATCGTCACCGAGAAACCGACACCCGGTGGCGCTGTTGTCAATTTTTTTGAGAAACTCAACCGATCTCAATGAAACTTTGTATGTGTGCATGTTTGTATGCAGCTAGAAAGATATCATAGTTTTGGACCCGATAGGTGGCGCTGTTGTCGATTTTCTGAGAAACTCAACCGATCTCAATGAAACTTTGTATGTGTGCATGTTTGTATGCAGCTAGAAAGATAGAATAGTTTTGGACCCGATAGGTGGCGCTGTTGTCGATTTTTTTGAGAAACTCAACCGATCTCAATGAAACTTTGTATGTGTGCATGTTTGTATGCAGCTAGAAAGATATCATAGTTTTGGACCCGATAGGTGGCGCTGTTGTCGATTTTTTTGAGAAACTCAACCGATTTCAATGAAACTTTGTATGTGTGCATGGTTGTATACAGCTAGAAAGATAGGATAGTTTTGGACACGATAGGTGTCAATTTTTTTGAGAAACTCAACCGATCTCAATGAAACTTTGTATATGTGCATGTTTGTATGCAGCTTGAAAGATAGGATAGTTTTGGACCCGATAGGTGGCGCTGTTGTCGATTTTCTGAGAAACTCAACCGATCTCAATGAAACTTTGTATGTGTGCATGTTTGTATGCAGCTAGAAAGATAGAATAGTTTTGGACCCGATAGGTGGCGCTGTTGTCGATTTTTTTGAGAAACTCAACCGATCTCAATGAAACTTTGTATGTGTGCATGTTTGTATGCAGCTAGAAAGATATCATAGTTTTGGACCCGATAGGTGGCGCTGTTGTCGATTTTTTTGAGAAACTCAACCGATTTCAATGAAACTTTGTATGTGTGCATGGTTGTATACAGCTAGAAAGATAGGATAGTTTTGGACCCGATAGGTGTCAATTTTTTTGAGAAACTCAACCGATCTCAATGAAACTTTGTATGTGTGCATGTTTGTATGCAGCTTGAAAGATAGGATAGTTTTGGACCCGATAGGTGGCGCTGTTGTCGATTTTCTGAGAAACTCAACCGATCTCAATGAAACTTTGTATGTGTGCATGTTTGTATGCAGCTAGAAAGATAGAATAGTTTTGGACCCGATAGGTGGCGCTGTTGTCGATTTTTTTGAGAAACTCAACCGATCTCAATGAAACTTTGTATGTGTGCATGTTTGTATGCAGCTAGAAAGATTTCATAGTTTTGGACCCGATAGGTGGCGCTGTTGTCGATATTTTTGAGAAACTCAACCGATCTCAATGAAACTTTGTATTTCTGCATGTTTGTATGCAGCTAGAAAGATAGGATAGTTTTGGACCCGATAGGTGGCGCTGTTGTCCATTTTCTGAGAAAATCAACCGATCTCAATGAAACTTTGTTTGTGTGCATGGTTGGATGCAGCTAGAAAGATAGGATAGTTTTGGACCCGATAGGTGGCGCTGTTGTCGATTTTTTTGAGAAACTCAACCGATCTCAATGAAACTTTCTATGTGTGCATGTTTGTATGCAGCTTGAAAGATAGGATAGTTTTGGACCCGATAGGTGGTGCTGTTGTCGATTTTTTTGAGAAACTCAACCGATCTCAATGAAACTTTGTATTTGTGCATGTTTGTATGCAGCTAGAAATATAGGATAGTTTTGGACCCGATAGGTGGCGCTGTTGTCCATTTTCTGAGAAAATCAACCGATCTCAATGAAACTTTGTTTGTGTGCATGGTTGGATGCAGCTAGAAAAATAGGAAAATTTTGGCAACGATAGGTAGCGCTGGTGTCGATTTTTTTGAGAAACTCAACCGATCTCAATGAAACTTTGTTTGTGTGCATGGTTGTATGCAGCTAGAAAGATAGGATAGTTTTGGACCCGATAGGTGGCGCTGTTGTCGATTGTTTTGAGAAACTCAACCGATCTCAATGAAACTTTGTATTCGTGCATGTTTGTATGCAGGTAGAAAGATAGGATAGTTTTGGACCCGATAGGCGGCGCTGTTGTCCGTTTTCTTAGAAACTCAACCGATCACAATGAAACTTTGTTTATATGCATGGTTGGGCTGAGGTTTCCAATATGCGCACTGAGCAAATTCATTTTTTTTATTTTTTTTTATTTAAATTGAGTTATTCTAAGATGTACTGTAGAAGAATTTTTCTGCGGAAACTTTTTTTCCTATTTTTTTTATTTTTAAAGTTTTAAATTTTCACTGAAAAGTGCATGTAAACAAACTGCACAAATGGACACGTTCACTTTGCATAACGTTTGTGTTGCAGTGGAGGGGGATGTGTGGTGGGGTGGGTGAATTTTGGAAAATATTGTAGGTAGGTATTGCCATATGTCAACAAGTTAAAACAATTTTATCTTTTTTGATATTTTTTTACTGAATATATTATACTGCTTTAGCTCCAGGCCTCCAGGCGCCTGCCTGACAGTTGTTGGCATACCCTTAGCGGAGCGACGAAGTCGCGTGAGCGTCTAAACCCTGCGAAAAAAAGGGTTAAAATCCTGTTAGCGAGCGAAGCGAGCCACGCACCCCATACTTTAAATACACCATACTTTCTTAAAGGCGCCTGCCTGATAGTTGTTGACATACCCTTAGGCTAAGGCTTAGCGGAGCAGTTGTGCATGTGTATTGAGATTTCGGAAAAAAAGGTTTCAAATCTTTGTGCATAAATCACATAAACATGGTTTCATTAAAAATAAATAAAATTTAATATAAAAAAAAGTAAAAAATGAATAAAAAAATCAAAAAAAAAATATTAAATTTATGTTTTTTAGCCCATTTTAAGCTATAAAAAAATAAAAAAAAAATGTTTGCTTAGTGCGTATATTGGAAACCCGCCCCCTCTCTTCTCTACCTCTATAAAAGAGAACACATTTTTCTGTTTGTCCGCGAGTAGGGAGTAGGTATACGTAACGATACCCCAATAATATATATAGCAATCGATTTGTCGTGAGTAGCGGAATTACATAGGATGGTTTTTAGTATCCTTACTTCATGTTCACATGTATGCATTTATTAAGGGACCCAGCAAAGCGGGTACATCCAGCTAGTACATTATTATAAGCATAGCAATTCACTTCTAACCTCCTTCTCCATCAATAACTATGCATACGAAATTTATTTCTTAATGATTAATATAGACATCTCTGAATCAATCAGTGAACAAAAAATCACCAGATAACTTGTTATTCTTACTCAAGAACTCAACAATGGGTTCGACATCAGCACAGACAATAGTGATAGTTTATCCGCAATGTTTTCTTGTAAATTTGTTGCCAAGAAATACTAAGCGAATCAAATCCGTATGATTGTTATTTATCGAATGCTAAGAGGAGTTACCCGCGACCAGCGCTGCCACTTTAGGATTTTTTTTTTCGTAGTCGACTCTCTAAAAAAACACAGAAGATTACACTTTTTGACGTTGGTTTTTTTCTTTTCAAACAAAACCTACGTAAATAACAAGAAATAACATAAACAATACAAACTTAATGAAAACCTTTAAGAAAAACAGATATAAATCATTAATATTAATTAAAAAAAAACATATACAGTTGATTCATCCAATTTTTTGTAAATTTTTACATTATCTGTAAAATTGAAAGATAACATCAAGTCTAACTACAGTGTGGCAATAAAATCTTTGTGATACTAGTTTATAAGATTCTTGTCTAGTAATTTTGTTTATTTATTTACTTGTATAGTGTTTATGTTATACGTATACTATTTGTGTTTATTTATTAAAAAAATGGTCAAAACCACTCGACCAATGTAAAACCCAATAAAAAGTCCCCAGAAGAAGTTGAAAAAACATCAACGAATCGTCGGGAAATGAATAAAATAGTTTTATTTCTATTTTGATTCGGAAAACATAGACCAGTAAGCTCTAATACAACTACTTCAAAATTGAATTCATTTAATAATGCAAGTTCCCAACAGTCTGTGGCGATACTAGTAACGCCATCTTTCGGCTACTTATTTATTTAACTTCATTTAACCATCGCTGTTACTTATTTTAGTTGGTTATTTTTTTTTTAAGGTTTCTGATGTTTGACAATTGGGGGCAAAACTAAAAAAAAAAATTTTAAATAGTAGTTGTTGTTAATTTGCGTGCTGTATTTTTGATTAAGGGGTTTATTAAACGCAACCAATTTTAAAATCACAAAGTATGCCTTTATTCTTCAAACGGTAAAACTCCATGAACCTAAAATTTTTACTCTGAATCACTCAGGTTGATAAACCTAAAAAAAAACTAAAATAAATAACAGGGATGGTTAAATGAATTTGACTAAATAAGTAGCCGATGAAACCTTTCGTCAACAACCTGATTGGTCCTTATCAGTGTGGCTTCAGGCCAGGAAAGTCTACCGTCGACCAAATATTCACACTGCGGCAGATCTTGGAGAAAACCCAGGAAGTCCAAATCGATACCCACCACCTTTTCATCGATTTTAAGGCCGCCTATGACAGCATTTATAGAGACGAGCTATACAGAGCAATGTCTAGTTTTGGCATCCCTGCCAAACTCGTCCGTTTGTGCAGGATGACGATGGAGAATGCACGCTGCTCCATCAAGGTTGGTAAAGAACTCACCGAAACCTTCGATGTCAAAAAAGGATTTAGACAAGGCGATGCGCTGTCATGTGACTTCTTCAACATCATTCTTGAAAGAATAGTGCAAAACTCAAACGCTAACACCAGAGGCACTATCTTCCAAAAGTCCGTCCACCTACTCGCCTATGCCGACGACATCGACATAATCGGCAGAACGCAGCGTGATGTCACCGGCGCGTTCGTGAGTATTGAGACGGAAGCGGCGAAAATGGGTTTGGTGGTCAATGAGGGCAAGACAAAGTATATGCTGTCATCAAGAAAGGACACCCAACACCGACGTCTTGGTCAGATATAACTTTGAGGTGGTAAAGGACTTTGTCTACCTAGGCTCCGCTATGAACTCAGACAATGACACCAGCGCTGAGATTAAACGAAGAATAACTCTTGCCAATCGCTGTTTCTTTGGGCTGAGAAAGCAATTGAGTAGCAAAGCCCTCTCTCGAACAACTAAAGTGACCCTCTATAAGACCTTAATCATCCCAGTCCTTCTTTATGGTGCAGAGGCATGGACTCTATCAAAAGCGGATGAGGTTACTCTTGGTTGCTTCGAGAGGAAAATTCTTCGAGTAATTTTCGGTCCCGTCTGCATTGACGGTGAATGGAGGAGGAGATACAACGACGAACTGTACGGGCTGTACAGCGACATCGACCTAGCCAGAAGAGTGAAGGTCCAACGACTGCGGTGGCTGGGTCATGTAGAGCGAATGGACGTGAATGCTCCAGCCCGGAAGATCTTCGAATCCACACCCGAGGGACGGCGCAGTAGAGGAAGACCGCGACTCAGGTGGCGCACGCAAGTGGAAAGGGACCTTAACCAACTTAGCGTGCGAAACTGGAGACAGCTGGCCAAAGATCGTGCTGGCTGGAGACGCTTGTTGGTTGAGGCCCAGGTCCACCCCGGACTGTAGCGCCACCTTAAGTAAGTAAGTAAGTAAGTAGCCGATAGATGACGTTACTAGTATCGCCACAAGTCTTTATTAAAATGATCTTATTTGTTGCAGAAAATCAAAATTTCTATGGATTCAGTAGATATTCAACTTATTCCTTAGTTTATTTTTAATTAAACTCACAGGTGAACACATACTCACAGTTAGGTACGTATTCTCGATGTAGATGTACAGTACATACAGGCAGACAACAAAAAATGCAGTAGATTAAATTTGTTAGCAGTGTAGACCTCAAAAAATTGCAGCAAAGTGGCAACGTTGCCCTTGCCATTTGCTGTTGTTCATGAAAAAACGTCCTGCACTCAGTAATTGATATATTATTTTCTTTTCAAAAGTCGTTCAAATATTTGGCTATCTAATGAAAGAACCCCTTCTGCACTTCAAGCACATCGTTACTAATTAGCTTCCGTCAGTTGTTTCGGTTTCTGGGCATCATTACCACGTTTCGAATGCAAAGCATGTTGTACTTGGAACGCTAATTGCTTATTACCGCCAGAAACAATGAAATATTAACTCAAAAGTATCGAGTCATTACTCACGCTGCATACTGAATAGGCAAACCACACGCCTCCCCCTACACTGTCCTGACTTTTATTCGAGTTATTGAGCGAACAAATATATAAATACCTACATATGAAAACTAAAGTGTACTTCTATAAAAAGAAGCAATTTACATTCTGGATAGTTGTTCAAGATGTAACAACTAACAACATTCTCACAGAGGGAGAGAGTGCAAAGAACTGTTTCCCCACACTGACATCTGGTTGATGAAGTCACAAAGGGTTTTCCGAACTACAAAGCCTGACTGAGCACTGAGGTGGGAATTAATGACATTTGCAAAGGTAATATAATCCGACCAATTATATTGGTTCATCCTGTTAATTAGAATCAATTAAATTCTATCAAAATCGTAAATCGAGAGGGCAGAGAGAGAGAGAGAGTAGTGTAAAAACATAAACATTGTGGTTTGAAACGTGTTTTCAAATCGCTTTTGCAATTAAGCGCATTGACAAGAGCAATAGCGTATAAACTATAGAAATAGCTGTAATGGTAGAATGTTTGGTAATTAAAGCTCTTTATTTTTTGTTTTGACGTTTTTAAAATAATGATCACGTTTTATTACTGCAGTGGGTAATGAAAGTGAATAGTTAAAGTGATTGTATTCATTAAAGAGCATCGCGTATTTATTAATTAGAATTAATTATCGATACAGGCGAGAAAGACAAAATACAATTTGCGGAACACTGCGAGCACGATTCACCTGAATCGCTTGTAAATACATACTTCAACAAAAGACATGTAGTTTTGACACATACTGATAGCAAGGGCTGTATGTAGGTACTATGTAGTTGTCAATATAGATTTTAATGTGAAATCTATCATTTATACGTCTGACATGAGCGAAAAAATAACTTACTTACTTACTTAACGGGCTCCCGACCCGTGGAGAGTCTCTGCCTGAGACACTGCAGCCTTCCATCCTCTACGATCCCGGGCACGCTGCTTCCAATTGTCCAGACCAAGCGCTCTGGCATCCGCGATGGCTTGGTCTTTGAAACGGAGGTTCGGTCTTCCTTGTCTTCTCGAACCTGGGGGCTGGGATTCGAAGATCCTCTTAGCTGGAGCATTATTGTCCATTCGCTCGATGTGGCCGAGCCAATGTAGTCGACGTATTTTGGCTTTTTGGACTACATCCACATCTTGATACAGCTCATAGAGTTCGCGGTTATATCTTCTCCTCCATTCGCCCTCCTCGCACACAGGACCAAAAATCCGCCGAAGAATTCTTCTTTCGAAGGAACCCAGTATTAGCTCTCCCTTCCTGCTTATTGTCCAGCACTCGGCGCCGTAGAGCAGAACTGGCAGTATAAGGGTTTTGTAAAGCATACATTTCGTCCCTCGAGTTAGGAGTTTTGAACCCAATTGTTTTGCCAAACCGAAGTAGCAGCGGTTTCCTAGGGTAATTCTCCGCCGGATCTCCACTAGGATGTCATTCGTGGAGTTCATGTTTACTCCGAGGTAGATGAACTCCTTAACTACCTCGAAATTGTTGCTATCAATAGTGACGTTTTGTCCTAGGCGGTGGACAGATGTTTGTTTGTTTGTTGATAGCATGTACTTGGTCTTGTCCTCGTTTACTTCAAGACCAACAGATTTCGCCCGTTCTTCAATCGCCGTGAAAGCTTCTATCACGGAGCGCTGTGACCGACCGATGATGTCAATGTCGTCCGCATACCCCAGCAGCTGAACGGATCTGTTGAAGATAGTGCCTTCCGTGTTGACACCTGCCCTACGCACTATCTGCTCCAGTACGAGATTGAAGAAGTCGCATGATAGCGCGTCCCCTTGCCGGAATCCGGTGCATGTTTGGAATAGTTCGGAGGAGCTGTTTCCAAATTGCACGTTGCAACGCGTGTTTTCGAGTGTCACGCGACACAACTGAATCAATTTTGACGGGATTCCGAATTCGGCCATCGCCATATACAGCTCCTGACGATGTATACTATCATACGCGGCCTTGAATTCGATGAATAGATGGTGTGTCTCGACTTGAAATTCGTTGGTCTTTTCCAGGATTTGCCTCAGTGTGAAAATTTGGTCTATAGTCGATCTGCCGGGCCGGAAGCCACACTGGTACGTGCCGATTAGTGTGTTGCAGAACGGTTTAAGACGTTCACACAGTACGTTGGATAGGATCTTATACGCGACATTTAGCAGGGATATGCCTCGATAGTTCTTGCAAGACATAGGATCGCCTTTTTTGTAGATGGGGCATATGGAGCTGATAGTCCAGTCATCGGGCATGTTTTCTTCCATCCATACTTGGTTGATGATTTGGTGCATGCGCCCTACCAAAACATCACCTCCGTATTTAAAGAGCTCCGCTGGCAATCCATCCGAGCCTGCGGCTTTGATGTTCTTAAGCTTTTTTATAGCTAAGCCAACCTCTTCGATACTGGGTGGTGGAATAGGTTCTTCATTGGCTGGACGCGGGTTATCTTCTTGCCCTACCACTCTCTCAACATGATGCCCATTAAGCAACTGCTGGAAATGCTGCTTAAATACATCTACTATTCCCTGCGCTTCGGTGACTAGGTTTCCTTCGCTGTCTCGAAGAGCCTGTGTTCCGGTTTTGAAGCCAGCAGCCAGTTGCTTGGCTTTCTTATAGAACCTCCGGATGTTGTTGCGATCACGAGACTCTTCGATCTCCTTGAGCTGGGATACTGCGTAGGCTCTCTTCTTTCTACGCAGGATCTTTTTCACCTCCCTTCTCCTGGCTCGATACTCTTCCCTAGCTGCCCTTGTTTTGCGCTGCAGCATTTTCTTGTGTACCATTATCCGAGGCTGGTTGTGTCTCTCTCATAACTAGTGGTTTTTTCCGTGGTCGGGAAGTTACCCCGACGGCACAACCCCCAACCTGGAGGGCCAGGCCCTTGTTTTAACCCTAGGACAGCGGGCCGGATAATCCGATGTCAGTAGCCCATTCTGGGATATGAGCGCTGCCGTTGACCCATAAAGGGCTCATCCGCCACCAACTCTTTCCAACACCCTGGCTCAGTATTGGAAGTCCCTATAGACCTGGTATCCAAGTAAGTTGAAGCAGCTCATATAGGGATAACACTTAGTAGTTCGACCTAACTGGAACTGTAGACGCCACCGTTGATTCCGTCTAGGGAATTCATTCGCTGCCGCCTGAAACAGGAGGGAGTGCCTAAGTGAGAAGACACTCTCCTTCCCTTCCACCAACGACCTTCCACAGGGGTTGGATACCCTATCTCCAGTCGAGGTGCTAGGCACCCGGTAGTCACCAACGCGGAGGTGAGAGTAGGAGTTGGTAGTGAGAGGCTAGAGTGAGAGCGCTTGTGTTCTCATGTAATCGCATCACTACCATTTCAACCACCGAAAAAAAAGTAGTAAAGTCATATAAAGACGGACCATGTTGGTGGGAGATTGTTCGGAAAATACGTCAGAAGTTAAGCCAATCCGGAGTCTTTTAATAAAATTGTTAACTTATTTTTCTACATCACCTTTGAACTTATTTTGTTGCGTGATTTCAATGCGATGTATCTAAAACCGAAATTTTAGGTTCTGTTTTTGACATACTTTGCATTTCTTTTTTTTTGACTCAACATACGTCAATTTTTGACACGGCTTTGAATGCACCTTTTTGTTTGTTTTTTCTTAAAAGTGTTTATATGTTTTATAATAATTTGTTTTAGTATTTTGATACAGTTTTCGACCTCAATTTTGATGTGATTCTTGGCGTACATTTGGGTCTGTTTTTTGACGTTATTTGTCGAAGGTTGGAGTATCGTTTAATAGGCACTTTTGATTTGTTTGAATAGTATTGCAGGCTCTATTTTGCGGTTGGTTATTCTTTTGAAAATGTTTTCTTCTTTTTTCACTTTTTAGCAACATTTTTGTTGCAATCGTGCCTAGGCGAAGTTTTTTTTAAGATGACTCCAGTTTGGTACCAAGTAAACCTTAGAGGTCATTGGAAGCTATCAAGATTCTACAGAAATCAGGTACCTACACTCAGAAAAAAAAGGTTGTTGAGCGAAGAATTTTGAGATTTTTAAAAAAATTGTAAGCAAAAAGAACTCGTTTTTAAGTTTTCAAGAATCTAATATTCAGATTGTAGGCGCAGTGGCTTAGTGGTTAGTGTGTTTGACTACTAAGCGTGGGTCCCAGGTTCGAATCCCGTAAAAGCCCAAATTCCAACTGAGGGTTTTTTTCACTGCGCCACATCTCGCGAACGTCTGACAAATATCCGAGAGTATAATTGTCTTGAAAGAGCTTCTCAATCAGCCGTTTGGAATCGGCATAAAATTGTAGATCCCTCCCATTCGTTAAAAAATTAAAAACTCACACAAAACGAATGGTTGTGAGAAGCTAGGCCCAGGGTCCCTACAGACCTGTTGCGCCAAATATTTATTTATTTATTTATATTTAATATTCAGATTAGGAATAATATGCTATGCTTTCCATAAAAATTCTCTTAGAATATTGCCAACAATATAATTCTTTAATCCAAAATGGTGACATTTGGGTTAATTTTAACCAACGAAAATTGTTGGCATTAATAATTTTTTTCTGAGCGACAAACGCTTTTTTGACTTTAAAATTCAACTTTTAGCCCGAATATCGCAACGTGCCTATTTTAGTGTCGAATGTGGTACAAGAAGCCCGACTCTTTTAAGTTTTCGAAAATTTGTCTGATAGCCATTTCGAGGGACTGTTAACTCGTATTGTTGCCAAATTTTTGATTAATTTTAATGATAAGTTTTCTTTTGCTTATGTCGTTTACGTAATTTCAAACTCATTTTCTAAACTATCGTCTGGCGCTATTTTCGACTCATCTTGTAGGTAGTCTTTATTAGACGCATTCTTAACAGATTTCGTATTTTCTTTAACATCTCTACAGAAGTTTTTTTTTGGAACTTTTGTATCAAATTTTTATTCCAATATTTTAGTTTAATTTCTAAAACCATTTAGACTCGTATTTTAAACCATGGTTTAAGAGCTATTTTTGACTCGAAATTGGAATAGTACTTGTCTATCTTTTGTTTTCCATTCATTTCCATCTCTTGTCCTCTATGTGTGCTCTGTTGTGAACCCCCACAAATTTTGAACCCCTTTTAGATTTTAACTGACCTGGTTTCGTACGCATTCTTTGCCTTTGTAAGCCGGTGCTTTGTTGATCTTAAGACACTTTTTAGACGTGTTGAAGGTGCTTTTTGGGGCGAGACTGCGGTCTTTTTTCCACAGTCCGGCTCTTGCTTATCAACAAATATTTTTCCAGTCCTGAAAGATCAACATGTAGCTAAACAATCCAGGAATTAACTTTGGCAAATGAACATTTTTCTATTCGAGACCACCCACTTTCGTGTAGCTGGCTTCATCCGTTTTACCCAAATTTATAAGGCACATAGAATGCAAAATTTCAATATTTTCTATGGCAATTTGTGTGGCGATTCTCGAAAATAAAACAAATTGCTAATTCAACATACGAGTGACGCAACTTTCTGCTTACATTAAAATTTAGTTATTTATTTTCAGTTTTCGCACAGTCTCGAATAATAATTTATTTAAAATACTCGCTTACATACGAGTATTATATTTCTATTTATGGAGTTGCTGGTTCAGGGAGGTGTGTTTTTAATTTATTTAATGGAATTGCATAACTCGTTTTGCGAATTTAAGTGTTTCTCATTTTTCGCAAGACATTCGTATCAAGTGGTAGTTAATTTTGTAATGAGAGAATTTGTTTGTTCTTGGATTTTTTTTTTGCAGATGATAATTTATTTGTTTCACACTTAACAAGACTACCGAATGGAAATTTTTACATGTACTCATACATGGCTAATGTCTAGACATTCAAATTTGTGTAATATACATCAAGAATAAACAGAAGAGAATTTCTGAAAAAAAACAAATGGGATTCGGTAGATTGACTGCAAACAAATGTTCGTCAAAAACAAAAGTACACCACACAGTTGTGCATCATGAGTCACTTCACTCTCACTTAGTAAAGGCATAATAATTGTTTTAACAATTTATTGGACTTGGAGGTTCTAAGGCAATACGTATAATTTTTACGATTTTGAATTGAATTTTTAATTTTCAATTGCGCTAATAATTTGAGAGTTTATTGCAACATGTAAATGAAGAGGATTGTGCAGCTGGCGGCAAATAAACCGGTAGCACTCGACTCGGGTTCAACTAAGATCAGTTTCAAATAAATATTTTTAGCTACCTATACAAACATTTTTTTTTTCTCGAATTCATTATCAGTGAATTTATTTTAAAAACGAGCTTAATTCGATCACTATTTTATAAAGTGACCGCAGGAACGTTATGGTCGGTTTTCGAGTTGAGGTAATAAACCATTGCCAATGAGGGTTTGTTTTTGGTAAAGGAAATGCGAAATGGTGGCGATTTCTTGATAGATGTGTAGGTTTGATTAGTCTCCGTAGATCATGTAAAGATACCGAACTTGAGGCACTAACGTATTTGATTTTTTAAATAACGATCTCAATAAGAACTCTCTATTTTGTTGGCATAGAACTATAGCAACCACAAAGGTTAGATGCTTTTGTAGTTACATTGGAGCTCACTGACAACCGTTTCTAACCTTCACACTAAATATTTTTGAGTTCGAAGAATTAAGCCTGGACACTAAAAATGGTTATTAGTAACCTATCGGGCTTTGATGTCTCTATATAGATAGGCTAAGGTTCTTAAGACGTCCATTATTTTTCACAAGCCTTATGATGGCTGATAAAACGTCCTTCAAAGTGGAAGCCCTCCAAAATAACCCGCCATGTTAGTAGCTTCATTCAGGATGTGCTCTCCGTTTTAGTTTATTGTTGTACTCGGAAGAAGAGGCGGCCATTATATCCATAGTGGATTTATATTTGCATAATTGAAAAATTGTAACATAAGCTACATGTCGCCTGCTTCTGACAGTGGAATCAATTCCAAAAATATGACTGAACACATTGCCTATGCCTTGTAATGTACCAAACCTCAAAGTAGACAACTTCAAGGAACAAAAGGTTACTTGAGGTCAACAATGGAAATCCAACTATTGGACATGATTAAGTACATTACATTTTTCATATAAAAATCCCCAAGTTGTATTCAACTTCGAGTGAATCAAATGGGCCATAGAAATTGTGGCTGTCTGACGATAGCTCCTCTAGACTTTGCGAAGACAACTTCATCAGTGTTCAATTATTGTGAGAACAGTTCACAGGTGGAGCCAGCATTTAAAAATGCCAAGATACCCAAGCAAATGTTAACATCGTTCCCCAAACCTCTAAAGACTTTTTTTACACGGCAAAAAAAAAAAAAAGAACCCTAGAAATCCAGTCATATATTTTTTTTTATTTATTTTCTTCTGAGTCATTATTTTGATAAATGTCTGCATACAAAACCTATCCCGACTCATTAACTTGAGATGATTAGCAACGCCAAAAGAATTTGTTATTACCTGACACGAAGGGTAGTTAATTAAGATGCACAGCTAGACCGTTGATATTGTCATTTCGAACACGAATTTAAACTCATGCAGATCGTGTCTACGATTCGATCTAGGTATTCTATAAAAATCGTGAAATTTTGTGAATTATTTACAATGCTGTAGCTTGTAGCTATTCTCGCTACTCTTTTGTTGACTGATGATCAAATAATTCCGCGCATTTATTTATGAACTTTCCTAAGCGTTAGAGTCCTACATTTTCTTATATACCCCATTTGTAAAATGAAATACAGTTAAGGAGTTCTTTGGTGAGCTTTAGCACTAACTTTAGTTTGTCTGCTGAAACTGACATACATTTTGGATTGTTTGAGACACTGCATTCAGTCAATGAATTTACAAACCGTTATACGAGTACCTACAGCAACTAAAGATATAAATAATTTATAATTTGATTTTTGTAAATTGTTTTGATAAATAAATAAATAAATATTTATGTCTAGAGCATCGCTATAATATGACATACTGTTTTCGCACTTGATAGGACGGGCTCAATAAACTAGCTTAGACATTAAGAATCTGAAATGAGACGCCTTTGGAGAACTGCGAAGACGTCGTTAAGTCGATTTAATTATTTGAACTCATTTAAATATTTTGTCGATCGCTTTCGTCGTCTATTTTGATAACTTCATTTGTAGATTCCTGCTTCGCAGTAAAATTTTGTAGTTTTTCGATTCCGAAAACTTGTAAGTATTGGAACTTAGTTATCTGTTACATTGTGACGTAGGTGGGTATCGCAAGGACATGTACAATGAGTGACAACACTATGCACAATGAGTGACTACTCTCTTTAGTTAACAGTAAAAGGGGGCGCCTTACTTGAATGCCAATCAGGGGTTCTCGAGAGATTATCCAAGACAGAAGAAATATTTACTCAGCAATACGAACATAGAGAACGTCTTAGTGATCAAGTATATCAGGTATGACATTCTGATGACGAGCCTAGAACAGCAGGCTACAAAGATTCACACGTTACCTAAATGAGGATGCCTTAATATAGAAAATAAGTATAGTTGTAGCCACGGGTCCGTAGGTATGCCCTCTAGACCTAGCTTCCCACAAACATACATTTTTTTTTAGAGATATTTATTTTTGGACAAAAGGAAGTGACCAGCAATTTTATGCCGAGTCCGTATGACTGAATATAAAAGCTCTTAAAGGACAGTTACACTCTCGGATAGTTTGGAGCCATTCGCGAGAGGTAGCGAAGTGAGAAAAAACCCTTACGATGTAAACTCTGTCTTGCCGGGTATAGCTCTAGCACATAACCTGGCCACTGAACCACCAATCCCGCAATGAGGATGAGGATATCGGGACTCATAGTGCAAAGTATTGCCTTACCACCTCCTTCAGTTTCATGTCGCTCTTTCGTTTCATCGAAGTTCTGATATACTGCGCAACGAGCCATAATAAGTTTCCCTTAAAAAAATTAACAGCCACTATTCCCTTTCTTAAAAGTTGCTGTCGTTTGTTCTATTTCACATGACTTTTGCTTGATGTGTTTATCCATTTGGGCCGAGATTAAGAACTATTCTGAAAATACTCATTAGAAGTGACAGAAAACAAACGTAGTTTGAAAAATAACCTATCAACCTGTCTCAACTGACTATAAGCAATCACTTGTGTAACAGTAGAACGGTAACGATCCTTATACACCTGATCACACATAACTATAGATAATCATTCCCAAATTAAACTGCCTCCATCATTTATTAAGCAAATGCGAAGTTGCAGCTATCAATCACAAGCCGCAAAATGTAAGTTGTTTATCTTCGTTAATACCATAAACACCGGCGCCGCTGAGTTATAAAAAAAAGTATTCAAACCAAACAAGTTGTCAAATCCGATTATTGGGTAAACAAATTATAAATGGTTAAGAACACAACACGCCTTTAACTGACGTTACTAGAATTAGAAACACAAAAAAAAAACAAAAAACTTGTTAAGCATATTGGAGGAGCATCTCTTTCGTGTAAATTGTCTTACCATATTTCTCCGAACTTGCAAATTGATGGTACTAATTAATTATTTTGTGTGTTATAACTTTTTGCCTTCTTATAACCGGCTAGTGCTTCGGAAGTCGCTAGTTTACCTACCGATTTCATTAGTTGGCGGCATTTGGGGGCGGTTTAGTTAAGCACTTTTCAAGTTTTGAAATATTAACCATTTAAATGCAATATTAGTGTTGCTAGCCCCATGAGAAAATACCTCAAAAAAATGTTTTAACAACGTCGATTACGCTGCACAATTTTTTTCTTTACACGCCCACTTTTTTGGGGCGTTTCCAATCCCGAAAGCCCATGAGAAGATGAAACTTTTTCTTTTTGGAAAAATGGACAATGGTCTCGAGATATTTTCTTTTGCATTTTCAATACTCTACTGCAAGTGCTGCCATCTTCCATTTTATTCATAATAAGAGTACCTAGTAAAATGTAGGTTCTAATTGTAAAAATTAATTGATATGGGGAAAGATGCTTAGTGGCTAATTTGTTGGTCTACTAAGTCCAGTTGCGATCCCCTTAGAAGAAATAAATACATCTTAATGACTTTTCCACAGCGCCACGAGGCGAATGTCTGTCGAACCTCTGAGAGTATAACTGTCGTAAAAGTGCTTCTCAATATTACTGTTTGCGTAGTAATACTTTTTTTTGAAGTTAATTTTGTTGAGTCTGTAGGGGTATTCACGATTCGATGTAACAGGCCTAGTAAAATTGCGAAATTTTATTTTGTTTTATCAGATCGTGAACGCACTTTTTCTCATGTCTAGCAAAACTGAAACAAATGGCAGTTCCAGTTGGACAATTGACATTTGTTTTGAAAAAAAAACTTTTACAATTTTTTGAAAGGGGAAAATTTGCTTTTAATTATTTACTATGTTTTCCATTCTCTTTATTTTTTTCTGATAGCTACACACAGGAATCAATAATTTAAATGAACTCTGTCAACTTCATAAGGCTACTCTGTTGTATTTTTCGGTTGCAATAGGGTCAGGGTATAGATAAAGTGCAAAAGTGTTGCGAAATTTTATTCTGTATATTTTGTTGTTGTAGTGCGAAAAAAAGTTGCACTTTCGCATTTTCGCAATGATACAAGACCAGTTGCATCGAATCGTGAATACCCCTTGTGTTTTTATATTTTCAATGAGCTCCCATAATCCGCACTCGATTTACTAGCTATATTTTTTATTGTTTTCAATATTCGCTAATATTTCAAATATACAGAATTTTTTTTCTTGTTCTCCGCTTAGTTTCAACAAGATGGCGCTACTAACCAAATATTTCCATATCAAGTAATCTCAAAAGCGAAATCAGTTTTTGGGTGGATGCTCTAGACTTCTTTTGCGTTATGTGAAAAAGACAAAGAAAGAAAAAAGGCTTTTGGCAGACGTTAACAAGAACTTTAAGAAAAGTGATGAAAAATGTAACCAAAATAGTAAAGTTTTGTGAAAACCAATATTTTGGCCATATGGATGATATTATTTTTGCTTTTTTGATTTAAATTTTTGTTCTCAATGCTAGCGCAAAGATTGATTGAAACGGACAAAATAGTACTGCACACAAAAAATATATTCCAATGTAAAGAATGTAGGCAACCAATTAAATGACTGTATTTATACAGCAGGAACGGGAATGCCCGATGAGTGAGCTTAGAGTGACAGCATATTCCACAGCGTGCCTAATTAGAATGTGGTACGCGTCGAAAGTAAACATTAACGATTCCAGATTCACGTCTGAGCGCCGAATGAGATTCAACAGAGGAGAATCTATATAAAAGCGTTGACCGCAATAATTCCCAAATATTAATTCAAGAATTGGGCAAAGATGATGACAGCGCCAGTGCTTGGTGTCGTTACGTTGTGTTTAGCTGTTGTTGAAGGTTAGTTTGAATCTATTTCCGAGATTACTTGAATTCATGCATTTTACATTTCAAGGTTATGGTGTTGGTGGAAATTCGTTGTCCCTGGGAGGAACTCCCGGCCATCGCGGATCAGGCCTGTTTGGAGGTGGCGCATTTGGAAGCCAAAGTTCATCGGGAGCTAGTTCATTGTCAAGTTCCGGTGGAACTTTAGGATTTGGAGGTGTGGGAAGCAGCAGCGCTTCTTCGGCAAGTGCGTCTGCTGGAGTCAGTGGTTCCGTGGGTCTAGGCGGATCACTCGGACATGGTTCAGCTGGATCCGCTAATGCTGGTGTATCATCTGGTGTCTCAGGGTACCACGGTGGACCTGGCGGATACGGCGGAAGCAGTGGCTCAAAGACGGGTGGATCCTTGGGACTAGGAGGATCACTTGGACTTGGTTCAGCTGGATCTGTGAATGCTGGTGCATCATCTGGTGTCTCAGGTTCCCATGGTGGTTCTGGAGTACATGGTGGAAGTAGTGGACCTAACGCGGGTGGGTCCTTGGGACTAGGAGGATCACTTGGGCTTGGTTCGGCTGGGTCCGCTAATGCTGGTGCATCATCTGGCGTCTCAGGGTCCCATGGTGGATCTGGCGGATACGGCGGCAGCAGTGGCTCAAAGGCAGGTGGATCCTTGGGACTAGGAGGATTACTTGGACTTGGTTCAGCTGGATCTGCTAATGCAGGTGCATCATCTGGTGTCTCAGGTTCCAACGGAGGACCTGGTGGATACGGCGGCAGCAGTGGCTCAAAGGCAGGTGGATCCTTGGGTCTAGGAGGATCACTTGGACTTGGTTCAGCTGGATCCACTAATACTGGTGCATCATCTGGTGTCTCAGGATCCAACGGAGGACCTGGCGGATACGGCGGAAGCAGTGGCTCAAAGACGGGTGGATCCTTGGGACTAGGAGGATCACTGGGACTTGGTTCGTCTGGGTCCGCTAATGCTGGTGCATCATCTGGTGTCTCAGGTTCCCATGGTGGTTCTGGGGGACATGGCGGAAGCAGCGGCCCTAACGCGGTTGGATCCTTGGGCCTAGGAGGATCACTTGGACTTGGTTCAGCTGGATCCGCTAATGCTGGTGCATCATCTGGTGTCTCAGGTTCCCATGGTGGTTCTGGGGGACAAGGCGGAAGCAGTGGCTCAAAGACGGGTGGATCCTTGGGACTAGGGGGATCACTGGGACTTGGTTCGTCTGGGTCCGCTAATGCTGGTGCATCATCTGGTGTCTCAGGTTCCCATGGTGGTTCTGGGGGACATGGCGGAAGCAGTGGCCCTAACGCGGTTGGATCCTTGGGACTAGGAGGATCACTTGGACTTGGTTCAGCTGGATCCGCTAATGCTGGTGCATCATCTGGTGTCTCAGGATCCAACGGAGGACCTGGCGGATACGGCGGCAGCAGTGGCTCAAAGGCAGGTGGATCCTTGGGCCTAGGAGGATCACTTGGACTTGGTTCAGCTGGATCCGCTAATACTGGTGCATCATCTGGTGTCTCAGGATCCAACGGAGGACCTGGCGGATACGGCGGAAGCAGTGGCTCAAAGACGGGTGGATCCATGGGACTAGGAGGATCACTGGGACTTGGTTCGTCTGGGTCCGCTAATGCTGGTTTATCATCTGGCATCTCTGGGTCCCATGGTGGTTCTGGGGGACATGGCGGAAGCAGTGGTCCTAATGCGGGTGGATCCTTGGGACTAGGAGGATCACTTGGACTTGGTTCAGCTGGATCTGCTAATGCTGGTGCATCATCTGGTGTCTCAGGTTCCCATGGTGGTTCTAGGGGACATGGCGGAAGCAGTGGCCCTAACGCGGGTGGATCCTTGGGACTAGGAGGATCACTTGGACTTGGATCAGCTGGATCCGCTAATGCTGGTGCATCATCTGGTGTCTCAGGATCCAAAGGAGGACCTGGCGGATACGGCGGCAGCAGTGGCTCAAAGGCAGGTGGATCCTTGGGTCTAGGAGGATCACTTGGACTTGGTTCAGCTGGATCCGCTAATACTGGTGCATCATCTGTTGTCTCAGGATCCAACGGAGGACCTGGCGGATACGGCGGAAGCAGTGGCTCAAAGACGGGTGGATCCTTGGGACTAGGAGGATCACTGGGACTTGGTTCGTCTGGGTCCGCTAATGCTGGTGCATCATCTGGCATCTCTGGGTCCCATGGTGGTTCTGGGGGACATGGCGGAAGCAGTGGCCCTAACGCGGGTGGATCCTTGGGACTAGGAGGATCACTTGGACTTGGATCAGCTGGATCCGCTAATGCTGGTGCATCATCTGGTGTCTCAGGATCCAACGGAGGACCTGGCGGATACGGCGGCAGCAGTGGCTCAAAGGCAGGTGGATCCTTGGGTCTAGGAGGATCACTTGGACTTGGTTCAGCTGGATCCGCTAATGCTGGTGCATCATCTGGTGTCTCAGGATCCAACGGAGGACCTGGCGGATACGGCGGCATCAGTGACTCAAAGGCAGGTGGATCCTTGGGACTAGGAGGATCACTTGGACTTGGTTCTGCTGGATCCGCTAATGCTGGTGCATCATCTGGTGTCTCAGGGTCCCATGGTGGATTTGGCGGACATGGTGGACATGGCGGACATGGCGGACATGGCGTAGGCAGTGGCTCTAAGGCGGGTGGATCCTTGGGACTAGGAGGATCACTTGGACTTGGTTCAGCTGGATCCACTAATGCTGGCGCATCATCTGGTGGATCTGGCGGACATGGTGGACATGGCGGAAGCAGTGGCCCAAAGGCGGGTGGATCCTTGGGACTAGGAGGATCACTTGGACTTGGTGCAGCTGGATCCGCTAATGCTGGCGCATCGTCTGGTGTCTCAGGGTCCCATGGTGGATCTGGGGGCTATGGCGGAAGCAGTGGCTCCTTGGGACTAGGAGGATCACTTGGACATAGCTCAGCTGGATCTGCTAATGCTGGTGCATCATCTGGTATCTCAGGGTCACACGGTGGATCTGGGGGACATGGTGGAGGCAGTGGCTCAAAGGCGGGTGGATCCTCGGGACTAGGAGGATCACTTGGACATGGCTCAGCTGGATCTGCTAATGCTGGTGCATCATCTGGTGTCATAGGGTCCCATGGTGGATCTGGCGGACATGGTGGACATGGCGGACATGGCGGAAGCAGTGGCTCAAAGGCGGGTGGATCCTTGGGACTAGGAGGATCACGTGGGCATGGTGCAGGCAGTTCTACTAATGCAGGTGCTTCAGCCGGAGGATCACTAGGACTTGGATTTGGTGGTAATACTGCAAGTGCTGGCGCATCATCCACTTCACACGCAGGATCATATGGCGGATATTAAAGTGCGTCTTCGGCTTTTGCTACCACCAGTTCCGTCGGGTTTCATGGACTTGGATTGGGTTTAGGTGGTCATCTTGTCGGACACGGAGGGGGTATTGGCCTCTCAGTAGGTTAAGTAAAAGTGATTCATACCTTTTATAGTATTCTGCAAATAAAGAGATTGAACCGAATTAATAAGTGCGTTGTGTAGTTTCGTATTTTGCCTGTAGGTCAAGCTGGACATCAAATTATAACAATGCATAACTACCTGAAAGTAGTACATCAGGACCGCAATCCGTCTGATGGGTTTATGTAAGTAACAAGTTTCAATGGCCCCACCGCTCTCAACTAATATCAATTTGAAATGTAGCCGCAAGATTGCCATCTATGACATATCACCAGGCAATAAAACTGAAAACTCTTGCCATTTGTATCGGCTCATGCATCTGCCGAATGTGGAAAGTAGGACGCTCTCTAATGTGGAGCCTTATCACTGCCTCCTGCATTCTGTGATGTATGTCCCGCTGTCGTAAAAAACAATAACCTCATCGTTTCATGGCCTAAAAGGGGAACGCAATCGGAAGACCAATGGCAAAAAATTCGAACTTTATCCTGGCAACGAATTTATTCGATTTTAATGGTCAACTTTAATGACATTTGTTTTGAAAAAGTTTGTCCAAAACTTTCGCCCGGAACATTTATATCACTCAGGCTGAGGTTATCTCGGTGTATCTGTAAGGAGAGTTGTTTTTTGATATTTTTTTTTAAGTTTTCCTCTAGCTATTTTTTTATGTTCGGCAATGATACTGGCTGTATAGTGGGGGTTTCGTTGTGTTGCCAGGACTTGTCGGTCTGAAAGTTGAAACAAATGCCTATTTTTATGGTTTTCACTGATACTGAGACAACAATTTATTTTGCTTTATTATTTCATGTGTGGCCAATGTATCTGTGTGTATCATCTGCAGAGACACAAAAAAAGAAACTCTGCTCAGTTTTTGAATAATGTACCATAAGAGAATATGAAACATTAGGTTCTGCCGGAGTGGTTTATATGTATTCTGTTCAAGGTATACCGCATGCGGATATCCGTAACTTCTAAACACTGTATGCGGTCAGAGTCAGAGGTTATGCAGAACGAAAATAGATATACCACTTGGACTGGATGGTGCTAGCGGACATGCATGAACATTTTTGAAATCAGATCTTGGAACAAGTGAGTTTTGGGTCTGTATGGCGGCCCAGGAAGCATGTACAATTTTGGTGAGCAATGAATCTCGCCGGGCTCAAATTGGGAAGTATAAGAAAATAATTTGCAAGGAGGACCCAATTTAAGTTTTTCTCTTGGATTCATTTACATTTGACAGCTGTCAACTTGAACTAATGCGAGGACTTGACTCATATATGTGATTCCATCATATAGGTATAGCTCAGCAAAGCTATTCGTTTATGTGGGTTCCCTGTTTTTGGGATGAAGGGAGGTTGCTTTTTCATTCATAAAAAATTGACTTTAGTCTGATTCGAAAGCGGGTAGTGAACTTCATAACCCTTCATGGAGTAAGCCTTTCTGTATAAAGGCTTAAGCTGGATATGCTAGAGTGTCCAGTCTAGGAAAACTTTGCTTAGAATTTTTGCGCTACTAAAATTTCGAAAGCTTCGCACGAGATTACCTTTTCATAAAAAGAAATGATAATGGTTTGTTTATCCAATTGGCAAACATTTTTTGGAGCGACAGCAAATCTGAAACCTGACAGCTGGGGTCAGATTCTGAAGTCTGAAACGTTTTCATGCGCACGAATGATTTGCTCTAAGTTTGCAGAAATAAATCGTTCGTGAACACGAAAACGTTTGAGTGTTTCGCCATACAGAATGCAGACCCTGATTTGCATTCACTTTGGTTTTCGTCAAATTACCACGAGTAAGGTCTTGAAGTTCTGTACTTCTAAAGACAAACCCTTCCCTATGGTAACGGCTTGTAAATTGATTTCAAGTTTCGGGTCGATCATATGGTATAAACTGGACAATGTAGGTTTGAAGAATTTAAGAATTTGGGCACGTTGAATGCCCCAAACCAAAATCTAGCAACAGGATGTCATGGCTTTTTATAGGTGATGCCAAGCTTGGCATCCCCCACAATACCCACTGCCGTAGCTGTGATGACACAAGTAAGAGTGAAACAGTGTTCCATTTGTTTTGTGAGTGTCCGGCCCTAGCCAAAACCAGACGCAGTGCACTGGGTCAACCATTTTTTGATGACCTTTTGGCCATCCAAGGCATCCATTTCCACAGGATTATCAAATTTCTCAACTCCACAGGCTGGTTTTGAGCTCTTTTAACTTCCTTCACCTCCTTTTCATATCAGGTTCCGTTAGTTGTGGTTTCAAAACGGCGCTCAATGCGCTACTTGTGTTTTTTCCCTCGTCGGGAAATACAGCCACCTAAACCAACCAACCATAGGTGATCTTATGAGTTGCTACTTGTAGTTCCAAGACGTTTTTATTCGTGGCAAAGCAGGCCTACGAGTTTTGAATTAGAATAAATTTCTAACATAGGTACCTATGTAGATGTATAGTCAGTCCAAAAAGGGATTGAAACTTTCCTCGATACTCTGTAAAATGATATCTCATCTTCTTTTCATTATTGATCAAATTAAATTGTTAACGCCTTTCTCCACTTTATCATTTTTTACCCTTTCTTAAAGAAATAAATTATTAACAAACGTCAAATCGACCTGTTATCGACTTGAGAAGAGAGATTATTCCGTTAGAAGTTTTTTTTTAAAATGGGATTCTACAAAAGATTTCTTCCAACTCTTTTAAAAGTCTGTTTTGATGCTGTACGATACTTTCCTACTACTGAATTAACACAAAACTCAAATATTCATGCATAGACATTTTTGAGAAGTGCAAATTTTCACAAATTTTATTTCTCTCAGGTGTGAAAAACGTTTATTCTTTGCCCACGCCAGTCTGTCGGGGTTTCTCAGTCGATGTTGCCAGGCACAAATATTAAAGGGATATGAAGAAAATAGGAAAAGGACTAACTCTAAAAGAAATATTTGTGACTTTAACAGCCAAGAAGAAAACTAACCACACTTATCAACTTGGTTGGTAAGCCTTCTCCCTCACGAATGAGCAGAGTGCCATGATTGTTACTCACTCATTTTTCCTAACAATCCCTACTTGAACACTCAAAACGCTCAACAACTCCTGTTGCCTGTCATCATTGTCCTCATCATCTCAATCACCCCAAAGATATTGAAAATACTTGCCAAACAAAAATGATGGATACAAACAAATCAAAGTATCTACTTCATTTCAAAAAGTTACTTAATGTACCTAACATAGTAAACATAAACAAACTAATTACGTAGCTATATCGCAGTGATACCAGATTGAGGGATTTATCCCTTTTTGTGGGATTTTCTCACATAAAATAAGCTAAGGGATTTTTGAAACCTCATAGTACAAAAAAGAGGATTATACTTTTTGGTCAATTTTTGTTCCTAAAATGCTAGTTCCACTAAGAATACAAAAATTAGTCCTCCTACGATCACATTAAATATTTTATTTCTTAGAATAATGCCATTCAAAATATTTGAATGCATTCATTTTCTTTTGCGGCAAAACAGAGAGCGTGCGGTTCGAACTTTTGTCCAACCGAGATAAAGTTGTTTGCATACCAATAATTAAAAGAATTCATAAGGTATTTATTTTACGTTAGTAGTTTTTTCAGAACTCAAATACAACAACTATAGCGAGTTTCGTATTGTTAAATATTGAGTTCTGAAAAACCTACACGTAAAATAAATATCTTTTTAATTCTTTGAAATATTGATATGCAAAAATTGCGTGCTGAAAATCCTACTTTACTTTGCTTTGCTGAGATCGAAGCTTAAATAAGCACGATTATTGTAACTTCTTAATAATAAAAAAGCCTAAATTTAATGAAATACAAGTTTTTTTTTTTTAATTTAATACTTCGTGGGATAAATGTGGGATTTTTGAAATTTTGGCGAGGGATAAAAGTGATTTTTTTTTTTGGATATGGGCGTGGGATAACCTGATTCTAAAGTCTGGTATCACTGCTAAATATACGATATATTTAAAAAAAAAATTCAAAATTGTTGGCAACAACAATTTGCTTGGAAAATAATTGAAATAATAGACAACAATAATTGCATTTAAAATTTAAAATTTTTGAAGTGTCACTACCTACTCGATTTCTATCCAGTTTTTTTTTTTTTTCAAAGTGCAGGGAAAAAGAAAAGGGCGAATTTTTCTGGCCGTAAAAACCATCCTTGGACTTCAACAAAAATTTAAAACAAGAATTGTTAAAATTGGTCTAGGCGTTGTTGAGTTATGCGCATTTTGCGATTCATTTTTTATATTATAGATTATTGTTAAAGCAAGAACTTTTTGCTTACAATTTTTTGAAAACCTCGAAATTCTTCGCTCAACAACCTTTTTTTTCTGAGTGTTCAGATTCGAAGCCATTGAAAACAGTCGAAAGCTTAGCAAAATTATTGATAAAAAAAAATTTTACCGACTACCGATTTGAATGCAACAATTTGTATATTATCAATTGAAATACAATTATTATTCAAATTCGAAGTGGAAAACTTACTTCTTTGTAAACATTTTCGCGACATTGTTTTACTGCGCATTTTTCGGACCGAACGGTTTTGATCTCCCAAACGAATTTTTGAATGGTTCAAAGGAGCTTAACCGAGGGTCCTATTGCTCCGATCATTTGTTGCCCTCAGGCGGTAATTATACAACTATATCCTCTTATATTGTGTGAATTATGTGAAGCTAATTCGAATCGATATTTCGATGGGCAGGCTATATGGTCGCTGATCGCCACTCAACCTAACCTAACCTAACTGACTATACAAAGAAAGAGGCTCCTATAAAATTTCTAATAAAAGTTAAATATAAAAATTTATTATAACAAAACACACGTAAAACCATGCATTAATAAATCCACAGAGTGTTCGCAGTTCCTATGCTCGATGCCTGTACTTGATCCGTTTGACAGTCCTGTACTTGTAGCCGTCATTCCCGGTTTCGTAAATTGGAGCAGGTTCCGCGGGTGGAATATATTGGGGTATCTGTTGCGGAGGAAGGTATTCGGGCTCTGGTTGCTCTGGTGGAAGATATACTGGCGCTGGTGGTGCTGGAGGAATATATGTTGGCGCATGTGATGCTGGAGGGATATATGCTGGAGCAGGTGGAATATATGTCGCAGCTGGCTGTGCTGGTGGCAAATATCCAAAATTGCCGCTCGACTCGACAGGCGCCAGATATTGGTTGCTTAGATGGGAGACATCAGCAGTCACTGCCACGAAAATGGTCAACGCAATTAGGAACTTCTATTAAACAAATAAAAAAAAAAAAATTACAAACGAATCCATATAAATGTAAGGAGATGTTTGAACTCACCATGTTTTTGGTTCAAAGCTATCTTAACTGAAGACTGCTTGGGTGAACAATGATGCTCGTATTTCGCAGAGAGCCGCATTTATACATGATTGAAGTTTATAGATATGCTGCAATAGATTGCAGCACGATTTAGCGGGCGAAATACGATCCCAATAACTAACTAATGATTTCGGTTTGGGAGAGGCGTGTGACAAAGGTGACTTCATTGCATATTGAATTCGCAAGTAGATTTGTGTCGCACCATGTCCGATGAAAGTAGTTCATATACGGCGCAGACAAAGATCAGTGTAGCAAATGCTACGTAAGATTAACCGCCAGACCTTAATATAAAATTTATTGTAATTTTTCGCATCGTTGGTCTTTTGTTATGCATGCAGTATGCTGATTAGTTTCTATTTTCATGTACACGTTGAAGAGTGGCTTTGAGGTCTCATAATAGAAGCGGTAGATATGCGAAACTGATTAATTATATTAATTAAATAATCTTTTGTCAAGTATTGTCAACAAGAGAATGGGTTGTTGCGAGTTTAAGGGACCGTCTTTTTTCGAACACAATGTGTCATGCCGAGCCGAGTTTAAGGGAAATAATTTATTCAGCAAAATTACTGTATAACCTGCACCATGTTCGGTCACTTTTGCGAAAGCTTTTCGCACTGAGATTAAATGAAATAAAAATATATTCGCCTCTGAAAATAGTGTTTGTAACATAATTTCATTACAATGATGAAGAAAATTAGAAGAATGAAAAACAGGTGCTCAAAATCATGACGAGCGGAATGTAACGAGGTGAAAAAAATCGAAAAAAAAACCTGTCGTAAAACGCTGGGTGGTCAAAATAAAACTTTTCGATTTTTTTTAAAACCCGTGCTGAGAAAATACCTTTCCAATAAAGTATAAATCATCAAAATCGGCTCGGCCAATCTCGAGTTATGGGATAACATCGCTTGTCCCGCTTTTTATAATGCCGATTTTTAAAATCCTGCTTTTTAAAATCCCGTAGTTCAAAAGTAGTTTTTTGCGATTTTTAAAATAAAAAAAAAAATACTTTTGATTGTAAAAGCGGGATAGTAAGAAAATTAAGATAAATTAAGCAATGAGTGTTTTTTTTTTTTGAAATGCAGTTTATTTTCACATTTATCATTTTGAGAGGAAGTAACAAAATAAGAAATAAATAATATCAAAATAAATTTTTAAGTAATAAATACAATCTTCAATAACTGAAAAAAAAAATAAAGTAATGTTTTATGATGTTCTGCAAAAGGCAACAAAAAAAACTTCAAACTATTTACAGCAGTAAAAAACGTTCGAATGCATTTTCTTTTTGGTCGAGTATTTTTAATATTTTTATATACCTATATGTAATAATATAATAAAAAAGCGCATATAACCAACATCTATTTTTGGATTTTGAACAAGCGGGATTTTAGAAGACGGGATTTAAAAAAAAAACAGCATTTTAGCACACGGGATTTTAAAACTTTTTTTCGGGATTTTTGAAAAGCGGGATTCCGATACGGTCCCTGTGAAAAAATGTTATAACAAATTTACGAAGACGGTTTCGGCAGAATGGGAATGATATTCGCAATATTACTTTTCGTAGGTAAGTGTTAACAATTAAAGGATTACTTGGGAGTAGTCCAGCTTAAGCTGAAGTCCGATTGTTCCAATATTGTTTGTCATGACTTAGTGGAATCATGGATTAAGCTGTTTGGTCTGACGTTTGACAGAACTTGAGTGAAATATTAGTGTCATAGAAAATACGGCTTATTAAGAGCTGGAATTGTCTAACAAAGTATGTCCTTTGTAGACACAATTAAAGAAGAAGAATTTCTAATAATTAGCATTTAGGAAGTCCACATGTCCGACTCAGACCAAAATATTTCGTAACCCGCTCCTTGAGAGGACACCACATGCGTCTTCGACGAACCAATTGACATTTTAAGCTCATTCCTACAAAAGCACCCACATCCAGGCCCAACATATGAACCAGCTTCGAATTACACGCCCGACACAAGTGCTAACTACTGACTTTATCTACACCCTCGCCACTTTTACATATCAACTATAAACGTTAAACATAACGTACAGCAAATATATGCAAATGGAAATAAACTAAAAACAATTGGCCCCATAAATTTGTGCGTGCCTACGATTTACGACCCCTAGCATCCGGACAGCTATTTGTTACACCACCGCACGAGAGTATGTATATTTACTTCAGTCGATTTGTTATTTTTTATGAGCACTAATATCCCTTCCGGTGGCGTCATAAATTTTCACTTGATTTCTCGCTTAATAACTGATACTGACGCAGCACACTCTCGCCGGCCATGTGGCGTGAGCTACATGCATATTTCATCTTCATCTATATATGAAAAGATGTAATTTTTCCCCCAAACTGGATATAGTGGAATATCATTTAAATAAACTTTAGCATTCAGCACGCCGCCCCCTACACTCACCTTGAGTGGCTTATCAATGAATCTACCGATCAATTCGATTTGGGATGGAAATTGAAAATGCATTCCTCGAGGGATTTTACTCTTCAAGAAGTGATTCCATGCGACGACGCTGTGCAGCATGTTGACATTGCACGGTATAGACAGCAGCTTGTGCATTCTATCTCAAATCGACTTACATCTGTTGGAATGCAATACAAGTAAACGATTATTGTCACCAAGTGCAATGGCAACGTGAATACCTCATTCAGGCAGTAATTCCCCAGGGGGGAGAAAGATCTACTTGCACGATGTACCACGAGACGATGGAGCGAGGGAGGAAACAATCCGGAAAAAAACCTTTGCATCCGGTAAAATCGGTTAAAACTCCATTTGAAGACTTCACGTGTACAAGGAGTAAAAAGGAGTATTGCAAAAAAAAAAAAAATAAACGGATATTGCCGTATTTCGATGCATTCTTGAGTCTTACTCACCGAACCATTTGACGGAGTGGTGCCAGACCAGGAGGAGGGTGTGTTTGAAGTAGGTACCTCAAAATAACTGCAGCCATCGTGTCCCAGCGGGAGCTACTCGTCTATACCTATGTATGCGAGCGAATTCAAATAGAATTGCATCTATGCATCGAGCTTAAGAACCAACAAATTCGTCGCATTTTAAGAACGTATACCTGGTATCCCGAGGTTAGCAAAAACAGGTATTGGTATGTGAACGGAAGTAAGGCGGAACGGCACAAAGAAAGCAAAGAGTTTCCGTTTTTTTTTTTTTGTGAGGATGAATACGTTGCATGCAAAGGTTCGGTGATTTGGCTTGGCTTCCGGCAACCTGCCAGTTGCCTGGCTTTCATGGTTTGATATATGCGTGCTCCTTTGTGTATCTTTGAATACTTTCTCGTGTATCCTTTAATTTTTTCATTGAAAGCAAATCTTTCAGTTGATCTTTGTATCCAGTCGATTTCATTCTACGGTGTAGTACTACTCCAATGGGATGATAGAAATGTGATTCGACATCACTTCAATTAGAAAAAAAAAAAAAAACGAAATACATAAGTCTAAAGTCAGTTTTTCTCTCCACAGCAACGTACCTTTCAACAGCTTCTTTGGAATAGTTTGCGTATTAGGAACTTAAAGCTAAATGTATTAAATGAATGGGGATCGAAGTCCTATCAAACACAGCTATCAGTAGCGTGAAGGATACAGTAGTTGATACCCTTTTCTTTTGAAACATTTGTTGACTTCACACCTCTCTTTTCAAAAGCTTCTTCTTTCGAAAACATATAATAAATTCGCAATACCTTTCAGCTTTTCTTATTTAAAATGATCTCTTCATTCGATAATATTAAATCAAATTGTAAACACAAGTCTGTGATTTTTTTGTTGCAAAATATTGTGAATTCTAATAAGGACTTGTAATTTTGTTAGTACCTACTACTGTTTTTTTTTTCTGAAACTCTCAAAATATGTAGGTATAGAAAATTAAAAACTTTAGTTTTTCAAATAGCATAGTTCTTAAATAAAATTAAATGTTAAAACTCTGCTATAGTATATTAAAAAGGAGGGGTGTCAATAATTGTACCAAAGAAAAGCAATAGATTTGATTATTGACAGGGAGCGTAAATAATCAATAACTGTACTTTTGACGGTGTTTTAGATTTTTGAAAAAGCCAAAATGCAACCGTCAACTAGCTATTTGGGCAATATTTTTGTTGTTAGTTGTTTAATACAAAAACTAAATTAATATGTACATGGATTAGGTATACAGGTATTTTACTAATTTTTTTTTTAAATTATTGAATTTATATTTTTTTATTTAATTGAAATATTAACTTATCAAACTGTTGCATTTTTGTTTTATAAACAAAAAACTAAAATCATTTTTTGTAGAGTGTCAACTTTTTGAGAGATATTTTTTATATAATAAAAAGTCTTTATAACACATCTGGTTTCATTTCATTTCATTTCATTTATTCAATCTACGATTTATAATCCACAGATTTCGAATATACAATAATATTATGTAATAAATAAGTTAAACATGAGTTTAGTTGTTTATAAGCGAAATTAGTCTATCCTTAAAAATATTTCTGGGCAAAAATATATCCAACTCGTAATAGAGCTGATTAAACAATTTAATACAAATTGAGATAGGTTCACGTTGCCCATACAATGTATTGTGACTGCTTTCAAATAAAAGTGGTATTGATCTAAGAGATCTAGAAGGAGCATACAAATTCAAACACTTAAGTAGCTTTCTAAAGAAGCTATACAAAAATTTGTGAATTCCACTAAGTTTGAAACAGTGGATCTAATAATAATAATAATAGTTGGCGCAACAGGTCTGTAGGGACCCAGGGCCTAGCTTCTCGCAACCATTCGTTTTGTGTGAGTTTTTAATTTTTGGAACGAATGGAAGGGATCTACAATTTTATGCCGGTTCCAAACGGGCCGATTGAGAAGCTCTTTCATGACAGTTATACTCTCGGATGTCAGACAAACAGTAGATCTGCCTTTCCAAAAACCATGTTGGTATTTACTGACTTGTTGCTTGATTGTAAGAGCGAGCTTATCTTTTACAAGGCTATCCAACATTTTCGGAATAACCGAGAGCTTAGTAATAGGTCTGTAGTTAGAAACAAGATGTCTAGTATACCCAACTTATAGACTGGATCTATGGTAGATACTTTCCGTTCATTTAAATAGATTCCCTTAACAATGGATTCATTAAACAAATCTAACAACGGAAAACAAAGTGAGCTAGAACAAAAACGTAAAACGATAGGGTAAAACCCCAAAATATCTGGCTTTCTTTTTGGTTTTAAACTATTTAAGACAATCTGATCATCACTGACGTCTAATGTGTACAACAGGGAACGGATATAGTTAAAATCAATAGAAGTTGAAGATGTTGAATTGTAAATACTTTGAAAACATTCAGCAAACATATCAGCAATACTTTTGGGGTCACTGATTTGTTTGCTATTAAGATTCATCACTGCTGGGAATCCAGTACTTTTTCGTTTGTTGTTAATAAATTTCCAAAAAGTTGTAGGCGAACTTATAAGGTTACTCTCAACCGAGTGTATATAATTGAATACTAAATTGAAGCCATTTAACTAGAAAAAGCGAACCTTAGGCAATATATAAATTTACGAGTTGGTACCTAACGAGAGCAGTAGGTAGATGTATTCATTTGATAGAAAATAAAATACAACTAAGAATTAAAATCTTATTTTAAATAACAAATTTACGTTTGATTTCGTTATGGGTGGCACCTACTGTATTCTTTACCAGTACTATTTTATAACGCTTCGTAGCTTTTGGTTTTCGCGAAATGTTTATTAAGTTCTTCATTAATAACATTCCACATCCAATAGGAACTCGTTTCCACTCTCTTCGGCGTCTTAAGCGAATTATTCACCCCTATCATCGAATACGGCCTATTGGAGATTGACTTCGCATGCTCGATTTACTTTCACTTTACATATATGTACATCGTGAAATCCGCCGGGAGAGACTTCCTTATCGACAGGTTTTTGCATTCAAAGTTGGTTCGAAAATCAGCTTTTTTTCATTAAATGGCAGCAGAGATAGGGCCAAAAAGTTAAAAATGTTTTTGGCGTACTTTTCATAAACATATCACATGGTCATCCTTCGATGCGTGCAATATAGTAGACAAGTCTACTGTTCTGTTCCGTCTTTGCACTGTCGACTATCGCAGACCTTCCTGAAAGACGCACCTGGAATGGGTATACCGCACACACCTTGAAGCAGATTTTACAACTCTCCTTAACCTCTATGTGTACTCTGGCTAAATACGATATACGAATGCCACTCACAACATATACAGGTGAAAAGCGGGCAATAAATTTTGTAATTGCCCAAGGAACTCGCCTAGAGTAACCATATACCGAGGAATATCACTCAGGGGTCAGAACGCTTTTGTGCCAAATAAATCATTTGCCCACTGCATGAGAGACGATAATAAAAAGGGTAGATGTATATCCGCATGGAGTGCGAATGTTTGCCACAGTTGGGGGAGACTCTGCTCCCCAAAAAAAAAGTCTGCAATAAAAGGGAGCGCAAAGCAATCAAAATACTTTAACACACGGGCGGGCGGAGCGGCTGGCAGTCCATGTGTGCGAGAGTATCTGTAGTTATATGAGCGCCTGGAAGGACATGAGAACAAAGTCACTCGTTTTACCATTTCACTGGCGCGGGCTATAAAAGTCGTATTCTATGAAGTGTTATATGGTGGGTAATAAAACCTCCACTGATCGTTCGAAAATAGGGAAGGTGTTCTGAGGAAAACTGTGCGTACACACGCTACAGTGTGTTGTGAAAGAAACATCGATTTGATGCGGTCTAGGTCACTTGAAAAGAAATTGCACTAGGAAGACATGCTCATGGACATGGAATCAGAAGAGCTTTGAAACGGCCTCATGGTCGTCAAAAAAAAAAAAAAAAACAGAGACTTATAAAAACACCTCGTCGATTATTTATTTCTCAAAATTGTGATGAGATTATCTAAGATTGGAGCTGCAAGCTTAACTTGGGATAGTTTTCAAAAAAATGTTGCACAAAATCCGACCACACACTTTTATTAATACCCATTCACATGTTCCGTCAGTTTACAGGACTATTCTTACACAATATAATGACAATTGGTGATAGTCAAAGCCAGACGTGAAGAGTAAAGATGTCATGGTTGCATAAGGTGGTCCATGCGTTGGGGATTTGACCAGCTTTCCCATACCTAGTATGCCGATGACCAGCAACTGCAGAGTGTGGCGAGGCGTTTGCGAATGTAAAATTAAAATAAAATATTTGGTTACTTTTTGTAACCAATTTTTGTATAGTATCTTCGTTCCAAGCACCGTATGGAATTTTGCATATTACATATAGTTTTGAGAGAATATAAGGCAAAAGTCGTCACACTAAAAAAAACCTTGACGTCCAAAGTCAGAACATTGGGTAGCCCTAAAGTGAAAAAAATCAACAGGAGAGCTCGTTTCAATAAAACAATGAAGTCCCGGCAATGACTTTTACTTACATGTTCATTGACAGACTGATTTACAGAAGACTTAAGTCACTAACGAAACAGCGGGACGCAATTTTTAACACCAAATAGGTTGACAAAAGTCAAACCGCCATTAACGCATTAACAATCATAGCGTGGCATACTACAAAGCGTTTTTTTTTTTTTTGAATCGAAAGCATTAAAAAAAATTAATAAATAATAAGTTGGTGCAACAGGTTCCTCATCCAACTCTTAAAAGGCCTTCTGAATTGAAACGCTCGGCCAGTGTATTTATGTCATTTTTATGGTTTCTCTCTCGGACAGTTAATTTTTTCCCATTTTTTCCTTCCTAAGTAGTTTAAAAAAAAAAAAAAAAAAAACACACTCAAATTATCTCTATATATATAAAATTGTTGCAAGTGCGTTGTGACTTTATAACTCACGAAGGGCTAAACCGATTTCAATGATTTTTGTTTTGTTTTATTCGTCTTCAATCAGGGATGGTTTATGAAAAAAGAAAAGTCGGAATATTCTCAACCAGTATCGTTGAAGGCACAAACTTCGTTTTTCATAGGGAAAAGCACTTTGTAAAAAAATAAAATGGGTAGAAATCGAGTAGTGACACTTCAAATACAAAAAAAAAAAATATTTTAAATTTTCAAACCAATGTTGTTGTCAATTATTTTAATTATTTTCCAAGCAAATTGTTGTTGTCAACAATTTTGAAATTTTTTTTTAAACGTAACCTACCTAATACGTTTATTTATGTTTACTATGTTACATTAAGTAAGGTTTTGAAATGGAGTAGATTTGATTTATTTCATGGTTATTGAATCCATCATTTTCGTTTGACATGTATTTTCAGGATCCTTGCATAAGTATGTGTGAGTAAGTTGAAATGTAGGGGTGATTGAGATGACATGGACAATAATGACAGGCAACAGGAGTTGTGGAGCGTTTTGAGTTTGCACGTAGGGGTTGTTACGAAAAATGAGCGAGTAACAATCGCTGTATTCTGCTTATTCGTGAGTAGGGTTATGGGGAGGGCAACTCAAAGGTACCACAACACCTTCGGTACCGGTGTAGAGAGAGCAGCGAAAAGGCTTACCAACCAAGTTGATAGGTTCGGTTAGTTTTCTTCTTGGCTGTTAAAGTTACAAAAATATCGAATAGCGGCTACGCTGCTGGAAGGTTACCGAACCGCTCATTCGGCATTGAAATTGCCATTAAACATTCAAGCGGTTGAAGAACTAATATGTAACATAGCGAAACATTCAGCAATGGCCAAAGTTTTGGTAGCAAGAAAAATTATTATCTGGGACGAATGCACAATGTCGCATAAGCGTGCGTTAGAAGCTCTGAATCGCAATATGAAAGATCTGTATAATGACGCAAGACGTTTTGGAGGTGCATTGATTTTACTCTAAATCGATTTCCGGCAAACGCTATCAGTAATACCACGATCGGCCGCTGTCGATGAGATCAATGCTTTTAAGAAACTTCAGCTGACGACATCGCACGTTTGCTAAATGATCCATCTGCCGAAGTGTTCTCCAATCAACTGCTAAGTATTGGTAATGATCATGTTCCTGTCGACGCATCGAATGGATTGATTTCGTTGTCGCGGAATTTTTGCAATTTTGTCCCAACGAAAGAGGTATTTAAGCGTCTACATAAAGTAGCATGTGAATTGTGCATGCTGGAAATTATTACTTTCATTACATTACCTAACGAATTTGGGCGGAACGAAGTTCGCCGGATCAGCTAGTTATCAATATTTTTATGAACAAGAAATTAAAACAGTGTCAAAAATATTCTATAAGCAATTTAATAAGAGGAATAAAATACATTTTTTGTGGAAGATTTATTAAGATTTATTATCATCCCAACTTAGCTTAGAATTAAACCAGATGCCGAGTTCTTAGCCTTGCCAACATACTTGATTGGATTATCTCCTAGGCCGGGGTACTAATCTAGTTCCATTCTGCCGATGACCATGCATTTCGATTTAATAGGATTAAGTTTTAAAAAGTTTTCTCGAAACCAGTTTAGAATCCTTTAAAGATCGTCTTTCATAGTCTCAGAAGTTTGGACAGGCTTACAGCTAAGGTACAGTTGAACATCATCTGTGACCCAATGAATATTGTATTACATTTGGGATATCGTTGACAAAGAGCATGAAAAGAAGAGGACCAAGAACTGAACCTTGCGGAATACCTGCCAGTATTTCAATAAATTCGGAAAAGATATTTTTGTAGAACACTGCTTGTTTTCTTTCTTGGAGATAAGAGAGAATGAATTTTGCAGCGGAATCGGAAAATCCATATAACAACTTGAGTTTATTATGTAATATTATATGGTTCACTTGGAAAAATCTAATAGTGTAACTAGGTTGTCGTCTAAAGCTTTTCGTATGTCAACAGTGGCTTTGAGCATTGCGGTTGTACAACTGTGCACTTTATTCCTGTAAGCAGATTGATTGGACCAGAGAATATTATTCCGCTGGACAAAAACTGATATCTGGTGATGAATTAGTTTCTACTCCATCACCTTGGACAAATAAGGAAGAATAGCTACAGGTCGGTAGAATTAAAGGTATTACCATTTTAACAAATGAAAAGCGAATACCATCATCACCAACTGCTTTAGTGTTAATTTGTAGTATCGCCTTGACAACGTCGAGGCTCTGTGATATTCAAAGGAGCTGTTCGGGCACTACTGAGAGGGTCATTTGATAAACATGATGGTGATTGAGTATCTGTAAATAGCCTATTGAGTTGGTTAGGCTCGAGGTCCTCATCATCCTGGACTGTTTTACGACCTACATCCAAATTTTTTCAAATCTTAGAGGGAAGATTTTCATCAAGTTGTGAGCACTGAAATATGATGAAATTGAAAAATATTTTTATTTTTCTAAGTTAACCGAGTTTTACACAAAATTGTCCTTTATTCCTTCTGTCCATGAGACGGTTTCTAGTCATCGAAATTCACACGAAAAGGTAAATTTCCCACGAATTGGCCTAAAATTGTATGTCCCTTCCATTTGTCACAAAAGTAAAAACTCACACAAAACGAAGGTTGGGGCTTATGCGAACGGTTTTCCGGAATAAAATTACGCAAAGCTTTGCACGCAAAAGACTGAAAAAGTGAGGATTGTAAGTCGATGTGATTTTGGTGGCTTAGGGATGGGCGTGCCCCTGGGTATTTGTCTTCTCTCCAACTATGCAGCCCAATGAGAAACATTTTTAGTGCAGACTTTTCGAATGCAGCCGAAAGGACTCGTTTGTAATTGTGGCTATAAATCGATGAAGTGTGCAATTTTGCTCTCAGAAAATAGAGCCTTTCTTTTTCGATTTTCGACTGGATACATTGAAAGTGATCTCAATAGAAGCTATGCAGACTTGAAAGATTCAGTTGAAACAGATGGTAGATGATGGATGCTGGAAGGAAGTGATCGCACTGATCCAGAACTGTCACAGCCATTTTTCGTATAAAAGATAAGCCATATTCCACGTCGAATGGCAACTCCCTGCTTGTCAACCCGCCTGTCTAAAAAGAAGGTTAATACGCATAAGGTACCTATACTGGCACAAAAGTTCATATATGACAAAGGAGTGCGAAATTTCACAGAAAGTTGGATACATCAACCACAAAAACAAACCTCCTATCTATTTTTTTATTATTACGATGCTTCTAGGTTATATTGTCCTCGAATCATTGCACGAATATATTTTATGATTTGCAAGAAACCATTCAAAGTCATCCTCGTGCGCACACTGACAGCCATGAAGTTTTATCGCGATCCATAAAGGCCGCCATTGGAGTGGAGTTTTTTATTTTTTCTTCTGCAACTGGTCGTCCATTCTTTTACAAAATTCTCCTAAAGGACTCTATTGTTGGGTGGGGTTTTTGTGTTTTTTTTTTTTTTTCCGCCCCGTCCTCTTGATGTCATAGTTTCAGTCGTTTACGAGTTCCAACGAAAGAGTAGAGTGGAAGGAGTGCATTGTGTGAATATGTTGCACCCAACTGGCCCATTGCTTGCACAAGCCATAAGGACTAAAGACTGCAAAATCCCTTTATTGTTGCCACTTAACTCCGCCGACTATACGAACAGGGTTTGTTGTGTATGTGTCGCTGCCGTTTATGGTGAAGCACATGACAAGGACACACAGAGAGAGTGGGGGCTGGTCGTCGAAACAATTTCAGGACAATGCGGTTTTGTCACAGATTCAATTAACGACCCTCCAAGATAACATCGATTTTGTCATCAACACGTTGCATCGCAAAAGGGTTCCGAAGGGTTGCTGAATACATGTGGTTATCCTCTAGGAAGACATTCTTTTCGATAGAAGGGTAAGTTTATTTATTTTTTTTAAATTCCATAATGATAGTGCACGCTGGTTAAATGATGGCGCATGTGAATTACTTCCTTTTGTACTTGCACACTTGATACCTACCTAGTCCTCTGTCGATCAACCAGAGTGCGAGTGTACTTTTGGAGCTGCAATTAATTCGGATGCAAGTGGGTGTGGGAAAAGTGTTCGAAAAATTTCTTCTAATTGAACAGCGGCCGCTCTTAAGGCACGTCCTTATAACATCCACCGCTGAACAGAATTTATTTATACACCAACCAATTTCGCCTAGTCGCGCAATGAATACTCGATGCTGGATGAAACATTTCAAAGGGGATTTGCACACACACATTTGCCACGTATCGTACACACGTCCTGGAGTGTGTTTACAGAGGCTGTCCCCCAAAAGAGTTGTCTAACCGCGCAACCACCAGCAATACGGTAGAATACCAACTCCAGCCAAAATCTAACGAGAATTTAAAGCCATTAAATATGCATGACGTTTAGAGAATTTAAATACTTTGTGCACACATCCCGTCTTGTCGAATGCCTTTGCCGTTTACACATTCAAGCGTGTTCAGGGGCGAAGCTAAGGCGAAGGAGCCCCAAATGAATTCGTACGAAGAGGGGGGTCGGCGGCGTGGTGACGGAGTGGTGCCTACGAGGTGAGCTACCTAATTGAACTGGGTAAACTTTGAGTCAATTTAGATGTGCAAACTAAAGCGTCAAATCTAAGAGGCGCCAAGAGATTTGCATATAACGAGTTTGTATCAACGATTCCCCTCTCATTTAATTTAGCTCATCGTTGAGCAGTGAGGGCGTGGGTCGATAGATGGCTATACATATGCAAACAGTTGTAAAAGACGCAAGCGAGTCTATTAAAAGCACGCTCATCACAGTATGTAGAGTTTGGAATTCACCTGCTTCACATATCGTCGTACCTATATTGACTGCTGCAGCTAGGGGGCAATGATTTCGTTACCGTTCCATCAAAGTGCCCTGCAAAGCGTAATAAGATACAACTTATGCCTCGGATACCCTATGTTTGCCTATAACCGAGGGCGCTATATTCCAAGGATCTGTAACTCTGTGTTTGCGGACCGAGTTTTCATGCAGCCATACTCATATCTGAATGTGCAGATGTCGGCAGATATGGCATGAAGCATGATGCATTCGCAGCTGTCTCCCCAGAGTGATTCCATCATACCTTTGGTTCTAAATTGATAATTTCAGATGTGTTGTAATTGCAGGGCTGGCTCATTTTGCTCTGCGATGTTATGCAACGAGTTGAAGCATGTGTTGGGATTGGCGCTGCTTCACCATAAGCTGTTGTCGACATGCTGAAGAGGTTGTTACGCCATGTTCAAGGCAATTATTTTCGGAGGTCTAGCAGGTGTAGAATTGCGAACTGGAGTGCGGGTAACTAGGTGAAATATGGAATTACCTAGTTGGTTGAACGCCTAAGGTGGTTTTGGCTTTAGACCTAAAAGGGACAGTTTATAATTGCCATGTTGCTCATATCAACCACGTTCGAAGTGCCAACTAATCAGTAAATTGGCAACCGTCAGAACATTGACGACCGGTTTTGGCGAAAATCTAGCAAAAGCTGAATAACGTAATGCATGTGTTTCTATTTACCATAAGATTGACAGTTCGACAGCTCCCTGATCCACACTATTCATCCTCAGGAAAGGGCTTAGTCGACTGAATGTATTGACCGGCAAAATGCCCGAAATGCGAAAACTTGAAAGATTGTGTGAAACCTACAGCCACGGAACTGTCCTTCAAAAGGCTCACAAGGCACAACATGATATTCTTTCATACGACGTAGGTACCTACTTTTTATCGATATGACGAATAAATTAACGAAAACTTTTTTACAATAATTGATGAACTGTTTTTCAATATGAAGAAAGTGCATTCATTTGGCGTATTTTTTTATGAAATATGTTCATCATTTCATCAAAATATTTCATCAATATGACGAAAACATTTATTTTGATGAATTCAGTTATTTGTTCATCCAGTTGATGATTTATTCGTCTTATTGATGCATGAAATTATTCTGCGATACTAATAATCATTTTCAATATCAAGGCTAAGTTTTTCGGAGTCACAATGGCGACATTTTCGATACAAAATTGCATATTGCCACCTAGGAAATATTTAGTGTGAAAATTAAAAATTATTATTGGTAAGGCCCATTGTATTCAAGTACGATTGCCAAGTTTTGAATTTTCATCATATTGATAACGGCGTTCTTCGTATTGATGACGGCTTTCATCATATTGATGAGCGTGTTCATCAAAAAACAGACTTTAATTTAAATTATTGACAATTTTGATGGTGAAGCGTTGTTCTTATAGATGAACTGATTCGTTATAATGATGAACAAAATTAAATGCACCGTTATATTCATCATATTGATGAATGGAATAATCATATTGATGAATTACTCTTAACGTTTTATTCAATGTGATATACAGACTGTTAGTAAATGTAAGCTGTACGTGTACACATACGAAGTTTTAATATGTGTGAATAATAATATGACATATATGACAAAGTCCATCAAGCGTAAATCATCTACACAGAGTAGCATAGAAAAAAAAAATCGTCAATGGTTTAACGATGAACAATGAATAGGTACATTAAAAGAGTCGAGATTTCTAAGAGTGATTTAGAAATTTCATCGTATAGATATATGTTTATTTTTTTTAATAGATCTTCCCACAAAAGTATATTCATTTCTATCTTAAACATTGTATTGTAACTAAATGGTTTGCCCTTGAATAAAGATTTTAATTAGCTTTTACTACGGTACAGTAGATAAAATTGAAAACAATTAATGAAGTACCTATATGGAAAATTCAATAAAAACAGTTCATATATGAAAAGCTATAGTCTTATTCCGATTTTTCACGTTATATAAAATGTTATCATATATACATTTAAAGTATTTATTATGTATTAAATCTGTAGAATATAACTTATATTTTTCGAAGGGTGCTATGTCATAGATATGCACAGACAGAGGGGTTAACTAACCACTTTTGTTTCAACGATGTAACTATGTAAACGAACGTTTTTCGACATAAATTATTTGCTCTTAATTTTAACAGCGACATAAAAATTTAAATCATGAGTAAAACTTTTTTTCAAAATTGCGTATTTTTTCGATATCGAAACACTTTTTAATTTGTAAAAAACGTAAATATTGAAAAGTGTCGCAGGTGCTTTTAGTATGCATACTTATAAAGGGTAGATAGGATGAGTAGCATTAATTAAATGGAAATAGAGCTACAATTATCATGAATTTTTTTTTACCGATTTTCCCTTGGTACAAAGTATTGCCAATGAACTACAATGTTATGTTTACCTTATTATGTCTCTTTTAAGAAAGGATGTAGGTATAGGCGCATGTTTAGATATTTTCAAAATCAATTTAATATTATTTGCTAACCAAATTTTGTTACGTGCATGCTCTCTGAGGCTTTAAAATTATAAAATTCAGGAGAATGGATCAATTAAATAATGACAATGACTGAATAACAAAAAACGCAAGACACATTTCAAACACAAATGTACATACACCCTGTACCCATAACTCTGTACCCATGGCTTGCAAATGGCCTTTTTCTGTTTCTAACTGGGATCCATTATCAAAAAAAAAGAAAGTTCCTGGAAAAATTAAAGTACCTTGCTCCGAAATAGAATTCAATATTATAAATCCTCAATTTGTCTACAGGCGTGAGTTTTTGCCACTACAACTTGTTGACATTCGTGGTAAAACTGATTTTCGTTTGAATATTTTCCTTTCGGATATGAAGAAATTCAATTATTAAAATCGCATAATATTGCTACCATTACCATTTCCATGACATTAACTTTATTTAGGTATTTTATCATTCCCAGTAAAGAGGGAAGGTTATGTGTTTACGTTTTATTTGGTATCAGTAGTTCTATTTCACATTTTCTTTTTCATGTGAACCAGTTTACAAAACACATGAAAAACAAATTTATAGTCTGCATCAAATTTGTCAACATGATGAACACATTCATCACATTGATGAAATTGGAGGGCAATATTGGTTCATCACATTGATGAATTTTTCATAACATTGATGAACAAAGTTGATGAATGATGAATTCTTTTTTCGTTCATCATATTGATGAAATCCGTTTCATAATATCAATGAAAATGTTCACTGGACTAAAATTGATGAACTTTTCCATGAACCTTTTTTCATGATGTACCTACCTTTTTTTCAGAACTGTTTTATTACCTGTCACCGGTCGCTTAAATTATTTTATCTGATAAAGAGGGCAAAAACTGTAAACAATATAAGCTACATTCATTTTTCAACTTTAAAGAAGTAATGCACCTTGCATCAGCTCTAGAGTGTAACTGTTGCATCTGAAAAGCGATATCTCATAAAAATCGCATTTCTTTCAACTCAAAAATCAAGTTCTTTGTAACCAAGGAAAGACTGCTTTAGACCTGGGTAAGCTCTGTTCTACGAACTGGAAGCATTAAACCTTTTGAAAAGTTCTTCGTAAAACACTTGAACGCGTTTACGTTGAAGACGTGAATAGGGACTTCCAATATTGAAAGAAAAAACAACAGCGTTTGTGGACTACTAGAACGTCGGCGTCGGTCAGCAGCTTCTTCCATTCTAACGCGCAGAAGATGAAGAGATCGGCTAAGTTGTTGCGCTGAAATAGAAAATGACCCCGACATACCCTAAATGCACTCGCAGTGGACTACAGATAAGGACCGGCCAAACTGGGAGGTTACTTCAGGCTCCCGCCCCGAACTTCACCGCCTTTCTACAGTAGGTAAGCTCAAAACCGTCGAAGCATCTTCCCTATAGCTAAAGCAATCAAATCTTGATTGCAGAGCTCGATTGTTAGCATTTTCCGCACTTCAGCTGAAACATGTTCGCAATGCAAATCTGTTCAACATGAACAAACTTTCCAGCAAGTCTGGTTACCAAACTACATAGGGTGATGGCCCCTAAGTTCAGCCCCCTCCAGTAGTCAGCCGCTGACATACAAATCACAGCGCAATAGTAAATGGTTTTGCCTTTCTTCCAAACAAAAAATATTACTCTCATGGGTAACACTTCTTCTCGCTGTGTGCAAAAAATTAAGACAATACACTTGTTACTTCGAGCGTAACAAATATAAGTCTGCTTACAGTTTTCATAAGTGCAGGATACGAGTGGTTTACCAAAAAAAAAAATATTTGAAGTGACTTTGTAAAAGTGATATAATTACGAATATGCTGAAGGCATGTGTAGTTTATGATTATTATTATGATATTAACACTTTATTGATCTTTTTTGTTAACTTAAAATGTTAAAAATATTTTCTGTTAAATAATTAAGAGGGGGGCTGACCTTATGAGACATTATTTGTATGATTATCCTAAGCTCAGCCCCCCCGGCTGAGTATGCAAAATGAATGGAAACTTCAATCAGTATTGATTCTCGCAAAAATTTCGATAAAATTTCTTTGATTTCCAGTAGTCAGCCCCCCTGTACATTTACTTGAGAAATGGGGGCTGACTATGAGAGACACGGTTCTTTTAAACGTTCTCCAGTCGTCAGCCCCCCCTTCTTATGAAAATTTGTAAATTACATTGGGGCTGACTACTGGATACTTGCGTGGCCGACTACGGGAGCTGAGGGGGCTGACCACTCGCAACTCATACCTTTTTCACTTATTTTGCAAATAGTTTGCATTAGGTAGTTCATATCCCTAATAAGCTTAATATTTTCCAATCCACAGACTTCAAACATTCGGAAAAGCCAAATACTTGATTAAATAGTTGAAAAATGTATTTTTAAGGACCAATCAAACTCAAAAAAAAAGTTAAGGGGCTGACTACTGGTGCCATCACCCTATAGCACGATGTTCGCAGTTCACAAATAAGAACTCAACGCCCAAGGAAATCTTTACCAAAAAAATATTCCATTGGTGTCCACTGTCTACCTATCTGCATCCCAAATACAAATCGTGATTTCAATTCCATCTTTTTGTTCCCCCGTTCGCAGGACTCACCATAAATTACACTGCATTTAGTACAGGCGAGAGATTACCTCTACCATCCTTCCGCAGGAAAAAAGAAAAGATTTCGGAATACAAACTGAAAATTTATGCGGAAGCATCCCGCCTTCAAAGTAATAATGTGCAATGAAAAGGGCAACCAAAATAAGAACAAGGGAAAAAAAGTCCATCCCAACACCCTCATCATGGGTAGGTACTATATATACATAAATCTGTATATATATGTGAAAACAGAAAAGAAACGAAAAGATCCTGTGGCGTTGACTTGCTCTCTAGTTAATGTTGAAATTCCGATCAAAACCCCCACCGCCGGCGCACGGATTCAAATAAATTTACGCTTCAATTCGAATACAGAAAGAAGACTCGTGTCTGGGATAATACTAATACCCACAGCCATAACGCTCCGGAACCGTAGGAAATACAAATAAAATAATATATCTCCAGTTGCACTTAAAAAAAAGAGGATACTACAAGAGTAAAAGTAACAGTAGCAGCACTGTGCCACTGTCCTCGGTGTGTGCGTGATATATCTGTTGATGGAAATATGTGACAGCCCAAGCATGTAATCATCATCGAAACGACGGCGAAGAAGAAATGTGCACCACCACCGAGAAGCGAGAACATCCGTACAGAAGACATTCGCTCCTTCATGGGGTGTGGTAAGAAAAGCGGCACGGCAGCGGGACACATAAAAGATTCCCTTCGCCTGGCGCTAGGAATAAAAATCATTTGTCAAGTTGTCAGGTTTTGTGGCAAAAGCATTCTTAATAGATGTGAATGCGAACAACCACCGCCCACCCACACCCCCGCATCACAGGATTCTATTGTTAGTTTTGCATGTGATATTTTTGTCTTCATATCACACATGTGGAAACGTTCCTCTTGTCCTTTTTCCTCTCCATAGCAGGAAGAGTTGAATGGAAAAATATAAATGTTTCCCTATTCTTATCGGATATTGTTCCGGAAGAGAAAGTATGAGGTTTTTCTTAAGCTCCTTGTCCGAAATGAAATGGAACTGGCTGGCATCATACGCCAACGCAGGGACGTGAATGTGATGTGGATGTCTGGTGCATACTAACAACTTGTGTGTTTTTATCAAACAATGAGATGTAACACAGTGTGCGCAAGGAAATGTCCGCAAAGTGCATTCAAGTTGGAGTTTTGTGCTTTTCCGGTTTGATGGATGGAAAGATGAAGCTTCCTGTTGTCCCATTCAGAGAAGTGATGCATAAGAACTCTGGAGTGGCCTGAAGCACTTCCGACCTATTAAGCAGGTACTACAATCTTGACCCAAATCGTATTCCGATTCTTTAGGGCTGCAGGAGACTAGCGGTATTGCACTTAAAAGGATACGTTAGGTTCAGGTAGATATACATAATATGTACTTGGTGTAAAGTCCGGTACAGACTGGCACCTCGAAAGTAAGTCAGCGGTGAAAGAAGCGATGGGCGGGTTATTTATTATGCTGTTAGTTGTGATCAAGAAAGTTATACTTTCTGGGTAAAGCCGATAAAAAAAAACGCCAAGGGCTGTGACTTACAACGCTCTGAAGAGCTTAAAAGGCGTTGTGGTACAGGGTTCGCAGTTTAGGAGTCAAGGGAATAATACAGCTAGTAATTTGCGATTACAGACATCAGACATACAGTTTATAGCACCAGATTCTGGACTAAGAACCGAATCACTCCAAAACTCAAATCGCAGTATAAATGTAGTTAGGCTTTTTAAAAAAAAACGCTTAAAGCTAAATGCGAATCACCACAAGGGTAAGACAGATGTTACTCGACGTAAATTCGAATAAATTAGACAGTACGCACTAGCATAGGGCTTTCGAAAAGAGTAGCTCAATAGTTAGCGTGCTGATCAAGGCTTCTAAAGATCGAGCCACAAATTTCATTTCTATGTTTTTTCGCGAACCTCTGGCAAGCATTCGAAATGTTTATAAGTGTCATAAAAAAGTCTCTCGCATTGAATCGATCGGACTCAGCTTAGCCCTAAGGAGAGAAGTTAGTTAACCTAGCCTAATCTATGGGAACCAACTGTCAACTATTTTTATTTTTAGCAAGGTTTTGGTCATTCGGTATAGGTTAGGGATGTTACGTGATAACCGTCTCGTAGTATAAGTACAGACTGATAGCCAGCATCGGTTTACAAACTTTAATGGACGGATACAAAATTGACAAATTTGACAACCCTGCGAACCACTTCAAGTTCGAAAGAATGACGTTGGAAATTCAAAACTAAAGGCAAGCCAACAGCAGGGCAACAATCCTTACAAGTCTGAGCACTTTTATTTATCATAGCTTACTCTGATGAAATTGACATCAGCAACCTTCCAATCTCAATCGCCGAGAGACATTTTTCTGTTTTGAAGGGGTTGATGAAGTCGATATCGTCCACATACTCTAGCATTCAGCCCGTGTACTCTTTATTTTCTCAGCGCAATGCGACACAGTTGGACCGCAGTTTCGTCCGATGAAGCTTTGAAGTAGCTTTGAAGTCGGTTAATAGGTGGTTATAGTCTCAATCTTAACTATGCAGTTCTTCTTGTACCAATAGGTGTTCATGAATTGGAAGTCACCTTTTCGAGCTATTAAGCTGGTAATCCGCTAACATCCGTACTTGGTCTGATGTGCTTCATAAAGCCTACCAAGACAGTACCTCTACAGTAGATCATTGAATCTTATAAATTTTCTCAGTCCCGCTAGCTTACACCATAATCAAAACTTTAATAAAGACATTTGGTGTTCATCGACTTGACAGAAGTTCCCTTCTTGGCCTGCCACTATCTCTACTAAGTTGCTGCTGAAGAGGGGTTTGTTCTCCTCAGTTCTTCCGGCTAGAAAGTCTTGCGTCGGATCTACAATTTTACGCCGAGTCCAAACGGCTAATTGAGAAGCTTTTTCAGACGTTTGTCAGACGTTCGCGAGAGGTGGTGCAGTAAAAAAAACCTGAGTTGGAATTTGGGATTTTGCGGGATTCGAACTTCGGACCCCTCGCTTAGTAGGCTTTCCGTTCAACAGTTATCCTTATAAATTTAGACAGTCGCAAGCCCGGATAGAAGAGACTAATAGAGGAAAACTGATAACGGGAACGTTCAAGTATCAAGTTGATTGGAATCGGTCATATGAGCTGTTTCAGTTGACGTTTGTAGATGGCTAGCCTACAAATCTAGTCAAGAAATTCTTGACCTAGAACTAAGTTGACAGTTCGTGGGTATGGTTGACGTCGACTTAAGATAACTAGATTCTTGAATGTGCCCAGTAAAAATTTACCACAGTGGCGGCTTTGACAGTTTTATGACGGAAAAAAAACAGATCCCATTGTCCACCTTTTAGGTGAAGACTGTTATTTGGCGCTGATTGTCTGCTATATCAGAACAGGAACTTGTGTGTCAGCCCGTAGATTCCCAACATCCAAATTTGTCGACTTGTCAAACTTGATAGCCAATTTACATTTGCCTGCTGCACAAACCTACATACGAACTGAAAAGCACTTTCCAGTCATGCATTCGCCCACAAATTAGTATCGCTTTATAAAGAAGCCTATCTTCCAGCTAAAGGACCTGCTAACGGTTAAAAGTGCAGTTAAATCGGTTTTTAATCGCATCGCATTAGCAATAAATCGCAGAAGACTGTATGTATAACAAAAAATTGAAATCCTCAAAAAAGCACCACAAATACATGTCACCGATATAAATGTGAAATCTGCTGACAGTGCTCATTCCGCAGTCTCCATGTCATTCATTAAACATGCGTCACTTACTATAAAGCAAACACAAATTGGCCATGCGACCGGAACGTGATATTGGGAATTGACTTTTCAAAATTACACAGCTCGGTTTGGTATACAAAGATCTCTGGCTGACGAAAATCATGTAGCCTGTCAAAATCATTAAAAATACATTCAAATGTATCACGCGACAAAAAAAAAATATGTCACCTGTCAAAAAGTCTGTTTGGATGCAAAAACTGCAGTCAACGAAAAAACTGGGTATGTTCTTTTTTTGTTAACTCGTTTTGATATTCAAAGTGCGGACACGAATGACATTGGTTTCTCCCCATTACCCCATATACAGTTCGTTTTGGGCAAAATCATTTTTGACACTTCTGCCGAGTGGTAGGACGACGAAATTGTACAATTTGGAAATTCAATCGAATAATTGCATTGAAATGGGTTTGGTTGGTGAGCATGAGCGCGGTAGTTGTGGTGGCGGAAAGGTGCGAGTGCAACAGGCGAGTATAGTTTTTAAATAATTAGGTACTCTGTAGCAAAAACGGGACTGCTGAGCGTAGTTTGAGGTGTGCAATGGGCAAGAGAGTTCTGTAACCGAGCTAGAGGTATAGTGTGACACAACCTCAAATGGTTATTTCTGATGTAGTTATGTTGATAGATACTGTACATTTGCTACTCGTTTTTGTTGCGGTTACCTACATGTAAGGAGCTTAAAAAGTGCTGACAAAAAATCTCACTTAATGTTTCCCAGATGTTTTTGCTTTATAAAAGGATACGATCGACAACTTTTAAGTTTTCGTGACTTGGTTGCTGTGGCAGTGGTTTATCCTGTTCAACTCAGTTTTGTGTGGAAACTTGTATAAACGGATCGCACATAATCGCTCTGCATGCGTTTTCAGTTTATATTTCACTCCTGTAGAGATAACTTAGACGCTCGATATAGCGAACTAATAAAAACCACGCCGGTTGACTGAATCGAAATTGTTCACGTGAGATACATAAGCTTTAGTTGATATAAAAAAAATCTAACTATACTGAGATTTTCACAGTTCACTGTGTTCACTGATTTACTGTATTGGATAGTTCGCTATACAAAGGTTCACTATACCGAGCGTCTACTGTATAAGAAAAGGAAGAGTTTTCCAAGTGCCACTTTATGACTCTTTTCGATATTTTTTTCACCTTCTTCCTTTGGTTTCCATACGACTGCTCAAGTTTTTTCGATCCCATGCTGTAGTAGGGTAATTAGCACAAATCCTTGTTGGAGTCCTGTGTTTGAACTTTAAAATGGACAATCCATAAACCGTGACAACATACAACACCGCGGTCTTATTATTGCAATGCATTTACTTAAACTATATAGCCGGGCAATATTCCAGCAGATTCGATCTCAGAGGCTATAAGTGGGAGGTTGATTATTTTTGGTCACCCTGTGTCTCCCGAAGACAATCTGTCTACACGATCATGCGGCATTTATTATTAGGTGTACGCAAAAATAATTCTCCCAAAGAATGCCCGGTATAAAATGTTCTGTTCACTTTATGTGGTATCACAATGGACCTTCAAGTCTTGTTCTAAGTTCTTCAAGACAGCAACCTTACCTAATACCTAACCAAGGCTTGCCAAACAGCTCTGTTATAGCTGTATTGTATTTTAGTAGAAATGACCTCAGATCCGAGAGTATAACAGTCCTGAAAGAGCTTCTGAATCGGTCGTTTGGAATCGACCTACAATTATAGATCCCTTTCATTCGTTTCAAAAATAACCAAATCACCCAAACGAGTTGTGAGAAGCTATAGGACCTAGGACTAGGATCCATACAGACCCTACAGGATCAGAGCTGATAAACTTTGATAGTTTGGAGTGAACCCAGTCCAAAACTTACTCTCTCTAGTTCGCCCAGTTCTAAGCTGTTCTCCAATAACGCAATCCGATTGCGATTGCCTTTTACATGTCGAAGCCACTTGATGTGAGGTTTGCGAAGGTCGGAGCATTTGTGCCCATAATCTCTTAATGTCCAAGGCATCCTCTACAGCTGGTGTGGACTTTTTTTTTAACTAGTAGATTGATCTCGCTGATGTATACAGCTCATAATAGCTCGTCGTTGAATTTCCTTCTTCTAAGTTGAACGGAACTGAGCATTTGACGGAGGATGTTTCGACTAATGATATCTTCATCAGCTCCAAATATAGTTCAAGCCTTAGCGCCATAACTCGGGACCGGGACGATAAAGGTCTAATGGAGAATCTCCTTACCCCAAGAAACAGCGACCAAGCGCATGCTGACCCACTATAGAGCAAAAGTCGGAGGCAAATTTATAAAGCTTTATATTAAATTTTTTATTAAAAATAGTTCTGAAATTTAAAAAATCAAAACAGCGATTGACAAGAGATATTCTTCGTTTTATTTCTGCTGAGATGTTGCGCCGTACTAATAAAAAATTAATAATAAATGAAAAAATGTACGGAAGCTCACAATTGAAAAATTTTATTCAATGTAAATATAGTACATAAATAACTTAAAAAGTTTCTGAAATACATCAAAAATAATTCAGTTTTGAAAACATAAAGAATAAATCGGCATCATTCTGTAGCAGTTACGTGGCTAGAGGCGAATGATCCTTTAAGTAAAAAAAATGAATGGAAAATACAGCAACAGTGAACTGCTTAAATTTAAAGTCGAAACTAAAAATGTTTATTGATAAGGCCCGTTGTCTTCCGAATTTGAAAAAGAGACGGGGTAGACACACGGTCTTTTAGAATGTTTTCGAAAATCCCTCATACTCTATATCGCAAATGCTTGCATACCCGAGTGGGCTGATTTCGGGCAAGTTTCGATGATCGACGTTCAATAAAACGAGCCCTTTTTCAAAGCTAAGCGTTGCCTTAGAGACGATACATTTCTACAATCCGGTTTGCACAAGTTTTACCCAAAAATTGCTTCCGTTTAGTTGGGAAGTCGTTGGCTTACCGTCGAGTGCCCTCGTATATCCGCAAAGTACAATCGACAATCTCACAATCCACTCGCCCAGCAAATTGTTATCATCTTGTTACCTCGATCCAATTATACGCAAACCCATCCAACAACACCAGCTCCTGCCCCACCATAGATATCTCTTATACACCACCCTCTAAATTGCGACAACAGGACGAGTACAAAACATAAGTGTTTGTCTGTTGCGCTTCTACGAGTGGCGCGTACTTGATTGTGGCGAAACCTGAAGCGCTCACCACTCGGCTCATCTTACGCGACAAAACTCTCAGAATTATGGCACAGCAGCGACACAACTCCGACAGATATGTCAATTAATTACTAGGAGCAAAGGAAATTCCAAAGCAATTAACTCCAGCCGCAGTTTGATGTAGGTAAGGTATGTATAGAATCCAACGGAACCGAGTCAAGAGCGTGCAATTATATTCTGGAAGAGCACTTCATTGCGATGGAGGTGTTGGTTGTGCCGGCAAACACTCAACGCAATGTTTTGAGGTCGTAAATGTCCAGGGTAGGGGGTCGAAGGAGACCGCTCATCGTAATGAAGAATCACGCAGGGACTTCAATTTCAATTCGAATGTCTCGTGTTTTTACGATCCAAATCGATGAGAGGGGTGATTGTGCTGTGCGACCTGCGAGCTCCTCCCCCATATCAGTGAGTGTGGGTGCAAAAGGTTAACAGTTCACTGTCATCGTCGAGTGGTTATTAAATTCGAATTAATGTCATTAATGGTGTAGTATGGATTTACGCTCAAAAATGAAACACGTCCGATCTGTTCTCGTTGTGGCGTGAGACTGCCTCTTCTTTATTTTTACTTATTCTATTCTACTTATTCTACGTATTTAAGTCTAAGTGTGCGTGTGCTACAGAGCACTTACAATGCACATCACAGTTTATGTGTGTTTATTATATATGTGTATAAATAACAGCATGGTGATTCGATAATGCGACTATATAGATAATATAACAACGGGTCGGGAATATGACAATACTACTACAACTCGGCCTTCCTGACCTTTAAGATCACCTGATCTTCCGGTTTACAATTTTTTTTTTTTTTTTTTTTTTTATTATTTTTTTTTTTACTTAACCACGGTTTCATGTTGCCGACCGCCCATACTCCTTGGTAAGGTAACCGTGATTGTTGAAAACCATCAACATCCTTCAACAGATATCTATCGTTTCGTAAAATCTTTTCAACTCGATAAGGTCCTCTAAATTTCGGAATTAGTTTTTTTGACGCTCCAGGATGTGAGTCGAAATTTTTCACCATGGCATAGTCTCCTACCTCATACTTCGTTGGTTTGCACCGTTTTTTGTCTACATACTGTTTGTTATAGGCCTGGGATTTCTTTTGTTCTTGGACTGCCCTGGTGCGGATCTCTTTTAAATTTCGTACTTTTCCTGAATTCAACTCTTTTAAACTTTCCTGCAGTTTGTCTGACCATTTGCCTTTCTGACTCACCCCGAACAGCATTATGCTTGGATGCTCTTTTATGGTTCTACCTATCGTGTTATTTAGCGTGTGTTCAACTTCTTCTAAAACGTGATCCCAAAACACTCCTTCTTCTGGTTTGACTAACTTAGCTATCATTGGTCCCAAGCTCCTGTTTACTCTTTCTACTTGCCCGTTTGCTTGCGGGGAACCTGTCGCGACTTTTATGTGCTGGACGCCTTCTTTTTCCAAAAAATCTTTAAACTCTGTGGAAGTGAAACAACTGCCCCTGTCTGACACGACATACTTTGGTCTACTATACGCTCTGAAATAGTCTGTTAACGATCGGTTTACTTCTTTTGTATTTGTGGTCTTTGTTGGGTACAACCTTACGAACTTCGTAAACGCGTCTATTACCACCAGTATGTATTTTTTAGCCGATCTTGAATTGTCAACTGGGCCATAGTGGTCTATGTGGACTACCATGAACGGTTTTTCTTCCTTTGGAATGTTGTTAAGAAATCCCTCTTCGCGACCCTGCTTCGCTGAAAAAGCGATGCATTTCAAACAGTTTTTTATGTGTGTACCTATTTTTTCTCTCATCTTGGGAAACCAGTAACTTTTCGATATTAATTCTAATGTTTTGTCGGTCCCTACATGGCCTACTTCGTCGTGGTATTTGTATAACACATGGTTTTCCATTTCTGTTGGTACATAAAACACTACACTACTATCATTTTTCTTCTTATACACCACTCCGTTTCTCATCTCGTACAACGAGTGTTCTGATCTCTCCAGTAACTCCTTAATCCTAACTATCTTGTCGTCCCTTCCTTGGCATATTATCAGGTTTTCTTCAAAAGTATTTGTTTCGATCGTCATTATATTTGTTGACCTACTTAGCGCGTCGACATGCTGCATACGAGTACCTGCCCTGTGTTCTAGGATGTAATCATAGTTTTGTAGCTCTAACGCCCATCTGGCGATCCTGGGGTTGAGTTCTCTTTTGTTTAAAGTTAAGGTTAACGAGTTACAATCAGTTACTATTTTAAACTTCTTGCCCTGTAGGTAGACTCTAAAACGGCTTAAGGCGCTAATAATCGCAAGTGTTTCTAATTCAAAACTATGGTATTTTGCTTCCGACTCGGTTGTCCTTTTGGAGAAATAAAAAACTGGATGCAGTTTTCCGTCCTGCTTTCGTTGTAGCAAGATCGCCCCAAACCCCAGTGCGCTGGCATCACAGTGCAGCTCGGTTTCGTCTTTCGGACTATACAATGCCAACACTGGAGCTTCTATCAATTTGTTTTTTAAAATCTCAAAAGCTTCTAGCTGTTTGTCACCGAACTTGAATTCTCTATCCTTTTTAATCAAATCATACAACGGTTTTGCTATAGTCGAAAAATCTTTAACGAACCTGCGGAAATATGAGCACAAACCTATGAAACTTTGCACCGCGTGAGCCTTTTGGGGAACCGGAAAATTTTTTATAGCTTCAATACCCCTATCGTCTGCTTGTATGCCCTCTCCCGTGATCGTAAAACCTAAATATTTAATCTTGCTTTGAAGAAACTTGCACTTATCTATCCGTAGCTCCAATCTGTTGTCCACCATTCTTCTCAAAACTTCAGAGAGTATCCTAAAATGATCTTCATATGTTTTTGTAGCTATCATTATATCATCTAGATAAACTATAACCTCGTCGTTTCTAATCATGTCAGCAAATATTTTGTTAATGTGTCTCTGAAAAGTTGACGGAGCATTCTTTAAGCCAAACGGCATTCTCAGAAACTCGTATTGTCCCAGCGGTGTTATAAAGGACGTATATTTCACCGCATCTTCGTGCATGTATACATGAAAAAATCCGTTTTTGAGATCTAATTTAGAAAAAATTGTTTTGTCTACCAATCTGTCTAACAAATCATCGATTACTGGTATTGGGTAACTATCTTTTGCTGTCGCCTTATTTAACGTACGAAAATCTATGCACATCCTAAGCTCTCCAGTCTTCTTCTTAACTAAAACTATCGGTGAAACGTATTCCGACTCACTTTCCCTAATATATCCTTTACTAAGATACTCGTCCAGTAACGAGCCAAGTTCGTTTTTCTCAGCGTACGACAACCGGCGTGGTCGACAATGAAAAGGTTTTACGTCGTTTAATGTTAAGTTCATTTTAGTTTTAATTACCGGTTCTGCAGGGCGATCGGCAAAAAGATATTCGGTCTTATATATCTTCTTAAGTTCTTCTTTACGTGCATAACTTACATCTTCGTCAATCTCTAATTCTAACTTTGAGCTCAAATTATCTTCGCAGTCTATTAACATAAATTGTTTTTCGAAATCTTCACTTTCATTTTCTACTACATCCGTAACCGTATTATTTTCTAACTGTGACACTAACTTAAACTTTCCATTTCTGAGAAAGTCTCTCCCCAAGATTGCCTCATAGCCCGTGGAATTGTCGTCCATTACCCTCAGACTTACGTTTATTGCAACTTCTTTATAAAAAAACGACACAAGACAGTCTTCCATATAACTTTAACAAACTTTTATTTATGCCGAAATATTTTTCTTTATTTTTACAGCGCCATACTGACGTTCCGACTGGTATACACGAATTTTTGATTAGGCTTATTGGGCTTCCGGAATCTATCAGGCAATCTAAGGGAATACTACTATTATTATCAGTAAATTTAAATTCTAAACATCTTACATAATCTTCCGACTCTTCCTGTTTGGACAACTGGTGTACCGCTGACTTCCTTTCAGGGCAGGTTGACACTTTGTGTCCCATGACACCACAGGCGTAGCACGCCCCGTACTGTCTTTTCGGTTTAGAGCAGACATTTGCCATGTGTCCTACCGAGTTGCAATTGTAACATCGTACTGCGATCCTTTGTGCTATCGTTTGTCTACCTGTTACACTATCTGTTGTCGCTCCTGTCTGCCTGTTTTGTGACGTACTCGCTGTCAGTCCTGTCTCCGTCTTTCTCTGTGTGATTTTGTTGAACGCCCTTAGTAGGTCTGCCTTCGTAGTATACCCCTGCACATGTGCGTATAGACGCATGTTGTCGTCTGAAAATCCCTCGATCGCGTATTCCATCCATTCTTCCTCGTCCATCTCCAATCCCGTTGCCAGTCTCGATTTATCGCGGAAATATTCCGCAAAGCTTTCGTTTACTTTCCACTTTCGGCTCTCAAAATTTTTTCGTATTTCCATCTTATTTTTCTTCGTACCAAACACTGCTTGCAATCCAGTCGCTAGGCTGTCCACATCGTCTCTCAGAAAATTCGGCTGTCCGTGCAACCACTCTTGCGCTCTACCCCTCAATTTTGCGATGAAGAGTGTGTGCAAGTTTTTTTTTTCCACGTTATAGACGTCTTCCACGTTTTTCAGTTGTGCTAGCCAGACATCCACGTCAGATCCGCCATCAAACTCCGGCAGCATTTCTTTCCAGAGATTCAGTTTTTGGATTATGTCCAGCTCTCCTGTTGTCACCGCACTATCTGTTTTTTCTTTCCCATTTTTCATTCCCGTTTCTCCTGTGTCCATAGACTTAACGATTTTTTGTAGCACTTCATTTTCCCTCTTTGTGACTTCCACTTCCCTTCTTAGTAGTCTAATTTCTCTTGCCATCAGTTGTTCTGTCGTTTTGTTTTCTTGTTCTTGTTCTTGTTGTCTTTCTTCTTCTTCTTGTACGTTATCTGGTCTTTCTCCTCGCTCGTCTGCTGGTACGCCGTTGAGGCGAACAACCAAGGTGGCTTTGTTGCCGTTGCTTGGCATACCCAGCTGCTGCAACCAGTTTCTCAACTCTGCAACGGTGAACTCGTCTGGATTAATGGTCGGGTTTTTCATTGCAAACGCAGAGCAAACAACAAAGCACAGAAAGAAAAAAAAATTATTTTTGGTGGCACGACACGACACTTTTTTTTTTCAGCGAGTGGTGGCACGACACGAGTTTTCTTTTTACTTTTTTTCACTCAAGCGAGGGGATGCTACGGTCTGGTCTGTAAATTTTTTTTTTATTGTTTGTTCACTGATCCCACTTCTGAGGATTTGTAGTATGGATTTACGCTCAAAAATGAAACACGTCCGATCTGTTCTCGTTGTGGCGTGAGACTGCCTCTTCTTTATTTTTACTTATTCTATTCTACTTATTCTACGTATTTAAGTCTAAGTGTGCGTGTGCTACAGAGCACTTACAATGCACATCACAGTTTATGTGTGTTTATTATATATGTGTATAAATAACAGCATGGTGATTCGATAATGCGACTATATAGATAATATAACAACGGGTCGGGAATATGACAATACTACTACAATGGGGAATTCCAATTGCAGAAGACATCTGTGGCGGTGTATTGCGTGACACCCACAATGCGTGGAGTACACACAAAGGGAAAACATTCGTAAACACGTCTTAGCTAATGGCAAAAGGAATTAACCCTAAGCACCGGAGATTTCGTTTTGATGTTTTAATGAATACGAATTACGATTCCATGCCTGTGGAGGCGTAGCGTCGCCACCGCTGTCGGCGTCGTAGCCGCTGCCCACGTCGTCGTTCGATAGCAATCATCAAGTTCGAGTAGTGAGAGGATAGTAATTCCTTTTCAAGTGATAATAGAATTTGAGATTTTCGAAAATTACCCCCAGGGATTCATTTTGGCGTTTGGCGGTAGCGATTTCAATTTTCATCACTTGATAAAAGGTTTTCGCGGGGATTTTCGTTGCGACTGAAATTGATTTTAATTCAACTTAAGTTGTAACCTTTGATGGGGGAGGGTGGGCGGCGGGGGAGGAGGTTGTTTGGTTGGCGGATTTTCATTCTATGAATGCTATTATCCAATCGCCTGGGTGAATACAGATGCTGTGCAAACAAGCGATTGTAGTCCAATTAAATGATGTGGGGATTTGTTTTCAACTAATTGACAACTTCAGCTTGTATCTTTCGACGTTGGATTTTTGGATAAAGGAAGCTTGTACGTAGATATTACATTGGAGGCGTTTTGCTGATAAAAGAGCTTTTGCTACTAGTTTGTTGATATAGCAACGGGGCTGTGGTTTATACCATTTATTTCCTGCAAACTCTTCGGTTTGGTTAGCGGGGACTTTCCTGTGAAAAGCGAACCTATTCCACTTTAGCATCGCTCCAAAATGCCTATAGGTGTACATAACTTAGATACTAGCTGAGCCGCTCTTGCTTCAAATTCAATCCTCAATAAGGAATAGGTAGATACTTTAATCGTCTCCAAATTCGACTAAATAAGAATCTGCTTAAATAGCAGCGTCGTCTTTTAGAGAGTGGATACCGTCAAAATGTGTCCTTTGTCTCAGTCGTGACATTTTGGTAGGCGACTGCGAAAAACGGAGTAAGGTTCCTACAGTCGTTTTCCAATTAACTTTGGGACAAACATCTTAAAGTCGGAAAAAGAGAGATATAGGTAATCCTCTTTATTTTATCCCCCATCGGGCCATGGGCGATGAAAACGTAAAATTTACTTCGCAAGATTTGGAATTAAACGTACCTATTGATTATCTCCATTCTCAATCTCCCGATATTTTTTCTGAAACCTCCCGATTTGCTCAGAACCATTTCTGGCCTACTCACACTAAGCATAGTCCTTTGTTTGTGCAGTGCAGAATTTTAGGTGCCGCAAGAGTGTCGAAAAATAGCGTTTTGAATGTTCTTAAAATCGAAGTGATTTCGAAACAAATGCACTATACCAATTTAAATTGAGATAGGTAAGCCTCATAATTTGCAAATTTCGCATGAAAAATATAGCCATTGTGAACTACTTAAATTTAAAGTCGAAACTAAGAATGTTTTTTTAGTAAAGCCCAGCGTGTTGCTCCGTTTACCAACGGACCAACCGTAAATAACCGAAAATTATAATTTAAAAATCACCACAAAAAAAAAAAAACAAAGAAAATCCTCGAAATCATCAAAATCTGACAGAACTTTTGACAAACACATTCTCATTTATTACGAGCAAAATTAAAAAATAGAAAATTCTCCGTAGAAAATAATGCCCGATAATAAACATGCTAGATTTTACGAACTCACGACCTACAAGTGTGAAGGTTAGAAATTCTTATTATTAAGGCCCAATGTCTTTAAACTTTTCTCGAAGCATGTCGTGTCCTTGGGAGTGGACAAATAGGTACACAAAAATCGGACGATCCGTTCTTGAGTTATTAGGGGAACTTTTATTAATTTTTTAAAAAGTTCATATAAGATTTTTTAAATTAAAAACTTTTAAAAATCTAAGTAACAAAACTGCCCCTATAAGCGAAATTATCACCAACTGCGTGAATTCTAATTCTCACTCAGTTCGGAGCTCCTTTCTTCACTCACTTACTTCCTGAGGACAAAACTCAAACCTCAATATTGTTGAGAAAAAGTAGTCGTCCTCAGTTCAGCTTTAGGCGATCCAGAGGATATTTACGATGCGCTTCCAGCCTCACAGTAACACAATTATTATAAAACAACATTTTTCACAATATAGTTAGTTAGAGTAGGGCCACCCAGAACATTCTCAGTGCAAAGTCCTATAACATCTGTATAATTAGTGTATTCCTTGCAACAACGCCACAAAGATTTACAGTACGCCACCCAAAATGAAAAACATTGTAGATACCTACTGTACCGATGAAGTCACCCTACATAGATAGTACCCCAAGAAAACAATAACTCCATCTGTTTGCCTTTGTTCCCTTTCAAACCAAAAATGTTATCAAAACAACATTACCCCCAACCTGATATTTTTCCATGCGAAAACTGCCAGGCAATGTCAGGCGCAGGTTTATCTGTGATCACAAACCAAACAAACGGCTGCTTCATCCACGCGGCATAAAGAATATCATAATATTGCGGACCACATGGTTGGGTTCACTCATGATCTCTCATAATCTTAAAATTGTCTGAATCCACCATCAGAAACCACCGTCATCACAAAGAACACCGTCTTCCGCTTTCATTTGACTTTATGCACCGAAGAGTCAACTCGCATTATAAGAATACAAAACCAGATGAAGGTTCCTTTTTAGCCTGTTTAGATAAAATGTCTCTTCCACCAGCAGCAGCATCGCCGAAAAATCACAAAGAAAACACAAAAAAAACAAAATAAATAAGAATAAACAAATAAAAGGGAAATAATGGGACGTGGCGAAGTCGTCCCCACTGTTGCTGTGGCAGCAGCAGCTGGAGTCAGGCCAAGGGAACTGCTTATGAAAGGCTTACATGTATACGTATCCTTGGAAGCACATCTAAGAATAATAAAGGGCACAGCGCTCTAAGAATCCTTTCATAGTGCGCACTCTTCCACTTCAATTCCAATTTTTGTTGAGAATATGAAAATGGAGCGCAAAAGAGATGCTGTGCCAGCCAACAAGCCAGCGCAACAACGGTTCCGTCACATAGGATCCACCTCAGGTACATTGCACATTTTTGGCTGCAGCCAAAAAAGGATAAAAATACAGCTGGGAGATTTTTCATCATAATTGGATTCCGGGTGGGTGAAAAAAAGAAGGAAATATCCCGAATTCCCACTCGGGTAGGTATGCTTCCCATATTGTGTTCTATGCAACTCTTGAGCCTCCAGCTTTTTTATCTCATCGGTCGATGGCGTTTCCTGGCCAGTGCACATATTTTGGAGCGCATTACATTTTTGAGCCATCTAGTCGTTTTCGGGTTAATACATTCGCAAAGTGAATGTACTTGTGCAGAGGAAAACGGTTCGGAATACCTACGAGCGGTATTTGCCTAAATTGATGTGCATTCGGAGGGAAACATGGTTTTGTGATCTGAAATTCCTGCAAAAGGTTTTGTACTAGAACCATTTTCTGTTTTCAATTTGACGTGCACAATAAACACATACAAAGAGTCAGATATTCTTTATAAGTAGAAATCACTCTGGGGCTTGGAAAACGAATAATTTGTGGAACCGTTAATAAAGTGTATGATCTTATAGCTTACTGAGCTTTGGTTGCCAGTTCCGGAGCATTTTTAAATATTCACAAAGTTTTTATAGGAGCTACGAGGTTTATTTAAATGTATAATGGCTGATGACGAAAAGAGTACAAACGACGCGGTTCTGGGGTAATGCAAATGAAATTGGAAGCATGGCGGTAGGTAGCAAGCAGCATAATCTGCCATATCCACGCTCGAAAATTGGCTCCAACCGTGTGCGGTTTTTGTTCGGTCACAAAAAAATGATTTAAAATTGAATAAGTCTTTGTTAAAAAAGGAGTATTCGTTGTACAGTGATAAAAAAGTTTAAATACATGCTGTTAGCAAAAATACACTTTAACAATTGTTATCAAAAAAGATTCTAGATTAATGTCAACCAGTTGGTTAAATTCTACAGAGTTTTTTCTTATTTACGACCGAAAATTTGGAATAAATTGAAAATTCGATTATTTTGAACTGATTTTACCGAGTTTTAGACTACTCGTTTTTGGTTGATTTTAAGTAACTTATTTTTGTGCCTTGTGCCACGAGGAGAATTCACCTGCACTCATCATTTCATTTACATTCATTAAAATGAATAACATTAACTTTTTACTCTTGTTTAATTTGATAAATAATACGATTTACTTTAAAAAAATTGCATGAAACTTGAAAGAAACAATATAAAATAGCTTATTCAAAAAATATATCCTTTTCAAAAAATTATTTTATTTTGTTCCTTATATAATAAAGCGAATATATATTTTTAATAAATAATTTCATTTTGTTAATTTTTAATTTTAAATTAAATTATTTTTAAAACTTATTTGTCAGCTTCACTAGCTTTCTTTAACTGTCTTGGAACCGTTTAGATGGGATTTTGCAGCATTCCTGCAAGAACGTTATTCCCTTTTCCCATTTTTCAATATTCCGCAAAAATTGCAACACTATTCGGCATATTCGACTAGAAGCGCTATCTTGTTGGTTAATATATCGTCACCTCAGTATTGGAGTGATACATTTGCTTTTTTGTCATTTTTGAGTTAGGAATGTTTTCTAAGAGACAAAAAGGAGATCTTTCTGTCGGTGTAATTAAATTTCTTCTATGTCCTATCTCTATTACTGCCAAAGATATCAGTGCTACAAGTGACATAAACGCACTTTTGGGAATTGATGGTCAGTATTGGTCTGCCACATAAGCCTTTGTATGTGAAGGTGACATTTTCGTATGAACTTTTCTGAAATTTCTTAAATATTTTAAATTACCTATACCTACATACAATTTAACTAAAACACAAATTCAGTGCATAAATGATCTAAAGATGCAATTTTTCCTCAAAACTGCTTCATATGCATAATATTTTTTCAGTGTTTAAATGATACATACATACCCAGCTCCAAGTCAAAGTAAGCATTAAAAATGATTTCCGTGCGAATAAGTGATACCCACATACAATACAGTGGGCTTCATGAATGCTTTATAGACAGTCACTGTTCAATTTATGTTTGGTTTTTCTGCATTATAATTATGTGTTTATTAATATATTTTTTAAAAGTATGATATAAATTAAAAGCTGGATACAATACATATTTCGCTTTATTTTTTTCTTTCTTAACCTCTAAAGGCACTAAATTAATTTGTGAAACGGCTGAAATATTGGCTTCTTGAATCCCAGCTATAAACAAACGTAGTTATATAACAAAATTCTATTTCTTTGAAACGATAACTTGACTTGTTTCTTACATAGAAAAATAAGTTTAACAATAAAAACTACAAGAAAAATAAAATAACAGTTGCTACTAAAAATGCTTTTATTTTAAATATGCACATATACGCATTAACAAATCACAATCTCGTTCCATACTTAAATGCCACGTAGGTTGGTCAAAAAGAGCCCCATACCATACAACTACGCACTATTTAAAAAAAAAAATCATGCCACATATGCAATTTCCTTTTTTCAACTTGATATTATAAAAAAAAACTAATTGCCCAATTGAAAAAAGAACTGAAACGTAAGTAGAACTCAATAGCCACTAAATTGATATATTTGTTTAATAGTTGTCTTACTGAAGGTTTTTGTTTTATTCGTATCCAAACTAAAAACATCGTTTTCTCGAAACTATGTTTTTCTCATTTTGATCACTCCAATATCACCAGATGGATTTGCACGATTTGGTAAAGTTTGTGCTGGACAATTGCTCGGTCGATTGCAACCAAATCTACACAACCCCAGAACATTTCAGACCCGCTACCGTATTTACTTGTTATTCTCTGCATCCGGCACATTCAGTGATCGATGAAATTCAATTAAATTCTCGTCCGTCCATTAAACTTGGTTCCAGAAGGTAATTTGTTTATTTTTATAATCTTGTGTAAATTGTGTCCGTTTTTTTTTGCTTCCTTAAGTCATATACAGAACTTTCTTTACAGAATATTTTGAAATCAAATCAAATCGCCAAAGCGCCCCTGACTTGTCCGCTCATTAATGAGGTATTCATCACATTTTTTCATTCCCACAATTTTAGGAGTTAATCCAGAATTTTCACTACACTCCCTCTAAAATCGTCGATATTCATATCGATCGCAATCGCACAAAGTCAGTCCATCGTTGCCGTTGAAAAATTTCAAAAAGGACACGGGGCCACCACATAAAATACTATAATAAAAAAAAGAAACCACATCCACAAAGTCATTCATTTTTAACAAAAAACTAAATTTCTCATCCCGAAACACTTCCTTTCATATTGCATTCTTTTTCTTTTATAATGAAGAATCAAATCCTACTTAAACTGGAAAAGGGGTCCTGAGCCTCATTTGGTCCCTACCGATCTGTTTAGATTCTCTCGAATGACGAATGGATTTGCCTAAAGAGTGCTTAAAGCCAAATATTTGAATAGAAATAGATCAATGAGGACGGAAACAACGCTAGTCCTAATTAGACACGAAATTCAAGTTTGCTATAACCTTGAAAATAATCGTAGGAGCGATACGAATTTTACTTACAGAGCGAACCACTATAATTGTCTTTAACATTTTTGAAAGCAATTCATCGCCATATACCTAGTGGTTTAATTTGACAGAACTTGAATAAATCGAGGGCTAAATAAATAAATGGTTGACGCAACAGGTCCGTAGGTACCCTAGGCCTAGCTTCCCGCAATCAATCGTTTTGTGTGTGAGTTAATTTTTGGGATAAATGGAAGGAATTTACAATTTAGGCCGCATCCAAACATCTCTAATGGCAGTTATACTCTCGAATATTTGTCAGACGTTCGCGAGAGGTGGCACAGTGCAAAAAAAAATCTGAGATGGCTACCATCGCAATATTTTCCCAAAGACTGTTGCTGCCCTTGCTTTATACTTATCCGCCGAGTACCTACCTATACTCTCAGCAAATTCTCATGAATAAAACAAAGCCCAATACGTAATTCCAACGTCAGCTAACATCCCGCCCTCAAAACATTAGGCGCTGCAAAGTAATCACTTCGTCAAATTGCTGAAATCATGCAAAAGCATTTCTCCTCTTGCCACACTTATTTTGAAAAATGGAAATAGAAATCAATTCATATAACTCGGCCGCCATCAGCTAAAGCACAAAAGGATATTTTTTACCCTTACCCCCAGTCTGTCTACATATCGATTGCCACATAAGTCTATATGCGCTATATGCGCTATATGCGATGCAATAAAGCAATTTATGTCCTTAATATTTTATCGCTTGATGATATGCTAATACTTCAGGTTGCTCGAATCAAAGCCATACAACCCTGATTGATCAAAAGTCTGCAAACACTCCCGCAGCAGCACTGCTTGACGTCACACAGCAAACACCCTATCGCATGCATTAGCATCCAGTTATTCAATCGACAGCGTTCTATATCGCATACAAAATCACAAGGACATTCCTGCTATTCTTCTATACAAGTCCTTTTGTCGTGTCGCCATCGTCATTGTCGTCGCCATCGTGGATGGTGTGCTACCAAGAAGTTGACAGCAAATTTCAAGAATTTCTGATATTATTACATTGTTGTATACAGATTCGCAGATCCATATATGAATCTGTGGAGAGTCCTTCTCTCAACTTATCTATATTTTTTGCGCCTTCTTCATGGAGCTGCTAGTGGAATCACGAGCCATCTACCATCATCCATTGCCATTCGGAGAAATTGCGAAATAAAATTTGTAAATTTGCATGAAATTTTTATTCAAATCTAAGGACACACAGACATTTCTCTGTGTCGGTACAAATATACCTACATGCGGGCTAAGTCTGAGTAAGAGGTGTACACTCATATTCGAGGGGTTAAAGGATATCACCTTTCGCCACCCTCCTACAGAGCAGCTGCTAATAAAATCCCTCGTTCGCATAAGAATCCACTCATATAGTACTCCATTATTTTCTGAAACGGTACTCTTCTCTTTCTGCAGGGGCCAGAAGGATACCATAGCAATGACAATGACAATGATGATGGCGACGGTGACGCGACGATGGTGTCAGGTGTCAAGAAGACATGTAGCATATGGAGCTGCTGAGCAACCCAACCCCATGCCCACCGTGTGAGATCGTCGGAAGGATGTGAAAAATCCTTGTAATTTTGATGAGAGAATTTATGATGGAAATGGGATGAATAGAGCGAATATTGTATCGAAATTATGCCACGGTGATGGGGCGATGTTGTGCTGCTACTGCTTGAAGAGGTCCGCGTCCCCCTGTCAAAGGGATATCGCTCTCACCATAGTCCTGTTCTCCTGATAGCTTGCGTTTTATCATCCTGCAAGATAAATGTAACATTTTACGTAGTATAGGGACCATGACAAGTGGCATAGCACTGGTATAAAAATCATGTGGATATGCAGATTGAAAGTGTACTGCTTGATGTTGGCAAACATGGACACGGACACTGGATGTGATTTTGCTATCTATGGGGTTTGGCTTTGTTTTTGTTTTTCAATTTTAGAAAAGGATCGGCGATGAAAATTTGTATTTACATCTCAGTGATGGCGTAGGCAGGGGGTGTTTTTGTTTAGTTTTGAATAATCGTAGTGTCGCCGGTTAGGTGTTGAAAAAAATTTTACAAATTGGGTGTGAATAGTGATGAATGGTTAATGGAACTGTGTAAGTCCATTCGGATTAACACTCAATCATAATACCTGCGGAAGCGACTTCAATCGAATCAGGTTTTTTTTGAAATAAGCTTGCAAGTGCAATTTTAAAGTATGTAGTTATAGGTTAAGTAACATTGATGTAGAAAATTAAAAGAGCAACGACTTGGTGGTTCAAGAATGAGAGTCGAAGAAATGCTCAAAAACTCCCAGAAAACTTGAAAAAATCAAGTCAAAAATCACGTCAAAATCCCGGTAAGAAAAAGGGCGACTAAAATAAAGTAAAAAGCACGGACAAAATACGTCAAAAATGGTTCATAAATAGCTACTTAAAAAAAAAACGCGTTTTGAAACATTAGTAAAAAAACTCATCAAAAACGAAAAAAAAAAAATCTGATAAAAAACTAGTGGACAAATTGGGCAAACAAAATTTTTGAAAAATGTATCAAAAAATGCTAAAACAGGACCGCACACAAAACGAAAAATTTCGACAAAAACTAGCCAGAAATCAAAATTGTGTTGAAAAACTATTTTAATTATAATTAGTCAACAAACTCTTCAGAAAAAAGCTTGGAAACAAACGCAAGAAATACAGACGAAAAGACTAGTTAAAAAACGTTTCGTAAAATGTGACAAAAACGCTTCGAAAAAGCGAAAAAAAAATTGTTAAAAGACTCATAAAAAAACAGTTGAAAACAGTCGAAAATTTCCCCAAAAACAAGTTAACAACGCATTGAAAAATCCCTTCAAAAACTTCTCAGGAATGCACCAAGAAACGCGTAAAAATAAGTTTCAAAAAAGGGTGAATAAAATCGCCAAAAAGTTTCAACGTTGCAAAAGTCGGTAAGAGATTGCAAAGACACGCGTTGGGAAGCGTCGAATAATTAGCAAAAAAAAAATCGTCAAAAATGGAAGAACAAATGGTTAAAAACGCCTCAAAACCAAGTTAAGAAACTCGCAGAAAAGTACCTACCTAAGTCAACAAACTCGTAAAAAAATTTAACGGAAATTCGACAAAAATAAGTAACATGGCAAAACACCTGCACAGACCCAATCGATTAGTTTAACTGAAGGCTGCCACCATTTGACCTATCCAGTATACTTAACTCCAAGGCAACGTACACGCCCCGTCTCTTGTTAACCTCAAAATCGCATCTTCAACAGGAATCAAGCCAAAGGAAAATGCACTGCAACTAATAAATGCAATGTCAATATCGATAAAATAAATAACATCCTTGAACCATTTATTTCAACATGAACAATGTGAATCAGATTCAAATTCAATAGCCACTGCCAACAACAAAGGACCAGAGAGAACATTTTAAAATGTCAAAACGCCAACACAATAAGTGGTCATAAATCTAACTGTCTGAACCATTTTCCACCAAATAAACTCTCCTGGCTCTTCATTTGAAAGAAAACATCACAAGGACAATTACTCAATTTCTCTTATCCCTAATTGATTTCCTTTTACCGAAAATCCAGGAAGACATTTGCACAATGCACAATCTTGGACTGAGTCCAGCTATTTCTGCACAAAAATGTCCGATCCTTTCAATCCTCACTCAGACTCATAAAGTTGCCTTACAAAAAAGAAAACCAGTCCAGTGGGGGAGAAGCTTTTCACCTTCTCATTCAACAGGGACGACTGCCGACTGCATTGAGGATGCAAACCCGTCATCGGGTTAGATTAGGACCAACGCCAATAATCCCGTAAGTTTGCCACTTGAGAGAAAAACAGTGACACAGTCAATTGGATTTTTTTTTTGTATGTTGATCCTATTCTCTGTGTTTCTTTTGGGGGACTAAAACAGTCGATGTCGATTGCCGGTCGGGCCAACGTCTAAGCCGTAACTTCCGTTCGCCCAATAAAATGACGTCGAACCTTTGTGCTGAAACTGAAAGGCTCCAGCCAAGGGGTTGATGGCTTGCCATTAAAATAATCCGCCATAAATCTCCATCGTGAGTGGAATTCTATTCAATATTAAAAGTGGGCGAGATTCTGCTATCTACAACTACAATTCGCCAGGGAGGAAGATAGCTGAAGCTGGAAAAAACATACCCCTCTGCTGAACAGAGAAGAAGTGTCCTTGGGACAGAAGAAAACACTCGAAGCCAAAACGCGCAGACAAATTGCACTGGCGACATGTCAATTTCGCTCGATTGCCTGAAGGTGGCGATTTCAGATTCGGAGTATGTTGCCTACACCACCACTACCACCAGGACAAAGCACGACATGAGGGACAAAAATTCTATTGGAAGGAAATTTCTCACTTGTCATTAACACACAATCCTGTGGGCATTCTCTATACGTGTGTGGGTATGTGTCAGATGAAGTCAATGATGTGGTAGCCAACTTTCAACGGGACGGAGGAGGATAGAGGAAAAGCTATTTAGTCTCGCCTCACACGGATTTAAGTCATATCCTTGGTAGATCTAATTTCGAGTAAGAGCACCTGCAATGAGGATGGTTGAATAAATAATTTCCCCTTAAGCAAGGCACTGAGCGAGGGCTGCTTCGTAAATTGTGTAGGTACGAGCGTATGTTCTTGATGTGTGTATATAGGTAGGTACATACGAGTATACTATTGTTATTCTAGGGAAACAAAAGGCGATTTCAAAGTTTATCCTTCTGTTGGCGAGGCAAATTGTGTTTGGTAGGCTTCACAAAGCCCACGTCGTATAAGGAGAGCCCACACCAAGTCCAGGTGGTCCTTAGACTAGTTATTCAACGAAGGTAATTAACTCCATGGATGCAAGACATGAAAGTGCATGGATGAAAGACCAAGTGCAGCCCTAGAATGCAGTCAAAGGGATAATGCGGGTGGATTTGTATGCAAGACAGAGGGATTTGGCTTTCCTTACACCTGAACTAACGCGTTGCCCTTTTGGATCATTCCTTTGCTTGTACGATACCTGCCCTAAATGGCTTATGATTATAGGCACCATTTGAATTTATATCTTAGGGGCAGTGCAGAGGACGAGAGCTAACCCTGCCTAGTTGAAAGGAATAATATTATTTCATTGATCTCTGGGGCCTAACAGGATGGTCGGATGTTGCTCTGATAATTCAAAGGATAATTCATATTACAAAGGTTAGTTGGGTTCAATAGCTGAGTGTAGATGGGCGCCTTTGAAAGGGCTCACTGGCCAAACATTTAGTCCTGTAAGTCCCATAGAAATAATTTATTACTACCCGATTTGTCTACTAATATTTTAGAAAGGCACAGCTCTGTCATATATTGTTGATTTGAGACCTGCAATAGAGAAAGTATGAACGGGGTGGGCAGAAAAATATTATTTGGACAGAAAAATTATCTCATCTTATAGGGAAGACTCCTGAGGACACGGACTCCATCGGTGCAAATGTCAAATAATATACCGCCAAAGGAACATCATTTATGGATGATAGGGGTAGGGCATTCTTTCTTTTGGTTCATAGGTATTCACCTGTAAAATTTCACCTTTCATTTGGTTTTTATTTCAGTGAAATCGGTTTTAAGACTAAACCCTAGTTGGTTCGACAGAAAAGTTAGGGCTCGGAAGTGAACAAAGGAGCTGAAGTTTTAAGTAAGTTTGGAATTATATAATATATTTCATGCCAAATACACTACAAAGACAACTTATACCAATACCACATTCCATCCACTGCACGATTTTCTTAAAACCGTGTCTACTTCCCTTTTTGTTCGCATGACATGCGAATACCTTCAAAATGAGAATACATTTTGCAGAGCCAAATTTTGTACATATCTACCATTTGCGACAAAAATAAGAAACCAATAAAGACGGTAAAAAATAAATCCAGAAATCCTTTTGAAATCCACTTTTAAGACCTAAACATGAGACACACATATTAATGCGATCGGAACTCCACAATTTAAGATCCTGCCTCGCTTATTAGGAATTAAAATGACACTTGCAACTGCCACCACCAACATCTCCCACATACCCTCCCTCAGGCATAAACGGGCTGTGGGATAACATTTATCCAATTTAGTCGAGCAGGGGCCAAGGCCAGCCGTACAACGAGCAAATCTCTCCTCCAACGTTATTACCGCAACTGCTCTATCTATACACTGTGTGCGATTGGGTTTTGCTCGCAGGAAAGCCAGCCACCAGGAGTGAATTTACGCGCCACAAAAGCCCGCCAGCAGTACTCCTCGCTTGGTTAATTTAATCCCAATTTCCTTCTGTTTCATAATCTACGTCTTTTAGATCACATCTCCGAAGGCGATTCATTCATATTCCTACACACCGTGCGATGCGATATAGATAACGTGAGAATATCAACACGTTTTTGCACTTATTTGATTTTTTTATTATCTCTCTTCTCGAATTATCCGGCAGCACCGCCCACAAAATGTTAAAAGCTGTGACAGACTTGTAGGCAAAAACAAAGAAGAAAGTCACTCACAAGTTACAATTTGCAAATTACCTTCACCTGTAGTGAGTAAAGTCGCACGCGAAATATAGCCGAGGAGAAGTTAAAATGAAAACCAAAATCGAATCCGAAACCATATGTCTGTTCGTACAAAAGAAATTTCATAATTTTCTCTACGTGTGAACGAAACGCACACGGTTTGGCTTTATTATCTGAATTGATTCTTTTTGCACAACCCTACACAATGGATGGAAAATTAATAGAACTTTTATTTTCTTTGTCAAAACGGATGTTTAGCGGCGGATGGTTCAACACCGAAGTTCAAGTTGCGGGCTTCACACAGAAATTTCTTTAGTGTTCTGGCGAATTTCCGAGGAAAATTATTGTTTGTCGATTGAAAAACTTGATAGACGGTTCTCTGAAAGAAATGCGAAGTGGCTTTTGCAGTGCTCGCAAAAGCAGCTAATTTTTAGTTGCGAAATACCTACCATTTTGTCATGGTAGCTGAAGAAGCTTACATTGTTTATTTATTTTTTTTGTTATCTACTTTTACTTAATTTCATAGAAAATCGTGTCTTTAAAAGTTAATGATCGCGCTTAGATTTAGCCACCATGCAAAAGTATCTACAAAAATTAAACTAAGCAAACCAGTTGAGCCGAGCAGTTTAACGTTCAAGCTACATTTACCCACGGTAGGTTAAAAAAGTATACACAAAATGCTTGCTAGCGAATAAATCCGATACACATTTTTCATAACTTTGAACTTTTGAACTGTTGAATTTTTGAACCTTTGAACTTTTGAACTTTTGAACTTTTGAACCTTTGAACTTTGGAAATTTTGAGCTTTTGGAGTTTTAAAATTTTTAACCTTTGAACTTTTGAACTTTTAAACTTTTTAACTTTTGGACTTTTGAACCTTTGAACTTTTGAACTTTTGAGCTTTTGAACATCTGAACCTTTTTCTTTGAACTTTGAATCTTTGAACTATGAACTCTTGAATTTTTGAACTTTTGCACTTTTGAACTCTTGAGCTTTTGAACTTTTGAACTTTTCAGCTTTTGAACTTTTGAACTTTGGAGCTTTTGAACTCTTGACCTTTTGAACTTTGAACTCTTGAATTTTTGAACTTTTGAACTTTTGAGCTTTTGAATCTTTGAACTTTTGAACATTTGAACTTTTGAGCTTTTGGAGTTTTACAATTTTTAACCTTTGAACTTTTGATCTTTTGAACTTTCGAACTTCTGAACTTTTGAACTTTTGCACTTTTGAGCTTCTGAACTTTTGAACTCTTGAACCTGTACTTTTGTTGGATTTGTGATTTTTATAACTATTAAGATATTTTGTGAATTCAGTAATGCATCACTCGCAATGATGCTCATGATGCTTTGCAAAAATGTTCATTAATGCAAATATTGGCATGACTTTCAACCTCGTCAAGTGTTCATTATAAATTTATCGTCTTTACGATCATAGGTAGGTATCGACTAGGACTTTTATTAGCAAAACTTTCATCTTCACATGAAAATGTTTGAAGTACCTAATCAATGCGTTATAACACTCAAACATCATATTCAATTAGCATAAACTATGCACCTGATCAGCATAAACTGTGCATCATCCCATCAGCATCGCAAATAAGCAGTGATGCCGCATCACTGCCCAGATGTGTCGTCCGTAGAAAATCTCTCGCTTTGTTTTAGATGCATTCGACAACAAAATTAATATATTTTTGCTATATACGAGTATACGTGTTTTACAAGTTGGGTTGTGAATTTCCATTCTTTTAGGGGATCCTGTGTGGTGTTGAATACGAAGTTTTACCTTACCTGCTCGTGGATCCTTCTGATTTATACAACCCACCCTGTCAGCTTTAGGAACCAATAACCTAATAATCCCCATTCAATCTAAGCTCTCTATTCCCCAAAGCAATTGGCAGAATGAAAATCGCTTTTAAATAACATCATCACGACAAAGGTCGCCATATCTTCATCGAACTGTTTTTCTTGAATTTTTTTCCCTTCTGTGTACTAGGTTCCGTCGCACTGTCCTCTAGACTGATTTGTGATTTATTCCATTTGTTGACCAAACGCCCACTCATTTGTTTCAATTGAATAACGATTCGAACCTAAGTTGGAAATAATTCTCTCCCCCCACACTATAGCTGGCCTTTCTCTTTCTATAGTTATTTCAAAGTGTCTAGTAGATTTGTCAATATCCTGTGCGATATTATCCTTCCGAATGATTTAATACCACTCAGTAAATCAGGCACATGCTACACATTACAACTAAAGAGAGAGAGAGAGACATAGTGGCAGCCGTGTCGTGGATGCCCAATGCCCATTCGCAATATTTTGATGTTGTCTACCCATACTTTTGCATGCTATACATACATCTGTTCGATGTCCCAGTGGAGATATCAATTGAATTTGACAGTTACAATAATTTATAACAGCACATTCGGTATTATCCGGAAAATTGTTGTCCCCACCCAACCAATGCATTGGTTTTGGGGCCACGATTCGACCGACCCACGTCTGCCTGTCTGTCTTTGCAGTCAAACTAGCGAGTGATTTATAAACATGAAACAAATTTTCATTCAACAATAATCGTCTCTCGGACTTTGTCATACGGTGTGGACTGTGGATATCTAAATGGGAAAATTGAGGACCCAAAGGATATGGCATGGAAGTGTTGACTTTGTTGTTTTATTTCGAATGTGCGTAGATGTCATTTTACAGCTTTGATCAAATGTTTAACTCTTACCGGTGACAATTTGAGATTTCTGTATAGACTCGTGGAAAGAGTGTTTAATGTTTTTGATGTTTTAGCGAATAAGACTTTCTCAGTAATCTGTACAAAATCGGCTAATCCCCAACAAGGGCATCACAATGGGTCCACATGGACCTAAGTGGGGTGCGGCAGGACTCGCTCTGGCGTTCCCACACCCATAAACCTAGTTCTACAACCTTAATTGGTTTCATCCACTGATAATAAGTTGCCGACGCAGATTTGGACCCTGGTCCTGGCTTTTTACAACCCTTCGATTGTTTGAGGATTTATGGACGAATGAAGACACTGAATGTCCTGAGCCTGACATTTACAGTATATTGTTAGTCAAGCGATCGGAAGAGCCAGCTCAGTGGAAATAGAATATTATGGATATTTTTGGGGTTGAGCCGGGGAGCCCTCGCTCACACTAACCACTTCAACTGTATCCACAAACATCAACAAAAGTCGCCAAGAGTGACTAACAAAAGTTTCAAATAACGCAAAGTCAATGGTATCGATTGCTATTAATTTCCTTGACATGGCAAGGCAGTTGTATTTATACAGAAGTGCCTAACACCTTTTCCTGTCGTTCTACATAAGATTCCTGTTTTGTTGCTTGATTTTCTCCTCTACACGCAAACAAAGAACAGAATTCGCTGTTCGAAGAAAATGAACTTGTGCCTTTCCATCAATATTTCAAGCTTTCGCTACGCTCCGCCACCTTTTTTTTATGGGTATTTTAACAGATAATCCGGGGAATGCCTATGCACTACCCTTCGAATAAACTGTACTAGAGTACACGTATCTCAGGCAATCGCAGAGGGATTATGTTAACCGGTGGAACTGTGTATACAAAAATCGGTAAAGCAAACGTTTTAAACTAGCACCATTTATCACAAGGGCGATATGGAATGGGTGTGTATGGGGCTGAGGTAGGTTAACACACCGAAAAAGCAACAGGATTGTTGGTGTAACCTTGAACTATTCGGCTGCGTGTGTAGGTTTGTGTATACACATTATTGCTCTATATGCGTGTGTTGTTGCTTGTTTGTTTCAGCAAGAAAAGGCACGCGGCTCGCCCAGAAAGAGTATACCGATAACCCCCTGGTAAATCCGATATCCTTGATATCATGCTGGAGGGTTCATTTGCTATGCTACACTGACACATAAATATGGGTGAACTCGAGCGCATAATTTGACCCTTTCATGGTGAGCAGCCAGTGAAAGGGTGTCGTGTCGGTCGTGGTTAAACATAACAACAAAACGCGAGTAGGTTACATTATCCGGAAGTTAAAAGAAAATATCTCTTTGATAAGGAATATTTACCAGGAAGGGATTTTAAGGAAAGGGCTTTCGTACTGAATATCCTATTAGGAAGATGCTTACTAATTTAACATTTTAATGACGTTGTTGCTTGGGTTGGGGGGGAGGTGAAGTTTTTTATTTTTGCAAGTAAGTGTAATGTAGAAAGATTCTTTGATGTGCTTGTGCTTCTGCTTACAAGGAGCAATAATTGACTGAGGAGGCATCTTAAAAAAGTTGGAGGATTAACAGGGCCTTTCGATTTGGTATAGTATGACATTGCAGGTCCATCTCTTGCAAACGCAGTTTTGTTATAATCGCCTGTTTTGGTTTGTTTGCAGTAAATGCAGTCCCGAAATCGTCAAATACCTAAAGGTTAGATATGTTACCGAATTCGAAGAATAGAGCTTTCGACGCGGATGACCAGCAATTTACCACCTTGCTTAGCTATGCACCCCAATTTAAATAAGAGAGGCTTTAACATATCACTTTCTTCCATTCAAAGAGGTCATGGGCGGTAGGTATCATTGGAAATAATTTAGTAGGGACGTCATCCTTTAGGGTTATACAAGTCTTAATCAATTTGGTCTCATATAGGTTACAAATTCAACGTAACCGCTGTCGTAGTACCACAAATATCAAAACAAAATAAAGGAAGCCAGTATGACTTTAAGTAAGAAGATTTTAGGACTTTGCAAGTTGTAGAATTTAGAACAAGCAAAATACCGAACCATCACAGTAAAGATAACATGCAGATCGACTTTAAGAACAATGTCCTCCATTACCTCCTGAATGACCCTGATGAAGAAATTAAATATCGGGCCTTCAGAAGGCTAGTTTCCAAGGGTATTAGATTGAACTAAACATACTTATGCAAGAATTCTGAGAGAGAGAAAGAAGTGTAAATTTTATGGATTTTTGGAAGACGCCGACAAAAAAACTAAAAAAAGTTGAGCTCCACTCTTGCGAACTCGAACGAACACTAAACTGATTCAGTAATTTTTATAAGTCCATCCAAGTCGCGAAATTTTGCTTTAGAGTCGATAGCATGAAGTAGATTCAATGAAATATTTTTGAGAAGTCTTGGAATTGATTTCCTCGAACCTGGATTATATATACTGAATTACTTCTACACAGACTTGTGTTTGATCCTTTGGCATACATCAGATAAATGTAATTTCAAAGTGGATTTTGTGTGAAATTATAGGTTGAAATTCTATAAGCCCGCTTCATTAGGCATAAATTCGACATTACATAGAAATTTAAGTTCTATCCATATATACTTATACATACTCTGGAGATTGAGATGATATGATACTGAAGTAGCTTTTGGAAAAAGGTGTGATGAGGGTAGTTATCTAGCAGAGGGATTATGTGTCTATATGCTAGTGGCTTGAGTCTAGGAGACGACGAAAGTCAAAATTTATTAGTTTGCTTATTAATTTTACCAATGGAGCGATTTGGGTTACAAAATGTTGGCTTAGTGATATTTAGTTGTAATGAGTAGGAACCACATACGACTTTTGAAATCACAACATAGTGACAAACAAAGCACACAAATTAGCTCAAAAATATGTTTTTAGTGCCAACCAAAAGGAAAAGCTGATGTTCAAGCAAGGAACAGTTGGAATTAAATATTTACATATGTGGTAGAAAGTTCACTGTTATTTTATAGGAAATAAATAAACACTCACGGTACACAGTGGATCACATGCGAAGGGTAATTTCAAATAGTTTTTTTATTATCTCAGCATAAATAAAGCTTCAAATTCTTATGATTAATTAGGATAAAACATTGAAAAAGCTGTGGAAAAAAATTAATAGCTATACTACTATAAATGCGAGCTCTACGGCGCAAGAAGTAAAAAATGATCCACCGTTGATACCTTTACCCTACCTTACCTAAAAATTCAATGAAAATATTATAATGCCAAAGCAGAGTTATTAGGACTCTCTCTTCATTTATCCGCCTATTTTAGACTGTTGTCAAAATAACAGACGGCAGCGGTACCAAATCTATTTTTTCCAACAAAAAAAAAAAAAAACGTTAATTCTATTCAAACCTTTACGTAAGGAAGACTACACAACAGCATACCTAACAAATTAATCATTTCTGCAAAATAACTCCTTTTGTCTTGATATTCTCACTCAAGCAGAAAATACAACTCGTTCTCCACTTCCAAATGTGTTTTCACTCTACAGTCTACACACCAAACAAACAGCACAGCGCAGAATCTTTGCAGACGCTATGAAACGTCAAAATATGACACAACACAAGAATAAACACAACAAACAGCTGTGTAACCTTTTTTTAATGTGAATTAGTAATAATATTATCGCTCAACAAAAAGGCAAATGAATTGCAACAAAATAATCGAATAAGTTTTCTTATCGGCAAAAACCAACTGACACTTGAATAGGAATTGGTACATCATTAAAGTAATCCCATTCCAAAATTGACATGCGGCGTTGATTGTTTGTGATTTTGTGGCGAAAGTGAAAATGAAGGTTGTCAACCTACAAATCTGTTCGAAGTGTTGAAGTAAAATATTCCAAGCTTGGTGTTTGGAGTTGTAAAGTGAATGTATTATTTTGTTGTTAAAAAATGCTATGGCATAATTAGATATTGTAGTTCCCACATTTAAATGGCTGAGTAGTATTTTTAACGACAGCCAGAAAGTATGCAGCGCCAGTGACAGCACCAAAATGTCTGCTGTATCAAGTGAAACGAAACAAGTTATGTTTGCAGCCCCCAAAGGTATGAAGTACGTTGAATCTTGGACGATAGTTAATTGAATGTATGTATTGATGTGGGTAGGTACCGTGTTATATTATGTTGTCAATAATCCTTTTTAAAATGTAGGCAAGCGGCGATGTTGTTATTGCACATGCATAGATTGTTTTTATTTTATTATTCTCAAAATTATTGCGTTTACTGTCACCGTTTCACTGCTACTAATCATTTATCGCAAGGATCTAGCCAAGTCAAGGTTTATTTTTATTTGCACCAATTGTATGTAAGGGTGTCAAATTTAAGTCTTTCTAAATAGCAAATTGACTGTGACCGACTATCTGTCAAAATAAAATATTATTCTACTAGCTAATGGCGCCAAAAGACTTGAGAGCTGTAACTAAGTAGTTTTTCAGATTTATCTTCGGAGATGTGATGGGACTAGTGGGGATATATTTATATTTAGGCACTCTCTTTTCTGCAACCTCATAAAGTAGGTATACCTACGACCTACGACAAGGCAGGTCATACACAAAATAGTGACTGAATGGAATTAAACCTGCTTAAGCCAATGTACAATTATGTTCACTGAAATTGGACATCGTTTTTCTAAAATGATTAGTTGCACTTTGGTCTCGAAAAACTATTTATATAAAAATATATCGAAAAATTATAGCCTGGAACTGAGAAAAAACAATATTTACAACACAGCCCCACACTCGATATTGAAATGAGAATCCACATCAGGCTACCCGACTCCAGTATAAACCGAAAGTGTGAGCAGGGTTTGAATTACCGAATCCGTGATCGCATAATACGACTGAATTTGTTATTATTTTGCTTGTAAAATTCACAAAGTTCTGCGTAAAGAATACTTTCTATAAAATCTGTCGTTTCATTTACGCGAGTGTTTAAGTGGTTACGGGTTACGCAAATGCGATTTTGACTTACTAAATAAAGTGCACGACTGGGTCGCACGAAACTTTCTCGTTTAGTGCGAGTCTGACTGACTTTCAGAGTCTTCAGCAAATCGAAAATTGAGGAAACAAAAGTTTTGAAAACATCCATTTGACTCTAAGTTTGCATTTTGGTAAAAATCGTTATTGCCGTTTTCCGTTAAACTGAAAAAAAAAAACTAAAATTCCTTTTTTCAAAAATCCTTTGTACGATAATATAGAGAAAAACTGAGTTTGCTATTGAGTTATAAAAGACCAAATTACCTTAAAAGTGAATTTTTGTTACAATCGTATAGGTAGACCGTTTTCGAGATATTTCGAAATTTCAAAAGTACCGTTGTTCGAATTTTTAGCCAAAAACTGGGTACGCAGTCCTGGTAACCTCACCTACTTAAGCTTAAATATCAATTTTGGTTGAAATCGTTAGAGCCGTTTTCGATCAAATCAAACTGGTACGAAAATGTTGTATGGGAAGTACCATTAATATTGAGGTTACCTTGCAAAAAAAAAAAAACACCTCCCGAGCTGTAAGCCCAAAAACTCCAAATCCGAGGTTTGGACGTAATCCGGGAAGCCGTTTAGGCTGTAGGCCTGTGGAAGGACGGACAGACGGACAGACCGGACAGAATTTTGTGACCCACTTTTTTGAGTTCCTCTATCATCGTAATATCAGAATTGATTAAAATCTCGAGTTCGAAATTTTGTACGAAACCAATATCTTTCTCTTACTACGTAATGGAGAAAGTTAAAAAGGGGACCCCACATAAAATACAAAAGCATATTATCTAAAAAAAAAAAAAAATATTACCAAAACAAACAAATGTTTTTATTACAAAAAACTTTTTTTTTTGTATTGTTTTTCGTTCAATAGACTCGTAAAATAAATTTTTAAATAAACTGTAGAAGGGACAGTTTTGATAATTTTTAAAAAAAGTTTCTCCAGATGGTCCTGAGGCTCAAAAAGGGGCGACCGGCAACGTTGTGGATATCCTTCGCACAAAACTAAAATTTATACAACGAACTGAAAGGGTTTTTATTTTTAAGCATACCTATTTGGACAATAAAAATGTCTGACGAAGTGTCATTTACTAACCTGCGTTGCTTGTGAGCACGTTTGCCAATTGAAAATAAAATTTGTCCCCAAAATTGCAAATTAAAATGGCCAACTGTAGCTAAAAATGACCAAAATAATTTAAGTCCGAAATATTTGCAACCACACCCCAATCAATTCATCATATTTATTTCAACACATTTTTAACTTAGGTATACCTACCTACACAGATCACATCTTCAGTTAAAAAAAAAAAAAATACCAACTGGAATAAGAAATGACCGCGTGACCAAGAGAAAAAGTAATGACCAAATTTGGTTACACATGTCCATGTGGCAACCGTGCTTGTGAATTTGGGCTTAAAGGAGACTTTATTAAAAAAAAACCTGAAGTCTGCAGTCTGCACCTCATCAAATTTCGCAGGAATTTCAAAAAGTAGTTTAAGGGCTCTGCTCCACTAGTTTCTCGACCAAAATAAGCCCAGATCAGGTGTCAGATTCGTTTTTTGTTCTTTTCCCCAGTCACAAGTTAATGGGAACCTCTGAAATGTTAACTGCAGTAGATCCGCACCCTCTTCAAAACCACATAATATATATAAGTAGGCACCTTTAACACGTCAGCCCGTCAGCACGACACTTCATGTCTCATTATAACTTGCTGATTCCAAGGAACCTTAAAATTAACCATCACAAGTCCATAACACCATATGCTGACATACGCAAATCCGAGAGTTCTTTAATATTCGCGTGCACACTTACTTCCGCCGAGATAGAGCACACTCCAGCGCACGCCGTTGGCCCGTCAAATATTAGCCAAAACAAAATTATCCCTCCATTCCATATATCCTTTCGGGGGTGAAAATCTGCTGATTTCATTAAGCAAATTTAGCTAAATTACACATTATCCTAAGGCGATGGTGAGGTGTGGTGCTGTGCTGATGATGATGACGCTAGCCATGGCCGTACCTTCCAAATCCAATGCTAATAGCAGCCAAGCGCCACCCGTACCTTCGACTTTGAGTTTGAGAGTAAAAGCCTGCTTAACGTTCGCTGTAATGAGCCAAAAGTGCTCTGCTTGTCTGCGGTTTTTAGCTCGCCGCCACCGTAGTTGTCTTTACGCCGCCATTCGACCAAAAAGATCCAACGCAGAGATAACAAGTCTGACTAATATAACCCACCGCGGATAATTACTACGAACACATTACGGTTCGGTTCAGCTGAACTGGTACGGTAGTAGGGAGCGGGTACACCGACTAAGAGCCACCCACACACATGGTAGGGTGGGAATATCGCACGTAACTCATTTGCATATAGCAAGTGGTGGCGGCTTAGGGAAGAGTTCAATGCACACTGGAACAGGACGGGGAACTTCCATAAAGATTCTTTGAGGCCCCTTATTTGTGGGTAGGTATGTTTAAAAAAAAAAAAAAAAAAGGCGTCGGAAGTCGGAATTGTATTGGCAAGACGAACGTGTTGACGCAACAATTTCGGTATTATGTAGTGCGACGTGCGAGAGCTGTGTGTTTGTTTGTCACGCGTCAATTCATTGTCGTTTGTTCTTTTTTTGTTTTGGGCTTTTTCTTTACAGCGGTGGACTTGAATTGAAGTTGTGCGCACTGCGCCAAGTGCAGCTCAGATGAGAGACGAATATTGCCTCTTCGCACCCAATTTAGAGGGAATTGCTTGCAGAAGAGAGGATTAGCAGCGAAGAGATGTGGAGACTTGCGAACGACCGCAAGGAGATGGAGAATAGAAAAAGTATTGAATTTGTGGTACATTCGCGTTGCCGTTGTACAAAAATAGAAGAAAAACGCCCAAGGGGGTGGCCTGGCCCTGGGGTGAAAATGTGAAGAACAAAATAATGTCTCATCTATACCTACCTACTTAGTTGTACGTTTGCTCTCTGCGAACATTGTTTTCATAGCTCATATCGTTCGAAGGCCTACCTTGCAGTAGTTGCCATGGTTTTGAATTGAGTGGGACATGACTGTCTTGTTGCCCTTTATGGTTAAGAAGTATTCATCCGGTCTGGCATCCATGGACCGCCGTATATCAGCATGTCTTTGGAGAAGGTCATGAGCGGTCTTGAAAGGCTTTCATCTTAACAACCGTGAAACGGCTTCACAAGAACTGAAAAAAGAGTTCTATCCTGGCAGTAATAAAAAAAACACTCTAGCTTAGCACTTGTGTCAACTAATGTTGCGGAGTTAAGTATCTTAATGGGCGGATTATACTATACGGGGCGTGGCATCTGCTATGCAACAAAAGTACCATATGCGGTGTTATCTGCCACCTATGTTTTTCTTATTTAAATGTTGTCTTTCTTTGGTATATTCCTATACCTACCTACTGTTAATTAATAAATAGCAAACTGATGGCTTTAAAGGTGGAACCTATAGAAACCCTAACCTTCTCCAGTCGTCTCCAATACCGGCAAGAAAATGGCCTCATCGGCGGTTTTTGTTTTTGTTTTCTTAAGTCAGCTGATTGAGCTACTTACAACAGTGTGATGGAATCGCTGCTGAAATATATCGATTGCGCTTTTTTAACAAAATGTGAATGTTAAAATTACAGGGAAGAACAGTGTGACAGTCTGCCACCTAAAAGCTCTGTAGATTCCAATTGATTTTTGAAAAATTTCGACTGAAATTGTGACCTCTTAAAATGGATCATGTGTATACACTAAACATGTTTACTACTATTCAGGGCCGTCTTAACCTAGGCTGGGGCCCTTGGGCACACAAGAATTTGGGGCCCTTTTGGAAAGTACAAAAAGCGAATTATCATAACATTTTGTTAATAAGTGTGACCAATTATTATAGGTAATCATTAATCAAATACAGTATAATATGATATGTCATTAATGATATTAGAATGCTGCTGGTTTTTTTGGTTATGATTACGACAACGGTTTCTTTCGGGATTTCTGTTGAGCAAAATCTTCTATTATATCCTTAAAGTCAATTTTTTGAAGGATATCACTTTCTATGCACATAATTGACAAATTACTCAATCGTTCTTGTAACATTGTTTTTCGCAATTTTTTATTCTCTTGAGCTGCGAAAATGACATCGTGTTTCAGCACGGATCGTATCGTACGCGTACCCATGCGAAGGACTTAGTGGAAAAATCAGCATTCAACATTTTTAATTTTTTTTTGTCCGTAAATTTCAAGTTCGAAAGTATTTTTTTCAAAAACCATTAACAGTAATAGGTCGGTTAAATTTTTTTTTTTTGCACTTTATACTTTTTTTTCGAATCCCGCAAAAAAAAAAACCAAATTCCAACTCAGGGTTTTTTCACTGCGCCACCTCTCGCGAACGTCTGACAAACATCCGAGAGTATAACTGTCTTGAAAGACCTTCTCAAACGGCCGTTTGGAATCGGCATAAAATTGTAGATCCCTTCCATTCCTTCCAAAAATTATAAACTCACACAAAACGAATGGTTGCTAGAAGCTAGCCCCAGGGTCCCTACAGACCTGCTGCGCCAACTATAGGCAAAATTAGGCACCGAATTTTTATCTTTTGCTCTCGAATAACACGTAGGTATCCACTATCAATTTCAATCACAGAATGCAGTGAAGCGATAAAGTTTACCTACCTACCATTTCGTTGTCCTTACGCATGCCGGCATGCACATATAGGCGTTCCATATCACCAAATTACATGAAAAAACTGATTTCTTATGGCATCAAGTGATTCTTAAAGATTATGCCTGCTGCTGCTACAGTATGAGAATCGCATATAGCGATATCTCTATACTTCTTCCCACTCCACCGGCTTCCATTATTCGGCAATTATATTTTGATTTGCTTTTGCTGTGTCATAAACTCACATGGTAACATGACCAACCGTAAAAGGCATAAGGCAGGAAAGATCTTTGCCTACACAAATGAATGGAGCGAAGTGAAAGGTGCAAGAAAAAACAAGAGCCTTATTCTCAACGCTTATTTTGAAAAAATATGAACCAAATTTTTGTACAGGAATAAGACATCTGTATATTTTTATTCTCTGTGCTGAAAGTTTTATACATCATTCGGGGATTCCCCCAAACAAAAATGTTTTGAGAATAAATGTATGAGAGAAATTGTCGGTACTTCGGGGCCCCCTGAGAATGGGGGCCCTGGGCACGGGCCCCGTGTGCCCTTATGGTAAAGACGGTATTGACTATAGTGTTAAGCTACAATAACCCCACACAACAAGCGACGTGTTCGCGATCGCTAATTCGTTAAGATGCCCTTGTCGGTCAGACGCATAAAGAGAACTCAACTCAACACCCCTCTATTGTAAAGTTACTTCTTTAACTTTTAATTTCCATCATCATCACGTTTAAAGCGAGATATTAAAACATTCCATCAGGATGACATATTACACTTTGCCAGAGACTATAACGATAGAGCAATTAAGCACGACCCCAGACGTGCTGTTTATTTCCCCTCCATGCCTCATTGATCTCCAGACGATTTAACAGACGAGGTCGTTTCGTTTTACACATTTTTGAATGAACAAATTAAACATATACCCACCCCATCCTTGTTGATGGATTGGTCCCTTTTGGTGTGCTAAAGTAAATCATAATTATTCAATTTAATTTAATGCGAAACAAAAAATCCTTTTTGCTCGATTGGGTCAATGAACATGGTCTGATGGGTAACAGTCTTTAATAAAGTTATCCTCGTTCCCTTGGGGCGCAGTATATAGTCCCCTGGGTGGAAGCAGTGAGTATTTAATGCTCTAGAAGGTGGAATGGCAGGTTCAACAAAAACATCCCAACCATCTCTTTTGACACACTTTCCAATTTGCAATCTTTACACCGCATCTGTGCAAGCTGTCATAATTAATATCAGGCATGTAACCTTTCCATTTGAACACACTACTACCAAACTTACATCCCCCAAAAAATATTCCCATCTCGTAGAAAATTGAACTAACTAAACGACCCGATTTCAAAGCTTTCTCTACTAGTTCCCTTTTTCCACACACACTATATGTCGGACCACCCACAGCGACACATACTGGCTTTCAATCGCACCCCTTTTTGTTCGCAGGTTATTTTCTTTTTTCTTCTCAAAATTAATGCAAAGCAACTACCAACCCCAACACGCAGCCCTCATGCATAATCATGGTACATTCCCTTTAAATCACAAAGAGAACCCGAAAGTAGGTCAGTACTTCATATCGTATCATTCCTTATCTTCAAACAAAGTGCATCCTTTTCATCCTCTGCACAAATGCTCCATTTCTGACACTTTTTTCCACCCTTATCTCGGAGTGCGGACTGCGGAGCATAAACTATATGCCGGAGGAGAGCCAGAGCGAGTGTGTCGAAAAATGTTCTCTCTATGTCGAAAAAGGATGTCTATTTATCCGGTTAGCTTGTTCTGAGAGAACAAATTTCTCAATGTTTACAGCTTTACCGCTTTACGTAATCGCCAAGACACCAAGTCACTTGGGTACCCTCCCCAACTAAGAGTTGGTGAATTGTGACAGTAAAGACGTGTCTGCGACTGGTGCTTCTTAACCTCACTTTTCCTGAGTTTATAGCCCACAATTGTATTTCCGCCACCTCTATGTTATGCGTATCCTTGACAGAGAACAGCAACAAAAAAAGGAAAACATATTCTGCGCATGAATATTGAGCGGGTAGCCAAACTTCGCATAGCCTACCCTAAAGGTGTCTTTCAAGCTATGGCTTTCGGGGGGACTAAGAGACTGGAGAAAGCGCCCATGGTTCTCTTAAAGCTTGTTGCACATGAAATATGATGAACTCGCTGACTGACTGACTGTGACACTGTGCAAGAAGTAACAAAACAGCTGTGTCGCTTTGAACCGAGCCGGGCTCAAAAGCTAAGCGCACTCTTTGGTTCGAAGTGGACTTAGGTCACATGAACTTGAAGACAATTTATTCGAGCTGAGTGGAGACTTGGAAATCGCTCTCTGTGGCGATGGGTGAGGGGTGACATAAACCCGACACTATCGTCGAAGTGCGGTTTCATAGAGAAACACTTCCATCAGTGTCTGTACAGTTACAGTGTAGCTAGAAAAGCTCGTTCTCCCATGACACAAATACACGGACAAATCTGACATAGAGCGCAAGTAAAGGCAAAGCTGAAATTCTGAGGCCGTGTCTGACTGACACAAAACAAACGAACGAAACACCAAAGAAGTGGATGAGAAAAATACAGATTTTTCGAACAACACTATACGCGACTTGATGTCGAAAGTGATTTTCAGTTGAAGTTGGAGCGTGTTCACAATCGGTCGGTTACGGGCGCTCTCAGCTGTCTAATTCCTTTTAAGCCCTCAAGTTTTCCTCACCGGGATACATTTTTCCACACCATCTCCGTTCGTGTGTCGAAGAAAATTAAAAATTTTTCCCACTCGTCTATTGCCAGCAAAAAGAAAAAGAAGAAAATAAAACAAAAAGAAAAACATCGCGAATAATGCAAGTGCGTGAGGACGCCCCTTAAACGGTTTGTCGCTGACAGTTTTATCTCATCACTATCGCGCTGTGACATCACATTTGCATCGTAGTTCGGGTCCGGTTTTAGTGTACTATAAAAAAAAAAAAAAAATTATAATCAGCGAACTGTTGTCCAGCAATATCGCGTCTTCGGTTATGTAGGTACCCCGCCGCCGCCCTTGGACCGATCTCGCATGTTCCGTGCACCGGTCAATCTCAAAGTGCAGCACTTGGACCAGTATTCTGTAACAATGCGCTGCATGTTGAGTGAGGGCCGGGACGGGGAAGCGAGATTGGGTTTCTTTTATGCAACACAATATAATATGCCCAGTAGCAGCAGCATAATTTGTGTGCGATAGAGTTGTATGGTCGGTTTTATGGGTTTTTTTTTTTCTTTAACCGCTCCTCCTAGCACCGCGATACGCCGCGACGGTACCGGTATATGTATGGCTTGCTTAACTGTTAAACAGAAGTATATATATGTGTGCTGTGGTGGTGTCAGGGCGAGAGAGGGCAGAGAGAAGTGCGATAAATCTTGGTGCAAACGAGTCATAGTCATAGAGGGAAAAACGGTCCGGTCCGAGACTTGGGAAGTTCATTTGATTCTTTGTTTTTTCTGTTTTTTTTTTCCTTCATGTTGCGGTGGTCTTTCAATTTCAGTTTCGTTGGTGATCTAGTCAACTCTTTGGACGGGTGATCGTGTTTCATGCGTGACAGTAGTACGGAATGGGACGGGATTATGTGCTCGAGGCCGTTTCGAATTACCTTTCCATTTTTTTTTTACAACATCGTCTTGTGGACTTATTTAGTGCGATTTCTTTTTTTCGGTATATCAAGACGAAAAATTCCATGGACTGTTATTTTTTTTTTCTTTTTCTGAGAGGAGAATCGTTGCCACATGGCAAAAAAATTGGCAATGTTGCAATTTTTTTTATGTTGTTTCTTGAAACTCTGAGGGAATGGGAAGAAATCAGTAGGCGATGATATGAGGTTGTGAACTCTGGCATTTTATAAATACGAAGTCGAAGTCGAAGTTCGATGTTGTGAACTTTCCGTGTTTGTTTTGTGGTAGGTCACGATGAAAAGACTTGTTTTATCCCTAAAAAGGTGGTTGGAAAATTTTCCTTCGAAACAATGTGATTTTTTTTTATATATATTCCATTGGGAAAGGCGGACCTGAAAGGCTTTGAGGGCACCCCAAAGGGCGCAGCTCTGCACTGAATGGTCTCAGAAGTTTGTGGCCAAGTTGCAAAGTTAGCTAGTTCTCTGCGACATTGGAAAGGCTGTTGCCACTCGCTACTAGTTAGAGATGTTGCGGCTAATTTAAAAGTTATATTGGTACATCTATTTCAATATGGGGTAGGCCTAAAAATTTGGTATACCAGTTCCGGACATCGTCCTTTAGGACTAATTTCAAACTCATTTGGAAAGATATTCAGTCAAACCTGAGAAATACGGGGGAATATGACTATTGTTCTTCCGCCCGTCAAGCAGTGTAATGCTTCTTGGTGTTCATTAATTATTGTCTGTTCGGTAGAACGCGCATAATGCCGCATTTCGATTAATTACTAATTAGTTTTGTTCCATATTGCCATAGAGTATGTTCTGGGCTGTGGATGCTGCTGTACCTTTGACAAATCCCCTATTTCTTGTATACGCGAATTAGAGTGTCAATTTAATGTCCCCAACGTCACTCAACTTCACGTTTCTATAAATGAGTAGGTAACTATAGAAAGCGGTACCCAGTTCCAGGAACAACGTCACTTCAAACTTCCAATCAAAAGTAGTACGCCGTTCTACTGTGTCCTGTTATTAGGAGTGATGTTTTTAATAATCTAGTTTTCGATTTATTTTGAAGCCTGGGCAATATAAACATTTTTGACAGAAAATATGGCTTATGTGTACTACGGCCTTATTTAGTTTGGCTCCAAATTTATATTTCTTAAATAAGCCAATAAGCAGAAAAGCCAGAGTATTTTTTTTAAAGCTAACAATGTTTACCTACCCTGTGATTAACTTCGATTGAATTCACCATGAGCTGGGATTTGGATATTCTGAAGTTCCATTCAATGGCAATGGAGCAAAATCTGTAAAATTCCAAGTAAACCCACGATAGGTGTGTTTAGCGCGTGCAGTTGTAACTAGGGTTCCCAACATTTTTCTACCTGATTACAGTAGTTCCTAAGTAAAATATAGTACAATACCTAAAAATATAGTATAGTAGTCTTTTTTGAATTTTTCGCTACCTGACCCATTTTCGTTGCCACTTCCCTTTTCCATTAGCACAACAATTAAAACTTTAAGGTGACTTTAAAAATTTTGTCAACAAAATTCCGATTGAAAATCAAAAAAATTAAACAATATTTAAATATACACGAACACGAATCAGTTGTAATTTTTTTTTTAATGTAGTTTGAAATGATAAAAACCGGCCAAGTGCGAGTGTCACTCGCGCACCGAAGGTTCCGTATTTGGCTAAAGTCCAACACATCAGATATTATATGAAATCTATAATATCATTCAATCTTTCCCCTCTTCATGAATTCATCACAATTTAGTTTAATTTAATTACTTAATATTTTTACTCTCAAAAATTACTCGCACATGAATCTCATTTTTTAATTATTACCTAGTACCCAACCCACGCCAATTTTCCATTCTGTCCCAATTAAAAACTGTTGACTAAAAATATATTACTTTTATTTTGTTCTGTACTCCCCAAAAAAATTTATTATACTCCCCAACGAAATTAGCAAGCGGGAACCCTGTTGGTATACCACCAGTGACTCTCTTCTGTCTTTGATGGGGTCAATTGTGCACAACTGCGTAGTAGAGATTAAAACTTATGAGAGCAACGTATTTTACATGGTAAAATTATCTTTTTTGAAAATATCTTGTAAACTATTAACTTTTCGGCAAAACAGTATTCAGCACATATATAGATAAGAACATGATCTACAAAAAATAAATTTATGTATTTTTTTGTGAATCAAGAAATAAACCGTTTTTTTGGGCGAATGAAAATATTTTTTTCACCAGATTACTAATTAATCGAAAACCAATCGATGTATTCCTTCCATTGGTATTTGTCGTTTAACTAGAGGTTATACCGGATGTTGTGTGTAAATTTTAGTCTCCTATGTCAATCGGTTCTTGAGATAGACCTGGTAACAAAATTGGCTTAGTGGGTTCGGACAGACAGACGGAGAGACATAAGAGCGAAACTAATAAGGTTACGTTTTTTCCCTTTGGGTACGGAACCTTAAAAATGGGCACAGTCAAGAATCTAGTCATCTTAAGTCGACTAGATTGGTCTGGATGTACCCTGAACGCAAAAACTAGGTTGGTCGGGAATACACTTATTCTACGTCATCCACATATCCGAACTGTCAACTTAGTACTCAGTCACAAATTGATTGAATAGATTCGTCGGCTACCCTTCCATAAACGTCAACTGAAACAGCTACTCACATGACCGATTTCAGCCAATCAAAACCAAGATACATATAGTCAGACAGCTGTCAGACTTACTAAACTAGATACTTGAACGTCCCCAATATCTCATGGCTGTCAACTTTGACATTGACAGCAAGACTTAGGTGAGTTCGGTTCATCATGTATGATGAAATGAAACCTTAAGTCTTAAGGTGCAATCAAAATGAAAAATCTGTTTGCTATTGATTCATATATTTCTGCTCAAGTTGCATTTGTCATTGCATAGAAAATCTTCCCAAGATGCAATAATTTTATATCGTTTCTTATTCGCATATCTCGCTTATCTATCATAATTCAAATTACCCGCCATGAGTCTGTCTACCTCTTACTTATCCTAACTCAAATTATCCGAGTGAACTGGTCAGTGGTCACTGCCAACGTTCTCAAAGGTATCATCTATCACCTTCAACGTTCTTAATTAAAATAATTCAGTTTGAAAAAGTGACTCGTCGAAAGCGAAAGCCAGTAAGGTTAAGAATTATCTCCCATATCTAGAATATAAGCAAATCAATAAAATTGGGAAAAACCGCTTGTTTAAAAACATACAATCGATGTGTCATTTTAAAGTGAATTCAAAGTGCGGTGCGTGATTTTTATTGCTTGTTGTTTTCACAAATTTCACTCTTTGGAACAATAAAAATCCCCTCAAATTGCAAAAAATTCAATCCCCGAAAATCGGAGCTAAAAATTGAACACGACCATCGACCACCAATAAAAAGATAACAGGATTGAAATATAGTACTTTTGCGTACTATATGTTTCTTCAACAGTATATAGAACGCGAAGCCAAAATATAGTAGAATACTATATATTATAGTACGGTTGGGAACCCTAGTTGTAACTGTTCTTTCACTTTTCCTCACAATTTCCAGTTAAATAATAAAGAGCCTTTAAAGTTAAGTGAAACTCTAGTTCCATTTTTAATATAATAACACTTTCCAATTTACACACACAGTGAACCACATTGTACACATTAGGAGACAACTTCTTTTTTAATTTGTGTAGTTTGTTCCTCATTAGCCGGCTAGACTTTCCTAACTCACTTGGGCGGTTATTTATCCAAAACACTTTTGGATTTGTATCTCAGTTTCAACCGCAGTAACAGTTGGCAACGGAGGTGTTGTTTCCTTTGAATGCAATTTCCTCGTAGTTAGTTATGGGTGATCCTGTTTGACTTTGCGGATGATTAAATCATTTATATGAACCGGTTGATGTGGGGATTCCTTAAAAAATTGAGCAGCATGTCTGCCAAAGTTGTTGCTAACCATATTCAGGGGCGAAATTGTGTAAAGAGGTCGGAAGTGTAAACTGCTGAGTAGGAAAATCCAAATGTACCCCATGTTAGCTCAAGAATAAAAGGTTTTATTTTCCCTATTTCTAACAGGAAAAGCTAAAAATTTGACGTAGTTGGCTGTTTCGCCGCATTTAGGAGTTTTTGCGATGTGTTACATTTGCCTATATAAAAAATTAATAGTAGGCGCAACAGGTCCGGCCTAGCTTATAATAACCATTCGTTTTGTGTGAGCTTATTATTTTTGGAACGAATGGTAGGGATCCACAATTTAATCTCAAGCTTAAAAGGGTAATTGAGAAGCTCTCTTATGACAGATACACTCTCGGATGTTTGTCAGGCGTTAGCGAGAGTTGGCTAACGGAGTTTGCTTATATAGATCTTTAATTTGGTGTCCAACAATTTTTTAAAAAAGACGATTCAGAAGAACCTACAATGATGGACAAAGATATTGGTCTCAGGGGTAGAGAAGCACTGTTTTTTCTTACCTATAACTGCTTACAGAAGGAAGGCAAATATTGTCCATATAGAAAGTAGAAAACACCTCAGGCATATCGTGGTTTGAAGTGAACTTCTCCAAGTGGAACCTGAAGACACGGTACTGTAAATGGAAGGATACTAAGACCAGTTTCTAAATGAAAATCATCGTATAGTCGAAAATTATTTCAAGAAACCTTATGATTTATTAAATTTAATAATTCCGGGCTCATACTTCTATCGCCGTTAAAGTTCTTTTAAAATGGGCTGAATTTTGCCAAACCTAGCTTGAAAAGTGTCCGGGATGAACAACTGTTTAATATGATATTCTCCCCAGACTGTTGTCGTATGTGTAGGGCGTAATTACTGTCTTGGCAGGTATAGGACGTTTCTTTAGAGATCGAGGAACTGCAAAACCTTGAGGGCAGATTCTGTAAAACGAAACGATCAAACGGTTTCGTGTGCACGAAGAAAGTTGCTTGTGTAACATATGGCCAATCATTCGTGCACACGAAAACGTTTGATCGTTTCGCCTTACACAATGTGGCCCTGACTTCCAAAACTCGCAATTAAAAAAAATATTTGCAATCTGTCTTAACTTTTGCGGCTTTATCCAGAAGTTGAATAGTTTTTAATTGGACACACCTACCTCCTTTCAGTCTTTGTATGTGCAGGTCTCTTAAGCCCAGGCTTTATAGTAATTATCGTTAGAGGAGCATAAGACCTACTGCCATGAATGTCTTTTCGATTTATTTATCTAAATTTCCAAACTAATTTTCAAATGAACGACGAATTGTTGGCAGCAGAGAACATAACCACGGGCGCTTATTTACCAGCAATTTATTGCTATGCCATTGATCGTAATTCAAGTCCTATTATTGTCCTTAGTCGAGGAGATAAGCTGAAATAAATGACTCATGCATTTGAATATTTCCTCGTCACTCCATTAAATGGTTCCCATTTTCCCTAAGAACATATTTATCTTTCAGCTCCTGCCTAAACAGTATTGCACGTTTGGAAATCTTTCGAAAAGCACCTTACCTTAGAAACAGTTTCATTGAAGGTTCTCTAGTTTTTCGAAGAAATCAATATTCACATCTTATTTTGCACTCAATTTTGAATTATTTTAATCATAAATGCGAGCACACCCGAACTGCATCTGTAAACAATTATTGAGCTCGACAGTGCGTGATTTCCATTTAGCAATGCCCAGATAGCGCCTTCTAAATAATACATTTCTCAAAACGCAAATCTTTTACCAGTGTATGTATTCTGCTCTAGGAATTTCCACTACATATATACATCTATCATCAATCGACTCCATATAGGCCGTATTGAAATACAGATTGCAGATGGAGCTGCAAATGTACAGTGCACACACTATCTGCTGAGCTTCTGTGATGATAATTCCAGCTCTTTGCATATTCGAATGAACACAGACTTCCACGTAGTTCAATGCATTTGTAATCTCCAAATGCAGATGAGAGTTCTTCTTGAGCCATCACCATGCAAATGGAAAATTATATTCAGAGCAGAACTCTCTATGAGGCCAATGATGTGCTAAGTAAACTAGTGCATGCACTTCGCTGCGGGGGAATTCATTAGCTTCAACAATTAAAAAAAAAAACCTTTCCAACCATCAGTGCCAAAATTCAGTTATCATTTTCCGCTCCGCATCGAGCGAGTCACATCTGAGATTCGTGTTTGATTCGAATTTGACCCATAATCAGTGTCAACACTGAGGGTGACAGGCGGTCGCTTCACATGTCGATGTCTTTCTTACAGTTGGACAAAAACTGAGTAGTAAATATCTATCTAAACTGAAGAAGATAAGATAAGTGCCTCTTGTTTCCACTGAAGCGACAAGGCCATAACAACATTCGTTTTGTATAATTTCTTAAGAAGCCATTAGTAGATGTTATGCCAGATACTATTGCCTCCTATTGGCCTTCCGAGTTGTGCCTACCATTTGTATTAACATAATTAATATGAGTGTAGTTATGTGCCTGCTCGTGTGTGATGAAGGTAGAACTAGTCAGCGTGCTGCATCCGTTTGTCGATTTGATTTATTACCATATAGATATAGCACGAAGTTCGAAGATCGCCCAGTGTCGGCAACGGCATTCAAGTTCAATTTATTAATAGCTAGAGTCTTTGTCATTGTTTTGAGAGTCTCAACTTGAATGGAGTCGTTATTTGGATGAAGCAAATACATTTACTAAGACCCGAGTCAGTGGAGAGGAATATTTTTGTGTCAACATCAAACAGAGTACGTACCTACCTTTAAAAGAATGGAGGTTGTAACAGAATCGGTAGGTTTACATATATACCGAGGTATAGTTGTGATTCAAAATTTAAAATCAGAAGAATATTCAAAACACTCGGTGTAGGAAACCATGTAATTTGACGGTTAAAAATCCAGATTTGTTAAGGGTCGTCCTGTTTGATAAAAATTTATTGGGAACAGGTCGTATTTCACGACGAGAAGTCTCCTGACAGTGGACAATTTGTATTTGTATTTGTATTTATTTCAAAATCGTTTACAAAGTAAGACAAGAGTCGTATAATTTTTTTAAAGCCTTTAAATTAATTTAAGAGTTTGAATTTAATTTAATTTTTAATTTTTAGCTATTTACATGATTATATATTTATTGAGAAGAAATCGAAACTTAAAAAGAGAAAACAAATAATAAAAAAATAATAAATAGATAAATATTATCAATGATTTGCCAAATAGTTGAAAAGTAAACATTTAAATCTTCTTGTGGTTTTCACACTTCTCATACTTATGGGCAGGGAGTTCCAAAGGATAATAACATGGTTTTGAGCTTTTGAATTTGTGGAACTAAAAAAGAGCCTTTTCCCTGTCCAGTGCATTTTTCATACGGATAAGTGGAATGATTTTAAAATAGCAATCCCTTGGAGTGCTTTTCAATATTCGAAAAAAGGGTCCTTCAAATGCCAAAATGTATTTTTCTCCCTGGAAAGTTGGCGCCATTAGATTAAATCAACTCTTTCGGTGCGTGCGTATACTCAAATTATCTGTTGGGAAAGCTTTCAAAAATCTGAACCGGAATGTGAACAATCAATTTTTTGCTGCGGCGCAGGATCAATTTCATTGAAAGCTTTTAACATTGCGACCCGAAATAACTTCCTTTCGCACCTCTAAATTGTTATATTTTTGTTGATTGAAAGCTTTTACTAGTGCGATCCGACCCGTTTGACAGATCCGAAGATCTTTACAAATTTTTTCCTCGCTTATTGTTTTTATTCACCTTTTCAATTCAGAAGTAAGAATAATTCTAATAATAATAAAAAGTAATTCGGGAAACATATTTATCAGCAGAGTTGATAGTAGGTATAAAAAAATTCTAAAGTAAATTTTTTGTACAATTTTTACTTTGTTTGAACATTGCCAATTCAATTTTGAGTTGGAAAGCTTATACTTTTGTAATCCATTTTTTGGACGTAAGACCATTTAAAATACCTATCCATAGTTGTGAATCAACGACTTATAACATTTTTATCCAAAGCTTCTTCTTTTGTGACCGTAAAAATTAGATAAAGTAATGCGGTTTAAAAAATCGACCATTGCAACATTCAGAACGTGGCTTCTTTCGTGTGTATAGTAAAATCAAATGTATTAAAAGCTTTTGAAATTACGACCCGAAAAAATAAGTTTGTCCTACGGAAAACATGAAAATCGCACAATTTACAATTGTCTTATTCATTTTGAAGCAAACGCGGTATTTATGTTCACTTATATAAATTATGAAAAATGAAATGATTTGGCTCGTAAAAAGTTTGTAACCCATTTGACACAACACCGCACTTGGCATCGGTATTTTAATAAATGTGTCCGGATTGTATTTTCGATATCGAGGCGAATTCTCCGGCTACTAGTGCCGACAATTATTAAAAAAAACGAAGCTTGGGCTGCAGCATAAGTTGCTTCATGGAGACTACTCTTACTCTTCACGATTGTCAGATATTAGCTGACAAATTAATGGTAGCCAAAGTGCGCGACACATTAAACGCAACCGAAATAAACTGAGAACTTTGTCGATTGGAGAAGCACCTGTCATCCATCTATATTCTATAAAGTTGACATGTGTACGACCAAAGCCTTGTTCGATGGTACACAATCGGCTTAAGTATAGCCAAACAAATAGAGACGTATGAATTGCTAGAATATTATATTGCACTCTTCGGGGCATGTTTCAAGGTCTTTCTAGTTCCCCTTTTCTAAGTCGCTATCTGGCCAATTCACAATAACTTTCCTGAACATTTTTTCAAAGAAATAATATTTAGACATTATGTATTAAGAGGCTCAGCGATAAGAGATAAGAGCATGCAGTGCCATAAACATAATATTTTAAAGTAAACCTACCACACGTTTCAAGAGCCTTCTGACTATAACCGAAAATAGGTTGCAATTCGTATTCAATAGAGATCAGTCTGACCCATGCTCAAAGTTCCGAATATTCTCTGGACTTGCTAAACTTAAGCCTTAAAAAAACTCTGAGAAAGTTCGGCCAAAATTTAAGATTCAAAGGGGAAATTATATATATATATAACTTTATGCGATTTTTGTATCCAAATCCATTATAAGAAAATTTAAGCAACAAAATTAGCGTCAGACTTTACAAAAAATACAAATATATAATAGGTATACATGTGCCTAGTACCGCATAGTTTGACTTTAAACCTTGTCATTCACGGCTAATTGCTGTACCCATTTTTTACCCATCTCATCTGTTAAATCAACAAACTAAATGCTGCCTGACATCGAATAATGATGCACAACTAAAATACAAAGCAAAATCAGTGTCAGATCATTAGCCGTCGGAATTCCTGATTACATCTGACATTTAGAGGGACAAACGACAAGTAGGAAATATTCCACAAAAATGTTGAATCGCTCAATTGCATGCAATTCCTTTTCACATACCCCGTCCCCGCTCACGGGTAATTTATTTTGCCAACATTCTGACACAACACCACTGACAAACTGACAACCTCCCTATATACATTAAACATATCTATGTCGGTCGGTTGGTCGCTCGGTCAGTCAATCAGCAAATTTTCTACTTCCACTTCCACAGTCTGTGTTGTAAATATTTGAAAACCCAACCGCGCGAAAAAAAACAACCAACCAACCGAAATCAAAAGAAACACTGAACCTCAAATTAGCACATAACGAACTCTCGCAAAAGTATCCACGTATATACCGAGCTACAGCACCAGCAGCATACAATGCCATCACATCTATCCATCCGTGCTTTTCGCATTCGCACATGAGATTACGCAGAAAGTACACAAACAAAAACCACCAACAACAGCGACCACATCATCATTATTTACTCCACGTTTTGTTTGTCGGAGTGAATCTCCGGCAACGACCTTAGATAAAGAGGTCTTTTCTTGCTGTAAAAAAAAAGAAAAAAAAAATTTATAATGTATAATAAAATAAGTATCTTTTCAGTTCTCGTCGTGTTTTGTGCATAAAACCTGTTAAATATTAAAAAATAAAAAATAAAAACTATTTCAAAAGTTTTATGTGGTAAAAAAATAAATAAAAGTCATACATAAATCTTAAAAGTGTTTCAGTGTCAAAAGCTGTGTTTAGCGAGCTTAAAAAAAATATAATAATTATCCACAACCATCGAGTGATTAAATGCAAAGCTAAAGATCAACTTTATGTTCAACGCTCATCGATGAAAATTAGCATAAGCGGCTACAAATCGATTTCACGGGTATGTAACACACACAGTTTTTGGTTGGCCCTAATACACCCTACACCCTACACCCTACACCTGCATGAACTCTCTGTGACCATAATTCTATTTTATCGCAGTTGCTGTCAGTATGAGTAATTACCTTCGTAGCGCGTAATATTTCGTGTTCTCCTTTTTTTACTCGCTTTGATTTTGTATATATATCTCTCAGACGTAGAACCATATGTGCCGAACTGAGGCGGAGAATTTTAAACTCCAAACAGCGGGAGTCCCGCTGTCTGTCAGGACTTTTAGGACTTTGCCACCATTCGTTTTGCGATAAGGATTTTTATCACCAGCAGCATCATTATTCACCAGGGGGTTAGATTTGTGGGCTTTCTCTGGATAAACAAAAACGTAAAAAAAAAAAATATGTGTGGGTACATATTTTTGCGTGAATCGTCCTTTTTGGAACCAAAATGCGGTAGGTGGGTGGTGTTATGTTAGAATGTCATGCGATAATTTCCTTTGTAATTTTCATTTATTTTTCTTCTGTTTGCCTGTGCTCTCTGTTTTCTGTTTTCTGTCACTCGGTTCGTGTTAACAAAACAGGAGGTTGTAAGGTTGTTACTTGTTAGGTGATAATGTGGTTACGTTGTTGGGAGTCGTGTACAACAAGGGCACAGTGACTGGAGATGAGATTAGCAGACAAACAAAGTTGGCGGGAGTTTCCCTCTGTATAGGTGTAGCTGTATGTGCTTGTTCGAATTTATGTTGAAGCAAATTTAAATTTATTTAATTTGCTTTATTGGATTGGATGCTTAAATGTAACGGTATTTGTAACCGAGAGGGATGCCTCCTTCAAAAGGAAATAAATACGCGAATGTAATGTGCTATTTGCTAGACGAAGAGTACCCACCTACTTAAGCTGCAAAGGTTCCGCTTGGGGGCACAGACAGCACAGCACACACACTGGATGTTTCACACACTGATTGGCTTAGATACCTACATGCTGCTTAATTTTTGGAAATGCGAATGGTTGACATCAAAGATAAGATAATGTCTATAAATTTATTGGAAACGTTTTGCAGCAAAGGAACCCCTGAAATAGTTGCTTAGTCGATATAATTTAGGGAATCAGGAGGGCGGGAGTACACAACGAAAAGTTTAAAGCAAGTGTGCGGATTTTTGTTGATTTTTGGAGCCTTTTTCGAAATTTTTATACTGTCCAGACTTGCAGTCTTGGGTTTGGGTTTTAGGTTTTGCACGTCTTTCATCAAAAAGCTACTTGGTTATCGAGCAGTACATAGAACAATATCGTGCATTTCTCATAGAAAATATTCTATATCAGTCCTCTAAACTGTTTACAGAGTAGTTCGAACTGGGCTTATTGGGGCAACAGTTGTTTGCTCGTGAAAAAGTCTTAGGAGAGACCAAGCTTTCCTTCGAATATTTGCAGCGGAAAATCAATTTCCTGCTGGTTTAAAATTTTACCTGGATTTTTGAATTAAAAAGGTGCCGCTACTTCGAAAGTATTCCCGGTCGAATGATGATTCTTTACATTACAGAGCAGAAGTTCCTGTTTTGGGTACATTATCTTAGCTTACTAGAACTTGAAGATTAACAGCCGGTTGCCCGTTGTTTAGGGTACGGAAAATTCAAGATTGATGTTCTTACAATATACAATATATTAAAAACAACCGCCAAAGGAACCTTAAAAGGTCATATAAACTTTGTGAAAGATGTATGCGAGTTGTAAACGATTTAACCCTTTCGACCCGGCCGGTACATTTTGGTAAGACCGCCCACCGGCCACGCCCTCTAACCTAATGAAATTAGTTTGTTTCTGAAGGTTTTAAATAGATGTAAATGACAAAACTTGTCCGGAATTGCTCCCCCGAAAGCCGGGTTAAAAAAAAATAAATATTTTGTCCACACTACACACCCCATTTTTCTCTCAGGTTCTATAGCTTGTCTCTATGTCAACCAGATACAACTGCGACTGATATGTAACCCTTAGGTCTTTTACGCTCTTTTCCGAACTTCCCGAGTTCCAAAATTTACATGTCAATTGGACCAAAGCCAAGGTCTCAGCGTGTCCCACAGAATGTTGTCAATTTTTGCGAAAAGTGTTCAACTCAAGATTTAATTGAGTCTATAACTAAAGCACAGTCTGCGTCAAGGCCCTTGAACTTAATTATTTAACAGCGACGATTCGCTCTGTGGAGGTCATAGTAATCTGTCCAAATTTGTCCAAAATCGTCTTCAAGACTGTTTTTTTTTTGTGTAAAAGGCTTTACAAATAATCGAGCTTGCGGTTACAACAGGACGGTGCTATGTGTCATCACTCCTCACTCATCGAACGAAGCACGGGTGCGATAATAATCTCATAATTAGCCGTCATCAGTTAACCGCCAACTTTGTTAGATTTAACGCCCTTTGACTTTCCCATTGAGGTAACATTCAATCTCTTTTCAATAAATCAGCCTCAATTGCTGCCAACTTATATGACTGACGACTTAGTGCTGAGTCTTCCAAGGCTGTAGCTCTTAATACATAATGTCATCACACCGCCTTCTTTGACCTTAAACAAAAAGAACTCAATTCAGAGCGGTAAGTAAAGGTGTTTCCAATCGTGGTTGACGTATGACGTCTTTCCCACCATCTCAATCACCCATTAGACACTTCTGTATGTACTTTTTATTTTTTAAAACAATATTTGCAATAAAAGTCAATCACTTGACATTACAACTCATCCTACTGAAAATTCGACTGAATCAGGGGATTTTTCCTCACACCAATTAATCGTTTTTTTTTTTTGCATCTCCGCTGAACAAACAACAAAAATGGAAAAATAATAACTAATCCAATCGTCAATTTGTAAACAAAATGGAAAGTTCCCCCTCATTGCTCATCGTGCACCGAACAAAAGATGAGAAACAAAGAGAAGCAATTCGCCAGACAAACTATTACATAAAGCAACCCATCCACTTGTTCAAAACAACCAAAAAAGCAATAAAATTAAATTGCAAACAAGTAATAAAAACATCTCTCCAAAGATGAATGGAAAAATCAAAGTTGCTTGTAAATGAATATGAATACCTACGCCCATGTACACATTTATGCTTTGCCGATTTTTGGGGTTTTTCGAAAGACGACAATGGCGGTAGAAAAACCTTGAGCGTTGAGAATTTATGACACGATGTCTGTCGGTGGTGCATACTTTTTTGTTTAATAAGAATATGAAATTTATTGTCGGGCATCGAAGTCTCTTTTGACTTCCAATTAGATGGGAATGAGCAGACCATACCTGAGCTTTGTTGATGGAATTATGTCTATAATGCGTGACGCGATATAACGTGGTTCTGTAGCAGCAGTATAGTGCATTTTAAACGTGATTTTATGAAATTATTGAACAATGGCGTTGGCCACTGAAAATTGTGAGTACCGGAACCGGTCATTTCCATTTCCCATATATGATGCTAGTTGAAAATATTTATGATAGGCATCAGAACTTGGTATCTACTCCTCATTCAGGTTGACTTATTGCACCGATTTGTTTGAAACTTTCATTTTCATCCATCACAAGTAGGTACCTACGTCGTTCATTATATATGATTGTATGGTATTTTTTATTATTGATAAGTAGTGCTAATTCAATCTAAGAGTGTCTAAATAAGTTTGAGCGATTAGTTTTGTTCTCATAAAATGAAAATTAAATTAGCGACTTTCACTTGTCACTTTCACGAATACAACAAAAAAGGAGAGGTCGAACTTCGAAGATTGGTAGGTACTAGGTAGTTAAATATTTGAGACATTCTAAGGTGAATCTAAGTTAAAATTTAAACAAATTTTAAATATAGAACATTTTTCAAAAATCACTGTCATTGTGAGGGTGGAACCATAAGGGTGATAAGCTGTGATTGTTAAGAGTTGTCAACTTAACTTTAACACTGTCACCAAAAGCAAAAAAAAAACTCGCCTTTCTTGACAGTGAACTTGGAGGAAGATGTGCTTTTGTGTATTTTAGATCACAGTTTTAATTTTCGACCCAGCATTTTATGAACAAAATGTAACTTTGTTTTTTATATAAGATTAAAACAAGCTATTTCCAAAAAAAAATATTTTAATTGAAAAAGAGAAAATAGTGAGTCCGATTTGACATTATTTGTCAATTTATTCGTTTACAAGCAATTTCTTTTTTTTATAACCATATATATTTTTAAGTTATTGCAAATAATAATAAAAAATTGTTTCGAATATCGGTTTAAAAAAATCCTTATAAGAAAAAATACAAATAGAAAGAAATGCATGCCTGTTATAAATGAGGGGTGTATTCTTTTGAATAACAGATTTTGCGAATTAATGTTTCTTATAAGAGTACACGCAGAAATTTTAACCTTAACCGAGTGGAATTTTTGCTCGATTTTAGTTTGTTATTTACTACCAAGAAAATTTAGAGGGGAAATCGATATATCGGTTATTTTTAACCGAGTTTCGTTAAACAAGTTGACTTGGTTATTTTTAATCCACTAACTCTGTAAGAGCTATCTTAACAGTAGGTATCACTTGGTAGTTTTTAAGCGAAAGTTGGTTGATTTTAAATACAATTTTTCTGCGTGTATTCCTTATATCAGCTCTTTCTTATACATATGAACTTAAAAAGACATATTGTTTCAACAAGCGTTTCTATAAGCGATTTGTGCTTACTTATGTGTGTTGTTTTAAACCTACCTATTAGTTAAAAGCAGTCATATCTGCGGGCTGGCTCACTTTGGAGAAAATTGCTTCGTTTTTTTTTAAGTTTTATCTCGAATATTCAATGTATAAAAAAAATGTATTTAAATTAATGATTAAATTTCGAAAACTACAGGTCTTTGTGAATCAAGTGTCAAATGAACTGCACCATACCAAATAAAATAAAATAAAATGGAAGACTCTGTCGTCTGTGGTTGCTTCGTTTTTTAAAAGGATGTCTTGTCTTTATCGCCATCTAGGGAATTGAGGTAGCCGAGCTTTTACTTTTTCGACTACACCTCCTTCTTGGTGCATTTAATAGAGTGCTCGGCTATTTCTATTTCAACATTCGGTCTCCGGGAATACAGTACCATTAATTAGTCGAAGAATCAGTGTCGGTGTGATCTCTACTTACCATCTTGCCGACATAAAGAAGGATGGATTTTATTTATAGTACTGTATAGGAATTCTGAAATTATCAAGCCGAGTTAGCAGCATTCTTCTAAAGTAATTCTTTGAGCTACAACGAGATAGATGAACTCTTTAACTAAGTACCTCAAAGTTGCCGGTACTAATAACCACAACCAGTTTTCCCTGTTTTTTATCGTCGTGCGATAGCTCCTATCATGACAGGGTTGATGTCGTCTGTACAGCGCCTTCCGATGAGGTACTGCCTTACATGTTGATCTTACAAAAATGTCTGTCCCCGGAATGAGATTGAGGAAATGTAGTTCGGTCCATATCTAGTTCGTAAGAATGTAAATATAAGTTATCGAGTTTCAGGCTCCCGAATCAGACGATTTCTATATAAAAACTTCTGACGATAAATGCCATTATATGCCGCTTTTATCGTGTCTAATTAGAATTCCTAAGCCATTATCAGGTATAAATTTTATTAATGCTATTTTATGTCTGCCCAAAAGACGGACGGGATTTGCCCATTCAAGTCTAGGAAATCCCTTCTACAACTTAGGAAATAGCTTTTATTCACTCCAATCTGAAATTCCACTGTTGACAAGACTCAACTTTGCCGACTTTGGATTTGCTTAACTCACTGAAATAGTACCTATAGAACTTTTCAAATCAAACTTGGGATTGTATACTTGACTTTTCACAGCCGCTCGTTTTGTACAAGTTTTTATTTTCGACACCAATGAAAGGGACGTTCTTGAACAATCTGCTTTTCAAAACGTCTTGTTTTTAATAGCTGGTGAACTTTGTTTTCCACTGACAGCTAGTGGGCTCTGAACCTATACCCTCGAGCACTTTCTCTACCTTTATGACCATGAAGGCGAAAGATGGAAATGCTCGTTTAAAACATCGACACTTCTGTGGCTAGGTTTCAAAAGCTGCCCTTAGTAGCCAGCTTCTTTCTTCAAAGTAGTGGACAGTTGCTTGTCTCAATAACAAAACATACATAATGAAGTTTTAATCACGAGACTTGTGCAACTTTGAGCTGAGAGAGTGCATCAGTCATCTTATATAGTTATATATAGATCCAAAGCATCCATTTCAACAAGATTATTAAATTTCTCACACAGGCTGGTTTTGAGCTCCCTTAACTTCCTTCATCCCCGTTTATTTCAGGTTCCGTTAGTTGTGGTTTCAAAACGGCGCTTAATGCGCTACTTGTGTTTTTCCCTCGTAGGGAACCGGAATACAGCAACTTAAGCCAACCAACCCTATGTCTAGATTTTGTTTAAAAAACTCCTTCTTGAAAAGGACAAAGTTCGGTAAAACAAAACTTGTAGATGTTTTCCATGATGTCGCACTTTGTATAAGTTCTGACTATTCATGGTGCTCAACTTCCTCCGTATGGTTCGCAGTTTTTTTCCGTCGGAAATAGTTATAATGGAATGGAAGTCCCCAATCAGAATAATGTTGGATGCATACCTCGCAGTTATCGGTCTGAGGGTTTTCAGGTGGTATGGTGTTAGGTCCTCGAAAAATAATGGAACTTATAACTCCAGTATAAAACCTGCTGTACAATTAGTCCGTAGCTGTCACTTGGTGTCGTTTCATAGACAATCAACTCAGAGCTCGACCCACTTTAAAAGGTATCTTTTTACTGATACCACATTTAAGCACACTACTCAACTACACAATGTCAAGTACGGAGTACCTACCTAACCTAACTGAAACCGACATAAGAAACATGCACAATTAATGAAAACATCGTCACGCGATACTTCCTTTTGTGTCTCCAACAAACACCGTACTCATTCCGTCACAAACAATAACAAAAAACCAATCAATCTGCCTGTCGGTGAAACCTTTTGTGAACAAATTTTATTTCAACAGATTGGATTACGCTACACATGTGAGATCCACAATTATACATCCGTATCACAACCATCCGTACGTATAGTACACGCGAAAAATTTGAATGCCATGCAAGAACAAACGGAAAACAATTACCAAAGAGGGCAACAAATATACCCATACTCGCTGTACATAACAACAATAGATACTACAAGCGTGTTTAGAAAATTAATGAAGACATGATTCTACCCGAGGTACGGGTTAAAAAAAAAAACATTAGATGGCGTGGGGGAGTTAGTTTGGTTTCCCCAAATTCGCTGCCATAAATATACGAGTTGGCAAAACAATTCTTGCAGCTCTGTTATGGATGTCATATTAATTACTGTGAAAATGCGTGGACATGTTTATTGTTCATGATAACCTCGAACAGCATAATAAAGCCGCTATATCTCGACGAAGCGCTTAGAGATGCCCCCCTTTGTTGGGGCAAATCAAAGCACGCGCATTAAGCTCTCATTAAACGTCCGATGATTTACAATCTCAAATCACACGCAGGTATGAGTATCGAGTACGTCTGTTCCGTTGTCAGTTGTAGCCGTGCTCGGCAACAATGCAACGTCAAGGGAAAGTTGAGTCGTGTGTGAACGACAGATGCCGCACAACCAAAAAAGTCGAAAACTGAGATATCACCGGATATAGGAATTCCGGGTTACCGTCGAGCGGTGAAAATCTCACGTAGAATTACGTGCTCTAATCTATTTGAGTAGAATATCCGTGTCTTTGCACTGCGTTTCGTGCAAAAAGAACGGAACGACTACATGCACTGTGCTGCATTACGGTCATGTTCCATCAATATTTGGATATAAATTTTCAAGAGCTCTGCTCATTATCAAAAAACAAGACCCCCAAACACAGAGAATCGCCTGTGGAACAGCATTTCGAGCGTAAATTAAATATTTTCCTTCCGCAGTTATCAGCAGCGGTTGGTGGCGTGCTAGATATCAGCCGTCACCACACCACGTCGCGTCGAGTCCTTGTTGGTTTCAGTTGGAGGTTTATAATGCGGACGCTGAAAAGTGTCCGAGCAATCAGATGGCCGGAGAGCACGCAAAATTAAAACTTTAATGCGAGTACGTGGAATTAATTGAATTGCAAAAGCGATTAACCAACACCAAACGCGTAGGTATCTGTCTACTCAAAGGTACACAAAGTGTCTGTAGGTGCTCTTTAGTGGCATCGAATGTCATTACTCATTACCAATAAAATGACCCGTCGCAGTGGAATTACTCTGACCTGCCGGGGAGATTTTTTTTTAATTGTGTTTTTAATGTAGGTATCCCTTGCTGTGGGGGTGTACCTATCTTTTGTAATTGGTAAGCGAAATGACAAATTCGACCGCACCGCAGATGGGTGAGGCCAATATGACATGCAGCTCGTTTTGCTGTTATTGATGATTGAATATTGCTCGCCGAACTGGGTTATTATTGTGCATGTACACTGGCGTCGTGGCGCACATTTTTTGCGATAACTTTATTGGTTTTTGATTGATTGAATGGTTGAAGTAATAAAAGCAACTTTATATCGTCGGCGACTTAGTGATACATGTTTGCAGAGTGAATCGGATGTAGGTATACCGGATATCATAGTCGCGGGCAGCTAAAAATATTATTATATTATTTAACAAAGTTGGTAGGCTTTTGCCTGCACGAACCAAGTCCACGAAGGTCGGCTCTGATCCTCTTTTGAAGTATACTTTCGTCGACTATTGACGTTGTTCTGTTTGGACAAAATATGCGCTTGGAATGCACAACTCACTGCTGAAGGCTCATTTTTTATGATTTGTTTTCATCTGGAATTTAACACAATCCGCCACCTGAGCTTTCCACCTGAACATCTGCTTTCCACACCATTTTTGGTCACCATGTCTAAATATAATTCCATATGTACCTCCACCCTCCGTTTCGAGGTTTGTTTTGTTTTCTTTTTCATTAGTTCCGCAGTCAATCGTCAATCGTCAAGGCTGCAACCCCCTGTATCCGACGATTTTGTTTGTTCACACTTCTTATAGACACTAGAGAGAGAGTCAACTGGAGCCCTGTCTCGTCACATAAATCTCCGCACAATATGAAATCGTTTTCGTGCTCCCGTCTGTCCGTGACAGTTGGTCCCTGTCAATCTAGAGAAAATGGATAGGTACTTGAAGTCATCGATTTTTTTTCCAATTTCCATCAAAGGCACTCATGCAATTATCCATCTTCCTTTCACTGATGGTCGTTAATTCATCGCACGAACTGCGTCCTATAGCCTATCTATTGTTTGAGTGGAAAAGTCTATCACAATCGGGAGGAAAATAATACTTTCACAAGTTACTACAAATACCCAATCAATAACCACACGCCAATCCTTCCCAGTTACCTATTTTGATTTTCTAGCCAAAATTAGAAAGTCCCTCGGCTATACTCCATCTGTGGACCAAGCGAAAATAGCACGTGACTTCAACTTCCCTCGAATCACATTCGAATGGAGGCTCCCCCTTTATCATACAAGACAACAATTCCCTAGAGGCTGGCGAAGTCATATCCGCCTCCAGTCAAAGCCACCAGACATGCACGACATTTCACAAATTAATTGACATTACATTGAGACACAGAACTAGAAAGGGAGCGAGTTCTTGCGCTTTGCATGACCCAAAAGTTTGAAGCTCGACGACTACGAGTATTTTCCCACATGACTAGAACAAATCACTCGTGTAAGCGATATGACGTAACACGAACAAAAGATATCTTGAAAAACAAAGAGCTACCTGCAGCAACCGTCTGTATATGAAGGGTAGTTGTTTGTTATGCTTCGTTGTGCACTCATCGCAAAAGGACGAACGTGCAACACCTTTAATCTTGCTGCAGAGTTCATAGTCCGTGCAAGAAAGGCACCTTTCAAGCCAGTCATTCCACTTCATCTCTATTTCTATTGGGCCTACCACGCGTCTCAACAGACAAAGGATGTAAAATCAACACAGATCTCGTCTCACAACTACGAGAATGACATTAACGAAAGCAAAACAAATAGAACACCACACCCCAGACACAAGCCAAAGCCAACAAGACCGACAATAGGCAGGCGAACTGAGGGCGTACCTATAGAAACATAATGCTGGATGGATGGTGGATAAAACTACAGCAACAGGAATAAAAAAAGAAACAATCAACTTCAGATAATAGGGACAACAAAGACAGAACAGAAAATATACCAGAAATGAAAATCAAACCCACAAAACGTTCCGTATAGTTGCGTGTGTTACGGTGAAGTCTAGGCCGTTGGGGGAAACAGAAAAATATATAAAATGTAAGAGACTATAAACAGATTGCAGATACTGCCAGACGGATGCCAAAGCCCCATGAGTAAGGTAAAGCGGTGTTCTCCAATAATAGATAGATACAATTGTATCTATACACAAATTCAGATGAATATGAATGTGAGTGCGCTGTAGGTGTATTTCTGACCATAGTGCCTTTCATGCGATTGATAATATAGAAAGACGGATAGTTGTTCTGTGTCACTCAACTGTTGACTGGAAAGTGGACGTTTGTAGCCGGGACAGGGTGGTTGCACACTTTTAAATGGGGTTTGGTTGAACTTTTATCAACGAGGTCATGACATGGTTTTATGATTGAATTCAATATGATGTCCATTCGAATTTAACGTCTTTGATGGTTAATTTACATCAGTTGAATGCGTTTAAGGTTCGACGGAATGTACGTCTTTTCTTTTCTTGTTCGTCAATAGGCATATTGTATGATACCTAACTCAAGATGTAGACTTGATCTTAGCCAATGTAAGTCACAAAATGTTGGTCTAAGCTCTAAGCAAACGACTTACTTATTTTTTGAAAAGGTGCGTTTTCGCCACATTTGTCAAGCATTTTTCTATGCTATTTCCAGCGCGTTCTTCGATGTGTTTTCGATGCATTTTTCAAATCGATTTTCAACACCTTTGAACCATTTTTAACACCCTTTTCGATTTTTTTTTTTGCGGTTTTGATGCGTTTTCAGGTGTATTTTTTGACTTTTTTTAAGGAATATTTCGACGCCTTTTCCTTCGTGGTTTTAGGGTACCCTTTGTTTTTCGAAACATTTTGACGCATCGCAACTGTATCCTCGTATTCATAAGTTACAGCGCGCGTTCCTGCCTTGCCACATTTACCGGCTTTCAGCTACGTATACAGTGTGTGATCCGTGATCTTTAAGCAAAGACTTAAATATAGGAAAAGCATGTTACAAAATGCTCTCTAGTGGAACTGCGACACGACGACGTGGTGTCAACATAAGGCATTTTAAAGCTCCTCTATGTTGATGCAGAAGGCTAGCGTATCAAAAGTTCCATTAACCAGCTTGTGCGCGCAGTCGCACAGGATCTAGCATGCTGGTTGTCATATTACAATAAAGTACCTACGCTTGTGGTTATGTTCCAAGCCAATTATTTTTTTTTTAACATTTCAATTTCATGAGTCAAGAACGAGGAATAAAAGAAATACTAGAATTAGAAAGTTTTTCTTGATTTAAGAAAAAAAAAAAAAAGATTTTTAATAAGGAGCATTGCCTCAAGATTTGTTTTCTTCCAATAAGATTTATTTTTCCAAATCGTCAATAGGTTTTCTTGACCCAGGAAACTGTTTGCTTAATTATATAAGAGAAATCAGAAACAATTTTCTTGAGTCAATAACATATTTCTGAAATCAAGAATATTTCTTTTGGATCGAAGAAAGGATAAGAACTTTCTTTTATTTCAATAACTTCTTTCCTAAATCGTACATTTATTATTTATACTAATTTTGTGAACTAACTTTTTCTTGAAATGAAAATATTAGTCTCATTTTCTGATATCAGAACTTGCTTCTTTAGATTACAACTAAATGGAAATAAGTTAAGAAGGATTTACTGTTTTTTTTTTTCGTAATTATTATTCAAATTACATATATGTTATCTGAAGGATTGGAGCTAATAATTTTTTTTAGTGTTCATGATCGATTTTGCCCATTGTAACCTACAAAACCATTAGTGTGTTTTTCTTTTTAAAGTTTTTATGTTGAACTTCCAAGTTCTCTTTGTCTTCAACCTTTAGAGCCATACAGGAAATCTTTTCTTTGCAAAATTTAGCTATGTAAATTTAGAAAATAAATAATAATAATAAGTACAATGATAAAATAATCAAATAAATATATATCTACCTAAATAGTGACGGTGACATTATCGAACACGCTATTTCACAACAACTCGTTTCTTATATCCTTGTCATAGGGGAATAAATGTAAATGGAAGACGAAAAATAAAATATTTTCAAACTGAATGCACGATCAATTTTTTTTCTTCAGTCGTTCGTAGGTAATTGTCCGGAGAAAGTTTTTACAAAAGAAAATATTTGGAAAAATCTCAAAACTCGAAAAATCTAAAATTTGAAAATTTCGGATAATTGTAAAATTCGTCGTGATAAAAGACGCTTTGTCCATAAACAATTTGAATTTTAACGCCTAGCAAAGCAAGCTGGGGTCCGCTGGTATTTAAATAAAATAACTTACGCAAACTATAGACGACAATTTCTTCTTTAAATGCTTTCACAAGACTTTACACTTGGACTTTTTCAGTAAGAAGTGGACATTGGACTGACACTGAATGTTTCTGCTATGCATATGCAAATTCGAAGCAAGACATAAGAATCTGCTCTTGCGCGACTCCTTTGAAACAGTCAATATTGCATTTAAGAACTGTTTTTTTTTTTTTTGTAGTAAATATGAATTGAGCAGACATAATTTTTTAACTTGTCCTTATTTTCTGTATACACTACAATTTGGTTCCTGTATGTAGCATACAAGGAATCACACTTTAAACAAGTTAACCAAAAGTAAGAGTGAATTTATTCGGTTGCGCATGTTTTTCTCAATATAAGAATTTGTTTTTTATAAACAGTAAATTATATCAAGTAACCCCTTCCACTTCACCGGTGCCCATATTTTTTCATTGGACCTTGGCCGTACTAATTGTAATAATTTTATATAGAAAATGTTCCCATTTTGAGTTTGTAAAATGAGGCCTAGACATTAAATATAATTACTAGTATCGCGCATTTTCTGATTTGCGATAAGAGTCAAATAGTCCCAAGCTACATTGATCGAATAGATCATAAGCTTCATAACATATCCCATAGGGGCTTACGAACTGTTGTGACTTCCCGAAGGAATGTACTTTTGTGAACACGGTTAGTGTCACCTGTCACCGTTTATAGCGTGCATTTCCGCTCGATGTGTCAAAGCCTTTCAAAACCTATTGACATGTGAGCAGAGAGAGTATATTTCAAAGAAGAGTTTACTAAGTATAGAACTTGTTGCAGCATTTTTGGGTTATAAATTTATACAGAAACCCACCATTATTTTCAATTTCATCCAAAATGCATACAACACGGGCTTCGCACTTCAGTGGGGTCACAGCGGCTACCGCCACTTGCAGTACTGGACCCGGTTGCTACTTGCCAAGAAGCTGCGAAACAGTTTTTGTTGTTTCTGAACATCTGCCGTATGACACAACACACAGCCACCTCTCCCCACCTTTCGATGAAGCTCGGCAAATCTGAGTCTTTAGTAAAATCGTCTTGTATTGCATGACCTCACAACTGGAGGACAGTGGCGATTCCTGGTCTTAAGCATTGGGTTAGCTACGCTAAAAAAAAAATCATTTTTTTATATTATTTATAGTTATTAATTTTCACATCCAACTAACCATTCGTAAAGGGAAAACTGATTTTCATTAAAGTTTCTAGTATACTCTCTATTGCGGTCCTTGTGCGTTGATCTTAAACCTGATAGTTTTGGGCACCGGCGTTCGTTCAATCTCGTTCCAAATGGTTTCTCTTATAGATATTCATTTATGGATTTTGTGCATAGTTATTGTTGGAGGTACCATTTTACCTCCTACCAAAATAAAAATCCTGTTATTTATCTTAATGAATAGGTACCTGTTCCTACTCAAATAACATGAATCAAGCAAATAAAAATTTAGCATTTGTTTGGAAATACATATGAAAAAGCAGCAGATGAAAAGTGTTTATGGAACGAAACAAAACGAATTCCTATCTTACAATAACTGTAGGAAACTTTCTATAAAAAGATTCCAGCAATGTGAGGATGAAATACTCAGAGAGTTCATTTAACAATTAAAAAATAGATCCACGTGAGACGATACTACCGCCACGGCTTTTTGCACAATAAAGTTATGAAAATTTCACTATGATCTACTTATTAAAAAATTTTTTTTAGCCCTGCATTACTTCCATCTCACTTCTCGCGAATAAAAACGAAAACAAAACAAGAGCACTGTCTCATATTCCAAAGCACCATGTCCACAACCCATAATCCACAAATAATATTATTTACTCACATTTATAATCCACGCAAATATAAAACAATAAATTAAAAAAAAAATCGAGCTGTCGTGGGACGGCCGAAAGAAGCGAATCATTGGACGTAAAGTATTGGCCCGTGTTACGTGGCGGCCTATTTAAAATTCATTTTAATTTTTCATATTGCCAGTTAGTTTAGATTACTCTCTCTGTTCCTCTTTCGCTCTCTATACACATATATTTAAGAATTTTTCGACTTTTCTTTTTTCCTAAACCATCCCTGAATCAAGACGAACAACACAAAACAAAAATCATCCAAATCGGTGGAGCCGTTCTAGAGTTTTCATCTTCCAAGTGCGCCATGGAGGGGGAAGTTAACGCTACGGTGACGATTTTTTTCGGTTTACTCCCCATCTTTTTGAATAATTTATATGCGTGACCCACCGACCGTCCGTAAAAAAGCTATATTCGCTTAAAAAAAATTACAGACTTCTGGGATTCAATAGCACAATCAAATAACGATACAAGTAAGCACAAGAACAAGCACACGCATTCTCTTACTGCAATTTCACTAGCAGGTAAGAGAAACATACGAAACTACAAAAAAAAGAGAACGTACAAGTAACCCCATTTTTAAGTTTTAGCGCATTTATTTGCGCTTACCCTTTTGTTCATTTAACAGGGCTTTTCTTACGAGCTACGTACGACACTCTTATATAGATTGTATGAAATTTGGTAGCGCAATATTTTACGCTAAATGCGGGATGAGGGATGAGACTTTTGTTATGAGAGTTTTGGATTGCGTGTGTGCAATGTGCAGGCAAGGAATTTAGTATCGCAAATTTGAACGCTAAAGAATATTTCAAGGGAAACTTTTTGTACCTATGGGATGATTGTGTTGTGTGTTTGTGTAGCAAAGTAGGTATGATTTGTAAATATGTAATTTTGTTATTTAGCATGTCATTGATTATTGCAATTATTAACCTCGTCATTTGTATTTCAAAGATTTTTTTCTTGGTTTACCGCCGCTAAACTAGCTAACTGAGAGGAATCGCCCCTGCTGGAGGATAGGTTTTGAGTCTATTTTCTTACTCTCCTCACATTAATAAAATCGTTGCTAAATGAGTCACGTCTCTGGTTGATTGGTGTGCGCTGAAAATGGACGAACTAGCTCCAAGAGAGCTGATCACTTATTTAAGTACCTACACTTCGTCAAAAATACCTCCTCCAATCGATAGCAACAAAAGGACTCTCTGTAGCACCCATCAAAGGTTTAAATACCAAAAGTAGGCACTCAAGAAAACCATCATGACAATTTCACTGCTACTTTGTAGCTCCTTAGCACTCGGAAGAAATAAAAGCGTCAAGTACGAAAAAAAAGGAAATGATAACAACCACTCCAACCCTTTAGCGAATGTAACTTTTCGGTGTCTTCTTTTACTTTAACAACACTCTGCCGCTCGACATTGTTTCTGTATAGCTCATCAACAGTTTTAAGAATCAATTTCGCCAGCAATTACTTCACTGTTTATTAGCAAAGCCATGAACACTCTATAACCATGCGCCGCACTATAGAGTGTTGCCTGTTGTGTTCTCGTTCCTTGAGATACTTTCAAAAATACCATAACAATAACAACTTTGCTGGTGTGAAACCACTTTGTACGCGTCATATCTTTTATCATATTCGCGCAGTGCCGACTACCCTACTGGGAGCTCAATTGGAGCACTCTTCTCATATATACGACAATAATTACACATTTATTTCCATGTTAATTGGTGGCCTTGAATTTTTCTTTCCTTTTTGCATTGCTCAACAAGATTTCATATTTAATTTACGCAATTTTCTGTAAAAAGTTGGTATCATCTCTGCAACAAGGTACGTAGTAATTACGTAAGCACTTCATTGGGGCGAGATACATCACAGTACGTTTATTTTGCCGTTAGCGACTAGCGACTACACCTAGCACTGACAAACGTCGAGCGTTCCTCTGAAGTCCGGACAAGCTTTGAGAATGGCGCAAACAAGATGAAATGATAAATTATAATTTGTTGCCATAACAAATTTACCATCTCCTCTCTTGTTTGCTGTTTCGAGTGTTCGTGTTGCTGTGTGTGTGTCTGGTTGGTTTTATGTCAATTTTTTTTATTTTTTCCATTTTTCATCATCAGAACGCTTTTCTACGATTGATAGTTCATCGTAATGATTAATAGGAGTGGATCGGTGTGGAGTATTTATTGAGCGCGAAATGTTGAACACTGAATCGCCGTGCTCTACACGAAGGGATGTTTGTTGATGATGATGCTGATGAAAGCGGAAGGTAGTAGTAGTTTTCTTCTCAGAAATACCAACCTACATATAGATACATACACTCGAATCGAGAAGGAGCTCTTCGCTTTCCTTTGAATCCATTATTCGGTCAATGAAAGGATTTTATTTCTAAAATGGGAAAGGTCGTTTTTGTGGTGGCATATATACCGTTGGATAGGTGAATCAATTTGGTTAACAAATTGTTGAATGAAATTAAAATAAATCAAGAAGTCAAGGAAGATGTTACGAGTTTGGTCAGAACCATCGGCGCTGTCCTTTGCAGAAAATTCGTGAATTCACTACTTTCAATATCGGCTGTTTTTCTATCCATCTATAGTCGAAAGAAGTGTAGGTATATAGGAAAAATGCGAAGGTGGTACAGGCGTATATTTATTTGATGCTTCGGAGTGTGGCGACCTTGCATGAGGTCAGCTTTACTTTGATATCTGAGCGTGCGACTCAGAAACTGTTTCGACCTCATACATTCAGTTTAGGAAACCAGGAGATATTCAATAATTCTGTCTATAGATTTTGGGATCTCTCCATTGAAAATGTTTTGTAAAGTCCTTCGGGATTCAGATTATTTTTTGAGGAGTCTGTGGTATGCAGATCAGTTGCGTATGTCTTCCTTGTTCAGAGTGCAATTAGTATCTGAAATTAAACCAAGGATTGATTTTAATGCGACTTGCATTAGTTGCCTGCTATAGACAGTACGTTTAAAAGTCCCACTTTGATGAATACATTCTTTAAGTTCCGCTGAACATCTGGATCTATTGGTTGGCGACCAGTAGCGTGACCGTTGTGTGACTTAAGTTGCTATTTGGCACTTTTTTCAAGAGAATGCCGCAATTTTGCCATTTTGGCCCTTTACCTTGTGACTTCAAAATTCTGCTGCTTTCACCCTGGCGACCAGTCTTTCATTGTTGTTAAACTCTCTCTCGTAAAAAACCTTCTTTTTACTTCCGCGAGCCACCTTAAAGGCGAGTTCTTATTCTTGCAGAAATAGCGTGATTAAAAAGTTCTTATTCGGGTAACATTTTTCCTTTGGGAAGTTCGCATGCAAATTTTATCTTAAAATTTACTCAAAGTAGAGTGCATACACTAAGGGCTACTTTGAGTCACTTTGTGGGGGCTTAAACACACAACCGAGAGTTGATTGGTGGGCTTGTTAAATGTTCTATATATGTTCCGCGCTGGCTAAAAACGAAAAAAAAAGAAACAAAACTATTTTAAACTGCAGTGAAAAGTTTGCAAAATGTGTAATAATAATTAAATTTTGCAATATCCTTATATCCTTTTTGCTGGGCATTTTTAAAATTTTGTAAATTTGCCTTTCCGCATTGATAAATCTTTTCACTACAAACCAGTTAAAATGACATAAACAAAAACAAATGACTCGCTACTTTCTAGACTTAAAGTTTTTTTGTCACCATTCTTGATAAGGACTGTGAACGGACTTTACAACATTTTTTAGTAAAAATTAAATTTTTTAATATCCTATGATCCTTTTTCTAAATTGAATATTTTCATTACAAAATCGTAAAAATGTTCCGAGCGAAAAAAGAACACTCGCTACTCGTTACTTTCTAGATTTTGAATTTTCTTACCATTCCTGATAAGAACGCGTACGGACTTTGTGCGATCGCAATTTAAATAAGGTCTATTCGCGTACTTTTCCGAGCCAGACTCTTAACAATCTGTCAAATATTAAAAAATTGAGCGATACTCTCTCAGAGACCTGAGAAAATACCCTAAAGTACGTGGATAGACTTCGAGCTACTTTGAGCCACTTTCATTTTTAACACCTAATCCATGGGTATCACAAATAAAAATGTATCATACCTTTTTGCAACATACCAATTTTTTTTTTCTTTGCAGCTGAATTGACAGATTTTGAATTTGTTTCTTGTTAACTTTTTGCATTTGACATATTTATCAGTACTTAGGTTAGGTTAGGTAAGATGGCTTTCTAGAAAGACACACTTAGACTAAATTAGTTTAGGTCCTTTGTGATATCGTATCAGTACTTGCCCGTTGAAATTCTCTGAGCTGTTTCGAGCCAAGAGAGGAACTACTCGTTACTCGTTATTTTGCTAATTTTCTCTTTTTCTGCATTTTTAATGAGAACGTGTATAGATTTTGTGAGATTGCGATCGATTTATATCGATTGCGTTCGATTTAAACCGCGTTCGCGAATGGACCTATTGTTAAGGTTCTATTCAAACCATGTAGGCAACTAGAACTATTTTCTTGAAGCCTTAAATAAGAAAAATGGCTGACTTTGTTATGCTTCAAAAAGTTTCAAAAAAAAAGGAATGAAAAAAACAAAATAACTGATTTCGATAAAAATGAATGGCTAGATTACTGCAATATACCTTCCTCTGAGTTGTCGGTTTTCATGGGGAGGAAGTCACTCGTTTATGTACCTACGGATTTGAATAAAAAAATTTCGTCTAACTTAAGTCAAAACTTTTGGATCTCAAAACCGTTTTCGTTTTTATTGTTCGGCATAGCTCAGACCTCTTTTTTTATAGAATTCACGGAAAAAATTTTAAGATCAAATCAAGAAAAATGAGCGCAGAATCACGAAAAGTTTGTCTAGTTTTAGAGCTTAGCTCAGGGTTTACTGATTCACGACTTCTTATTCGCAATTTTAGAAATTGTAAGAAGTGAAGATATTGACCCCCGAAAATCGTGAATCAACACTTCTCATTGTAAATAATGATCAAACGAGAAATACATATTGCCATAACCGATCGCAATTTTAAACAAGTAGTTCTAAATTTGATATTACTATGGTTGTGAATTGCAAAAACATTTCGCAATTTACCACTTCTCTGTAGTAAATTTGATTTCAACCCTTACCGAATTGCAACCATTTAGTCTTGAATTGCAACTCATTAGTGCTGATTTGCTACTTCTGTAGTTGCAATTTACAAATTCTTAATCGTAAATTACAACTTCTTTTTATCGATTTGCAATTCATATTTTGCAATTTACGATTCTTGAGTAGTGGTTTGAGGCATCACCGTCTTAAATTAAAAACGTTTTATCGTGAAATTATAAAACTTTATTTTCGATTTACAACTTATATCTTGTGATTTACAATCGGAATTCATAGTCGTATTTTATATTTTTGTTTCCTCTTGATATCCTTGAGAATCATATGACGCCATATCGTCCGGAGACAACGGGATTTGTCTGGGGTGGTTTTTCTGTCTATGCTGAAATTGTTAATACACGCAAATTGTTTAGAAGTACTTGTATTGATACGAACCTTAAAAAACCTTTTCGACTGCACACTTTAATATCCATACCAATTTACTTCTTTTCTAATAGCGAGACATATCTTCATTCTGAAAAAAATAAAAAGATTTATATACCTACTTTAGTTTAATTTTTTTCCATTATTAAATAGGTACTTACATGATATATATTCCAGAATGCTTTATAATGGTTAGTACACTCACTATCACTGAGAACTAGTTATACTTAAAAAAAACGACTGCCTTAAGCAAAGATTAAATACCGACTGTCTTTCGCTGTCGCTGCCCATGATTGCAGCTGTCCAGCAAGCAGCAACACCACAAACATATTATGTATGTATATTGATCCATATAAAGAAAGGATTTCGACCCATGGACTATATCGTTACTATCGACTACCTGTGCATAAAAAAATTTCACACGTTATGTAGTTGGTTTCCATGGAAATTACAAAAAATATTTTGCAATTTACGACTTCTCTACGTCAATTTACGTTTTCGGTTTAAATGTGGTAAATTATTATAAGATTTTATTGATTCATCATTCAGTGGTGGTAAATCACCAAATATTTTTCGCAATTTGATATTGCAAAGTGGTGTTTACGAAATTTGCCTATTGAAGTTGTAAATTGCTCCAAACAATCTCGCAAATCACTACAAATTAAAGAAGCTCGAATTAATACTTTTAATCGCAAAATGCAACAAACAACATTTGATATTTTTCGCCGTTTTCACTGACAAATTACAAATTTTTATATCAATTCAAGAAAAAATCGTTGTGATTTGCGAAAAATATACGATTCGTGAATTACAACTCAAAATGTTGCAATTGGTGATTTTAAATTCTTTCCGTGTTCCGAACAAAATGTATCACTTGGACCCACCCTACTGCAATATAATCTAATCTAATTCGAACTACTAGAATCCATTTAAAGACAAACTTGCAAACAATTTTCTCCCCACGTCATCGCTGTCAAGGCCAAACTCTTTTTTTCACAAAGGACCAACCAGAAATCGTGATTTCGAAAAGTGCGACGAAAAATATAAAAATACGACAAATAATAATATTGACGACGACAATACACCATCATCGTCATCATCATAAACATCCACTGTGGGTTCGTGGTAGTGGCATATAAGGACTAGAAATAAAATGAAATTAGGATGTCAAAACTGAGTACAAATGTTCGCAAGAGAAATGTTTCCGCCAGACTCTTTTTTTCTTTTTTTCTTTCTCCTCCTTAGAAATGTATATAATATGCTCTATAATCCAAATCCGCATTTGCACACAAATGAAATAAAAAACAGGAGTGGATGAAAGAAAGGCAAGAAAAAATAAATAAATAAAAACTTTCTTCACACTCCACAACATTTTGGAAGAGTTTAAAAGTTTGCAATGATCATCATGCGTCGCACTCACTCACTATTAGAGGTAGGGATGAATAACTTTTGGTAGGGAAAAAAGGGTTTTCGACGTCTCAAAGTCGTATCTCATAATAAAGTCAAACATAAAGCTAAAAAAGAATTCTAATGAAGTACACTAAACAAATTAAGATGTTTACGACAATTAGGCAGTCCTTAGGGGGAAGTTTGCATTCGTAGAAGAATTTTATTCGAATTCTACGATTGAAATACTCGGCGTAACGAGGGTGTAAATAAAACCAAAAAAATTGAAATAAATACTTATTTTGATTACATTTAGGGTTGGCTTTAATATTTTTTGTGCAGCCTTCAAAAATATGAAATGGTTAAATGAATTCAGAGGGATGTGGTGTGGATTTTTGGGATTTGTTTTTCTAAAGGTTTTCATAGTTTAAGAACAAAAAAATAATTGTCTTCACATCTAAATAGAATTTAGTTCGAACATGAAACAATGGCATCACATGGCCTTGGACATAAAATTGTCTTAAAACAAATAGTTTTTAAATTTTTATTTACTTTTGTAAACTATTTAAATAAAATAAATAAAAGGAGTTCTTTCAATCATATGTTGAAGTTTCAAAATTGAATTATGCGAAGAAGACAATGAAAACGACTCAATTCAATTATGAAACCGTAAAACAAAAAAAAAAAAAAATTGTTTCTCTATATGGTCTGTGTCCAGCGATGCCAGATATGGGGATTTTTCCCCATTTTTGGGAATATTTCACTCAATGGGGAAAAGTGCTCTTAAAATGGTGACAAAACGGAACACTTACACTTTGCGGAATTTTACAGACGAAATATAGGCTGCGAAAATGATCAAAAAGTTGCGTTGATCTTTGCATCGATAACAAATGCTTGGTTTTGCACAACAAAAATATAACGATTAGTGTATCCATATTTAATAATTTATAATTTATAGCTCAAGTGCCTAAAATATTTTTTTATTTGTGTACCTTATAAATTTATAATTGACTTTTAACATGCCTCGTTATCTATGAATAACCTATGTAATTTTTGCTTTTAATTTAACTTATTTTGTATTAGTTTAAACTGAAAGACTTTGAATATTAGTAGTTTTTTTTTATTTTTGTATTATACCATCTTAAAAAGATGTGTGTCATAATTCCGCTCCCCAATTTATTTGAATCACCTGCTCATATCGAAGAGAGTTACTGCAGTGTCACGATTGTAATGGGCATCGTACACGCCTGCGCAACGACTCATTCCTAGTTGAAGATCGTTTCTGACCGCGTTCCTCAAATAGTAGATAAAGATGGAGCAGTCATATCTGTTTATAAATTTCCGTGGTGTATAAGCCAGGGAACGATTAAAAATATGTAAAAAGGAATTTGAAATGTTGCCATCTTTTCTTCTTTTTTTTTTGCTGTATTTTTCACTTATGATCGTAGGATTTTTTCAACATCGTCATGTGCTGCTCAAAGTGTTGCTCAATGTCCGATATTTGGTCTCATGCGCGAGGGCATAAAAATCCACACCAACAAACAGTTGACCAATTCGAGGAATGCTTTTTTCCCAAAGCATAACTAAATAAATGCGCTTTTTAGCGCGAACTACTTGACACGATGTTATATATGGGGGTCTAAATTTGCTTACTCAGGTTAAGAGTTGAGAAAACGCACCAGGTACTCCGTTTTGAATGTGTTTTTGTAAATACTGGTAAACAATGAGTTTAACATCGAGTCCACATAATCCAGCACGATCCTGCATTGTTCCTGGAGTTATTTGCTGTTGGCGTTTGACCCAACAGATCAATTGATGCCGAACAACGTCGCTCGAGCAGAGGAAAAAAAATGTCATTCCAAGTGGCAATATTATAGCCAAGACTGACTGTCGGAACTAAGCTTCTCAAACAATCCCTTAAACTTAAAGAATGCGACGGTGAAATAGTGAGCTGCATTTCGAAATAACATCTCGAACTGAAATACTTTTCGCTTTTCCCTAAATTGAACCAACATCTCGAATATCAATTATCACAAGTAACAACAGCCCACCCATTTATAAGGAACTGTGGAATACCATCTAAGCTCTAAGGTACCTACAAGCTTAAAAAGGCTGATGCTTCCTTCTAGTAGGACAACCACTATTCTCATGTTTCGAGTTCAATATGTCTTCCACATCTGGGGACTAAATTATTATAAGCCCGACACAAATCATCTTGGTGTGCATTTTCGTGGAATAATAACAAAATTCCCATCGACTTGCTGAAGCTCAACCTGCTTTCAAACGGTCATACTGACAAATAGGATTTGGTCAAGTGAATTAAACTCTACAATAAAATGCTCACTCCAACGGGATCGCAATTCATCACTTCTCCTAGCAAGGGATTCGTACTCCTTGCTATCGTTCTTGGGTTTTTTTTTTTTTTCATCATTCTAAACTTTTCCACAGAAGCTGTTATGGTGGGTGTTGTCATTTCTCTTGGGGTGCTTACGCTTGTGTGCGACATCGCTGTCATGTCCAGAAATGTGTCCTAATTTTAGATTTTTATCCAATTGTTGGCCACTGCCAGTGCCACACTAATACTACGACTCCGACAACTGTCATCACAATTGAAAGTGGTTGTTGTTTTTTTTTTGTTTCACGCGGAAAAGGATCCTCTGTATTCTGCTGAATGTTATATATACCACAACGACCCCTATTGAATACAATAAAAGCGTATGAATAAAGTCAAAAAGAAGAAGATACGAAGGAGAATATAAATGGCGGCCCAGGGCAGGAGGACGAAAACGAGAAAAAATATATTTACAAGGGGCTAGAAAAATGGACGATAAATTGGAGGAAAAGGCAGTGACAAGCGACTACGGACGACCGACGACCGACGACCGACGACATTCTGACATCGAGAAGAACAGACGACGATGATGACGGGAGTGGTGAAACCAGAAGGAATAATTATGACAACTCGCGAACATGAAGTATTCTTTTTTTTTTTGATTTCATTTTACTGTAAAGTTCTCATTAGCTAATTAGGGTGGCTTGGTTGCAGTAAACTGTCGCACTCATTTTTTGTTGCTGCTGTAGTTGTGCTCCTTTTGTCCACTTTCGAGCGATGAAATTTCCTAATTGAGAAACATGCTCCTGATGAAGAAAACTCGTTGTGATTTGTTGTTTCGTGCACCTAGTTCGAGTAGAGCGAATGGCATCAGAGGGGGGAAAGGACTTTTTTATACCTGCCTGGGGAATCGTCCCATATGGGATTGCATTGCCAGGGTTGTGCTGTTTTTAAGTGACCATAATGCAAATTTGTGTCATTATGTTATAAAATTCAAATTATATACGTGTATATAGGTAGGGCTACCAAAAACGGGTAAATAAATTAACCACCGTGGATATAAGAAACCTTTAAAATAAAAAAAAAAAATGTTTTTTCGAACACGCAAGGTAGGCAGGTTCTCGTATAAGGAACAAAGTTTGTTTCTAACATGCGGAAAATTTTTAAAAGTATTTTTTGTAAATGAAGGTTCGTTTCTTATATCCGAATGTTGCTTACAAGCCTGTTTCTTAAATCAGCTCTATTTTTTATGAAAATATAAATAGAGAAAACCACAGTGTGTCCACATGCGTATTTCTTATATCCGTGGTTAGCTGCGTATATTTTTTTTAAAGCTTGTATACCTCGGTACGTATCTTGCAAACTCAAACGCGTCTATTAATTGCGACTAGGAAAAGCCAGCTGTCGAACGCAATTTTAAAAGATTTATTTTCATGTTTTATTCCATTGATATGTGAATCAACGCAAACTCTGTTTTCCGTTGGTTTTAACGAATTAATCTGGGAGTTCACCTACCGAAGTTCACCTTTTATTTGCTGCAAACAGTAAATACTAATACTAGCTGTATAGTGAACTAATAAAAACCATTCCTGTTCACCATATCGAAATGGTTCACTATTTTAAGTGAGAGCTATGAAACGTTACTTGATATAAATGAAATGCTTAAAATGTAAAATATCTGCGCTTAGAATAGTCTGTGTAAGATTTTGGTGGCACACTATATCGGATAGTTCACTACATAGAGGTTCACAATACCGTGGGCCTACTGTATTTCAACGCCGTAATCGGTACGACAAAAATACAGGTGATTTTGTAGCTAACATTGGTTTTCTTTTTTTCATTTCAGGTAAGCATTGACGGCCATGTTTTGAATATCTACTATTAGTTGAGTGCTTGGTGAGTAGTAGAGGATTATAAAACAAAGTTTACTAAAATAACTTTCTTCAGAGCACCAACTTTTACATTATGTACAAATTCACCCCCCACATGTTTGTACTCGCAAACTGGGACACTACCTTGAGTTTGAGAACATACACGCGTGTTTTTGTATTTAAACGAAATAAAATGTACGAAGAAGCGTGGTTCCTCTCACACAAAAAAAAAAAAAAAGAGTGCGGGTCTAAACTCCGCTTTCAAAATTCTGTTTTGAAATATTCCCTCTTTACACACAAAAATTCAGCTTTCCAAAATCCATTTTTTTTTCTGCTTTTGAAATTTCAAGGTAAGCTGAATTTGTGTGCTATAAAAAAACTAACAATAATTGTAAACAAATTTATAAACTATTTTAAAATATAAGTCTATTTGTATACAATTGAAATTAACAAATAAGAAAAACCACACAAATTGAATTGAATATTGAAAAAGAAAAGAGAACTTGGTATTTAAAAATGGAAAATTAAATTAAAAAAAAAATATTAATATAAGAGAGGGTAAAAATTAAAAACAAAATAAACAATTTGATTGCAACCACGGTTGAATGACCAACTGCAGTTAAAAACTACCAAAATAATTTAAGTCCGAAATATTTGTTACCACACCAATCAGTTCATCATATTTATTCCAACATATTTTTATGCACCTACACAGATTACATATTATTTTTGTAATCATATTAATATTATTTTATTTCCGAATGGAATAAAAAATCACCATATGACCAAGAGAAAAAGTAATGGCAAAATTTGGCCACAAATGGAAAATGGAAAAAGAAAAAAATACTTTACATCCCTGCTTTATAAAATTCTGCAAACAATAAAAATATTTTTGGAAAATATTCAAAAGTGAGCGGTTCTTAACATTTTCCAAACTTATTTTTATTGATTGTATAATTTTGAAAAGCAAAAATTAAAAAAAACAGAATTTTAAAAACAAAATTTTGGAAGCATCATTTTGTAGAAAGAATTTTTAGCATTTATTTATATTTGGATAAAGTTTTTTTTTTCATCCAGACCCGGTCTTCCCTAGTAATACTATAATCGTACACAAAAAAAAAAAAAATTATAAAAAGCTCTTGTGTTTCCAATTTCATTTATTTTTAAATTAAACACTGACTTTGAACAAAGGTAAAACAAATAGGAAAGAAAGACTCCGTGCTTCAAATCTAGGCATTGCGATGTAAATTCCGGGTCCCTTGACACCCTCATTCTTATATCTATTCATGTTGTTGTCAAGGTATTTCAAATACTTCCCAAGTTAAACTAAATATGAATAAACCTATTTGATTGGATAAAAGTACCTACCAACAAACAAACATTCTGCTATTGGTGTAGAGGGCAAGTAAAAAAATTCATCCCTGGACCTACATAATTTCGTTGGAGGAAGGTTACATTAAAAATAATTATACGTATACTCAGAAATTAAGTTGATGAACCTTTAATGGGAGTTCTCCAAAAATATAATAAAATTCAATCGATTCTTTTACGAACCTTCCATCCCTGTGAGACAGTGATTACTATGAAAGAAGATTAGTTCAACTCATCAGAAAAACATTAGAGAATATACCTACAGCTGAGGCAGTTGATTAATCCGGCATGAATTTACGTTTCTGGGATGGACCTTAGATAGATATTTTATTTTCTTAGATAAAGGTTTTTTCTTACAATTTTTTCTTGCTCAGAGATTTGATATTTAACCATATCTTACAACTGAAAAATTTTATAAACATTTTAAAATAATTTTTGAGTTTTTAGAATACGTTTGAAGGAAAAACTATTATTAAAACTTTCATTTAAATGGGATGGACCTTTTTCAGTTATATTTCTTGTACTATTTTGGCAGATCAATGCAATAAAATTTGAATTTATAAATGTAATTTATTTTGGAAATAGCAATCGTTTTATATAGAAATGATTTTGTTTTTAACTATAAAACTCTATTTGTGTTTTAATAAGAGTTTTTTTTTTAATTTATTAGAACACAATTTTTGGATATATTCAAATAAGTTTAGGCTACCTTTCTGCAAGGGAACTTTTTATGATTTTGCACAGAGTGGTCGTATACCTCTTTTCATTAAGCTTATCGACATTTTCGTTCCTGTGTCTTGTTAAGTTTTTCCTGCTGTCAAATAAGTAAATAAGCATCATAAGGACCAGCTTCTCACAGCCATTTAAGGCAGCTACAATTGAGTGCTATTTGAGCATTATATTTAAACTGAATTCTTAGACAATTTCGGGTTATCAGAAATCGCTTCTCAGCATTCTGTGCCTCTATAAAGTGGACTGTAGGTCTTCCTCAAGTTTTTTTTTATCACTAACCGAAACCCGTAATGTCATTCTTTCATTTCTATCATATCTATCTATCAGTTTCAAGTGATTTCAATTGGACTATACCCACCATCACTCACCCCCGCGTGCCGCAATCACAGGCGCTCTTAAAAATGAGTATCCGAGTACATACATTCAATTCAAATTGGAATGTCGTTGTAAAACATAAAAAAACAAAAATGTTTTCAAAGCAGTTAAATTTAGAAAAATGGAAATGCCGACCAAAACACTTGCGAATAAATAAATGAAAATATCAATTTTATGAATACCCTATGACCTATGACATCTAAATGCTAAGCTTATCAGACTTTCCCAAAATAATTGTCTGACAATGAATTAATTTTAGATTGGAGTTTATTTTGGTTTTCAATAATTGAACTCGTAATACGCTTTATTAACACTTTCAGGATGATGGATGATTATTAAATTCAAACACCACATCTCTTTTATTATGTAGATGTAACGTTAATCTCTTGTAAATAATAATATATCGATTGGTATATATTTATTTGGCGCGAAACATATAAAACGTTATTGAAAATATGAAAATGTGTCTGATGCAAATTTGTTGAGAACTTTCGAATCATATTATCACGGTTAGGCGGTTCACATATCACATTATTGTCTAACAATTTGAACTTCCAAAAAAAATAGATTTCAAGTTCATTACCATTCAGTTTGAATTATGTGAATTAATGACTCGTGTAATAATAGTGCGCCTATAGGTCGGTTTTGTTGCGGGAAATAGGCTGACAATTAATCCTGGTGAAGCAATACAAATTGCTGCTTTTGTCAAATTTTTGTGCAAGTGAACGACTGTTTGATGAATTATTGCTAACAAAAGAATTCACATTTTAAATAAGTAAATCAATGGTGGTAGGGTGGTGTAATTTCTCATCCGAAACAGTACCACGATTATTTTGTAAGTTTTATAAAATCAATAAAAAGTCCACCAGATACTTGCGAATGTGTGACCCTGGGGGAAAAAATCAAGGAACTATAAGAGCACTTAAAAATTCTGTACCTAACAATGCTTTCTTTTTTACAAAGCTTTTTTACCTACATTACACCTGTTCGTTTTCAGTGTTTAATTAAGAATTAATATCGACAGCAATTACTAGAAACAAATTTATTGTAAAATTTCAAAATATTGATAAAATCAGCATAAGGTACAATTTTTTAAAATCGTTTTCCTTAAATTTTTAGTTTAAGCAGTCTTTTCCCAAAACTATTAAAAGAAACGAATTGATTTGAATTGACATGAGTGAAGGTTTTTTGTTTTAAAAAACTGATATATGTATAGTTCTTTAATGTCTGTAGTCGTGTTGCTGTTTTTTTTTTTTTTTTTATTTTACGTTAATTGTTATAAATTATTCCTCTTGCCTAAGTGGGGGGAGATAGACCCCTCCAAACAGTGGTTGTACATAGCTCCTAAAAAAAATCCGTGATCACTCTTGCCGAGTAGGGGAGACCGGGGTTAGTTGACTCACATACAGAAATCTGTTTAGTTTTCTAAACAGTTACCAAGTCAGGGCTTTCATCGATAATTTTACTGCCGACAAATTAGATTTAACGCTTGGGGTTTTTTATCGCTTAAAAAAATATAATAATACGGTTTTTTTTTTTAAACGCTGCCGCTGCACACCGTCTTTCTTGGCTGCAATATACCCCAGGGACAATTAAAAAAAAAAAACAAAATAAATGTGGATGCACCTATTATTTTTTTAGTTTTATTGAAATATTTTTTCTATTTTTTTTTATTTTACTGTGGAGAGTACATCGCCATTATTATGACTGAATATGAATAAGCTTCCGTTGTTGTAGTTTTCTTACTTTTATTTTTTTAATCTACTTTAAAGCTGTTTTAAAAAAAATATAGTTTTGGTGCCCAAGAGGTCAAAATTAATACCTACTGGCAAATTTTAAAAACGGTGCTTTAACGCCAGAAGGACTTCGCTGGTTGTATTATATTTAACAATTTTTTCCTACCACAAGTCCGCAAGTAACTCTATTTATCTTATTTTCCTCTTTCCGGCCGTTTTTGAGCGCGTGACACAGGTTTTTTTTTTGAATAAGTTTTTAAATGTTTTTGTTGAACTTGTATGTCTTTTAATTTTTGTTATTTTCTGTTTTTGCTTTTGAAAAATCGTGTTATTTGGCAGATGATGGAGTGGGGCTAGTTCTCTTTTTTTTTTGTTCTAGTTGACTATAATTTTGTAGGGATTTACATAAAATCCTAACAAAACCCTACAAAAGCTTTAAAAGAAAAAGGAAAAGAATCCTGTTAGTGAATTAAGTGAATATAGTTTGGAAAAAGTGGGTTATCAAAAACTAGGCAAATATTTTTTGACACAAAATAGCAATTTTTTGTTACAGTTCAGTCTCACGCGGCATGGGTCAACTTGCCCCATGAGGTGAGTAAACTAACCCCGGTACCGGTATGAGTTGAAACAATCGAGGTACTTTAGTAAAATCAATTAAAAATGTCCTCATGTTTTTTTTTTTAATTGAATTGAATAACTTTGTTTTCCAAGAAACAGGATTTTTTTTTAATGATTTTTGATCTGTCTTGATATTAGTCTTACTTCAAGAGATAAAGGAGAAAATATAAATTTAGTCAACTAGCTCCGGTCTCCCCTATCCGATTATGAGTGCCAAAGGACGGATCTCTATTAAGAGTGACCTTGTACCATATCGCAGGTCATATAGGAATAAATTAATTTTAGTTTTTGCTTGCGCCCATAGTTAGTTTTAACATTCAAGTATAAAAAAAAAATATAGCAACAAACTCTAGCGCCACACTGTAAATTCTAATTCCTGTACCATTATAAACGACGTCTTTCAACTGTCGCATATCGCGTGGAAATTTAAAAAATCCTTTGATCATACACCGAATGAACACCTCTTTCAAACCACTAAGCTCAGTCTCTATACCCCGTTGCGTTGTACAAATTTCCCTTGGCAAAACTTTTATCAAAGCCCTCTCAGAAGAACTTCCTCCCACCATTCTATTGGCTTGAGATTATCGAACGAGTTTCGTTGGAATTGCAGGCACAATGTAATTGTAATTGATATTCGGAGACATTCTCAGAGGTTTGCCACATCCGCAGTGTATGTGGTAGACTGCAACGCATTTTTGGTACGACCCCTGTTACCATGGCTGTGGTTGTGTAACAAGCGGTTGCACACATGTCACTAAAACGTGTTGTCACTTATATATAAATAAATATATATAAATGTATGTATGCCAGTGTGGGCAAATTAAATTTAAAATTGATTTGCACCCAATTGTAGGGGATGGCATATGAGGGTGGCGATGGACCCAGCTCGAAATTTGTCTTCATAGTACAATTAAATATACATTTGCAGGAGCAAGGAGAGATGCTCCTTAATATGGGGCGACACTCTGGAATATCTGAGTGTACTCGTATAGTTATCCTAGTTAAGCAACCAACCATATCCCCATGCAGCCCATCGGCTCGCACATGGGTGTCACGTCACATATGGAAGTTTGTTTCGATTACTGTCAATAATTTACATGGATGTGGCATTAATTGTAAATCGAAATTGCCAACATGGACAGACGCAGTTACCATAGAAATCGATGAAACTGTTCACAGTCGTATATAGAACGATGAGGATGGGGAATGGGGATTTGGTTTGCCGTAGGCCTAGTCTATAATTAGAATGATGGGCTGATTGAATTCGATGCATTTCGTATTTAATTATTCTCAGCTGATGTTTTCGATGGCGTAATGGTGTAGTACAGAGTTGGTAACCGGAGTTGGATGTCAGTGTGAATGTGCGATGCCATTTTTGTAATTCAAACTGGCTAATATGTTGAATGCGACAGAAATGTGTCATTCGACACCTTTAATGGGTTACAGGGATTAGTGGGTGCGACAATTGATTGGAATTATTGTTAGAGTTCCGTAATAATTTTGATATAAGGTTAGTGGGCAAGAACATTAAATTTGTGTCCAAAATTGGAAATAAAAATGACCAACTGTAGCTAAAAATGACCAAAATAATTTAAGTCCGAAATATTTGTAAATACAAAACAATAAATGAATCTTACTTATTTAAACAAATTCATCTTGTACACAGATTACATATTATTGAATTATTAATAATATTTCATTTTGTAAAAATTATCAAGTTGAATTAAAAATGACTACGTGACCAGGAGAAAAAGTAATGACAAATTTTGGTCACAAATGACCAATGTGGCAACCGTGACCCGTGAGTGTGATCTGCCAGCTTTCAAAGAAAAAGTTTCAAATCATGGACGATGATACGCGAATAGAAAAACGTACGACAACAAATTAAACCCAAGCATATAAATTTGAAGAAAATTATTTTCAGAAACTGCCTTCACCCCAAAATTACTGCAAACATTTTTTTAAATTATTGCCTTGGTCACTTTGAAACGACATCACTATACTCATGGCATCTAATACTTTTTATAGACCTTCGTAATATTTTTTTAAAATTTATTTTCGAGCTAGCTAGCTTTTCACTTTTCCTACGTGAGTAGGTAAAGGAACTTCCTGCAACACCACCTTCTTCAAAATACACTTGAAATCCTTCAAACTACAATTGGTTGACTGTTATAGCGTTATCGAACATTTTTGACGTCTTGTCATAGACAATAGGCATGCAGTCCTTGGTATGGCAACAAAGTGAGAGCCAGTAAGCTAGAATAAGATAAATGTTAGTTTTAAATTAGATTTAATCGTTTTTGTAAGTTTAATTAAAAATATCAATAAAAATTAATTTAGAATGAAAATAATTATGGCAACAAAGTCCACCAAGTTGTCGACTATTGAACAACGTCTATCAAAGTAACATACTACTAATCAAAGAGGTAGATATAGCGAAGCGATATGTCTACTAAATCCGTTAAAATTAAGGTTTCAAGTTGGTCCATCTAACAGTCCACCCTTTTACATTTGCTATAGAACAAAAAAGTCCTTGATGTTGCTGTTTTTGTTTGTTACAACGATTGTAATTAGATTGAAAAAAAATGATGAAAAAAAAATATTTTCTCAATAGAGAAGGACTACGATTTTTTTCATCTTGACAATGGCTTGGCACGAACTTGATTTCCGTCGACTTTCCGATTTAATCACGTAAGAATACCTAAACAAGGTAACGGATCTTGTAAAGCAAACTCTTCGTCTCCGGATAAGAACATCCATTGTCGAGGAAATCGTCACATCGGCAAACCTTCCGGAGATTTTTCTAGAGAATATGCTCGCCTTCCTGACTGCCTCCGGAGTGAAAATCATCAGGAAAGGTATCAGCAGACTCCTTTTAAAGAGTCCGCAGTGCCAGAGTCCCAGTAATTATCTCCCATTTTAATATCTATCTATCTACCTACCAATTGTAGTTAAAGAAGTAAAGAATTGAATTAGGAATCTTTCACTTAAGGCAATTAATGGATAAACATTTTCTTGAAAAAAATTATCAAGTCTGCAACCGTAGGTATATTTTTAACAAATCAGTCCCCTCAATAGTGTGTTTTATAAGCACTTAAAAAAATTAAGTGAAAGTTCTCGCACCTATGCATTTATTGAAGCAGTCAAATCGATCATTGCTTAATAAATTGCAGAAGCTTCTCCTGTACGCCTTTCCGACTACCTATACATTAAATCAGCTGCACTTAAAATGCATATTAATAAATGAGCATTAAAATTCCCTACGAGTTATGGTGGCCAGTGAATATCTGCAAACACCAAACACAAAAAAAAAAACATAAAACTCATCGCGGCTACATGATTTATTTTTATAACATTTTATTTTTTTCATTTCCTTTTTCATTATTTTCGCGCCGCTCTTTTCCGTAATATAAAAAAATAATAAAGCACCCACACAAATAAACAACAAATTGTGCAGAAAATCCGCCTCATGCCATGGATGGGCTAATAATTACTATCGTTTTATTATTAAGCCTATTAATTTGTTGTGAGTAATTAATATATACGCGTTTTTATATTTTTGTTTGCTTTTGTTGTTGCTGTTGTTGAACAAATTTAAATATTCATGCGAGAGTATTATGTGCGCTGTGTGAGGATGTGTTTGTTATATCAATTGATACGGTCACTTGCACTTTGCAACGTGCGGAGCACCACCAGCATGCGAAATATAGTATTATTAAGCAATAACCACATCTACCTCAGCAACCAGTCCGTAATCAATGGTTAGCTGGGCAGCGGGTTGTTCTTGGCTATTAAAATATTTAACTGCAGCTGGGGAGGATGAGTGATTTATTTTTATTGCCTTTCGTAATAGCTTTAATGAAATGAAATTACAAATTTAAAGATAATCAGTTAAAAAAAAATTACCACGGTTTGGCTTTGGCAAACAAATAATCGAGAAAGTTGTCGTCTTAAATTCTGTCAGAATTTCACACGAATGCATGTTCTCTGCTATTTGATGGACTGGAGTATTTTTCAAGTGGCATAAACTGGTAACAACTTGCATATGAAACTGCCCACCCTGGCTCAATATAAAGTCTCGCAACCCTGACCCAAATAAAGAAAAAAATCAAACAAAACGTATTACTTACCGCACGGCCTATTAATTCCACTTTGCTCTCGTCTAGGTCTGGTGAATTTTCAACACAAAAAACCTGTCTGCCACAAGGACAATTTCGAAAGAAAAAAAAAAAAAGAAGAAGAATCCTTTAACTACGTAAATCCGGTTAGTGGCTTGGAAATTATGTTCTACTATAGAATCCTTCGCAATACGGATAAAGCCAAAGCCAAGTGTAGTCCTTTCATGTCTGTTGGTTTTCATCGGAAAAATCTATAATTCCATCTCACACTACATAAAATCCTCGACTGGAAGAGGCACCAGCTAAAGAGTAAAGACAAAATAAAAATGAAAATGAAAATGAAAAAAAAAAAAAAAATACATCTACCTCCTCTTGTCCAGAAAATTATTCCGAAATAAAGACATAAAGGCATGAGATAGATATTTTTTTTCTAATTTATACTGTGGGGCGTAGCTGACAATACGATAAAGCGACTTATCCTTTAGTAAAGTCGTTTAGTGTGTATGTGGGACGAATGTATTTCCAAAAATTGAGTCATCATTTATGTAGGTAGGCATATAGATTTCCCATAATTGTTTAGAATATATTGTGCGCTATACGTATTTGCCGCGAGGCCATAAATTCCAGTTAATGATTTTCAGTTCCATGGAGGATGAGGACTCTTCTCGATTGTGAAACAAGGTCTAGGATGGGACTTCTCAAAGAGACTCGGATATCAGTTAAAAAATGGAGATTTCACCGAAAATTTAAGAAAACAAGACATGTGGATACCTAACCCCAGTAGACCAAATTGGTTTTTATGTATGATCGCATAAGGGATTTTTTAGACGGACCTTCCGTTTAAGGAAATATTCCCTTGCATTTGTCAAGTCACAGATCAAACTCTTGGGAAAGACTTCCGCTTCAATACCGCTCCACCTCCACTGTTTATCTCTGCACTTAAACGCCCACCGTATTGTCAGCAGCATTGAAATATTAACGCATGTAAATAAATCGACTTCCTTGACAAAACCACTCAGCATTCGTACATTGCATACAAACAAGACACGGACAATACTCCACAGTGGATACCATTGTTCGAGCACTTCACTTCACTTGCTCCTGACACCCTCCCACTATAGGCACGAGGCCATTTATATTTATCCCCATTCAGACACCAATATCGTCTCATTAAATATACAAACACACCGAGGACAGAGCCCAGTGACAGCGATCGACCCTCTTCACAAAACCAGCATCGCGAATAAAATGTGTAAATTAGCCCAATTATTTTCTGCAAAACGAAAACGTACACGAAATTAATGTTTCACACTGCCAGCCAAATATCAAGTCTCTCCCTCTGCATGTATACGTAAACAGAACTCAACCACAACAGTGTGCAGGTCCCCGCTGTATTTTGTGCTTTAGCGCGTCGTCCGCCCTCTATTTTCTGGCCAAACGCACAGGCACAGCACAGCACATCCCTTTGGAGTGGCATAATTTGTGTTTAATATTTTATGATAAGTTCGTAGGAAGCAGCTAAAGAAGGCGCGGTGCTATCTGAGGCAGATATTCAAATGAGACGCGGTGGTGAGCGCTTCGGACTTTCCAAAGTACCCCAACCACAGCAAGGGAGACTGCATGTACACCGGAAAAGGAAGCGGAAAACAAGGCGCACAAGAAACAGAAACAGCAGCAAATTCCCAAAGCAAATTTACAAGTGTAAATGCCTAAGTAATGAAATCAAATATTCTTTTCGGAGATTTCTATATTTGCTTTCAAGGACACGAACGCACTTTCACTTTGACAATCTTCGGGGGAGAGGGAGTTCGATTGAATTTGTGTTTCGCGGAATTTTTATTATCTGTTCTCCTCATCACTGTGATAGTGTATTAATAGGTTCGTGGCAATCAATTTCAATAAACTGTTGAAAGGTAGAACAATCTGAAAGAAAAGAATCCACCTAGGTACACGTGCAACACGAACGAATCTCATTACGTATGCGGTACATATTTTGGAGACACTATACACTTGAGCTATACACACCATAATAATATGCATGCAGACAGGCCATCCTTTCGGAGGGATATTGTCTCAAAGGAGTTATTGACACCGCCAATAAAATGTTTTATCCAAAAGCATAAATTCACAAATAATTGAAATTCCCAAAATTTCATTATCACTTCGCCATGAATGCCATTCGTTGTTGTTGATTCTGTATAGTATAGGTATACTGCCAGCGTTTAGCTTCTGTATTTATTTTGGCTTCCACAGCACGAAACAAAGGTGAGGTATAGAGATGGAGGTGCCTATGGATGCAGGTGTCGGTGTATATTTGCATTTGAGATAGACACAAGGAGAGATTGCCTCACACTTTTCGCTTGAAAATTTGCCAATTATTCTCGCACATAGACAGCAGGGTGCGGGTGCGGCGAGAGACGGCAGAGTATGAGTCCTTTGGTTCACCGAATCTTTAAGGCACATCATCGAGCTGGAAATGAAAGCCTCTCCACTACCGCCCCCGAATCGACAGTTGAGATAGTTTCCAAACGGCAAAGTTATGTCCATGGAATAAAATGTTCAGTAGCTGGGTCTTGCATACTATGAGAGGATCTTTGGACCACATTCCTTTGGTGTGCTTGGCTATGTAGGTCTAGGTAGTTTGCAGCTAAATAATATCTGTTGTTGGATTTGCCAATTTCGTATTTTGGTGGCGTAAATTTTGTAAATATTTTAATACGTAGTTTAATTGCGGTGATAATTGGGGGTTTTCTCGTTTCCTTTTTTTTGTGGTTACACTAATACAGGTGAAAAAGGAAATAGTTGGTGCAAGTTGTGCTTTAGTTATGGATTTTTTAGCAACGAATTTAGAATTTAAGGATTTGTCCAAACTGTTGATTTGAGAAACTTTTTCGGGAATCGTCGTCTGGATCGTTTTTCAAGCGTTCGCAAGAGGTGTGATGTGTTTGTGTAAAGCCTTGATCAGTTGATGTCGTCCTGATGGTCTTAGTTGGCTATTAATTTTCAAATGATTGGAGATTATGCGAACTCTTTCAGATATCTAAATGGGAACAATTGCAAAAGAAATGCAAATAATTGGAAATGGTTGCATTCCAATTATTCAAACTGCTGAATTGTTGAAAAATCACTTAAACTTAGTTCCAAATGCGAGTTAGTTAACTTAGGAACTTGTGTTAAAAAATGTGCAAAACTTAAAAAAAAAGGATAAATGAGACAGCAGTCTCCTACACAAGATAAAATATGAAGATCTAAAGGCCCCAGGGTGACCAGATCCATATCCAGCAAAAAGAGGACACATTCAAAAATGTCAACCAAGCTAACAAAATTTTTATATATTTTTCTTAATTTATTAAAAAAAAACAAAACAAACATAAATTTTAGCAAATTCAATACAATTGCAAAAGAATTTGAACTGTCAAATGAGTGGGCGTATTCAGACGATTGCTAAAAAAAAAAAATATGGTGTTGTGTTCAGAATTGAATGAGTTCGGGTAGAAACATATCTTAGGTCGTGTTCACACCAAAAATATGCAGAAAATTTCTGAATTATCGTTGAAAAAAAGTTTTGTTGTAGTTTCGTGGTGACGAAAAATTCCGTGTGCTGAGAAATCCCAAAAAGAGGACAAATTGCCTATTTTGTTTAAAAGATACCGGCAATTTTTTTTCAGATAAAAAGAGGACGTCTAGTCAAACGCGACAAGATATCATACGATGAAACTTTCAACAAATCAATTCAATCACAACTTATTCTTTATTCAATATGTACAAAATATGACGTATTGATTTCGTGATGGTTGAAACCAAGGAGGCAAGTTTTCGTTTGTTTTGTAAACATGCGGGGATATCGTAATTGCCAATGGTAACAAGTTAAAAAGTTTGCATGACACAATGGAGTAAAAGTTTCTGTAACTTGTGGTGCGAATAGCCGTTAAACTTACAAAAAAAAATTGAATAGATTCGTAGCTTGCATGCGTAAGTCAGAAATCGGACTTTCCAGATACCCGCCTCTCAAGAAAAAGCATTTGAAATAAAATAAGTGACGAAAGGGAAAAATTGTCAACGACCTAAACAGGTCACTAGTGTGAGCTAGACGATGAGAGCTACAAACTTTCCGTATAGCAGACTTTTGTGGGAGTTGGTCAAAGTTCTGCGTTCAAAATTCTGTTTTGCAACATTCTGCCTTTTAACACAAAAATTCTGCTTTTAGAAAATCCTTTTTTTTTTCTGTTCTGTCTTACAAAATTCTTCTTTTTAAAATTCTGACAGACAATCACGTCTATCACAGAATCCGTCGTATTCGGAATTTTACTACGAACCCCGAAAGAACTACCTATCCATAACATCCGTCGTAGAGGAAAATGTTTGCTACGAAATTCGTCGTATAGGGGAAATTGCTACGAATTTGTTAGTTGAACGGTAACAGCTATTGTCAATAGTTATTTCACGATTGAATTCCAAAGAGATGTAGGTATTGTAGTTCCTTCCGTAAGAACGATCTTCGACAGTGAAAATTGAACGTCTACCACACACTATGCTATACAGACTCACAAAAATTTCAGCGGAAAGTCCCGGTGTTGTTGCCGGTTTCAATCCCCTCCCTTAATAAAGAAATTCAAAAAAGCTATCCAAGACTACACAAATGCCGTTTCTGCTTTTGACACGTGAAGGTTTTCTCTACAGTTCATTCCATTAAGTGCATTCAGCAAATATCTCTTAATGCGTCATAAATGCATTTTTGCATGTCCCTGCTGAGAGAAAAAGCCCACCCACCCACAAACATATATTGCCGCCCGAATGCCCAATATTTATTCTGAACGTTTGCACACATCTGTCATCGTGCAACTCTATTTACATTCACTTTGCAGCATATTAAGTGATAATAGAACACAAAGCTGGTATAAAGTCCAATCTTTTCGATTTATCATTCCTCTAGACAGCATGTTGTACCGTCCCCCACCCTGTGTGCCGCTTGTGTCATCAACCACTTGGTGTGTCAACCGGCTCCACCGTATTCATAAAACAAACTCACACAAGTGGATGTAGAAATGATGGGGCACTCGAAACGAAATGGAACCTGGCTTCCCTTCGGAACATCATCATTCACATACACACATCCACATCTAACATTAACGAGTGCCATACTTAATGCTATTACCGCATCCTTTCATATATAGACACAGAAAACTATTGCCAATAAGTACATCATTCCGTCTCACAGCCCAAGGAACTTATATTCTGTTTATAGCATTTCTGCCGCGCCACCTAAAACATGCAAGAGCCTTACATGAAGGTTCTGGCTCTGCATAACCATGTTCGATCTATATGTTTGACAGACGAAGGAAATAGGTATCAACACTTTGGGGAATTGGCTTTTCCATTGAATTTGTGTGCCTTTATATCATTGGACTTGTTTAATGGTTTCGACGAAAAGTATAGTCTTCCCTCTTGCACCACCCCTGAGCTTGGATTGCTTTGACGACATTGGTAAGTTGAGTGGAATTTGATGCCATATCTATCAGCTCTAAGACTGACTGAAGAAAATACTTCGGCACAATCAACCACTAAGTGAGTATACGACGACGACGACGACACTACATGTAAAGGACCCGGCTTAGAAAAGTCAAAAAGAGAGGGCGAACGGCTAACAACTACTACGACTCAGAGAGATGGAGAGAGTGGGATACCAACTTAACAAAGGCTCCAGGGGGTCTCCCTCTCTCCCTCCCCTCTTAAATGTGGAATGTTAATTGATTTGCTGGCGGATGGGGAAGATTTATGTCTTCCAACCCTCATATGTTGGCTAAAATATTTTTCGTGGCGGAAGAAGATGCACACAAAAGGGGAAACATAAATAAAACTCCGTAGAACAAAAAAACAAACAAAACACTCAGTGAAATGTATACGAAAACAAAAGGATTAGACTTCTTGATTTAAGGCGCCTCGTTCCTCACATGATTACTGGGTATATATGCGGAGATAGAAAGTGGTGAGCGGGAGTGGGAAGTTGCATCAGCATCCCCTAGAGTCGATACAATTTTAATTAAAATAAACACGCATACATACTCCTACACTCGTACACATCATCGCCATGCGGCATGGCGTTGGGTTGGGTGGTAATAATTCCATCACAATTAAACGAGAGTCTTGGAATTAATCAGCATTAGCTGCGGATAAACAGAATCAACCTGTGTGTCAGCCAAAGTTGTACGATCATCAGGGTCGCATACATTTTAAACGAGGGTGCGAGACAGGCGCTATGGGTTGGGGGTACTAACACGCGCACGCAAAGTTAGGGTTATTGTTCACCTCTGTAAAAGTTGTGCGACTTTTGACTGGTTAATTGAAAAACAATGTTTTGCGATTTGGTAAATTTGTGGTTGTTCTTTTGCTGCGTTGATTACATTTTTTAAAACCCCGAAAAGTGCCCACACAAAGGTTTGACACGCGTAGTGAAGTTTGAACATCTTAATTCTTTTGGCGGTGTGCACTGATTGGAAAAAGGTATAGGTACCTATGGATTGCGAAGCTGTTACGAAATTAGAACTTTGTGATTATTGTCTATGATGGGAGCTTGTACGCAACTTTGTAAAATAAAATACTAAATAAATAAATATATCAAGGGACACTCTCAAGATAGATATCAAAACTGTAGCCGCGGCAACCAATGCAAGTCTTCTACGCCTTTCAAAGTAGTCCAACCAGAGAGGAGTACTAAAGTTCACATCTATAAGGTTGTCAAAGGCCAAATGTGTTTATTTACCCGAATACATACGACGAGTGGTCGCAGTGGCTTAGTGGTTAGTGTGTTGGACTACTAAGCGAGGGGTCCAGATTCGAATCCCGCAAAAACCCAAATTCAAACTCAGGGTTTTTTTCACTGCGCCACCTCTCGCGAACGTTTGACAAACATCTAAGAGTATAACTGTCATGAAAGAGCTTCTCAATCGGCCCGTTTGGAACCGGCATAAAATTGTAGATCCCTTCCATTCGTTCCAAAAATGAACAACTCACACAAAACGAATGGTTGCGAGAAGCTAGGCCCTGGGTCCTACAGACCTGTTGCGCCAACTATTATTATTATTATTATTATACATACGACGAATGTACCTTCTTCAATGTTGTCAATAGTTAAAGATCGGTGCTACATAGGGCCTGGAAAATCGAACGGGAGGAAATTTTCCAAAAGCCCGAACGATTCAACAAGAGGGGGACCGTTGAAATAGAGTCGAAATTAGCATGGGCGATCATAGACAAGAATCTAGTCTCCCAGACCAGCATGAAGTGTGGGCAGCTGGCACCTGTACTTAAATTTGACCAAAACAAAAGCGGGAACTAATGGTTCGTCTTTTCGAAAGCTCTTGGAGGTGATTTTGTGTGGAACTAGTACAAACTTTCCTGAAAAAGTTTGTCAGATAACAGTTCAACCGATGATTGGAATCTTAGCCTCTTTTTCACCCTTGTTATGGGGAATAGACATCTTTGGATCTTCTTAACGGGCTCGCGACCCGTGGAGAGTCTCTGCCTGAGACACTGCAGCCTTCCATCCTCTACGATCCCGGGCACGTTGCTTTCAGTTTTTTGAAACGGAGGTTCTATCTTCCTTGTCTTCTCGACACTGAGGGCTCCCTCGATGTGGCCGAGCAAATGTAGTCGACGTATTTGGACTACATCCACATCTTGATACAGCTCATAGAGTTCGCGGTTGTATCTTCTCCTCCATTCGCCCTTCTCGCACACAGGACCAAAAATCCGCCGAAGAATTTTTCTTTCGAAGGAACCCAGTATTAGCTCTCCCTTCCTGCTTATCGTCCAGCACTTGGCGCCATTTTTAACGAGGGTGCGTTAAAAATGGATCAGCGCCACCTATATTCAGATATACGTTTTCTGCAGTTCGGGGTCTGTCTTTTACGGTTTTAGCAAAGTGTACGAATTTCTATATGTGATTGCTATCTAACCTTTTCGCAGTGTTCGACTTGAGAACAGAGTGTGAGATTATGTGAGAAAACCGTCCAACTCCAAAATTCAAATAAAGTTGGCTAGATATGTATGGCGGATGAGGCCCAGGTCCGTCCCGTACTATTCCTCCATCGAAAGAAAAAGATTTTACCAATATTTAGATTATCTCAAGGAACAAGCATTCCCTCCGCCCTTTGAACAAGGGGAAGGGGCCCTTAATACCGACTGATTGGTTCTTGGGAAAGCTCGGTAAGAAGATCAGTTTTGCATATCGGTTTACCATAGGAAAACGGTTTTCATGGTCCGAACTTGATGGCAAAATATGTAAACCTGCCTCTTGTTTTGTTCACCGAATTTTTTTTTAAATAGGTATAGCTATAGGTGTATACATATATTCAACAGCTGACTAGTACTCACTTTGGTTTTCCATCTCCGCATGAGTAGACAGATCTTTTATCGCAACAGCGTCACCTCCGTCGGGTCCGAGACTATCCTATCTTTCAAGATTCTACTCCCCAAGCTGCGTCAATAGATTTTTCTCTTCAAAAACTAGCGCATGCCAAAAAACGTCTAGTTTGATACAATTAGGTATAGAAAAACCCGACCCAGAAAATCCATGAAACCCCTCTCTCTCTCTCTGTCCTTTCCCTTTCCGAAACGTATACCTATAACCAATGGAAAATTTAAACTCAATTAAAATTTCTGTAATTCTCACACTGACATGCGATTAAACTGTAAGAATTCCCGGAATCTATCCGCATTTAAACCCGAGCGACATTATACCGTCCTCATTTGAAAGTTTTCGGCGCTGACCCAAATCAATCAGTTTTGATTTTCTTTTTTCTGTCGGTTATCTTCTGTTAAAAAAAAAACCCAAAAAACTCCAGTTAGAAGGGAAGTGAGGTCAAATTGCAGATTTCCACAGGGGACGACGGAGGGTGTCTTGCGCTGCGCTGGGAATGATTCGATTTTAATTTGTCTAATTATTTAGCGAATTGGGTCAGTGTCTCCCGGGGGGCGGTTGTGTTGGATGACTTGGCGCAATATTCTCGACGAAAGTAAATTGCTCGCAGAATGGGGTCGGGGTTTTACTCACATACATATTTTTTTTTTTCTTTGCGTTCTTGTTTTTATTGTTCCACTGCTTTATTTCCAAATGTGTACGAGTGCTTTGTTCAAGGAGCACTCCATAACTCCGCAGAGCAGTGCCGAATGAAAAGCAGTGTAGCCTAAAGGCTGAATGTGGGTAAATGTACTTGTACTGTTGTAGTACAAGTCGATGAGTGATTTATTTGCTCCGAGCAACCTTAAAGCCTTAAACTCAAAATTAGTGTGCTTCTCTCTCTCGCTCCTGATTGAAAATTAACATTTCAATTTTCGTTCACGCTTGATTAGTGCTTGTGAAGGCACTTAAATAGATTTGCCCTCGTATACGTTATTACACATCGCAAAGTGATGCAAGAGTAATCGATTTTTAAACAACATCCACCTAATGAACACGAACATTTCCACCCTAACCGACTAATCAACTAGATTAAAGCAAGCACGCTGTACGGCAATGATGTCACAGAGAAGCAGAAAATCACGCATAATTGAATCTACCATATGAATAAGTGGTAGCAAGGAGGTTATATCCACATGAGCAAGAGAGTCATTATTCGTCCTCCGTTCGATGTGTTGTATGTTGAATAGCATATAACCGATATCCTGAGTGAGTTGGCGGGAAAGTTTCTTCTTCTTTTTAGCTTGTTTTCCTTTTTTCCTTGGATGCCAACACCCACACGTTATCAACTCTTTCGTGATGTCTTGTGTTGTTTTCCTGCTCGTCATGGTTGTCGTCGTGAAATGGTTTTAGTTGGGCTCAATTTTTGTTGGCCCTTATTACCTTCGGTCAAATTGCTGAAAAAGTGTAGATGCTGCAACAATTAAACACAAATTCACACTGAGTGTGAGATGCTCCTGCAAGAATTGAGTTCATAAATGATCTGCGATAGATGATAGATCATTCAATAAAACTGGACGTTTTCAATGGCAGCCAGTTATTGCAACAATAAACAATTGTACACACACGTTCGTGTCCACATGCACACACTCTTCAATACAAATTGTAAGCGATTGCTGAGAAATATGTGTGGTAGTGGCAGATGAGGTAAGGCAGGATGAAATATGTGGTGCACAATAGAAGATGCGATGGGGTGAAATGAGTGCCAGCATGGTATTGACTCATAACAGTCTTCGTGGTTGGATGGCGCGCTCGAACTCAATCATGTGGAAAAGAGTTCGTGTACCTTGGTACATGTTCATTATTAGGTTCCGCCAACAATTTATGTTTGTCGGCTGGTTTGAGATTTGAGTGTGTGTAAAGTGATTGCAATTATTGCAAGTGTTCGTTTGCACATCGATTTTCTATTGCTCTGCGATGTGATGTGATTATGTGATGAGACCGGGTAAGGTCGGCGGTAGGTATTGCTATTGCTGACTGTTGTGTGTGAGCATTTCGAATGAAGGTTAATTGAGCTGTGCCTTTGTTGTGGTAGCAGATAAACAGGCAGAGAGGGAACTGTTTGATGTGATGCTGCCGTTGTAATTATAAATGCGCCAATTATAGCTTTGGGGTGGACCATCTCACAACGCCCAGTGGAGTATTTTACCAAATCACAATTGCAAATTTGTATGTGTCGATTACATTTACAAAGTTATTTACTGATTTTCTGTTTAAATTTGTTTAAAATAGAAAAAAAATTAAGGCCCATATTATTCACTCGAAGTTGAACACAACTCAAGGAGTTTTCCATATAAAAATCCCCAAGTTGTGTTCAACTTCGAGTGAATAAAACGGGCCTAATTGTATTTGTTACTTATAAATATAAAAAACCCCAGTGCTGTAAATTTATATTAATATTGTAAATTAATTTTACTTATTAATAAATAATAATAATAATAAAAAAAAACCTTTCACCGTTTAATTTTCAGAATTGTAAACAACAACTGTTTTTCATAATTATAACCTCTAAATGAAAAATAAATTAGAGGTCCTAGCTTAGTTAAGTGGTTTTAAAGAAAAGAGGGCTCTTCGATATTTATTTACTCTTTTATCTATTCATACAAATTTAGTTCTTCGGGTAATTGTTTAGAAAAAAAAAAAAAAACGATGTTACCGGCCTCATATTTTAACGAAATAATATTATGAATAAAAACAACCTACATGCTGCAAGTATTTAATATTAAAGAATTCATCTAATTAATGTAAAGTATCAACAAAATGAATGAGCAGAACAAAATTTGTTGTCACCGGCTTAATTCGCTATAAGAAAAATATTTAACAAGGCAAGTTTTCTTATAGAAAAACATATGTATAAATATTAAACTTAAACGCATATATTGATATTTGAAATTTTTTATTAGGAATTTTAATTAAAATGCTAGCTTGAATTTCCTACATTGGAAAAAGTTTGTTGTTAAGATGTTAACTTTAGAGGTTTCTACGAAACTATTTGTTGAAAACAAAAGAATGTGATATTTCGTAGTTTATTCACGGTCGATTAATTCTTTTTCGTTTAACAGCGCAAAATCTTCACTTATAAATATCACTATCGGCGGTACTAAGAAGGCATTTTTAGACTTGAAAAGCAATCCCATTGGAAAATCACAAATTGTTATTAAATCGACACACGGTCTTTCTGTTGTACGCCATTTTTAGTAATTAAACTATTTTTTTTTTTTTAAATTTCTTGATTAAAAAGATCTCAACATTCACAAATCCGCTAGTCCAGATGGTATAGCCCCCATAGTTCTGAAGAGGTGTTCTTCTACGCTGGCAAAGCCACTGCGTAAGCTTTTTCACCTGTCCTATACTTCTGGACTCTTTCGGCGTAAGTGGAAAACAGCATTTGTCCAGCCCGTCCCTAAAAAAGGCGATTCTTCTTTTCCCACTAACTATCGACCCATAGCACTTACGTCCATTCTTTCCAGGGTCATGAAAACGCTGATCAACCGACAGCTTTTGAAATATCTGGAATCGCGGAAACTTCTCAATGACCGGCAATACGGCTCTCGAGGCAGCAGGTCCACTGGTGATATGATGACTTATCTCACCGAAAATTGGAACCAATCTCATACCACCACTGTGGTGAAACGAAAATTGTTGCACTTGATATTTCAAAAGCATATTTGCCAGAGTTTGCCGTGAAGCCCTTTTGTCGAAAATGCGTGACTTTGGGATCGACGAGTCTCTTCTTCAATGGACTAGAAACTACCTTTCTGGCAAGTACTGTTGGACGGTTTCAAGCCTGCAACTCGCCATATAAATGCTGGTCTTCACCAAGGCTCTGTTTTGTCTCTGACACTTTTTCGTATATTTATTAATGATCTCTTGCCTGTCACTTCTAGTTCTAATCCAATAATGAAATATCTAAAAATTTCCCTTTGTATTTAAACAATAAATAATATAAATTATGTAACACAAAAATTGTTTGAAAAAAAATAGATTTTTCCAGAAATTTGCTAAAAAATGCTTGTAAAAAACAATTTGTAAGTTGATGAAGAATGTCATTTGCCAAGAAAGTACTTAGCGACTCACTTGGAAGCTCAGACGAAACCTTTGCCAAAAGCTTATTGCAAATTCTCGTATATACAAATCAGAAGGTACCATAAACCAACGACCAACGAGTGAGTTTTTCAACAGTCTGACAACGCAAAATGGGAAGTTTTGATCAAACAATCTTTTACATAGCCTTTTGGATAAAGATGTTAAAACTGGTATGCAATTAAAAATAGAAAAGATAGTTAATAGCTATGATGGGAAAGCCCCCATTCAAAGGGACAGGGGTCACACCGAAAAACCCTTCTCAGTGAGCCAGTTGAATACATCCTCAAAGCTCTGATTAGCAGGCCTGGCTGATGTGCTTTGATTAACTGATTTGGTCCACCCTCCGCTCCATTTAAATTATGTCTCTAGGCCGGGCTCTGTTTTAGCCATAAATGGTTTCATAAGACTCTGCAGCGATTCTGAAGCAAGGAATGCATTTCATGTTACAATGGTCGTACTTTTTTTTTTGTGGAAGAACATACCTTCGACGACCTGCAAGACCTTGTTCCATCAGTATAATTTTAAGCCACCTGTATGAAAAAAGTTGACTTAAGTCCTGTAGAAAATCACAAGCAGCTTTACGCCCATCACCCCGTTGCTGCTGCGACTCGACCTGATGCCTTCTAAACGGATTAGCGTTTCCCACAAGTCGCATTTGAGATTATTATGAAACGCAACTTCCCGAATACGGTGAGCATTTTAAGTAAATAAGTCTTAAGCCTGTTAACCTCGGCCTCAGCTAATCCCAAGGGCCATCCTTGGAATAATATCAAATCATATTCGTTTCCTCTTACGCAGGCCGAGCCCGTCAAGCGTCAACTTAGGGGAGGTCCTTAAAACAAAAATATATAATACTCGTATGTAGATCAAATCACATCTTTGATTTGGGAAAGCTTTTATCCGGTTGACATTTATTCCCGGGATTGCATATTATCCTGCCGCAAACGACACATAAGTACCTGTTATTATAGAGACGTACTCTCGAGAAGCCTACTCACTACACACACACATGCCTGTCATTTGTTGTGCATATGAGTGCTCCTGACACACATCTTCTATTGACATAAGCCCTGAATAAGATTATTCCCTCGCATATACGTAAAAGAAGACGGTAGCACACCTTTGAAAATCTGTGTTGGTATTCGCCTAAGAAGGGTCTCGCCTGGAATGTGCCGAACATTTCACATTTCAAATCTCCCATGCTCTAGGTCTCCATGGGATTGAAATGATGACTGTCGACTGACGACCCAACCCATGTCATTTGCCTACCTGCAGGACGCCAACCTTTCATACCATTTAAGAAAATATTTGAAGATAAAAAAAAAGAACGGAAATCAACTTGAAAAGCCTATACACCAGAGTAAGGATTTGGGACTTGAAGGGAGGAGACATTTCCACAGCACTCGACTCTAAGAACGCACCTGTGCAAGTACCCATACCTGTTTGGCTTTTATCTAATGGCATGCGAGTAATGGACATCTGTCATATCGGTTCATTCTCCACACTCATGTTGATATGTTGATTCTATTAATCGGCAGGAGCTCATTGGAATACCTATCATGCAGCTTCGGACATATTTGGAGCACATCCTGTTTGATTACAATCTGGAAACTTATTTTATATATCCTCTGGAGTAGTGTTTTTTTTTTTTTTTTGATTCCATTCTGTCAATTGCACAGCAAACTGATGTTCAAAATCCATTGTTTGGGTTCGGCCCTGTGCGTATGTATGGATCTAGGAAATTTCCTGACTTGATTTCACATCCGATTTGAGTGGTGCAGGGACATGAGTGTTTTGAAATGACAACACGGTTTGCTATATGTGCTTGGCGAATGCCCTTCGATGTTGGGGTCATCCTTTAGGACTATTTTTTTGTATATTTTACCAACGCAAACGTGATACCGTCACTCCATCGCATAAGCCTCAAAGCAGAAGTGTTTGCAAACAAAAGATGTCAGAGAGCCACCGCATTTCTTGTCTTCACAGAAAATCTATCCAATTGCTGCTTGCTTTATGCCAAATCGAGTTCGTGTCCTCTTTCTTCGAATGTTTGCTTCCCCCGTCTTTGCTTGCAGAGGATGAAGGCGGATCAACGGAATTCCCGGAGAGGAGCGAACATTTCATGGATTACGGTAAACAAAGGAAACCGAGATTTGGCCTGCCAAGGTGATTGGGCTGCCTCCCCCAATTGTGTACGTGCGGTAAAATGTACAATCGCTGCTCAACCATGATCATGAAAAATGCGAAAATATTATTGCGAAGGCGAGGTTTATACGCAACGTTTACACAAGACGGGAATATTTGCGAAGCTGGCAATTAAAAATCCTATTTGTTGGATTAGAGGATTTGCAGGTTTGCTGTCGTCCTTGAGAAGTAGTGGAAGAAAATATTGTTTGCGGTAGATGACTTGCAAATTACTTAGGGGGAAAGTTGGACTTAGGCGAAAGAGTTCTGCGTCGATATAACGACCTAATCTGCACAACCAAACAACCGGACCGACCAGCATCTACGATGACGGCTGTGAAATGTCCGACATAAAATCAAGCGACCTAGTGCCTATAAGAGTTTTATAGCTTGGCAAAGGTAGATCTGCGAAGTCAGGGCAACTGAGATGCGGTATCAAAATGCCCAGAGCCAGGTAAGATCCTCTAATCCTTTTCATGTATGATCTTGTGCTACAAGTTGGGCTTGATATTTCAATTCAAAAGAGGATTGTAAGTTCTGGAGCCCGCAGCGCAATCCCGGTCCTTTGTGTTCCAAGCAGGAATAACATTTTTTTCAGTGGCAGAACAACTTTGATATTATTCGTTACCCTTTAGACTCGGTGGCAGCAGAGCATTGCTCTCGCCTGGGGCGTGGCTCGGACCTGCACTTCCCGGGTCAAGACCAATAAGTCTATCCAAACCCAGCTAAAGTTTAAATAAAGACAATCTACAAAAGAGAAAGAAAATTGGTTGAATTTAATTCTTCAAGAGAAGAAAAACTGTTACGTATACGCCAGAGTTGTGCCTGGAAATTTTGTATATAAACAATTCCCCTACTTTGGGCTAAAGTGAGATCAAGCACTTTAAAGTGGACATGCCTAAAAGGTAACATCCTTTTAAATCACATTCTCCATATGGACCGATTACTTAGAACCCTACTTAAAAAAGGACTAATGAAAAGGTATAATAAAAACGTTTGAAGATATTTTGAAACTTCTGCTAAGGGGCGACTTTGCAGAAAATGCTTTGAAATTTGTCAAACTATCTTAGAATACTTCTTTTTTTTTAAGTTTGTAGTATTTCGATCAACCCACAGGGGGTTCTTTGAATAAATTTTAAAACTACCAAAATATTAACACAACCATTTCTAATTGTCAATCAAAACGTAAGAATGTACATTGGTAGATATATGAAAAGCATTTATAAAGTTGTAGCTCTTAAGAAAGTACCACTGTTTTAGCACTTTAACTCTCGAAAAAGGGGGTAGGGGGGGTCATTTCAAAAATTTACGAAAACCTGTCATATAATTTTACATTCTACAGAGTCTAAATTAAATTCGATTGTTAGCGAAGTTAGCAATACCTACTATAAACCAACGAGTGAGTATGGCACGAGTCTGACAGCGCAGAAAGTAAAGCTTTAATCCTACCGTCTTTTACACAACCTTTTGGATAGAGCTGTCAAGCATTTCGTTGGTGAAATTGAATGAAAATGTAAAATCTTCAATTAAAAATAGAAAAGAGAATTAAGAGGGTTGATGAGAAACCCACCATTTAAAGAAACATGGGTCATTCTGAAAAACCCTTCTCAGTGAGCCAGCGGAATACATCCTATAAGCTACGTTGGGCTATGCTTTGATGAACCGGTCTGTGAAAAAAAATTGGAAAATATTTTGTGGCTATAGATAAAAGAGACGACCTAGAAGACCTATACAAGCCACAACTGCTCCAGTGTGACGTCTTACTGCGTAAATTATGTAGGAGGTGTATTTGGTCAACAGTCGGTACACGGAAACTGAACTGAAACCTTCGAAGTAGAGAGCACAAAACTAATGGCAGCAGTTTTGTTAGGACCCAAGCTTCTCACCACCATTCGTTTTGAGTGAGCGTTTTTCACTGTCAGGACGAATGGAAGGGATCTGCAATATTCCGAGTCCAAACATCTAATTGAGGAGCTCTTTCTTGGCAGCTGTACTCTCGGATGGTTGAGTTTTTCCTGTGACCGAACCTGGGACACCTCGTTAGTAACTGGTGGTATTCCTCCGGCTACCAACCGTTTTCCAAATAAATCTCGTGAAGATTCGATTTGGCAAAGATATGCCTAAGCGGGTCTAAATTCTGCTTTCAAAATTCTGCTGCTTTGCAAAATTCTGCTTTTCGGCATAAATTTGAGAACCATTCGTGTACATGGTTAGCGACGACTTGGTTCACATCGCAGTTTCTTCAAAATCAATGTATAGGCAAACAATGGGCTCAGAGTCGCAGCTCAAGAATTAAGTTTAGTTCAATTAAAATAAAAATTTCCACTTATGTCCTGAACTCACATGCGATGGAAACCGTCAAAGGACTGCGTTCTTTGCACCTAACCCGTCGTGATTTCTTGATTGCACGACATCACCTGCCAAATCCTTCAAAGCAAAGCATCCTGTACCCTCCATCGTTTCATTTCATCTTCCAGTGCATTATTTATAAGCATCCAGTCATGTGCCGGTCCATAATCTGCCACATGACTCTCACACTTGAGTCGCTATACTTTTTGACATTTGTCTTCAGTATCGCACTAAGACCTCATCACACCAGCTTCAAGTTTCACCTCATCAGGCTGCAGCTCCTTTGTTCATTGTCCTTATGGCTGATAAATCCTCGACTACCAGAAAGTAGGTGGTTTGATAATAATGAGAAAACTACCTCATGACGACGCGCGAATACAGCCCGAAGGCGTGATACCGGAAAGTGTTTGTTGTTAAATCCATCATAAATAGGTCCCCGGTGTGAGTGGCGCAAAGATTATTCTCCACAGAGACGCAGGCTCTGCGCTGCCATCGTCGCACCATGTTATGAGCATCGTTATATGCTCAGCCACAAGTGTGAAAATATATGCCAACGAGAAGGGAGTGACATTTTTCCATCCCGACATCATGTGTGAACGAATTAAAAAATCAACAAACATGGAAGTGAAACACTTTCCTCTTCCGCTTTGCCCGAAAGCAGCCACACACATAACCTGTAATGCAATACGTCTCCGTGTCTATCAGTCTGTCATATGGGAAGCCTTAAAAGACCGCGCGGTTCTATGCTCAGATGAAAGCCAGGCTGCAGCACTCGACCTATCTGTGCGCATAAACTCGCATCAATAATCGAGATGAATCGACTTCCCCGTAAGCATATACAGCAACTGTAACGTGAGCCGCCTTCCAAAAGGTAAACACTCAACCATTTCACCGCTAAAGTTGAGCGCGTACGCATGGTGTAGCGCAAGGGTTTATGACCGGTTGACTGCTTAGCCGCCTACTTTATGTATGGGCATTCAGGAACGGATATCAGTACCAGTATATCTATTCATTTGTAAATACCGTGGCTGGCGGAATATAACTTGAAATCGATTGCTAACCGCATTGACCGTAAATGACTTAGATATGGCGACTTTAATTACTATTATCGACCAGAAAACAGAAATACGCAAGTTCGCCCAGTTTGAGTACTCGCGTGTAGTCAGTGCCAGTGCGAGTCGATGAATATAGGGGATGCTGCTGTGCCATGTCATCGAAAGATTGCCTATCACGATGGAAGTAATGTCCGGATTTATGGGGAGTTTTACCGCACATGCCGTTGCGTGCGGATGGTGAATGGTGAATGGTGATGCCCAATGCCCATAAGTTGATCTTGTATATGTCGTTGGTGTATGATATTTTTATTTGATTTTATTCATTGGGAAATATTTTCTCCCCTAATTTGGAAACGGGAGGCGAGATGGAATTGATGGACGTATGGTTTGGATACAATAAGTCAGATATTTCCCTTATTTAATTGGCGTCGGGGATGGTGTAGCAGGAAATCAATGTGTCGACGTAATGATGGTATTCAGGAATCAAGACGCGCTAATTTATGGCCTTTTTGTTATATTTTTCATGATCTGTATAAGTAGGGGAGATGCTTTTGGTGTGGCGAGGGAGACATGAGCGGACTGGTTTTAGTTGAGGTCTGAATCGATTTCTCATTTGTGGGACGACATATTTTATGGTTGCTGCAAAAGTTCCTCAAAATAATTGCGGCAACATAATTGTGTCCTTATTAGCGAACGATTGGAGGGAACCTATATCGCGTTCAATGCGGGATGTAACACTGTCCTAATTATAGTTTATTTAGTGGCTCGTAATAATGAGTCGAAAAAGGCCTTTGAAAAATGGTGGAATACCTTATGTTTGGATCTTAAAATGTATTACCCTGTTTTTTGCCTATACGATTACCTCCAACCTAATTCACGATTGTCACCCTAAGACTTTAGGTCGGATAAGTTCCCATTAAATTTTACTTAATGAGAGACTGCACCAAAGGCCTTAAAATCTTTGAAGTAAGGTTAAGTCAACTCAAAATCAAAAAATTTTGGGATGTCTTGCTTACTGGGTTTTTAAAAAGGTGCAAAAGGGTCGTATACCTGGTGAGCGAAGCATTTTTACTTTCAACAGCATTTTTGGCCAAATCTAAGTAATAATAATAGTTGGCGCAACAGGTCTGTAGGGACCCTGGGCCTAGCTTCTCGCAACCATTCGTTTCATGTGAGTTTTTAGTTTTTGGAACAAATGAGAAAGGGATCAACAATTTTATGCCGATTCCAAACGGCCGATTGAGAAGGTCTTTCAAAACAGTTATCGGATTTTTGTCCGACGTTCGCGAGAGGTGGCGCAGTGAGAAATCCCTGAGTTGGAATTTGGGTTTTTACGGGATTCAAGCCTGGGACCTCTCGCTTAGTGGTCCAACATACTAACCGCTAAGCCACTGCTCCAAATCTTACTTTACTAAAATTAGCCGAAATCGCTCGCAAGGCCTAATTAAATCATTAGACCTAAGAGCTGAAAATTAAAGAATTACATAGTTTTGCTGTTAACATACGACTAGATATCGGTTAAATTTTTGACTCAATAGTGGGGAGGTGGGGACTACTATTTTGTTTCTCGAGCTTGTCGAGATTTATAAACCTAAGTCAATGCAGAAATGCTTGAAACCGATTTTAGGCCGCACCCTGGCGAGTATTTTGAGCGGCTCCTCATTATAAAGCATTTTTTATTTGTGAAATATGGAAAAGCGGTTATTTCCGATTGTTGCTCTGTTCGTTGGGATAGTAATACGCTTTTCACATCGAGCCGTAAACAGGGTTTTCGCGAAAACCCTCGAAAACTTCTACGAAGTTTTTCTATACAAATTCCAGTTTTCAAAACGAGTCGTTTGCACTCGTTTTCCACGAAAACACCATGAAAACGACTTCCAATCGTTGGGTTGTTAAAACAATCACAACTTTTGCAATATTCAGCAAATTCAGCAGAATGGTTGACACAACAAATGTCACAACTAACAACTTAAAATCCTTTTTCACAATTAATTGATGGGTAAATTTTATTTTGAATTGGACTTAATTCGTTTTGTTTGTTAATTAATGCGATCGAAATTGGTAACCAAAAAAGTTTGCACCGAAGTTTAACGACTAGTGTCTCACAGCTGATTAAAACGTCAAACTAGTTGGTGGTCGGTGTGAATGCATGGACAAGTATTCGCCGAAAACTGTGTAAAAAGGCTATAAGCCTGCATACACAAACACTGTGTGTCGTCCATTTCGGAGTGAATCTAGTACAAAGTAGTTTTATTTGCATTTTATTTACAAAGCTGTGAGAATATTATTTGCTGTAGAATTGTTTTCTCATTGGAGATGATGATTTTTAAATTTCTCGAACACGTAGTAAGAAAAAGATATTGTATTCGTGGGAAATTTCGAACTCGGGATGTTAATCAATTCTGGCATTAGGATGATAGAGGAACTCAAAAAAGTGAGTCGAAAATTCCGTTCGTTGGCTCCCGAGGTTTTACTTCGGATATGGAGTTTGGGAACGTGCAGTTGGGGGCAGTTTTCTTCGCATGGTAACCTCAATGTTTAGGGTACCTCCCATATAAAATGGTCATACCAGTTTGATTTGTTCGAAAACGGCTCTAACGACTTCAACCAAAATAGTTCAGCTTATAAGTACTTGTGGTTAACATGACTGCATACTCAGTTATTTGCTAAAAAGTCGAATAGAGGTACTTTTGAAATTTTGACATATCTCGAAAACGGTCCATATGATTGCAACAAAAATTAATTTCTAAGGTAATTTGGTCACTAACTTAATAGCAAACTATTCCACGATAATATCACGCTTGATATTATTGGACGAGAGTCAGAAGCTATAATTGGCCTCGGAGTTGAAGACTCTATGGACCCAGGAAGTAATGGTTCGAGCTAACGAAATCTCATTTGTTTAGCGTTTTCTTCTTGCAACGTATAGGTGTCGGTCATATAGCTAGAAGACATATTGTATAGAGTAGCACAGCATTTACATATATTTTCAGCAAATACGAGTGCAACTTGCAGGTGATTCAGGACTTTTCTAAAAAAAAATGTAGAAATACCACGATGTAGGATGACAGTCAGCATTTCCATATACCCCCTCCATTTAGGCCCATTTTATTCACTCGAAGTTGAACACAACTTGGGAAGTTTTCCATATAAAAATCCCGAAGTTGTGTTCAACTTCGAGTGAATAAAATGGGCCTTAGAATATTTTTTTTCCTGCTTCACACGTAGTCACAGATAGGAAATTTAAGAGAGAATTATATTTATAAAAATTGCGGGGGGAATCGGGTAGGTGCGCTGAAGCTGGCGGTCTTTTTAATTCTTAGTTTATGCTCACTACGCTTTTCCTTGTAAGACTGTCGACAGTCTTGTAAATTATTAGAGCTGTGACATGCGAAAATTCCGAGTGTAGGATGCTAATTCTCTATTCTGCTGTTCTCTCCAATATTTCATTCACCACACGACAAATTGATTCGATCGTCATATTCAAAGGCAAAACCAAACAGCATTCCGTAATCCTTTTGGCAAAAATTTGACATCTTCCTCAGGCTTATTAATTACCCAAGAGCTCAGCTATCTTCTTTCAACAAACAGTTGCTCGTTCTTTATTCCCGCAAATAGGATTACCCATCTGCCTTTCTAATGAGACAAAGTTCTACACTTGTACGATGTACACCCACTGATTATGCACAGGAGAGAAGACTCCTCCCCACGACAGCAAACACCGTTAAACAATAAACAACAAATAAACCGAAGAGCAAATTCCATTTGACAATCTCCTTAGCGATTCGCATACAAAAACTTCGCCTCCCCCCTTTCGTTTTGTTGACAAAATTTACATTCTCAAGTGATATCCTGATTATTTACCCACCATACTACCTAGCTGTACTAAAACTATCATCCCTACTCTGTTGCTTCATTTAACTAATTAATTTTGTGCATTTTTTGTATGTTGTCTCTTCTATCTTACAGATACTCGTATACCACACCAGCAAGATTCAAGGAAAAAAATAACAACACCACACCAACTATTTGGATTGCTCGTCGCTCCTTGGAATAAAATTTGCATTCGGGATTCGCATTTTATATGCATACGAAGGTATGTATTCCTATATATAGTGTAGTCTAGTTTCTAGTAGGGAATGTGCCTGCCACTCGACAGTCGACAGTCGAAATTCGTATTCAGTGCTCGTAGCTTTGCCTCCGGTCTTGTTGGTGGAGAACAACCACCCAACCATGTCTGGGGGTACGCCCGACTCACATCCATATAGCGCCAGCTTCCTTATTGTAGGACTACGTGTGATGGCAGATTCCAATTGAATTTTTGCAATTTGCAGTCATTTGTTTGTTTGCGATGTCCTCTGTGTGTCTTGATTAGGGTCGCGGGGGGATTTTCGCAACTCGCCTTTTGCCTCTCGCTTCTCGCTTCTCGCCTGTAATCCGGACGACGAGAGCGGACTGTGTTGTTTATGAATTTTGAACGCAATAAGCGAAATCTATTTCCACCCAAAAGGATATTGCATATATAGAAAATGTGAAATAGAAACAAAACAGGAAAAATCTCAGAGCGCGTTGAAGGCGAACAAAAAAAAAAATCCACTCGTGTGTACAACAGTTCTTACCCGACACAGATGTGAAACACAAGCTTTTGGCAACGCCCCGAGTGCTAAATAATCGAATAGTAAAGTTTATTATTTTGTTGCTGGCACCCACATGTATCATCGCTGTTTTCTAAGGCTCTGCCTACGTGAGAGTGTTTGTGGGGGCACCAATTGGGTGGCAGTAATACGCGACGCGTTCATTGTGGCGCCATTGATTACATCAATGCACGGTGGTGTGCTCGTATACGTCGCTGTGTTTCGAAACGCGCATTGCGGTGGAGAAGGGAATACACACGGAATCCCATTGAGAGCTATATGCATGGTTTGGTTTCAGTTTTCAGATTTACCGTGGTTCCGGTGAATTCTGCAAAAACCGAATTTAATACATCGCGCACATAGAAAAAGAAACCAACCTCGCAATGTGCAAGAATCTGGATGCAATGTGAGCCATAAATTATTATGCAATATTTTAACCGAGGTCAGGTATAGGTATAGGTAACCGTAACCGGTAACCACTGTCGATCGGCGTTTGATTGACATTTCAACATCATCAAACAGCAACCGGTATTCAAATTGAGTCAATTTATTTTGAATTTTTTTTTGTTTGTTTGTTCAATTTTCAGGTAAATTGTAGCGGATTGGTGGAAATTTATTTTTATTTGTGTGTCAAAAAAGCAATTAAAATAAATTTGAAATTGTGGCCGAAGAGTGACAGTAGTTTTATAGTAAAGGCGCATTTCTGCCCTGATTTGGTTCATTGGCAGACCATGGAAATCATTTTTGATTGCGCGGTGGGGAGTTTTTTTCTTCCACAAAATAAACTAGGTACGTTCAAGCTGTGGGTACCTATATAGCCATATAGGCGACCTACTTTACAAAAGTGGAGTGGGTTTTTTTCAGAAGGTTTTCGAGTTATAAAAATTTAATACGCGTTGGCTATTTGAGCGGGAGCAAAGTTTTGTCTCGATGGAAGTTGTATTTCTCACAAAACAAATTCAAAATCTTTGCCCAGCCAGATTCAGCGAATTTTATTTCAAAACCTAGTTCCATGGAAAGTGGTTTATAAGTCAAAATACAATAATTTTTTTTTCGATCTCAAAACTTATTTTTTTTAATGTGAGTTTTTGGTGGAAAACGAGCACAATTGCCCTCGAATTTCACTCGCTGTCAGATGTGTTTTGAACGATTGTTTTCAAAGTGAATGAAGTGGACCGCTAGGTAGATCTGTTATCTAAGTTATCTGACCGCGTTTTCAATAGGCTGTGGTGACAATGTGACATCCTTAAATACTCCAACGAAAGCAGAGAAAAACTTTGCACGAAGAGGCTCATTATCACTTTAAAAACCATACACCCTAGAAAAAAACCTTGTTACGCCAACAAAAAATTTCGTTGGTAATCAAATGATAAAAGAAAATATATGTAGTGTAGAGGGTATATTTTTGTTACGCTGAATACTTGATTCTTGTAATTTAAAAACTAGGTTTTGTTATGAAAAGTAAAGATGAAGCAAGAACTTTTAGCTTACAATTTTTTTTTTGTAAACATCTCAAAACTCTTGCACAAAAACTTTTTTTTCGAGTCTTTTGCGCTTCCAAATGTTTGAACCTGGAGTTTTTCGTTCTACCACAAACACAAAAATTGTAATTTTTTTGTTATTTTGGCAATTTTTAAGTTTCCGTGCCCGTAGGGAAAAAAACGGAACCTTTCCCTTGTGTCCGTCTGTCTGAACCCACTGGACCAATTTTGTACCTAGGTCTATCTCAGAAACTAATTGACGTAGATGGCTGAAATTTGCACACAACTTCCAGTGTAACCTCTAGTTAAACCATCATCGACTGGTTTTAGAGTAATTTTGTAAAAAAAAAAAAAATATTTTCATTCGCACAAAAAGCTCTTTATTTTTTGATATACAAAAGAAAATGGATGTATACAATTTTGTAGATCATGCTCGTGCCGAAGGCCGTTTTGCGAAAAAGTTAGTGTTTTAAAATTTATTTACAAAAAAACTGTCAATCTTGGGACTTTTTAGAATTCTGGAGCGGTCGCGCTAACCACAAAGTCTTTGCCCCTTTTCTTTTGAGTGACTGATGTTGATGTTGTAAAATAATTGATGTGATGTTGCAGCCTTGCTACTTGACAAGAAACTTTCAGACGTTGCAAAAATCTGATTGAAAGCTTAAAATAATCGTGCACTAGTTTTTTTTTATTTTTTTCTGTATATTATTTATCAATTATTTATATACATATATTTGAGAAAGGGCCAGTAAAGTTAGTAAAATAATACAATTTGAGTGGAAAACGCTGTTAAAATGTAGGCGTGGCATTGAAAGAGACGGCCTTTAGTACACTGAGAGCCTTGCGAAGCATTTTAAAATAAATTTCATCGAAATCTGTTATCTGTCCAGTTTTCACGCCAACTTGTAAGAGACGTAAAACACGTATAAATAAAAATCGTATGCTCATACTATGATGGCGCTTCGCTCCGCATCAAAATCGATAATAGAGTCCCTTTTGCGGGTGTGTTGTCATGCAGGATGTGTTGTCCAAAGACGCCCTTGCTTCGAATGGTCATAAGGATCTATTTTAGCGTGTTATTTCGGGCTCTTTTCAAATGTCTTCTCAAGCATGTGAGCACTGATTGGGGTTTAAAACAGAAAAGTATGTACATTTTTAAATTTCGCCTTGAATGGTTATATGTAGTATCAAGTTTGTACCTGTCCATCACTGAAAAAAAAGACGACGTCATATTGACGAATGGGGATCATCAACATGATATTCATTGATATGACGTAATTTTCATCAATATGACGAAAATACTTATTTTGATGAATTCAGTTATTTGTTCAACCAGTTGATGACTTATTCGTCTTATTGAAGTTTTGAATTTTCATCATATTCATAACGGCACTCATTGTATTGATGGAGGCTTTCATCATATTGATGACTGGGTTCATCAATAAACAGACTTTAATTTATATTAAGGAGAATGTTAATGTTGATGGTAAAGCGTTCTTCTTATAGATGTACTTATTCGTTATATTGATGGAAAAAAGTAAATGCACCGTTATATTCATCATATTGATGAATAGAAAACCATATTGATGAATTTCTTCTATCGTTTTCTTCAATGTGATGTACAGATTGTTAATATGAAATATGCACGAAGTTTTTATACTTACACACGCAATATGCATCTTTTAATGTTTGCATGTGTGAATAATAATATGACATAGACCATCAAGCGTAAAGCATCTACACAGGTTGGCATAGAAAAAAAAAATCGTCAATGGCTTAACGATGAACAATGAATACATTAAAAGAGTCGAGATTTCTAAGGGTGATTTAGAAATTTCATCGTATAGTTATATGTTTATTTTTTTTAATAAATCTTCCCACAAAAGTATTCATTTCTATCCTAAACATTGTATTGAAAATTGTTTGCCCTTGAATAAACATTTTAATTAGCTTTTACTACGGTACAGTAGATAAAATCGAAAACAATTAATGAAGTACCTATGAAAAGTTCTACAAAAACGGTTCAAATTTAAAAAGCTATAATCTAATTCCAATTTTGCACGTTATATGAAATGTTATCATACCTACATACATTTAATGTATTTATTATGTAATCTGTTAAATAAAGCTTACTATATTAATCGAATGGTGCTATGTCATAGATGTGCACATGACAAAGGCATTAACTAACCACTTTTGTTTCAATGATGTAACTATGTAAACGAACGTTCTTCGATATAAATTATTTGCTCTTAATTTTAAAAGCGACGTAAAAATCGAAATTGCGAGTAAAACTTATTTTCAAATTTGCGTATTTTTTGATATTTAGACGCCTTTTAATTTGTAGAAAAATTTAAAAGTGTTGTAGGTGTTTTAAGTATCTATGCATACATAGGTAAGGTAGGTAGGGTAGCATTAAATATATATGTACATGTAGTAACGTAAATTGAATTTTCTTCATTGATTTTTCCTTTTGTAAAAAGTATTGCCGATAACCTACAATGTCATATTTACCTTATTATGTCTCTTTTAAAAAAATATGTATAGGCGCATATTTAGCTACTTTCAAAATCAATTTAATATAATTGTTTTACCCAAATTTTTGTAGGTACCTCCCTCTATGCTTTAAAATTATAAAATTCAAGAAAATGTACCAATTAAATAATGATTATACCTAAACAACAAAAAACCCAAAACACATTTCAAACACAAATGGATATAAGCCCTTTTCGTATACCCACACCGTTTTGAAATTCTAATTGGGATCAATTATAAAAAAAAAATAAAAATTCCTGGAAAAATAAAGCTCCGAAATAAAATTCAATATTAGATATAAATCCTCAATATTTCTTGAGCGCGTGAGTTTTTGCCACTACAACTTATTGACATTCGTGGTAAAACTGATTTTCGATGGATACTAAAATCACATAATATTGCCTTCATTATCATTTCCATGACATTATCTTTGTTTAGGTTTTTTATCATTCCCAGTAAAGAGGGAAGGTTGTGTGTTTACGTTTTATTTGGTATCAGTATTCAGTAGTGAACCAACACATAGAAACAAAAATTATAGCACAGAAAGTGTGCATCATATTGATGAACAAATTTGTCAATATGATAAATACATTCATCATATTTATGAAATTAAATGGGAGTTACGGTTCATCATATTGATGAATTTTTTGTAATATTGATGAACGATGAATTCATTTTTTCTTTCATCATATTGATGAAATCCGTGTCATCATATCAATGAAAAAGTTCACTGGACTAAATTGATGAATTTTTCATGAACATGATGTACCGTTTTTGTCAGTGCAGTACCTATGGGTTGTAACTCATGCTAAGTTTGGAAGTACATATTTCGTTTCAATTCGTATAGTTTTAGTAATAAATATATTGATACGATACCTAATTACAGAACGTGGGCTGGATTAGTTGCAATGCTTTAAACCACACCCAAAGCAGAAGTTTGATCGTTTGTTACATTCGTCAATATTTCGACGTATGCACCGGTGACTTACTGTCTTATGGTAGCACAATTTCAAAAAGTTTATTTACACACAACCCTCAGCTGTTGGCTGAGCCGTTTGCCAAACATCTTAGCCAAATTTTCCGAAGTCATTAACCCGGCACCGCAATTATGAGAGCTGCCGTTGATGCCGAATCGTAAATAGCCATTTTAATATCCTCTGTCTAGCTTTGACCATCTTTTACGATAGCGGCTCCAACTAGGTGTTTGTATTGTAGGCCATTGACCAATGATTCAACAACGCGTGTCCAATGTATATGCAGAGCTTCTGTTGCAAACACACATTTTCAACACAGTTGGTTGGTTCCGTGGCTGTTTTCTGGTTTCCTGGGAAAGCGCTTAAGCGCCGTTTCAGGGGCACCAACAAACTAGAGAGGCACTTTCCTTCTTGTTCAAGCCACGCACTTGTATAAGCTTATCAGGTATAGTATACCGACGGATGTTGTGGTTAAAGATAGTTCCAACACTGGTCATTGCCAGATTGATAACAATCAGTGTCTGCCCAAATTACGCAGTTTCTCATACTTGACAAATTGCCACACGAAAATTAACTCTTTTCAATTTTCGAAAGGCACATTGCACTCAATTTCACTTGGCCACACAAAAGCCCCCTTAGTGACATTCACTTAAGGACCAACATCAGGGAAACTCACATTCAACAAGTACAATACATGCAGTGAATTTTTCCTGGATAAATCATCACCCATCATTGACACATTGAACGCTGCCCAGAAAGCTGGAGGGCGGAGGCCCTATCTGATGGATAAAAAAGAAAGAAAATAACAGAACCATCCGTGAACAATGAATGGCATTCGTTTCGTCCATAACCATCGCATTCTTGACGACATCACCGTACCCTCGGATCGGACTACAAATGACTTCATTGTCCCATTCCAAGTGCACACAATAACGCCATTGTGAATGCTATTAACGTAATGAGTGTCATTAAGCACTTAAATATCCGACATGTAATGTAATGCAAAATTGATTTGCTTTTCGCTTCTTTCTTTTTTTTCACAATTCGTCATCATGACGAATAGGCAGTTGAAAAAAAAAAAAAGACGTCACCAGCCAAAGTTCGAATACTTTTCTCGTTTGAAGGCCATTTGCAATTTTGATGGTGAATTGCTAGTGACGTGCGTGTGGTTGTCATTTTTTTTTTTTTTTTGCTTTTGAAATAATGTATGTGGAAGCCGCCGACATAGTGTCAAGTGAACAATGCATACGGAGCTTAGTGCGGTCTTTGTCTCTTACAAAAAAAAAGAAGAACTTTATCCGGGATGGTAAATCAGAAATATTCCCACGGGTAGAACAGCCTATCCAATTTACATTTCTATTGTAGGCTTGATTTTCCCCATGTAAAGTTTGACTCTGTGTCGTCGGCAGTCAATGGTGGGGATATGCCTACGCGTAACAATGGCAGAATTTTGAAAATCCACATCTATATAGACATGAAACGAGAACGCTTTTTGCCTCGAAACTCAGTTATGCTTCACTGCAAATTGATGACAAGTTGTTGTTCTCTTATTCTCCTCGTCGATGGGTGATGGAAATTGTTGCCCTTTTCGGTTGTCGCTGCCGCCGAAAGGACTTACGCAGTGTCAAAGACTTGTTCGTTTTTTTGTCAAACTGTTATCATGGAACACTCGATTTTTTGATACAGAACTTCTTGTTAGCCAGAGAAAGAGAAACTAATCCAGGGTTACAAAATGAGGGTGTTCTAAAATTATTGGTGGAAGGGAGTTCGGAAAAAATAGTCAGATTAGTTTCGGCGGACTGTAGTCGCTAAAAATAGTTGAAAATATCCCTTACTATTGTAACAGTAAGAAGAAGGAGTCAAAAAAACAAAAATGTAAAGGTGCTACCGGTGGAATAAGAAGGGAATATGATTGAATTGAGTGAAAGGCAGTCGAAGTAAATCAGTGATAGAAGGCAGACGTGGAAATAAAATTGTGATCAAAGTGACTTGTGTTTTATTTGCGCGTATGAAGTAAATAAATAAAAAAAGAGGCCCTGTTACTGTTATATGGAAACACGAACGAACGTGTATGATTTGAATGCGTCCTGAAAGTAAAAGCTACCAAAAAACGAATGTTGACGAAGCAGGTTCAGGGGTAGAATTGCCGCATCCGTGATCGAGTAATACGTGACTGAATTTGTTATTGTTTTGCTTGTAAAATCTTCAAGGTTCAGTGACGCTCGATCACAAATGATGCGGTAACTCGGTCTGCTCTGGTCTCCTCAGGGCAGTTTAAATTCAATCGGCTTAAACGCCGACATGTTTAAAACATTGAGCTTATGTTCGGGTTAAATGATTAAAAATTATGGACTTTGGTTTAATTTTTGGAGTGAATAATATGGCCGCAGGCAGTACAGTAAGTCTGTGTTGCATTGTTTGGGTTTTTTTTTATTCAATGAAGTACTGCATAAGGTCAAGGGTTTCGCCAGAAAAGTCAGTTGTGCCGAGTTTTTCGCAATCATTTGCTTGCTCGAATTTTATTTATTTGGGTTTGGGACCAATAGTTTGATGGCACAATTAATAGGCTGAATAAATAGGAGTTGGAGTAGCCATAACCAAATTGGGAGTAATTTTCTTTTGTTACGCCAGTAACTAAGCTGCTTGCCTCACGTTTACACATTAAGTTGCCATGATTGTGAACAGGGCGGCATAGTTGAACCGAAGTAACGGTCTATGATCGTGAGGAAAAGGTCAAATGACAAGCCCATGAGCCTAGATCTGCCATCAGCAATCATGGCTTAAATATAATCCCAAGGAAACAACTTTTTACAGTTCAAATGCCCTCTAGCGGGAGATCTAATCCCATCAACTTTATGTGATTTATTAATGCTGATGCTTACATAAAGTAGATCGAATACTATATAGGTTACGATGGGACTATAAAACACTCAATTCTTCGACAGTTTACCCGCCTTGGATTTGATGTAGTCCACTTCTAAGACTACCTGCTCACAGTATGTATTCACTTTCCTTAGCTAAAGTAAAGCTAAAGATCGGATAAAGAAACAAATTGATTATACGACCTAGAATTTTGTTAGTATCCGCCTTTTGCCGCTGTTGAAAGATTTTGCGATTTCAAGCAACTAAACAAGTTTATAAAAACGAGCACGATTTATGCTATGCCCGGCATTTTAACCGATTTCTAAGCGGGACGACCATAATGTTTTACTTTTCGAAGCTGGTTAACAGCTTATACTCCGCTTTATCAACTTGTTGGGGTCTTCAGATGAGCACAACGAGTTTTTCGGTCGTCTTACAGAAATGCAAAGTACACCCAAATGGGCTAGATACAGCTACTTTTCTAAGAAAAAAAGTCATAATCATGGTTCCTACCATATCCTGTGTGCATATTTTAGCTTACAAGCTCTGCTTATCTGGAATAAAACTTTACCCAAGAGTAAAGCTCGTTTTGTGCCCCAAGCCAGCCATTTTCGATTCCAAACTGTCCGAAGTGTAAATTAAGTCATCCATGGCCTCAGTACGTTAATTTTATAATTTGAGCTTACAAGTCCACCTTCCCTTGGAAGACTACTCCTTTGTTCCTTTGATGTCTTTCTTTTAGCCATGATATCTCTGAGTTAATAAAATTTCCGATTCAAAGGATGTTAGTACTTTGGCAAGTCATCTGTACTCCCCCGATAACTCACACAGCATAATTTGACAGCCGTACAGTCCTCGGTAGTTTGGTTACAGATTAAATCATACGTCCTAAAGCATGCTTAGCTTGTTTAGACCGAGGTTCTCCCTATAGACTCAAGGCGCCTAGAGCAAAAGTGTGCAAGAATACACATACAGGATCTCAAAATCAAAGCAAGCTTCGTCTAGAATGCTCATCGGCGAACGACCCTAATTGCGACTGCCTCATCCGAACCTCATCTTGTGAAATCTATGGCTTTAGCAAACATTCGCTTACAATATCTTAAGGCCTACATCTGTCACTCGAGGATTCATAAAAACTAATCGACACACAAAGCAATGTAGAGTCCATTCAAAGTCCAACATTGCTCAACTGACCTAGATCTGCCATCTGGACTGGGTAGAGGCAACTCCGGTACGAACTCTCTTTTCTGAAACAATATCTGGGCTCTCAATTAAACAGCCAATTATATTCAATTATACCAGAGATTTGTATTAGCGAAATGGCTATAGCCTTTCAAATATAAACAAACTCGCCAAATTGCAATTACTCAACCGGACACTGAACACTGAACAGTGCCTGCACTCAAACTTGCATTCGAATTCGCATTCGTCCTATCCCCATATGCACAGGCTATCTCCGTGCACAATTTAAAATGGAATGCGACCACAAAACCCCTTGTTAGTCGAACAATAACAAAGTGGTGCCAGCCGAGTACGCGACTGCAAAACCTTACCTAACCTTCCATTATGGCAGACCGTAACTAAATCCACTTCTTTCGCTATAATAGTGATTTTCGAAATTGTTCCACCTGATCCGTTTAAAGAGGGCACGCGCGCGGTCTTTCCAATGTTTACACATTTAGCCGAGTGTTGGCGTTACCGCAACGCACCAGCGGTGGACCCCAGGCCAAACTATTGTTACATTTTACACCATCTGATTACATCCACCAGATACATTCATCCATCGCCAATATGGTTGTGCGTTTGTTTAATTATAAATTGCTGGCTTTTAATTAAATGTCGCAGTGGTCATTGTGAGCCGCGTGTGGGAGCTACAATGAAATCGAAATACGCACCATTTAACTCTGTGACTGGCTGTGTGTGTGTGTGTGTTCGGGTCGAATTGCAGCCAGAGATAATCGCTAACTGAAATATTGATTGATGAGTATGAGTACCTATAGGTCGGGGTAGGTAATTTGATTTAATTTTTCTGTACAAGCTAAATGGTTGGCATTGTATCAGAACGAAAACCAATTTGTTTGTTGAATTAAATGAAAGGATAAAAAAATGGTCAAATGTTAAAAATAAACTAGACACCAGGTGTGGTGAGTATAGCTGTGAAAATATTTTTTTTTTACTTTTTTTTCTACAAAATAAATAAGGGAATGACAAAAACGTTGTCTATGTGGTTGCAATTTATTTGTTTGCAGAAGCGAAAAAACGCGATTCAGAATTGAATTGGAAATTAAATGATTCATAGATGATTGGACAGGGCCCGCTATTACAGAATCGTATGCGGAAGGGTGTGCGAGTAGTTTGAAGGCTTTTGTTCGAAGCAAAGTTTGAGTCGTAGATATAAGTTTGACAGTCAGAAAGAACATTTTTAAAGCTGAACAGGGTACAACGTTTTGGATGTCGGGACTTTTCCGGGGGCAATACTAACCTGACAGCCTACAACTGCTCTACAAGCCAATAAGCCTCTCCACATATAGAAAGTGGCTGTACGCAGTTCCGAACGACTGGTCCAAGACGAAGCGACACACTTTAGTGACCAACCAGAATAGTGACTCTTATTTAAGAACTTTTGGAACTTGATGCGATCTACGCGGTAAGAGACCGCCATTATGCTTTAACATCTTCATTTACAAAAACCCATCTTACTCCCGAAATAGACTAAAGTGGTATACGGTTAGTTCCAAAATAGACTCGAGCGTAGGAGCTGGCATATATGGACAAAGCTAGAACGTCTCTCAAAACGACAAAAACTGCTGATGGTGTTATATGCAAATACAAAAGCTATATATAGAATTGGAGGAATGTTATTTCAAAGTTCAGAAGAATTCACCAAATTAGCTACACTTCCAGCCTAATGATATTTTCTGCCACTTTTGACACAGAATAGATCCTTTAGAGTTTAGACCGACGTGCCTCTATATCACTAGTTTCAAGAGAGAAGCTTAAACAAAAGAACAGTCGAAAGTTGTTGTGGTGATTTAGGCATTCCAGAACAATTTGACTCCGGTATATCTTCTTTGAGTAACCACATCATTTGCTTTTACTAATTTTTAAAAATAAAACAGCAAAGCGTCACCAACAAGCAAATACAAAATATGAAAAAAAAGAGGTGAAATTCGTAACCAGTCCAGGGAGCAATTGTCGAAAGCGTGTGCCGAAAAAGAAGTGCTTAGATCAAAATGCAATGTATTACAGCAACTACATTTTATTTATTTTTATTTTTTTTTTTTTTTTTTGAAAAAGGGGATTCCAAATCAAGGAAGCACTCAGACTCGATACCGGTCCATTGTAGAAACCCCTTTTTTGGTGTAGTGGTAGAGAAACTCAGATGTTAATCGTTTCTCTTTATGGTCACAGTGACAGTTGCTGTTGTTGGCCTCTTCCATTTTCTTAACGTCGACCATACAAGCCGCAATACGCCATCTTGGGCACATTTCTTTTTTTGTATTAATAAATTATTGAAAGTCTTTGTGTCCGTTTTTTTGTTCATTTGCAACAGTGTAAGACGCGACTTAAACAAGAAGAGTACGATAAATTTATTGATGAAAAACCATGGTAACAGCTCTTTCGAAGTAACTAGAAATAACAATGAAACGTGAACCCTACCTTGACGATAAGTCGGTGAGAAAATATTGCCAACATATTGACCGAAGTTTTAAAACTGTCCCTAAAAAAAATTAGACTTTACAGCCGCAGGCTAAAAATACAAAATTTATGAAGGACGGGGTGAAAGCCGCAACAGGCTTTGAAGAATTACTGCCTTTGACGCTGCAGATTAGACACATGGTCTCCTCCTGCGACACAGTATATTCGCTACGGCTTTTTCTGTCAAACGTAGGTCAGGTTTTCCTTTTCGTCTAGAACCTTGGGATTCAAAGATCTTCTGGAGTTGGATCGGTAGGTAATTCTTGCTATTCTCACAAAAGGCTCTGCTCATGTGCAAGGGCGAAGATATGATTTTAATGGTCGAGGTCGTAAAAAAGGCCTATGGTGGAGCTTATTAAAGAGTTTTCCAGACCTACCCACTTACATAATTATTTGGGCATCTTTACTAACAGCCCAATCCTTAGCTAACTGCCTCTAGTTGGGCACTTGAAGCCGGTTTGGTTGAGGTATTCCCGCAGGGTTCGACTCGAAGACTCTATGAGCCTGATTATAGTTCTTCGTTGAATCTTCACCACCAAAGCCCGTCATCTAAAATTTCACGAACCGACCGAGGATTTCCTCCCCTACTTTAGACAAATTCCTACCTTCAGTGCCAAAAAGCAGCACTAAAAACATCAGGGTCTTGTATAGAATTTCTTTAATTGATCGAAATCGGGCTTGATCTATTATTCAGTTGTTTTTTGTGATTGGCAAGAGTTATAATTTTTCCCGAGATGCTGTGCGTGCTTAGCATTTATAACAGTCCCTTACTAATGATTCTTTGTGAACATACATAACATAGGTACCTGCCTATTTAAATAAGAAAACTGGTCGAAAATAATTTATTTCGTCAGCAATTCTTCTAAGCCGTGTGGGGGTTGCCATCGTTTTCTTCTTTCTTTTTTAAGACCACAATTTCATTTTGATGAATCCCACTAAAATTTATGCAAAACCCAAATCCGCCCTTGACTCAAAAGCTTAATCCACTTAATCCCATATAAGCTCAGGTCTTGGGCCTTCAGCTGGAAATGGAATCGCTTAATTCATTTTCATTTACCAACACAGATATCCGCCCAACAAACTTCAACAATATATTACTCAACAAATAAATATAATTTCGCATACCCCAGGACACATGACACCATGTATACACACCCGAAGTAATCCTGCGAAGGCGAACCCGCGCCAACACCAAAACCCATTTACGGCAAACAGCCAACCGCACCAACCAAACTTTATGATTATGGCTAAATAGTGTGAAGACAATTTTACTCTGTCAGAGCAATAAAGTTCCTTAAAATTATTTCGCTGCGTGTAAATTTATTTATCCACAAATCCGTGTGCATGTACAACACACACACAAACACACTTTTGGATGGGATTCCGAAAAGACGACACAACGCACAAACGGTATGGGAATTTATCACTGCGGGTATATTTTAGTATACCCCACCAATCCCCCCGCCAGAAGGTCGGCGACACTCATTTAATTTCGATTTTTGGCACTGTAAGGATAATTATAGAAATGAGAATTTATACTCGAGCGGGGGCTATGTGTTTTACTTGGGTCAGCCTCCCGTACTACCTTCGCTTTCACACCAACTCTGCTCTGACTATGTACCAGTACCAGTGTCCAGAGGGTCTACTCTCGACTACATGGACTTTCACAAAAGGATAAGCAGAAAAAAAAAAAAAACAAAACAAAAACCAAAAACGTTCACAAACCAAACATCCGCTCTGTTGGGTTTCGTGTTCATGTTGCTGCAAAGCTAACCCTTTGGCGATGGGTTGGTGTTGTGTTTACTCAAAGCAAAAGTTGCATTGTTTTGTTGAATTTTTATTTTTGTTGTTTGCTGTCGCTGTTTTGTGTGCCCTGCTTTTGTCTTTGGAAAGTGTTTCTGGTTGTGCGAAGTAGTTTCGAAAAGTAGTTGGGGCGCGGGCGGATTGTTGGGCGATAGTTGTAGTAGGTACTGCTACTGGGTGTGGGTGCAGTGTGTGAAACTTTTACGGGGTGCTACTGTCGAAAACACAAAAAGTCGAAGCCAGGAGTGTTAACGAACATTTTGCCACAGACGTTGCTTTCGTTTGCATATGATGCAACAATTAAAGGCTGAGGTTTTACTCACACGTCATTCAAGTTATGTATTTAAGAGTGGGTGTGTGTGCGACAAGAACTCAGTCGAAAAGTCGAAAAGGAAGTTAGTTCGTCTTGTTTCTTATGTTTGATGTGTCCTGTGGCAAGAAAACTGTATATATACCTACGCAGAAATCCGTATGTGGTGGTGGTGCATGCATGCGAGTCGTAATCGGTTAATGGTAGTCAACTTACAGAGGCGACGCGACGGTGACTTGCTGGGATCTCCTGAAAAGTGTACCATATTAACTTGTTTCGCTTTGAGCCCTCAAGAGGTTAAGTGTGAAGTTCAACTGGCTGGGAAATTTCTTTTTAAGAGGGCAAGCGAAAATTGCCTGTCAGTATAATGAGAAAACCATTCTTTTGGATATTCGTTGGAAAAATGAATCAAAAGGAAAAGAAGGGAATTCAACATTTTTTCTCCCGCTCGTTCGTTCGTCTGAGATTGTTAAACAAATTGAAAGAGGAGGTTTGAAAGTCTCGAAGCAGCAGTAAAGGAGTGCGGATGCGGGTGATTACTTTGGGAAACTTTTGGTTTTTTTTTTTGCGGTCTAGTTGGGTGAACAAGTTGTTATTGTTGGGGGAAAGTTTCAAGTGCGAAGCGGTAGCGGTCGAGAGTTTTGTAAAATAGTAAGTTTTTTTGCAAAGACGCCACTGAGGTTGCAGACGAGTAGGTGATGAATGTTGGGCGGTGGGATTTCTGTGCTTGGCGTTACTTGGGAAATTGTAAGGCTGGATAGAAGCTCAAGGGAAGCTTAATTATTTTTTACCTATAAATTTCCAACATTTTATAAATAAAAAAGATGTGCTGCACTATCCAACATCGTAGTCAGAGACCTTGCGATAGTTCGATAGATGTTTGTAGGGTTATGTCAAGTCTCGGAATCTCTACCAATATTTGCTTAACAATGAGAACCAATAAAAAGAACGTTCCTTCTTTTGATTGCTAAAGGAGAAAACAATTTTAGCAACAAACGTCGATTTAAATTAAAAAAAAAAAAACTCAAAACTTCGAAAAAGCATCAGAAAACTGGCTCCAGGAAATAACCCCCCCCCCCCCTTGGAACATTAAATAACCACCCAAAATTTGTATGGAGGTTTCATATGAAGTAAGACCCCCAAAATTGGGGATTTATTGCAGGGGTTTTTGGGGACTCATTTCATATTTCAAATTGGGCTGCCCCCTGCAAATCTCTGCTTGGGTTTGTTGTTGGATTACGGAGTAGGTGCGACGTTTTTAATTTGTATTTTATGTTTAATTTTCAAATTGTTGATTTGTTTTATAAAAATATGAGAACTTATGTTTGGGGGTTACCTATTTCATTTTCCATTTGTGGTTTTATATCGTTGGGGCGTTATTTCCAGGACCCCAAACCACAAGTCAAAAAAAAAAAAACAGTCGAGAAACGCTTGGAAAATCCCGGTTGAACCCCCAAAAATAAACAAGCTGCATCAATTGTCACGAGAAACCTTACCAATTCATTCATTTCAAGTCGACACAAAACTTAAGTTGGTTTCGATTTTTCCCAATAACTATCGAAAGGTCTTAAGCAAGGCTTAAAGTGAGATATGAATGTTTTGCGACTATTTATTTCCATTTTCACTCGCTCCGATCTGCCATATTCTGTCAATAGGATTAACCATTTCTAGGCAACATGTGGGGGGACATCGGCGCAGTTCGAATCTAGAAAAGCCCATAAAGTTTTCGAAAAAAAAAGCTCTCTATACAGATCCATTCATAGAGTTGACAACTCGTCCGTCTGTGTAGTATGACGATGGAGAAATCTCGCTCACTGGATCAAGTTTGACAGCGACATAACTCGGCTCTTTGATGCTGAGGAAGGAGCTAGTCAAGGCGATGACCTGCCATCTGAAGTCTCCGAGGTATGATGATTCAAAAGTCTTTTCGATTACTTTCATATGTAGCCCTCTTTTTGAGTCTAGACAAGTCCACAATTAGCCAATACTTACCTTTTTGGTAGAGCACAAGTCGTATCCAGCAGTCGCTGGTGCCAGTCTTAAAAAGGCTAAGTTCGAGCCCAAATATAATGCTATCACTAAGAAGGGTCAAATCACGGCTCTGTCATCACTTCTAAAAAGAAAATTTGATCAAAAAGTACTCTACTAATATTCGAGACCTTGGAAATTCTAGCCCGCTCCATTGGTCTGAAGGATACCCTCATTCAAAGACTGAAATCAAGATGTCCCTGGTTTTGAGAAAAAAATTGTTCTTTAGATATTCTGTCTCGTTTTGGGTTTGACGGACTGTACTTGAATGCATCGATCTTATCTGAAAAATAAGCTTCAAAGTTTTAAACAGCTGGAACAAACAAAGCGGCCCAGCTTAATCGGAGGATCAACGGATCAGAGCAGAACTTGGCATACAATAGCAGTCACAAGTGAAATTTCCAAGTCTTGACAGTTCAGGCAGAGCTTAGACGCAGAAGAGGCTGTAGTGAAGGCCTTGTAGTTTCAGTTAATACTCTGCTTACCATATCTCGTCTTTGCTATTCACTAAAGTTTTCAGCAGAAAGCCTCTTTAAATGGCAATCGTCGATAGCCTCTTTATTGAACCGCTTAATTAGACGTAAGCTCAAAATATTGCAAACCAAATTCTGTTTGACCCCATCAATGAGAATACGCGACACCGTCGAACCATCGATCTCCGTTGGTCAAAGTCCAGGTCCCAGTGCATTCAAACGCGACGACAAACACTTTGTGCCAATGTCACTTTGCCCCTCCCGAACCTCACAAATGCGATCTCAATTGACTGTCCAGATATTTGCATAAAGATGCAACGTGATAAATTACTTAAGATGCCTTATATGTACTACAAATTGGCCCTCGGATTGGCCATCGCCCTCGGCACGTAGTCAGCCATGCTCTTCATGATCTTGACTGAAAACAATAAGCGCTATGTCAATAGCATCCATCACTTGACAAGGTCAAGTTCAATTTTCTACGCATCTAAATTGACAAAATATTTATCAATCTAAAATACGACAAAAGAAGTCCCGAACGCTACAGCAACCGGCAGCCTGGGGGTGAGGTAATTCAAATCTCCTCGTCGTGTACTTGTGACTAAATTGAATGTCAATTTTCACATCGAATTCAAAGTCAACACTGCTCGAGATGTGTCTTCTCTTTCACTGTATAGTCTGTCGTTGGCGTTTCGCTGAATAAATATCAGCGGATGAATGGCGTTTTTTCTGCTCACTAAATACACTTTCCTCAACGTGAATATAAGGCTATGGAAAATGAAAAAAAAAGAGCAGAAAAAATCGATTTCGTAGATAAAATGACAGATTTACAGGTCTTTAGAAGTCTTAGATACACTTTCAAAGGGTAGAGGTGGCTCTTATCTTTGGGAATATTTTTTTTTTGTGCTGCCAAATTCGTTTGAAGGTTGCTTTGTGTTTTTTTGTTTCTACTCTCATTAATCACAGTCGCTATGGTTTTGGGTTTCGGAATTTCGCTTTGAAAGCAAATATAGAAAAAGTCCATGGCAACATAGTCTTTCACTAGGAATCATAAATTTATTACGCAGGAAGTCGGTATATTGGATGTGATATTTTAAGGGAGAAACATTGTGTGTGACTTAATGCTGGGGAGGTATTTAATCGTGCGAAAGAACTTTGACTTATTAGGGAAAAGCCAAAGGTTGTTATATGATAGTTTTGTTTTGTTCAGTATACGGGGTTAGGTATAGGTATGGGCTTCCATATCGGAGTGGGGTTTCTTTGACAACAACGAGAGTAGGCAGTTATGTTATCACATAGTCTAAGCAATTAAAAAAGGTACCTAAGCATTTTCATTCAATATTAAAGCTAAAATTTCAGTGTAATTTTAGTGCAAATTTACAGCTGGTTTAGGCTTGTATATACTCGTACCAAGAAAGCGGGTCATTAGACCATATTCAACACAACGCTGTATAAACAAGATGCAAAACAATTTCTTTAACGGACGCATACAAAAATATCTTGATAGGTAGCGCAATATAGGTAAAGGACCATAAAGGTACAGTTGCTCACAGCCATTCATTTCAGCTTCTGGGACGAATAGTAGGGACCTTACATGCCAATTTCAAACGGCTGAATTGAGAAGCTTTTTCATTGTAGTAATACTCTTGGATTTTCGACTGAAGTTCAACAACATTTATCAAAGCCGCACAGCGTCTTATGTTGTCCGTAAATCTGAGGACACAAAAGTCTTGCAAAAATTGGTGAAAAAAATCCAACAAGCGAAATTTGGTGCCTCTCTAGAGAAAATTTGTTTAAATACCCGCGGAAATTCATCTGCATCAGAAATGCATCTTTCATTTATTCCATACTTTATAAAAATCGATTTGAGAAGCCGCTTCCATCAATAAGACTAAAAAGTGTGTAACCTTCATCAACTGAGGGTATGCCAGAGGAAAATATTTTTTTTACTAAAATGTTGAAAAATTTTGCGAATTTTTCTAGTACCTACCTACATAATTGCAAATAGCTCGAACTCGAGATGTTAATCAATTCTGACAATACGATGATAGAGGAACTCAAAAAATAGTGGGTCGCAACATTTTGTACGTCTATGCGTCAGTCTGTCTGCCAGTCTGTCCGTCCTTCCACAGGCCTACATCCTAAACGGCTGCTCGGATTTCGTTCAAACTTCATATTTGGAGTTTGTGTTCTTACAGTTCGGGGCCGTTTTTTTTTTTTGCAAGGTAACCTCAATATATTACTTTTAGTAGCAATTTGATTTGATCGAAAACGTCTCTAACGATTTCAACCAAAATTGATATTTAAGCTTACGTAGGTGAGTTTACCATGACTGCACACTCAGTTTTCAGCTAAAAATTTGAATAACTGTACTTTGGAAATTTCGACATATCTCGAAAACGTTCCATGCGATTGCGACAAAAATTAATTTCTTCGTTAATGCGGGCATTTATAACATAATAGCATGTTAGTTTTTCTCTGTATTTTCGTACAATGGATTATTAAAAAAAAGTATACATATTTTTTTTTAAATTTCAGTTTGGGTACTTACCTGAAAACGGCAATAACGATCAAGACCAAAATTCAAACTTAGAGTCAAATTGATGTTTTCAAAATGATTATGTCCTTAATTTTCAACTCGAAGCACCGAAAACACTAATTTAAAAAAAATGCTCATATCTCGAAAATCCTATTTTCGATTTCGATAAAGGTTTAAAAACAAAGCAATGCTTACTTCGTGATTTTGGGTGAGATTTTCTGTTCCGGAATAATTGGAGGATTCCCTCAATTTTATGCCGAATCCGAACATCGTTTTCGGACCAGTTTTACGCGACTGAAAAACGAACCTGTGGTTGGTTTTCGGCGCCAAAATTCCTTGTTTTGCTTACCCTTTGAAAGTCCATCATAAGGATCAGTTCTTAGCAGGTGTTTCTATAATTTTAGCACCTCTTCCTTCAACAATCAACTGAGTCACTGTAACCTGGACATTAGGTGACTTCTGACTTGAAAATGAGTCCAACCTAAAAGCGATCCGAGTCTTTAAAAACACGTCACATTTAAAAGCGCTGCACTCGCAATTATATAAATACAAACATCAGTGGGGCTACAAAAAGGTAGTCACCAGCACAACTCCAGTTGTGCATTTGTTCAATAAGAACATTATTATGGTCCGACCAACAGCTTTTAATTAAAAAAATATATTTTATACTTTTCACTCCTTGAACACATCCCGTCGGAGGTTGTGTTCATTATGGAAAAGAAATAAATTTTAAATCGCCATTCACTGCCAGCCGATGTATTGACTTAATTTTCCATTCTTTTTACCAATCAGTCTCGACCTTTTTGCAATCAACTGGCTTCATCTAGAATCACGCTATCTCGCATGCGAATTGTGAAGGGGAAAAAAATGAATTCCCAATAAAATTCCACACAAGTAACTGCTCTGACTGAATTTGATTGTTCATTTCCATTATTGATCTCGTTATATTTGCGTACCTGGCAATACTCGTTTCGTCGTTATTCATTACTGTATATAGGTGTACTTACATATTATTTTTTTTTTAATAACAGGTAATCAAAGAATAGACCCCAAAGAGGCTGCTTACTTACGACATAATTAACATTATCCCTCTAATTAGGCATGTAGGTACTCGTAACGAACAAACCCCTGACGAGTTGATATTGAGTGTAATATCGAGTAACAGTGATCCTGATAATTCCACTCCTACAGAAGGACCACGACCACGAGATACAAAAATAGCACACATAATTTCAATAAAAAATGTATATACGTAGGTATTTAATCCACACACAGGCGGCCAAATTAAACGAAAACGAGAAAACATTTTTTACAGTCCATCTCATTTTCTGTATATACCGATACCGACTATGCTACGGATGTCCATATATATATAAATATCTGGGTATATTTACAGAGAGATATTTATGCGGCTAATTTATTTTAACGCTCACACTTTATACTTTTTCTTGCAAAATACAATTTTTGGGCAATGATGGCGAATGGCGGAGGGTGTGCTGTGCTGAAATGAACTTCTCATTTTAAATTATTAAAATTTGTGGTTGAAATTTATGGTCTTGTGATTTTTAATGAGATTTTTTCTCAAATTCCAATCAAAGAGAGAAGTTGTAGGTACAGTTTTTTAGCTGAGCTTATAAGCGAGTATTACAGGGCAGATCGTATATGAAAATAAAAATATGCAAATAAAACAAATCGAAAAAAATTAATGCATCTCTAAAAAATTGTGTAAAAATGTCAATACCAATTTTATTGCATTTATAAGTGGATTATGCATGAATAGACTTGGGACATAGCAATGCATTTGGAAATTTTCAGCGAGAATTTCCATTTATTTATTTTTAAAATAAATTTTAAGTTTTTTATAAATAGTTTTTGAAGGGATTTACATTGCGGAATATCCATTCAAGTGGTAAATCATTTGAGGTGCATAGTTGTTGACATTTTATATGAGATGAATTTTCAGAAAAGTTTGGAACTGTTCTTTCCTTCGATAAACGGCTTTTTGAGAAGCCTCGTGAAAGACGGTCCATTTGAATATATGACAAACTCTTTTCAATCGGCTTGGTTTGTCCACAAGTTCTATCTGTCAATTGGCATGGGGCACTGCCCCTATTTTGTGTTGCCTTTATTGGGGCTTCACAAAATAAAGCAGTTGCCAGATGAAAAAGGTGAGAGTTATCTTGTTTTTGCTAGTAATATGAAATTCAAGATGCTCTATACACCTGACAATTTTTGAACGAATAGTCATGGTTGCCAAAGTGCTTCTAGGCTAAAAGAGGGGCAGCCCCTCGGATTGGGTAAGCAATCCAAACGTTAGTAATCCTCGGGGCAACCCTTGGGTTATGAAAGCTCCACCATTAGCTATATAATGGTACCACGGGAGATGGGGTCAGCCACTGTACCAAATTTGGTGCAGCCCCATCATAGCGGTTGGATTCGTGGTGGCTGTGGTTTATACCAAAAGCGGTAGCAAATGTGCGTTCTTGAATTAGGAACGAAGAGGTTGCAGATGGGCCTCGCCCATGAGCAATGGGATTGACTGCGGCCTTTCCAAAACAGTCAATAAAAATGCACCAGGATTGGTACTTGTACCGGTCTTGGGGCGTTTTGTCAACGTCTTTCTCAGGGACACTGATGTGGGTATGCCCACCGTGAGATTAAGCCGTCAAGGCAGGTGTTCACGTAAAGCATAACTTTTCATTCTCTGTCAATTGGCATGTGGGCACTGCCCCAATTTGGTGTTGCCTTTATTGGAGCTTCACCAAATTAAACAGTGCCAAATGAAGTAGGTGTGAGTTATCTAGCTTTTGCTAGTAATATGGAAGTTAAGATGCTCTATTCACCTGACATTGAGGTCCACCTTTCCTCGGATTGGGTTATAGAAGTCCAAATTGGTAGTAACCTTCGGGTTGCGAAAGCTCGACCATTAGCTATATAATGGTACCACGGGAGATGGGGTCAGCCCCTGTACCAAATTTGGTGCAGCCCCATCATTGCAGTTGGATTCATGGAGGCTGTGGTTCTTTAAGAACGAAGAGGTGTCTGGATGGGCCTCGCTCATACCAATTGTGTTTGACGGTTACCTAACCGAACAGCCAAAGAATTGCACCAGAGTCAGTACGTGTAGTCGCCTGGGGCGTATTGTCAACGTCTTTCTCATGACTCTAATATGTGGGTATGCCCACCGTGAAATTAAGCCGTCAAGGCAGGTGTTCACGTAGGTAAAGCATTACTTTCATTTCTGTCAATTGGCATCATTCTTAATATACCTGAGAGTCAGAGGCTACGCATCTTTTGGTTATAGTCTGTGTGGGTAGCCTTCGATTGTCAATAAGTTATACCTACTTGAATGTGTCTTGATACGTCTTTTTAGTTCTTTTGTCAGTCGGGTTTTTTTTTGGCTCTATAAATCAACTTTTTCATTTATGGCAGGGCTTCTACTGCGCTGCCTATTGCGAACATCATCTGACAAACATTAGAAATTACAAAGGACTGCAAATAAAACCTGCACTCAAGCCTTAGTTTCGAACACTTAAGTGGGTTTGAACTATCAAAAAGGGTTGAAAATCAACTTAAGTATGGTCAAAGTTTGGTCACTGTACGTTGTTTTGATTTAGCTCCCTACAAGCTTAAGCTGATTTACTTTCATGAAGCCTTAAGTTAAGCTGTTAAGCTTAAGCGCAGTGATTCAGCGGTTAGTGTGTTGGACTAATGTATGTAAATGAAAGATTCAAATAAAAATTAATTTAGAAGTTAAACAAAAAAAAAAATTGTGTTGTACTACTGAGCGTCTCCGGTTCGATCCCGGGAAAACACTAGTTACAACTGCCTTGAAAGAGCTTTTCAATTCAGCCATTCGGACTCGGCATAAAATTGCAGGTCCCGTTCATTCCTCCCGAAAGTAAATAGGTACTACTACACAAGGGTTAAAGTATTTTGGGTTTTTAAAAATAAACAAGTCTTGAACTCTTAGGTTTTTATTGAAAGTCTGCAAAGTCCATTGGGAACCCTTGCAGGATCTTGTACTTCTTCTCATCTTTGCTATAATAACACTTTTTTCCGACTTTTCCTACTCTGTTTGTCTGAAATAGATGTCAAAACTACTGCGCGAAATTGGCTCCGGTTTTCACAATTGCACTGTCAAATGTTGCGGTTTAAATGAAAGATATGCTCTGTCGTTATCCGCTGCCAAGAAGCGCAGATCTAAGCTGTCAGAATTTCAGATATTTTATTATATTAATGCTCCTAAAAAACAACATATTTTATGTGCAAAACAAACAACTGAAATAATCTCAGATAGGTTTCGAATAATGTTCGTATGCCCTAAAGCATTTTAAAGCACTCAAGATCTTACTTTCAATTTATCGCAAAAATCCGTTTTAAGCGAATCATTTCGGCAAAAAACTTGATTAATAATCTTAATAGAATGCTACTCAACTGAAAAAGAATGTTCATCATCAGAAGCAGAAGCAGAAGTGATCAGAACTTGAGACAGACACAGATTTCCTCCAATGAAAATGTGTTCAGGTACCTTAACCAGGTTATACCAGAACCACAGTCCTCCTTTCAAGCGACTGCTTTGCAGGGACGTGATAGGTATCCACATCGATTTCTTTAGCCCATATTTCGCAAACAATAACTCCCAACCCAAACTGGAGACCAACATTAAATCTCGCACTAAAATCCAAAGTCCATGGCATTCTCTGTGAAGTGTTTCATTTCCTGTGTAAAACTTAATTTACGCTGACCATTCAAATAAACTAGCGAAAGTTATGTTTGCCCCCATCTAATGTCATGCTACCACGTAAACCTTCTTCAGTGCGTATACAAAAGAAAAAATTAATTCGTTTCGGCAAGAAACAGCCATAAACACCGAATTTAATGTCCAATTAAACAATACCCCAGAGCCTGACCACAAACAATACAACTTAGCCGCAGCGGCTTTCCCAAGGCGTCCAGTAATGGCCAGCAATTTACCTACTTCCATTCGAAGGGAGGAGGTAGACTTAAAATGTTAATTGTGAGGCCACGACAATAAAAACAATGTAATGGGACTATCTGGGCAAGTGGCGAAAATTCACATGACACGCAAAAAAAGCAAACGAAGCTAACGAAGAAAGAGACAAGGTGTCCTCTAATCATTAAATTCCAATCAGAAGTCACGCAACACATCAAAATATCGTCGGAATTGATGTGCTTCTCATAGCTGATGCGTATCTATTATGCGGGCAACGTGGGGGGCAGGGTGGCTGTTACACTGTCAAGGAAGGATGAATTATCGAAGGTGGCTTTTTTCGGCTCGATTGCTCATAAGTGTATTCGATCGGCAAAATCCACTTACGTATTCCGCCCCAACTCTAATCCGAATTCCATATTTGTAATTACGATATTGATCCTTACACAAGGATTACGTGATGTTGATACATGTGTACATGTAGCCACCTCCGCCGCCCCCCCACACCTCACTGTGCCATGGACGATTGGATTTATGATTTGTTGCTCTCTGCCATCTCAATTGAAGGACGACGAGCCGAGGAGATGTTTATGGATGACTTGTGCCATCAAAACTGATTCAAATCGAAGTACTGGGAAATCGAAACAGACAAACACACACACCCACACACCCACAGACACAGGACAAGCTTATAAATGGATTGTGAAAATCAGTTTGCCTGTCAGAAGTCACGGGGGCTAATCAGAACTCCAACTCATCCCTCGTGATGATGGTAATGGTGATGTTGATTGTTCTGGTGCACTTTGATAATAAATATTAAGACGCATGTAGTATTTGCCTGCGAAATCAATTTTGATAATTCATGTAATTAATTACGATTTAACAGAATGCCGCACACTTGTTAAGCAGCAGGACGAGGATTGATTGATGTGCCGAACAACAAGAGTTACTACTGTGGATTGACGTCGCTCTTGTACCACATCAATCCGCAATAAAGATGATTGCTCACGCGAGGAGCGTCTCTCAAGTGGTTTTGTTCAGTTTTCGAGTCTTGCGAGTTGCGACAACGACAACGCGATGACGATGACACTCAAAGACCAAAGTTTTGTAATTTGCCTGTTCGTCTTCGGTGTCGTGTAGTCACAGTCGTCGGCGTCGTGTCGGTCTGAATTGAGGTGTATATTTTGTCGATGGCTAAGCTAATCGTGCGCGCCAGAGAGGGATAGAAGTTGTTAATTTTAATTTTGCCATTATGAAATGCCTTAACGACTCGAAATGTTCAAGGGTTCCATCCATTAAGAAGTGGTTTAGTGGATAAACTCAAGTGTTTAATGACGAACTTAGTTTCGGCATGGTCTTGTGACCAAATATTTTCTCAAAGCGGAGAAGCGGCTTTGTGCGTTCCTCGTCGTTTTAATATTTAACTAAATTACTTGGGCTCTACGTTTTTAAGTGGGTTATTTACATAAAGTTTTATAGCCTTACCGAGGAGAAGGACCCTTCTTGCTGCTCTCTTTTTGTATGTTCACAAGTTAACCAAAAGAGAATTTCGCTGTTGCAAAACTTAAATAGCGGGCTAATAACTTTGTTGAAGCGTGGGGCTAATCGAGTGCGTTGTTGGGCGAGTTTGCTTTTGAAGACGGCGCTGAAATTCAGGAAGACACCGTTATGAAAATTAAACCTTGCATGGCAGTTGTAGTTTCGTATTATGCTTTGAACAACAACCAACCTAGCCAACCTAGTATTGAAGAAGCACTGATCCGAGTACGAGGACGCTGAGGGGTAGAAGGCATGAAAGGGTGAACTCCCTTCTAAAACAGGGGCCCACAAAAATGTTCTTCAATTCGTATTGGAACTATAGAAAAACTGATCGGGCCAACTGATGCCTCTCAAATCTCTTATATTCCAACATGCATTTTATTTCGGACTGGAATTTAGTACCTGAAATTCGGAATTTTTTATAGGGTATTGGTTCTACGATTTTAAAAACAATAAACGAGAAAGTTTCGTGCGACCCAGTCGTGTATTTAAATTTTTCAGCACAACCAAACCAAAAATATATGTTTGACCAAAATTTTTGAAGTCAGTAAAATTGCGCCGATCAGTTCCGATAAAAGTAGATACTGGACAGTGTTTAAGGAACTCGACAAAAAAAAAAAAAAATACTTACGAAAAAGTGTCTTAATCCCAAATTCATGAAAAACATTATCCCGGGATATAGCATATGAGCTCCGAAATGTTTTTCAATCACTTAATAAAATGCAAATTAAGACTGACTCTACCTAGGGTTACCAAACGTACCCATTTAGGTTGGACAGTGTCGATTTTTTGTGTTAAAAAATAATCTGTCCCCCATTATTCAAAATACAAAAGTAGTACATTGTACATTGTTCATTTAACAAAAAACACCCTCCACTTTGTCTACTCTTTCGAAATGTTATACAAACTTTCAGAAATGAATACATCCATCAATTGAATGAATTTATGAAATAAAGTACAGTGAACTCCGGATAGAACGGCGGCGATAGGACCGAGTTAGAATGGTCGCTAAAATCGGTAAATCAGAAAAATACTATTTCTTCACTAGTAGATAGGTAGGGGGAAATGGGGGACATTGATACATAGGGCGCATAGATACAGTCAAAATTATTTGAAAATTTATCGCACCAGGCCGCTCAACCACGCTCACAACGATTAAACGTGTCTGTCTGACATCTCTGTTGAGTCACCGTATATTGCCCAACGATAGCAAACCTGTTTTCCCAGTCCGTAAGTATTTTTTTTTAGTTTCTTTCGAGTGAGCTTTTGTAATGAATATTTTTTGGTATCAGTTTCATATTAAGTTAGATTGTGAGAATATGTCAATAATAATGTGATGTTTACCTAAAAAGTCATTTTAAAGCGTTGTTTAAATTGCAATTAATATTTATACCTACGGTATAAGGACAGTTGGGGCACATATTGATACACCCAACGTCGGGGTAGTTTAATACGTATCAATGTGCCGCACAAATCTTTTCTGTAAGGCATGTAACCTAACCTAACCTTGTATTTTTAAACAATTGTCCTTGTCCTTGGTCCGAACAAAAAAAAAAAAAAAAAACGGAAAGAAATAACATAACCTGAATATACCAAATCCGATAGTCAAAGCAGAACGGCTTCTCTATTTAATTTTAAGATGGATGTGTCTCCTTGTTTAAATATTGGTTTTATTAATATATGCTATATGACTATTTTAAACTTGTTTTATTAACTAAAAGTTAACATGCCCGTGACCCTGACATGTGTGGGTTGTTTGATACAAATGTATTTTTTTAGTAAATTGCTCGTAATTTTTTTTTAGATAAATTTAAGAGTAGGTAGGTATATTCGTCTAAAATAAGAAAGTTAGAGCAGCATTGAAAACAATCAATATTTTACTTTGCTATTATTGTCAATACGCTGATTTTTTTTTTTTTGAGTTCCAAAGAAAATCGAATCAAAGTGCCCCATATCCCCCTACATACACAAATGTTGTACCTATTTGTAGTTTTATTATTCATATAGAATTAAAAAGAAACCAACTTTATTTTTTTTCCACAGACAACTAGATGTATTTTTTTTATATGTTTTCATAGCTATTTCCGGAGGAAAATGTCAAAAGCTTGCAAATACGGACGTTATTCAAGCAAACCACACCACCCGTATTTTTTTTTTTTTTTTTTTTGCATAGACAACTGATGATTTTTTTATATTTCGTCGCTATATTCGGAAGAAAAATTTAAATAAAAAAACTTACGCTTTTTACGCAATCTTCGTTAAGGACCATTCACATGAGAGCGAATTGCGAACCACGAACTGGCGAATATTCGTAGATTCTGACACTTCATTCACATGAAAACCCGCGAATCATTTGTATTGTTGAAGGTTAAGTTCGAGCGAATTTTTCATTCGCAGGTTTGTGGATCGCGACTGTTTTATGTGGATTGTGAATAAAGTGTGACAGTTCGCGGCAAGAATTTTCAATTCGCGGGAGAATTGCTGTAATTGTAAATTACGTTGTTTTAATCAATCAAGTCTCCGTTTTTTTTAGATTAGGTGTTATATTAATTGAATACAATGCTTTTGTGGTAAAACAAATAGCAATTTTCAATTCATAAATACCGATAAAATTATTTTTTCGCAGTTCGCCTATTCGCAGTTCGCGCTCATGTGAATGGTCCTTTAGATCCGAAGTCGTTATACCAGGATGAATTTGTATGAATAATATGGTGCCAAATCAAGGGTAACAAAATTGGCGTCGTTATATTCGCTTGGGAGACGCGACGGTCGTTATAGCCGAGGTCGTTATAGGGGAATTTCACTGTATTTGAAAATATTAGTTTATTTTTCTTTTAATTGAAACTGAAAACCAAGAGCATTTTGAAAATCGTTTAAATATTGGTTCCATTGTAAAAATTGTCCCCCTTAAAAATGTAGATATAATGCGCAACTTTTCTCGTTTTTGAATCTGGCAACCCTAACTCTACCCCTATCCAAAAAGTGGACAATCAGTTAATCTATGCTTGGTGGATTTTTTATCTTTTTCTAACTCTTAGGAATATTCTTAGGATAAGTTTTTTAATGAGGTCCTTGGAAGAACTGCAATCAGAACTCCAAAATAAAATATTTTTTTTCTGTTCCTTGATTGCAAACGGGTGAAGAAAACTTTTTAAAGAAATTATAATAATAATATAGAAAACTTGGTTTTTCTTTTGTGTATTCGGTGAATAATTTCTGTTTGTCTTAATCTACCAAAACTTGGGCTAAAAAATATCTAGAATTCCACAACTTTGACAACAAAAGAAAACAAATATTCTACCAACAACGCCCTACACTAGAATGTCATCTATATACCATTTTAATGTGATTTATTTTTTATTTCTTTCCAGGTAAGCCCAGAGGTACAACTCATAGTTGAATTGTGAAAATTGTCACAGGTATATTGAGGTAGGCTCTTTCCCGTCCGTTAACATATTTATTCTCAACTAATGGCAGCCCTAAGCTACCGTTTCCACCTCCCAGTTGAGCCTCAAAGTAACTAAATATAATTAAGTATTTCCCATACCAATTAAGGGACGCAAACACTACGCAAAAAGAAAGTACTTACATTATTCCACAAATCACCTCAGTTACACACTCAAGCGCATACTTCTCCCACATACCTACACTATATAATCATTTGCATATGAAGCGCATGGAACAAACCGTAACACTATAACTACACCCGCGCAGCATATTAAGATCTGAGAACTTGAAACTTGTACGGTCCTTTAACAAATTAAAACAAAAATGTGTTTTAATTAAACCAAAAATTACTTTCTGGCATTTTTGCAACAACGGCCGCCCCTTTCGCACTTATATACACGATACACATACGACAAACATAACCTACCCGCCGCAGCCGACATCTTGGATATTAATTACAAAAGTCTAAGGTCTATAGACTGTGTGTAGTGTAAAAAGCAAGCGTGGATGTGAATGAAGATTACAAGAATAACCCGGTGTGCATAATGACTGCCTTGAAATCGCGTGAATGCCCTCCATAAAATTCGCCACACAAAACATAATCCGCTGCGCGGCGTTACAAAGTTACAAAAGCCCTACCACGCTGATGGCTCTGGGCTTGCTCTGGTACACATTACTCGCATGTAGCGTATAGTGCGATGACGATGATGCGGATAATGACTGTGTAACGAGTCTTTAAAGTGCTTAGCAGCATGTTAAACATATAGTGTGAGGTTAAGTGTGTATAATATAGACGGTTACATACTAATCTTTTTTTTTTTTGCATACACCAAAAAAGCAGCGAATTTCGATTAAAATCGCGTTTCGTCAATTTGTCGAACGTTGAAGGGAAAATGTTCATTAAACCATGTCGATTGGGGTGAGTCACTTTCTGCCTGTGCAACAGATTGTTTGAAAAGTTTAGTGTTCAAAATGTTAAGCACTTTTAAACTATCACCGATCAAGGTCAAGGTTTTTACAAAATTCCTCTCCACGAGTTTTATTTTGTACACAATTTAATAGGATGGAATGGGAAGATCGCACGGGACAAGGTACTAAGTAAAAGTACACGCTGAAAAAGCACTTATTTGAAATCCACCAACTTTTGGTTGAAAACTGCCAAGTAAGTAATACAGTTAATATAACTCCTACAGAGTAAGTGGATTGAAAATAATCGAGTCAACTTGTTTATGGAAAATCGCTTAAAAATAACCGATTTATCAATTTTAACTAAATTTGCTCGGTTGTCATAAGTAACAAACTAACCAGCCAACTGGTTGATAATAACCTAGAAACTTGGTTGATAACAACTGTTTTATTAAACAATTGATCTCAATATTTTTTCACAGCAAATACTCGTTCTTTTGGACCAATACTTACAGCCTGATTCTGGCAAACTTCAGTGATACCAAAGTCACAAAACCCTCTCAAGTAACAAGGTGAAATTGATTTTGTGAGGTTTTCGTATTCTGTCATCATCATCACGCTCAGAAACAAGCGAATTTGTGATCTTCTATATGGAGCAGGTCACAAAAGCAGTCATAACGGCACACAAGTGACAACCATTGTTGCACTTGATAGTCCTGGTTCCCTATTTCCACACACTTTATGACCTGAACTTGACATTTTATGCTACATTTATAAATATTTCGGGAAAATTACATATTTGCATCAAAAAAAAAAAAAAACGAGGAATGTGAAAACTTTGATTTGTGAAATGTCGTTAATAATTTTCATCCTTCAGTTCTTAAACATTTATGTGTTCATATTTTATGTATTTTGCGCAAAAAAAAAAAATCCCCAACTGTATGCGTCATAAAAATGTACCTATCCTCCTCCGACCTGTTGACTATTTGTAATATGTTCGCAAGCAACTTTCAATCTGTATATTCGAGTGGTACTACCCCATCTAGTGGCTCGAATGAAACTTCCTAGAGTGTTCAATTCTATAAGTTCAACATGCTCTTTCCTTGTTAAAACTAGATGCAAATCCTGGTTTAATATTTAACTTGTCAGTTTGGAAGAAGTCGTTGATAGCTCCAATTTTTAAATCTCGATCAAAACACGATATAACCAATTATCGTCCAATTTCCAAAATATCGCCTATACCTAAACTATTTGAAAAAAAAACTTACACCTCTCGTAAAGGGAGTAATCTCCCATTTCCAACATGGATTTGTAGCTGGTATATCTACCTCTACAAATCTCGCAATCTTTTGCAACACAGTGCTGAATGACCTTGAGAAAGGCTTACAATGTGATGTAGTTTATACTGACTTTGCAAAGCTTTTGACAGCGTTAATCACCATGTTTTAATTTCCAAACTTAAAAGAATCGGATTTCATTCAAACTTTCGCTCCTATGTCACAGATCGTATTCAGGATGTTCGTATAAAGGATGTACTTTCATCACCAGTTTATGTCACCTCCGAAGTACCCCGGACGTCTAATGTTTGCTGACATACTTTTACAGGAAGATCTTAACAGACTTTCTTTGTGGTGTTATAATAATGACCTTCGGATTAACGTCTCTAAATGTCAAAGCATGTCATTTTGTCGTAACCTCTCCCCAATATCATATACGTACATCATCGATAACATCCCAAGATGCAAATTATTCGGTATCTTACCTCTATTTAAGCGTAGACAATATTTTTCACTTATGTTCATTCGGGACTTGATAAGCAACCATATCGACTGCCCTTTTCTTTTGTCAATAATTGGTTTTTATTATGCTCCTTCTAGAATGCTTAGATATCGCTTTTTATTTTATGTTCCATATCATAGAGTTAACTATGGTTGTAATGAACCAATCACCAGATGCCTAAGAGAATCTAATAACTATATAGTAGTTTGTTTGAGTTTGATCTTAGTAGTTACTCATTTAAGAAAAAATCGATTTTAACATTAGGCTTTGGTGGTAGTATTTAATGTATTTCAAATTTAAATCTAGTAATCTAGCCAGAGCAGTGAATGTTCTCATTTGATGTACATGAATAAATAATAAAAATAACAACACATTAACACAAATTACTTCCAATGACTGAGTAATATCACAAAACTTAAAACTAACGAAATATAAAACTAACGAAAGTAAAATGTTGGTAGGTCGTTGCTTAATGCTTTTTAAAAATACAGAAATCTGAAGCCTGGAAGTGCTCACTGTGAACGACTTAGTAACTTTTCGGAGAAAAATTTTTTTATGAAAAATCTCAATAAGCACACTACTTTTTTGAATGGAACAAAAATAAGAAGCACGGTTTCTAATTTACTTACCAGTAAAAGTCACTTTTCTTGAGCCCAACTGACAGTGACGAGCGCACTTCAACTCCCAGGTACGTTTGGACGTGTGCCACTGTAGAACAGTTTACCCTATAGTTATCTTTACCACATATTTTGTTAAGCTTCAAGTTGGATGCATGCCTTCGACAAAGTTTTATAGACAAAAGAAAATGAACTTCAGAATAAACTGCCCTTTGATGTGGTCTGACAGAGCCCATTAATAAGGTGACTTAAGTAGTAAGTTCTAAGCACAATTTTAACACCACTCCAAAGTCTTTGCTTCCTAAGTGACAACCCCGGATCAGACTAGCTGCCTTTGGCAAAAACTTGCCGCACATACCAATATCGGTGCCTGCATCGTTTATAACTAAGTTTGTGTTTGACTTGACAGTACGCGTATATATCTTGAAGCATAAACTGCATTGAGAGAAAATTATGGACCGTTTTTGATGTGTAAACATCTAAGCGCGCGTTGTTGAAATCTGGTGGAGTAATTCCACACATTTAACTTGCGGGAACGGAAATGCGTCACGGTGTTTTATCATTACATACCTACATTTTATCATTGCATACGTTTTTATCATTGCATACATTTATGAGCTGGGGCATAATAATTTCAGCTTTTTGTTGATGTGAAATAAAGCATGTTTTTCATATATGATGGGTCTCACATTTCTTCCCTGTGACTGACATCTCGAGGAAATTCGGTGCCAAATCTTTCATGAATTACCAGGCACGCAGAAATCACAGCTGGACAACAACTAACAAAAATGTCGTAGACCAGCACCTCTAGAATATGCAATGCAAGCCGAATGAAATTCCAATGACACTTTCATTTACTGTATAACAGTTTATGTCATTTAACTTGCGGGGATGTAAATGCAAACGGGTATTTTCCACTGCATATGTTAGGAGAGCTTGTTGTTATAACAATTCCCTCTTTTCTCAATGTATCAACCCACACACATACCGCACGCACGGTGTTTACACATATTTCGATATTTCGGGACTGTTGGATACAGTCGCACAAAAATTTGTGTTAAAAGATTGTTGAAAATATACCAAACCAACACTGAATTGCACACCATGCGAAAAATACCTTCTTCAGTATAACTCAACTCATTTTCTAATCCATGCGCCTACGGCTGACCTCGACTAGTGTATTTAAACTTAACATCATTCGTCTTCCATTGGACCGAAATGCCTTCATCCTTAAATTGAAGAGCCCCTTATATGCGGATAAATCACATCATATGCACTGAGCTCGTTGGCAACTCAATTACATTTTCCGAATATGTCAGCTTTTTACACATTCACATTACAAGTTGACACTCACAACTTACTACAGAACTACCCCGATGAAATGCGACAATTATACGCGACTTTCGCAAAACTGCGCTACGATTCAAATCTAGTAGTGTGTTCTCAAAAGAAACTACTTGGCTTGCCAGGACGTTAAAGAAACTAAAAAAAAACCCTCATCCACTTAAATTACAACTTTTCAATCCCTCTTTCGACTTGCATCCACCCAACTGTCGAAGGCAAGGATGTTTCGCATTCATTAAGTTTAATCTATTTAATGCTACCAGAAGATTCTTCAACTAACTTTTCCATATATCCCGCAACCTCCACAGCTTCACACCGCTTTTCAGCTAAACTCAATTTCATCGTCACACAAGATCCGTGCAAGCAGCATATATTTTGATGCAAATTTCGGGAAGCATAATAACATTCACTCATCCTCTGGCTGTCGAAATTCTCTTCATGCATAATTTTCATCCTAATTAGTAATACAGCTTGAAGAGCTCGAAATTGTTTGCAAGTTGTCAAGTCAAGCGGGTGCGTATATCTCTGTACTCATACTTGTGGATGAGTTTGTTTCCTATCAAATACATTTTTTCAATGCGTTTGAGAAGATAGAAACAACATTTATTACCCGTCGTTCGCCTCAAAAGTTGGAACAGCACTCGAGTGAAGTAAAACGTCCTTATTGCGAAAATTCACCATTCACCACCTCTGGAAGAATAATTTCTATTTACAGTTACTTTCACTGGAAATCGTTATCAAACTGGGTTGTTATCCCTTCTACTTGAGGAAGGTCAATGAGACCGAGCTCAGCTACTTAACCTGGTTTTCAAGTACCCCTTTGGGGTTTGTTTTTCTTCTGGGTTTAAGACTCGAGTGCGGACTGTTATTCTTTCTAGAAAATATCATCGGGGTTCGCAGAATGGAAACCCGTTGTTGGGTTTTTTCCTTTGTGGTTGTGCCTCTTGATAAAAATCTTCAAAAGTTTGGTACTACTAACTGGCGAATAAAGTCAGCAAATCTCCAAATATAAGTAAAAGGTATCCGTTTCTATGTTTAGGATACGGCCGGCGGGGTGTCCCTCCCATTGGTTTTAGTCATTTTTGAGGAGTTGAGGGTTTCTTTTGTGCGACATGAATATCAGGAGTTTTTGAAGCTCTGTGAATTTATGATGGAATTCAACTACGGATATTTATTTTTCAATGGTATAATATTTCATAAAGTGCGGTTTGGAAATATCGATATAATAGGTAAGACAAAAAACGTGTAACCTATGACAGTGGTTAGTACGGATACAAGCGGGACACTCTTGGGGGTGCCCAGCAGCTATGGGAGTAAATGACAATTATTTTTGAGCTGCCAAACACTCCACTCGACGACTTGGTTTCTATACATGTCCTTATCGACGACACAGAGTAATATCCACCCACGGCTATTAACTTTTTTGGAACTCAATGTACCAAGCCACCTATACCCCAATTTAACAATCATTTTTAAAAAAAACCATCATTTTGGTTTGATATTGTTTGATTATTTTATACCTATATCTCAATTTATTGATGAGTTGTATAAATATTTTTTTATAGTATAAAGTTCGTTAGTTATTCGAATCCAGAATTTCCAAAATGTCCACATTCACCACTGATGCCATAATAATCCCGATTATGTCACCACTGTCCAGCATTTTCCTTCGCACCCACAAAATTCATCTATTAGGTACCTTACTTTTGGGGCCAACAAGAACGTTTGTACACAATCGATCCACAAACAATATCAACACAAGTCTATTCCGTGCAGCTTAGTCGTATAAAAACGGGCTCACCTATAGCATTTCGTTTCAGTAATTGCACCAACACAATACAAACTTTAACTTGACCAAACAAGAACTACCTACTAGCTGGGAATGGGAAAGTAATATAAATACGTACCATCTATCATTCTACCAAATTAAAGTTTTATCTATCATTGTGTCCAATTATTTTTGGGAAATTCAGTTTCACCAAAAAACAACAACACATCACGACCACACTACTTGTAAGCTGGTTATTTTGAACTCTGTCCTTAATTAGATAGCGTGACAAAGAAACGAAGAAATTTTCTCGTCGCAGACAAAGTTTCATTTAATCGGCAAGTACAACAACAAATCCCACAATACAAACTAGAAAACCAACCGAAGGACCCATCCATTTCGTCCCGAACATGTCAATTGTGGCGGTAAAATCTTTGCCCCCACACACAAAAGAAATTTTCGTTTTCTGCAACATGAACACTTTTGCCGCACACTCTCTCTCTCTCGTTGCGAATAACAATCTTTTGTGTATGCCCATATACCGTTTCTAGCATTTGCGTTGGCCAAAAAATGGAAGAACAAAAAAAAAAAAAAACAACCTTAGAAAACGAGAAACTGACTGAGATACAATCTCAGTATACTGGTCCTGGGCCTGGCCGTTTAGGGGAGCTAGAGAGTGAGTTCTCTTACTCAGCTCGAGGCCACAAACGAATGAACAAACGTGGTGTGGTGCAACAAACGTAAGCGGAACTGAATTTTCGTGGCGAATAAAAGAATCGATTTGTTCCACTTTTTGGTTGAACAGGCCACCCGCACAACAACTCTGACCTTAGGGTAGATTTGACAGTGTCAGTTAAGAGCTAAGGCGTTCTGGCCAGTTTTACCTGATGTGCAGTCAAAGGTCGAGTGTGTGCGCCTGGAGCCTGGACGAATGAAACTTTTTTCCCTCCCTTGGCTGACCGACAGGAGTTCTGAAATCTGAAAGTAATTACCTGCAGTCACAAAGTTTTCTTTCTTCTTTTAGCACAGACAGCTGGAGGTTCTAGGTTGATGCTTGTGAGTGAGTTGAGTATACGTATACGTAGGTGGCGTGCGGTGTTACAATTTGTTCTGTTGTGTCAGATTTTGTGAGACCAGTGTGTAGTGCGGTGTTATGGGGAAAAAGTTTATAATTTGTCCAAGTATAGTTTTAAAATAAAGAGTTGAAGGCGTAGATCCTCGTAACAAGATACTCAATGCAATTAGAGGATGTCTGTCTGATTGAGTTGCAATTTTAAAATGAGAGCTAACTTCGGGAACTGCTAAGAAGCGTTAAGCTAACTATGTGGCAATTTTCGGTTAGGGTCGGGCTGGGCATCAACATTATATTGGTAGCTTCGGAAATTATTGAAAACCCGTTTCGTTGCGTGTTTCTCCATCGCACTCGGGTGCACACCCACCAAAGGGGATTGTGCCTAAAAAGCTGACATCTGCTGTGATGGTAAATTTAAAGACTGGGTTGCAAAAATGGTAGGCATTTCCAACCGACTTCACCAATTAACTTTTTCAAGGTTCTAATGACGAATGGGTTTTAAATTATTATTTTATGGCCACGTGCGCTGCTTCTGCTATTACTCTTGGTCTCCACAATGTTCTTACAGGCTTTTCACACCAAACCCAAATCCGGGTTTTCGTCAAAACACACGAAAATAGAAGTTTTCCATATATATTTAAGTTTTCAAAACGAGTCGTTTGCACTCATTTTCCACGAAAACGACTTCCAATCATGGGGTTTTTGGAACAAACACACATTCTGCAATATCCAGCAAATTCAGCAAAATGGCTGACCAGACAAATGTCACCACAACTCACAAATTAAAATTATTTTCCACAATTAATTGATGGGCTAGTATTATTTTCAAATTCACTATAAATTCATTTGTTTGTTAATTGATGCGATTGAAATTTGTAACCAAAAAAGTTTGCACCGAAGTTTAACGACTAGTGTCTCACAGCTGATTGAAACGTGAAACGAAAACGAGTTGGTGGTCGGTGTGAATGCATCGACGAATTTTTGAGGAAATATTCTGTCAACTTTCACGGTTTCGAGGCCATGCAGGTTGCATTCAATGAGTGTCAATTTAGTGTGCATGTTAAAATTGACTCAAATTCCGTGGGAGATGTGAAAGCCAAGACAGTGTGATCTCTGGCTAACATATTAAAGTAGATTTCACCATCAGATGATACAAAAACGTACCATAGCCACGGTTGCCATTAGAAAATAAAATTTGTGACCAAAATTGGAAATAAAAATGACCAACTGTAGCTAAAAATGACAAAAATAATTTAAGGCCGAAATATTTGTAACACCAGACCAATCAATTCATCATATTTATTTCAACATATTCTTCATGTACATATCACATATTATTTTTATTTAGCTATTAAAAATATTTCATTTCGTAAGAAAATTACCAAATGAAATAAGAAATGACCATGTGACCAAGAGAAAACAACCAAATGACCAAATTTGGTAACAAATGAGCAATGAGGCAACTGTGACCATAGCCAAACTCTCCGATTTTGTTTGGCGATGAGATACTAGGCCATTTATTTGGTTTAATTTTCGACTTACTATGGAAATTCGAAAAAGGCTTCTACTTTCGATCAGTACAAATTCACGGAAACAATCTCAACAAGTATGCTCACCTACCTACCGCAGAATGGTATTCCAACTAGTGATTTACCGCATGCATTACTTATGATGGAATTTGCATTTTATATATGGCGCTTTAAATTATATTGCCTCCACAGACAACTCACTCACGCACACCTCCACCTCTACCTCTTTACTTTTCACATTCGGAAAACAAACCACTGATTACATCCTTACAATGATTATCAGCGTCCAATGATCCAATTTAATAATAAAATTCATGTAGCAAACAGAGAAAACTCTTAAAATTAAAAACGTTATTAATTATGAAAATGCCGTACAACAATGCCTGATGAGATGCACGTAGGCTGCCCCATACCCTCCCTAGACTACTTGTAATTCATTTCATCTACTTGTGGTCTGCCATTGTGTGATACTGTTGTTTCTGCACTGCGAACAAAAATTAAATCATCATTCATGTAAGGAATTAAGCCACAACATCAGCCATTTTCATTTAAATCAAATTAATTGAACAGGAAATGCATATCTGTATATAAATCAGAGGAAAACAACTACCTATGCTATTACTGCTATACATATACTCGTAGTAAGGACTGCTGCAACATCCGCATGCAACAAAAATGTTTATTAAAATTAAAAAAAAAAAACAAATTACGCCGCAAAAAAGTTACTTTGCATAAAAAGTGCATTCGACTATTTTTATGACAACGCAAAATAAAAAAAATATATGAGAAAAGAAATAAAAACACGGACAAACCGGAAGGATGCTCACGAGGCATGATGGTGATATTGAATGGCCGCTATGCCACCCTAGTGCGCGCACCGTCGCGGCGCCACCCATAATCAGCGAGGAATTCCAACAAATAAAATATACAAAAAGGTACACAACTTAAATAAATTGCTATATGCACTTTTGACTCTCAATTAGCGATCCAAATTTTATGCTGGGATATTTTTTCTTTTTTATTTTCAAAAGAGTTCTTTAAAAAAGAATCCTGGGTGGTCGGATTATGTTTTTTATTGCGTCCATCAGTCGTGGTGTGGTGTGGATTATTGTAATAGAACAAGTTATTTTATTCAACTGCAGTATATCGTATGGGTCATAGTAATCGGCTCATAGTAATCGGTAACACTGACAACAGTTTCCATATAAAAAAGGAACACATTGTATAGGCATTAAAAAAATACGTTTATTGAGAACCCACAACAATATGTATACCAACAAGGACGCATAACGAGAAGGAATTGGGAAAAATTGTAAATTTCAATAGTTAGCCCGAACTAAAAATAAGGGCTCCCACATAAAATATTTATATAGCAAAACAAAAAAAAACAGCACCAAACACGTTTATTTATAAGAAAATAAAGTGCACAACTGAGTCGCACGAAACTTTCTCGTAGGGGATCTTATTAACAAGTCATTGATCATTGTTCGGGATGTAAAGCATTGCTTGATTTTTACAGTTTTATAGAAATCAAAATTAGGGAGTTCTTGAAATTAGCGTTTTCGGGGTGCGTGAACTAGGCATAGGCACCCCAATGTTAATTTTTGTTTTTTTTTTTTTTTTTTAGAGTTCCGGGTAGCTAAGCAAGAGTTCTAGAGTTCCTCATTGTTTTTTTTTCAAAAAAGTTGAGTTCCGACGAGTTCTGATTAGAGTTCCATAAAGTGCGCAAGGACTTTCTTTTTTTTTTTGTTAATTTTTTTGTTTTTGTTTTAAAATTTTATAGTTTTTTTTTGCAGTGTGTGTGCAATTTTTTTTGATGACTTTGTTAGGGTGGTATAAAAAAAACATGTTCCACCCTTTACATATAGTTTATTAGCAATGGAAATATCGGATCGCTTTAAAATAAGGCAAATTTTGGCCATTTTAGGCTCCCTTTAAATTGCGAAAAAACGTTTCCAGTAATCCGGGCTGTCTTCTATTTTATACCATAGGTAGAAATGCAAACTTTCATCGTTTGTTTCTCAACAGTTTTTGAGTTATTGGGACATATAAATCATAAACCTCTAGGCCGATTAATTTAAATTTTTCAATTTGTTGTTTTTGGTTTTTGGGCTTAGAAATAAATTGCTTAGGGATTTTTTGTTGCATTTCTCAAGCACTATCCAGAACTCTAATCGTAACTCTTCGGAACTCCGAAAAAAAATTCAATTCTTTAATTTGTTCAATTTTCAAAGTTCTATAACTTTTTTGTTTATATTCCAAATTTGTTGTCATGTTTAGAGAACTCCAGAACTCGAAAAACATTTTTTTTTGCCGTAATTTGGCAACTTTTTTGAAAAAAAAAATCTATGAGGATCTTTAGATCTTTAGTTCCTATGCGGAGTAAATAGAAAAAATTAATATTTTCAAAAATGGGGTGCTCCGTGAATTTAGCAGCGTACAGAGTCTTTCAAAATTCTTAGCAAGAGCGCTAGAACTCTTGCTTAGCCACCCGGAATACTTAAAAAAACAAAATAAATTAACATTGGGGTGCCAAGTTCTCGCATCCGCGTTTCGGTGATTCGAATTGAAAAGTGCGAAATAATTTTGGAAACATCAATATTTTACTACAAGTATGCATTTTGGTCGACATCGTTGTTACCGTTTTTAGGGAGGTAAACTAAGAACGAACATTTTAAAAATTAATACAGACAAACACTGAGTTTGCTATTAGTTTGAAATTATCATATGAAGTTATGAATGATTTTTTCTTATAATCGAACCGTTTTCGAGATATACTAAAATTTCAAAAATACCATTTATTTAATTATTTAGCGAAAAACTGAGTATGCAGTCATGTTTACCTCACCTACTTTAAGAAGGTATCAATTTGAACTTATGACTTCTTTTCGGACTTTATCTACGAGCTCTTACAAAAATGGCAACTTACCTAAATAATCGATACAAAATTTGATGTAAAATTCTGACAGTGGAAGCACTAAAATGTCTGTTTTTGCAAGCAAATCTGTCATAAATAAGTTGCAACTGCGCCGACTTCAATACGGTCGCCAGTGTCCAGGTGGTGTATATTTTTCTGTAATGGAAATAAACTGAAAGCGACATTTAGCATGAGGAAAGCTAAAACAATGACAAATATTGTTAACATACATTTTTTTTAATTTCTCTGTACTTATCTGCCAGTGCCAGGGGAAAAACTCACATCCTTCTGAAGGATTTACTATCAAACAGACTAAGGCCCGTTTGCCGATACTTCTCATAGCTACTTAAGTTCCACTTAAAATCGTTTATATGTGACAGTTTGTGACATAGAAAAAGTAGCCCATAACGTAGAACTTAAATCGCTCTGAGAAGTATCAGCAAATGGTCCTAAAAGACACAATAGCACTGCACTTGATTATGACAGAGTAGGAGTAGGAAAATGAAAGTTTTTTTCTTCGAAATTCCACATAATCGCTTTAGTGTTGATCACGATTTGAAACTACGAATGCTATCAGCTTGGAAACTCAAAAAATTTTCGAATTTGTATTTTGCTTGAAATGTTTTCTTCTCTTAATGGAAATGGCGCAAATTAAAATAACATCAAAAATAAATTAAACACTGTTTTTTAGAGGAAAGGCGAACAATTTATGTCGACGCTTCCGGGTGTGGGGTATTTTTATTATTACCAACTTTTTTGTTTGGTATGACTCTTGTCTGTCCATTTCTGTGCATAGGAGTGCTCCATCAGAGCAAATGCCCCATGCGGTGTAACAACTGTACAGAATCCAATAAGCCTATACAGTTGGCGTCTTCAAATGCTGCTCCTTCATTTTGATTGAAACCATTCATCCATTTGCTTCGCTTGCATTCGAGCTTACCACACCGCATCCATCAGCGTCAACCTCCTCCTCTGCGTTCAGCATCAAGGCGTATCACTTTCCACAGCGCATTTCTACCATTGTAGACACAAGCAAATTAAATTGATTTTGCACTCGATTTGACTTGGTTACATAGACGCAATTAATACATCATCTATGGATTCTGGAATCGATTATCTTGCTAAGTGAGCTTAGTAAACGAATTTGTTCCCGACAATAACTGATGCAGTAGTATACGTATTCCCCGTCGTGGAGCACGAAAAAAAAAAGGAATGAAAAGGAAACATATCGACAAAGTTTACCGCTTTTCACTATTAATTCGGAGCGAAGAACAGATTAATTCCACACTACTGTACTGCTGCTGCTCCTGCCGGTGCATGGGTGCCGAGAGCATGTAACTTTCTACATGCAACTAAACTATTGTTCAGACATTTCCATTATAACTTTTCTCTGCATCCCCATCTTCTTTTTTTTTTTTCATTCCTCGCTTGATTGTTTAGAAGATTAAAAAAAAACGACTCTTCCTTCTCCCTACATCCAACACCCTGGTCCTAGAGCCAGAAGGGATAATTATGTGTGTCTAGCACATGACGGTGTCAACAGTGATAAATTTAGACTTTCATGCTGGTTATTATTTTTTTTACCATTTTTTTTCTGCCCCTGGTAGCTATCCCAGAAAGTCAAATGGTGAATTTACTTGATTGCAGGGAGTAATTCATTTGGCGGTGGTTGAGAGTCCATGGTGGTGGGTGGCTGCAACACGATGGAATGTGTGTAGCGCAGCAGAATTTTCGTTGGAAAAGATTCTCGTAATTCTAGTGCTTCGGTTTGGAATGGTGATGTTTGCCGATGATGATGATGATGATGATGATGGTGGCCGTGGCGGCGGGAGATAACTAGTTTAGATTCTTTTAATCGTGTGCAGCGTTCGGAAATATGGTTTTTAATTACAAAGGAAATTAGAGATCGTTAGCGAAAATCTGGGTCAAATGACTTTTTTTTTTACTAAATTTTGTTTAACCCTCAAAGATAGGTTTGGGGTGTAACCGAGGAGGAACTGGCGAGATGTTAACCTACATCCAGTTCGCATCGTTTAACAAAGAAATGTGGAATCCGTCATTTGGAAGTATGTACCTTGTACCACTTCCTCCTGACAGATATATTCGAGAAATGTTTACATGCACAGTTCGAACCTTCACCTTACCTCAAGCTTTACGAGTCGCAACTAAAGGTCTTGAATATAGAGAAGAGCCGTGATGGAGTAGATGCACCTTCGGACGATGGTGTATTTGATAATGGTGTTCGTCTCGAGAACGCCTTCAATAAGACTTTCCTGATCGACATATACCTATATCTTCATCGTTCATCTACCCTAGCTGTATATAAGCTTTTGGAATAAGTTTTTTATCCAAAGCGTACCTAAAGTAAGACCCTGCAAATTGGATCACTGGCTCTGGAGTTATGGGAGGTCTAACAGACAGATTTAGAGAGACGCAACTATTTTTTTAGGTTTCACACTGGTATGGGACACCTTTCAACTTTCGGCAATTATTGTCGAAAACGGTGTCTCCCGACAATTCACGAAAGAATGACCCAGGATATACCCTTTTAAGTGCTTCTTTCAATTTCTCCTTCTACGACTCTATGAGGAAACCTTAAAACCACATGAGTTAAAGCTTTTGTTCAGCTGAGGTTTTAGCAGCTGTCGCGTCATCTGTTCATCAGCAAAATTTGGATCCCAGTCAAGCTGTATGTCTTCGTTTGTTGTCCTGCTGTTTATATTTTTTTTTGGGCATTTGTTTACTCTTTTGCTTATTGTCATATATTGGCCTATAGATAAGGAGATCATCATGTATTTTATTGAGAGGGCACACACTAGATGTACCCGCAACTTCGTACGCAGCGTGAGACTGTGTAATTTCCAATAAAAGAGATAATAATAATAAAGAGAAAATAAATTTATTTTTTTCATGTTAGATTTTAGGTTGTAGCTCAACTTCTAGAGGACATAGAAAGCCAATTGATGGCTTGAAATAACTATGAAAGTGTTGGCTCTCCTAGGTATTTTATTTCGTTTGCATTGATTAAGAATTGTTTAAGTAATGGCTAGTAGAAGGCAGTAAATTTAGAAACAAAACACATTTTGATCAAAAACGCTCCAGAAAATTGGCATGGCAACGAAAGGAATAGCCTATGTCATTCTCAGAATCTTAAGGAATATTTACAAAACATTTCATCGAAATCTGTGCAGTAGTTTTCACGCCATTAGGTAACAGAGAAAATGCCTACAGTTTTATTATATTTATAGATAGATATAAATGTAAGATTAATTTCAGAAGGTGGATTTCCACAGGTATTGTGTCACAGTTTTCTCATAGCAAGCTGTAAAGTCATGTTACCCTAACTTACGTATGTTATGTTAAATGGGCGATAAAATGCAGCCAACGATTCAGCTTCAACAGTTTTAACCTAAACCTAGGTGGCCCACTTTTCGCAGCCAATCTAGTAGGTCTTATTCCAACTGACTTAGGTCTAGCACTCCAAGCTGTCTATAGTGAGTTTCTATAATTTCTTCTGGACTTAAACGGGTTGAATTTGAAGACTTCTGAACATTATGGATCATAAGTCAGTCCTTGATTGAGAAATCTTATGACTCGGCAAACATATTTTGTTTGTTTGTTTGGGGGTGCGCTGAAACCCTAGAAGTGAAAATCAACGAAAGACATTGCAGAGCTATAGAACATTAAGCAACGTGTTGGTCTAAAACAAGTCGTCGTCTACTAAAGAGCTCACCTATACCACTAAGGCAAGCCAACGCAATGGAGACCAGACATCACTCGAAATATCGAGGATACCTTTATTCGATTTCACTAGAACCATTGCTTCTACTCCATGAGGGTCTTGTATTAAGTTAAAGACTCCTTAATGGACTCCCTTCCCTGATAAATGTGGTTTCCGGCCCTTGCACTATACAGACTCATGTGTGTCTCCATTTGAGCGAACGATGCTAAGGTTCATTTTCCCCCGAACAGCCTTTGTTAGTGAATACGGAGGTCTCTTTCTTTCTGGACAGGGGTCACTTTCTCCGTTTAACATTTGGCAAAAGTAGGTTCTCCATAACCTGAACACCGACAGAGAATCTTCTATATACAAAACCAGGTTTCTGTTCGGAGCTTGTTGCATTGGTACATTCTTTATGCTATCCAAATTTCCAAGAATATGTTCGGGAGCATCACCTCTAGACTTCGTTGATCAGTATACTCATACTCATGTCTCATGGGCTGTTTTCTTCGTAATTTCGTGTGTTGCCTCTTCAAAGGCTGATGTTCGGAAATTTTCATGAAACCAGTTATCACATGTTTGTGCCCGAGTTAAGTACAGCGCATTTTGACACATCCGATAGCTTTTGCCTGATGTCCCGTGTATATGAATCCGAAAAGGCGCGGGTTGCTTAGTGTTTGTTTTTTTAACATTGAAACGCCTCGAAATATTTGCCAATGATGTGTGACCTATTTGCTATCTGTAGACCCTAAAATGGCCGAATTTGCAAAAAAAACGCTCAGTCAAAATTGCACCACCCTGTGTTACGTCTCAGCTTCTACCTTTTTGGTAGCGCTACAGTTCGAGGTGAATAAATGGGCCTTCACTAACAGTCCCCTAGAGTCTCGTCTACATTTTTTTTTAGCCCCATTCCCTGTTGACTGAAACTGCGACCTAAAAGTAAAGGTCAATGCTCCGGTCAATAAGCCCTTAATAATAATAGAGAGGGTCTAGAGCACTGCTACATCGTAGTCTTTTGTGCCCAAATAAGCCCTTAGAAACTAAAGTCTCGTAGGTGTCGATAAATTTTGCATTTGACGCATTCGAGAAGAAAGTGTGGGTATTGGCGACTTGTTCAATTAGCAAATTTATCACATCAACACGAAGGGTACCGCCTTGATAAATGAACTGAAGGAAGATTAGGGAACTTCTCCTTATAGGTATCAGGTTGAAGTTGTTTAAAAGTCCTATATAAAGTCCTATATATAAAAAGACAATTAATCTTCAGTCTTTCTTAAATCATATACATCTACTTGGGTTAGGATGAAAGAAAAGCCATCGCCTCTCCACATGCGAATCTGATCTGTTGCTTGAACGCACCATGCGCTAAGGTAATAAATCACAATTCAATGGAAATCCTTTCAAAATGCGTTAAAGGACTAATTACTCAACCCATCCGACTCGGCAGCTCTACAAATAAATAAAATTTCCATACACCGGGGTAATTAGTCTCAGTGCGTTTGTGTGAATTACACGCATCACATTTCATTTGAAAAGGCGGGCCCATGGAAATTCGCTCATCCACGCGTTCCTATCGCGTATAACCTTTGGTTAACTGACTTCCCTAACTACAGGTCCGCCTTGCACAGAAAATCAATCTAAAGTCCTTTTTTCCCCCGTTCGCTCTAAAAGTAATTAGCTGCAATTAAGTGATCCGAGAGTAAAGATGCAGAAGTGCACCACCAGGACCATACCACAACAGTGCTCTGTCCCGCCTTCGGTTATGCAAAGTTAAAGCATCACTCCTGACGCATGACTTATGTAACAAGGATACCAGACAGTAACTGGCGGGTGATGTAAAGCAAAATCCATGCAGCAACGCAATTAATAGATACCATCATATAATTACGCTAATTATTCACGTCGATGATGCTTAAAATTTATTGCTTTGAGCCGGAAGCTGTACGACTCCTGCCATCCACCATCAGCACCCCCAATCAACGCCTCCCGATGCAGTGTTCAAATTTAAACAAAATGTGAAATGCTATCTGGGTATATAATCACGAATGGGGGGCCCATTCCAATCGTGGTAGTCTATGCAAACAAATGGTATCAGCCAACAGTGGGTCGACGGCGTGCGGCAGTGGTAAGTTACCCGCGTTGTTGGCATCACTTATGACCTCACCGATTCATTGCTTTCTGCTAAATTAATTTCCACAACAGAGCGCGAGGCTACAGCGACGATCATTCTATAAGGATAAAGGATGCGAGAGAAGCTCCTCGCTGTGGATAGACTGATGGGGTGCTGTTGTTATCGCAGCAGCAGTAATTTTTTAATGATCCAACAACTGGTGGTGGAGAGGTTACTCCAGCCACCATAATGCTCGTTATTAATGGCCAACTGAGTGCGAGCTCTCGATTCTATACTATGTATGTATATACGCAACGTTGCGAATTTTGATTTGGCCACGACGGCCACCGCTGAGTAAATTTCAGTAACTAAAAGTAATCAATTCTCCGTTTGATTAATGTTGTTTGACGTTTTAAATGGTAATGCGTTGAGTATTTTCGGAAGGATTTATGATGAAGTATATGCCGGTGGTAGTTTGCACATGTATTTACATGGAATTAATGAAATTTTGAAGAAATTCTCCTCGTTTTTGCTGTTGATTAGTCATAGGCTTAGTGAGAGGTGGGCTGGTGCGGGCGCCTTTGTAAGGGGGTATCTGTGCGGGCCTGGCGAACATAAATTATCTTAATAAATTAATGTTTCACCAAGCTGAAAAAGAGAAGAGAGAGACAGATTGGTGGACACTGATAGATGAACGCGTGAGAGCGGGAATCGGTAGAAGGGAATCCAAATCCAATTTAATTATTTGGCAACCTTAAGTGGTTAGACAAAGAGGCGACTTTTCGCTAACTTTTTGCAAACTTTTCCTCGCGATGAGTGGTAATAAATGGTGGAAATGGGTTTATGGAACCAAGCATTTGGTTATATCTGATGCGATATTCTGGGAATCGGAGTTTTCTGCACTGGATGTTCTGAAGGAAGGATCGTTGGCTTTGATGTCCCAGTAACATGATATCCCTGTACTTATAGAGAGTGTCCCGATATTTACGCAAAATTCCGTCAAATGACCTTCGCGATTAGCACAGCCTTGATGTGAAAATCAACTTCATTCGCCCAGGATGATTCTGCTCGAGTAATCCACATCCACGTTGTTCAGTAATCCATTCAATGAGCTCATTGGGTTCCAACTTTGTAAGCATGGAGGCAAAGATCTACAAAAAGAACACGCTTTAAAGGGCTTCCTTGAGTTTGCAAATTCCTGTTCACGACGCCTAATCGAACTGTGGCAGTCAAACTTTCAATGTTTTTGAACTTATTATAAACAATGGAAACATTTTGTTCTTTCGAGTAGTGCTCCATTTTACAGCTTTTAGACTGCTGCACTTTTTTTTATCTACACTTACCACACAAATGGCGGAACATTTAAATATTGTGTGCATTTTAGGGCACTCTTTACTAGAGAAACAGTTGAGCGTTCAATTATCACTACGAATTTCTTAGACCGTAGAAATCTCTACTTTTTCAAAGTAAACAGCTTTCGGCGTCCATTTCAGCATTAGGTACGTTGATCTGTCAGTGGATTCGATTTCTCAAATGGTAACATATGTCCTCTAAAGACCACCAAGCCTTTGTTTTAGTATGAGTCACGACCTACTGTGCTTTCAACAGCATCCGCGCAGTAATATCCGATCCGTATAAATAATAAAAAAAAAAAATGGCAGACCAACCGTCCCTTTGACGAAAACGAAGGATCTATTTACCCTTCCACAAATTATACTGTCTGTGTAAGGGGATCAAGAAACCACCTCATTCCAAAAAATTCCACTTGGCCCGTCGTCTTCAATCCGAAATCTTAACACCTTTTCGGGAAGTTTGCCTATTGACATTTATTTCGGCACATTCACAGGATCTTTTCGACCGAATCCTTTGTACTCCGCGAATTTTTTTAAATCTTTTTTGATCGCCAAAGTGACTGACTCTACCGTGATAGTTTTGCCCATCACATGCAGTTCTGAAAATTAATATGTTTTCCTATTCGAATTGGACAGACGATAGCAGGTATAGGTCTGAAAAAAATCTGTATTGGGTATACGTAAACAGAAAAGTGTACAACACCCCTCATACCAAATTCTTTTCTGTCGGAATTCAACAAAATTTATGCAAGGTTTGAAGACAGAAAGAGGATAGTATTTTTTGAAAATAATTTTTGTAAGAGTTGTTAGGGTAGATACCTACTTTTTAAAACTCTAACTAGAACCAATTGGAATTCCGAACAAAATGGGATTTTCCGACTTTCTTCCTGCAATGAGTCTTAGGAGAGCTGTCTCAACAATTTGGTAATCAGTTCAGCGAAAATCCAGTCGGAGCTCGAAGGTAAGACATTTCTGAAATTTATTTTTTAACGCATATACGGCATACGCACTCTTCAATATTTTTGCTTAGAAATTTTGTTTTCTATAAATGTTGTTAATTTGCCTGTCGTTTATTTTCCACAACTGTAACCAGACCTAAGGACTTAAAACAAATAATTTTGACAATGCTGCTGCTGCAAAAAAAAAAGTTTCGTTGAAAATTATAATTATGCGATTTTTAATATATTTTCAAAAACCAAAGCTCTAGAACAGTACGGGACCCATCGAAATTTCTATGAAACTTTTTTTAAAATTTATCTTTAGACTCCGAGAAGGCTCTAGGCCACGCCTCCTTTTTGGGGGCATTTTTGAACAAAATGTACTTTTTCCTTATTTCAATGCCTCACTTAAAATACTCAAGGGAGCCATGACTTCCATAAATATTTGAATCAGCTTTTTGGTGTAGAAGCTGAGCTACGCTTGCAAAATCTAACGCGACCAAAAAAGTAGATATAATCAAAACTGAAAATACAAGCAAAAATTTTTGTGGATGGTGGTTGGTACCTACTATTTTGCGGTGGATGGTGCATATTGAAAACGCTGAGTGTCGTTTTTGCTATTGGAACGGAACAATTCTTGGTTGTGTGAAAACTTTTTTTGTTCTTAATAAAATGTTCAGTTTAGCCGGAGTTGCTTTATCAGAGTCTGATGAAAACCCCTGAAAAAAAGGAAAAGTTGCTATTGCCTGAAAGCACACTTGTACCTTCAAGAAGGACGTACCTTCTAGGAGCACATGTTGAGTAGCACACTGCAATCGATTTAAGATTTCAGTTTATTAGTTCGCCTGAGTCGATTTGCCTACGTGTGCTGGATAAATTATTTTCCAAATCCTTGCTTTACACTATATCTCCAGAATCCAATATCCCCATTCATTAATTAATTCTCTTCTCAATAATATTGCGGCTCGTAGATTGTGCCCGCACCTCAGCCTCCCCATGGAGAAATAATTTTAGCCAGCAATAAACTCACCCCAAAAATTCATAACTATCTACCGCATAACAATAATTTCCAATTTCATTGAAACTATTATTCAAAACGAATTCAAATTTAACGAAGAGGCATCATTTGGTTGGTAGCCCACAATTCGAATACATCATTGATGTACCAAACTATATACACGGGCTCCAATTATTTTGGTCCTGATGGTAAGCTAACCCGGTTTCACTGGCCCAAACTCTTGTGCTGCTATAATCACAAAATGCATATCAAAGTATGAAAATATAAATAAATTACTCATTTGGGGATATATCCTCAGTTAAAACAGAATACCCCTTGCCCCATTTATATTTGAATAGTGGGGTAATTTCCGACTAGGTAGCAGAGCGGAAAATACTCGACCCTTGTGCCATTAATCCTTTTTATAGAACATCACAGATAGAGAGAAAGAGGTAGCGTGTGTGGTTTCGAGTGTGTTCTGTGTTGTGTTATACCGGACGACACAGGAAATTCCCTGAAACGATTTTTGACACACAAAATTATGAGTGGTTGCGGTTTCATTGGAAATTTTGTTGCAGGATTTTATTAACGGTACTAATCTGCACTCAGGATATCGAATTTATATTAATTGTATAATTTATTATGCAACACTCTTGAAGTGCTTGATAGACGAATTAGTAGGGCTTGGCACATTGGACTTTTAGCCCGCAGGATTATTATTTCAAATTCACTTTAATGTTTATAATTTTGGATTAATGAGAATTTCCTCTTCTTTTGCAGGAAGCTGGCTGCAGGCTGACAACTAAGGGTAAGTGCAATGGAAATATATTTTGTTTTTATCTAAAGAGATAATCCCACAATTATGGACACATTTCATTTGGAAATGAGAAGTGAAAGGATCACGAATAAATAATAAGTTATAATAAACTATGTTCATCCATTTTTCCCGCTTTTACCATAAACAAAGAAGGGAAGCGTTATTCGGTATGAACCATTTCGAAGACCTTTGCGTTATTAAATCATTTGTTGAAATAAACTCGTGGATTAAATTAGAATTGTTCACATAAACAAAAATATAGAAAATAATTTCAAAACGCGGTAACAATCTTTTCTATACATAAAGTGGCCATGCAAAATGGTGATTCGGAAAGCCGGCCCAGCCATTGAAAATACTCCCGTTTATTTAGTCCGTAATGGCCGCACGGAACTTTTTTAGGCCGGCGGAATCGGAATTAGACCAGGAAATGTTAATTTTTGTTTGCTTGGATGGGTAGCTACCCAATTTTATCGGTCTACGAATTCTAAAATTATATTGTGCCTTCGTTTTATGTGATAAAAGTGCACCTACTATTAAAAAACAGAAAATAAATACGAGTTCAAAATCCCCTTCAAAAAATGCATCAAGAAAGCAAACATTGTCCAGTCAAGGAAACTTGAAAACGTAAAAAAAAATCAACCAGACAAAGCCTATAAATGGATTAATCCATTGGAAAAGTCTCCCAAAAAGTATTCAAGGTATGCCACCAGGAAAGCTGAAAAACTATCGTAAGCTTCCAATAGCGTGCCCAAAAATGTGTCACAAAAACAACCTCTTTAAAAAAAAACCGTCAAACATAACAAAATATGCTTTGCGGTTCACCAAGTATTTAGATCAGTGCTACTGGTAGTCCAATATTGAAGCTTATATGTCAACTGATGAAGTTTGCAGGAAAAAGACAAGCTCGCATGTAGCACACAAAATATTTGAACCCATATTGGTTAGCTGGTTGATTTTGCGGCTGTCTTTGCATAGGTGTAGTTATACCAAAATAGGTCTCAAACTAATTCTGTAAATTCTGAAACTTATTCTGTATTATTCAACAAAAATTTGAAAAAAAAAATACTTTTCCGCAGTACGAAAGCTAAAATAACTGCTGAAGATCTTCTCAAAGGTCAGACACTTGTTGGAGAAGAGACAAGATTGGTTTGGACTTTATAAATGAACCTGTTTAGTTACTGCTTTACATTTTTCGCAATAGTGAGCTTCCGTCAACTTTAGGTGAAAACTACAAATTATGCATACACAATAACCCAGTCCCACCATCACCCATACCCTCCTCTAAAATTTACCTCCAGCATTTTTGCTGAGTCAAGATTTCCTTGTGTCTTTGGGATGCACAAAATTCTCACAATAATTACACTTTTACATATTACACAAGAATTCAATAATTATTACTCGTGCCTACAATACCACATAATGTCTTCGATACTCAAATGCAGCGTAATCGGAACGATCCAAAATAACGCCTACAATGCCTATGTGAAAATTGTTAATTTTTTTTTTAACAATAAAGTCTACGTCTGCAGTAACAGCCAAAAGGTAAACATTTCATAAGCGTACCATATGCTAAACTGAGCGTGAAAAAAAAATCCAACTTGTTGATTTTGTTGTTCGTCACGGATTATTATTTATTTTTACTGGGCTTATGTAATTTTTGAACGATAGTGAGAATGAGCACAGAGATGATGTTGAGTCATAAATTTTTCGCTGTTTTTTGCGGTTGAATTGAAGTTAACAAGAACTGTACTTAAAAATGTTTTTAACACAAAACTCGAGCCGAAAGGTGTAGATGTGTTTTTTTGTTTTTATTTTGTCTAAGACTTGTGGTTTTGAGTGTAGAAAATTGCTTATACAAAACGATTGCAAATTCATATCCAATTGAGACGAAGTCGAATGATGAAACAAGTTTCCCGAAAGATGATAGATGACTTTTGCACATACGAGCGTCGCTGGCAGTACCAATATTAAGATTGACATCATTAGGGGAGTCGTCGGCGTCGCTGGTTTTTAGCGTGCAGCTAATATTGACTTGTACGCCAATTATCTAGCTTTGTTGTTTAAATAAATTATAACCCAGTGCTGTAATTAGATGTTGCCTGCTGGCTTTAGTGAGTTGTTATTGTTTGAGGTTTTATTGACTCCAAGCACAGATCGAGAGCCGGCGAATGTCTATGGCACTTTTTCACCCCGCCTTGCTTAGCTTTCGGCGGATCTGTTTAAAATAAAAAATGCGGTTCGCCCCCTTTTTAAGTATATACCAATTATGAATTCGTATGTATGGACTTTGGAGTCCAAAAAGTGATTTATTTCAAGTCTGTGCATACGCTGACGACAACCGAAACAAAAAGGTAACCCTATGTAAATCATCCCAGTCCTGCTTAACGGAGCTGAGGCAGGGACTTTATTACACGATAAGGAGGATATTAAAGGTATTTTGTCTTTTCGAGCGTAACATGCTTCACATAGTATTCAATGTTAGATAACAGAAATGATTCATAAGGCTCCAAGTGGTTGGAATTTTTTTGAGGTGAACATTCAATACGGTTGAAAAAAATAAGTAATACTTTCTAAAAAAAATTGTGCGTAGCTGTTATTGTATTTTTATTGGAAGTGGGGCATTGAGATTATTTTGAAAATATACCGTAGGCATATGAAAATAGATTGGGGAATATAAATTATTTAATAAACTGATTTTTAAAATTATTTTGAGAAAAACTAAGTACGGGAACTTATTTAGAATAGGTACTGATATTGTCTTTATGTATTTTCATCAAATCGTTCGAGCGGTTTTTCTTAAATTATGCAAACAAAACAGAATCGCATTTTTCAGTATTTAGTTTGAAAATTATTTTTGCTTAACAATTTAGCTGATGACTGGGCATTAAATATTATTCGGGATACCTATATAAGCATTATTTTTTTTTTTTTTTTTAATTTATCTATATCGAAAATGGGGTTTTTGAGATATGACCTGTTCTTAAAATTAGTGTTTTCATTGATTCGAAGTGAAAATGAAGGACGTACGAATTTTGAGACATGAATCTTACTCTAACTATGCATTTTGGTCAAAATCCTAGATACCGTTTTCGGTTAAAATAAGGAAAATAAAATTTAAAAAAAATATTTAATACACAGAAACATTTTGGTAACGCAAATCTAGTAACGAGTGAGCACTGAAAATTGTCCTCTTTCATAACAAAATCAACCGAAAAAAAATGCAACAAGCTGAAATAATTCTTTGTGCATTTGCTGCTGAGCACAATCTACACCCTCACTGCTTTTGATCACCTTGCAAAGCTTTTAAACAGTACCTACATATATTCAAAGAACATAACTTTATCTATAGCACATCGGCAATAGCTATATAATTTTGAAGTTTGGTTTCCGTAAATTGTTTTCAATTTTAAAAGAGGCTTGATTTCTTAGCACTGTGAATTTTCGTTATGTCTGGATTATTGTGATATAATTTATGAATTTATTTTTATTTCTTCTTAAGTTTTTATTTTATTTTAGGTTTTTGTATAACTAGCTAACTGATCCTTTCATAATATGTATATTTTTGTGTTAAAGCTTGTTAATAAAGACTGTGATAGAACGATTTATTTTTTTTCATATAAAAATAAAGCCAAATTTTTACTTAGGGGAAAAAAGGGGAATTTTTCCGAATTCAGGGGAAAAGTATTGCTTTTGCTGATAAAAAAAGGGGAAACCATTCTTCACAGTCTGGGAACACTGCCCACGGGCCGTATTTTTGGCAGGTCTTATCACTAAATTTCGTTCGGCACGAAGCAGCCGAAAGTTTGGTTATATATCAAAGGCAGGCATATGGCTTCAAGAGAGATATAGAGACCGTTAATAACACTCGACTCATTTTTTGGACTCCAAGTCTTTTATTGTGGATAAGAAAATTCGGAACCTTTTTTTCAATTTACTCACGCGAGAGTATAACTCTTCAAGGTAAACCAAAAGAAGAAGAACATATCAATTGCCATATGTGCGCCGTGGTAGTCAAGGTGTCTTTCAGCCTCTAACCTGATCATCGCTGACTCTATACCTTTTAGAGCGACTTCGTCGATATGCTGCCCAAGTACAATACTACCGGTCCTCCATGTGCGACGCATGTCATCTTCCTTATGTGAGGCTCTGACACTGTAAGTCGTGCTACAATCGCGAGTAAAGCTTCATAATAGGTCATGCTGTTCATCATTGACTGCTGAAGTGTAAATTCGGCAGTCAAGCAGGTAGCTTTGGATCGTCTTCCCCGGTTTCAATGGTTTCTATCCATTGTACTGTTTCTACCATCTATATAGAAACTTCCCTCAATATTCGTGATGAACTGACGCACAACGGCTCGGATTTACAGCAAACATCGACTTCAAAGTCACAGAGTTTAGCTTCACTTCACTTAGAGTTCGAAAACCTTGCTGAAAGCCGAAAACTACGACAACTAGTTTAAACTGCGCCACTCAGGCAAACAATTCTGACCAGTTTGTCACCGGGAGGCATTACTCATATTTCCCACTATCGATTTCATCTCAGACCACCTTTCTTACCACATAAAACGACATCGGTTCATTGGGTTGACTTTCCGCACATTTTCGTCCTCTAAATCACACCATCAACTTCAACTCCTATCTGTACGGCATCAGGATTCGGATTCGGAAATCCAATAATCATCGTCCATAACTTTATAGAAGCTAAACGACAGTTAATAACAACCCCGTGGACAGTCTCCATCCTCTGCTCTACTAACTCGCCGCTCAAAGTGTTTTATTGTAAGCAATTTGTTTTCAATACGAATTGGTCCCGGTAACTGCAACCGACAACTTTTACTTCGATATTGCCTCACATTTACCAAACACCTCTTCCGAAGAAGATGAATTATGTGGCTCAACCAGTTTTCCGTGCGCACCAGCTCTCGGGTGTACGTATATACATTCATATCCCAGAGTCACCTGAAGAAGTATGGGTTATATCCACACCAGCAGGGGATATGTCCCCCCTCCCTCACTCCAAATCGAACTTAATTGCTTCGATATCCTGAGTTCAAGGACCGCCGCACCGTTGCAGATCATGAAACCGAAAGTGGTTCGGGTTTCTCCATTTCTCCTTTCCTTGTCATCTGCATCCATCTACCGCCTACAAGTCGCCGTCTAATTTCTACTTTGGTCTAGATTTTGTTTTGTTTTATCCATCATAGGGAGGATATCAAAACTCAAAAGCACTGGCCAAGCATAATGCAAAGGGTGAGGTATAATTTTTTCCCTAATTTCGAAACGCCGCAGGGCATCTCTGTCTCGTTGTGACGAGGGAAAACATGTAAATCCTTTTTATGGGTAGGCTCCGTTGCGTTATGCGCTCTCTAAGGCTGTTGGGCTCATTGTGTTGTGTGGTTTTGTATGGCTTTGTGCGCCTTTGCGGGGATGTCACTGAACTCTGGTTTATTAGCACACACAGAGTAGAAGGTGCTTGATTAGTGTTGCAGAAGGAAATGACAGCTTGGAGGGGGATGAATTTTTTTATTAAATCTTTTAAACACTCGTAGAGTTTGTCGTACATTTTTTTATATTTATTGCCCACGGGACGGTGAGTTTATTTCAAAGGCGAGATGTCCTTAAAGCTGCACCTTGTATATCGGGTGGCCGTACACTATTTGTAGTCACATAGTATAGCCACCAATACGTCCAGACTTATTGTCACATTATTCATCGGACTTGTCGGAGCTGGTAAGTAGTAAAGCTTAACCTACATAAATAAAAAGGCAGCCCTACATTGAAGACTTGTCGCACTCAGACCATGGAGACCTTTTAATTCCACAAAAACCGAAGTAAAATACACTTTCCAACAGCCAGACCATAAATTTGAATCACAACAATAATACACTTTCGTTGGTAAAGCCGCATAACGGCGGGGAAGAAGGGGAAATACAAAATAAATTATGTCCCCCCTCCACATATATGAGTGTGTGTTTGGTTGGCAGGTATGGTATAGTCACACGTCCGTGACATTGACATTTAAATCGTCTTGAACGTGTTGTTTGCGCTTGGTGTATACCTTCAGCAACCAAACATCGGCGGTAAAATAGAGCTTTCCAATTTTCGGATGACAGCTGACGTCAGTTTAATTTCTCCGAATTGTGGTAGCGTCGTTGTCACTGTGGCTGGGCCCCTTGGCATCGGCCAATTTTTGTTCATGCAAATGGTTACCTTCGGTAACGCGAAAAATATTGTCAACAAACAAGGACAGAAATAAGTTATTATTGGACAGGTGGGAGGGGGATAAGTATGGGACAGACGTTATCGGTAAAACGGTTCACTGGTGGTATGGTGTCATTTCGGCGAAAGACGAACCAGAATTCGAAATGAATGAAAGTACAAAGTTGAGGTGTATTTTTGGCTCGAAAAGAAGGTTAACATACAGCACGCTGACGGATTTTGGTTTGTTTCGCCTCCAGATATGGGTGAGAGCTTTGTAAAGAGATCGAAAAGGGTTTATAAATAGAACTACGACTGGTTGGTTGATGTCGGACAATAAACACAGACGGTAATGGTAAGTGGCCACCAAACCGAATTACAAGGTTACAAGCCCTCCGGAGTTTGGTTTAATTCTAGGTTAAGAATCTGTTTTTAGAAAGTGAAAATATTCAGGAATGCGTGGCAAAGAGTATGTCGAATGAGTTCATCATTAAATTTTGAATCGGATTTTTTTTTCGTTTTATAAAAACCTTTGGTTGTCTTTGGGTCTTTAAAGTTGAATACCGTTTTATGGATCTATGGGAGAGTAAGCACTGTGTTGATTTACTAGAATTTCTCAGCATCCTGTTGAGAGGGCGGCCTTTAAAAATAGCATTGGCAAGAAAACTTTAATTTTTCAAACACCGTAGACTCATTATAATGTCGACTTGCTAATAACTCCCTAAGCTCTCTGTTGATATTGTCAAAATGTCTTTTCGAAATCCACAAAAGGAAACAGGTGAAGATTTGAGCGGTACAAAGTTGTTTAAAATTTTTTGGGCAAAGTCCAGAGACTTGATTAGTTGGTAGATTTTGAAATCAACGAGTCGCCGCTTCAAAATAATTGACGTGCCTTCACATGCGTGATTTGTTGCATGAACGAATCTGCCATTCCCCTTCTTAGTTGGCAATTGCAGTCCCAACTTTGCTAGACCACAAGTGCTATGTCTTCCAATATAAAACTCTATCCCCGATGCTTTGATTGTGCTTACTTAAATAACAGCCGGTCATCGAGAGCAAGAAAACTTTGCCAGAAATACAAATTTAGCGTCGGTTCCTATCCTCTCTGTTGTATTAAATTTGAAAGTCGTTTGCTGGTCATTCAATTTAGCAGTCGCTTGTTCAATGTTCAACTTACGGTGAAGCTTAAGTTTCACTTCCTCGTAGGGAAAGCTTCAAGAGGAACATATTGTATGAAGATATTCGATATTCATCGATCGACACTGACCCTCAATTTTGGAGAACATATTTAAGTCAATACCAATACCAATTGTGTGCGTCTATTAATCTCCATCGATCACTGCCATAAAGTTCATCTTCATCAATCTATGTTCAGTGGATGCGTGTAACTATCGACTCGAGATCTATCCGCCTGATCATGCAATGTGATGGATATAGTACTGCTCTTTTCTGTCCATCATAGAAACTTTTAAAACTCGCTTTACCATTTGGCCATCGACGGAATATTGAAAGTTCCAAAAATCGATTGATACCTTTAGTATATCCAGTAACCCAATAATGTCTCGCATACTGTGATCTCTTGATCTGATCGCAGTTCGTGATCGGCAGCATACCTACTTCATTTCCTGGAGATCAGTATAGACCTTGGCAATATTATCGTGACTTGATTGCTGTTTCCTGCTGTTCGACGTGAAATCAACTGCAAACGGTGTGACGATCACTAATAAATTTCGATCTCTATCCAGTGGGTACTTGTTCATGTTTTGGAAACCACAGCATTATTTCGTTTTGATGACAGTTTATAAGTGCTCCTATATCGATAACAATTCTCACAAATTGAAAGCCAAAATACTCTTATTTTGAACAGGGATCTCTTTGTTCGTGATCACTGATCGGCAATATGGTACATTTCCTGTCGATCTGTAGAAACTTTTTTTCAAATGTTAATTTTTATTTACTGGTTATATAGCACAGAAAATGCGTCTCGATCACTAACAAACTGCGATCTGCCGACCTGATCGTGGGTGTAGCTATTGGTTACATATCTCTGTCGATCAGTAGAGAATCAGCAGGTGTAATAACCTATCGTCTCCGATTTTCTCTGCCCAATAACTGCGATCACAAAAGATCACACTATCATTATTGCGATCGCTAGCACGATCATGTTTTTTTTTTTGAAATATATCATCATATGTAGTGGCGATCACAGATCTTGACTGTTAACAACATTTACTACTTCGTGTCGAACAGTGAGATAAATTTTGTTTCCCTGTTTTTAGAGCTCATTATTTGCCGCCCTGCACTTGCCCATTGACTAAAGCCTATGGGATATATCGCCTGTTATTTAGCAACTTCTGGTGGTTTGTCCGTAATTCTAGAATATATTTTTAAAGCTGTTTGGATTGTTAAGGATGATCGCCAATGTCCTGCGTCATGTGTATCCACGGTCTTCTTCCATCTTGGGCTAGTCAGCTCCATTACAATGAAGCTTGGTAGGTGATGAATTTTCGAAATATGTGCCAGATCCGCACTGCACTTTTGCCCATGAACCTTAAAATTTTAATGACTAAAACTGAGCATCTCCGCCAAGCCGCAGAGATAACATGATACATTTTTGGTAGATGCTCTTCCCACCCTGCTCTACTCTCCCCGAATAGGTGTACCTACCACAAAAAAAAAAGAACACCTCATCCGCCACCGAAACAAACCGACTTACGACATTATCCCAGCCTTCATTCCAAGTGGCACAATAATTAAGATCTTCCGCCCGATTGGGCACAATTGATTCTTCAAGCAGAAAATTCATTTTCGTTTCGGTTCTCTTAGTCGGGATTTCTCGGCACACCCCTACGTAATTAGCAATAGCTTTTTATATGCACTGACTCCAAGTCACCCAGAGGGGTGACCTCGCCCCACTCGAACAATCAGCATATTACAATAATCTCGTTTGCAGAAATTTGTTTTGAAAGTTTAATTGAAAATTTTATAGCTGAGCGATTTGACACTTTTTAGAACCCTAGCAGACACTTAGAGTGGGTAGGTATAGCTACCCGTCTAATGCCAGGCAGCTTGAGGTGGTAATTAAAGTCCCAATAGCAAGACGTCCTCCGTCCCATTGAGCGTACGCCGACCGAACACCAATCGATAATGATGTTCACAGTCAGTTTTTCATTAATTCATCCCTTTGCCATTTAGCGAGCAGTGTCGTTCAGTGCGTTTTACGGGAGTAAACGTAAAACTATTTCGAGCATTTTATAACAGCTAAATGTTAATGCAGAATTATGAGCGTGCAAAAGGACGCATTACAGCTGCCAAAGACTCATTTGAAGAGAACTACATCCGAAAACACTTTTCGGTTCAACACGGCATCCATAAAAATGTATCCTCTCGTCTTCACGGAGTTTTTATTGTCGACCGAGAGACGCAATAAAATTCCAAATGAACAAAAGATACAAGTAAGAAGCAAAGACAAGTAAACGACAAACGAATAATGCCTTGATGAAGGATGTGCGGCGGGGAATTTGTTGCAGGCAAATTGATGACGGCTTTCGTTGGTATATCCTATACACCCGAGAGCATTTATCCTTATCCGCTAACAAAAAAACTGTGGACTTAACAAATCGTGGCAACGCTTTCCCTTGCAGGCATTCCGATGCAAGCGCTGTGAAAAGCTCAACAAAGAGCAAGCGAACAGAATTACGACTTTTTTGGCAATTTATTTTTATCTTGATCCCTTTTTACATCCTTTGTGCATTATGGGTCTTTGTATGCCGAGCGGAGCGCAAGCGAGACAATTTATGTGCCCCCGAAAATGAGCACAAGACCAAGAAGATGTTAAATGTCAAAATTGTTCGGCACACCCGCACACATTCTCATCTTCGTCGTTGTCGGGAACATATTTTTACATGCTTATCATTCATTCATTGATAAGAGTTACGATCGTTTACCTCGGCGCGCAAAAGTTGCAGAAAATGTTGGGAGCTACGTTTTTATGACTATATCTTCAATGGGGGATAGCTGTGTGTACATTATGTATGACCAAGGAGATCAAATTGATGGCAGTAGCAAATTCACAAGTAAGTAAACAAATTTGCATATTTATTTCAAAGGGTTCTCGCAAGGACACCAAACGTGTAATACGACTGAGAATAGGTGGTAGTTGGTGTATCTGTGTTTTAGGACTTTAACGAAGGTTGTCGTAAAGTCTATGCTGCAAAGGTTCATCAGTCAGGGGAGGGCGGGAGGAGCCGATGTGATAAGTCAGGGTATCCAATTTAGGAAATGACGGTCAAGCATAGAGAGACCGTTGTTAAAATGTTATCGGGGTTCTAGGTGGGAAACGCTTCGGTTTATATCAGGCCAGTTTTGATGGATCTACAACAAACTGTTATCGGAGTAGATTTTTAGCACCGAGAGCAGTGACAATTACGTACTTTACAGTGTAAATCAGTGGCGGTTCGACAAACAAAGAGTCGTAATAAAAATCAGAATGATTCTAGTTAGGCACTTTGGAATTGACGAAGTGGGTGCTACCTTTGTCTGTTTTTTGATGGTCCGTTTTATGGCCTTTCAGTTGTCAACTAAACAAATAGTTAAGGGCATATTTACTATGCATAACCCCAGGAGTCCAGTAGAAATAACTGGAAATGTACCTTTCAAAGAATACTGTACGAAATGATGGGAATCATGATTTTTTCATAAATGGCTTAGGCCAACAGTGGCTCAGTGGTTACATTGTGCAGGACTACTGTGCGAATGATCTCAGGTTCGATCAACGGAAAAAGCATGTATTACATCTGAAGACGTTTTCCACTGTGCCACCTCTCACTATCGTCTGACAAGCATTCGGGAGTATAACTCACATGAAAGAGCTTCTCAGTTCAGCAGCTCCAATTCGGCGTAAAATGTAAGTCATTTCCAATTGTCCACACGCAGCTATGGAAGAGGAAGAGCTATTGGAACTAACTCCGTTGCACCTTATGGTTGAGGAATGGGCAAGTAAAACGATCCTAAGAATTTCCACGGAAGGAATAGGAAGAGGAATGTGCATCACACTGAGACAGTTTGACGTTCTACTCAAAAAAGAACCACTATTGTCCTTTCCTAGAGACGGTATCATCGGAAGATATGATTTCCAAAAGAATTTTGTTACTAAGCTCAGCAATAAGAAGAACTGGAGCAATGAATCCACAATTCACAGACTGAGCAATCAAACAACAAAGTGGTACACAGATGGGTCGAGAACTGATGAGGTAACTGGAGCGGGAGTATTTGGGCCTGGAACCAAATATTCTGAATCAATGGGCAAAAATAGCAGCTGGAATCTGTGTCAAAAATTTACCTCGACAGAAACAAAGTCAACTGTGATATAGCTATAATGTCAGACAGCCAGGCTAAAATTATGGCACCTAATTCCTAAATCATTAAATCCCAAACTTGTATGGGAATGACTACAAAAACTTAATGAACTAGGTAGGAAAACAAAATAAAATAATTCTGCTTGGTGCCTGGCCGCATAGGAACAGAGGGGAATGAAATTGCCGACTCCCTAGCAAGAAAGGGAGCATCAGAAACTTTTATAAGTCCTGAAAAACTCTGCGGAATAGGGGATCCCACCCTCAAAGAAGAATTTAGGAAACTAGAGAAAGAAAACAGGGCAAAAACACTCAGGGCATGAGGCAAGCCAAGAAACTTCTATGGGACAATACAACCGGGGAAAAGATTCCAAGTTTGCATCGGCATAAGCAAAAGCAACCTCCGCATCCTAACAGGCTTCCTAAGGGGGCACTGTAGACTCAAGGAACACCTCAGGAAACTGGGTATATCTGAAGAAGATCTATGTAGATTCTGCGATGAGTCCAGTGAAATCCCAGAACAGTTTCTGCTATCATGTGGGGCACTGACCCACAAAAGACTGAAATCCTTGGGCAAGTACCAACTATCTGATGAAGAAATACTGTCACTAGAGCCATCTCTCATCCTTAGATTCTTAAAAGAAACTGGGCAAGAGAGATTGCTATAGGACGGATATCTTCCGCCAAGGAGAAGGAAGAGTACGAGAACCTCTAAAATGATTCCGAAAGGAATTATACTGTGAGTGAAACTCTTTTGAGGGATTAAACCACTCTAAGGCGTAAGTAGGGGGTACAATAGACCAAGAAGTCGCAGTGCAATAACCCCTTTCACATAATAATTAATAATTATCCAAAAATAAAAAAAATCACACCAGAACGATTGGTTGTAAGACGCTGTACCTACAATACCTAAACGGACCTGCAACGCCAATTATTTATTTATTCTTAGACCAACAATAGGTACATGACTCGCGAGTCGAGAGGCACCATGTCAGTTTAAATCGTTATAGGTTATAGGTCTGGCGCAATAGAATGAACAATAAATGCAGTGTGTGTAAGGTAAAAAGAACTGACTTGATCAGAGGTATCATTCGTTTCAATGGGTGCAGCTGGAATTATAAAAGCTTGTCTACATTTGATCCTGTAGCTCATTGAAGGTCGGCTCTAATGTCCGGTGGGGTTTATAATGTGCGCCAACGTCTTTGGGACACTAAAAAAACTCTAATCCACTTTTGCTTTTCCTGGGCTCACTAAACCTTTCAGCTATCTGTGCAAACAGGTTCTCCAACAATTTTTTAAGTTCTTTATAGCTTAGTAAGCTAAGAAAACCTATAGGCTGAAATTCGACCCAATTCTGGGGAGGCGTTAAATATGTTTTGGAGACCTTCGGAAGTTTTTTTTGCATAGACTATTTCCATTGAAATGTTTTTATTCTGAGTTTGTTGAGTACTGGGTTTGTTGAGTTTTGCATTGTCAGCATGATTAAGGCTATAAAAAAACGGCTTATTCAATATAATATGTTACGTACAGATCAATTGTTTAAATAGGTAGACCAGATCACATGTTTAAAGATGTTGTGTTGATAACTACAAGGATCACTAATTTTTTTCGGTTGAGATAACTCGAGCCTGTAGTTAAAAATGATGACCGAATAGCTTGACAAAGTGATGCATAATTTAACTGCCACAAATAATTTTCTACACCTACTACTTGAACGGTTTTTAGATATATAAATATTGTGATATATTATTCATAACCTTAAAAAACTGATATATTTTTTACTGAAAACAGAGCCGACATTTGCCCTTGTTTCCTATATATACTCGTATGTATATCACACTCAGATGTTCGTTTTTGTTTACACCCCATTTTGTTTCACAAATCCCCTTATCCTGTCAGCACATAATAATAAATTAGCATGCGCATATTTTAAATTTTCAAAATTCGATTTCATCTCAAATAATTGAATTTCATAAAATTCGCTTACCATCCGTACACGCTATAGCCAATTATTTATGCATGTGGATGTGATTTAATAACTCTTAATTGGCACAAATTCTCCACTTCAGTTTCTAAATAATTTCCATTTCAGAGTTTTTTTTTTGTTTTGCTTTCTCTTAGTGAAATTTGTTCCGTCCTTTGGTTTTAATGGTAATTAAATTTCTCGTCGTTTATTATCCGTTTTAAGTAGAAAAATTGCGGAACAAAAATAAAAATAATCAAAATACGGAAGGTGGTAAATAAAAGCGTGAAGTATTTTTCTTTTTGTTTCCTTGTTAATAGTCCATCATCAGTTGTAATGTAAACTGAGTGTGACTATTTATATCATTTGTAGAAATTTCAACGGCAGATTGCATACTAATGCATAATACCTATCTGTATTATTATTATTATTATAATATTACTAGCTGACCCGGCGAACTTTGTTCCGCCCAATTTCTTTAATGTAACAAAAATAATAATTTCGAGCGTGCACAATGCTCATGCTATTCGGTCAATTCAAATTATTTTTTCAAAACTTATAGGTATGCAATAGAAATAACTGAAGTATAGCAATGTCGAAGTGTTTCATTCGCAAACTTGCGGTGCATTGATGTTTCACAACAAAATTATAACTGGGCCGACTTACAATTTCAAATTGTGTAGCGGTAAGCACGGAATATCTAAGGAATTCCAAAATTTAAAATTTTACATTCGTATTTTTTGTTGCACCTATTGGAAGTGGCACTATACAGTATTTTTTTTTCAAAATGCGATTCTCCATACTAAATTCTATCCCCATAAGGTATTGAGTTTTCTCGGCAAAAAGTAGCATAACATGTTCTTTTTTAAACCAAAAATAATAAAAATCTAACGATTTATTCCCGAGTTATGAGTGCACATACGGACGTCAGTCTTTTTTATATATCTATAGCTGTACCAACCCGGCTTTGACCGTATATTTCGTTTTAAGTCTTGCTCAGATTTCTCAAAGTGCTTTATTTTACCTAATTATACAACTTTATAGAAATAGCGTTTGATTTGATTTTTGAATGAAAGGTGCCACAACCCGTTTTCCGCTTATGGTTTGCAAGGTATCACCTTTAGGATGGTGTCCAATCATTCAACCGGGAACCAGCCATAACCATGCACAATATTTCATTAAAAAGAATTGTGTGGTTTCGTATATCGACTATAGCACCACCTATCGGGTCCATAGCCCAAGTGGAAATTGTTGGTTATAGTGTAAGCGATGTTCCTACATTTCTGGCATGCTTCCGTAACAGTAGATAACAGTGTGCATAGTGTATCAGAGTGCTTACTAAAGGGTTTTTCAATAAGAGCACTACAAAAGTTTTTTTGATATAAAACAAAAACGGTTTTGGATGTGATGAAATTCTTTATTCCTGTGAAAGTACGTTCGATGCCATTATGTATGGAACTCGATTTCTTTTCCATGCCCACTACGGGCACGCTTGCAGAAGTCCAGACGCTGAACCCAATTTTCGACGGTTTTCAAGCATAAATCGGCCGATACTGCTGCAATTTCACGTTCGATATTCGTACGAAGTTCGTCAATCGTCGCTGGCTTGTTGGCATAGACCATAGACTTGACGTAGCCCCACAGGAAATAGTCTAACGGCGTCAAATCGTCCCTGTTGAAAAACCCTTTATTTCCAGTGCAGAATGGAACGTTGGCCAAAGTGAGGAAAAAGTTTTAGCTTATAAAATTACTATTTCGGGAAGCACATATTTTGGGTATGACTTGTTACCGGAATGTTCCCGAATTTAAGTGAGCTGTCAAATTAGTTTTCATGTGTTTGTAAGTTGGTTCACACGAAAAAGAAAATGTGATATAGAAATACTAGCCGTGTTTTATTATCAGCGTGATCTGATCCGAATCAGATCACGAAAATAAAACAATACGGATCATAGACGAGTTGTGGCAACAGTTGCTTTCAAAAGACGACCATGCTACCAGCCATATTGCAAACATTCTGTACAACGACATTTCAGTTGCTTGTCGGGGGTGTTGCCATATCAGTCAAATTAATCATTTTTAATTTTTGAAGGTGAGAGTTTTTTAAGAACTTATTTAAAGTGTTTACAATCAGTTCGAAATATAATGAAAACCGCAGTTTACACATCTGGTCCGCTTAGATTGGAATAATTCTTAGACAAAGCATTATACTTTTCATAATAATACCATAATTCTCTCTCTGCACACACACAAAATACGTTTGATTGTTAAAATAAAATCGTCACTTCACGTAAGTTTAAAGCTATTTGTCCAAAAAAAACTCGGCGAAAACAGTTGCAGCCTGCTAGTTTACATTTTTCATTAGATATTCCGAGATTTTCTGGACATTTGTACCTGATTTGTACTTATGTAAAAACAAAAAACAACTCTCAACTTTCTGCCGGAAAACTTGTGAAACAATTATTATTTACGAACTGCGACACATTTCATAAACATTTTTTGTTAAACATTTACTCAACAAATTATGGAATATTTCGCTGGGCTTGTCATACCTTTACAGAATTAAAAAGCAAAATCTCCAAGGACGGGAAATTTATTGGATGTAAAAAAATGTTGATTGATTTTTTGAGCTATGAAAAGTATTGAATTTTTTAGTCTGGCAACGTGACTGTGTGGCTATCTTTTACAGGCACACCAACATTCAAGAAAGGAACAAACAGCGCCAAACAGCGCTGCGAGCAATAGTAGAAATAATTTTCAGATCATGGTTCATGATCTCGATGAGAAGCAGGATCATATGCTGTTGTTGTAAGTGCATGTAAATCGATGATCTATATAGATCATGGCTGATAATAAAACACGGCTACTGGTACCAATATAAAACGTAAGCACACAACCTTCCCTCTTTAATGGGGATGCTAATGTAGCTAAACGAACAAAGTGTCATGAAAATGGTAATGGAGGTAATATAATGCGAATTTAATAATTGCATATCTTCGTACCCGAGTGCAAAATATTTTAACGAAATTCTGTTTCACTACAAATACCACGCGCTAAAGAAATATTCAGGATTCAGATTCAGGTGGCCCGGCGAGATACAATTGCAATAACCGCAGCGATTTACTTGTCGGCCAACCTACCGCTTTTTCACTGAAGTGCTTTATGGAACATAGCATTTTTCGTTCCATTTACGGGTGCGTACACGTACAAAGCGAGAGGTTTGCCGACACGTGAGCACGCCATATACAATTGACATGTGAGAAACATGGAACGCTATGCTGATGAAGATTGTGTTGTTGTCTGTTGTCTGTATGGACGACTGCATGGTATTCTTTCCTGAAGTTCCGAAATATTCTATCGATTATTAATATTCCGATCTGACTGTTCGTCCTGATTTTCTGCGACGTGAAACGTTTGACCTTCGCACTGGGGGCATGATCAAATTTGTCTTGGAATCGCCGAATCCCACACAAACTTTCATCCCCTATATCATCCTGTCAAAGTTTTGTTTTCGAGACATAAAGTAGCCTATGGCCTTCCTTGGGCCCAATCGAAACCATCAAGCTCAAAATCTTTAAAAACTAACCATCCTCTTTCGAGTTATGTGCGTAAAAACTCAAAACGCTCAACAACTCCTGTGTTGCCTATCATCATCATCATCTCAAACATTTCAACTTACTCACTCTCATACTAATGCAAGGATCCTGAAAATATTTGGCAAACAAAAATGATGCATTCAAACACCATCAATTATCATTATCTACTCCATTTCAAAAAGCTACTTAATGTGACATAGTAAACATAAGCAATCTTATTAGGTGTATTTAAAAAAAAGAAATTTCAAAATTGTTTGCAACAACAATTTGCTTGCAAAATAATTAAAATAATTGACAACAACAATTGGCATTAAAATTAATTTTTTTTTTTTTGTATATGAAGTATCACTACTCGATTTCCACCCCGTTTATTTTTTTTTTCAAAGTGCATTTCCCCATAAATAAAAAAAAAAATTGAACTGTGGACCACCCTTAACATTTAGGGTAATGAAAAATAGATGTTGTTCGATTCTCCACCCTAGCCGATATCCTTGCAAAGATTCACGAAAATCGATAGAGCCGTTTCGGAGGAGTTCAATTACGCACCCCGTGACACGAGAATTTTATATATTAGATTATAAATTACCAAGTAATGCGGAGACTATTGTACTGGCTCAGCAGTTGGCTTATTTTTGGTTTTCCGCTTAATAATTCAAATCAGAAGTAGCCGAAGAACCCTCTTAACATTTAGCATGATAAGCTTTCGCAAGTAAGTAGCATACATTACTTGTAAGCCCATAAGTAGATTCATTTTGTTTTCTCCAAAGGAGTTCGTTAGACGTATTAATAGCGACTTACCAGTTGACCACTATATCCATTTAATCGTCTTAACTGTGGAGCAAACGCAAACGTCCTACTAATGATGTATTAATTGACAGTAACCCCAGTCAGACATGCCATAGTTAATAGTTGATCCAATTACAGAGAAGATGAAGAGAATTATGTTGAACTTAAGTCTCTTATCAAACTGGTGTTCATATAACTTTTCATTGAACTTGCTCAAAGACCCAATAATGTGTTTTCTTACCATTTCAAAGTTATGAGGATTTCGATTGACTTTACATTTCAGATAGCAACATTTTCAATTAATACCGAAGAAGAATGTAATCTCCTTGAACAGAGATGTTTTTCCCAAAAGGCAGACCTACTGGATCATGGTCCAGTCAATACATACCTAAAGTAAATTTACAAACCGGAGATGTATATGGTTAGGTGGTACTCGTATATACAAAGTACAATGAACCAGTTCGGTCTCAGTGTTCTATTGGCGTTTTTCCTAACCCGACAAAAAACAAAAACAGCCTAAGGTCTTTATACCATCATCGCTATGGATCAGTGCCGTAGCTAGGATTTTGTTTCCGGGGGGGCTTGCTTCCAAATCGTACGAGGAATTCTTGAAACAAAAACTATATAGGTGCATTCAATTCATTGATTTCTATTAGTTTTTAAATCGAAATATTTTTTTGACATCAGATGAATCACAATATCTGGATCCACATTAATATCCGAATGAACAGATACCTATCATAGCAAGTGAGCTTAATCTGGCATTCCCCAAAAGCTTCTTTTAACATTAGCTGTGGTCACTGGAAGTGTGGCCAAAAACCGAGAGCAAAAAATGTATATACCAAGAAGATGCAATTGTACCAAAATAAAATAATGTAGTATTACATTGGGCTTACCTCTAAAGTAGGTCTTTTTGAATATAACAAGCAATTTCAAAACTTTGGTACCTACTCAGATTTTACAGCTGACAACGAAATTATCAAAGTAAAATGCTAGCTTTCCTATTTCGTTCACTCGTTCAACTAGAGCAAAATCTGGGAGCAGAGCTTGAAACGATGGTAGAACGTCTTCATTGACTATGCATCTATCCGTAAGAATTCGTATTAACGAATCTATACAAGGAATCAGTGTAGACACTCTAAGATAGATTTCAATAGAAAGAGTATCTGGATTGGAACGCATTGTCTGTTTCAATAAAGTTCTTGGAGCTCTTAATTGAACTTCAAATAGGTCCTCGGCAAGCTGCGATGCGGTTTGAAAAGCATCTCTGAAGAATATTAAGAGAATTCAGAACTTCTTGTTTTTTAATGATATTTTTGAAAGTTAAATTGCATTTGAAAGGCTGCGGAAGAAACTAGCTATTTCACTAACACACCACTTAAGTGACGTGCCATATTTGCGGCTCCATCATAGCCTTGCCCAACACGATAAATTATACCTAACTGGATAGTCTCCTTGTTTTAATAAATTTGAATTTATATGGTACCTATAGAAGATTTTAGTTTATTGAGTTGCATGCAAAATGAAATAATGCCAAAAATCTAGTCGAAATAAGATCAAACTGCAGTGCAAAAACAGTGGAATATTATGAAATGGGTGAGCGGTGCTAGGTGCCCCACTGCGACGCCCCTGCTTTTTGTCACAGTTTAGAGATCGCAGTAGGTGCTTCGTTGGGAGTATGAAAGGTTCTTGTCATTCATGTCTCGCGAGCATAGAAACTTCGTGTATACCCAACCTCCAAACAGTGACGCAAAGCAGGGGGTTTCAGGGGCCACCATGCCCCCCCTAATATATATTCAAAAATGAAATAAAGCCAAATTGGTCTTCTTTCGTTTTCAGTAACGAAAAAAAAGTCAAATTAACATTTTGGTCTAATTTCGCTTTGTAAAAGGAAAAAAACTAATTTTGGAAATTTCGCCTTATTTTGGTTGTCTTTATTTCGCGTATCCATAAGGAACAGATGAATGACAGGCGTCCTCGTTATCCCCTCTATCTGTCTGGGAATCGCCTCTGAAAATGAGATCTAGAGTTGGGCATCTAACAACTAAAGCATTTCTCTGAACGAAATAAAGTTCGGAAGTCATATACCGCTCCATGGCCATAGGTATACCAACTTTGTTCCTCGTTGGGGCCAATCAATATTCTGACTAAGTACTGTTGCCATTCCCATGACCTAACGACACTATAACCTCTCAACAACGCTGTCCATCCCAGCGCACACTAATGAGAGTGTAATAGTTTGACCTTTCCTTTGCTAAGCTAAATCCATCGTTTCCAAATTGAGCCATTCTACGGTCCGTTCGCGACAGAGTTGAACGATTTGATCGCGCTAGCCCCGAGCCCCGACTATAGGAATAGGATACAATTTGTCTTCTCTTCTACTGCCGCACACCCTTCTTCGAATACGAGCGAACTGCCAAGAGGTGAAAGTGACCAATCTGGTTAAACACCGTCACAATGTATTTTCTATATCCATATGGCCTCGCACGAGTGTTGTACCTTTTTGTTTCGTGCCTCTCCATTTGTATGCGCGAACCAGTTTGTAGTCATATTTCTGTTGGTCTAGCCAATTTGGCTAAATTGCAAGCGTGCGGCGTATTATTTTGCCATATTGGCAGCGATTGGCTATCATCAACAGTGTAGTGCACCTCGCGTGTGTAATTGTGAGCTATACCGGTTTTGGAGAAAAATTAGCAAGAAAAAATAGAAAGAAAAAAAAAACGGTTCCGGAGTTTTCTGGATGACGTGATTGTTATTTAAATGGTTTCGTTTGGACGGTTCCCTTTCAAGCGGTCTCTACCGGGTGGCGATGAGAGATTGCATGTGGCGCGACGTAACGTTGATCATACTCGTAGTTTTCCATTTCGTTGAAGGCAAATGCAGCATGGAAGCGCCTTTCATGAGGGCGTTGGCGTTGTTTTGGTGTAGCACGTTCGGATGTCTGGATATCGCGCATTCACCAGCATGCCCTGAGGCGCTAAAGTTATGCATGCTGCATAGTTGCTGTGCCCGTCCCCTTAACTAATGGGTTTTTAATTTCGCTGCGCGTTTTTATTTTCCTTCATTTTCTATTGTTGTTTTTTTTTTTGTTACTTGGCTATGGGTTGTTTTGTTTCTCAATCACGTGGAGAAGACCTCTTCAATCAAAGTCTTATTAGGGACGGAAAATCTGTGCATATTGATCCTTAGGGGAATTTTTGATGTTTTCCAATTTGAAGGATTGGTAGAGGTTCATAGGGTCTGTCGATAGAGGTGATTCTATCTAAATGGTGCTGATGTTTGTCGCGTGACGAATGATTAAATGCATTTTGATTTAAAGCAATTTTGAGCGAGCATACCTATATCGCATGCGATTTGGAATAAAGAGCAATTTTTTTTTTTCGTATTGGTATGACAGTTGGCTCTGGCAGAAAAGTGCCTAATTGACATTGACTGAGTAAAATCTGTAAACATAAAGCAGTTCCGTTTCTGACAAGGCACTAGCCGAACGGGTCTGTACGGAAGTATACAGAAAAATAATTTTGAAGGTAAATGTGAACTGGATGTGACACCTCCTGCTAATTTTTAAGAGGACTTTTTCATAACTTGCGTATTCCATATGGTACCTACCCTATCAACTGAAACTTGGTAAGAATCGTAAAAACTCGTATTTCTCCTTTTTCGAAGTGACCCCTCCTCCCCTTTTTTGAGGGGTAAACTACTAACAACCCTCTTCCTTTCTAACCGCCAACGATTTCGATATGCAATTGTACCACCATGAAATAAAAGAGATTTTAAAAAAATTTAATTCATGCCCAAGGCCCCCTTTGAGGGGGCAACCACTAAAGTGCGCGTGTTTAGCAAAATATTTCGTTGGTCAAATTAACTTGATTTTATTTATAACTAGTACCTATAGTAAAAAATTGCATATTTGCAATCAAAGCCCCAAAGGGTGCAAGACCATCCTTACAGTTTATGACGGATTTTGTATAGTTTTGAGGCTCTAATATTGAATACTTTAAATGTTGGTGTAGGAAAATTAAAAGTGTTTACGAGATGCCTCATCGATAATAATTATCTCCAGACATGTGACGTCAACATCTGGCTCAACAAGTGGCTCTCATTAATTTTATAACGTATGGTCCGTACTTTGCTATAGCTCTGATGCGATCTGTTTTTTTTAGTTGACTCCTTACACAGGAATAGTTGGCAGTTTTTAATTTTACTCAAAAATGATTGCTGTGGATTTAGTCTGTGAAAGTTTGTCACCAAAGAAGTTTTAAAAAATGATGTTCAGACCATTTCGAATATATACCTACTCTAGGGTGATGAGCATTTGACGTTTGTCTTTCATAGGCTGCTCAAATATCGCGTTTCGAGCAAAAATTGCAATTCTGTCGGAACATCAGCCATCATATGAATGTAGGTATAGCTACCGTAGAGGGATAGGTTATGGACTTGTTGTCTGGATGTCACCCGCGCCGTAGATTCGATATTACCATCGAATTCTCATATCTGTCGAATTGCTCTTTTTTTTACTGCCAGGTGTATCTATCAGGTGAATTTTCCGAGACACAGTTCCATTTTTGTGAAACTTCAACCTAACCTTTGCTTTATAGAGGATTGTCTTCAGACTGAAGAAACTCTTTCCAGACGCTGCTAGTAAATTCCGGGTTGGCATTCACTCCGAGAAGATGCATGGATAACTTGGATTGGATTCTATTTGGATTCAAGGTTGTAAGCTCTATAGGTTCATCAATTGAGAACGGCTGGGCCGATTTGGCTCAAATTCATTTTCAGTTGTTCGTAATTGTCAGGAGAAGGTTTTTGTGAAAGAAAATTTTGGGAAAACCCTAAGGAAAAGCCGGGAAATCGGAAATTGGAATTCTTTGTTTTTTTTTGTATAGAATTTTGGGTGCAATTGTTTCGGAATGGCTTTTCGAATGGAAAAATAGAAAATTCTAAGTGGAGAACTTGGACACCTGGAGTTTATCTGAAGGCGTTAAATTGGGGTGAGACGAAGTTCCCCGGTCCCCTAGTTATTTATATTTATTCCGCAAACTGAAAAATCCCAACAAAAAGTAGGTTCAAATTGTATGTTTTTTTCAAAAAGGTAGCGGTGATTTTTTAAAAATAGTAGGTACTACATGTATAGGTACCTACATGTGTTCTTAAAAGAGGACGTCTGGTCAGCCTATGCAACCATCCGCAGATGTTTTAGTTTAAACAGTATGAAAGTGTTCTTCTGGTGCATATAGGACAAATTTTTTAAGACCAGTGTGTTTCAAGACAACAAAGTATGTAACCAAAAAATGTGGTGGCAGCTATAAACAAAATGCAAGAAAACTAAACCATCAGATCACCTTCCGTGCATCTTGTGGTAGCCATTTAAATGGTTTTCGTTCGAAAATTATTTTATTTTGCATGAACAAAGTACTCTCCCAAGGGAAATTCTAACATGCTAACACTGCCTGAAAGAATTTCCGACATTTTGGAATTTGACCCAGGGAAAGCAGTCTCTCTCCTGGAGCGGCTATAGGTAGGTAGTTATATAAGGGCTTAAGCAAAACAAATTCCGTTCATTCCTCCTGCCAATCTAAATGGAACTTCACCGTAGTACGAGTACGTCGACAACATCAAAAAGTAATACAAAATAAATGGCTTCTGTGGGGATAACCTTAAAGCCAACTTTTCTATGACTCTTTGCTCTTCAAAGCTTCTGTCGGCTCTTAAAGAGCGAAAGCGATTACAAATGGCTCTAAATGGTTGGGTTGCAATTATTTAATCGGAGCAAATCCAAATGTTTTCTTGTGAGTACCCAAACCAAGTCAATAAAAATTAAACCAAGAAAATTACAATCAATGACTGGGATGTATGATGTAGGTATGTGTATCCATAAATAATTGCACTCCTTCTCATTTTCGTACATGCCTAAGCCTATTAACAAACATAAAGCAACTTATCGTATCTGTGTGTACTAAGAACGTTTCTCCTCCCTCAAGTCAGATTAGATTAACATTTTGAACATGGAAAGCACGCCCCAAGTACAGTATTCGGAAGTGAATAGGACGTAAATTGAAACATTCAGTCCCGTATACATGCATCTGTGTTACTCCCTCTGATTGCTCTATTATTTTCAAAGAAAAACAAAGCGCAGATTTACACCAAGGCAGAAAACGGAATCCGCTTCAACAATTAAGCAAAACAAATGAAGGCGTCTGCCGCTTCTTCAAAAAATCCCACATAACGTACACCGAAACGAACTCAAAAAAAGAAACAAACCCAAAGGCAAACAAAAGCAAATCGATGCAAGAATAATGTAAATGAAATAAGCTGAGGAGTAAAACGTTTCTCCAGGATTGCCCCCACTTACGCCCCCTCAAACATATCGCACCCACTCAAGTGCTTATAATCACACGAAGATAGCGAACGACGAGGACGATGGTTATCATCATGATAGCAATAATAATCATCGTACAAACACAACACAAACCAAACATGAGAAATCCTTTTGGCCGTGTATTTTTTATATTTTCTCTTTTTGTTGCCCCTGCACATCCGTCGGCCTAATTCCATTCAAAAGCAGCAGCCCACACAGAGGCAGCCCATTCAAATTATACCTCCGCACCCTTTTGTAGTACAGAAGGTAAACAGTATAGGTAGACGGCCGCCCATCGGAAGCTTATATTATCGTGAGCATACACACGTCCTGGTGGTTGGGTGTGTATGAATCGGGTAGACGCTGATTGGCATCAACCTGGCGGTGCCCAGCTGTTGTAACTTTTCATACATATCAACTGTGCTTATTTTACCTCCCAGTGGTAACCACCGGATACTGGTCTGCCCATCCGGGCGTGACTTGCTGAACTTATAAGCGCGAGTGTTGAACACAAAGAAAATAGCAACACTATAATGCTCTGTCAGATTGACTGTCTGCTCGAGTCTCAGAAGTCTAACATGAGCCCCTCAGAAAGAGGACGTACGGCGGATGAATTCACATAGCTGAATCAACGGTGGCGTCAACAGTCAACATGGCAGATACCTCAATGAGCTACTCTGACGTATTTGGAGCTGAGGTCATTGAGGATTTTTCAACACTAGTCAGGGTGTTGAAATAGAGATGGTGGCGGAAGAGCCCTTAATGGGTCAACGGCAGCTCTCACATCCCCGTAGCGGGTTACTGACACCGGAGGAATCCGGCCTCTTTCGTCCAAGGGGTCCAACAAAGGGCCTGGCCCTCCAGGTTGGGGGTTGTACGCCGGGGTAACTGCCCGACTACGGAAAAAAAATAAAAGTTCCGGAACGACAACAAGCCTCGGATACGGATGATTTTACTGTTGACGAACCAGGCAAACGAACAAAGGACAACGAATTTCGGATCTGCACGTGGAATGTTAGGTCCCTTAACAGACCGCGTGCAGCCGAACAGTTAGCGGAGGCCCTGAACTGCTATAAAGCAGACCTAACCGCCATCCAAGAAGTGCGATGGGATGGACCGGGCAAGAAGAAGATGAAAAACTGCGATATCTATTATGGCGACTGCTATCGGCAACAAAAACAGCGCTTATTTGGATGTGGATTCGTCGTTGGCGGCAGACTTAGGCAAGAAGTCTTAAGTTTCAGCTGTATAAACGAGCGCCTCGCGACAATCCGCATCAAGGCTAAATTCGCCAACATTAGCCTTATATGCGCCCATGCCCCCACGGAGGAGAAAGACGACGACACCAAAGATGGGTTCTACGAGCTCTTAGACAAGACATACGAGCAGTGCCCTAACTATGACATTAAAATTGTCCTAGGTGATTTTAATGCAAAGATAGGAAGAGAGTGCATCTTTGGTAGTACCGTCGGAAGGTACAGCCTACACGACACCACCTCCGATAACGGATTTAGGCTGATCGACTTCGCGGCGGGGCGAAATGGTGTCATAGCAAGTACGCGATTCCCGCATCTCGATATTCATAAGGGCACATGGAGATCTCCTGATCAATCAACCGTCAACCAGATTGACCACATTGCGATCGACGCAAGGCACTCCTCCAGTATTATGGATGTCCGAACGTTCCGAGGGGCCAACATTGACTCGGACCACTACCTTGTTATAGCCAAGGTACGCCTTCGGATATCCCGAAAACCGCCAAGACAAGTAAATACTGTGAGGAAGTTTGACGTCGGACGTCTTAAATCGCAAGAGGTCACCAGATCCTTCTCCGATCGAGTCTCTCTCAATCTCTCAAGAGGTTCTACGCAGCCAGCATCAAGCATTGAAGACCAGTGGCAACATTGCCAAAAAGCCATCAGAGACGCCGCCTCTGATGTGCTTGGTTTCACTCGACCACCACAACGAAACCCCTGGTTCGACGACGAGTGCCGGCAAGCACATGCAGCGAAACAAGAGGCATACAAGGCGGCGCTGCAAAAAAGGACCAGAGCTGCTCGTGAGCTCTACGCGCAGAAAAGAAGAGACGAACACCGGCTTCTCAGGAGAAAAAAGAAAGAGCACGAGAAGCGCGCGATCGAGGAAATAGAGAGATGCTATAGCAGGAATGAGGTTCGGAAGTTTTACCAGAGGGTAAAAAGAACCTGCCAAGGCTACAGAGCCCGAATTGAAGCCTGCAAGGACGAACAAGGGAACATCATAACAGAATCGCAGTCGATGCTGAGGATATGGAAGAACTACTTCTGCAGACTGTTTAATGGCGATGACGAACCAAATACCGCTGTCAGGCAGAATGAACCATTCAACCTGGACGATGAAGACCAACAATTCCGTCCACCCGACCTGGACGAAGTGAAGATAGCCATATCTAAGCTTAAGTCCAACAAAGCCGCTGGAGCAGATGGCCTAACGGCCGAGCTATTCAAAGCGGCAGGCGATGACTTGGTTAGGAGCATGCACCAACTCATCTGTAAAATATGGTCGGAGGAAAGTATGCCCGATGAGTGGAACCTCAGCATTGTTTGCCCGATCCTCAAGAAAGGAGACCCTCTGAATTGCGCCAACTACAGAGGTATTAGTCTTCTTAATATCGCCTACAAGATCTTATCTGCCGTGTTGTGTGAACGCCTGAAACCTTTCGTCAACAACCTGATTGGTCCTTATCAGTGTGGCTTCAGGCCAGGAAAGTCTACCGTCGACCAAATATTCACACTGCGGCAGATCTTGGAGAAAACCCAGGAAGTCCAAATCGATACCCACCACCTTTTCATCGATTTTAAGGCCGCCTATGACAGCATTTATAGAGACGAGCTATACAGAGCAATGTCTAGTTTTGGCATCCCTGCCAAACTCGTCCGTTTGTGCAGGATGACGATGGAGAATGCACGCTGCTCCATCAAGGTTGGTAAAGAACTCACCGAAACCTTCGATGTCAAAAAAGGATTTAGACAAGGCGATGCGCTGTCATGTGACTTCTTCAACATCATTCTTGAAAGAATAGTGCAAAACTCAAACGCTAACACCAGAGGCACTATCTTCCAAAAGTCCGTCCACCTACTCGCCTATGCCGACGACATCGACATAATCGGCAGAACGCAGCGTGATGTCACCGGCGCGTTCGTGAGTATTGAGACGGAAGCGGCGAAAATGGGTTTGGCGGTCAATGAGGGCAAGACAAAGTATATGCTGTCATCAAGAAAGGACACCCAACACCGACGTCTTGGTCAGAATATCTCAATAGACAGATATAACTTTGAGGTGGTAAAGGACTTTGTCTACCTAGGCTCCGCTATGAACTCAGACAATGACACCAGCGCTGAGATTAAACGAAGAATAACTCTTGCCAATCGCTGTTTCTTTGGGCTGAGAAAGCAATTGAGTAGCAAAGCCCTCTCTCGAACAACTAAAGTGACCCTCTATAAGACCTTAATCATCCCAGTCCTTCTTTATGGTGCAGAGGCATGGACTCTATCAAAAGCGGATGAGGTTACTCTTGGTTGCTTCGAGAGGAAAATTCTTCGGGTAATTTTCGGTCCCGTCTGCATTGACGGTGAATGGAGGAGGAGATACAACGACGAACTGTACGGGCTGTACAGCGACATCGACCTAGCCAGAAGAGTGAAGGTCCAACGACTGCGGTGGCTGGGTCATGTAGAGCGAATGGACGTGAATGCTCCAGCCCGGAAGATCTTCGAATCCACACCCGAGGGACGGCGCAGTAGAGGAAGACCGCGACTCAGGTGGCGCACGCAAGTGGAAAGGGACCTTAACCAACTTAGCGTGCGAAACTGGAGACAGCTGGCCAAAGATCGTGCTGGCTGGAGACGCTTGTTGGTTGAGGCCCAGGTCCACCCCGGACTGTAGCGCCACCTTAAGTAAGTAAGTATACACACGTCCTGGGGATGAAAACGGATTGTTGGATTAATGAACATTCACCTATGTTCGGCTCCGTAAACACACCGTCATGCCATCACAGATTGTTCTCTCCCCCACCATTATTGTCTTTTCCTTGTGTATAGACTCGCTGTATAGCCGGGTTCAGTTCGGCGTTATCAGAACCCCCGTCGCATATCTTGCTCTTGTTCATTAGTTTTCAGCAATCCTAACTCCTAAGTGCTATGTGGATTGCGTCCACTGACACTGAACGCCATGAGTTTCTATAATTAGAGTATTACATGCACACCCACAGTTCCACAAAAGCACTGAGAGCGGCGCCAACGAAAAATTGATTTTCGACGCATCATTCGACTGCCACTCCCGCACTACTCGATGTCCGCAATATCTCGCAGCGGACGCGTGCATTATGACAGATGACACTTGTACACATGTTTGTTGACATTTATAATTTATCACACTTGCGCGGGTTAAATCAGAGTGTAGAATGTGTAATTAAGGGCGCGTTTAAATATCCCACCCACATGTCGCCACTCAAAAAAAAAAAACACGTTATCCATTGATGGTATGCACTCTGGGTTGAACGGCTGCTGATGGGGTTTGGTAATCCACCGTAAGCCCCGATGGGATTTTATGGATTCTAAATAATAATATCCCGATAGGAGCAAGAGGAGTCTGTATGCGTGCTGGAAGCAAAGATTAAAGGCTCTCCACATTAATAGACATAACGGGCAATTTCATAATGAATCTATTTACCAGCTGTACTCTGTACACTCTGTGTAATCAGTGTGAGTGTGTGTGTTGTGCATGTGATCAAGCATAACTAAGTGCATAATGCCGCTTAAATATTTGAACCTATGCTCAACATATATGCACACATACAGGCAGTGCGGTGCTGCCGATGAAGCTATACCGAAATGGATTCATGGCACAGCCACCGCCAGGCCCAAATCTTAAGTAAACTGTTTTATAATAAAATCTGCTCTCCTTGGATGGATGTGCCGACTGCTGACTGCCGGGTGGTAGAGCAAAGTCCACTTACCCATAATATGAATGAAGATTATTTAACCGGTGGGTAGGTGGTGGGCCTGCACTCTCCCAAGGGCAAATGCTGGTGGGCAAACCAACAAAAAGGTTCCGCCTTGGAGATTGAGTCTTGTGTGCATATTCAAGAAGGTAGTTAGTTATTAATACTGCCGCTTCGATGGTTCCATGCTGGAAATTAGGACATGTGGTTATATGGGGATGTAAGTGACACTGAAACTATATTGCAAGAGTGATGGTGGTGGATGTCGGTCAAGGTAGGTGTGCAGGTTTTCAGACTGGCCATGGGCATAACTACCGCAACGTTCTTAGCACTTAACCTCTATTAGTGCTAAATATATGCAAAGCCATTAGAGTATCGTCGGGTAAGTAGACAGCTTTGGTATGCTAGGTCATCAGGAGACTATAGCCAAATGAAGGGGATTGTTGCGTATGGGAATAAAATTCATTGGTTCAGTAAGAGCGAATGTCATATGATGTGCATTAATACGCTTTCTTTCTTGGAGTCTTACGCTTTCTTTCTTGGAGACTCCTAGCTTAAGCTGAGAGTTGGGCGTACCTAGGTACTTGTTATAGTCTCGGATGCTTGTAAGACAATAAAGAAAAACTCTTAAGGTGTTATATTGTATTGGTCCGGGGATCGAACCGCAGATAACTTGCTCATCAGTCCAACAGAATAAAAACTAAGCCGTTGCGCATTTTCTCTACAAAGCAGAGCGAATAGGCGGAACCACTAGTATGCTAGAGCGCCATTGACGCTTCTTCACAAATTTTCATCACGGTGAACGAAAGAGCCGTATTGAGTTTCGAACCGCTACTCTCTGCATAGAATAGCCTTGGTCTTAATGTGACTTAGAAATGTCTTACTTTTCATTAAAGAAAAACGCAAAAGACGTCATCTTTTGTTTTATTTAAAAAAAAAGTCCGGTCTCTTTTTGGAAAAATATGCAATTTGTCCCCTTTCTCAGTGCACGGAACTTTCCGACACCACAAAAATACAACAAAACTTTTTTTCAACACTAATTCACAATTTTTTTGCATCTTTCTAGTGTGAACACCACCCAAACTATATTTTTACCGGAACTCATTCGCTTCTGAACACAACACCGTCTTGTTTTTTTAACAATCATCTGAACACAATCACTCATTTGACAGCTCAAATTCTTTTAAAATTTTAATGAATTTGTTAAAGTTTATGTTGTTTTGTTTGTTTTAATGAATTAAAAAAAATAAATATAAATGCTAGCGGACCCCAGCCGCTTTGCTAGGCGTTAAAATGTCGAGGATCTTCGATAAATGTTTATGGACGAAATTTTCAAAGTTTCACAAAGAATCGTGCAATAAAATGCAAAATTTCCTTCTTCTTCTTCTTTTATTTTTCGTTTTTTTTTCGGTATTTCCCGAATTTTCCACTAAGAATTTTCTATTTTTCCATTCCGGAACAATCGCACACAAAATTTTCAGCATTTCCCATAGGTACAAAAAATCTATTTTTCTAATTTCTTGACTTTTCCGGACGTTTTTCCCAAAATTTTGTTTAGTAAGAACCTTCTTCTGACAATTACGAACGACAGACAAAAAATGTTGAGCCAAATCGGGCCAGCCGTTCTCAATTGATGACTTACTATACATTTTTGACACCATTTTTATATAAATAGATTTTGATAGTTTGGTTGTTCTTGAATTTTTCATTTGAGGTCTTTGAAGGTGTCCTTTTATTGCTGGGCTTGGATTTGGTCACCCTAAGCTTACCCCGAGTCGTTGCGTTAATGGACTTGTCTGTCCCATACACTGCACCCGTTCAACCGCATGCATGTATGAATACCTTCAGACAAATTAACTATCTAAAGAACTATTACCTACTAGAACCTCAGAGGCTTTGCCGTTGGTCTTTCTTAAAACAAAAAATGTAGAAACCCGCTCAACATGACCCCTAAATTAATAGCCAAGGCCTAGCTAATTTTGTTTGGTTTACCTACTCTCCTGTGACTAATGAGGCGCTTAGTTTGAAAGATATACTTAGAACGAGATTCGTATAGATCCATTATTATACCACATGAATGAGGTTAAGGGCATGTGGCCAGAATATTACAGACCGGTTATACTTTTGACAAAATTACTGCTTTTGTAAGAAGTACCTACTGCTAATAGTGGCTGAAGAATTTCACGCCTGCCTATGACTTCCCGTCATTGGGTAGTGAAGTGACCAGGTTTGTCTCCGGGTAGACGTAGAGTAAAAAAACAGACGAAAACAGCTTATAATCTCTGACGATTTATCTTTTTGGGGAAATTGGTACAGTCTATAGCGGTTTAATACTAAGTAAGAAGAGACATTGAAATTGTGCAACTTCTCACCCAGATACAGGGGAAAAAAAATTTTCTATACCGAAAGTAGATTCTTAAAACAAGACGGTTATGGTCCAAGAAAATTATTTCTTATTTTCAACATTTTCATTTCACGAGTCAGGAACGAGAAAAAAAAATACAAACATTTTTCTTGATTTAAGAAAACAAATGTGGAATATAAGGTGTTTTGCGCAAGAATTCTTTTCTTCCAATAAGATTTGTTTTCTTTAATCTTTCATCATTTTGCTTCACCCATGAAACTGTTTGCTTTAAGTGAAATCAGAAACAATTTTCTTAAATCAATAACTTATTTCTGAAATCAATATAAATTATTCTATGTCAAAGAAAGGATAATATATGTTTAATACGAAATGTTTCAATGACGTTTTTCTTAATTTATTTATTTAGGAATTTATTATTCAGACTAACTTATGCGAACCAACATTTTCCGGAAATATTAATATTAAGTTAGTTTTCTGATATCAAGTACTCGTACTTACTCTTCGAATTTTCATAGAAATCATTCTCTTCTGTCAATAAAAAACGTAGAACTCAATGGAAATAAATCAAGAAGGACTTCTTTTTTTTATTTTAATGGTATTTATTTGAAATTATTTATTAAGTCATACTGTTCTTGTTTTTATAATTTTCGTGTTGAACTTCGAAGTTTTCGTTTGTCTTCAACTTTTAGAACGATTTATGATATATTTTCTTTTGAAAATTTATCTGTTTTTTCGATGTAAAGTTAGAAAATAAAAAAAAAGTACATCAATGAAAATAAAAAATAAAACAAATATTAACCTTAAACTAGAAAATCTGTACCGTCTTAAAGTTAACTTCAAAAACAAATAACAATGGCGCAAAATTATAGTCAGATAAAGCCCACTTTTAAATTATTTTAGTCCGTGACAATATCTGTATTAATATTTTTGAATTATAGCCGACATAAGACCCACTGAATCGTTATAACCTGGTACTAAATTTAAAACCATCAAAAGTACATTTTAACCCTTAGTATGGACTCTCAATCCTTTCCCATCTGTCATTTCTAATTAAATTTTAAATTTCTATATTTTCTTTGAGTATTTTTAAAGAAATGTTCCCTGGATATTTAGATTTTTGAAGATCTCGAAATGTTTAAATATGTTGGGATTTTAGGAAAAAATAAAAATAAAATTAGAGCAAATCCTTTTGTTGATTTTAATGCTTAAGAGTTTTGCTCGCTACAGATTTAATAAAATAACTGCTCATTCCATTCCTGCATTTTTGTATTTTTTTTTGTTTTGGCTGTCAATTTTATTAAGATTTCTTTAAGGAGAATTTGTTTCTCAAACTGTACATTTTTGGGTCTGATTGACGAAAATTTGAGTAGCGCCCGCTATAAGGTTGGTACTAGTTGTAAGCAGGTAACAAAGCGTTTATAATTTACTAAAAAGCTAGGCACCGGCCTTGAAGTTAGAGTGGTGCTAGTTACTGATCTCTCCTAATACGCGATGTCTATAATTTTGCGCCAATATTACTTGTTGATTTCAGAAATTATTTCTTAACTTTCCAATACAAAATTCCTTTCTTAAATTGAGAAATATTTGTTCGTTTAAGTAACATGATATTTTTTTTACCAAAATGAATTATTTTCTTGATTCAAGAACTATTGTTTAAATACAAATAAAATAATTATAAAGAAGATTTTAAATAAATTTTAAAATTTTCTCGATTCAAGAAACAAAATTTTCTTGTGAAGAAAATAATTTCCTTTCTGTGTACCTACTTCAGAAAGCGGAACGTGGAAAGGCTCGAGATATTTTGACTTCAATATTGTTGCAAGTGCTTTCATTCTTACCTCAAAATAACCTCTTTCGATCGCCAATAAGCTTTTTAAATTATTTCTGTTAGCATTTGGATGATTGGAACTTAGTATGCATACCAAAGAATGGCGAGCTACATGTTCAGTGTATTTTATTTTTAAATTAATAGTAAACAAGCTCTAAGTAACGTCTTTAATTTATGAAGCCGAGTTGATTCCACAAAAACTGTTCTACTATTGCAATTGTTAAATAATTGCACCATTGAAACTTTTCAATTTATTTATACACAACTTTTTCCATAACCAACAGCAATGAAAATATGCATATCAGTCATGGGACGATCAAAAAATAAAGCCACCCGGATAACTCACACAGCCCTGCCTAAAAAATATCGCTCAACTCGAAATAAATTGCGTTGTAAATCAAAATTATCCCATCAAATAAAATTACGGTCATTATAAATAGATAAACACATAAATTATTATTGTTAATCATGCTAATCTTACAGCACGCTGTAAACAACATTATTTCTACTCAACATTTTATATATAAATAAATTTCAGTTTGTTTGCCATTTGAAATGCCATGCATACGTTTTTTGTTTGTCGGTCTACCTTAATCCTCGTATAAATCCCATATGACCAGGCAGAGTGTAGTAATTATAATATAAAAAAGTATTAATCATGCCCACTGCCCCAACAATTAGTTATACAAAGCGAGCTAAATAAATTGAATCCTTTCCAGCTACCAACTCGTGCCACTACTTCGCTTGAAATAATACCAAGTGCGTCATGTAAATAATATCCATCGTTTATTTATTCAGATAATTCCGCAAAAACATAATTTCGTTTGCATTTGTATTGGGATCAAGTTTGTATGCTTTGGAAATTTATTAGCTGGTGCTTGAAAAATTGCCGCATTCGAGAGTCGAAACCTAATGAATGCACAAACACATCACATTTTTTATAAAGCGCTCTTCATGTATTTGATTGGATTGACTTTATAGATTTAATTAAAGTGGCTCTTGTTAGCGGTGAGATATAAAAATAGAATAAGCGGTGAAGGGTTTAATTGCAATTGAATACCGCAAGTCATTATTGGATTAGAAAGGCTTGCAGTTAACTTCGCTGAAAAACGTAAACCCTGTAAGTTTTGGTGGGCAGACATTTAGGGAAACCTTCAAATTGTGTAGAGAAACTTGAGTCAAAAAAAACAGCTGGCACAACATGTTATTATATTTTTTGCACAAATGGAAATGACCTTCAATTTTATGCCGAGTCCGAACGTCGGAATGGTGCATCTCTTTGAGAACGGTTATACTCTCTGATGTTGTTCAGACAGTTGGACAAAAACGCATGATGAAATTTAGTGTTTTTCCGAGATCGAACTTTCAGCCGCTTGATCAGTAGTCCAACATACCACGTCAAAGATGTTACAAATTATATCCTCCTTGAATTATTCGGCTAGGTTGATTGGTGTCCTGCTCTTTGACAGAATCGAACGATGGGTGGTTGAAAGCAAGGTAAACTTAAAAATAACTAAGGAAGTGCTGATTACATTTTTAAAACGAACGCCTTACGCTTTCTTTGTAGGCTTTCTTTTTGACATTTTGACAGTGTATAGCAAGGCCTTTCAAAAAATCGGGTAAACGAGTATTATATATAGACAAATTGAACGGTGTGAGTACACAGGCCGAAAAAGTTTTAATCTGGAGTAATTTAAACTTGCTCTGGGCATTAGATGAGTGCGCCGAAGTCGATGTTAATTACGAAAACTGGAATTTCTAATCACAACGAACGGGAACAGGAACTAAAGTAGGAAAGCTTAGTTTCAGGTGCAGATCCTGGACTAAGTTTTCAATAACCTTGCGAAACCTTAATTGAAAGCATGCTTAGAAAGAGCCTTATAAATATCCCTCTAGCACTCTTTGTCGTAAATAAAACAGGTTTGTTTACTTGCAAGCAACTTATGAACTAGGTGTAGTATACAATACCTAATTTATGGGAAGAGATTTTTAGGGGAAGATCCGATAAGAGATATCTAATTTTGTTTTTCCTTGATTCCCAATTCAGGACAAGAATGGCAGTTTGTATAAACTTAGGCCCATTTTATTCACTCGAAGTTGAACACAACTTGGGAAGTTTCCCATATAAAAATCCCCAAGTTATGTTCAACTTCGAGTGAATAAAATGGGCCTTAGTGAACCTCAGTAATCTGCATAAGGTTGACATCTTCATATAATTTTTACCAAATACTCGTACCAGTTTGAATCCCAAACTCTGATGAAACGAAAAAGCGACAGGAAGCCGGAGCTGATAGAACCCGTGTTAACGCAGTTGAATGCTTATTCGTGTTAAAAATGTAGACATCAGAAGCGATTTTTTCTTTACAAATTCTTTCTATACAAATTCCTTAAGTAGGCACTTCCTACTTACAGCATTTTTATAGGCAAAAAAAAAGCAACGACTTAAAAGATCATACTTCCCAATAAAATAAGTTGAAATGCAAACCACAGCAAAGTTTCAAACCATTACTATTTGTGTTGCATACTTCAACGAGCATGTTGGCATTTATATCGACAACTTTGTGGAACTAGTTGAAATTTATCTTCCTTTTACAAACCACTAAGCTTCTGGCTAAATCGTCCATTGCCTCCTTCTGCCCTTTCTGGCAAAACTAATCACAGAACTTCCGTTTTCCGTATGACATAATGTGACAGTTTGTGGTGAACACAGCAAGGCTACGTTTTTTCCCCCAGAGACAAACCTTTTCTTCTTTTTTCTTTTCCAATGACTGTACAACTCCATTCGGTTAGTTTGGTTTGGGTGGCGCTTGTGGGAACTTTCGACTTCAAAAAGTTTTACCAGGTAAACTGTTTGGGAAAATCTGTCTGTCAGTAACTACTATCACTGTTAACGTAGTCGCACCTTATGAGTGCGATACATTTTTTTTCACCCTTTTTGCCATACACAAAACCGTCTCGGTTGAGATTCAGGACCATACAATAAACAATAAAAGATAACCGAAAATTGAAAGTTTATAAGGCTCTTGACGAACATGACAAGTGGCAGTTAATAATTTATACATTGCGTGTTTATTTATAAAATATCATTTAATTTTGTCTCTTATCCGAAGAGCAAAACATGAAGTGGGTATGTGAAAAGGGACAATAAAAGAGTGTGTGCGTGTGTTGAACTCACTTGGGAATTAATTTCGTTTAATAGTGCTATAAATGCGAGCAATCTCATAATGTCAAGTGGAGTTATGAGATTGAGTGCCTGGATATAATAGGCTAATACACCTGAGAAGGGTAGGCGGCTTTTGTGGAAGTGTATATTTCACAACTTGTATGCTCTTAATGGGCTATTAAAGTAATGGATTTGCCAGACACATGCCTCTTTTAGAATCTTAAAAGTTGCATCTGTAGGAGCGATATTAGTTACTCAATAAAATTGATGGGGTTTTGCTTTTTATGTCCAACACCGACGGTTTTATAGTTTTCCAAAGGGCTTCCGCAGATGTAGTCAAAGCACACCGATACAAGTATACCGGGCAACATTTTGAAAGATGTGTGGAAGTATGACGAAGCACAATTTTTTTTCGACATTACTGCAAAAAAATAAAAACATTGTAATGGGAAGAGCGCCTTATTGATTTTCAAACGTCAATTTTACTAAAAGTTGACATTGATCGGTTGCGAAACTCCACAACAACGTGTCGGAGAAAAACTCGCAAAGGTCCCAAACAGAGAAGCTGAGCAATTGAACGAGAATGTTTCCCAAAAATATATTTATATCTGTTTTACAACAGACTTTGTTCAATATCAATCCGCCGATATTTAAACCACTTTATGTAGCTCATGTATCCTCGTAGAGTTCCGAAATCCGGAGCACAGGAGATGCGGTAAATCCAAGCCGTCGTAGTCTTCGACTATCTCGAATGCCCAAGCGTGCTAGGGCTTGAGTCAAGGATTACGATGTCGTAGATTTTCATACATACTTCTGACTAAAAAAAGAGACATATTGAAGGCTTAATTCATAATAAATACAATAAAAATGAAACACAACACACAGCAAATCAAATCAATTGCCAAGTGACAAGCAATAAAAAATAAAAGTAATTTTAAGTGAACTTTAACATTACGTAGCTTTAAATCGAGCTTAAATCGGTTGAAACTTCACGTTTAAATGCATCCCATCCCATTTAATAATCAGATCGAACGAAGACCCGATTCCTTTAGTTTTAATGAAATATAATTCGATGATATAAGAAAAATATTTGCTAATATGAAAAATAAACGCAATCCTAACTACATAAATATAGAAATGCTTAAGCACATGAACGATATTATTGCACCTCGTTTAATTAAAATTATCAATCAATTATTTCGTGAAGGCGTTTAACCCAACTTTTGGAAAGTTTCTCATAATTCTCCGATTCCTAGAGTTAACAAATCAACAAAGTGTACCGACTTTCGGCCAATTAATGTCCTCCCTCTTTATGAGAAGGTACTCGAGAATGTTGTTTACCTTCAACTGGAATCTGTTTTTGACTTTCATAAGTTCATAATTGAAAATAAGTCGGGGTTTAGGAAGCAACATTTTTGTGAAGGCGCACTTACGTGGTCATATCAGACTGGAAACAACAACTGGACGTTTTTGTTGATTTAAAACTCGTTTTCGAGACAGTGGACAGAAACATTTTATTTGAAAAACTGGAAAATTCACTAGCCTGACGAATGGTTTCATACCTAGAGATGAAAGGGAGAAAGCAAAAGACAAAAGTGAACAAGACAATATCTGATGAAATTTCAATTAGCATCGGTGTGCAACAAGGGTCCATTAGTCACGTTCCTTTTTAACGTCTACGTAAATGACATTGGTATTGTAATAAACAATAGTGACTACGCACTTTTTGCAGACGATGGTTTGATCTATGTGAATTGTGAAAATTTAGAGGAAGGTTTTTCAAAAATGAACTGGATTTGGAGCAAAATGGCTGACCGAACAAATGTCACAACTAACAACTTAAAATCATTTTCCACAATTAATTGATGGGCTAATACTATTTTGAAATGCACTAAATTCATTTTGTTTGTTAGGTAATTAATGCGATTGAAATTTGTAACCATCGACGAGTTTTCGAGGAAAACGCGGTTTTGGGCTTGGTGTGAAAAGTCTATTAGTGTTAAGTACATTCTATTAAAGGTTTCCTTTTTTTGTTTAAAATAAAACATAACCTTTCACCTCCTAATTTATCTCGCCTAGTTAATAATGTTGGTAATATTCAATCCTATACTCTAAGAAACAACCAGGACTTCCACCTTCCATTGGCTAGAGCAAGTTCTGCCCAAAGAGTTTATTCAACAAAGGCCTTCAGCTGTTCAACACTTTACCTAACGAAATCAAATCGTAAAATTACTATAACAGATTCAAATACCAAATCGTGCATTTTTTCAAACTACAAAATTAAAATTGTTCTATGTTATTTATTTAATAAATTATTTATCTAAGAAATTTGTAAAATTAATAGTTTTTAAAAATACTAAATAAACAAAAAACTAACTAACATCTTTATCCTGCGGGCTTAATATGTGTTTTTGAGGGAATACTATAAATGTAAATTTAAATCATCTGGTTTAAAGAATATGGAATAGAGCTTGAAATTAACTTAAACCTAATTTGCACGAGGAATAAATAATATTAGATTCAATAAAATAGTTTTTTTTTTTTTGCTTGAATGCAATATTTATGTTAATGCATTTAAATAAAATTATGCAAAATTTTGTACCATATATTTTAAAGCTTATAGTACACTCGACAAAAGTCGCATGCACTTAAATCTACTGCAGAAACTTACGGTCCCTGCAGCTTTGAGATCTACAAATGAGGTGTACCTATATTTTCAAGCTCATGCTTCGAAGGACTCCGCAAATCATAAAATAAAGTAAATATAATAATTTTTGGCGCAACAGGTCCGTAGGGACCCTAGGCCTAGCTTCTCGCAACCATTCGTTTTGTGTGAGTTTTCATTTTTGGAACGAATGGAAGGGATCTACAATTTTATGCCGATTCCAAACGGCTAATTGAGAAGCTCTTTCATGACAGTTATACTCTCGGATGTTTGTCAGACGTTCGCGAGAGGTGGCGCAGTGAAAAAACCCTTAGTTGGAAACTGGGTTTTTGCGGGATTCGAACCTGAACCCCTCGCTTAGTAGTCCAACACACTAACCACTAAGCCACTGCGCCCACCACAAAATAAAGTAGCCTATGAAATATTTAGACATGCAACAAGGGGATATGCTGGGATATGCCTTACAAGTTACATCTAAGACAGTCGTTTCTGGAGTAGGCTATAGCTATCGGAGTCCAGTGCATAGCATTAAGAAAAAATGCGCCTTTATAGTCGCCACTTGCATACGTTTGCTCTCTTCCTTCTCTTGTGTTATAAAAATATAAGCCCTTCTTCAGATTGATTCAGTGCGACCACATAGCTCACAAAGTCGTTGAAAATATCAGTGGTTGCCATGAAACATTCCAAAGTCTCCATTACGAAAGTATAGACCGGTATCCTGTCGGTCAAACATGGCCATTCTGAACAGCAATGTTTGAAGATCACCCCAGTTTTTTTCCATTGCTCAAGCGACTACTGACTTGTCCAAACCATTTCTAACAATACCAGTGATATCCACTATGCATGCCTTAGTGACCTCTTAAATAATATTTTTTTCTTAAACTGCATTCACAATAGCCAATGCAGCCTGTGTCAACCACCCGCAAAAATCTGGGTAACTCTTAAAAAAAACCAAAACCTACACTCTCTTTGGTAGAATATAATTCACAGTTCACTGAGCCATATTCGCTTATAAATCTTTATCCCCATTCATACCTATATAAACCCTACGCCGTTAGGCAAATAACAGGTATTTTAGCATATGGACTCAAGTACACCCACCACTTGTGATCGCGGTCCAATATTGTTTCAATGGTTACTTCCACTAAGGGTTTGTCGAAGAAGTTGCTTCCATTTTGCTGCTCCATTTCATTCAAATTACACACGAAAGCGACGGCGGCAGCGATAGAAAGAAAAATGTTCAACTAAAAGCCAAGGAAAACATTTATTTTTTTCAACCTCAATAGAATTTTGCTCTTTCCATTTGAAACTGCTAGCCCGCGAAAATCAATCAACCAACTGGGGCGCTGCGACTGAAAAGGCGGCGTTTCCATGGAGAATCCTCTTAAAAATCAATTACACCATCGAACGCACTTCAATGCACAAATGAATTTCATGTGAAGTTCAATTGAATAGAGAAAAAAAATAAACGGGAAAAAGATTCTTTTGTATTTCAAATAGACACCTAATAACACGAAGTACCACATTTGGATTCATTGCTCGCAATTGATGTTGGCCTCCCTACAAACGATTTTGTTTTCTTTTATCTCTTTTTTTTCGATCCCAGTTCGAAAGAAATTCGAACAAATTCGAACTGGGATCGAGATATTTGGACTAGGATACTTCGGGCTTTTTTTGTGCCCAACGTAAAAAAAAGTTAGTTACGACCCAAGAAAAACAAAACTGGTAAGGTGATGCTTCCTCAAGGACACAAGTGTATAGTACTACTATAAAGGTATGTATGCTACCTCTGGATAAAAGTATGGTAATTGGATGAAAGTGAACTTTGAGGCTATAATTGGGGGGAAAAAAATACTTAATAATTGGACACCAATAACAACCTATTAGGGATGCAAATTTAATTTAAAGTCAATAAGGGAGACCAAGTCAAGTCACGCGCTTTCCGTCGAGACACTGCATTTGTTTTCCTTAAGTAATTTGTTAACAAATTCCAAAGCAAATATTGTCTAGTCCTTGATTTTGTTTTAACGACGGTGAAAGTCCTCGTTAAATATATATACTCCTCAAGACTGCAAATACGCCCGCATAGTCGTTAGTTAAGTCCTGGTAGAAGACAGCACTCATTGCCTTATTGCTTGACTTTGTAATGTTTACAGTTTGATGTCAGTTTTATTTCTGCTTACTTTCAGTTAAGTTTACCTCGCCTTTCTGAAATTCTCTTAGTGGTATCTGCACGACACAGAGTGTGGGGAGTTACGAGTATTGCTGTTGCTGCCTCCATTCGTATTGCTTTGATTATGAAAAGTTTTCCTTTACTTACTCGTAGATGCGATGATGTCGTCTCGTAGAATTGTTCTACTTTTCGATGAGTCAAGAGGATGTTACTACACCGGGGGTAGTTACCGTGCCAGGATATGACTTTTATTTTCTTTCTCAAATTTACTTACTTCCATACTCTCTAACTGAGTGACTTTGGCTGTAGTTGAAGCGTTAAGTGGAGATTTCTTTGTATAGCACTCGTGTAGATGCGCATTTAGGACGACAGTTATAGAGTGGAAGTAGGTCATGCGATTTGGTGCAGTTGAAACCGATTTCCTTATAGGAAATGTAAGTGAGTTGGCTATATATATATTTGACTTGGATGTAGGTTGACAAAAGTTCAACTCTATCAATCCATTAGTTTGTATCCCTATTGAAATTCGTTGAGTGGCTATCCCTTAGGGATGTCGCACTCGTCGGAAGTGCACATATGTATTTACATTTTATGACTCGTTTATTCAAGTCAAAGTCGATGTTTACCCCATTTAAATGTGTCTTCTCTAAGACCTTAGATGTATGTCAAATTAGGCGAAGTGGTTTCTGAGTTCATCTCATTGGATTGTTGGTCTGCCGAAATTTCACCCTTCGCTGTCAGTCATGGTCATGGCTCTAAGGAACGGCTTTCCTAAGATGTTATATACTTTATGACCATCTGTACAAATTTATGAAAATTGTTTCGCCTTGTACAAAGTTCAACGCATCAGTCATAGGTATTTAGAAATGGTGGAGCTCCTTTCAAAAATTATGTTGATTTTTGCCAGTCTTTCGTGTGTACAAAAATTTAATTTTTCAATCATCGACTTCCTACAAATTAGGACCGCTTTCTGAAGGTTTTGACAAAATTCCCACCTGTTTTCTTTTTGTAAACAAAAACCCATTCGTTTTGGGCTTTTTTACAAAATTGCATTCAAAATGTTTAAATTTAGTACTTTTTGACGACATTTTCACCCGCAGTCGAATATTCGAAATTTAGTACTTTTTACAGCTTTTACAAATTGTGCTCGTATTTCATTGTTTTATTGTATTCACACTCACTCAGGTTAATTTGTTGGACAATTTTCAGGCTTTTTTCCGAACTCTATAGGTACATTTTATCAGAAACATATTCCAACTAGTTACTTCAATTTTGCAAACTACCCAATTGTGTTAAAATGCTGACGAAATCTTAGACAATTTTACAAATTTTATGTAAGACCTATTCAAAAATGCTGGGGACAGTATTTAAATAAACAGAAGAAAAGTTTGGGTGACCCTTAAGTCATCCACATCCAAACAAGCGAAATAAGTTTGATAAGGCGAAAGTCCCCCTGCGAGTTATAGGAAAAATTAATATACCCATGGTAATAAGTCAGTAGTTAGTGGGTGGCACTATTGCCAGAAGAGTCTCAGGTTCAACCTTCAACTACCGAAAGAACACAAATCACATCTTCAAGCTTTTCCCGCCAACTCACACTTACATATGATAAGCATCCAACCGTATTACCCCTGGGTAGGGTTCTGGATTCAGTCGTAGAGATTCGGCATAAACATTGGCACTAAGCAAAAATAAAGGACAAATGTACCGACTGTCTTTCATCAAAAGTCATGAAGTCTGATCCTTATCACCAAGGCCGTGACCAGTGATGCTAACTGAAATCAGTGGACGAAATGAAAAGTTCCTCTCAGACTGGCTTCTTATCAGCCTGCAAATATTTGTGTTAAAGTGGTCTAAATTTGATATTTTGGGGTTGATCTTGAGCTTTGGTTTGAATCAAGTTTCCCTAATGGTAAACTCCCGGAAAACCCTAACTCAATTTTGAAATTGCCAAAAGGCTGAGAGAAAGGCTCTACATTGGAGTAGTGCACCTTCATATTGTGCCCAATATTCGACAAGGTACAAGAAGTAGGTACCCCATATTTTTTTTGTTTTTTATATGCTAAAATATCAAAAAATTTAAATATTTTTAAAAACTTAATTTTTTTTCTCACCTAACTTATATTTAAATAAATATTTAATAATTTATATTGATGCGCAATAAAGTAAATAAAATACTTTTCTTAATTTACACTTTCCAGTTCATCTAGATACATGTTGTGACTTATCAGTTATCATATTTTAACAACAAGAGCGACGGGCGATGTATCATATATGTACCTACATTTTAAAATGAATTTATATCTCTAAAATTCGACTATCAAATTAAAATTATACAGAATTATTATACTTGTAAAATATTAATGTTTTCTTTTGTCCTTTGTCTTTTTTCAGATTAATTTCTCAATGTTTTGCGAGCACACAGAATCTGCACGAAGTATGTATACTAAAATATTGAAATTTAAGAATTTTTTTAAGGAACCAGAGAAATCCGAATATTTTCAATAATGATTGTTCTAACTTCTGAGCTTGTTGTAGCAAGAACTCAAACTCTGTCTGTAGATTTTCTTTTATGGAATTTTGAATTAAAAGCTATTTTTTCCGAAGTAGTTTTTCTTTATTTTATCGAAAAACATTTAAACGACACTATCCCAAAAGGCAGTGGGATAGGTAATTTACGGGCAAATGCATTTCGCCCAAACTGTTTAATTTATTTGATATTTGAATTATATCCACAAATAATTAATCCTTTGAAACGTGACTAAAGCTTCGAATTACTACTAACTACTTATTCAAAAACTAAAAATTTTATTTGTAAGGCCTATAGTGATTCACTATAGTAAATATTGTTTTTCTTACAACTTGGTATGGCCTGTGAATAAGTTTTTGGTTTGTTGGACTACTAAGCAAGGGGTCCCAGGTTCGATCCCCGAAAAAAACCCATATTCCTTCTTAATTTTCGTACAAAATTCGGAACTCGAAAAAGTGGGTCGCAAAATTCTGCTCATCTGTTTTTCAATGTACCACCTCTCGCGGTCTGTTTGTCAATAGACCGCGAGAGGTGGTCCGATAGTTTCTTAATTCAGAAGTTTGGACTTGAAATAAAATTCTAGAACTCTTCTATTCGTCCCAAAAATGAAAAAAAAACTCACACAAAGCGAATGGTTTTTAGAACTCAGAAGCTAGGCCTAATGTCCCTCCGAACCCGTTGCGCCAACTATTTTGTTTATGGTATGATTTAATTTATTTTCACTTAAATATTCAATAGACATTCTTAACTAATTTGTGTAAAATATCGTCTTTCAAATGAGAACCAAGCCATCACATCAGCATTGGTTGAACCCAATCTCATGGCATGCAACGTCAAGCAACTGCCCACAGAATATTCTTATCGCAAATCTGAACTTTTCTCTTCTGATTTTGATGAGTTCTCCAGATTTTTTTCGGCCAAAATGTTGGGTTTGCTTTTACCCTCAAAATCACAGTAGGTACCCACGAACACAACGCATCGTAGGGCAATTCCTGATAACCCTTTAAAAAAAAACAATTGCAATTAAAAATCTAATAAAAAAGGACTTTCACAAATAAATTTTCCAACTCACACTCTCCCTTGGGTAGGTACGGTAAATAAAGTCCAAACTTTAAGTACTGATGTCCCGCATTGATAAACCACTTATCACTTGTCAAGCGGAAATTAAATATTCTTCAATCCCAAAACTAAATCCTTAAATATATCACAAGGAAACAAAAAAAAAACACACACACACACACAAAAAATCAGTCCTTTTTCTACTCGACACACAAAGGGTAGAAATTTCGTTTCGAAAAGGGACTCTAAGGAAACAACAAAATATTCTCATCTCCTCTGACATCCAACAGGTAAGCCCAGTAAAACTTGCAAAAACAACCTCCATCCGACCAAACTGTCGGACAGGGTGGAAAAAAAGCAGAATCGGGAAGCCCAATTTGAATCGCTAAAATGTGGGTCGAGTCCCATACCACCCAGTTCACATATGTGTGTTGCTAGAGAAGAAGAAAAAAAAAAAAAAAATACCGGTGTCGCCATCATGGCTGAGTGCAAAGCCAACTGGCTACGACAAGAACTAGACCCACTGCCGGCCAAACACCTTAAAACAAATTGAATCGAAAACTTTTGCCAATTTTTAGATAAAAATTCGCAACCTCTCCAGGTAAAAATATTATGAACTAGCGACCGACTACGACTCTGCGGATGGGTGGGTGGTTAAAATTTGTGTACAACAAACCCTCGTTGACAGTTATTATTATTTGAGTTTCCCTCTGAGTCGTTATTTCCTTTACCGAGGGTTCCGTCCTCGTTCCGCTTTAGTATGCACGGTGGCAGGATCGATATTTTATTTTTTCTCTCCCGCAGGCTGAACTGGACATGGCGTGTCCTGTTTTTTTTGTCGCTTCTCCTGCGCTTAGGCGATGAAATGAATTACATCGATGCAATCATGAAGAGGCGGGGCGGCTTCTTATAGATAGAAGCTAATCCGGAAATTGTTGAAATTAAAATGAACTGTCGGCGGCAGCTCGCTATATGGAGCCGGTGCCGGTTCCGGGTCCATTACGTATTCACGAAGGCAGTGGCAATAAATTTTAATAAACCATTTGAGCGCCCCCAGAGGGCAACGCAAAAGGAAGAAAAAGTGCGCGACACTCTCTAACGTTCACTGATTGGTTCGGGGAGTAAGTGGCTTATGGCGGAGTAGAGTATTTCATCACGCAGACTAGGGTAGCTCCGCACTCACTGACAAGTGGCTTTGGCCATGCCAATGAAGTAATTTACAGTCCGCGACGCAGATCTTTCAAGGACTACATGCGAGTCCCTACCAGAGGCGGGCATCAATATCAATCTAATTTCCCAACTACTACGTATTTGTGCACTCGTTGACAGACGGGCCGACCAAACGTGCTTGTCACGCTCAAACGGGTGCTGGGAGCGGTGGTGGTTGCCTGTGATTTCTCCCCCGGTAAACACAAAGTGACTGAAGCTTTCACCGACATACGGCCACGTATACGCTCCGCATGACATGGGCCAAGGAGAAATAAATTTCCATCCCTACTCCCTGGAGCTAATTTACCAGGCACAGGGATAAGACATATTACATTAAAAGATTTGCGCCCCACCCCACCCAGGGATGCAGGCATATACCTACCTACAGGAGGCTACCAAGAGAAGCAGTACGTGCTCGCAATTTCAATCGACATCAAATGTTGTTTGTCATTGTCATTTCGTTTGGCCTCCATTCAACGTCACCGTCGCCGTCACCATCGTCGTCACCATCGCTTCACCATCCTCGACGAACACCACGCAGAGAAGAATTGTTTTTGTTTAGTCCGAAATTGTTTTTCAACTTTTTCTCGCCCAAGAAAAAACAAAAAAAAAAGAAATAAAAAAAAAGAAGGAAAACAATTTACGGTTCACAGTTTTTTGTCTGCTTTTAATTTCCCAAAGAGAAACACGGCTATATACGGAATTGATTAAATTAAATATTATTTTGTGCGCTAAAAGAAAACTGTGTGACGAGCGGTTAGCCAGCGAAATGATTTGCATACAGCAGCTACCGCCTGCAGTAACGAACGGTGCCAGCAAAAAGTATCAATACGACACGGGTACGGGTCAGTGGATGTTCATGTTCGGTGTTGATTTTATTGTTTCCCACGAACAATTGACATGCACCTGCACATTATGTGGTGTTGATGTTGATATTGCGAGTTCCTTGTTGTTGTTTTTTTTTTTTTTAGTGTGGTATTGAATTTGACTTGGATAGGGCGGGTTGGAAAAATGGAGGGCTTGGGATTTGGGATTGTTTTGAGATCTGGTGTAATTTGCTTGAAGGGGAACACATGTTGGAATCGAATTTAAACAAACAAGAAACACCAACAGAGTTATATAAACGTCCAAGGACGAGGGATATGTATGTTGCCAGAAAGACGAATTGTAAGTTTCTGTGAAGTTTAACATCAAATATTTTATAATCGCCCGTTTGTCAGAATTTTAATGGCGATACGCATCGAGTTTGTAGGCGCAGTTGCTTAGTGGTTAGTGTGTTGGACTACTAAGCGAGGGGTTCAGGTTCGAATCCCGCAAAAACCCAGTTTCCAACTAAGGGTTTTTTCACTGCGCCACCTCTCGCGAACGTCTGACAAACATCCGAGAGTATAACTGTCATGAAAGAGCTTCTCAATTAGCCGTTTGGAATCGGCATAAAATTGTAGATCCCTTCCATTCGTTCCAAAAATGAAAACTCACACAAAACGAATGGTTGCGAGAAGCTAGGCCTAGGGTCCCTACGGGCCTATTGCGCCAAAAATTATACTACGCATCGAGTTTTAAAAAAATATTTTTGTTCTGATGCTGTTTTTAAACACCGCTCTCACAAAAAGCTGCCTCATAACTCGTCAACAACATTATATAGTCTGTAAATTGCAAAATGGTAGATTTAAATAAATAAACAACAGATACGTGCTTCTGCCGCATGGAAATATGACCCTTGAAGAGAGATCCTTGATTGTTCTGTATTAAAGAGGGTTTTGGAAAAAGGGATAGACGTGCAATGGATAGTTTTAGGTCAGCGACACGGGTCAGTTTTCTATATGCCAGCAGTGGTTGTAGAAACATGTTCGCCAATATCAAGACTGGCATTGTATAGGACGTCTTTATAAATACTTTCAGTCATACAAGAGCTACAAATAGTTGTCGCAATAGGTCGGTATAGGGGGCTTAGTTCTATTTTCTGAGAGTTTTATTTTTGGGCAATTGCAGTAGCTGTCCTTATTCAAAGGCAAGATGTCGGGGTAGACCTTTGTAGTCTAAGTATTTGATCGGGTGTATAATATAATACCAAATTACCGCATTCCTAAAGGGGTACCAACCTAAAGGTTGCCGGAATTCGGTTTCGATGTTCATTCAAAAGCGACAAAAGTCCTTCAGGTCTTGTGCTGAAGAAGTGGATTTGAAAAATGTTGTTTCAGTAGCGTAGAAATGAGGTCGATTAGATTAGAATAAACTTTATTGGAATTCAACTTACAAATGTACATTAACTAGTCTTTAAGGCGGTCTTTAAAAACCGTTGGTTGGTTTACAGAACAGTACCTATTTAAAAAGAATGATTCTAGACAATTCAAGAAAGGGGGTGATTGATAACAAAAGTAAGTCATACTATTTATTTTACATGAAAAACAAAAACAAAAATAATTGTGAACTAATTTGAACTCAAAAACTTTCTGTAAGAATTCAATTTCTGTAGCCCATAGCTAGTGGAATAAATTTGTAGAACTTCTCCCAGCCCACCACACCGTTTAGAATTTCTAAAACATCTTCAACTTCCAATTGGTTTCTTCCGAAAATGTTCTGACGAGTTTCTCTTATAGAATGGGGCATGACCCTATGAATTGCGCGATATTTTTTCTTTCGTGAGTGTCGCAGATTTTAAATTCTACAGGAAGATCCGGTCTTTGCGGTATAAAATTCAAAGCAAGTATTTCACCTCTGACTCTCAGAATCGTTGCAAGCATTTCGGTGGCATGCTTATCGTTTAAATAATTAAGATCACCCAGATCGAACTCCAATCTACTACAATATTCCCTATATTGGGATGCTTTGGCCTGAGTGACGAAGTCCTTCCGAAATTTTGAGTCCAATTTAGAGACCAGCAAATAAAGATGTTATTTCAAACTTATCAAGTCTTCTATATTTATATTTATATAATCACCCACAGAATTTAAAAGATTTTTCCAGGTTTTCACAAAGTTAGTTGGTTTGAAATTAGATATTTGAAGATCCTGTTGACTAAACGTGAGGGGTTCATTTGCAGTATCTTGAGAATGCAGTCAAAGTGGATTGTAAGAGAGTCAACAAACATAGGTGGCAGTCCCGTTTCAATGTGAAGCAGGTAATTTGGTGTAAGTAGTCGAGAAGAAACGGAGCGATTTTTCAACTTCCTTATACTCATTGTAGCCCCAAACTTGGGCCGAGTATATAATACAATTGATTTTGCAACTGCTTGAAACAGTTTGTATTTTGCTGAGAGGTGAATGGCTTTATTTGAAATCATTTTTTTCCAAGATACTCATGAGGCAGCCTTGGCCTTGGCCGGCCATGCCCGGGTATTTGAATTCCTTTACCACTGGTTACCTCTTGAACTTGATAGTACCACTTATCATTACTAGCGTATCTCCCATGTCGTCTTTTAAAAATCATTATGCTTGATTTACTGAGGTTGGCTGATAGGTTCCAAGTCTATCAGTATTTATCCAGTTTCACAATCGTTCCTTGCATTTGTTGGGGTGTCTTTGATAAAAGAACGCTGTCGTCAGCCTACAATAAACCCGGAATGTTTTCTTAAGCAATTGTCACTCCACTTCCAACGTGATTCACAAGATCGTCAAAAGAGGGCGAATAAGGTGAGTACCCTCACACCCTTGTTTGACACATTGTAGAACTAAATTCCTCTGATAAATGTTTTCCATCCCAAACACGAATCGAGTCTTTTGCATAAAGAGCTCGATACCAATTATTTTAGACGAAATTCTGAGGTGGCATAGAGATGGAGTATTCGAAGACACACCAAGATCGTTTATTACAAAAATTAGAGCAGAAGGGGACTTAGAACACAACCTTGTGGAATACCAGGGGGCTATAACTTTTAATATATTTTATTGCCATAGAAAAAAATATTAAGATCTATTGATGGAGCACCATCTTTGCATAAGATTAATTAAATTTTACTTCGGAATAGTGCGTTGGCTGTTTGCCAGATGAATGGCTATTAGAGTCACAAAGTGACTGAGAAAACATCCATTACAGACTTGCGATAATCACTTAAGCTATAGACGGTTCCTACACCAATTCAAAATATGTTCATCCAAAACACCAAACCGAAACAGCGAGTACCTCCTTGATCTTTGAATATATCTCGCGAAATGTTTACTTAAACACCGTATCTGCAGGCAATCATGAAATATTCTCACCTCATACCAGCGCAAGTCAATAAATATTTTTTATATTTACAAGCGGTATGAGTTTTTATGAATACCATTCCCGCGTCCCACCTAAACAAAAAAATTAAATCGTCCAGCCGCGCTGGGAGAGTTTTTTTCTCAAAAATTATTCCAGACAGAGAATTTCATTAACTGAATTTTACAGTCGAGAATTTAGGGAGCGCACCTCTCTCGACTCCCACCAACAGCAACAGCGGCAGTGGTTAGGGTAACTGTTTCTCCTGGTTACTACCGAGCTGAGCAGCGAGTTTATTCAACACGCTTTGGCTTCGTAGTACCTAAAACAGTAACAACAGCAACATCGTATCAAACTACCTTGTGGTTATTGCGATAGAATTTATGGTTTTGAATAAAATTAAATCGCACCAACCGCAGCATTCTGCATCCGTATTACTTACTCGCACATCCTTGCAGTGTTGTGCAAATTAAGCCATTTTACCGTCGACGATGGACCGCGACATTAAATTGTTGAATAGCGTCAAACGAAAATGGCCCCCAGTGACCACCCACGTGCAGTGTTAATGGTGAACGATTAAAACAGTGTGTACTCTGTGGGTGTGGGCTATCCCATCTCAGGATGGGGTGGAAATTTATTATACTCGCCATAGAACTTTTTTTAAAGAGTGTAAATTTTCATCCCCGCGTATCAACTTATATAGAGAAAGCATGTTTACGACTAATAACCGAGTCTGACGATGCCAAGCGAAATGAGAAGAAAAAAACAAAAAAAACAAAAAAAAAAAACTTCAAAACCTCCCGTTTAATGTGCAGGATTTTGTTTTCCTTTAAAACTCGTTCCGAAATATAAAGTTCTATCTATGGCATTGGCGGAGATGTGTTTTACGGAGATTTGGGTGCGGAAATAAAACCACACTCCAAGAGTACATTTCCGGTCTCATTTTCACAGTATTTCAGTTTTGCTGCGTTTTTATTATTTCGCTTTTATGGCTTCGTAAATTTGAACGGTTTCCATGCTAGTCCCTTTCATGTGAGTTTTAATTTCATTCGTTTCCTTAATGCGCTTGGTCAAATGAGGGAATAATTTCGTTATGAACTCGTCATTGTTTTTTATGCCATTTCATGGAAAACCCGCGCTTTTCAACTCGGCTAAGTAAAGAGAATGAAAAATTTAAAAAGAAAGATGTGGTGGAAAATAAAATCAGTCCTAGCAACCGGATTTCGGAAGAAAACGACGTCCGCAGGTGCAGCATAATGTGAGCACTACGAGATCTGTCCGCATTTCTTTCAAACTCGAACATAACTGACAAAAGTGACTGTGGAAAAGAAAATTTCATACTTTAATTGCGTAAATTTGAGGACTTATTTCCAGCAACCATGCCTAGTAGGCCGTCTTGGAAACTTTACCTACCTTGGGCGTTTTTCATGACGGATTTTCAGTTTACAACAATAAAAGAAGGCCTTTTGCCTTCTGCGATTTGACGAATTTTTGTACACAAATTGAGCCATTCAAACATAGATAGAGTTATTTGTGCGAAACAGAATTTCGATAGCCATTGAGAATATACTGGAAAATTTCGTTGACAAAATGATCAGGAAAGTCCTACATTTAAAAAAAGCAATTAATACTTCCTATCTAACCTAAAACGCAAGCCTAAATCTAGAGCAACAGCACACTTTTGCCAACCTCCATTAAAGGTGGAAACATTTTTATAACAGCCGTCGGACAATAGTCCTTTCAGTGAAAGTCTGCCTGTGGACCATAGGTAGAGATTTTGGTAGTATTTCTTACGCGCTTAGTGCACTGCTTTATAAAGAAAATGGGCCAGAACAATTTTTTACCAATGCCACTCCGCTACCACAATCAAAACCGCCCATAATAAGTTGCCAAGTAATTGCTATTTCATTTAAGTACTTATTCTACCATGCCACAAACTTTGACATATTTAACAGCCCCTTATAAACATCTTTGATATGTTTGTTGTCCCTAATCCCGCCACGCCTCATTTGTCCATCCCGCCCACATATCGCGAAGTGTTTTGGTAACGCTCTATGCACTATGAAGACACGCATTTTTTTTAGTAATGAGAGGTACCACGCCTCGTTGGTCAATACCGCCCATAATTTAAAAAAGTTCACCGTGCAGCTTAATTCCATTCTTGAACTAAATTTTTCAGCTACAGTTGCAACATCTTTCACGAAGCTTTATCATCTTTTTATGTACCAAAATTAGTGCCTGATTTATGCTGGGTGCCACGCCCTTTTTTCCTATTAGTACGGGTCATTGGCCTTTAGGAACTCACGCAGCCAAGCTTGGCATCCCCCACAATACCCACTGCCGTAGCTGTGCTGACACTAACAAGAGTGAAACGGTGTTCCATCTTTTTTGTGAGTGTCCGGCCCTAGCCAAAACCAGACGCAGTGCACTAGGTCATCCCTTTTTTAATGACCTTTCGGCCATCCAAAGCATCCACTTCCATAAGATTATCAAATTCCTCAACTCCACAGGCTGGTTTTGAGCTCCTTTAACTTCCTTTACCCCCTTTCATTTTAGGTTCCGTTAGTTGTGGTTTTAAAACGGCGCTCAATGCGCTACTTGTGTTTTTCCCTCGTCGGGAAATACAGCCACCTAAACCAACCAACCAGGAGAAGTGGTAGGAGAAAAAGAATGTGAAGTAAAAAGAAGAGGAATACAAAATACGAAAAGGGGGAACAAGGATTGACCAAACAATACCCTCGGCAATATGCCTAGTCAACCTGACTTGTGTGCTAAAAATTTGAGCTTTAAAAAAACCAATAAAGTAATAAGTGCGCCCTAGAAGACTTTCTCCAAAAGCTGCTTGGTGACTTACGGCGACGCCTTTAAGCTATAACGCATAATTCTCTGAGCATCATATATAGGTATTCGTTTTTGTTAGAAGCCTTTCCCTATTTGGTTTCATGAATTTTACATCGTGTCTTCGTCTTCGTCTGAATCCTATTCTTCGCCGCTTCAAGCAAAGCCTAACTAAACGTAAACAGCAACCCCTTGCTTAACCACAAGAATGATGATATTGTAATTTGGGACGCCCACCTATCTAATAAACCCTCTGGCAGAAAACGCAAATTCAACCATATACGTTCGTCCTCTTTTATTCATATTTCGGTTAAGAGCAAGGTCTGACTTCGACGATTTCATCGAAGTAAAAAACCAGTGGTAGGTACCCCCAAGGTGTTGTGTTCATTAAGGCTGTGCAACAGCGTTCTCTTCAATCAGGAGTAGACAGAGCACAATGAGCTTCGCCTCCAGGGACAAGCCGGATTGTTATTGTAACGAAAAATCAACCACCGACTCATTGGTCCCATGATTCCTCATGAATGCAATCAGATATGCGCGGAGTGACTGATATTTAAAATTAGCTTGGAAAAACGCTGCTACCGCCCAATTAAAAGTCACTTCAATCTGCAACTTTTCACAACCCTTTTGTTGAAAACGAAACAAATTTGCAATGAACTTCATTGCGCATTATGCATGCGAACATCTGTTATCCTAACCGCTTTGCAATGTTGCATTTTAAAGGATAAATGTTCAACCCAGAATTTAATTGCAATCTCTTACTTTGCTCGCCATAGTGTCTTCCTTAGCAGTACGAGTCGAGTACATATATTATACTCATGAAGGAAATACCACTCCGCAGCCAGCACACTCACACAGAACTAACTATACAACTTCCATCTGTATAGGGGTAAATGCGGTGCCAACCGAGGACCACTCCCTGAACTCGTAAAAATACTTCCCAACGGATATCAACAGCGCTTTTCCATTTCTACTCCTTCCACTGTCTCCTCGATCCCTCGATGTGATGGACGATTTTTTTTTTGTTCGCCTGTTTCTGGATTTTCATTTAAATTTAAAACTTTCTGCTCGACGAAAACCATCCGTGGCAAGTATGTGTGGCAACAAAAAAGGGACATTTTCAAATGGTTGAAGAGATTTACCGGATCAAACATTTAAAAGCAAATTCCCTCCTTGGAGTTCCAATTCCAAGTAACTAACCACAATCAACCTCTATACGCATCGTCCGCATATAGTGCTCCAGGCGAGGAATTGCATGGATCCCTATCCCAACCAATCCCAGCCAAACCCATTTTTGCAGATACACAGAGCCATAGCTTCATTGCGGCCACAAATGGAATTTTGATATTTGCACCCGGTTAGCTGGCGCGTGCAAAAAAACCAAAAAAAAAAACAGGATATTATCACATGTTCGCAGACCAGGATCCGACTAATGCCCAAGCCAACATAGCACATCTACAAACCGCGGAACGAACAATAAAAAGAAATAAATTTGTACCCAGTTATCCTATGCGCAACGGTGTGAACTATTATCGAACAATAAAAACAGCATCCGAACCGATTTGCCAAACCCATTTGTATTGACTGGGAATTGGGTGTTGGGGAATGATTGTGATTTTCCGCTTTTTTTTTTCCTAAGAAGCTTGGCGACTGTGGGGTAATCCGTTTAATTTTCAGTTTCCATTTGACAGGTATTGTTTTGAGGATTTCGCTGGTAATACAACAAGGGAGTACGTATATATACGTAGGTACTGTTCGAGTGCTTTGTATGGATTTGAGGGGATTTGGGTTGAAAGATTTGCGAGGTGCCTTCCGAAAAATAAACACTTATCCGGGGACAAAGGAACGCGTAGGCTAAGCTGGAGTAATCCAACAAGCTGTCGGGGAACATAAGGTTGCGCCTGGCTTAGGGAATCGCAAGCGATTTTCTGTGTTTTTTGACGCCCTTTAGTACACTCACACTTACATAGGGTAGGAGAAAGATCTGTTTCGAAAATGTTTGGGTTCTCTATGCCAAAAAATAAACACCAACACCAGCTAGTACTCGGGCTTCTATTGGTTTCAGCGAAAAAAAAGACTTCACAGTAATGTCGAACAACGATTGTGCACTGCGATAGTCATGACAGCTTTATTCGACCTCACTGGCGCTTTTTAGGAAATGCACGATGGGATTTGTTTTTGGAAACAATTGGCCTTACCAATACCGGTCCTTAGTCTTCACCTTAAATTTACTGAAGGTTTACAAAGCTGATGCATTGTGGTCCTGGTCACTTAAAATGTACCACAATAGCAGTTTCTAATTTAAGAGGTACCTACTAGGAGAACATGCGGGAATTCACTGACGCGAACTAGGCTTTAACTTGGAGAATACTTTATGAGAAAGGATTTTCAAAAACCGAAGTAACCGGTACGACAAAGAAAACGGAAATCCTTGCTTTGTTGTTTCTTCGCGGGAAAAATAATTCGCTGCATGCTTCAAAATTTTGCAAACTCATTATCGATGTATTTGTGCCGTAATAGTTACAATAATTTTGAGTGAACATTTTACCCAAAATAGTACGCGCCGACCATTCTTGCTGTAAACGCAAGTTTGTGAAGAAGGCTGGTAAGATTGGTCTGCGTGAAGTTGATATCCTCGAGTTCGAAAAAGCAGGGCAGTTCCAAAAGTTCGCTTAATGTACTGTTTGCGTTCTTTTGAAGGGTCAACCTGAAATTTTTTCGCTCAGACTCAGAATGAACCGACTAGACTGGGTGAAAAATAAAAGACAAAATTCGGCAACAACTAGTAATGCTCCCTACATAAACCTTTTCCATAACTCCGCTGCGTCGCGTCGTTAAAAACAAAGACGACATCGTCCAAGGGAAACAGAAGTACCTGGAAAAAAAGAAAAATTACGACCTTTCTTCTAGGTATCACTGGGAAACCAATTGTATCACTGGGGCTTTATATGTGAACCGACAGCTTGTTTGACTCCTAATTGGTGTTGGGTTGGGTTTTTTTTTCCAGAATCTGTTTCATAGAGTACAAAAAAGACCAAGATTCCGACTACTCGAATTTCTTATTGACTGAAATTAATGTTTTATCCAAAAGACAGTTAAAAATTTCAACCCAAATTTTTTTTTTTGGACAAGCAATAAGCTCATCGCAGGCATTTTCACAAGCCTGACGCTTAACACGTCAATTTATTGTTGTGGCTCTAAACACAGCTTCAATTTCAAGTTCTTCAGCCATTTCCTTCACGCAGTTAAAATGGTGCTTTTAAAGATTATATTTCTAACTATAATCTCCCAAAAATATGCAGCTTTTTTGTGCGACCTATCCCATAACGCCGCTACTGGATTGAAGGAAGATGAAAACATTTCTTCAGTAGTTATGCAATCGAAGTTAATGGTATTCAAAAGCGGAAAATACCCAACCAAGTTTGTCCTTATATTTTTCCAGTATACCTACATAAAACATTATCCTTTAAAAATTTTAATTTAATTTGTAATTTAATTTTAATAATTAATAAATGAATTACAAAAAAAAAATATTTAACCCTTCAATGCATGATTTTTTTTTTTGGTACGAAAAAAATATATTTGATGTAAATAAACGATCTAAACTCAAAAAAAAAAATATAAAAAAAAAATCCGGTTAACCGATTTTCCGGAAAATCGGATTTTCTATATGATGCATATCTGCAACGCCATGCATAAGCGGTATGTAATTCATAAAAAAAAACGTTGACGCAAAAAAAAATTTCTGTGAACTTATTTTTATTTTTTTAAATAAATAGCTAGCTTAAAAAACAAGAATTGAACAAATTGTGTAAACAAAACAATAAATAATAATTCATTTTATATGAAACTAACAGGAACATAAAAAATCACATAAATTTAATTGCGTGCTCATTGTATAGAATTCAGTTCGAGCTCTTTTGCAACTGTTACTTAATAATAATAATAATTTTTGGCGCAACAGGTCCGTAGGGACCCTAGGCCTAGCTTCTCGCAAACCATTCGTTTTTATGTGAGTTTTCATTTTTGGAACGAATGAAAGGGGTCTACAATTTTATGCCGATTCCAAACGGCTAATTGAGAAGCTCTTTCATGACAGTTATACTCTCGGATGTTTGTCAGACGTTCGCAACTGTTACTTATATTCGTTAAAAAAATGAATAAATATTAAAATGTAAGTAGTAGGGCTATGGGGATCCTGGCCCACGAAAATGACTCATCGTTCAAGGTCATCATTCAAGGTCAATATTCTAGGTTATGTATAGTGTGTGTGTTTTGGTTTCAAGGTCAATATTCAAGGCTATAATAGTGTATAGGTCAATATAAGGCTTTTATGCATGCGAGAAATCAAGGTCAAATACAACTTCCCTTCCCCTCCCACCTACACATTTTGATATCGATACTGTTCAAGGTCAACAGTAGAGTGTATGTATGCATATGAGGTCTCAATCATGAAGACAACTTCCCCTGCCCTCCCACCTACACATTTTGAAATCGGTACTGTTCAAGGTCAAGATAAGGCTTGTATGCATGCGAAAAATCAAGGTCAAAAGCTCCTAAATATTGATACTGCTTCTCATGCCCAACGACATAATAAACACACCCTAAATGCATGGTGTTGCAGATATGCATCATAGGCAAAATATGAAAAAAACATCTGTTCTTTGCAAAATTTTAAAATTATTTTTGCACATATATTAGGACGAACATGTAAAAAACAATAAAAAAAATACTTACGTGCATTAAAACACTTTATTATTTATATTTACATTAAATTAAACACACCCCTTCTATAGATTATGAGAGCACATGGTCTTGTGACTTCAAGCTCCATTTTATTGCGTTCATACACTTACCAACACATTTGTGAAAATAAAGTATCATCGCGGAACTAACTGGAAATGGAAAACCAAACAAATCGAAGAGATATCGGCTGCCACTCTCTTATGACAGCTTTTTTGAATGTATGATGCAGATATGCTACAGTATGCATTGAAGGGTTAAGTGCTGTTCGTCAAATCCACGAATGATTAGCTTAGCCTTCTAGGGTCGAGAAATCTCAAATATTAAAAATGCTGTCAAAATCGATAAAAAATATGTTGACTATGGTGCTGGGATTCTTTGGTTTTTTTTTTTTTTTTTTTGCAAATATTGGACTTACATCCACATCGGTAGAAGCCACATTTCGATGGCAAATGCAGGAGAAACTGATGAATCCATATAGTTATCTCGGCTTTTTATTAACAGAAATTGTTATATTTGTCGCTTTTGAAAAACACTTTCGTATACCTATCAAACCCTATTCATCTTCTTCAATCGAAAAGTCGTCTTCCTCTCTTTTCCATTTGCATGGACTATAGAAGCATCATGCAAATTATCCATTAGTGGGTAGTTGGTACCTCTACTCAGGACAGGACTTGTCCACCTTAGATATGGTATTATACTCCTAATGAATGCCTTCGGATCCATTGACAACTAGGAGTGTTGTAAGAAAACGTTCTTCAGTCGCCTACTTCCCTGCAATAAATAGAATAAAAAAAAAAACAATTCCTCCAAGCATCTTTAAAACAACCCCCAAACGCATTACGTGCTGACAGCTCCGTTACGGTTTCCACTCCAACTCACATCATCAATCAACTCCATTTCCCTATCTCTCACTACAAAGAACGTCACAATATATTCGATTTAGTTTGGCATAAGATACACTCACCGACATCAAGTGACATAGGACGGTATATCACTCTGTGACGTCTGTAGCAAGGTACCCTTCTGATGACTGATGTGGCTGGAATGTGACCAAATCCTCAATGATATTGTCTTTTTGCGACCACCATAAACCAAACCAGTATAAATGTGACTCCCATAGCAATCGTCATCGTCATGCCAAACAAATCCCGGACAATGGGATTGTTCTCATGAATTTCGGAATAAATTTCAAAGCTCACTCGCGCTTAAACGAACGACTCGGCATTATAGTTATAGTTCCTGAGTTGGAGTTCGTGTTCGACATACACAACACACATGTGTATGAGTTGGGATGTGCGTCGGCTTTCAAGAATCACAAAACCAGGATACACTCGCATATAAATACATTCGATTCAAAACGCACGCGACATCGTCGTCGTTGGCGTCGTCATACAATTGCAAAAGCAAACAAGACCTAGACTAGAGTCAGAGTCCCCAGCACATCATAACCAACGTGCAATTGTTATGATTTACAAATAAACTACATGCACGCACACACACGATACACATACGTATATTTATGTGGTGGTAGAAATAATGATAATATCCCCGAAATTCGATGCTTGGCTTGGATCCTCTTTGGGGTTTCGTGTCTCTCCCTAATTCGGGACGGGGGACAAAAAATACCCTACACTCACGGAAATACGAAAAACATTTCATTTGCGCCCGGGAGTGTATCGTGTATGTGCTGTGCGAATCCCGCAGTGAATCCATTCGCATATGGAATCGACATCACGCATCTCCGCTGAATTATTCATATCTATGCTCTTGCAACTACCTACTTTCACATACATAAGTTTGTATAGTGGATGGGATTATACGACTCGCGGGTGTATTCGATAGAAACATCGAGACGAATCTATTCAAGGCCCGATTATATCGATTTGAAATGAAAATGTATACCGTTAAGGCGGCAAATGTTATCACCGAGAAATGATATTAATGATATGTGCTGCCGTTTATCTTATCTGTGTGTATACGGTGCTGGTCGTCGAGGATTGCATAGATTTCTGCGCTCAATGTTCGGATATTTAATGCAATTAGATCGGAGCCCTTTTTTGGGGATTATTTGCTTTTCAAATGGCACCGTCGGATTAGCTACTGGGGGTAGGTTTTTGTTATGTTTTGGAGTGACTGATTTTAAAACAGCTTTCTTAGTGGGTTTGTCCATCATGTATGTGATGTCGTGACTAGAGATTTTATAAGACTCCGAAGCTTCTGAAAGAATGACACAAGGGCAGCGCGAGGAAGAGAGACATGTTCCCCATTAAACACCTTGGTGAATGAGCTTTCTAGAATAAGGCTGAGGTAACCAGGGCTTAAAAATAGAACCAGGGCTTACAAATAAAGCCAGGACTGCCCCGAAGAAATACCAAACTGTGGGGCGTTGTACATGTACATTCTATACCGAAGTTGGTGTTGTTTATTTTTTTAAGGCTGGATGCATAGTAGAATTTCCGAATGACTCTCTAGAGCTGCCTAACTTAACAAAAAATCGGACAAAGCTGCGTCAGACTACACACAGCTCTGTTGGAGAGCTGCTAGAACGTCGGCTAACAAAAATCGCATCGTTCTGATGCCCTACTCACTTAAACGATAGACCTCCACAACTAGCAACTTAATGGACAAATTTTATTAACTAAATCTAAAAATGAATTAATCAAAAATGTATTGAAAACTGAAGACAGTAAAAAACAGCCCGAAACAACTCTCAAAATAAAATAAAAAAAAAATACCGTAGAAATGTTCATCATCTCACGTGATCTGCCCCCTGAAAAAGCAGCGAACCGCAACTACGGTAACTGCAGATCTGGCGCACTGCTATATAGGGTTGCCAGATTGAAAATTACGAAAAGGGGGACAGCGTGAGTTTTTAAGGGGGACAAGTGTTCAAAAAGGGGGACAAACATTTTTCTTTTATTGTTGAACACCAGAGTAAAAAAAAATGTGTTTCATTAGATACCTATAGTAGGTACATATTTTATTTTATTTCTACATATTAGGCAAAAGCACCAAACGAAGTAAAGTAAAATTTGGTTTGAAAACAAAAACCGAAAAAGAGACAGATGACAGTACAAAACAAAAACTTACAGGAGAACAACTTAAGCACGTGAAGTTAGATGTTGTTCGTGAGTGGATGCATTCAGCTTTGAAAGTTTTGCTGCACTTCAAATGGATGTGTTCACAGAGAATCTTGTTAAAAATATTAAAGAGAGTATTTTCAAAATTTTCTATTAATTGTTTTCTTTAATTGAATTTTGACTTAATAATTGGGACAGTGGTTTGTATTAAGGGGGACAAGCAGAATTTTTGTATGAGAAAAGGGGACGTCTGGCATCGTTAGCTATATATACGTGATAAGCCTCTCATGGTGTTCTCTCCTCTTCGTCGATAGCTTTCAATTCCATTAGGACACTGGTCACAATGTGGAGAACATTGCTCCGTGTTTTCTCCGACTGTATGATATATGCATTTGGCATGATCTGTATTCTTCCTCAGTGCTCCAAGATTGTTATCCCCTTTTTTTATAAGGAAAAGCTATAATTTTCCTCTAAGTTCATTCCTCTTTTTCAAATTCTTCACTCAAAAAATCGGAAGTCATACTCAAGGTTCTGCGGGGGATAAGACCATGTGATCATCGTCCCTCAACCCTTATAGCGTAGTTCTGCAAAGGAACTGCACTTTCAAGCTTCCGTTTGACATATACATATTGCTGTTTGATCCGACTATCAAGACCGTGTATCTGTATGGATTCTCCTCAATTCGTGGGCAAGACCATCGCTAGGGCCACCATTTTTCTGTAGGACCAGTGTCGCGTCTTCTGAGAACATTGTAACTGGAAAGATGATCATCAAAGCACTAAGACTTTCGACAGCTTCGTCTTGCATTGGCTCGATGGAGATGCGTACAGATAGTAGACGTGATCGACACAAAAATTATTTGCGACTATTTCTGGGTTCAACGAAGTTTGACCTATATAGCCTAGATTTAGCTAAAAACTTGTTCTGAGAGCTGCTTTAGTTTTAAGTTCCAAGGCAGTCTCAACTTATAAAGATCGAATGCCCCAAAATATGCTAAGGTCTGCAGTTTTCAATTACGGAGGCGTTGACAGCTTCAAAATAGCTTTCTTCAGAATATTCCACGTAGGCCCATGAACCGACCTTTATGGAACGCCCGCTGTTAGGTTGTTGTTGCTGTTGGAGGTTAACTTTCTTTTAGTCACCAAAGCTAAGGGCTAGTTTTTCTGGTAATAAAACTCAAGATGTACGACCAAACCTCGAAACTTTAAGCACTCTCCATGTTAAAGCTGGATTTGAACAAAGTCATTCGAAACAATATAACCTGGCACTTTTGACAGCTTTAGCATTGAAAGTTGATAAAAGAACGTACTCAATACCTGTTGCCCGATTTGCCTAAAGTAGGCGGTAATTTACGAGTGGCCAAGTGGGTGTGGCAGCATAAAGTTCGGTTTAGTTGGGAGCTTAGAAGAAGAAATCATCGGAATCAACTTAAACTGCGAGAGAGACTTAAAAAATAATAATAAAAATGCTGACTTCAACCTACTGACTGACGGTCATAACATAACTCGTCGTGAAATGAAGATGCTTCAAATATAAGCTCACGTAGACTTTGAATCACCCTCGTGCCACCGGCAACAATTATTGATCCTAACACAGCCAAGCATCGTCCTCGTAAAAATGTTCGGTGTCAAGTTTCAATTCAACTTCCCAGACTTGCTGACTGTCAGTCCCAACAATCAACTTGTCGAAAACCTGCTCCAACTCTCTAGCAGTCACCAATAAGATTCCCCACCCCCCCCCCCCCCCCAAAAAAAAAACCGTGTAAATCAGCGTTCATCGTCTTGTTAAAAACAAAAGTTAATTCAACATCTGGCTTGCCTTCCAAATAAAACCGAAAACCATAACGCAAAATACCTTCCACAATTGCACCTCAAATTTCTTCGGAACAACTTTCTACTTCTGCTCCAGACGCCTCCGCAGTGAGGTCCCTGTTATTGTATCCTGGCTCTTTATTATTTGCCACCTCATGAGGGTGGAAAAATCGGATAAAATTTATTTCTGGCAAACGAAAAGACGAAGCGGTTCGTCCTCTCTTAGTTCGAGGATTATAAACTTTTCCGATATAAACTTGTCCCAGTTGGGTTTATTTTTCTTTTCGGCTTCTCCTACTTAGTGCATATGCTTAGGGCGGAGGTTTGTCTGTGTCTATACCTCGCAAGGATGATGGCTGAGCAAACTTCCAATATTTGGATTAGCTCGTTGCCTTTCGCCTTGCGTTTTCGTCCATATATAAATATATCCAGTTGGGAAGCGAAGAGATTTCACGCAACATCCTCGTGCAAAAGTGGAACGGCAACTTCTTCTTATCATTGAATAAGGAGCCCAATCTGGTGAAGGAGAAAACTTTACACGGATGAAGGGTGTTTAATAATTTTCTTCCTTGCGAGTACATGTGTTTGTGTATTTGCGAACTTTATATCCCTCACAGCGGTATTTTTGTTAATGAAAATTTTAAACGAAACTCTGTGCGAAAAGTGTAGAGCCTAAAAGTGGGCTTCCGGTGCGTTTACAGAGTTATTGGGGGCAGTTCTTGTTGAAAGTTGGTTAAACAGGAAGGTAGACTTTACTTGGGTTAAATATTTGTACAACTTTGAGCGTTTTTGCAGATTCAGATCTTTAATTCGGTCATCGATAGAGGACATGCAAGTGTATACGTGATGTCCTCATGAGACTCCTTGTTATTATATTGACACTTCAATAATCAATAATCACTTCGGATTAACTGACAGACAGTATTAATTTGTGATGATTGCGGCAATCGTACACAATCAGACACGCAACTGCTGCTGCCACCGATAGTCACTCTTCAACCTTGCCTTCAACCTTAGTTTTTGACTTTGTGTCCTCTAGGGGTGCTTTCTGTTGGCGGTTGGGTGTAATAGCTTCTGCAAGCCATTATCAACTGTTTTGACAGGCAAATGTAGTCAACACAATAATAATAAAACATCGTATATATATATGGATCCATGGGTATAGTCGTTGTATGTTGTTCCGATGACAGACAGGACTGTGATATGGAATGACATAGGGGAAAGTTCGTAAGAAGACGAAGTCTCGGGAAAGTTTTAAGAGGTCGCATAAATTGCAAATAGCCTCGTAAAAGTCGCGTTTGCGATATACATAATTTTATGACCGAATCAATGCATGTGGGGACCGGTGTGGGTGTGTGTTTTTTTTAGTTCATAATCGCGTATTAAAATGTTGACGGAGCTAAAGCGGATAGAAGTTTGTTGTTGATGGCGCACTGAAGTATGGGTTTTATGGCTTTTTAGGCATGCGAACTTTGCTCGAAAGGTGCTTACATGTTGCCAATACTGGAAGCCGAATCCGGGTCACAAGTTACGAGTTGTGTAGTCTCTTGTAAAATAAGGAACGGAGCCTACGCAAATTGCTGACTATTATCCAAATTGTTGTTTGTACCTACTGTTATTGGCGTCTGTCTGTGATGAATACTTAATACTGATGAAGATGTAGGTAGTTTATTTTCTGCTGTGTATTGCCGTGGGAACCGATTTAATTTTTTTATAAATGCGACCACGCAAACAAGTGTAAGGGATGTTTTTTTAAAGGTTCGTTTTTCAAATTGGAAACATATTTTCCATGGGAAATCGATGCAATGCAAGGCTTCAAGTGCTGAGAAGATTAGTTGTGCATAGGGCTGGTTAGTTACCCAATAGGTCACTTTCCGGTTATTTTGCGGTTTTAATATTACCTGTTTGTTGAAGCAATTGATGGTGGTCAAAGTTTGCAATATTTGAGACAACCTTCTCTACAAGTGAAATACATAAATGTGAATTTGGCACGTTTTAGGACGCATGGCGGAAAACTCGCGAAAAAAGAGCTGCGACTCTAAAGAAATTTTCAAATGTCAATATTTGCAGCTTTATAGAGGCGTTGGGACTGTTTTAGAATTTCGTTGAGGGTGCCAAATATCTCCTTATAAATGATTCTAATTGCTTTATTTGAAATGCCCCAAATTTTCTCATAAACACATTTCATTGGATCGTCTTAAGTATTTTTCTGAACGTAAAGTATAACGCCTCTCATCGCAAATCCAGCGTACCTACTTTGTTAGAGGGTGCCAGTGTACAAAGAGTAGGTTCATATAAATGTATCAATTTGTTCAATATCTAAACCGCTGTTTACGATTTTTTTCAAAGTTGAGTTTTTTTTAAGTTCCTAAGCTTAAAAAAATAATTTAAATCAAATAAAAATTCAGCTTCTTCTTGTTTTTCAACTAACAAATACCTATAAACAAAAAAAAATAAATAAAATTGAAGAAAAGAAATTTTAAAAAAAATTCGAAACATTGAAATTAGAAGCTTAAACAAAAAAAAAAAAAAAAATACTTAAATTAGATTAAAAAAAAAAAACAAAAAGAAAAGAAAGAGTTGTAGTTTTTCAAAATCTTGCAAATTATACAAAAAATGGTTTTGAAAAATGTTGGAACGATTTGACATTCTTGTATATTTTGGAAAAGCAGAACTTTGTAAACGGAGTTCTTATCCTTCCAGAATTTCGACCATACTCCTCAAAATCACTCCGCAGCATGATTGCAATTGTTAACTTACCAATTCAACTGTCAGTAAAGCATCCCGTATACAAAAAAACATGCAAGTGCATTTGCCTAAATTTTCCATATAATACTAAAAAAAGTTTTGAAAAATGTTAGAAAGGTCTGAAATATTTTAAATCATTTGAACGCTTTTGTTGAATAATTTTTTTTTAGTCTTGGAACCCAGAATTGTGTAAACTAGTTTTTATCCTTTCATAATTTCGACCCCAACCCTTCAAAAACATCATGCAGCATGATTGGAATTGTTAACTTACCAATTCAATTGACGAAACTTGTTAGAAAGGTCTGAAAAAGTTGAAATTTTTGAAAGCTATTGTTGAATATTTTTTCCTGAGTCTTTTTTTGTAGCACGGAAAGTGCCACTCCGACTTTCTCATTACTTCCCCCATTGTGTAAAATGCTTCCATCATGGGGCAATATATGTAGATTTCAAAAAATTCTAAATTGAAGCTGTCATAAATGTCAAGATACACTATAACATTGTTATATAGGATATGTCACTCCCCTTTATCCGATTTGAACAAATTTCATAAGAACATCGTACGGCAAATTCCCGTCGACTTTCCACATTCTGCAATACTTTCATAAAATTTCAGTAAGCGTCACAGACCTGACCTTGCGAGCCCCACTAACTTAGGTAGGTCTAGGTACCTACGTGAGCTTTTTTTTTTTGTTTAACTTTCACTGGGTCGTTTTCTGTTTTCAATTCAGAGGATAGTTTTTGATTTTGAGCTCGAAACTGCCTCCCCTTCTTTCGTTGTCATAGGACTTTGTGCTGTGTTCCCATCCAAGTAATCATAAACAATCGTCATTTCCAAAGGTTTGCGACCACGATGTGACTACAAGAGACCTAAGAAAAATCCTTAAAATATTCGGTTCAAGTATAGAATAGAAGTACCTAGGTATCTTTTCTGTCGTAGAAAGCAGGATAAAAACTCAGGGCTTTTGAAACGCATACACATCTTGATTCTATGATGACTTTGACACAAATATTTCAAAAAGTATGTTACTCAATCATGTTCGAATGTCAGGGTACTACAATTACATGTGTAACAAGGAGCCTATTGATAAAATGAGCTTTAAACTCTGTATAGGAAAAAATGCCTCATGAAGCGTGATTATATCGTATCTCTCACCTCACAACATTCGGTCTCACTAAACCTTATGACAACCACCTTTTAGACAATGTCCCCTGTCCTCTCTGATTTTTTGAACACACAGAACTTGCTGATTTTTCATAAATATCCTTCAATACACTTCGCATAGTTTTCCAACAAACGGACTCTCTCGATGAATAGGTACCCAATTTGTCAACTCTCCGTTAGGCTTAGTGACAGCCATCAAAGGGCCTCTCCCAAAGATAGTCGCAACAATTTCTTAAAAGATTAAGAACAGTCAAAGTTATTCCAAACTTATCCATATTCTCTTTCGAATATTATAAAATTTCGTCTTGAATCCTTGCAAACGTTTATGCATAGCCTACGTGACCAATAGCTCAGCATATACGATACTAGGACACTTACTTGCCTCCACTAATATTCTGGAACGACGGTTGGGCGTGCAGGTGCCGCCTCTAAACATAAACATCTCCAACCGTTATATACCTCTCTGTTTTCGACTTAAACTTAATGGCATCTCGTCTATTATTTCGGAAAAAGAAATCACATTACCGGAGCCCGCTGTGAATACCCAATTTCATTTTTATATCTGCAAACGAACCTTATTTACAGCCACAATTATCGTTGTCCAATTCTGGGTTGATGATTACAGTCCACTCCGCTGGAAACGCTGATGATGGCAATTTTGCTTTCTCCACATGATCAGTCGAAAAATGTGAAATGAAGAGTGTCCATCACAGACGTCGAGATGAAAATTAAATTCCCGAAAATAACCCTGGCAAATAGCGTTTTAAATGGCTCAAGGCAAGGATACACACGTCTGGTCGTTCACACCCCACACATGGAGAAGTTGTCTCTGTGACATTTGTTTGTCCGCAGCCAAAAACAAACATTGATTAAAAATAATGGAAACAAATTGCCAATGGAGTCGCGCATTGCTTCCATCTCGAATAAGGACACACTCTGTGTGTGTATATCGTTGAAAGGTCCTATCCATACGCACATGTACTTCCTACGTCAAGAACAGTCAAAGTTATTCTATTATTGTGACAAGTTAATATATATTTAAGCGTCTGAAAAAAAAGCATTTCATAATATTTTCAAATTCCTTGTTGGTCCTTCTGGTATACCGAGTTGTGTTTTTCCCCCCCAAAATAAAGAAAGAAACGTTCGTCTTTGCGAATGAGATAAGGAGATTTTCAAATGGGATTAAAATAATTCCGAACGATGTATCTATACACCGAGTTGGTGCGTGAGGACTTTGGTTTCGTTTTTTTTTTTTTTTTTTTTTTTGTTGTTAGTCGATTCCTTTTGTATCTACAGAGAGAAAAGAAATAAAAATAAAATTACCAGAGAACTATCGTTAAGCTAGAGTTGTCATCAGCAAGTCGTTTGCCATAATATTTGATTTGGAAATTGGTGCCAGATGAGATCGGTATGCACATAAGCTTACTGTCAGCTCTTCGGTCTCGTGCTGACGCAGACATGTACTAGTGTATGTACATATTTGAGGCAGTAATCTCCAATTCAAGCAAAGCAGTTACAACATACCAACCTACCGTTGGTGGTATCATTTCAAGGAGCTATAGAGCTCAAGGAGCTTTTCTGTTGAAATGATATTTCAATCTGTATTCTCATCTATAATTGGATCTACGATTTTAAAATTTTTATTTCATATTTTGTGGCTTGTAAACAAGATTTCGTTCAGGCTGACTTTAATTTAATTTATGTGGATGGTACTTTTTGTTTTTTCTCTTTTTTCGGCCTGCAGGTCATTTTGTTTGATTTTATTTTTATTGCAGTAAGAGAGATAGAGAGAAAAAAACGGAGAATGAAGGATGATGATCTGGATCGATGATGAAGTGGATATAAAGGGGGCTTGATATATTATTCCACTTGTATAATATTTTGTTGAATGAGGGAAAATGTCTGCAAATCATTGAAACGTTATGTAAGAAAGTTTCCCCTTACAAACGGAGACCCTAAACTGAAACCTTCAAATAGACGTCTGGAATTTTACTTCATGAGAAGTTATTGTTTTAAAAGGTTAATTTTGTTTCGATGTACTGCGGGTGCATTTATGTATATGGAGGTAAAAATTTTACGAACAACTTGTAAGAAAACAATGCACGCGTGAATTTACATTCTGAAATTAAGCTTTTATTTAGTTCAGATTTCATTGAAATAGGTCTTGAAATACCGCCGTAATCGGAACGACAAGAAATGTGTAGAATATTCATATAATGGTGTCGATCACACAAGCACTTCCTTTAAGGTAAATTTACTTCCATCTCTGGCTCGAGATTTTACATTCTAAAGAGATAGTGATCCAGCTAAGACGATCTTCAAACTTAAGATCAATGGTTGGAGACAACAACGAAGATTGAACCTCTGTTTAAAAGGCCAGGTTGCTCTGGTACGAAGGCTTTGTTTTACAGGTTGTGCTGTCAAAAGTTGTAGTCATCTGAAATCAGACAGGCAATCTTAAGAGTATACCTAACCTATCAACACCAGATAGATCGAGACAATCTTGCTTACAAATCCCTAATTAGGAAGAGCGAATAGTCGGTATTTTGTGAGTGGTGAAACCAAGCTATCATTCTATATCATAGTTTTCTCCGACATGGGTCCGAAATGACGTCAAAAATTTCATTAAAAAAAAAAGAAAAACACAACTCCTGACCGATATCTTCACACTTGTTGTCGGAAGTTGTTACTATCCGATGGAGCACTCAGACACAACTATACTGGTCCATTGTACTACCAAACAAGAAGAAGATCTAAGAGAATTATAGTAGTTGTTAGCACAAAAACAACAATTAATTTAAAGTGCAGTTAGTTATTCTTTGTTAAAAAAATATGACATTTTGACAATTGATAACAATATTTACATAAAATAAAGGGATATTTATATGCATCCATTAATTGTACCCATTTAGTTGTTGTATTTACTTAATGTTAAGGAACACATCTAAAACGAATGTACCTACTAAAATTTTAAAATTTGAATTAAACAAATATTTTACTGTGGAAAGAGATATGTACTTAAAGCCGATCCTTATCGTAATTTTTTGTTGTCTATGCAATTTCAACATTTTTAAACTAATAACCGTCGTTTATTATAGTTGTTGGCACCAGCAAAAGTTTAGTTCTTGGCAATGCCGATAACTGTGGTCCCATATGAAGAAGTTTTAGCCAATCCCTGTCAATAATTGAATGATTTGATTTGCTGATATATGCTATGATTTGAAACATTTATTTGCACTCTTCCTAATTAATACAATTGTAGACAATTTTAATATTTAAAGCTTAATTCATAACATTTTATATGTAGCAATTTGAAACAGCTTAAGTTTTTATACATTTTAAACATTATTTTGACAATTTCAGAAAAAATCTAGCACCTAGTACAAAAGTGGAAATCCTTTCAAATATTTCGCGAAATTGTACGTTAAAAAAATCACTGATAGGTGTTATAAGTATCGACTGAAGAGAGCAGAAAAGAAAATATTAAAATTTTTTGTATGTTTGGAATTTTGAATTGTTATTATGTTTTTTTGTGTAAAAAGTAACTGAAAGTGATAAAATCGCAATTTCAATAGAAACCATGTACCATAAAAGACTAGGTTCTTTTTCTTAATTTCCTTTCTAAATAAATTGAAAAAAATGGACAGGGAGGTGTCAAATACGGTTTCAAAATAAAAAGAGTGTCACCTACTGTATCCGTAACGCAAACTCATTTTATTATTAAAAATAAATTCGGAGTACTCGTGCCATTCAACTACATATTTTTTCCATAAAGTGCATAAGCTGTGTTATAGTTCTATTTTGTTATTATTTTGAATACAAATTATTTATTATTATTATTATCCTATTTTTATTATTTATTATAAGGTAAATGCAAATTACAGTGTAATATAATTAAAGAGCTTAGCTGCGGAGACTATTGGCTCTAAAAATCATTTAAGTTTTATTTATTTATTTATTTATTTATTTATCTACAAGCTAAGGCTAACAGATTTTAGAAATAATATTGTAGAAATATATTAAATAATAGATAACAAAAAAACAAATAACAAAAATAAATTACAATAAAAGAAAAAAATCGTTAAAAAGTAAATATTAATACAAGTTTAGTTTTGAACAAATCTCTTGTCCAGCTTAATTCAATATTTTGGCAAACTTCATTGAAATGTCTTATACATCTGCAGATAGGTTCGTTACTACCATAGTTTGTTCTGTGGTATTTCTCAAAAAGCAAAACCTTGGAACGTAAAACTCTTGATGGTGCATAAAGTGGTATTTTGGAGAGTAAGGAAGGGCATCTAAGGTGATAAGTCAAAATATCCCTCACAAACGTTACATCATGCATACATCTTCTGGATTCCAGTGATTTAATTCCCAGAAATAAACAACGCGACTTATATTCCGGGATAAAAGTCCATTTCATTTTATAAAATACAAATTTTGAGAAACGTCTCTGGACTTTTACAATACGTCCAGAAAAAGTCTTCAAGGCTGGGTTCCAGATAATATCCGCATATTCGAGTAACGATCTAACTAGAGATATGTACAAAGAAAGCAAAGCTTGTGGGTCACAAAAATCAATACAATTTCGCTTAATGAAACCAACAAGTAAATTAGCTCTTACAATCATATAGTCAATATGACTTTTAAAAGAGAAAGTTGAATCAAGCATTATACCAAGGTCCTTAATTTTTTCTACACGCGAGAGTGGGTCTGAATCAATTTGGTAAACGAAGTTTATGTGCGTATGAATCTTATAGAATGAGATAACATTACATTTTTTTATGTTTAATTTTAAACAATTTAAATTACACCATTCTGAAATGCGATCAATATCTAATTGTAGTTGGCGGCAATCATCAACACTATTAATTTTAAGAAATAATTTCAGATCATCAGCATAAAGAAGGCAATGCGAATATTTTATAAAAGATGTTATATCATTTATAAAAATATTGAAAAGAAGGGGACCCAAATGACTTCCCTGAGGAACACCAGAAATACAATTAATAGATTTCGAATAAGAATTATTGATAACAATTTTTTGTGATCTACCTGTTAAATAAGATGACATCCAACGTAGAAATGTTGAGTGGAAACCAAATAATTTGAGTTTTCGCAGTAAGCTAAAATGGTTAACCGAATCAAAAGCTTTGCTGAAATCGGTGTAAATTGCATCAATTTGACTTTTTCCCTCAATATTTTCGATAACATACGATGAAAAAAGGGCCATGTTTGTTGTTGTAGAACGCCCAGAGATAAAACCATGTTGTAATTCAGATATGGATTCGCGGGTTAAAAACTCTAATTTTGTTTTCACAATGCTTTCGAATAATTTTGGAATTGATGATAGTTTAGAGATCCCTCTGTAATTTTCTATTAAGTTCTTGGAGCCAGATTTATGAATTGGAATAAGATATGAAGTTTTCCATTCGTTGAAAGATACCATCGGTGAGCGATTTATTGAAAATGCAGAGCAAAGGAAAGCATAGTGTATTGGCACAGTTCTTTAGAAATAAAGCTGGTATTCCATCCGCACCAGGTTTATTTTTAGGCTTCAGTTACTGGAGTTCTAAGAGAACTTCATCAATACTTAGGTGTAACGCGCCAATATCAACCTTACTTGGTATATTGGGCAAATATGACTTGTTTAAGTTATTAGGATCAGAATATACGGATTGGAAAAAATCCGCAAATAGATCCAGAATCGAGGTAATATTCGAAGCATCTGAATTCTTATATGACATATTTTTTTGGATACCCAGAAGACTTTCTCTTAGTATTAACAAATGACCAAAATGAGCTACTATTGGACTTGATATTACTTTCAATACGCATAATATAACACCTATGAAGGAATTTATTAAGGATATAAAAATCTTTTCGCAATTTGCTAAATTTAGCATAGTCTAACTCATTATTAGTATTCTTATATTTATTAAAAGCTTTACGTTTCATTTAAGATTTTTAAGATTTGTTAAATGATCATTGTACCACGGGATCTTTGGTAGTTTCTTCGATTTTGACGCTAGAGAAAGAGGAACAAATTTGGAAAAACTTTCAAATATAATTGATGTAAATCTCAAGTACATTTGTTCAAGATTTAAATTTAAAAATTCATGAGACCAATTGAACGATTCAAGAAAACTGTTTAGTTCAATGAAGTTAGCCTTATTAAAGTTATACGATTTTAATGATTTGTTAGATTCATAAGACGAATAAATATATAATTCAATTTCAGCAAATAATTCTTTGTGGTGAATAGATTCGTTTAAGAGTGAAAAGGGAACTGTTGTGACTTTAGAATTAAGATACTCACTACATACAAAGATTAAATCTAATATATTATTTAAAGCATTTGGAATTCTATTTATTTGATTCAGATTAAGTGAATGAAGAGAATCTATGAAATAATATTCAAAATCTTTAATCATATTAGAAGCTACCAACATGTTATCACTAGCTGACCAGTTCCATATAATATTTGACAAGTTAAAATCTCCAAAACAACATACTGTATCGAATTCAGAGCAAGTACTATTAATAGCATCAATATTCAAAAAGTGTTTTTCATAAACTTCAAAAATACTTCTAGGTGGAATATAGCTTATGATAAAAAATAAAAAAAACATTTTGTGTAGAAAATAAGGTTATAGAAATACATAATTGCTCAACGTCCAAGTTAGGTAAAGCAACTTCCATACAGCATAGCTTTGTACTAACGACAATCACGATTCCCCCTCCACGTTCAGAGATAGAGTTACATCTGTCGCGTCGATATACGACAAAATGCCGAGAATCAAAAAGTTCAGACGAAGGAATATCAGGGTATAACCAAGTTTCGACGATAATGATTAAATCGTAATCAAGATGACTAGAGTTGTTAAACAGTTAAGATATTTTCGTCCGAATTCCACTTGCATTGTGAAAGTATACCTTGAGCGATGAATTATGATGTTGATTAGGCTGATTGTTTTGGCGAATAGATTGATTAAAAGAACTAGAGGGTAACACAGATCCCTCTAACCCTCTAAGTTTTTTGGCTTGAACACAAACGGACGTATTTTTACCCCACTTGGCCAAAAAGTATCAACGTAGATATTCTTAGCGCATTCCACAGAGACGCCAATTTTAAAATTAATGAATCTCAAGCTACTATCGGATTCTTGGTGTTTAAGAAGCTTATAACATTGTCTATTCCTTAAAAAGTGTAATAAAAATAGTTTTTTGTGTTTGCTTCTTTCATAAAATCAGGGTTCGTTATTTTGTTTTATTGTTCATTAAATAATATTCTCGTTAAAAAAATCTACCAGTACAATTCGATGCAAATGTGTTTCACCTCTCAATATGCATTGCAGAAAGTCCATTTCTCATCACTGGTTACTATGTCCTGAAAAGCGTAAGGTTTTGGCATTTTTTTCTCTGAATTGCCCGCCACTATACAGTAGAACGGCAGCGTTAAAGACCTCGAGGCCAAGCCTTCTTAGAAATGGCGGGAAATTGTTGGCCCAATAAGTTCATTTGTGTGGGTTTTACTTTTGGGACCAAGGCAAGGAATCATATATTTCTTGTCGTCTGTATCAGAACAGTGGAAACCTGATAACGCACGTTCGTTCGAAAGGATTCTAGTCACCTTCGTTGCTCTAGTCAAAGGTCAAGCCTGCCACTAATTATCTGTTAAGGCTTTATGGGCGTCTCGGCATTTGTTTTAATCACCAGTTTTTGACAATTCCATCGCATTGGGAACTTCCATTCTGCCAGGCGGCTTATATGATGGTCGGTGTGCTAGGATTTCGTTTTCCACCTTTCCCTGAATTGCTCTGAAAGCAAATCCTCACAATCATGTCAAACATGTACAGGTACACGTCACTGCCTAATGCATATCTTAATCTCAAGGAACTCCTTTTTTACTGGAATCACCCGACAGTATAAATTCGTATCGAAAACTTTCAACACAGGTTCTAGAAATATCACCTCACATGTCACATCCCTCGCCTTTTATACTCTCGTACATGGCAGTTGGAGCTGTATATTTACGCAACGCATTCAATTAATCAGCGTCTTCCAGAACTGCTGACTCATTTGTGCTTCTTCCCGGGGGAGAACGCTTATCTTACATCACCAATTAACAACACAACTCTGATATTTTCCACATAACAAACATTCAATCTTGCTCAAAGAGTTTCACTTTCATTCACCCCTTCTATGGTCGCACACAGAAATTTCATTTCACTACGGCCGGCACAACCCCATAGCATTGCACTACATGCACTATGCAGCCAACCAGGAAGTGTCGCCAAGACGACAGCGTCTTAGCGCGGAAGTGGTAAAACTTTTATGCTTAGCAATGGTCATCATCATAAATCATTCAGCGGCAGCTATAGAGATCGAGAAGGATTTTCATCTTATGTCTCCGTGTCACCGTCCTTCTCCGTGGAGATGTCCTTTCGGTTTATAGAACTTTTCTGCTACACAGTAAGAAAATGAAGAAATATGATTGGAGGGAACTCCCAGTGCGGATGGGCAAATGGTGTAAGGATGGAAGAGAAACGAAAACAAAACTTCAACGGACTCCTTAATTAATTGACTAACAAGTAAATATACAAAGTTATATAAATATAGGTATATATACTGTGCGCACAATCGTTGGGTATGCTGTTGATTAATTAATTCGTTAAAAAGTACTTGGTATATTTTTCTGATTTGTCGTCTTCCTCTGTCCGATACTGGGTTTGGAGTTTTCTTTTGATTTTGTGATATTTTCTCCCTTTTGACATTTTTCTCTGTGTTCTCATTTATTGAATTCCACTCGTACTTTATTGGCTTGTTTTCTTCTTTTGCAGATCGACGAATGATTTCGCATCCAGATACGGATTAATTAAGGAATTGTGTCCTGGTCTCCAGTGGAAGCTATACTTGTATAGAGTGTGCGTGTGATTGAATAAACTGATTGATTCTCTTTTCTATTCGTTTAATTGGATATCTATACATATATTTTGAATGTTATGATGGTGGTAGTTGGCTGAATCTATTTACGTGAATTCGTGCGCTAAGGGAACTCCTTATTTAAGGTCCATTTTCATGTATTTCTTTTATTTTTCAAAAATATTTCTCTATGGAAAGATGAACATTATTATGGTTGAAAATTGTTGCTGCCCTTTAAAAGGGCGGGTCAATGAATCTGAGCATCCTGTTTCAAAACTAGTCAAGGATAGGGATATCTGTCAAGGATAGGGATATCTGTTTAAGATTTTAACAACATTCATAACTTCTTCACAGAAGTGCGTTGTGGAATGGTACATGACACGCACGTGAGCACACCGAATACAATTGACCATGTGAGAAACTTGGGAGTATAAGATGCCACAAATATCAAGGAATTGTCCTTGCAAAAGAGTCACCTATGGGGTCCAAAACTATCCTATCTTTCAAGCTGGAACAAATCATGCAGAATTGGTTGAGTGGCCTCGGAGATCGACAAGGGCGCGAATTATCGGATACATAGGTATCCGATCCTTTTAGACTGTCTAAACCTGAAATACCTAGAGCAATACGAACAAAACATGAGAATTGGCACAGCAGGGATCAAGTTACGACGTCATCGAGCTCCACTTCTAAAGAATTATAATTAAATTACAATATAGAAGATTATAGCAGATAATTGAATTGAATAATTGAATTGAGCCACTTATTGAGAATTGCCCCACTTTTCTTTTTCCCTAAACCATCCCTGATTCAAGACGAACGAAATCATTCACATCGGACGAAGCGTTCTGGAGCTTTTACTCGACAAACGCAAAGCAATTGATTTTTATACAAATAGATACACAATTGGAAAAAGAGCAAATTCAACAACAAACACTTATGAGTATCGCGCTAATGCCGTTGAGCTGTATATACGAATTGTTAATGTGTGGAAAAAGCCCAAAATGTACTTTAAATCATGTGTTTTTTCGCGCACGCACATCACACACATACGTTTTCCGATTTCAACCAAACTCAACAAATACCATATATACCCAAATACCAAGGCTGTGTGAAAGTTTAGTAAAAATCGGTAAATGCCTTCAGGCGTGAATCGGCGGCAGACGAACACAATTTTAAGGCTCAATTTTTATATAACAAAAAATACATATAGATATAGATAGATAGATGTTGGTAAAATAAAAATCAGGTGCAATTCTCGAGTCTAGCTAGATAAACAAACAGCACAGAAAACAGAATAATATATTTAAATTACCTACAATCATATTTAAGGTTTCAAGTCGGCGAAACGAGTAATAAGCGATAAGATCAAATGAAGAATTACCCCTTCGCTCCACAATCACTGCTCCTGCTTCTAGATACAAGGTATCAAGGCAAGGCTTCTGACGAAGACATAAGCAGGCGTTGGGTAAGATTAGATATGGTAGATGATCTGCTTCCATGTCCGTAGTTCGGTTGCCACATTGGTCATTTGTGACCAAATTTGGTCATTACTTTTTTTCTTGGTCACATGGTAATTTTTCATTCCAATTGGTAATTTTTTTTTAACGAAATTAAATGACTTAAATTATTTTGTTAGGCAACCGTGGTCCCTACATGAGCGTTTGATTTAACTTTATCTATATTCTATGTTGCAGCCTGCCGTATTCCTGTACTCCAAACACAATAGAGATCTGGGTTTTAGTGGTCACGCCTTTTCCGTTGTCATGCTCAGTCCATGGTCCTGGAACAGTAGAATGATTCAGTCTGAAATATAGTTCAAGCCTTGAGTTTTGGTCCAATGTGACATGCCTCTCACAAAACATCTGGGACTATACGACCACTGTCCTGGAAGTGTTTCTCTCTGATGCCATTAAGCTATCTCTCTGCTCATGGTTGCAATTAGTCTTTTCAATCTGGCCCAGAGTTTAAATTATTGCCATTTGTGACTATTCGAATGGAACAATGGAGAGTTTTTTTTATGAGACGAACGTGAGACATGCTTATCTCGACAAATGCTCCTAACGTTCCCAGTTGGAGTTTCCCATATTTCTCGATTGCACTTAACACAGACCTAGATAAATGTCCACATATTAAACCCCACCAAGCCGCATATATAGGCGACCTCAAGACCTTGCTCGAAGAACAGCATCTCCCCAACCCTCGGGGTGGAATATTTTCCCAGCTATAAATAAACTGGCCAAAACTGTCGGATCTGTTGAAGATAAAATCACCCAAGGACATCCCAAAACATACGACTTTCTTCACACGAAACCATACACCATACGCCGTACACCATACACCTATAGCTTTCTGTCGCCAGTGAGGTGTTTGTGTGTACTAAGTAAGCCACAGAGATTCATTCCACAGACAAAGAAGGCACTTTGCCATAAAACATATTTTCCACCTGTTCCGCATAGTGCGGTTGCCTCAAAGCAATTAATTTTCTTTCACACTTAGCTAGAGCAGCAGCGAGTAGATGTGTGTGTACACACACACATTATCTCGGAAGAAGCTTTAGCTCCCTGCACGCTTACAAAACGGAACCAAAGACGAGCAACAAAAATAGAAAGAACAAGGACTCCATCTTAGTCGCTATTTTATGCATTTCCCATTACACAGTGACTTACATTCCTCTCCCTATCGCGCTAAGACGTTGCACGAGTACTAACGTGTGCACTAGCTTCTATTGAACTCCCAACGGCGTATGTATACAAAAGATGTCCTTATTCCGTACTTATATGTGTGTTTTTTTTTTTAAACCTTTTCTTTTGCCTGCATTTTCCTCACACATTCTCTGCCCTTACAATATTTTTCTCGCGCTGACTTTGTATCAGATTTACGGTCTGTAAATGTAGCATTCTCTCTTCGTCACCACCGCGCACCCTATGTACCTATGTGTAGTTTCGTTCTCTAATAAAATAGCTGCGAGAAAAGTATAGGGAATCAGCTAGCAGCAAGCACAAGGACACCGGGTGAAAAGTGCAAATTTAAATTTTTCATCTACTACCCGACGCGACGTAAGAAGCGAACTAATAATTTTTCCATTACAAAGCAGGAAGAGAAGATGGCGGAATCCTTTCAGTCTTTGCCAACGAAAAACGAAAAAAAAAATCCAGTAGCTAGATAGTGACTTCCTTTCTTTTTGGTGCACCCTGATGTCATAAAATTTAAGGCGCTCCGTGTCTGTAAAATTCGCCCACTGTTTGTCGTAACGATGATAATAATATATCATCTACAAAACACCAACCACGACGTTGGATGGCGGCGGTTGGCATGGAGTTTGCAGCTGAACGCCCGCCCCATGCTGGGCCAGGCAGTCTTACATTAAAATGTAACAAAGCTGGGTGGTATGGAAAAATCTAAGAAAATATCCAAGCAATGGAAATTCCTTAACTTTAACAAACGACTTGGTGGTGGTGCCGGTGGGTTGGGGAGGTTACAAGTGGACGCGGTATGCAGGTAGATAACTTGTGTGTATAAAATAATTGGACTAGTTTGAGCTAGCATCCCGAGGTAGTTTTCGTTAGGAGTAATTTCTCATTCACTTACTTGTGTTCAGGTATTTAATGTTTGAGGTCACTTGCTGTGCAATGTTAGGAACGCAACTATAACGTGAAACAAAAGCGCATATCCTTGTAAAAATCATGGAAGCGACTTTATTAGAAAGATTAATTTATGCCGTCACTTCTGAGGCCTTATTTTGGGGTCACAAAAGGCCCATTTTATTCACTCGAAGTTGAACACAAATTGGCAGTTTTCCATATGAAAATCCCCAAGTTGTGTTCAACTTCGAGTGAATAAAATGGGCCTAAAAGTCTTACTTCTTACGACTTTTCGAGTAACTGGCGTCATCAAAATTCGGTAAAAATGCAATTCAATGTAAGCACAATGCGGGTGGCAACTGTCGAACTTGTTGACGGTTTCAAAGGCGTACCCTCTTCGAAAACAAACCTCTAGTAAGAAAACAGTTCTACTTGGTTTCTAGGACTCGACTAGCTTTCCAAGCTTCTGGGTTTCTGTACCGTCGGTCTACTCATGGTTAAGTGCTAATAAAAATTGTCAAGTCATTTAGCACTTGTCTTAAGCCGTACTATGTATAACGGATATCAAATGCGTCTTTCAGCAGGACTATGCATCGGTAGTTCCTGCCTCTACTTTCTGTGTGCGTTTTTGATGAGCTACTCCGATAAACCAAAAAAGTTCAAGTTAAATACCTAACATTTATTTCCAACTGATATACATAATTAACATAATTAGCTGGTTCTCATGCTATTAGCGTCTAACCCCGAATGCTTCGATCAACTGAAGACATTTGAGTGCGATTTCGGGCAAAAGATTCAGAAGCCTTTAAACAGCTTTTTTATCTTAACAAAAACTGTTTTTAATACACTAAAGGTTTGTCTCCCTAGGTATATGGTGTGCTTTTGAATACTACTGCCTTTTGAAATATGACTAGGCATTTAATAAAATTGTTTATCCTCCTGAATGTGGATTTTTTAAGGTATCACATCAAAACTACTCACCCAATTCACACGGACTTCCCAGACATAACAACCGGCTTCATGAAGCCACATTTAGTTTCCATTCATCGCAAATGGGTCGACTTATTCAGGAGATATATGAAGTAAAAACTTTTCTGAAAGTTGGCAATTTCATGTGTATAGGTCGGGGTCAAAAATGTGTGATTCTATAGTCCGAAGAAATCATACAAAGAGAAGTAGATGGGTAAAAAGGAAACGAATTCGATGTTTATGGCGCGTCCTTATTTAGACGGCGCAAACTGGGACACCCCTAAAACACATATCAGTTTATGTGAATGATTGGTTATAAAATTACATGAAAATTATTTGTATTGTGTAAAGATTAGTCGAAAGTATAAATATTTCAACCAAATTTTAATATTTTTGGTGATATTTTAAATAATTTTAAAATTTATAGAACATACCTTGTGTTTCAATTTTTATTTTATTTTTACTTAGCAAACAAATAACTTACATTTGTTTATTGATTGTAAATATCTATATAAAGTTTAAAAAAATATTTCATAAATGCATATACAGTATAAAGAGAGAAATTCAGATGTATCCGATGAGCTCTCATCATCACTTTCTGCTTTGGAACTCTCATTGTTAGATATAACCGGTGAAACAATTAAATGAAAGACTTCTTCTAGGAAATTGTTAAATGTCGGTAGCTGGTTATTAGTGGATCTGATTTTATCAGCATTACATTGAACACATCTTCGTTACATTTTGCACGGGAAATTTCTCTAGAATAGTTTTCCCGATATTTTTAAGAAATCTTTGTTTCATGCCTCTTGAGCTTCTTCTGTCAGTCGACCAATTGAAAGCAATGCAGCTGAAATCACATCTGGCCCATGAACCAGTAGCTTGTGCATAGTTGGGGGCATATAAAACCAGGGATAGGTATAGGTTTACAAAATGTTTTGCAGTTTCAAGTGTGAATGATTTAAATTTGTCGATACTAGTGTCGTAGCCACTTGAAATAGCTATCAATATTGAATGAAGTTATTTGATTACATTTTTATCAACTCGCGAGATTTCGGAAAAAAAATCGTCTCGCCGTGTTACCATCATTCGAGTTTCCGAAACAAGGTTTCGGTTGATCATCTATTCGTTCCATTCGTTCTCTGAACTCCTTTTGTATGCTTGTTATTTAAGCTATACCTATACAGAAGTCCTGGAATACATCCAGTCCCAGCTGTTGTCGACCTGACCATGCAATCGCAAAACTCTCACTAGCTGTAGTTTCGATAATAATTAATCGCGGTGGTGACATAACATTTTAAGGCACAGCGTTCAAGGCTACTTATAAATATTTCCCGACCCTGCATCAGCATTAACCGTCTCACATTTCGGCTCGCCTTTCTTTCATCTGCATCCATCCAAGACTGCCGACAGTCCTCTCCCGCAGCGAAATAATCTTGGGAATAACCTCAATTTTTTCCGTAAATTAGTACAGCTAACATACGAGTAAAAATACAAGGAATTGCCTTCCCCGGGCTGGTGTTGAAATTTTTCAACCCGCTGGCTCAGTGTTTTTCCTGTTTGTCGTTTCTTTTTTTTTTTTTCTTCCTTTTTTCCAAGGAGTAATGCAGGCAGGAGAGAAGAAACCCTGCTAGCAGAGGGTCGTAAATTTTCCCAACTGGATTATGAGGTATTTGGTAATTTCTTGGCAATTTTCCTCCCGCATGCAAAGGATGTCGCTTGCAATGCTCGACGCTAACAAAAGATTCTCGCGCATCGCATAGCCGGTTATCGCTGGTGGTGATGGTATAGAACTAACATTAAATAACGCTATATACCGAAGTGATGAATGCATGTGTGTGTTGGATAGCGGCAGACGCGAATCAATTGAATCTAATTTGAATAAATTACATGAAATTGTGGCGGCGCGCAATGGCGGTAATGGTTCTGCCCGCAAAGGTGCAGAATAATGTTTTACTTTTCTACAGGGCACGAGTTAGTATAATATACTCGGTGGAAGTGGTGGAATCTTTTGTTGAACGAATAGTGGGTAATTACCGTGTGATGTAATGAACTTCACTGATGATGGGGGCGTTAATAGAGGTATAATGCAGAAAGGACGATATGGTTGCGGTACATCAGTGGGGGAGGATTTTGCATGGAAAGGGGATGGCGCTGAAACAGTTTTGTAAATTAGGGCGATTATTTCGGGAATAGGTGGAGCCTTGCTGCATTTATGAGGTGAATTATAGTATAGACGACGAGTGTGCTCTTCTGAAGTAGTTTTCCTGAAATTTGTGTTCCAGGAAACTTCCAGGGAATTAGGTATGTGTAGGTGTGAGGTATAATATGTAGACTATTGGTTAATGAAATATTTACTTTGCTCTTGAGAAATGTGAAGTGCTATTTGAAGATCGAATGTTGCCTGAAATCGCTGATCTAAATTTTATAAATAAGCTGCCACTATAGCTCAGCCTATAGCTCAACCTAGTGTACTAATATATGGACTTATTTCTTAAATATATTTACAGTCCATTTTTGCAATAAACGGTGGTAGGTACTCATGGTATTTCTAGCTAAGGAGTTCAATTTTTTTTTAGCAAAGTTTGAAAAAAACGATCACAGTGTCTTGAGATGGTTTCCGAGAAAAGGTATGCAAGTTCAATGGTTCTATGAAACACATATGCTTTCAGCTTAATCAAATGGATTTTTAGACACTTGAAAGCCAGCAATAATGTAGAAACTTCCTTTTGCTGAGCTCAAACTCAGGCTTACTAACAAATCGAAGTCAATCCTGTGGGGTGAGAACGGCCCATTTTTTAATTGCCCCCAAAAGCAAGTGGTTATTCTTTGGGAATCTCAAAGAATCCAAAGACCAAAGACACACACGAAAAAGAAACTGAGATGCAAACTGAATGTTGGTTGGAACACGCCAGTACCTATATATGATGTAGGCCGGGGCACAACACGTCAAGACATATTATTTTTAACTTTGTCGATTATACGTTGTAAGAGAAAGGTTTTGTATTCCTACTCGAGATTTTATGATTCATTTTAAGACGATAGAGGAACTTGTAAAAGATGGTTGCAAAATTCTGTCTGTCTGTTTGCCTGTCCGACTGTCCGTATGGTCGCGAGGCCTACAGCCTAAACGGTTTTGGTTCAAACTTCGAATTTGGAGCTTATGAGCCTACAGTTCGGGGAAATCTTTTTTTTTGAACGCCAACCTCACTACTAATGTTAATTTTCATACAAAGTGTTCACACCCGTTTGATTAGTTCGAAACGGGTCTAACGATTTAAACCAAAATATTGATATTTGAGCTTATGTAGGTGAGGTTGCCAAGACTGTGTACTCAGTTTTTCGTTAAATATAAAAATCTAATAAAAACGACAGATTAATATGTCGAAAACGGTACCTACATACGATTGTAATAAAAATTAATTTCCAAGGTAATATGGTCATTTGTAACTTAAGAGCATCCTCAGTTTTTCTTATTAGATCTTATATTATCTTGCAATGTATTTCTTAAAAAAAATTGTTTCTCTGATTTTGACCAAAATATATACTTAGAGTAAATTTGATGTTTGCAAAATGACTGCGTCCTTCATTTTCAATTCTAGTCACTGAAAACTATAGTTTTCGAAAATGCACATATCTCAAAAACCCCATTTTTGAGTTGAGAGTTCAGTCTAATGACGTTCAACGGGAGAATTATTTGTATTTACTATTTGAATGGTACAACCAATAGTTTGTTACTGCACTCGGGTAAAGCTATAACGTCTCTACATCCAATTAGGAGCTAGAGGTACATGCTTTTTGAGGAATTAATCTGAGAGACAAAAGACTTCAAATGGTTCGCAACAGCCATCACTTTCAAAATGTATTTTTAAGGAACTCTAAAGGGAACGACCTCGGCAAAGGCAACGGTGTAGAAAACACCTGCCAAGGCTGTTATATCCTGACTACCAAAGCTCATCGTCACTAAGTTGTTTTCTCGACTTCGACTGCATTCAATGAGAACAATTATGAAAGTCTAAGATGTAGAGTTTTCGGGTACATTTCTTGCATTGGATGCACACAGACCCCAACAGTAGCAAAATGATTGCAGACCCTGAAAACGGCTTAGTGGGACAGTCTGCCAAAATTTCACAATCGCCACCCACATTTCCATGGTCTACAAACAGAAAATATTCACGAAGCCAAACAAAGCGCTGCCATCACTTTGCTGCCTCCGACTCTGAATATATGTAGGTACATTTGCAGGAGAAAACTTTTTTTCTGAGCCATAAAACCCATTCCGGAGGACACATTTTCCTGTAATATTAACAGCAGGATGTCGGGCCTAAATCATTCCGACAAGTTTTCTCCCAAACCAAAAAATAAAACCCCCAACTTTAGCCGGCACAGTGCATCCTATCTCTATCTATAGGTATATGCCATCGCATTTCGTTGGTACACACAGAAAATTCCTCGCAGGAAGATTTATTTTGCAACTTTTTCCCTGTCTCCTTCGTGTGTCGTACCACAAAATCATTTTTCTTTCAACAGCAAACAACAAAAAAGTATTATCTAAAATTCAGTAACTAAACTTTGCATACAAAGAAAAAAAAAATGTGACAACAAAATATCGTCCTTATAATACGCAAAAGGGATATGCAAAATAAAAACATTCACTGCAATAAAAGAATGCAACAAGCCGCATCGAATGTCATGTCCAACCACAATGATGTTGCATTCATCCATCCAGCCATCCATCCGCACCGTTCGTCTTTTCAGGACCAAACATTGCACTCTTCTATTTGATGGCGTCCATCGCAGCAATACCCAAACTAGTGAAACAAAACAAAAAAAAAAAAAGCGCGAAACAAACAGGACATTTGTTTCGATGGTCATATCGTATTCGGTGAAATTGTTCAACTGCGTTTTTCGTTTGCCAGGACTCAAAGAGCCCCTATCTCATCAACTGAAGCCATCACTCTCAGGGAAAGGTTTTCTTTTTGGTAGATATACAGAACTCGACGTGTGGGCATTTTCATCGAGTCACGTCCCCATTACCAATGTACAATTGCACTGTACAAACACCATAAATTCCACTTATTCGCATAGATCCACATTGGCGCATAAAGAACAGAAAAAAATACCATTGCGATGAGTAGGAGTTCCCAGTATTCACCTCCATCGACCACACGAAATGGCAAACAAAATACACAGAGAGGAGAATTGCGGCTCAACGGTACTAGAGCAGGCGTCAGACAGCGGTTGCTTTTGTGCGGGAGGACCTGCTGAATATAATGGTGCTGCAACTTTTCCTCTTTGAAATGGGAAAACTTTTCGGGAGAAAAGAAAAGAAAAAAAAACTTATTCTCCTCCTCCATTTTTGCTGCTCTTTTGGACAAATAACATTGCGCCAAGGAAATCTGCTGCTCGGCTGCAATATTGATGAATACAAATTTCATTTAGTCGCACGGAGAGCATCGAAGGATCTTTTTTTGTTCGTTTACCGTTTTGTGGCAAATTCAAATTGATATTCACAGTGGGAGACTGCCGGGGATGTATTGAGAAAATTCTTATTTCTTCGCTAACTTTTAACCTAGTTTGATCAGCGACAGGACGAACGGGTGTGATGTAGATACGGACAGTCGCTGGGCGAGATTTTACGTAAGTTGTGTGCGAAGTTTTATATTTACTTGTACGACTTTCAAATAAGAAGTTATTTTCCGTAATAAAGTTCGAGCGTCATTTTTGCAGTTAGGAAGTTTTGATCAATTTTCAAGGTTCTATGAGAGTTTTTAGGTGCGGATGGTCCTTTTACAAGTCGCTTTTAAAAGAAATTATACACTGAAGTGGGTGTTTATATGAAGTGTGATCGTAGATCATTGATCTATCACCCAGTGATAGGAAGCGAACCTACTGCCAAGGAGAAAACAGTATCAAATACTGAGTACCAAGTCACATGGGACATAAAGTTTTGTGGGGTGGAAAAAGGTAAGAAATCAGTTAAAAAACATTTTTGTGACAAAGGGTTTCAAAAGAGTTTGGAAGCTGTCTTTATGCCAGCTAGGCGTGATCAACGCTTCAAGGGAACTACAAGTCATGTTAGGTAAGGTTATGTATATACTTTTGGGAGACTTGAGAACTTGACAGCGCCATCTACTATACCTATTCATACAAATATATAAATTGGACCCTTATTATGGTCTAGGTTCCTGCCACTAATCGATGTTATAATTTGCTTAAAAGTCTACAATTTTATGCCGAATACAATCGGAACAAATCAGAAGCTTTTGAAATGTCAGTAAGACTGTCAAATGTTTCTCAGACGTTTATTAGAGCTGGCTGCAAAAAAAAAGTGACAAAAAAACCTCAAGTATGTATGTATGTTTTATTGGGGGTTGAACCGGAGACCTAGGTCAATATAATACCACATTAGGCGCTAAAATACTGCGCCTATAATACTCAATATTTTTACGGCAATACTCTAAACTTTCAGCTGTAGCCTGTAGCTAGCCTTATTCCACCTGCGACGCTCCTCTTCCAAGTCGCCCAAATTCCTGCTAAAAAAAAAAAGAGGCTTCAAAGACTACTACCTATCAGATATGGTAGGTATATGATTCGTGACTTCTAAATTTTGTATAAGACGTCACGCGACTTGCTTCAAACTCCAATAACAGTTCGGCGACTGCTAAATTTGTAAGACGTCACGCTACTTGCCTCGACCTCGAATGGCGTTACAATAGTTTCGCTGAATCGCGACTGTGAACTTTTTTTTAAGACGACACACAACTCTCTTCGAACTCGAATGAAGTGACACCAGTCCGCGACAGAACTAGGTCAAAACCCGATTGTAAATCAATTCAAGGCATTCACCCGTTCCCACATGCCCACCCTGTAAGCTGCAGCTCCTGCTAGGTTTTAAACCGAAAGGACACTTTACTGCCACCAACAACAGCAGCATAAAAATAATAAAAAAAAATTCCACGATACTACGCCATTAAGTTTAGAAAGCAGAAAACTCTATCGGGAGTCAAAGAGAATTTTACTCGCCCTCATGCAACTCTGTATACACAGTGACGTTCCATTTACAGCATGCGTCTGGTTTTTATGAAAGAGCTTCTCGACCAAACACATTATACGGCCATGTGGAGAGTGTAATACTAACATTAACCAATATATTTTTATGGTCTTCTTATGACTTGACGTTCATGATTTACATTCATGAATGCTGTTCCTTTATTTTACGTTTAGTATTATATAGGTTACTGCGTGTGTCCATGTCCTCGCAGCGACACACTCGCATGTACTCGTAATATGGAAATTCGAATTTTTGCGATGGCTTTTGATGGTGGAGAACGATGCTATAAAGTGCTTTTGTCAGCACATAAAGCTCTAGCCATGAATATAAATAATTGTCTTGTATTATTCTAAACATGATTCTGTTTGAATGGGGACAAATTTGAAAGTTTTTCAAGAGTCAACAACAGCAGCGAGTAGATCGATGCGGAAGAAGGAATAACGCCATCAAACGACAGAGAAGATGAAATCGCTCGATTGTACATGGCAGGGAAAGGGATACTGCCAGAAATGAGTGAATCGTGTTTAAACGTAACTTGGCCAATTTATTGAGATGCTTGCGTTTGGTGCACGTTTGAGTTTTCGCTTGAGAATGCGCTGGTACGAATGCATCAATTGAATGTTGAAAATCATTGCTTTTTGAGTCAGGCCTACTTGCGAACGAGTTCCTTGAGAAATGTTGCCAAACGATGTATGGAGAGATGGCGTAAGAGAAAGGGGGTTGCTTACACTTTTCCTCACATCATTAAAGGCGGCATCTACATATCTGATCACTGCCAGCAGAGCTTTATTGTACTTCCATCTCTTATTTTTAATTCATTGGATGGCGAAATATTATTTTAAAAATATGAATACACTGTAAATAGTCTCATTCGAAGCTTTGGTAGTCTTTGGTCTTTAAGTTTGATTTATTCTCTATTAAAAAATCAACCACACATCGATATCTGTGAATACCTGTTTTTTCGTTTCGTTCAAACAGAGAAAACAACATACAGTGCTTTTGTTACTCGCCCACCACCCCAAAGCTGAACCCCGAGATCGAGGACAATCTATTCTAATTTTTTTATTCGATTTAATAAGCCGAATTGAATTTGATCGTGCTCGATTTTGGACTGAAGAAGAGACTTCTTTGCTGGTGTTAGTTTTTAAAGATGTGTAGTTGGCTCTCTTGAGTATTTTTTTTCAGTTTTGAAAGGCAAACCAAATGCAGTGACTTACTTACTAACATAAGTTGCGCTACAGTCCGGGGTGAAACCGGGACTCAACCAACACGCCTCTCCAGTTAGCGCGATGTTTGGCGGTGCCATGAAATAACGCCAAGTGAAATAAGGCAAAAATGGAATAAAGCCTATACTTTCAACAGTTGGTCTTATTTCACTCCGACAAAGTGCAATAACGCCAAATTGCGCTTCACCTGGCCTTATTTCACGGCACCATCTTTGGCATCCATTTGCTCACTCCCAGTTGGTTGAGGTCCATTCCCACGTGCGCGCTCCACTTTAGGCGAGATCTTCCTCTACTCCGTTGTCCCTTCGTGTTGGGATCGAAGACTCCTTGGGCCGGAGCGTTGGTGTCCATTCGCTCTACATGTCCCACCCATCGTAGATAACTGATGCGTACTTTTCTGATCAGGTCGATGTCGCTGTAGAGTTCGCTGTTAAATTTCGTCCTCCAAAGCCTGTCAACGCAAACGGGTGACTATGAAAAATGACTCTTTTGTCAAAAAGGCTGCCAAAAGGTAGGCTTTGCAAGAACGACATAGACTATGCTTTCTCACAACCTTAGGGTAAAACTCAAAAAGGTTTCATCGAAACCCGTGCAGCAGTTTTGTCTTCCATTCGTAGCCCCCCACAGTTTTTCTATCACAATCGTTTTCTTTACAGGCTGCTCGTTGTTTAGTTGTACTAACTGAAAACCCATTTTTATGAAACACATACCATATGATAACAGAGCCTCTTTTAATATTTATTTACTTTATACGCGCAAATAAAACATAAGTCACTTCGATCGCAATTTTATTTCTACGTCTGCCTTCTATCACTGATTTGCTTCGACTGCCTCTTCCTTCATCTATATGAATTGAGTGCACCGGTTGCACCATTACATTTCTGTTTCTTTTTGATTCTTTCTTCTTACTGTTACAATATGAAAGACGAATTTCTGTGAGTAAATTCCCGCACAAACTGATTTATACAAGAAACTGAAGAAAGAACCCATGTGCCATGTCATACTAAAATATTGTACCAGATCTGTCCTAACGAGTGGGTACGTTCGCAAATCTAATAAACAAAAGCAAGAAGGAGTCTTTCATGATTCTTTTTATCGTTCCGATTGCCGCTTTGTTTCCAAACTGATTTTTTATGAAATATGAATGCGAAATGAATTTCCGTAGAATGATTCACTGATTTTTTTTTTTTTTTTTGTCACAACTTTTCCCCAGAATGTGCTAAAATTTTGACCGCTGGGGTTTTCTATCTCTAATTTTGAAAAAACCTGTCAAATACTGCTCATAGGCTCTTCAGCTTATTCTAAGAAGTTGCTGTCACATTCACGTCTTCACCAAACAAGTGTGCCCTCTTGTAACCTAAAAAAAGATTGCAGTTCGTACATCTACACATTCCAAATTTGGTCCGTGTTTTGTAGTACCTGCGTGGGTTTTGATGATTGAAATTATTTAGCAACGACGTGATCTCATTGAATTGTCGTCACAACTGTCGAACTACGTAATGGTAAATGGTGTATTTTGATGACACTTTACATTTATTATTGAAGTGTACCTGCTACCTGTACATAGGAATATAAATAGAACCCACTCCTCCAAACTTTAAACACTCCTTCCAAAGCTTCGCCCCAGGGACTACCATCGTACCTCTTAATTTGTAGCACAAGCTTTGCCTACGGTGTTTCTTCGCATTTATAAGTTCCCTAAAAATTACTTCATGGTCATAGCCGACAATAGGTCCTTGAAACCTCTCGCGAAGCGTATGCTATAACGCATTCGTCGTTACTGCTAATTCGATTATCTAACAATAACCGCTTGCTCCTCTCAATATAATATAAACCTACCTAAGCATCACTTGACGATTTGCAAATCAAATTAAATCGCTCTTCACGCTGCTATACACATGTTGCCCAAATTTTAAGTAGTTGCCGTCAGCTCTTGACTCTCATCAATACGCAACAATTATAAGTGTCTAGAGGAATCAGGCAAATTAAAATTGCAAATTCAAGAAGTCAATTTCGAGAAAAACGAAACACGTCTTTATAGTCTTATATAAGTCCTTACTCCTTATGGATCTTTCTCTCGGATTATCATTCAAATTGTAATAAACATACTCAACAGCAGTCGTGACACAATCCGCACCCATATCTCGGAGATAAGTCTGGCATTTGAATGTATTATCCTTCGTCAAGCAGAAGACGTTGCTGCTCTTGAGCACGTTCGATTTTCTTTCTTTTCTTGTACAGGTTCGTGGGTGGATACGAGTATGCGAGGCGCTGGTCCTTGTGTGTGGAGAATTGTGATTTTCTCAAGCACGCTACAAAATACAAATCACAAGATCCATGCCAGAGGAGTACTGATTTTAATTGCGTTTATTTAAGCGATATCAAAATACTCCGTAAGGTTGGTTAGTTTGGTCGGCGGCACCGACGTCAACCTTTGTATTCGAATCCGGATGATTCTTGGAACAGAAGCTCACTACATACTGAACCACGTCCACAATCAAAATGGTTGCGGCAAAAACAATGGGGAGTATTTTGAATTCCATTTTGGAAAATTTCCTCCAGCTACAGGTTGAATCGGTTCTGCGTGGTCGAGTTGAACTGTGAAATATATTCGATGGAGGGTGCTCGAAGGGTGCGTCATAATAAGTCCAATGAATATGAAATTGCAGGAATTTGTAATACAGAGGTTCACGGTGTCGGGCGGTCGGGCGGAGATGCGTAAATAAAACTCACTCACAGTTGGAACGAAATTAACTTTCCTAGAATTGTGCATTGTCGGGGATATGCATGGCTGTCCCGTTTGTATGGCGTGCCATAATGAGATTGCGGATGCTTGGTGGTAGATCTAATTATGTTCAACTGTTCATGTATGCAAGGGTTTTTTTTTTTTTTTTTTTTTTTATAATTAACACGCACTAAAGAGGTTATGACTACTCTTATGGTGTAGTTTGAAGTACACAGCGCGGGCGTTAGGGAAATTGGGATAGAGAAGATAGGAGATTCCGATGCACATTGGTTTTAAATGTCTGCAAATTGAACCGAGGGGGAAAGACAGAGCCGGGCAAGGCGTTCCACATTCGCGTGGTACGGCTTATGAAGGAATCTCTATATTTCATAGTACGACCGAAAATAGGCTGAAGGGTAAACTGATGGGCATTCCTGGCTTGGCGAGTATTGCGGTTGAATTGTTGAAGGGGTGGAATGCAGCTGGCGATTTCGCTTGAGCACTGTTTGTAGAAATAGCGATAAAACAATGAAAGACATGTTACATTTCTGCGATGTTCGAGCGAATTTATAGAATTCGCTATATTTGTGTCTCCAATGAGTTTTAAAGCACGATTCTGTATCCTATCCAGCAGGTGCAGTGAGGTTTTGGGCGCACCAGACCAGATATGAGAGTTATACTCAAGTTTGGGGCGAATGAACGCCTTGTATATGGCAGCCAGATCAGAAGGGGTAAAATATTTCTTGCACCGTTTGAGGAAACCTAGACATTTCGCAGCGTTCTTGGCGACTTCGTGTATGTGGTCATTCCAACGGAGTTTGTCATGGACACACATACCGAGAATGGAAAGTCTTTCGGTTTCGGCGATGCAAGTGCCATTCATGGATAATGGCTGAGGATTCTGGTTTCGCTTTAATGACAGCAGACAGCATTGTGTTTTGGAAGCATTAAATTCCACTCTATTGGCTGAACCCCATTTTATAATGCTGTCGAGATCGGAATTTAATGAGCTTAACATACGTTGCCGTTCCAGTTCTACGGCCGAAGAGCAGGGACGTGAGTCCTGGAATGAATATGAGAAGCTGAGGGTGCTGTCATCGGCGAAGGAGTGGATTGGATTAGATGTTGCAGACAGGAGATCATTTATGAAAATGAGAAAGAGAGTCGGAGACAAAACGGAGCCTTGGGGAACACCAGCATTTATATGGTGGATTTCAGACTTGAAGCCATCCAATACAACTTGAATTGAACGGCCAGAGAGGTAGTTTCTAATCCATTGAAAAAGAGACGCATCGATCCCATATGCACGCATTTTCGACAAAAGAGCTTGGTGCCAAACTCTGTCAAATGCCTTTGAAATATCAAGCGCAACAATCTTCGTTTCACCAGAGTGATGTAGAGATTGGTTCCACTTTTCGGTGAGATAAGCCATCAAATCACCAGTGGATCTGTTGCCACGAAAACCGTACTGCCGGTCATTAATGAGTTTTCGTGATTCAAGATATTTCATGAGCTGACGATTTATCAGTGTTTCCATGACCTTAGAAAGAATGGATGTAAGTGCTATGGGTCGGTAGTTGGTGGGAGAAGAAGATTCGCCTTTTTTGGGGACGGGCTGGACAAATGCTGTTTTCCACCTTCTCGGGAAGAGTCCAGAAGAATAGGACAGATGGAAAAGCTTACGCAGTGGTTTTGCCAGCGTGGAAGAACACCTCTTCAGAACAATTGGGGAAATACAATCTGGACCAGCGGATTTAACATTGGCCATAAGAACCTGGAGTTTGGTAGGCAATATCATCACGTACGTAGATGGCGAGACCACGGTGAAGAAAGAATAAAGGCACTAAACGATACCCAGGTAGATCAAACTCCGATTTATCAGAATTTACACCCACCTGAGTCTCGCTCAGCGCCAAAACAGCTGGTTTATATTTAGCAACGTGGACGTACACCGAGAAGAGATTCGATCGTAGCCCACGAATGTTGCACAAGTCAACCCTAAAATTCCCCATCAATACAAAAAGCAGACACCAAAAAACACAACTCCGACGCTTCTAAGCACTTGGTGCTCCGCGAAGGATATCCAAGTGCTCCGCGGAAAAAAAAAAAAAAAAAGAAATAACAAAATTCCATTACACTAGTGAGTAATTAATTTTGTGCTTCTGAACTTGTCACAAATATTCCCGCTAACAGAGAAACGTCATCCCAGTACAAATTTCAATTAGCGTTAGCGGTAATGGCGTGTTTTAAACGCGCCCAATAGATACGGTTTTTGTTCGGTCCGTATTCAGTTATTGCACTTTCTACACATACATAGGTAACTGCGAAAAATAGCATAAGTGCAAAGTGCTCCGCGAGGAATTTTTCACCTAAAAAGTGCTCCGTGACTAAAAAAGATTGGGAACCGCTGTTCTAAACTAATCAGCAATTTTAATAGTATTCTACAGTCTTCCATCTGTTGCTGTTCTCCGCACTGATCTACATATTTAAAAACTTTTTCTATAACTTTCAAGAAACAACCCTCGCACTCTTGAATTTTGCATTAGCACATATCTAGCTTCGACTTCACCTCAAGACATAATTGAATAATGCAAACAGAAAATATCCCACCCCCTACCATCATGTGTGTAAACAATAAAGCAACATCAGCACCTACCATATTATGTGGTCGCATGAAACCTATTCCATTCCAGGTATATAACGTTACCTATTTATTCCGCACACACACTGGTGGCTGGTGGTTGCGGTGGTTTGGCGCTGAATTTTAAAAAGTCTTTTCATGTTCCGTCTTTTGGGATAAAAACTAAATGCTTCCCTAAATAGAATATAACACATGCTCGCTATACACACACACACCCACCCACATAGCTATGTGGAAAGTTGCAAATTTAAGATTGCATTTCGCTGAAAAAGACATTTCCTGCTACAGAGACGCACAGCTCACAAGAATAGAAGAAATGCACCTCCCAAAGTACGGAAGTATAGTACACAATGCATCCAGAAGTGGTTCCAAACCACCCTACACTATAACGCCGCCGTCCTCGTCACCATCAATAGCTCCCCGAGAGCAGCACTCAAGCGAAATAATCGACTTTGGAACTCTTCTTTTTGTTATTTCATGTTATTATATCAATGCAAACATGAAATAAAATGCAAAAGAAATTTTAAAGAAGAAAAATGAAACACTTATAAACTACAGTGAGCAGAAAAAAAAAAAAAAAACAAAAAACAAGAAGCAAGGACTCAAAGAAGAAATAAAGTTTTTTTTTTTGCATCTACCCTTAAATATGGTAAAAGTTTTGCTATTATTTTGCCCCCACTGTACGCTGTATGCAGAATGCTTCCATTGCGGCGTTGAATTTGTATGAGTGCCGGTATGTTTTCCTTGATCACAATACATCGTTTGCGCCGCGCTATATTGTCAAAGGACTAACACAATTTGAGATAAAGAGGAATTTTATTAAAGAATTGCACCAGCACTTGTGAGGTAGGTGTATCTATACTTTTAGTGTCTTGTCTCCTTAGTCCTTGGTTTCTGATGGTATAAGTGCACCTTCTGGATGGATTATTCCGCCCAAATTGGGGAGGTTTGATTATTATTTCGCTTGGCGATACAGGGAGATGGGGCGGAACTCAAGATACAGCACTTTAATTACTAAAACGAAATCCTTTATGCAAACTTGTATACAAGTGTACGAGTACTTGTGGCTGCAAGGACGTGTATACATCGAGTTCAAGTTGACTGCTGATGTTCGGGCTTTTGTCACTCTGTAGTGTCGGCGGGATTGTTCTTAAAAATGCATTCATCGAGTGACAAGGAGATAATATCAGTGTTAATCAATGACAATGGATAGGGGGTTACAATGTGACAATGAACCCTGAATAATGGGCATTTTGTTATTGTTGCTGCGAACCATAATGGGTGTCTTGGTGTTGTTATTTTTTTCTGCACTGATTAATGGACATGAGTTTAATTATTCTTTGGTAAATTTGAGAAAATTTTATTTATGTTGTTTGAAAGGGGATATTTTAAGCAATGAGGCGGATGCATCACTCTTTTAAGAGTACACCAGACACTGTCCCTAAGGAGATTTTAATGAGAGAGGTCATCAACAAGGAAGTCGGAAAGCAGACTAACAGATGCGCATTCTATTGAATGCAATACATTTCTCCAAGAATACTGTTCGAGGTCATTCAAACTTTTTGTTGTTAATCTGTCTTTTATTATATTCAATAACTTAACATGATAAATGCCTAACTTCAAGTGCTTGAATTTGTCTTAGTTTTTTGACAAGCTTTCGACAGTTGCTAAGGTTTTTTTTTTTCCACTGTGCCACCTCTCGCGAACGACTGACCAACATCCGAGGTTATAAATGTCATGAAAGAGCTTCGCAATTAACCATTTGGTAAAGGCGTGTAATTATCGATCCCTTCCAATAGCCTCAAAAATTTTAAAGGAATGGTTGTGAGAAGCTATGCTTACCTATAGGATTTCTACGGACCTGTTGCTTTAACTATTTATTTTTATTCCACAGTTCTTGGAGCTATTTGCAAAGCTTATATAATTGATGTAGCAAAATGGAAGAATTCCTTGCAGTAGCGAAACTATTGTGGAACGAGGAGCATTAGGACATTTTGTAGTTAACGTGCTTTCGAAAAACCGACAAGGACAAGGGGTCGACAAAAGCTGATACATCCGCCATTCGTAATACACCGTGGACATTGAATGCTTATAAACCTTTAGGAAAAAAAAAACACCTACGCTTCTCCGAAGAAAGAATTGGAAATACGAGATTTGATAGACAACTGTCCCTCGATTAATGAGGTCCTAAATTTTACAAAAACGTTAAACGACATATCAAGGGCTTAAAGTGAGAACTGAAGCGAGCAAATATGAACAAAGGAATATCGTTGTTGTGTCATAATCGCGATTGGGAATTCGATGACCACAACACATCAATCCCGTCAGCTTTACCGAAATCAAGTGTGTGAGTAGCGATACATAGCTCTGACAATTCAATGCTGGGAAAGAGTACCTACTTAATAGGGAACCTGTTGCCACAACTATTCAACTTGGTTGGGTCGAACTCTAGCCGAAAAAGGAATCTTATAGCATCGCTTGTCAGATTTGTCAGAAAAGAAAGTATGTTTCACAATCTAAAGTCAAAAATCTCCTTAGCTGTTGAAACAGAAGTTCAAAGTTTGTATCGGAGTTGAGGAGGGTGCAACGATGAACTAAAATGGCTCTGCTGCTATAAAGAAGTTTCGGTTTTGTCAGATAGGTGGCACTGAAGAGTGAATGGACATCTCGATCTCCGGTTTGGAGTTCTTAGCTCTGCGTAGAAGACTGTCCTACATTAGATGACGGTCTTGCAGTACCTGCTGAAGTGTCGATACCAAAAAGGTCAGCCAAGGGGCAGAAGGGGAAATTAATACGCAAGTGTGATGCGATTCCCAAGAGGTAGTAGAATACCTACTGACCGAAGTGGTAGACTCGCATCAAACTTGTATGCAGAATTTAAAATTATTAAAATAATTTGCGCAAAGAATGTGGTGTGTTTTTCTCAAAAGGCAGGTTTATTGTAAACCGTCCGAATTGCTCTAAACACGTCAAACTCTTGAAAGACCCAGAGTGAAAAGGGCAATTAATACTGATCGTGATCAGCGTTGCCACAAAGATACAATAAGTGTATCAAATTAGCTACATTTTTGGTTCCGCACAACAATTTGATACCTACTTAGATAGGTACTTTTTTTGTGGATTTTGGTTCAAATAGATACATTTTTCAATATTCAATCAAAACTCTGCACGATCTTCCTTTTTTCATTTTTTGCATACCTATGTATTTTAATTTTTTTTTTCAAACCAATTTTTAAATTTGACAATATTAATTTGTTTTCTTATTTTTAATACTAAGTACGGTAACTTTACACTGGTATAGTCGTAGTGTACAATACACCCATCAAGCATGAGTCATCAATCATTTATTTTTACTTAAACTGTATAGGTAAATATGTCGCTTAAGCTTTCACTCTCTACAGTTGTCAATAATGTCAATAATCTCTGCATTTTTAAAATTTGCTTGTACTAAATGAATTGACTGATTATCAGGTGATGGGAAAGGCGATGTTTGTTTTAACGATTTTGTTATTTTGGATTTATATTTTTGTTTCTTTCTTCGTAATACATTTGTTTAGTTAAGAAACAAAGATATTTTCTTTTGATACATTCAATCAAATCTTCCGTAAAATACTTAGGAATTCATCTTGATTCAAAGCTATTATTTAATCAACATGTGCGCGAAACGCTGAACAAAATAAATATAAGTATACGACTTTTATATCCCTTTTTATGCAGGAAGTCATAATTATCAACTGAAAACAAAATGATATTACACAAAGCAATATTTCAAGCAATAACTCTGTATGGATGCCAGATTTGGGGTGAATGCGCAAAGTGCCATATAGCGAAGTTACAGATAGCACAAAATAAACTTTTAAAAATGATGTTAAATCTTCCATGGTATTTCTCTACAAGGGTTTTACATAAAAGAGCGAATGTTGAACTGATCTCTGAAAAAATTAACTACCTTGGAAGGGCTTTTTATTGAAAAATTGCTCTGAGAGCTTTTGCTATAACAATGGCAGCTGGACTGGAGGAGCTTTTACATGAATATAAGTTCTATGAGCGACAAGTACGCTAATGATCGAAGTAAAATTATATAATTGAAAAAAAATTTGATAGAAACAATTTTTTTTTGTGTTAATGCATATTAAGCTGTCATTGATATATTTTGTACTATGGATGGGCGTGGGCATTTTTTATTAAGCTACTATTAGACGATATACTGAATCAGCATACGTATGCTGAAAAATGTGTCCCAATCACAACATTTCGTCTAATAGCGGTGACAGAAATTTCGCTACTAGACGATCGTCTAATAGTAGCTTTAGGAATGTACGAAAGGTAGGTACTTTGAAAAATATTTGTTTCCAGGCTAATTTTCCATTTTATATGTGACCTACAAAAAAGTTAACTCGAAGGTTAAGAATGATTATTAGCACTGCTCATTGACCCGAAACCATCAACAGCACAACTGCTACAATTTGTTTAAAAACCTCACACATCCAAGGTGCAACCCTCAAGCTCGACAAACCCCCATAAATGAGACATAATCAAATCATAAGAATCCTCAAATTGGTAGAGACAATCTCTTGCCTGCACTTGCGTCTGTGTCTTCCTCTCGATTTGGCCGTCTCGCATGAAAAGTTGGTAATTATTTATCCAGTGACATTGAGTCTTCCCGGATGCGGCGAACAAAGACATCATTCTGGTGTGTGATGCATCCATCTACTGCGGGTTGAAAAACAAAGACATTATCTCTATCTTCATCTGTGTTTTCGTCGTCTTTCTGTCCTATCGTTCAGATTTGAAATGTGTGATGTTAAAGTGTGCGGTGTGTGTGTTTCTCATGCATCATCTATTTTCCTGTCGAGTTGCGTGTGTTCGCCGCTGGCAGCCCCAGGTGCAAGGACGTTCACATTCGTTTAACCAAGCTGGATTTTTTATTTCGGTGGACTTACCCGTCTCCACCACTTTGCTTAGCTTTCATTCGTTTCCTCTTCACATTTCCACCCTCAGTGCAATTCTATTTTCGATTCATTGTGGAGTGTTCCCCCATACATACGGATATATAGCACCCATTATCAACACATCCATGACTATCACTCATCCATTGAAACAGGAGGGTGCCGGCGACAGTCTTCGGTTGTTGCTCTTCCCAAAGTGGAAAATATCCTTGGCTACCTACCAACCCACTCGGATGCCATATACTCTTTGTAGTTTTCCCTCTGTGGTTGGTGGAAATGGGAAAATAGGTGAAAACCAAAACGTGCATGCCATTAGCATGTGGCAGGAGGACAATAAAAGGAATACGTATGTCGTATATCGCTCGTGCGAAGTGACTGGGGAGCCGGTAAAAAGAAAAACATCTCAGACGTCTGTGCAGAAAGTGGGTGAGTGAGTGTGGAAAGGGGAATGTCACCTAATTTCTCGCATCCCGACAATGTCCGGTTTCCATACCGGTGCCGAGTGAGGAATATCCGGACTGCTTTGCATACCCATTTCATTTGTTTTCCAGATCTGTGTGGTAATTTCCTTTTATGGTGATTATATGCGATGGTGTGACGAATTTGAATAATATCGTCGCACCGCCATTTCGAGCAGTAGATTTGAATTTCCAATTTCACTAGGTATACGCTTTCCAAGTGCTATAATTTTCGATCCGCTCGCAACCCCATCTCTGCCTCACCCATACCCACATTTTGCGTATATGTTGTCTCTGGTAATAAGATTTGTATTATTTGTCGAAGGCGAATTGGGGGCATGTTTAATAAGAGAACTTATTTAAAGGTATACGAGTATGTTTTCGATGTGATGTGGTTTACACCCTGAAATTCGAGTACCTTGGATCTAGGGAGGAAGACGTTCAAGTCTCTTTTATATTGGCACGGAGTTTATTTAAGTATGTGGTTTGTTGGTAGATGCGGTACCTGGTAGCGGTGTATTTTATAAATGGTTTTGATTGTAGCGGTTTCGGTTGTTGCGCTGCTAATGCTTTGGGGGAGGAATTCGAAAATACGGGGGCGTATGTGGAACTTTTTATTTTTCCCAACGAAAGCGAATAATTAAAACTGTTGTTGCTTATGTTGATATTAAGTGCAGTTTTCCTTAAATATGTGGTTCATTTTCAGAGGAAAATATCACTTGGGTTTTAGTCTTTAGATTCGCCTTCCAGAATGAATGTGTTCTGGCATAACTCAAATATTGATATGTTGATTTATATTGATTTCCCAGCTCAAATTTCTCATTGTTAATTCTCATTGAGAAATTAGAATGCGCACCCCCAATTGCTGTGAGCAAACTGAAGTCTCATACTCGATGAGAAGGCTCAGTTTCTGCTGGGGCCATTTCCAATTTCAATTAATTTTTCAACAGAGGCAATTGCAAACAGTCTTTTGGGCAGCACCAACCAATATCCTTACAGATAAGCCGCACTTATAATCCGCAAATCCCAGTAGTCATATCAGTTACCTTCAATTATGCAAACTAATATAGTAATATCTACCTACTGCACACATATTCAAATCACCATTCCGACCCAACGAGCATCAGGCAAACAAATAGAAAGCCAGAGCGTACACAAAACATTAAGCGAACCGAAAGAAGCCGCAACAACTACAGGACTTCTGGAATGCAGCCACCGATCAAAAGAACAGATACTTCATCATCTTATTCAATTTGAGTTGCACGAGCATTTTTTCTAATTAATTTTGCCAGGATGAACTTTGCTCGAGTGGCCGCCGGAACTGAAGGGACCAAGCCATCAATAGATTTCCCATTAAGCTTGGACAAGAAAAAGCCAACAAACAAGCAGACGAAAAAACATGAATCCACCTCTTATCGTGCATCTCGTGTATATTTTTTTTGTTGTGTATGGCTATGCCTTTGCCAGAGTCTAGTGAGTTCTTTGTGCACTCAGGCAGACATTTTTCCTGCACTTGATATCATTAGAAATAGTAGTGCAGGGAAAAAAAAAATAATAATAATAATCCTGTGTAAGGATGCAGAGGATGGAATGCAATTAAGCCAATAAAAATCCAATTTCGAGTTGTTCCTTGCAAAGCGCATATACCATTGGGTGGCATGCCATTTGGCTTTCGGTGAATGAATGGGGAGAGAGGACCTACACATACTTGAGAGAAAATATTATGCCAACTGCAAAGGGAATCCATGTGTGGAAATTGTTTGGGGTTTTTTTTTTTTTTTTTTTTTTTTTTGTTGCTCGTCCTTTCTTGAATTGCTCACATCTGCCCGGTGCTCATTGAATAATTCTGATTTTGAATGCGAAATTAGACTTTGCCGATGGGAAGAGATGGTTATCTTTGCGTGTGGGTTGTAACTACTTCCTTTGATCAGTGCAATTCAGCAGACGGTTGCGACGAATGAATAGATTTATCTCAATTGTGTTTCAAGTTGTCGCTTGAAGGGTGAAAATTACGTCGCGTTGTAGGTGTAGCGTGTAACACAATTTGCATTGTTAATGAAATGTGTACACCGCGATTGGATGTGACGCGCTGTGTTTCATGAATTATTTACAACCAAGGGCGGTTCTTGGAGACAATCCGCGGCACTAATAATCATTTTTAGTGTCCAGGCTAAATTGTTCGAGCTCACAATGGCGAAAATTTCCATACAAAATTGCATATTGTGATATTTAATGTGAAGGTTAAAAATGATTATTAGTAAGGCTTAATGACAATAAAGGCGAGTGCTGACCAGCATGTTTATTTTTGGATGGGTCCGCAACTTCGTTTGCAGCGTCAAACTTGACATAATGGAGTAAACTATCGAGTCAACATTATATAAGAGAGTGACAGGTTTCCTTTATGACGAGAGCAATTTTTCCTCATACCAAACACACGGAAAAAATTCTAAATTCAACAAGTAGAAGTTTCTTAAATCAAGCAAATAAAGTACGGTTTTGGTCCAAGCGAGTTATTTATTCTTTTTAACATTTTCTGCCGATTATTTTTTGAATTAGAGAAAAAATTTAAATTTAGAAAATTATTCTAGATTTAAGAAAAGAATTCTTTAACATTCTGAAAAACTGTTTTCTTCCAATTAGATTTGTTCCCAAGTCGTCCAGAAAACATATATTGTATGCGTATTATCTGAAAAAGAAAAGCAAGTTAAAGTTTTATTTGAAAATAAATGTTCCCAAAAGTCAAAGTAAAGTGTTTTATTTTTTATTTTATATTAAAAACAAATGCATTACAATTTGTAACCATTTAGGGCATATACATTTTTGTCGCTTACCAAAGCTTAACATTTGAAATGGAAAATATTTCTGCAAATGGATGTTTTAATATACCTAGCTAATTTTCTGTTAGTATTACATATTTCGTTTCTTAAAAATTGTTCTTCCGTCTGGTAAAACACTTTTTATATATGGTTTAGTATATAGTTCATAAAGTTTTTATTTTCCTCTTCGAGTCTATTACGACTTGAACCAAAATTAGAAATATTACTTCTTTTTGAACACCTTGATATCGGATGCCTGCATCTATGCCTGGTTTCAGCTTGATGGGCTACAACCGAATACGCGTGTCTCAAGAAAAAAAAATGTATTCGTTACAAAAAAAAAATTTTATTTGTTTGTATCCTTTTTCGTTCAATAAAGAATGGAAATTCACTTAAACTAAAAAAGGGACTACTTCGATAATTTTAAGAAAAGTGAGGCCACTGGTCTTGAGGCCCAAAAAAGAGCCAAGCATTTTATGCCTTAAGCTCAACCTCAACACACCCACGTGTCCCACAAAAATGTATACTTATACTGTCCATTTCGTCCCTAATTTTAAATCTCAGTTTTAAGCACTTTAAAAATTCCGCAGTTGTATTTGTATGTTTTTTTCTTTTGTCATATAATATCCTCCAGGGGGAATTAAGCATGCTCAAGTTCATGGATCGTAATCCGACGCAAAAGCATTTAATCATCTCCTCCTCAACTTACTGAACTGTAGCGTTGAAAATTTTTCTCAGAACCAAGTAATACCATCCCGAGCAGTTCTGCGAAAATTGTACCGAACACACAGATTACTTGTGGTCCACTCATTTCCTATGTTCTATAGGTAAAATTATGCTAGGGCATGATTCGGTATGTTTTTTTTTTTTTTTTGCAGAACGGCTTCTGGTTCTGTTATTCAGATTAACTTAAATTTGCCCCATTCAAAGTGAATCGTAAAGGAGGAAAAAAGAAATCCTATGTCTGTCAACTTGAGCAGGCAATTAAAATGATCCACCTTCCACTTATTGCAAGTCTAGCCTCAAATTTTATTCTTCACCTTAATGGACGTACGGTAATTATATTTAATACCGCAATTAGGTATAGTTGTGGGTTTCCCAGCTGCCTTTGCCTATTTTTTAATGGTCCTCGAGATTATGAATTACAACCACTCGAAATGACCTGTAATTTGCCTAATGACAGAATTGCTTATGCACATAAGTTCGGTCCCAGTAGATGTACTATATACGGTTCGACGATATCACCAGAAAAAGAACTCCGCATTGTGTGCGCTTGACAACTTCCTCCACTCTCCGTCTTTCTTTCAATGAATAATTTAAATGCGGGGATGCCAAACAAAACCAAAAACCAACAGCATCCAGACATAAGCACAAGATACTTAGACTGTGCGGGGAACAATCCCAAGATTTCCGAATCTCATCCACTTTGGTCGGTCTGTGCGTCTCCCTCTTCGGTTTGTTTTTAAGTAGTATCATGCCTATGCAGGATTTTCCTTTTTTTTCTACACAAATGCTAGCATCGTAGTCCATGTAGAAAGGAGATCTAGTGAGACTACAGTACGTTGAATGGACTCACATTGTGCATGGGGTAGGGGGAGGAGGAGTGGGTACAAGTTATTCGCACGAAAGAGGTAAACGTGAAACATAAGGAAACTCAGTCAGTGCCTCCCTCGCGCACTTAAAATCGCAAAAGCGGTTATCCTCTTGAGGAAAATGCATCTAATAAGTGAGCCCAAGTTGGCATGCTTTTCTTTCATTTTCACTCGCTATAGATAGCGGGTTGTTTTTTTTTGTGATTTTTTTTTTGTCTTTCCAGCGGTGTAATCAGCATAATTCGCGTAAAATACATTTCAAGTAGAATAGTTGGATTGCATACTATGCAGAGGAGAGGATTGCAGCAGCATCCTGGTGTTGTAGTGCTTATGCAGAAATAGAAACTACATCATCACGAGAAAGCTTTAGAGTCGCATTGTCTGCTGGGGGAAATGAAACTCTTTAAGTTCTATATAGGTATACACTAGGTATGCGACTTGGAAAGTGAACGAAAGAATGAGGATGCTCAAGGATGGCAGAATGGGAACCGTATCGTACATATACTGAGCGTCAACACCCGGAGTAATTATCTCGAAAGCTAAACAGAACATGGGTATTCCATTATAGTGTTTTCCAAGGATTTCAATGCTCGCGTATTAGATATCCTGTTCCATTACTGCAACATAATGTTTTATGTGTTTGTGTGAATTTTTGTTGAAATTGTTAGCGGGTTTCATTGTTTTCCTTCTTCCGGTGGTTGGGCGCTGTGTGGCTTTTGTTTTTCGTCGGTTTTTATGGATATTTTTGTTCTTCTTCTTTGGTGGGAGGCGCAGTGCAGAAAGGAAGGTTCTGAAAGAAAAAAATAACATAAAATGGAAGGATACTGCTGCAGTGAATATAATTGGGAGTACTTTCTCTGAAAACGTCAAAGTTTCATTAAAATCAAGAAGCGGGGAGTGTGTAAAACGTGTAATTGCCTTTAACGTTATTTGGCGAAGCGATCTGAAAATTTCTATTCAAAATGGGCCCAATCTCGTGTATTTTATTTTTATGTATGTACATACTTACTTCTATTTTCTTTTTTTCTGTATCTAAGTCTGTGAGTGGAAAAATCTTTAAAAATATAGGTTGTATTCTTTGATGTTTTTCACAGGTCTGTATACCTAGGGCTATGATCTCCACTCTCTATCTCAATGGATTCGGCATTGTTGTCCGGTTTGGCGTCAATAAATCATTTAACTTAAGTGGTTTTGAAATAAACACTACACTAATTCCGTAACTTTTCATAATTTCATCGTCGAGCCGATACGCCTCCAAAACTAGCATCTATACGTGAAAATACAGAGAGTTTGAGAGCTTATATTAGTTAATTTTCCACAAACGTAGTTGTGGTCATAAAAATTTCAACAACGATATCGTCCAGAAGACCATTGTTATGCGGAATCTGCATCTTCAAAGTAAATGAATTATATTGAATCCGGCTCGAGGGACCATATTTTTCTTTGTTTATTATTTACATGTGCACTTTTTAATGTATATTTTTTTGAGACAAATAAAAACGAACTATTAAGTTAAACAATTTTAAATATCTGCCTATTTTGCTACTCGACGATGTATTGTCAAAAGTAGGTATTAACAACGGTGGTTTGACAAAATATCCACGGTCATAGTGTTCTGTCCATTAACAAACAAACATAATGTCCAAACTAGAACGGTCACAGGGTCGATGGTCAATATGGCCGAATCCAAGTCTAAATGGACCTTATGTACCCGTTTTAAGAAGATATAACATCCATTTGGGCCTTATGTCTGGTTCAAAAAGACACAATGTCCATTTGGAACTTAAAGAAGACATAACGTCCACAAATCATTTAAAAAATGTTATTATTTATGCAACAAAACTATATCACTTAAAACAATTATGTAGTTAATTATTCAAACCAAACACTTAATTCTCTGTATTGGGTACTTTAGACCTATTTAATTTCACAATCGATTACTGTTTCCAGATCTAACCAATCGCTGTTAAAAGCAACTCAAATCTAAAATCTGCGTTTTTATCCGCTCCACCATCTAGCGAGCACTTTTTAGTGTATTAGAATATTCCACCTGGTTCTAGAACTAGCTCATTGGAGACTTACACTTATTTGACAGATTCGAATCTCAAATCGAGAGTGGAACTTGTTTGGTGACAAATAGTGAGACGGAGATCCTCAACTCGCAATCCTTTTTCCAATGGCCCCTCAATTTTTTTTTTTCAAATTCTCCATTTTGTTTTGCTATCGGACATCGGAGTTTTGTCAATTTAGAATCCGTGTGACATCCAAAAACATACAAAAAATATAAAATAAATGCTGCCAATCTCTGCCTCTGGCGTTACTTAATGTTTTTGTTTAGTTATTAAATATTTTTAAAAAACGAATAAGTAATATAATGTGTTTAATTAATAAAACTACTTAAATGATATGATACGCCAAACATAGTTGTGTATTCTTTCCACTTTTGAATATATAGGTAATTAACTTCGATTTCATGCGTAAATTTTTCATAAAAAATTAAGAACCGATTTTTTTCTTAAAAAAACTTAAGAAAAATTTATCAAAATAATTTGATTTTCCCTCAACCAATCTACATTGTTCAATTTTCATAAATATTTTAAGCAAAGGTACACTTTTTTATAAAAGAAAAATTACTATCCACACGTAACGAATAATTTCAAATTTAACGGATTAAATTCTATGAGCGCTGCCAGAAACTTTGCAAACAGCGGAAGTGGTTAGATAGAATTTTTGAAGTTTCGTGACATGTAGACGAATTTTTAGTGTTACAACTCGGCGACAAGAGGTTACCCATTTATGGTTCCATGCGTATGCGTACCCCCCAAAGCACAAATTACATAAAATTTTAACTTTTGCTTAGGGCAAACTTATAAGTTTTTAACCAATCACAAATAAATAAATACAATAAAAAATAAATATAATTAAATTTGTACTAAATGAACCAAGACATAATGAATACATGCATATCAAGTACAATACAAACTTTCACAAATGAATACGTCCTTTTAGAAATTTGTTTAAATAAAATTGGTCCTATTTTGAGAAATTTTTTATTCTGTTATGAATCATAAAAGATTTCGATTCTTATTTTGGGTTCCGAACCTTTATGGAACTTCGAAAATTTAAACCTGTTACGAAGCTGTTACTGGGCTGCGATAAACCAATAATGTTGTTGCTTCCTATTGATGTCTCATAGGATCTTGTAAAATATAAAGAGCTGAATAAAACACACATCAGGAAGATCAAATGGATTACTATTAAATCTTATTTCTAGTGAAAGTGGTCGGTGTTTTCGGCTAAAGCAAAATATAAATTTATAAATTACTTTCAATTATTATACGTTTTTGTACACATTCATTACATTTGTTTCCTTTTGTAAGCATTTCGTTGCCGAATAATTAAAAAGAGATCTATTGCAATCCAAAACTTTCTATTTAACTAGCGAACCCACTGCAGCGCCATCTGCTGGGCTGATTTATGAATCTAAACCATCCGGGGCGCCACCCAAACACATACAAAAAAAAATTCATTCAAATCAGTCCAGCCGTTTAGTAGGAGTTGAGTTATATACACATGTACAGTAGAATTATATATATTAAGAAGAATAAAATCTTTTACAATAAAAGTCATATTCTGTCTTTTATTTCATCACGATTTTTAATAGAATTTACAAGAGATTTTTCGACAAAGAATACCGATTCCAGAGACCGTAAAAGATTTTATGTCAATTCGAACTTTTGTATGGAAATTTATAACAGGATAAATGGATAAAAGATTTTTCCGAATAGGACTGAAAAAAAAAATAAAAGAACGAAATATTTTCCAATAGGTAAATATTTCGTTCTTTTATGTTTTTATTTAAATCTGAAACTTAAAGCTAATATTATTTTAATGTTCGTTAAAGTTGTTGTCCCCTCATTTAAAAATTTAAAAATTGTAACGCTAAAAACGTATAAAGTCCAGCTTTTCTCGTTTTCAATCTCTCAACCCTATATCCCCATTTGTGGCAAACTTAGATCTTTTGAATAAGTCGTAGTTCCGTATGCACTCAATGAACTGATCTAACTAGTCGAGTTGTTTAAGAATATCCTGAGTTGCTATCATAATGTTCATGTTGTATTTCTTCTGTCAATTTGAAAAGCATAAATGTCATTAAAAGTAAACTATAAGCTTAACAAAACACCATTTTCTCACACCGTCATTTGCTTTTTTTTACTTTCAGGAAACTTCAAGTCTCACTTCAACTTCAACCTCACCATGTGGACGCACTGAAATTGGTAGCCCAGCTTTAACCCCTTTTCCAGTTCGTTATTTTGTGTTTCCCCCCTTTGTTTGGATTCATTTCGCATTATAATTTCTTGTTCCTTTTTTTGGATTCTCAAGTGTTGTTCTTCGCCGTTCAGCACAAATCTAAAGCGGAAATAACAAAAAAAAAAATATTTCCGTATGTTTGCACAAATTGAGGACGCCTCTGATCATAAATCAAAATCCAAACAACACAGCCTCACAATACGAGCAGCAGCAGTAGAAAAATAAATCAAAATTAAAATCAATAAAATATAATGTATTTGTTCGAAACTATAAATCAAAAAGATGTCAACAGTTCAACGTTGTTATCGGCATTTACTAGCCCATGTGCTGCCAGTGGCGGCCGTCGACGGAGTCAATCACAAGCCACTGCCCAGAGTCAAAATAAAAACGACGACTCCGCGATAGAGGGTGTTCTGCTATCGCCTTTAGTGAATTGGATCGCCAGATCTGCGCAGATCTGCTCAACCACATCGTCGTCACAAGTGTCAAAATCGAAACCGAAATCAAAATCGCTGTCAATATCACTGTCGGCCGCGAGTGTAAATAGTATGGAAGCGACGCCGTGCTCGGAGTCGTCGCCGGCGCCGCCGCCACCAACTTTGTCGCTTCGTCATCGGACAAATTGCAATTATTTTGAGAAACATCTGTGTACATATGTAGTTGTTATTGTAGTATTTTTATGTGGTTTTCAAATCTCCAATGTGAATTGTCTAGCGAGTGAGACAGCGAGTCTCTCGTTGCCGTCGCGTAATTCGAATAGTTCTATTTATAGCAATACGATTAGTGAAAGTGTAAATAATGATAACTACCAGGACGAAATTTTATCGATTGACAACGAACCGATCGGCAGTAGTAGCACCAGCAACAGCAACAGCAACGATGGTAGCACTGGCAGTGGGCGGCAACTGGCCAAATTCAATGGAAGCGAAGCCGCCATGAATGCGATCTTCAGTGACTTTAGTGATGCATTTCAGGGCCTTAATCTACGCGCAAGTGATGATAGTTATAGTGATTATTTTACGGATAGCATAAGTAAGCCTAAGCCCCCACAGATGCCAGTCTATTTGAACGAGTTTGCAGTGCATATACCGGCTGGTTGGCAGGTCGCCGACGCCATTGCCAACAAGTATGGATTCACCAACATGGGACAGGTGAGTAGAAATTTCTCAACTATCTATGCAAAGGCAACCCCTTATAGTTCTGACTTAGTTTGGGAAATCGTTTTACATACATTTTAGGAAATGTCAGTCAGTCTCCCTCCTGGTGGATGAGGACGGCAACTATTTTGCGACGATATTGCGCGCAACAACCCTTCTCATTCTTCCTAATCCGACTTTCTGCACCAACAATGAAACAGAGATTAGAACGTTTGAGTTTAGGTAATTCTCAAAATCGAATTAGCCCAACTCTCCTCACAGTCTAATTGATTCCAGCTAGCGAGAAACGTGCCATAAACAGTCCCTTAAACTGCCTGCCAACAATTGCCGCGTACGCCGTTTCAAACGAGAATCCTATCATCATTCCGTGTAAATAGGTTCAGGTGCTTGCCATCTGTTTTTAAATTCAATTATCCACTTGCATAGGGCTCGTGCCGTGCCCGCCCGCCTGCGTTTGTCATTTCGAAAACAATGATTGATGTTTCCAACCAAAGCGATGTGAGAGAAAATCCAACAAAGCGCGACTTTCATTCGGAGAGGGAAAAATAATTTGTTTTCACTCCTCGTGTTCGAGAATTACGCAGTTTTTCTCTGGTATCCATTTTCCGGAGTTTTGTTTTTTTGCGGATAAAGTTCGCGTGAAATCCCTTATGACTGCAAAGAACGGCCCACACTACACCCAAATGCTAAATGGTGCGCATCGGTTGATGATGCTGCCGTATAATTTGATTTTGCCATCCGCAGATAGATTCCTCGTTATGCGTTTCGTTATCCGTGTGTCCGCGCGTTGACATGCCATTACGTAGAAAGATCTGTCTGGCAAGGGACGGAATGAAAGCTTTAATCGAATTTCAAGCGAAACCAACAAGTTGGTGTGCGGGGGTGGAAGCGAAATGTCAGACTTGGCTTAGCCTGAGCCAGCCTCTGACTTTGCTTTTTCTCTTCAAATGCTCTCCCAGCTGCCATGATTCCACTTAAGATAACTTTTCGATTTGCGTTTCATGGATGTTTCTTGTTTGTTTCTTTTTTTTTTTGTTAAATTCGTGCAGCCTAAGGCGGGAATCCAAAGTTTCTCGGACGCAATAGTGCGGATTCAATGCTAAGGTTGGGGACTTAATTTTTTTTTTTTTTTTTAATTAACAAACTAAACGCTTTTTGATGTCTGGCATACTAAACAAGTTGAATAGACGCTTTGGCGCAAACTATGCGCATATAGGCGGGGTGGGTAAAATTGGCGATTATACAGCACACGCCCTCGTTGAATAACTTTTGCTTTTCGGTTTTGCGAGAGCAATTATCGATCGGTTGTGTTGAAGTCGAAGTGGCGATGGCAATTTGCCATCGAATTGGAATTCGATTTCATAAAGGAAGAGAGTGCCTTGATTTTTGTTCCCACTTATTCTGTGTTGCTTGGTTATAATTATAATAATGACGGGGAGGGCAACTCAGTTTCGTAACATTGTAGAGACATATTTGAGGAAGGCGGGGGCGAGAAGCGGAACTTAGGCCGAGATTTGGTAAGTCGATTTGAAGTGGATCAGAAAATGGTATACTTAAATAAAGTATCCACCGTTTTGACTTTAATCAGCAGCCACAGAGAAATGATTTAGGAACTTGGAGTTTAATTGTTGATATGGGACCGTATTTAGTGAGCTGATGGTCTGAAATATGGTTCGTGCTGGCTTTTTACTCGATAATTGTTCACTTTGTATATTTCTCTACAGTTGTGCTCAATTATTTCTAAATTGATTGCAATTGCAGGCTGAGATAAAAAAAGGGAACAATAAATTGTAACTTCCTTCAAAAAGGTACAAAACGATACGAAAGGTGTCCAAAAACCCGTAAAACACACATGAAAAAAAATTATAAGAAAAGCGTTCAAAAACGTGGAAAAATGGGTCCTAAAACGTGTTAAAGAAGGAGAGAAAACGCGCCAAATGGTTCGTTCAAAATCGCATCAAAAGGAATAATAAACGTGTGAAAAAGCAAAATACTTCAAAATCAAAGAACAGAACGCATGTAGAATCGGGTCAAAAAAACGCATTAAAAAACTCGTCAAAAATTGCGCCTAAATCGTGTCCAAAAGCCCCATCAAAAACGAGATCAAAATGAGTAGAAATCGTGTACGAAAACAGGCGAAAATAGTGTCCAGAAATAATTTTAAAAAAAATTTTAAAAAGTTTTAAGAATCTTATCAAAAAATGGGCACAAAGCAAACTCAGAAATGTGACCAAAAACTAGTCAAACAAATTAAAAGGCATTCTAAAATCGCTTAAAAAATCCCACCGAAAGACGTGCTGAAATATCCGTTCAAACTGTGTTTAAAAAGCTGTCACAAATTTTTGAACATCACATTTAAGAACGACTTGAAAATGGCCCCGAAAAACTAATGAAAATCGGATAAAAACGCATTCAAAAATTCTCTAAGAATAGAGTCGAAAAACGAGTTCAAAAAAAGCATCAGAAAACGGGAAAATCTCGTCATATAAACAGTTCTAAACCGCATCAAGAAAGGTGTCGAAAAATGTGTCAAAAATTGTGCAAAAAGCTGCTCCAATGATGGGTAAAAATTCTCGTGCAAAAAGGTGGTAATAAACGAGTGAAAAACCGCGTAAAAATTCGGCAAAAAACCTGTTCAAAAACGCACCAGAAAACTCGTCCAAAAGCGGCGTCCATAATTTGGGATGTGTTCTATCGAAATTGGCAATAAACTAGGACGTTTCGTGTGACTCTGTGGGGTGGACTTTTTTTCGAGTTTATCTTCTTCCAAGTGAAAAGCGACTAAATAAGGACTGCAAGTCGAAATTCTTTTTTTTTTCTTTAAGTGACCTTTATCTTACTTGAATGATGTCAGAGACCATCGGAATAAGTATAGCTAAGAACTACCACCTATTGAAGTCATAAAGCCTTCGAAAACCCGATCTGGTTGCTTTCTTTGTCGTTCTGCGAAGTTTAAATTTCCGTTCTCTTTCAGTAGACAATACCATGTATAAATATTTTCTACCACAAATCCTGCCCTCAAAAGAATAACAAAAAAATACGCTACCTGGCTGAACAAAACTATTTAAATTCGCTTTACAACCCACGATTGGTGCAGCCTCGACTGAGTCCTAATCAATTCCAAAGAAGTAGAGATCTACTGTTAGTTTCGAGGATTTAACTCAAATCGTCCTTGTACTATCTCGAAATAGTATGCTTGTGGCATGGTTCATTGGTGAACTCTGCATGCAAAACTATTGCAATTTAGTCAAACAGAAATAGCTCTGTGCACGTTACAAACAGTCCTTGCTCTTCAAACTGGGTGGCGCACACAAATAATACACAACTCTTGACAACTCACCTCAGCACCATGCCACAAGGGAGACCAAAAGAACAGCAACCTTAGTTATAGCATGAAAACGAACTAGGTAAACTTGCTTAAATAAGTCCCATGTGATTCCGACAAGAGGTATGACCCTCCTTCCGCAGTAGTTCACAAACATTTAATATTTCATAATGACAACAAAACAACAAGTTGTAGAATTATTAATTTCCTTCCTGGTGAACCCCGCCACCCCCTACAGCCACACATATCCACACGCAGACAGTAAGCTGGAGAATAATGCAAAGTGTAATTAGAATGTCCAAATATTCGCACACCAAAGTGTCCTTGCCTGTGAATAATGCGACATATCAAGTGATTTATTCAAATTTATACCTACTGCAACCAACTAAATTCAGTCTGGACCAGGAAGAGCGAGACAGAGAGAGAGAGAGAGTGAAACAGAGGTGGTATTTTCGTTATCCATCGTGTCAAAGCAAAGCTCTGGTGTTTGCTCAAGTCCGTATAAGCACTCCTCTTAAGGACATACACTACACATAGCAAGCTCCTCAGCTTACGAACTAGAGAAGGCCTCCCCGTCCTCGTCCACAATGTCTACATCACCTAAATTCTCTATGTTCGACCGCAGAGAAGTCGGTTGAGCTTGATTCCCCTTTGTAATTAACTTTCGGAATACGCACAGATGGCTGTGTGTCTTCGTGTTTCCCCACCCCCTCCCATCATACATCAAGATGTTACTAATGCTTGAAGGATCAAACAAAACGAACGACTGTGGATTATACGATGAGGTCGTCGGACAAAACTTGCTTCCCTATCTTGCCCTTATAGCCAGAGGGGAGCTCCACAATATACTCGCCCACGAAAATAGGCGGCGGTTAATTATTTATTCGAACTTTGTGCTGGCGGAATTAAATGAAATTTTCTGATAATTACTCACGCATTACATACTGATAGTTGGATATATAAATATGCGCTGCCGATCACATATACCTACAGCTTGTCGAATTCGGGGATAAAAATAAGTCGACAGGATATAAGTGCGGCCGACCTTTGGCAGCCACAAGAGAACAACAAAACACAAATAAACAAAGCAAGCGTTAAATTCAAGATAATTGCTATAATTTGTTAAAGATTCAGGTCCTTCCATGAATATATGTATTTGTTTTGGCAATTTGTCCCATTGACAGGCTGTCCAATACTGTTCGGGAAATATAATTAACGATTGGTGGTCCGCATTGACAGGGTCCTTTTGACCACAATGGCATTGAGCAGAGATTTGATTTGAAGGACTTGGACTTCATACATCTTCGGTTGGGTAATTAATTGATATTTTTTGCATAGCATGGGTATGGGTTCACTGGTGGATGGATTTTGCAACAGACACCTGATCTGGATCAGGTTTAATTCGATTTAATTAATGGTTGCAGTGCGCACTGGCCGAAATGGATTATGTGCACTCCAGTTACTTTGAAAAACAAACAAAAAAAAACAGGCTCCCTCAATTACGTTCCAACCATTTAGACCGAGATTATGTTAACTACTACAAGAACCGAACGGAACGGCCTTGTCCCAGATTTGAATTTTTCTACCGGCCTGCTTCCAATTAAAGTCTTCACCAACAAAAACGAAACGTGTTTATTTTCATATTAATTCTAAAGACCATTAGTTAAGTCACACTCGCAGGCCATGAGTCGATCCCAATACAGTTGCGTAAGAAACAGTGTCCGAAGGTGAACCAGTGCGAAAGGCGGTCAACAGATTCGTTTGCGGTGCTATGTTTAGACACAAGTTCACGCGCGCTAGTTGCGCCGCCTAAAGTGAGTTCTTGTGTTCTAGTTTTCATGCAAATCATGGGTGCTGTTAGGGCAGGTTGCTGTCGATTAACTTGTTCTTGTTGCTGGTGAAAGATGGATGTTGAATTAAAGAGAAATTGTGCCAGGGAAATGGTGACGACGTTCTATGAAAATGAAACGAAGCTTTGAGTAGTAGAAAGTTGATGATGATGGTTATGTTAACCGAGACATAGTTCTGCCTTTTATACGAAAAGTGGGTTTTCATTCAGCTTTTCGAATTTAGCTCAGAATTGTTTCTTGTTTTGAAAAGACACTAAAAGGTGTAAAGTAGGCGACCTTTTCTGGGAATGGTCTTTGATTCAGCTTTTGGATCTGTTGGTTTCTTGCAGTGCCGTAGCCATGATTTTATTTCGGGGGGTCTTTTTTCCAGATCTTATGAGGAATACCAATCCATTGATTTTTAATAGTTTTTAAATCGTATGTAGGTAGATACTCAAAGGAACATATACTTAGATTATTTTTTTACACACTTTTTTTGAAAGCAGAAGGTGTGTTAATTTGTTTTGACCTTATCTGTACCACATTAATATCCGAATGAACAGATATCACAGCAAGTGAGCATTGGCATTCCCCATAACGCTTCGGGACACTGTTTGAATCCTTTTCATAGTTGAAAAACTTCGTTCAACACTAGCTGTGGTCACTGGAAGCGTGGCCAAAACCGACAGCAAAAAGTTTATACCTCCAAAGTAAGTCTTGCCAAATATATCAAGCAAAACTTCGCTAGAAGGACCACTCGACGACATTTTCTCTTTTACAGCTGACACCTAAATTGCATTATCAAAATAACATGCTAGCTCTTCCTTTTCGTTAACTCGCTCAACTACAACAAAAAATGGGAGCAGAGCTTGAAACGATGGTAGAACTTCTTCGTTGACCATATGAATCTATCTGTAAGATTTCGTATTAACGAATCTATGCTAGGAGTCAGTATATAGACACTCTAAAATAGGCTTCAGTGGGAGAGGTTTCTGGATTGGAACGCATTGTCTGTTTCAATGAAGTTGTTGAAGCTCTTAATTGAACTTCAAATAGGTCTTCGGCAAGTCGGAATTCGGATTTAAAAGCATCTCTAAAGAAATCGTCGGCATTTTATCTGCTGTTCTTAAGAGAATTCAGAACTTATTTTGTTCAGGCCCTCAAGCCCCCCTGACTACGTGCCTGTTTTCTTGTTTTGAATAAAACAATCCCTGATGCTGTTGCAGGTCTAGGGTTCGGTTCGAGCCCGTTGTTGCAACTAACTCCATAAATACGCAGCAAAAATGCCAAACCGGAATGGAGTCACTTTTTCTGTGTCGAAACTGATAAAGTTCTTTCGCGTTCGAAGTAAGCTGTTCATATCGGTGTCAATACCAACTTTTGGGTCAAACTTAAAAAATATGTCCAACACCGTGAAAAAGCCCATTTTTATCACACGTACCTCATATCATGCAATTTTCCCCAATTTTCGAATGTTTTTTCCAAGGTTGCACAGTCTGTTATATTTTGTCTAAAAATAGCCAAAACTTGTTTTTCAACTTCTTCGGCCTGGTTTTTGAAAATAAATTTATAAATTATAATAAATTAATATTTTACTTACATGACGCCCCCTAGACCGATCAGCGGTCATTCCGTCCGAGCTATGTGTTCCAACCTTTTGAGGTTCAAGACCCGTACAGGTTTTTTTTTAATTATCAAAATGACCTCTTTTTAGTTTAAGTATGATTTTATTCTTTATTGAACGAGAGAAGGCAAGAAAATGAAACAAAAATGTTGTTATGATCATCTTTGATTGTATCGGGTGGTTCTGGCCGCTTTTTATTCCCCTTTTCGAAGTTATTAAGCTGCTCCAACACACGAGGTACTCTTACGCGTTTCCCGTCGCTTTTTCCATTCATTGTAATTCTCGACTACTGCCCAACGAATGATAAGAAGTTTAGAAAACTCAAAACCAATAAAAAAAAAAAGAACAATATTTTTTACCTTTAAAGTTTCACTAACAGATGGCGCTTTTTGGCTTTGACTCTTTTTTCGATTGCACTTAAAGAAATTTATCAAAACATTACTTCGAATCTATAAAAGGCTCCAATACTTTCTTAAACAGCTCTCCGTGTACGCTTTTCCATCGACATTAGGGTGCTTTGCTCAAGCCAGTGTGGCTTTTATGGCCGAACGAAAAATTCCAGTAAATGTTTTATAGCGATTCGTACAGTGATTGACTTATATCACTAATGATTTTAGATAATGGCTCGATGGGTGCGATCATCTTTGAGCTGAGAAAGGATAGAAAAATTGTGACGCTTCCTCAAAATATATATCCTCCTGTCAGAATTGTAAAAATATAGGTACAATCGGATTGGTTATTTTTAATTTTTTATTTATAAGACTTTTAACTTATAATAAATTAAGAGTTAATACTAACTTACAGCGCTAGCTACCAGGGCTTTCGGCTAGGATTGGTTAACTTCTCACTTAGTTAAGGTGGCGCTGCAGTCCGGGGTGGACCTGAACTTTGCCCAAAAACTTTCTCAGTTTACCCCCTTTTACACACAAAAAAAAAAGACATTAATTTGGTCGTATAAAGATTCTCCTCAATGCTGTTTTCGGTTCTATTCCCAACTGAATAGACTTCGTAATCAGCTTCAGCTCAATCGCCATTCCTCCGCAAACGCATTCATCATAACTCCATTCAGTGAAGAAATCCTTTCTCATAAATCGCCGAGTCCGCTGTCCATAGATAAATATGAGCAGTCATAGTTCCTAAGTTGCAACAAGGCTTAGCCGCCCATTCGCTATCAAAAATGTGCTACCGCAGCACAAAATTCGACTCAAAAACCCATTCCCGCAGACTAATAATAAATCAATGTCCTGACAGAGAGGATTTTAACCGTATAATTCAAAAAAAAAAAAAAAAATACAAACATCCGCCCTCCTTTCAATTACAGTTTTAGAAATGAACGCGCAGAAAAAGTGTGAAATTAAAATCCGCATCATACACGAGTAAGCTCACTCAAATGGACTGTGACGCTGCTAGCTGGGCGAGATCCAGCCAAACAAAGCGCAGCACGTCCATTATAGGGAATCATTAATATCCTTCAGATTATATTTATGAGTCAACCCTTCATCCCTGCCATGGGAATAGACAAGAGTTGGTATTTGCAATGCAACTCTGGCCGAAAATTTTAACTCAAAGTCGTTTGCCACGTTCATTGTTTCTTCATCATCCTCATCATCGTCGTCATATTTATTTCGTTGTGTTAAATGAACAGATGAGGGTTGCTGGTCTGAGAGTGCACCATCTCCGGGGGATATAATAATGAATTTTGGCTTTTGATAAATTAGAGTTCTCCTTTTTAATTAAAATTAAATCGCAGCAGCAAATACTCGTGTACTTCTTTGGACCCCATATATATTATATACTCGTACGGAAGAAGGACTCTCACTTAATTTTCTTATACCATAGACCGACGACAACTTGGTATTTCCCGTTCATATATATATATGTATGTCCTGTCTCAAGTGATAAATGAAATACCAAGTGGAACTCCAGCTGACGAACGGACCAATCATTTCTTGTTTATTCGGTACCAGTGTTCTTCATAATTCATTTTGTCCTTCCTTTGTGCAGCGCAAGCACATCATACGAACAATGCCACAATTTACCAATTTGGAAGTGGCAACACTCTGGCCCCCACGTTCCACTGTGTTCATGAAAAAAGGTACCAAATGAAGGAATCGTGAAATTTCATTTGTTTGACCGAGGAATTGTCCTTAAATCTCTGTCAGGACATGGCGTTTGTCCCCATCCAACTTTGCGTTGAAATTTCAAATGCCCTCTTAGCCTAGTGTAGTTTTTTTTCTTTGCCTAAGTGAGCGATTAAGTCGAAACGAGTCGAGTGGCTGTTGGTATAGTTATATCCGCGCTGGACGGAGAACTTGATTTTATTAATTTCTTCCAGGGCGGCGGGAAAGAAATTAATGGATTTCCATGTGATTTTGAAACGTTTTTATTTCCCGAACACAGTTTTGGGAAATGTGCTGATTTTTTTGTTGTTCATTCTGCCTTTTACAGAAATTTAATGAATGATTGATGAGCTGACTGCCGCCTAAAGGGAAAATGTTTCAAGGATATGGCTTTTTGTTGACCCTATGCTGGTGTGGGCGCACGGTGTTGCGGCAGATGATCTGGGTGATTTGTGCCGTTCACTACAAATTTGAATAATTCAAAGTAATCTTTGGAAAAGTGCCCCATGCTCCATGGTCCATGGAGCGGAACTCAATAGATTTTTTTTTTTTTTGATGGCTGGGTGCTGAAGATGTTGAGTAATGCATTCGGAAGTTTACGGGTTTAATGTCTCATTAGCATTAGTTAATGCCATTTGGATACGTTTTAATAATCTTCTACTGCTTATTTGCCTATGCACAGTGGCGGATCATTCAGGTTCGATTGGGTAGCACAGTTATAAAATGCTACATGGTTTTGGTAGGTAGATGTTTTTTTTCGGGACAGTTGGTTGAGTCTTGCGGGAAAAAGTATCTCGGTGGCGGAGGAATAATAAGCAGCATAGGTATATAGGTAGCTTTGAATCGACCAGTATATTGTATGGCGGGGGCTAAGGCGCGCCTTTTGTGGGGAAGGTTGCGTCAATTACATCGATGTGATAACTTTCGTATAGATTTCGTAAACCAGCTAAGGTGGAGTCAAAGTGTCGAGGAATGTTTAAGATTCGTTGGGGTTGATTCGGGTGGAGCTCCATTGTTTTCTTTTTTGAAAGAAACCCGGCCCGGTATTTGTGAGTTATGTTTACGTTTACGGTGACCAAATTTTAGAATTTCTAATAATGAACAATAGAAAATGAATCAAATTTCAACACAATTTTCAATTCTTTAGTTTATTTAATAAATAATTCACTTTATAGTTAAATGTTTAAAAAAATTGAATGAAAACCATTTTTAGATAGATAAATAGATAATTTATTTTCGAATTGCAACTTACATTTGGTGGGCCACCGCGCAGTTTACATACAAAGGGTTTGGTATTTATATTAATTAATTTAAAATCATAATTTGCAAAAAGAATATTATGAAATGATATTATTAATATACTTTGAAGGAAAAATACGTTAAGACCCTTCAATACAAATAGAATTAAAAACGGAAAAGGGAAACCTTAAACAAAAATAATAAATTGCAAATAAGAAATAGTAAGTACCTACAGTGGAAGTCGCTTATAACGTCCACTCTCCTATCATTTGGTAAGTTTCGTTATATTTTAAGCTTTTCTGCAGTCGGATATAACGTCGTCTGATATAACGACCAATATTTGGAAAAAATATTAATCATTGCAATCGGTTAGTTATAACGACGGAATGAGAGAATATAAAAAAAAAAAAAAGAACGTGTATCTGAATATTTATTGTATATTCTTGTAATTTTACAAAGGAACATGATAACGGTTTGTAGGGTCTCGTAACCGACGATCAGTCTCACTTGTGCGACTGTGCCCCTACATTATGTTTCTGTTGAATATTATACGCCAGTTTATTTGATGTGTCGCCGGGACAACTGCTTTAAGATTACCTGTGGTTAAAGCATCTTCAGTTCAGTAAAAAGATTTGCATTCAGTGGGTTATTAAGGAGGAATTTTTCTATAGAAGAAAAGGCGGAAATTGTCTTCCGTAATTGCACAGGAGTTTGGTGTTTCCCACTCAACCGTATCCACAATATGGAAAAATCGTGAGAAAACAAACAAAAATTATTTTTGTTCCGAAACTTTAAATAAAAATATCAATGTGAAGTTATTTTATTTAAAAATAAAATGATTTGCTTTCGCTCGTAAATGTTTTTTGTTTTTAATTTTTTCCTGAATATTTGAGGAAGGCAGTCGGATATAGCGTGATATTTCGGTCGGTCGTTATAAGCGACTTCCACTGTATAATAAATAACAAAAATAATTATTTTTGATACACAAAAAGCCTTTAGGACAAAAACATAGTTGAAAATTTAGTTAATAAGTGGGTTTTCGGAGATTTCACAGTTGCGGAGAAATTTGGTGGTTAACTTTGTAATTCGATCTTGAATCAAGTCAACGCATTTGCTCTGTTATGAAGATCAGCGGTTGAATGATGCGGGTGAAGATTAAGCATATTTTTAAGGATTTTGTTTTGCGAAACTTGTAGTTTATTAAGGTGGCATTTTGCTTAATATAAAAGGATTGACTGAAAAATTACTTTAAAAATTACGATCTTGTTGGCTTTGTTCAGACTTTCTGTTTATGAAGGGGTACAACATGTTTATTGCTATTATTCACTTTTTGTATGTTCCTTAAATGTGAGTTTTGTATCCAGAACACAAATATCTCACGGATGGAACCCAGTTAAAACTTGTGTTAGGTAAACAAGTCTTTCGTTTTCTGCTAAAATATATAGCTTGCCCCTTCTCAGCATTAAGTTTAACTTTCCAGCAATTGTAATAACTTGGCAATATTTGAATCGCAATTGCAAGGTTTGTCTCTACCATGAGACTAAACTCATGGGATGAATATATTGCCTTGCATCCGCAAAAACAGCTACAGTGGAAGTCGCTTATAACGACCTCGCTTATAACGACCAGCCGCTTATAACGTCCACTTTCCTATCATTTGGTTAGTTTCATTATGTTTTAAGCTATTCTACCGTGTGATATAACGTCGTCGTATATAACGACACGTCTCATATAACGACCAATTTTTGTAAAAATATCAATCATTGTCGTCGTTTATAACGACGGAATGAGAGAAAATGAAAGAAAAACCGCACGTGTATCTGAATATTTCGTGTTTATTCTTGTAATTTTACAAATTGACAGGCTAACGGTTTGTTGGGTCTCGTCACCGTTCACCGACGATCAGCCTACATTGTGCAATCGTGTCCCTACATTTATGTTTCTGTTGAATATTATGGCAGTTTATCTGATGTGTCGCCGGGACAACTATTGTTTTATTATGCAGCTAAGTTATGAGTTGTGGAAAACGAAGGAATTTTTCTGCAGCGGAAAAGGCAGCAATTATCTTCCATTTGGAGGCAGGTGATAAAAAATAGTTTGCACAGAAGCTTTACGTTTCGCACTCAACTGTATCCACAATATGGAAAAATTGTGAAAAAAAAAAACAAAAACAAAAATTGATTTTTTCCCGAAACTCTAAAATAAAAGAATTAATTTAATTTAAAAACAAAATGAATTTTTTTCCTGAATATTTGTTGAAGGCAGTCGGATATAGAGACCGCCGGTTATAACGACCTTGTTTCCTCGGTCCCTTCACCGTCGTTATACATAAGCGACTTCCACTGTAATTCACAATAAAGGGAGTCTTGGAATTTCAGACATAAAAATATTATACATTGGACCCAAAACCGATCCTTGAGGCACACCAGCAATAACTCTATAACAAACCAGTAGTTCACGGAAACTTAAAAAAAAAATCGCAAAGAAAGTCGGGACATTTGAGATGGTCAGAAGAGACTGAATGTTGAAATATTTTCTTTGTGTCTGCCTGATTGTCCTCGATTTCGCAAAACGTTGAGTTTACAACTTTGATTGTTTCTAAGACGACAGCACTAGTAACACTTCTATGTGGGTTTCGAGAGGAAGTAGAATTCATTATGTGAGTTGAGACAGTATGTCGGCTGAGCTTGGTCACCTACCTCTGTGTTTCATTTCCATATCGCCGTGTCCTATTTAAAACCTTTTCCTCCTGCTTTAATTCTTATTTTCCTGACTATAGTTTTACAGAAAAAGCGTCTTATAGGGTTTTCATGTACCTGATGACAGAGTAAGGTGTGTACCTCAACAAAGTTCTGTCGTTAAAGTTCTAGCTTTCTCCATATAACTTATATCTTGTAGCCCTGAATCGATACAGAAAAGTCGCAACATGAATATATGATCTTATACAGCTCATCGGGATAGAAACCATCATTGAAACTTGTCTATAAAGCTGGATATCTTTACGCATAACTTCTGTAGAAGCTTCAGGGATGCTATATAATGTGTGGCTTCTTTCTTGTAGTTGTTTGATTGCCTGAACGATCTGGGAAAAAGTAAACCTTCGATTTCAGAAAGATCCACTAGAGTGGCTTTGTTATTCACAGACCCTTTAATATTTCCATATATAATATGGGAAACATAACCTCTCGGTGCATATCCAACCCTTTAAAAGGAACCTCACCTTAGCCTAAACCAATATGCCTCGGAAGGTGGCTCTATATTTGCTTAGTTGCCTTGAGTTACGCAAGCCATGTTGGTTGAGGTGTCTACCTGCAATAATTCCTCCAGCTGCCACTTTGCCCATCTGCAAGAGGCTATGATGGTCAATCTGAGCTAGCAAAACTTGGGAATAGTGGCTGTCTTGAAGGGCAAAGTTAGACCCAGACCTGAGTCCAACAAGGCGCCGACTCGCTTCCAGTTACATTCAACTTTAGTTGGCTGATATTCCAATTCCAATACCAAAGGGCTTTCCCCATCACTATGCAGGACTCGAAGGCTCGCCAGCTGTTAATAGAAAATGCAATAAAGTTCCTTAAATGTTTATACTTTCCTCTAAAGCTATACCGCAACAGTGCTGCCGCCAACTTCCAAACTCAAGTCACATTGCCTGCAACTTGTCTCCACTTATTTTTATTACTATTCCAGGATGCACTAAAACTTCTTGCCAAAATAAATCTCCCCCAAGACGTACTTATTCCCAGGCTGTCCCTTTATAATAGTTTCCTTTTTTTGAGCCAAACTTCGCCCACACGATGCACAATGTCCTGCTCGAGGAAAAACTTGGCATTTGTAATTTGTTTGCGTACGCAAATGTGAATTTCATTTCAATTCATATCTCCTAGGATAGCTTTGCATCGTTTTTTTTTCATTTATAGCATTTATAGTATACAAACACACACACCGACACAATGGAATCACTCGACAATCCTATGGGCAATGAGAATTGTTTTATTACCCAAACAATCAGTTTGGTTGCATTGAAACGAAACCAGATTGTACGTGATTGAATCATATCTAATCTGGACGAAGGGGGTGTGGAGGCAGCTGCATATTCCCATGACCACCACCCCCTATGGCGTTTTCAATAATCAACTTTCGTGCGCAACGGACCACCCTGCCCCGAGTGGAGTCCTTATCCTTACTTGTGTCGGTTTTAAAAGGACTAACTTTTAAACGAACATATGTTGAGATACGACCACGACGGAGAGCAAGCATCCCGTGCGCCATTACAATCTTATGCTATTGCTGATTTCTGATTGCAACGTGATCCTTGGGGATGCGATTTTCTGATTTCTTTGGTCAACAACAAATAATAAAAATCGAAGGACTGGTTTGTTGGCTCTCAGCTACTTGACTATCATGTTCGTGTGCTGCTCGCTCATTGTTGTTGTGCAGGCGCAGCAGCGAAAGGTAACTTTAGAGATTGTATATCCTTTTTATTTCTGTTGCTATGGTTAAGTCGAAATGATTGCCATATTCTTGTGCTGCAGTTTCAGTTTCTCACTCTACAAAATTGGATGTGCATAGAATTCATTTCGTTTAGCGGAGCTGGACAGATCTACTTTTGGGAAATCTGGAGTGGAAGTGGAATACGAAGTACGGCCCAAGTTGGAGACTGGAATACAAAAGGAAAAACCCAAGTCCAGCACTAGGGATCATTTATCGTTTTGAAAGGATATCGGACGAGTGTGTTTGTGTATGGGTGGCTATCTGTCTGACCGCCTAAATATACAAGAAACTTTTTCCAAGTAGGAGTGCGGGCGAACTTGTATTATCCACCGCATGTCCTTGTGGATGGGTGTTGTGCTAGTTGGCCGGCACATATACGTACGATTACAGAGTTGCGGCGAAAAGTGGCAAAAGTGCTGTGTTTGTCTTCTTCGTGTGGTTCTGTGATTTGATGTTTGTTATGGCCAAGCAGATGCATCTACTCTACACCCTGTAGATAGAAATGTAATCACAGTGATGGAGGTAGCATTTTATCGACTGTGGTCTGGAGTAGTGGATTTCTTTAGACGCTTGCGGGGATAAATCAATAATTGCTGATGGGTGCAGTGTTTGCTGCTGCACGTAAGGTTGGAGTTTCTGGAAACAGAAAAAAAAGGAGTTAAAACGTTGCGCGGACTTTGGTGTCCCAAGGTTTATTAGCTGAATGGGTTTGTGAGCAGGGTACGTGCGAACCAAATGAAATAAACGATTGTCCTCGAGCAATTAAGATCTACTTCTCTTATCCTTATACTATCTGTATCTCTATCGGTTTGGTCGAAATTTATGTGGGCGTGTGCGGCTCTAATGGGTGTGGGTGCGGCGAATATTGAGTTGATGATGAAGTTTCGACGTTGGGATTTGATTAAATGTTTGTAGCAACACCAAAGGACGCTCGGCGGAAACAAAGGCAAAGTTTTTCCGAGAATTCCCTTCAATAAGGTCATAGTAGGACACTGTATGTTGGGTCTCAAACTTTTGCTTCCATCAAAGCAGATGGCTGCAGGATTTTATTTTAATTTTAATTAAATTGGCCTATAGCGGTAGCTATACGATGATGGAGTCCTTGTAGTGTACTTGATTGGCAGATTTACATTGGGGATAGGTTAGCATAGTACATGTATTTTGTGTCAGATGTATTTTTGTTTTTTTTAAACTTACCCGAGGGGATATTTTAAAAAGAATAGAAGTTGCGCGATGAAGGATTTTTTTCGCACCTCCATCCAATCCTGAAAAGAGATCAGTCACTTTCGTGTATATAGCCAGAACTCAGAAGTACGAGCAAAGTAACGTTTTTGGAGAAAATTGAATTGAAATAGTTGCAGCAACCTGACCATACATAGGTTCCCAGGTCCATCTGGTTGTGTTTTTTTTTTATCGAATTGAAAGGACCTACAATTTGATTGGAGCGGCTTAATTTAGAAGCTTTTTATGGCAGTTGTATATACTCTCTAATATTTTTTAGACATTTCCGAGAGGTCGCGCAGTTGATGCTAGTTCTGTTCTTCCGGGGACGAACATCAGACCAGTAGTTCAGGAGTTGAACACGCACTAACCAAGTGAATAAAGCCTCCGATTGGTGTTGCCCCTCTTATAGCGGGTCATTAAAAAAATCTTGAAAAGGGATACAGCTATCTGTTCATGTTTGAAGCCAATTCCAAGTGAATAAAGCTTCCGAAATGTGTGTTATAGTTAGTTGCCCCTCTTGGAAAGGGTCACTCAAGAAAAGTCGGAGGTATACAACTGTCCTCGTCCTTGTCCTTGTCCAACTTACGAGCCAATTTCAAGTGAATGAAGCTTCCGATTTGTGTATTTTAGTTGGTTGCCCCCCTTGGAAAGGGTCATTTCAAAAAAAGAGTAGTGTGTTGGGAGTCGTTCCAAATCATCATAAAATTGGTATTACTGCTATCTTCTCATGTTTGACTTGCGAGCCAATTTCAAGTGAATGAAGCTACCGATTTGTGTCTTATAGTTTGTTGCCCCTCATAGAGGGGGTCATTAAAAAAATTCTTTAAGGCGTAGGAATACAACTATTCTTTTACTTCTCCAACTTGCGGGCCAATTTCAAGTGAATGAAGCTTTCGATTTACGTGAGGAAGTTGGTTGCCCCTCTTGGAGGGGGTCACTCAAGAAAAGTCAGAGGTATACAACTGTCCTTGTCCTTGTCCAACTTGCGAGCCAATTTCAAGTGAATGAAGCTTTCGATTTACGTGCTATAGTAGGTTGCCCCTCTTGGAAAGGGTCATTTCCCAAAAAAAAAAGTTTGAAAGTACCTGAAATGCGGCTATTACTTTTTATGTTGATTTCCATTTATGTTAAATAATAATTCGCTCCTCGAATGCTATTGATAAGCTGCTTGCTGTAACTTAACTTCGATTGACCCCCTGTGCTGTAAGCTACATGAAAAACTTTACAAATTAAAAAAAAAATAATATTTAAGTTCCCTTGTTCTGTTGTTTAGGGAGTACCTACCTACTGAAAATCGTATTTAATTCATTAAAAAAATACTGTTACAGCAGGTTCACAATGGGCCTCCATGCCTACCTGGTGAAAATTCGTAAGCTCTCCCAACCCACGAGACTGATTCCTTTCAATTTCGTTGAACAAAGAGGCTCGAATTGTTTGCACAATATAATGGAAATATGATGTTCTTAGGAAAAAATCTCCAACGCTCCTCATTATCCCTTTTATGATGATCACAGGCAGAAAGGTCCCAGTCCCGTAGATACAGTAAACAACGTTCAATGTTAACTTGACTTAATGATTCGCCAAAAAGTAAACCCTGCACCATCATCATACCATCGTAACGATAATGGGGTACCAATAAAATCTGAAAGCAAGACAACAACCCATAACAGACATTACGTTCCATGACGTTGTATAATCTGCAAGTCCTTTTCTCTGAAGCAATAAAATGTCATGTCATACGAACATTTTTTATTTTCACATTTCTGTTTATTATAGAAAAACACTTCTAACGTTCTATTGCATGTTCACTTTCAGATCGGCAGCTTAAAGGATTACTACCTATTCCATCATCGGCGCATTTCAAAGCGTTCGCTGAGTACCAGTGATTCACACCACAGCGCCTTAAAATCCGAACCGGAGGTAAGTTACTTTTCCTTGCACCAAATGCGCTGACATATAAGGACGACGAAACAATGAAAGGCAAACAGACAGAGAGCGATAGAGAGAGGGAAACTTTACTTTCTTAAAACAATAAAAACCTCGAGTATCATAGTAGTACATCAGCGAACAACATCAAGGACTAAAAGCCACATTAAAAATGAAATACACTTCAGCAGTCAGCAGTCAGCACTCAGCACCGCCACAGACAGAGGCAACGCCGAGTCGTCTTCTGCTTTCGCTCTGTACTGTCCTGTCATCCTTGTGTAACGATAACGGATATTTTCCCACGCCCATGCCCCATAATATCAGCGCCTCTCAGATGGAACATAAAAGTCTTTTGCTGGTTCTGGTTCTGGGTGTGCTTTTGTCATCCGCTCTCCGCACACTGTCTGCAGCCACTGGGTGATGGACATTGTTGCTGAAGGAATTAAAACTAGCACTTAAGCACCGACACGACACACAGAGTAGGTATACATTATTTACGCGCTTACCAGAGAAAGGAACGTCCATACCTCCTATGCAGTGGCGAATAATGCAGCGTAAACGTGACAAGGCAAATTGTCAATCCACTTGGTCATTTATGGCTTTGAAGAAGTCCTTCATTTCGAACCGGCGGGCTTATTATTTTAAAGTTTTTGCCGACTCCCTTTCCGGTCGCTTTGTTCTGCAAACTATGGAGACTCGAGAGTCCTTCGACGTTAGTGTGTTGTTGAATTTTTTTTTTTTTTTTGCACGAATTCAGGACGAAAAGTATAAAGCACTCTTTTGCGGCAATGTCCTGGTTCGCCTCTGTGTTCACAAATAATTAGGCTGCCCGTCTATATGGTGAACATAACTTTGCCAAAGTCCTTTTTGTTTCTGGTTCCGCATTTTAGCCCAGTTTGCATTGCAGTGTATAAGTATACATTTTTTGTTTGCCTTGTCGTTCGCAGGTACGATGGCTGCAACAACAGCACGAGAAGCTGCGTCTCAAGCGCGACTACAAGCCAGAGTACGACATACCTGTCGAATACAATCCGTACGAAGTGCTGAGGCCCTCTGGAACGGGCTATGAACGGGTGGTCTATCAGCCATCAGCAAGTGGCCCATCAGCAGTATATCGACCGACATCGTCGCTGGTTCGCCATCCGAGGATCCAGTACAGAGACGCTGGGCCGCACAACATTTTCCCGGATCCGCTCTTCAAGGAGCAGTGGTACTTGGTGAGTAAAGTATGTGTGCATTTGTTGACGTTTGTTATTTCTGCTACCATCACAACCATCAGCCAACTGCAGCGGTTTTGTGGTTATTATGTATATGCATATCCTTGGCTTCTTGAGTGTAGTATATATTCATAGCGGTTAGTGGTGTTTGTTGGTGTTTATTTATAGTGGGACTCAGTCGCTACTAATACCTATTGCGCCTATATTATATTATTTGTATGTGCACTTTTAACACTCTTGACACAGAACCGAGATCCTTGAGAATATGGAATGCAACAGAGCGGTTTGTTTGCAGAGCAAGTGCAATGCCCAGCAGAGGAAGCAGCTTAGTACTAGAACGTGAAGAAGGGTGGTGCTGGTGAAACAAGGTTAAGTTCAAAACACCATAACTTAAGTCATTTGCTTTGTATGCCCAAGTCACAAGGACTTGTGCGAGCTCTGAGTAGATGCAAACTCACACTCTGTTGCCCACCTTTAAGCAGGGAGCTTAGCCTCTGAGTGGAGGCGAGGTGTTCCTTATATGAGTTATTTATGCCTTTGTGGATGAGGTAAGTTGCTGCATTGTCTTGGGGGGAATGTATACGTGTCTATGCATGTTTGGGGACTCAAGTAGAGTCCTTGTTCGTCGAGGTTGCGTCGAAAAACATTGCGGTGAATAGGAGTGTGTGTTTTTTTTTTTTTTTGTTGACTACAATGTCGGTCTGTCGCGCTGTAGGCATATGCGAAGGAGGATCTGCTGTTGACTGTCACCTCCCTGGTGTTCTCGAGAGGTACCATTCGCATTTAATAAACCTGCGAACAATTACCGCCCACTTCAGATCACCTTGACAAATATAAAGTCCGTGTTACGAAGAGGAACCTTACCTACGTTGCAAGGTGTTGCCAACAATTACATTTATACAAAATATGAGCCTCTTCGTCAGCCTTAGAGTTTGTTTCAAGAAAACCCGTGAGCAATGACACAATTCTTGTGAAGTTCTGACGGCAACTCTTCTCTTCTGCAGACACCTCAGTCACCTAGATATGTATGGAGATTCGATTGACAATTAGTCGAATTCCAGAACTCAAGTCGAGTATGGCGTCAAGATGAAGAATCCAAGGGTGTACCAATAGCATATTTGTCAAAGGAAGGTAGCAAAAGAAATGTTTTTAAGATTTGCTGCAGGAACCGGCGTTTTTTTATTTGACGAAATCCAAATCGTTCATCAGAATGTGTTCTAGTGAAGATCCGAGTTAAGTACGATAAGCTTCCAGGTATCGCAACAGTAGACCTCTCTTCTTGAGTGAATGACTTCTTATAGTGCTTAGCTACATCGACCGTTCCATTTGCAGAACCACCTTTCCAATTCAAATGGTAAATCAAGCAATTGTATACCTTTTTAAAGAAAGTTCAAGACCTAACAATCTCTGGACTTAAATTCTTCAAATTTGACACAGAGGTTCCTTGTATGTCGCACTGTAAATCTCTTTGATTTTTAATAAATTTTACCCTCAAGGCCTGCAGAGGGAGCTATACAAATTAGTTTTTCTTGAATTTGAGAAAAAAAAAATCCCATGAAAAGGACACAGATCATCCTTAATCACTGGACATAGAAGCTCGACATCCTTAAGCCGTTTTAAGGCAACTCCCCTGGTGTCCAGTAGATGAGCTACAGTAAATGGGAAACAGATCCAAAAAATGGTTTACTTTATATCATCGGGTCTGAAGAAAGGCAGAACTGATGAGTTGAAAAGCGCTAAAGATCAACAGATCCTACTTGCACGAAGCAAATTTAATATCACAACCTTGTCCAATGGCAGAAAAATTTGAATCCTACGAGCTACGAGTATTTGATGCCGATAAAAAATTTCCAAGAGCGGTTTAAAAAGCGGCCCGAGTCATAATCTATACATCTATATCTATATATCTTTATATATAATAAAACTGTTGGCATTTTCTTTGTTACCCAATGGCGTGAGAACTACTGCACAGATTTCGATGAAATTATTTTTTAAATGTTCCTCAAGATTCTGAGAAGGACATAGGCTATTCCTTTCATTGCCTTGCCAATTTTTTGGAGCGTTTTTGACCAAAATGTGTACAGCTAGTATACTAATAAAACAAAATAAAGCAAAGCAGCAAAGACATTTACTTACCTATATGAAAAAAATAAATAAAAATTCACTACAAAACGGCAACGATGAATGGTAGTGACTCGGATTACAGATCTATCCCTTTTCAAGTCCAGTTCGAGTACATAAATACGCACAAAAATTGGAAATTGTCTCAAACTCTGCTCCAACGTCAGGCTCCCAATCCCGTCTCAAAACCTCAAAATGAGACCTTTACTACTCTTCTACTGATAATCTTGTTACGTCTTCAAATATCTAGTCGATTCGAAAGAAATGACAAAATGGAGAGCTGTAAGTTCCTCATCATGAAGGACAGTGCAACCTTATACAACAATCCACCACCTTCACTTTAGATAAACCTATTACCCGCGTCTTCAAGCTCCAGCTATATTCAACTCGAAACTTCGCTCCACTGCCAAACTCTCCCCAAAAACCACCTTAAGTGTAATCGCGAGCAATTCCTCCACCATGCCCAGCCGCAAAACAAAACTAAACTTGCGGTAAATAAAATGGGAATAAAATATGCAAAGGCAGCCAACAGGATACTAAAGATACAGAACCCATCTACTGGCGAAAGCGAAGTCAACCTTTCTCTCCAACCCATAACAGCCGTCAAGGACCTAATCTCGTTTTTATCGTGATACTCTGAAATGATTGCGGGTATAAAGGTGAAAATTGAGAAAGCAAAACAAAATAAAAAGCAGACCCACAACAGGATGGAGAACAAAATTTCCTTTTATCCGCAAACGGTACAAACAGTTTTGGCCGCCGGTAATACCTTGATAATCAGCATTAAGAAAAGTAGAAGCTCTCCAGCAGCCAAGTACACCACGATAGTGGTCGTCGTTGATATGCTTCGGTTTCGGCAAGATATTTTCCTCTCTTGCATGGGCCAGGTCCTGCAGTCTGAGCTGTGAAATAGCAGAGCGATACCATCCTTTTAAACCAATAAACGAGGTACGAGTGGCATCCTTGCATTAAACTCTAAATCTGTATCCGTTCGTGTAGATACAGCCGCTATGGGGCAGGGTTGAACTGCTTCGTGTGATATTTCGATGCTATCTCCATTTCCAGGTGTGCCTTTGGTTCTCCATTTCGTTTGGCTTAAGTTACTTTGCGTATGCCGAATGGAAACCGAATAAGTGGACTTTGCTCGCTTTTCTACTTCGTTTGTCCAACAGTATACGACGAGTATCCTGTTGAGTGCATTTGCGCCAAATTTGATTTGGCTACACTCGGCAGGAATCGGATCGCGGAGCTGCCCACCATTCACAGAGTGAGAACATTTGTATTTCCCTCCGCTGTCTTGTCAGTCACACATGTTTCCATCTGTTCTGTCTAATTGGTGTAATCCGGTTTCGAGAAAGTTTTTTTGATGTGGAACATCTACTTGCACGCCTTGGGAGTAAAATCGACACGAATGACATGCCGAGACCTGACCACAAGGAAAAAAATATCGATGGTCTGCCTTCTACCACTGAATTACTTCGACTGACTCTTCATCTATATGAATTGAGTGCAATTCATGCATATGCGATATGCCCTTCTTATTTCACCGGGAATAAGAAAAATTTTTGTTTGTTGTGTTGTTTTTGTTGTGGGGAGCTTATAGCATTTTTAAAAATAAACTTGATTTTGGCCCACCCTGTACATAGTAAATATGGCTGTGAAATAATAATTAAAATAAAAAAGTTTATGTCAAAATTGCACAACTATGTAGGTAATAGGTATCACCAAATAGGTATTTCCAAAACTACGCACAAACAATTTCCAGACAAACAATAAACGAAATGACAAAAAAAAAAATGACAGGTAAAAGACGAAAAATACGAAGTATTATGACTGGAACAAACGAAAATGAAACGTCCGTCAGTCGAAGTGAACGTCGCTTTCAATAATATATGAACTTTTTATGGAGAAAACGTATTGCTAATTTTTGTGAAGATATAAGAAAGTGTGCTCTTTAGAAGGGGTATCATTTCAAAACTCTTCTATTCCACTTTTATTCAAAAACTAGTTAAAAGGGCCCTCATCTAAGTATTTAATTAAAAAATTTCAAAACATTTTATTTCCTATACTTTAGATACTCTAAAAGGTACTTAAAATGAAGTTTATTTCAAAACTACACTATTCCACTCAGTCGTTTAATTCAAAACTCATTTATTCCCATATAAACTGAAACCTCTTCTCTTCCTATGCAAATCAAAGTAGCCAGTTTCCAATTCCGGCTTTTTCCAATGACATTAAAAAAGGCGGGAGTTTTTGTTATTTTGAGAATATTCATTGTAAAACTAACTTATACTTCGGTATAAAGACTAAAACTTTTGACGTTATTTTTTTATTTGTTTATTTTTGTTCCTGTTTTTGTAATTTAAGTAATTTAAATACATTGGTGTGACGCTATTTTTAAGTTTTTTAATAATTAATATTTTTTACTATCCAGTTTTGAAGACTGTTGATATTTTATGTTTTTAGTTAAGTTTCTTTTTTCATATTTAAAATTTTCTTTGAAATAAAACAAAATTTATTATATCGGTAAAAAAGTTTTCCTTCTTTTCAAAACTCCTCTATTCCTAAATAGGTTGAATCAAAAGTCAACTATTCCAATCGTAATTTTCAAAACGCTTCTTTTCCATTTTAAATTGATTTTTTTTATAATTTTTAGGCTTAGGTTAGGTACCTTATAGGTTCAAAACCATATAAAATAAAAAACAGAGGGCCCGATCGTGCACTGCTGTTTCTCATGTCTCATGATCATTGAAATTTTATTGCCGTCCATGGTTGGTTACAGTTTGAAAGATCGGACAGTTTTTGACCCGATAGGTGGCGCCGTTGTATCTCCTAAATCACTCAACCGATTTCAATGAAAGTTTGTCGGTGTGTACCTTAACTATATATATCTTTTTCAATTCTTTCAACTTAATTCTTAGTGGAATTAAATATGGACATGCAGGACCTGCGGAGTGAACTGATAAAGCTAGGTCTTACACGGACACTAGACTACTGAATCAGTTGACTAAATTAAATTTTCCTTGTAACGATATGAAAACAAAATGCAAACAAAAACTCTAAAAACAGAAATCGTAGGATTGGATTGCGCTATATGAAAACTTTTTAAATGAATGAATACACTTCTCTACTGCGCAGTATTAGGATTTTAATATTATACAGATTTGGTTTCGAAATTAAATTTCTTAATACAACTCAACTACAACACAATTCAATTTAACATCCACATTTTCACATTTTGCGAGAGAAGTTTCACATCTGGTGTGTTTTTCTCTGTTTTTTTTTTTCATTCTTTTTTTTTCCTTCAGTTTCTTAGTTCTTTTTTTTCCCCTTGGTTTTGCTCCCCTTTGAGAAAAAGGTATGCTTACTTTCAAAAGTATTCAATATGCGGGCCCAGCGATTATCTTTGTGTTTGGACTCCTTTGAAAGTGGATAAGGTTAAGAAAGAGCGTCAAAGGGAGGTGTTACTTAGAAGGATTGGGCACACGTTCAAACGAAACGGAATGGACAGAGGAGGTGAATTACAAAAACCTACCGTTTTGTGGGCGAATGCAAATGCATGCGAATAAATTCATTTGATTCAGTAGTGGTTAAGGGGAATGAGCAAAACCAGCAGTTTTCGTTTGTACCTACTATGATTTTCCAACAATCAAGTGTAGGTAATAGAAATACCAGCATTTCAGATAATGAACTTCCTTTGGTGCTTTTATTAGAATTAGTCTACACAGAGTCAATGTGAATCGATTTCCATTTGACGCGGGCTACAAACTGTCAATCAAGTTGCTTGATATCCGGTGCGGAGGACCATAGACTGAGTTGCGTGGTTTTGTTTCTAAATTGCAAACAATGCGAATAGAAGCCAACTCAGGGTGTTGTCATCAACCTCACGGTAGCTCTGCCTCATATATATAAAATTGTAAGCATGTCCGGCACGACTCGCTCCAAATATAAGCAGAATTGATCGAGCTCCTTCCACTTGACCGGTGAAAACTGCAGGGAGGATGAAAAGACTAATATGCTTCATTGCTGTGTCGGTCCATCGAAGAATAGAAAGAACCATCTGCTATCAATAATAATTGTCTGTTTGAATGTCTTATGAGAGTCTCTTTTTTTGACTTCGTCGTCAACCTAAACAGTAGTTACCATTATTGATCTATTCAGTGAGGCTCTATCATGACATGGTATAGCGGATGGACCACATCTATAGGCATTTATAGATGTATGTTGCTGGCATTGACCCTCAGTCTAAGTTGACGGATAAGCTGTCGGGCTAACTTTGATATTGTGCTAAAAGATAGAGCCATAAAAGAGTCGCAAACGGAACGGCAAAGAAACTTCTTAGAAGTCTGAAAAGGAACAGCAAATGAAGTGCAAAACTAAAATATGTCTCCAGTCACATCGGATCGATGTTAAAGCGTAAAAGGTTTGCCTTTGCTCAGAGAAGTATTCAAAACTAGAAAATAAAATGGCGCCAACGAAACTGCAGCGTACTGAGGCTCTACACAGAAGCTAGAGTCTTTTCTCTGGTAATATGTAAGCCCTTTCTTGGGGTAGGTATTCACTCCAGCATTTAAATAAGTGAGTGTCCCGTTTAACAGAGCATAGCCTTGGACATGAACCTGATGCTAAATGTCTTTGAATAGAGCGAAAACAGCCCCTTCGGAGTACAATGCTGCGCTCTAAAAATTCAATACTAGAGTCTGGTAAGCACAGAATCAAAGGAGAAAGACTACAGACCAGCAGCGCAGGGGTACCATGTTTACAGACTATGGGAAGGTCCGTAATAAGAATGCAGAAGAGTATCGGGCCTAATATTGAGCCTTGGGGAACTCCCTGCTTTATTTCTTTCAATAGTGAAAAACGTTCACCAGAATTAACCCTTTGCGATCTGCCAGAGAGAAAACTGCTGATCAATTTTATTGCTCCTTCACTGAAACCAAATTGATTCTTAAGTTTCCAACACAGAACCTGCATTTTGCGTGTCACATAAAGTTGGGTCTGCTTCTACTGCTCTGTCTCTCAGAGGAAGACTCAGAGAATTATATTTGTTAGCTCAGTCATCTCAGTTGAGTTTGTTGCTGAAGAAGAATCTTCTCCTCAAAAGGTCCCAAGGGGTTTTAGCCTTTTCCAGACACGGGATGGATAGGATCTCGTGCAAAATAAGGAAGACTTTATTTCATTGATGCCTTCCCAATCCGAGGAACAAAAAATTGCAGGTGCTTGTAATGCAGCTTATTAAACACAAGCTTTTAGTAAGCCTTTTCTTTTTAAAGAGTTAACTACACTGCACCCCGTCAACGAGTGCATCGTTGGGAACTTTGTGTCTGAAAACCTCGTTACTGTTGGTGGTCTCTTTTCATTAGGCTACTTGAAGGCGGTTTGTATATATTTTCAGTTCTTGGGACTCCCATTAAATACCTATCTAGATCGCCCAAGTCGCCGTAGTCGGATGAGTCGTTTCGGTCCCTGATGGGCCTATATATCTAACTGATGCCGAGCTACCCATATCACAATTTGCAACTTCAGCTACGAGCTCTCCCCTCCTTTGATAGTTTTTGCGACTCTTTCACAGGTACCTTCCTTCATATAGTTCCCGCCATTTCCTTGGCTCTGTCCTCTTTTATTTGTTTTCCCATTAATAGGACTATTGACTTTTATCAGTCCTTGAAGATGTCTCAACAGATCCATAACCAAATAATTAATCGGTACTCCTCCTGCCTATTCGCAGGCCCCAAAGTCGTACAGTCCCCCGCCAACTCTTGATTCCTGAAAATTCCCAATTAAGGTCCCTAGTCCCTGAGTTTAAATTCAAACCCACATAAGCAGGCTTAGCAATCTCCAGCAATACATCCGAAATTAAATTTGAACCGCCTTATAAATCAAAGCCAAACACACTCGCACAAAGTTTAAATAAGGTAGAGAGTGGGGCAAAAGTTTTATCCAGCAGCCCTAACATCCCCCGCTTAAACTTAATCCCTCATTTCAATATATAACTTAATTTAGTTAAACTTAAACACCGTAAGCATTATTTCGCCAATAACTCATGCCGCTAGATATTTTTGTTTGCCGCGTGTCGTACGGTCGATTGTAATATGAGACAGGATACGGATTACAGATTTATTCATTGTGTAGGTACAACTACAATCGTCAGTCCTTAGTTCAAACAAACACAGATTCGAATACACGCACCATTTCTTTAGACATGTATAGATACCGCATAGATACGAGTAGACAATTGTAACAGATTATTTTGTATATTTCAGCTTTTTACACTTTTGCTATTGCGAAATAAGGAAAGAGATTTATCCGCTTAGCCGTCATTCATTTGTTCGTTCATTAATTTATTTTCGTTTCTCTTTCTCGTTTCATTCATCTTTTAATGTGTTTCCGTTTTGGAACACCAACAATGCGAACGACAACAAAACTGGTAGAACGGTGGCGCCAAAGACGGTCTGGACATGAATATAGGACCTGCCTGGCAAAAGGGATACACAGGAAAGGGCGTCGTCGTATCCATACTCGATGATGGCATCCAAACAAATCATCCCGACCTTGCACAAAACTACGTAAGTACATTTATCTAATAGGTACCGCTGTTTGTGTGGTTTATTTGCCTTAACATCCACACCAGAGTGCACGCGTGTGGGTGAAATGCTACATTTCACTGCGCCATGATTGTGTGCTAAGCATAGTAATTTGCATAAGTAGGAGCATACTCCCGGAAGTAATTGCATGTGGTGGGCAGTCCCCGAGGCCTTGGATCTGTCAGGTTCACTTTTTCTCTGCTCCCCCGATAAGGATATGCATAAATACGAGCACAACGAACGGGCCCCGGTCGATGTTGACCTTCCTGACGGATAGAAACCTACTAAGATAAAGAATTCCTTTTACATGAGTGCGGCCGGGGGGTGGCCAACGACAACGAGTCTGGTCGTGGTCGTCCGTAGCGGTCTTGCAACTGGCAATTAAGGAACAGATTTCATTCGAATGGAATGCCCGTTGAAAGTGTGTTCTGGTTGAATTATCCCTTTCTTAGATGTGGTGCAGAATATTAACTTTGCCGGCGAGGGGGAGTAGTTACATAGATCGAATCGGTATAAAGTGGCCTTTAGATTTTATTGCTAAATGGTTGCATTAACTAAAACATAGGCCACGACCAGTCACAGGAACAACTTAGGCAATAGAACCTTTTATAATGGGAGGAAATATATTAGTCTTAGTGTTTTTTTTTTTTTTTTGTGGGTTTGCTTAACCGGAAAGTGGGATAGTTAACTGAGGATGTGGCTTTTTGTGAGCCAAATGTGATGATGGGCTTTTGGAAAATTACTTTCAACGATATAGTCGAATATCGGCCTCAATTTGTGCCTACTTACCAACCTGCTTTTGACAGAACACGTAGAGATCTTTCTGTAATTACGGATGATATCCGGGATGATTGAACAAAAAATAGACATTTGACGTGAATCGCCAGCGCCACGTGCGTGCCATTATTTTCTGTTCGAACGAATGGCAGGAGCCTCCCAGATGGACATCACTTTTACAACTAAGCGAGGATAAACTTTTGTTAAATTTGATCTGCGGTACTGGGGCTTGTGAAGTTTTCAAACTGTTCGAATATATCTGCTCAACTTTGAGTAGGTTTTGTGGGTACTTTGTGTTGTTTTAATCAATTTTTGCAACGTCAGCAACGAAGGAATTTGGTAGGTACCAAAGTCGCAAGTTTGAACATACACAAACAAATAACTTTGTTTTGACATCAAGCTACTACTGATGACAGAATAGCCAAAACAAACTCTGCATTGCTGCTACATTTTTACCTTTAGGAACCTTAACCTTCCGTTAAGAAAATAAGAGACAAAAATTTATTTGTCGAAGTAAATCGTAAATATTCAAATCAGTAAGCACAAAAGACTGACTCTTTGGAAAATATTCCTCGGGTAACATAAAAAAAAAGTTTTAGAGGTACCCAAGAAGATAGGCATATTTAGGAAATTAAAATCTCAAGCTTAATATGAAAGATTTTTTAAAACCGCAACAGTGAAGAAAATAATTCAGAGGCGCTTAGCTATATCTGAGGTCGAATCGCGTTCTCCGTGAACGAGCATAACGTGACGGAATCTGTTTTTGTTTTACAAAAAAAATCGACCTAATTCTGCGAATAGCTCTTTCACGAACGTGGCGATTCGACTTTACATTTTCGGACATATCCTGTAAGGAAAGTATTGCATACAAGTTCGGACATATCCTGTAAGGAAAGTATTGCATACAAGTCCTGTAAAAAAAAATAAGGGAACCCAAATTCTCCCCAGAGAATAAAACTAAAAAAATAATATTCTGGAACCGAGTTTCAATGATAGCTGATAGTTCACTTGAGTTGCATGGATCACCGAAAAAGATTTGTTTGCATGCCGTAAATAACTGGTCGAAAAGACGCACTACTCGTTCAAATTGGTATACGTATAGTTACGGATCTGTAATTTTCTTAGTATACTTTAGTACCAGTCGATGGAACAATGATCCAGATAAGCTTTAAACTATGACGCATTTCGATCTGTCGAAAGACAAATCGGGCAGGTATTATTCGCCAACAGGATAACGATCCTATTCGCAACAGCTGAATAGTGCTGTAATTTTTTCCGCATTCTGAACCAGAAACACACAACTGGCCACCCCAAAGCCAAGATTTCAGGTGTTTTAATATGTAATGTGTTATTATTAACGGAAGAAGAATTGTTTCTCCGATTGGGAGCAAAGACGAAACCATTTTTGTAGTTACAATGCTCTTTCTGGAAAAGCTACAAAAACTCGTTTAAATGCTTCCAAGACGATTACCTATAGAAAGCTATTTGTTTTTTTTATGAAATAATTTCATTGTGTTACTTTTTATATATCATTATTAGGTATAATTAATTTTGAAATCTGATTTGTCAAAAAAAAAAAATTTGCCAAAGTATAAAGTTTATTTTAATCATCTTAATGATGTTATTAAAATACCATAATAAATGTTCACCTGTTATTTGATCTAGCCAAACACGTTTTTATTTTTAGCTTTCTCGAATATGTAGCAACAGAAAGATATTGCATTCGTATAAATTTTCGAACTCGAGCTTTTAATCAATTCTGACAATACGATGATAGACAGGAACTCAAAAAAGTGGGTAGCCCAATTCTGTCCGTCTGTCAGTATGGTCCTGATGCCTACACCCTGAGCTGCTGCCCGGATTTGGTTCAAACTTCCGACATGGAGTTTGTTCGCCTTCTTTTCGGGGGCCGTTCTTTTTTTGCACGGCAACCTATCAATATTATTTCATATTAGTTTATTTTTTTCAAGAGCGGGTCTTACGTTTTGAACCAAAATTGGGAATTGAGATCAAGCTGCGTGCTCAGTTTTTGAAACTTTTGAAACTTGGACATACATATCTCGAAAACGGTCCATACAAATTCATTCCTAATGTAAAATTGTCATTTTGAACTTAAAAGTGAGCTCAATTTTTCTCTATGCTATCGTTCAATCAATTTTTGAAAAGAGGCATTTTTGAAAATTTGGTTTTCTTTAGTTTACCTTCGTGGGAACTTCTCAGATTCCTAGAATCCATATAATTTAACTTTTATTTTTGTCAGAATACTTCGGAAGATGAAGAGTGTAGCATTTTCTTGACAATTTAATTCCAATCAACTGGGACAGTTAAATTTTACATAGAGTTGATGTATACGCTCCCTATCTAGCTGTGTAAAACTCATCGGGCATTCAAGCTTGAATATGGAACTACTTCTACTACTCAACTTCGTCAGATTCTTGCCCATGGATAGCAGATTTTTTTATTTTTTGTCTTCAATGTAAAAAATTTGTTACTTCGAGCTTTTAGGTAGATGTGCCTCTCCATATAGTTAAAAAAAAAAATATAAAAGTGGTTCTTTCTAATGCACACAACCGATAGTTATTATCGTCCATCCAAACAATATACAAACCATTTTCTCCAGGCATTCCTTCAATCGCTTCAACTCCGCCGTTGCGTGTTATGTGTAGATTATGAAAATCAACAACAACTGTGTGTTCTGGTAATTTTTATTGTTTGTAACAACACAAACTTACGAGAACAGATACACCTACGAAAATTGCCCTTTTATTTGATGAGAATAAAAATCGCTTTCGAAAAAACGCCGTAATCGGCTCAACGAAAAATAGGTGAGCCCTATTTATATAATGACGATGATGGCGGTATGTAAAACACATGTATGGGAGGAATTGCTTCGGGGTGAAGTACCCCTTTGCTCTGAGTGCCCTTGATGTCGTGTATATTGCGGGGTTGCCTTCTTTTTCTTATGGTGCTCTAAGAAAGCACTATTAGGAATAGGACACGCCCATTTTTGAAGGCGTTTTCTATAAACGAAATTGGATATTTTCCAAATAAACCTATATTTCCTTTTATAAAATACACAATTGGAAAAGCGAAAATGTAGATAATAAATAAAAAAAAAACACAATAAATAAAAAAAATCTATGCAAATCAAATCTTTGTAAGAGGCTAGGCCTATAGTAGATCCCTGTATGAACCAGTCGGCCAAACCATTTTAATTTTACTAATGAAAGAGCTTGTCAGCAGCATTTCTGACTTTGTGCCCATTGAAGTGCAAATGACATGCCTTGCTATTTTGCCGATGAAAACTGTGATCAAAATTTTGTTATAAGTACCTATACTTTTATACTTTAAAACCTTTGGCAGTTGATATATTTTTACATTTCGGTAACCCGGTGGTTACCCTAAGACGACCTGCTTTAAAGTTTAAGACGATACAGTATACGTTTCATAAGTAATACTCAAGCACCAGTTAGAGCCGTCTTTTGATAACCATCTCCAAGAACGAACTTCAAGTTGGATGAGGTCCTCTTCGACTTGCCTACATAAGACGAGGTCTCTGTCTAATGGATTTGGTTTGAAGAACCTTCACGCCGCATGTCCATCGACTAAAAAATTACTTACTTACTTTACTTACTTAACGGGCTCCCGACCCGTGGAGAGTCTCTGCCTGAGACACTGCAGCCTTCCATCCTCTACGATCCCGGGCACGCTGCTTCCAATTGTCCAGACCAAGCGCTCTGGCATCCGCGATGGCTTGGTCTTTGAAACGGAGGTTCGGTCTTCCTTGTCTTCTCGAACCTGGGGGCTGGGATTCGAAGATCCTCTTAGCTGGAGCATTATTGTCCATTCGCTCGATGTGGCCGAGCCAATGTAGTCGACGTATTTTGGCTTTTTGGACTACATCCACATCTTGATACAGCTCATAGAGTTCGCGGTTATATCTTCTCCTCCATTCGCCCTCCTCGCACACAGGACCAAAAATCCGCCGAAGAATTTTTCTTTCGAAGGAACCCAGTATTAGCTCTCCCTTCCTGCTTATCGTCCAGCACTCGGCGCCGTAGAGCAGAACTGGCAGTATAAGGGTTTTGTAAAGCATACATTTCGTCCCTCGAGTTAGGAGTTTTGAACCCAATTGTTTTGCCAAACCGAAGTAGCAGCGGTTTCCTAGGGTAATTCTCCGCCGGATCTCCACTAGGATGTCATTCGTGGAGTTCATGTTTACTCCGAGGTAGATGAACTCCTTAACTACCTCGAAATTGTTGCTATCAATAGTGACGTTTTGTCCTAGGCGGTGGACAGATGTTTGTTTGTTTGTTGATAGCATGTACTTAGTCTTGTCCTCGTTTACTTCAAGACCAACAGATTTCGCCTGTTCTTCAATCGCCGTGAAAGCTTCTATCACGGAGCGCTGTGACCGACCGATGATGTCAATATCGTCCGCATACCCCAGCAGCTGGACGGATCTGTTGAAGATAGTGCCTTCCGTGTTGACACCTGCCCTACGCACTATCTGCTCCAGTACGAGATTGAAGAAGTCGCATGATAGCGCGTCCCCTTGCCGAAATCCGGTGCATGTTTGGAATAGTTCGGAGGAGCTGTTTCCAAATTGCACGTTGCAACGCGTGTTTTCGAGTGTCACGCGACACAACTGAATCAATTTTGACGGGATTCCGAATTCGGCCATCGCCATATAGAGCTCCTGACGATGTATACTATCATACGCGGCCTTGAAGTCGATGAATAGATGGTGTGTCTCGACTTGAAATTCGTTGGTCTTTTCCAGGATTTGCCTCAGTGTGAAAATTTGGTCTATAGTCGATCTGCCGGGCCGGAAGCCACACTGGTACGTGCCGATTAGTGTGTTGCAGAACGGTTTAAGACGTTCACACAGTACGTTGGATAGGATCTTGTATGCGACATTAAGCAGGGATATGCCTCGGTAATTCTTGCAAGACATAGGATCGCCTTTTTTGTAGATGGGACATATGGAGCTGATAGCCCAGTCATCGGGCATGCTTTCTTCCATCCATACCTGACTAAAAAATTGCCTCCTCAAAATCCCATCAAGCAGTTGGCATCGAAAATCACCCGAAGACCAAAATGATCAGGATATCTTCATTCACCTGCATTTGCCTTCATTTGGCTTCGTTTACTTGGAACTTGGAACTTGGATGAAGGTCTTGCCGCTTTCTATAAACGCAGTTGTATCAAATTCATGATTTTTGATGTGATGTCATTTTAAGTGGTTAGCAGTGGTTGACAAACTCCCTAACTATAACTATCTCACAGCTATAGCTCTTTTCTGAGGCATTACGTCCTATGCGTGTGCCTCTTCTTGTTGATGTGGAATATCTGGCTGTATATTTAAATTGAAATGCCATCAAGTCCATATATCTTTTCTGTCGTCTGATCGTACCACAAATTTGTTTTTATTTATTTCTTTCATTTAACAATTGATAGGACAAAACACGCCCTACGAGTAAGTAGATCTGAAAGTCACCTCTAAAGGTATTTAATATATGAACTGTATCCAAAATCATTGTCAAGGCCACATGAGTGTACCACCTACCTTAAGCCCGTTTCTATATTCGAAATCATATTTATTCCAACAGCCTAGATCCCATCCTGACAGCATGCCCCGAAGGTAGGTACTTGTACCGTATGAAACCAAACCTTCACAGCGAAATTTAAACATTTAAAAATTTATAGCAAAATTTAGCCCACGCATTATCTAAATTCAAAATCTTTCAATTCGACTACCTAACTAAAAGTATTCGAACAGCAATCACAAATCATGCGACTATCTCTGCTTCCGACAAATTGTCTAAAAACACCCAGCTCGGACAGAGGCCCAACTCTGCGCCGAACAATCTCCATGTCCATCGCTAAATTGTTAATTTTTTTTGTCAGCTATTTTATACAATTGACAAAAAATAAAGTTAAATTTTACATAGAGTTGATGTATACGCTCCCTATCTAGCTGTGTAAAACTCATCGGGCATTCAAGCTTGAATATGGAACTACTTCTACTACTCAACTTCGTCAGATTCTTGCCCATGGATAGCAGATTTTTTTATTTTTTGTCTTCAATGTAAAAAATTTGTTACTTCGAGCTTTTAGGTAGATGTGCCTCTCCATATAGTTAAAAAAAAAAATATAAAAGTGGTTCTTTCTAATGCACACAACCGATAGTTATTATCGTCCATCCAAACAATATACAAACCATTTTCTCCAGGCATTCCTTCAATCGCTTCAACTCCGCCGTTGCGTGTTATGTGTAGATTATGAAAATCAACAACAACTGTGTGTTCTGGTAATTTTTATTGTTTGTAACAACACAAACTTACGAGAACAGATACACCTACGAAAATTGCCCTTTTATTTGATGAGAATAAAAATCGCTTTCGAAAAAACGCCGTAATCGGCTCAACGAAAAATAGGTGAGCCCTATTTATATAATGACGATGATGGCGGTATGTAAAACACATGTATGGGAGGAATTGCTTCGGGGTGAAGTACCCCTTTGCTCTGAGTGCCCTTGATGTCGTGTATATTGCGGGGTTGCCTTCTTTTTCTTATGGTGCTCTAAGAAAGCACTATTAGGAATAGGACACGCCCATTTTTGAAGGCGTTTTCTATAAACGAAATTGGATATTTTCCAAATAAACCTATATTTCCTTTTATAAAATACACAATTGGAAAAGCGAAAATGTAGATAATAAATAAAAAAAAAACACAATAAATAAAAAAAATCTATGCAAATCAAATCTTTGTAAGAGGCTAGGCCTATAGTAGATCCCTGTATGAACCAGTCGGCCAAACCATTTTAATTTTACTAATGAAAGAGCTTGTCAGCAGCATTTCTGACTTTGTGCCCATTGAAGTGCAAATGACATGCCTTGCTATTTTGCCGATGAAAACTGTGATCAAAATTTTGTTATAAGTACCTATACTTTTATACTTTAAAACCTTTGGCAGTTGATATATTTTTACATTTCGGTAACCCGGTGGTTACCCTAAGACGACCTGCTTTAAAGTTTAAGACGATACAGTATACGTTTCATAAGTAATACTCAAGCACCAGTTAGAGCCGTCTTTTGATAACCATCTCCAAGAACGAACTTCAAGTTGGATGAGGTCCTCTTCGACTTGCCTACATAAGACGAGGTCTCTGTCTAATGGATTTGGTTTGAAGAACCTTCACGCCGCATGTCCATCGACTAAAAAATTACTTACTTACTTTACTTACTTAACGGGCTCCCGACCCGTGGAGAGTCTCTGCCTGAGACACTGCAGCCTTCCATCCTCTACGATCCCGGGCACGCTGCTTCCAATTGTCCAGACCAAGCGCTCTGGCATCCGCGATGGCTTGGTCTTTGAAACGGAGGTTCGGTCTTCCTTGTCTTCTCGAACCTGGGGGCTGGGATTCGAAGATCCTCTTAGCTGGAGCATTATTGTCCATTCGCTCGATGTGGCCGAGCCAATGTAGTCGACGTATTTTGGCTTTTTGGACTACATCCACATCTTGATACAGCTCATAGAGTTCGCGGTTATATCTTCTCCTCCATTCGCCCTCCTCGCACACAGGACCAAAAATCCGCCGAAGAATTTTTCTTTCGAAGGAACCCAGTATTAGCTCTCCCTTCCTGCTTATCGTCCAGCACTCGGCGCCGTAGAGCAGAACTGGCAGTATAAGGGTTTTGTAAAGCATACATTTCGTCCCTCGAGTTAGGAGTTTTGAACCCAATTGTTTTGCCAAACCGAAGTAGCAGCGGTTTCCTAGGGTAATTCTCCGCCGGATCTCCACTAGGATGTCATTCGTGGAGTTCATGTTTACTCCGAGGTAGATGAACTCCTTAACTACCTCGAAATTGTTGCTATCAATAGTGACGTTTTGTCCTAGGCGGTGGACAGATGTTTGTTTGTTTGTTGATAGCATGTACTTAGTCTTGTCCTCGTTTACTTCAAGACCAACAGATTTCGCCTGTTCTTCAATCGCCGTGAAAGCTTCTATCACGGAGCGCTGTGACCGACCGATGATGTCAATATCGTCCGCATACCCCAGCAGCTGGACGGATCTGTTGAAGATAGTGCCTTCCGTGTTGACACCTGCCCTACGCACTATCTGCTCCAGTACGAGATTGAAGAAGTCGCATGATAGCGCGTCCCCTTGCCGAAATCCGGTGCATGTTTGGAATAGTTCGGAGGAGCTGTTTCCAAATTGCACGTTGCAACGCGTGTTTTCGAGTGTCACGCGACACAACTGAATCAATTTTGACGGGATTCCGAATTCGGCCATCGCCATATAGAGCTCCTGACGATGTATACTATCATACGCGGCCTTGAAGTCGATGAATAGATGGTGTGTCTCGACTTGAAATTCGTTGGTCTTTTCCAGGATTTGCCTCAGTGTGAAAATTTGGTCTATAGTCGATCTGCCGGGCCGGAAGCCACACTGGTACGTGCCGATTAGTGTGTTGCAGAACGGTTTAAGACGTTCACACAGTACGTTGGATAGGATCTTGTATGCGACATTAAGCAGGGATATGCCTCGGTAATTCTTGCAAGACATAGGATCGCCTTTTTTGTAGATGGGACATATGGAGCTGATAGCCCAGTCATCGGGCATGCTTTCTTCCATCCATACCTGACTAAAAAATTGCCTCCTCAAAATCCCATCAAGCAGTTGGCATCGAAAATCACCCGAAGACCAAAATGATCAGGATATCTTCATTCACCTGCATTTGCCTTCATTTGGCTTCGTTTACTTGGAACTTGGAACTTGGATGAAGGTCTTGCCGCTTTCTATAAACGCAGTTGTATCAAATTCATGATTTTTGATGTGATGTCATTTTAAGTGGTTAGCAGTGGTTGACAAACTCCCTAACTATAACTATCTCACAGCTATAGCTCTTTTCTGAGGCATTACGTCCTATGCGTGTGCCTCTTCTTGTTGATGTGGAATATCTGGCTGTATATTTAAATTGAAATGCCATCAAGTCCATATATCTTTTCTGTCGTCTGATCGTACCACAAATTTGTTTTTATTTATTTCTTTCATTTAACAATTGATAGGACAAAACACGCCCTACGAGTAAGTAGATCTGAAAGTCACCTCTAAAGGTATTTAATATATGAACTGTATCCAAAATCATTGTCAAGGCCACATGAGTGTACCACCTACCTTAAGCCCGTTTCTATATTCGAAATCATATTTATTCCAACAGCCTAGATCCCATCCTGACAGCATGCCCCGAAGGTAGGTACTTGTACCGTATGAAACCAAACCTTCACAGCGAAATTTAAACATTTAAAAATTTATAGCAAAATTTAGCCCACGCATTATCTAAATTCAAAATCTTTCAATTCGACTACCTAACTAAAAGTATTCGAACAGCAATCACAAATCATGCGACTATCTCTGCTTCCGACAAATTGTCTAAAAACACCCAGCTCGGACAGAGGCCCAACTCTGCGCCGAACAATCTCCATGTCCATCGCTAAATTGTTAATTTTTTTTGTCAGCTATTTTATACAATTGACAAAAAATCTAAAATCCAATTTCCATTTCAATTTTCAAATGCGTCAAAATATATAATCGAAAAATCCCATCTATCTGCTCGCATACCCCTCCCTACCTAGTCATTTTCATTTCTATTTGAGTTCTCACCAATGTGAATCGACACCATGACAGGTGCATAAAAACATAGGATACTACCGAACAAAGCAACTGTCGATGTCGACTGGGAAACACTAAACAGAAAAAAAAAAAAAACATAAAACAGAAAAAAACAAACAAACAGAAAAATCTATATCGAAAAGTTTTCCTTTACTGATTTCCCAAATGAAACAAAAATATTTCCAATAAACTTCCCCGACGAACATTTTTAATGAAATGCCATAGATACAGGATACAGGATATGGATACACCGCCTGTTTCACCTGAGCCATACGTCTATTGTTCTGTGTACATAGAAATAGCACAACGGCGCGTATCTCGATTAAGGGTGGAACCGACTCTAAACCGCTTCGAGATTTAATAGCTCAAATTGGGGAACAAAAGCCAAAAGCAAACGAGAAGAGGAAGTTTTTTTTCCGTTCGCCTCCATAGAACTATTTCGAAACAAAATTAATTTCGAAACATGAATTAATGTAATCTCCCAGCGGAACTGAGAACAGAAATCAGAGGAATATCGAAACCAATCATAGATACATGTAGATGCGTTCGATTTGGAGAAATCCAGGAAGACCGACAAACCGTCGACAAACTGACGGATGAAAAGTTGGAAATTAGAAACTTTTCCCCACACACACCCAAGACACGAACTCTGCAGTGAGTTCAAATGGAAGTGAAACAAACACAATCTCAAGGGCTTTACGGGATACTAAAAATGGAACCAATACAACAAAAAAAAAAACAACCTCCAAGTGGATAAAATCAAAAAGTTCCAAGAAATCGATACTTATACAAATATACACCTATAGGGGGGTGACTGCACCAAAGTCAAATCTCCCTCTGCTAAGCAGCGCTTTTGTTATATTGATATGTCGATTCGGTATTGTGCGGTGGTATCGCCTGAAAACCGCCCCACGTGGGACGGATAACAGTATAAGCTCGAAGCTTATCAACAGTTGTATATGAGTTTTCTTTCATTTTGTTCCGCTGTACAAGGTTTTGCTTGTTAAGTTCTTTTGAAAGTGATCAATCGCCATCAGTGATGATGACAACTGATACTGAACTGAGATGTGCGACTCGTTGAGAGCTACAGCGATGATGATTATTATGCTTTGGTGACAGATAGTCCTGTGTCCTGTCACAAGGGAATGCATAGTTACAGAGGTAAAAACTGGTAGCAACGACTCACTTTGGGGAGTTACAAATGGGAAATATGTTCAGTTCTCGGAAACGGTTCAACAAACTTTAGGTTATGGAACTCACGCGTATGAGATTAAGATAGGGAATTGGAAACGAACAAGTCGTTCGTCAACCTTTGGAAATCACTGTACCGGGGAGAGGTAATTGATATACGTGGAAATAGGGTAGGTATTCAATTTACGGTATCATACGTGTCCTATTTCGTCCCCACAATTGTGGTGTTGTATGAGGCTAGTATAGGCCTCCAAGTGTTGTTTACTGGAGTCCATGGTTATGAGGAAAAAAATTATTTCACATGTTTCGAGAGCTTCTGTCTGCTATCTTTTTAATAAACTTGATGTTGGAAGAAAGTGTCATTTTCTGAAGAACATAGTTCCCAACTTGATGCAAATGTTGAAGCTTTACGAAGTCACTTTTTAGGTAGATACCTACCGTATATGAGGAGCTAAAAATGTTGTCGAAAAGGTCTTTTTTCGTTTTGAGTTCGTTTTTATTTTAGGGACTTTTACGCCGATCGCAAACGGCTGTATTGATTAGTTCTTTCTTGAAAGTCTTAGTCCCGGATTTTTGTCAGACATTCGCCAGATGTGGAGCAGTAAAAAAAAACTTCTTATTGTTTTTTTTTTTCGGGGATCCCAGATCATAGAAAAAAATCCTCTTGTTTTAGCACAAAAACGATATATGTTCCCTTTTTTTCAAGAATAAAAATTTATTTTTTTCCTCCAAAAACAAAAACTCCTATTTAAGTTTTATTCTAACATTTTATGTTTTATTTAAATATCTTAGAATTAAACAAACAAAAAATAATAGAAACTACATATATTTAAAATTATATATTCAGGTACCTTAAAGTTTGTGCAGTGCGCAATTGTGAATTCTTAAGCAGACTTTTTCTACTATATGTAATTTTTTTTTTTTTAATATTTTTTTTGTGTACAAAATTCCAGTTATAGTGGATGTAGACAGTTTGTTTCGTGTTTTTGTTTTATTTAAAAATAGTGTAGTTTATCGAAGACTTTGCTTAAATAAAATTAAAAAAAAAATTGTTTCCCCTTTTAGATTGTTTTCCCCCCAAAAAAATCCATTCCCCCTTTTTTCACTTGGTAAATTAAGCAACAGGATACTCGTGCATTTCCCCTCGTCATTTGTACGTTCAAACTTTTTAATTTGTTCCCAACGTCTGACAACAATCCGTGAATAAAACTCTCCTCCAGAAAGCTTTTCAATTCAGGGGCCCTACTCGGTATATCGTTCCGAAAGTCGAATTTTTCGAAAACGAACCTTTTGTAGGTACTCTCTATTTCAAAAGAGGAATGAAATCTTAGAACTACTACTCTCGGACTTACAATATTATTCCGAAAGTGAAATTTTGGTACCTAACCTAGCAACACGTTTCCGAATGTCAAAATCATTCGAATGCGGAAAATTTGTTTCTACAAAAAGTCCGATAGCGGAAAGATTCAAAAATATCCTTAAATATAAGTTTTTGTTATAAAGAATTAATTAATTAATATATTTAAAGTTTTTATGGAATCTTCAATTCAAAAATTTGCATACCAAGCAAAAGCAGTTTGAAATGTTGGTAGAGCTAATGCGTACAAATGATTGTTACAACAAATAGTCTGAAATTGTTTTTAGATTTGTTCGCCGATAATAAGGCATTCATTAAAATGTAAATTACGTAAAAATAAAATTAGTATTTCTGGAACACATGGTGGACCTTCTAAGCAATGATCCTTTACGCCTTCAGATGATTTAGTGATAGATTTGCTAAGCATTAATGAATCGATAAGCGGTATCTCTACGCAGGGAGAAGTATTCAAAATATTTTTTGTAATTCATTTTCTTCCACAATTTACAATTTTTCATTTTCACGTGGGTATGTAGGTACATTGTACATTTGCTTAATTTTTTTTAGACAGATCTCATACGAAACAAATAGATCGATACCTACTCGAGAAAAAGAAGTCCGTTGGTACAAAATCCTAGCTGCGAAATATATCTTCTATGTTATATAAAAATGGTATGAAGAACGTATAGTAGGTAATTAATTATTTTTTAATCTTTTGTTCGAAATTGTCAGGAGGTTTTTACGAAAGAAAATTCTGAGAAAACCCTCCGGAAAAATCGAAAATTGATTTTTTTTTACGGAAATGTTAAAATTTTGTGTGCAATTGTTCCGGAATGGCTTTTCGAATGGAAAAATAAAAATTTTGTTGTGGAAAACTCGGAACAGTTCGGTTGAAACCAGGTCCTCAACCAACAAGCCTCTCCGGTCCTTAGCCGAGTGCCTCCAATTGCGCACTGCGTTGACCCTCTGGGTTGGAATCGAAGACTCTGCGGGACGGAGCGTTGATATGTCCATTCGCTCTACATGTAATAGCAATCTCAAACGTCCAATACGCAGTTTTTTTTTGACTAGGTCGATGTCGCTTTACAGCTCGTATAGCTTGTCGTTGAGTCGTCTAATCCAAAGCCCGTCAACAAAAACAGGACCGAATATCTTACGAAGAATTTGTCTCTCGAAACGACCAATGATAAATTCATCCGCTTTGGAAATAGTCCATTCTTGCGATCCACACAGCAGGACTGGAATGATGAGGGTCATATACAGTCTCCGTAGTCTTTCGGGAGCAGGAGAAACAGGGATTGGCAAGAGTTATTCTCCGTTTCATTTATGATGAGATATCATTTTCAGATGTTATAGTAGAGCCAAGGTAGACAAAGTCCCTTACTACCTCGAAGCTATAGCTGTCTATTGTGACGTTCTGTCCGATTTGTCGATGCCAGAGCCAGGAGTCCCTTTTTGTTGACAGCATATACTTGGTTTCGCCCTCGTTAACCGCTTAGCCCATTTTAGCCGCTTCTGTGTCTGTACTTGCAAACGCGAGTTCTTCCAACTAGGTATGTCAATATCGTCTGCGTATGCAAGTAATTGTGTAGACTTTTAAAAGATCGTACCTTGTATGTTGGCCTATGACTTTCTCACAATTCGTTCAAGTATGATGTTAAAGAAGTAACATGACAGCGCGTCGTCTTCTCTGAATAATTTTTTGCCATCAAAGGTGTCAGTTAGGTCGTTACTGACCTTACCTTGATGCGAAATTTCTCCATCGTCATCCTACACAGGCGCCCAAGTTTGGCAGTAAATCAGGTCCTCTTTTAATATATATTTAATTCATACGCGCAAATAAAACACAAGTCACTCCGATCACAATTTTATTTCTACGTCTGCCTTCTACCACTGAATTACTTCGACTGACTCTTCATCTATATGAATTGAGTGCAACTCAATTCTTTCTTTTCTTTTTATTCTTTCTTCTTACTGTTACAGTAGGGATGCCAAAACTAGACATGGCTCTATACATATATAGCTCGTCTCGATTTGAACTTCTTGGGTTTTTTCACGCCAAGGTGAAAATTTGATCGACGGAGGTCTTTCCTATCCTAAAACCGCACTGATACGAGCCAATCAGATTGTTGACGAATGGTTTTAGGCGTTCACACAATTTCGCAGATAAGACCTTGTACGCGATGTTAAGGACACTGATACCTCTGTAGTTGTCGCAGTTAAGTCGGGCTTCTTTCTTGTGCATTCATCTGAACAAATCTTAGAAATGAGTTGGTGCATGGTCTCTACCAAGTCATCTCCAGATGCTTTAAAAAGCTCGGCGGGTAGACCTTGTAAGTTTGGATAATGCTATCTGCACTTCGTTTTGATCAGGTGGACGGAAGTTTTGGCTATCATCGTCTAAGTTGAATGCTTCGTTCTGTTCGACAGCGGTATTTTGGTCTTCGTCTCCAGAAGTAGTTTTCCATATTCTCAGTACTGACTGTGATTCTACTGCAAGGTTCCCTTCGTTATATCTTCAGGTTTCTGTACGGCATTTGTCGCTCTGGCAAGTTCTCTTTTCGATGGAGACGGACATAAACCTTATAACCAATACTGGTATTTCTGTGCATGCTTTTAGAAAAGATTAACATGAGTTGTTTCATTGTTTGCACCGTCTCACTGTTGGCACTTTTCACCTACACATTTTCCGGAACAGCTCAGATTTCATTTTTGGTCGACCATGGCACATAAATCACCATCAGTTTTTCAAACTGAAAGAGTGGCAGTCATAATCTACGAAAAATGAAACAGAGAAAAGTAGAAAATAATAACGACAAGTCTCTTTGGATGGTGATAGCCAGGAAAATATTTAAGCGTTGCAATTCCTGGGTTCATCCACATTTTTTGCCTTCTTCATTTTGGACCAAATTCTTTTCCGAAAATCGCCTTCAGATCATTATTGTAGTAGTATTGTCATTGTTATATTATCTATATAGTCGCATTATCGAATCACCATGCCGTTATTTATACACATATATAATAAACACACATAAACTGTGATGTGCATTGTAAGTGCTCTGTAGCACACGCACACTTAGACTTAAATACGTAGAATAAGTAGAATAGAATAAGTAAAAATAAAGAAGAGGCAGTCTCACGCCACAACGAGAAAAGATCGGACGTGTTTCATTTTTGAGCGTAAATCCATACTACAAATCCTCAGAAGTGGGATAAGTGAACAAACAATAAAAAAAAAAAATTACAGACCAGACCGTAGCATCCCCTCGCTTGAGTGAAAAAAAAAAAAGTGAAAAAAAACTCGTGTCGTGCCACCACTCGCTGAAAAAAAGTGTCGTGTCGTGCCACCAAAAATACATTTTTTTTCTTGCTGTGCTTTGTTGTTTGCTCTGCGTTTGCAATGGAAAAACCGACCATTAATCCAGACGAGTTCACCGTTGCAGAGTTGAGAAACTGGTTGCAGCAGCTGGGTATGCCAAGCAACGGCAACAAAGCCACCCTGGTTGTTCGCCTCAACGGCGTACCAGCAGACGAGCGAGGAGAAAGACCAGATAACGTACAAGAAGAAGAAGAAAGGCAACAAGAACAAGAACAAGAAAACAAAACGACAGAACAACTGATGGCAAGAGAAATTAGACTACTAAGAAGGGAAGTGGAAGTCACAAAGAGGGAAAATGAAGTGCTACAAAAAATCGTTAAGTCTATGGACACAGGAGAAACGGGAATGAAAAATGGGAAAGAAAAAACAGAGAGTGCGGTGACAACAGGAGAGCTGGACATAATCCAAAAACTGAATCTCTGGAAGGAAATGCTGCCGGAGTTTGATGGCGGATCTGACGTGGATGTCTGGCTAGCACAACTGAAAAACGTGGAAGACGTCTATAACGTGGGAAAAAAAAACTTGCACACACTCTTCATCGCAAAATTGAGGGGTAAAGCGCAAGAGTGGTTGCACGGACAGCCGAATTTTCTGAGAGACGATGTGGACAGCCTAGCGACCGGATTGCAAGCAGTGTTTGGTACGAAGAAAAATAAGATGGAAATACGAAAAAATTTTGAGAGACGAAAGTGGAAAGTAAACGAAAGCTTTGCGGAATATTTCCACGATAAATCGAGACTGGCAACGGGATTGGAGATGGACGAGGAAGAATGGACGGAATACGCGATCGAGGGATTTTCAGACGACAACATGCGTCTATACGCACATGTGCAGGGGTATACTACGAAGGCAGACCTACTAAGGGCGTTCAACAAAACCACACAGAGAAAGACGGAGACAGGACTGACAGCGAGTACGTCACAAAACAGGCAGACAGGAGCGACAACAGATAGTGTAACAGGTAGACAAACGATAGCACAAAGGATCGCAGTACGATGTTACAATTGCAACTCGGTAGGACACATGGCAAATGTCTGCTCTAAACCGAAAAGACAGTACGGGGCGTGCTACGCCTGTGGTGTCATGGGACACAAATTGTCAACCTGCCCTGAAAGGAAGTCAGCGGTACACCAGTTGTCCAAACAGGAAGAGTCGGAAGATTATGTAAGATGTTTAGAATTTAAATTTACTGATAGTAATAGTAGTATTCCCTTAGATTGCCTGATAGATTCCGGAAGCCCAATAAGCCTAGTCAAAAGTTCGTGTATACCAGTCGGAACGTCAGTATGGCGCTGTAAAAATAAAGAAAAATATTTCGGCATAAATAAAAGTTTGTTAAAGTTATATGGAAGACTGTCTTGTGTCGTTTTTTATAAAGAAGTTGCAATAAACGTAAGTCTGAGGGTAATGGACGACAATTCCACGGGCTATGAGGCAATCTTGGGGAGAGACTTTCTCAGAAATGGAAAGTTTAAGTTAGTGTCACAGTTAGAAAATAATACGGTTACGGATGTAGTAGAAAATGAAAGTGAAAATTTCGAAAAACAATTTATGTTAATAGACTGCGAAGATAATTTGAGCTCAAAGTTAGAATTAGAGATTGACGAAGATGTAAGTTATGCACGTAAAGAAGAACTTAAGAAGATATATAAGACCGAATATCTTTTTGCCGATCGCCCTGCAGAACCGGTAATTAAAACTAAAATGAACTTAACATTAAACGACGTAAAACCTTTTCATTGTCGACCACGCCGGTTGTCGTACGCTGAGAAAAACGAACTTGGCTCGTTACTGGACGAGTATCTTAGTAAAGGATATATTAGGGAAAGTGAGTCGGAATACGTTTCACCGATAGTTTTAGTTAAGAAGAAGACTGGAGAGCTTAGGATGTGCATAGATTTTCGTACGTTAAATAAGGCGACAGCAAAAGATAGTTACCCAATACCAGTAATCGATGATTTGTTAGACAGATTGGTAGACAAAACAATTTTTTCTAAATTAGATCTCAAAAACGGATTTTTTCATGTATACATGCACGAAGATGCAGTGAAATATACGTCCTTTATAACACCGCTGGGACAATACGAGTTTCTGAGAATGCCGTTTGGCTTAAAGAATGCTCCGTCAACTTTTCAGAGACACATTAACAAAATATTTGCTGACATGATTAGAAACGACGAGGTTATAGTTTATCTAGATGATATAATGATAGCTACAAAAACATATGAAGATCATTTTAGGATACTCTCTGAAGTTTTGAGAAGAATGGTGGACAACAGATTGGAGCTACGGATAGATAAGTGCAAGTTTCTTCAAAGCAAGATTAAATATTTAGGTTTTACGATCACGGGAGAGGGCATACAAGCAGACGATAGGGGTATTGAAGCTATAAAAAATTTTCCGGTTCCCCAAAAGGCTCACGCGGTGCAAAGTTTCATAGGTTTGTGCTCATATTTCCGCAGGTTCGTTAAAGATTTTTCGACTATAGCAAAACCGTTGTATGATTTGATTAAAAAGGATAGAGAATTCAAGTTCGGTGACAAACAGCTAGAAGCTTTTGAGATTTTAAAAAACAAATTGATAGAAGCTCCAGTGTTGGCATTGTATAGTCCGAAAGACGAAACCGAGCTGCACTGTGATGCCAGCGCACTGGGGTTTGGGGCAATCTTGCTACAACGAAAGCAGGACGGAAAACTGCATCCAGTTTTTTATTTCTCCAAAAGGACAACCGAGTCGGAAGCAAAATACCATAGTTTTGAATTAGAAACACTTGCGATTATTAGCGCCTTAAGCCGTTTTAGAGTCTACCTACAGGGCAAGAAGTTTAAAATAGTAACTGATTGTAACTCGTTAACCTTAACTTTAAACAAAAGAGAACTCAACCCCAGGATCGCCAGATGGGCGTTAGAGCTACAAAACTATGATTACATCCTAGAACACAGGGCAGGTACTCGTATGCAGCATGTCGACGCGCTAAGTAGGTCAACAAACATAATGACGATCGAAACAAATACTTTTGAAGAAAACCTGATAATATGCCAAGGAAGGGACGACAAGATAGTTAGGATTAAGGAGTTACTGGAGAGATCAGAACACACGTTGTACGAGATGAGAAACGGAGTGGTGTATAAGAAGAAAAATGATAGTAGTGTAGTGTTTTATGTACCAACAGAAATGGAAAACCATGTGTTATACAAATACCACGACGAAGTAGGCCATGTAGGGACCGATAAAACATTAGAATTAATATCGAAAAGTTACTGGTTTCCCAAGATGAGAGAAAAAATAGGAACACACATAAAAAACTGTTTGAAATGCATCGCTTTTTCAGCGAAGCAGGGTCGCGAAGAGGGATTTCTTAACAACATCCCAAAGGAAGAAAAACCGTTCATGGTAGTCCACATAGACCACTATGGCCCAGTTGACAATTCAAGATCGGCTAAAAAATACATACTGGTGGTAATAGACGCGTTTACGAAGTTCGTAAGGTTGTACCCAACAAAGACCACAAATACAAAAGAAGTAAACCGATCGTTAACAGACTATTTCAGAGCGTACAGTAGACCAAAGTATATCGTGTCAGACAGGGGCAGTTGTTTCACTTCCACAGAGTTTAAAGATTTAGGTAGAACCATAAAAGAGCATCCAAGCATAATGCTGTTCGGGGTGAGTCAGAAAGGCAAATGGTCAGACAAACTGCAGGAAAGTTTAAAAGAGTTGAATTCAGGAAAAGTACGAAATTTAACAGAGATCCGCACCAGGGCAGTCCAAGAACAAAAGAAATCCCAGGCCTATAACAAACAGTATGTAGACAAAAAACGGTGCAAACCAACGAAGTATGAGGTAGGAGACTATGCCATGGTGAAAAATTTCGACTCACATCCTGGAGCGTCAAAAAAACTAATTCCAAAATTTAGAGGACCTTATCGAGTTGAAAAGATTTTACGAAACGATAGATATCTGTTGAAGGATGTTGATGGTTTTCAACAATCACGGTTACCTTACCAAGGAGTATGGGCGGTCGGCAACATGAAACCGTGGTTAAGTAAAAAAAAAAAAAATAATAAAAAAAAAAAAATAAAGAAAAATTGTAAACCAGAAGATCAGGTGATCTTAACGGTCAGGAAGGCCGAGTTGTAGTAGTATTGTCATTGTTATATTATCTATATAGTCGCATTATCGAATCACCATGCCGTTATTTATACACATATATAATAAACACACATAAACTGTGATGTGCATTGTAAGTGCTCTGTAGCACACGCACACTTAGACTTAAATACGTAGAATAAGTAGAATAGAATAAGTAAAAATAAAGAAGAGGCAGTCTCACGCCACAACGAGAAAAGATCGGACGTGTTTCATTTTTGAGCGTAAATCCATACTACATTATGTACATTTCACTTCATTTTATTTATTTTTTCATTTAGCTACAGTCCTACCCTCGACTTCTGGTTTCAGTAAATCATGAATAAAGATTCAAAAAAGTCTTCAGTTGCTCACTAGCGGGTCGCATCGTCTCAATGGGATACTGGATGGATACCACTTTAATATGCTCCCCGAGGCAGCATACATGTGCGGCCATATACATTTATGAATAACCGAACCAGACCCCTCACACGGTTCGTTGAATACCTCTGTGCGGTACTATGTATGTACCCTCACGTCTGCACACAATCCGAGAAAACTACGGAAAAAGTTCGATTAGAGAGAGAGATGACACAGCGAGAAGAAAAAAACGAGTACCCTGCTTGAACGCATCACGTCGAACGCAGACTTTTCAAGTTGTTATCGGAAATTGCTCCAGAGTTCCGTCTGGCATTTTCCATCAAAATACAGTTGCCTACCCATTGCCTGCACCTTTTTGTTTTTGGATAGACGTGCGCACGTTATTTTGCATTCGTATACTGGCCCGTATAGCTGCGGGTGCTGGATACGTGTTGACTTGGTTTCTATATAGTTATATAGATTTTGTCTATAAGGAGACTGTGCCGTATTGAGGATAACAATGACTATGATGAAGTTGTTGAAAAGTTTCATTTTTGTTACTTATCGACCTAAAGTTAGACTTGCGTTCTGTGTGGGAACAGAATGCCTTCGATTGGATCATAACGAATGATGTATATAAACATTCTGAAGGAGATAGATGCTCGACGTGGATGTCAGGATTTCGTATAGGAATAGACGCATGTTCTACGCTGCATTATTGATTTGAATTTGCGGTAAGACATGTGACAGGCGGATGATGTGATGCTATAAGGACTCCTCCTGGATGATGATGATGACAAGTTACAAGCAAGTGTGTGTAGATAAGTTGCTGTTGCTCATCAGAAACTTAGTATTTACCTGCGTATAGCTGTTTCTGAGTAGCACAAAGCAGGTCGTGAATAAGAGAGGACATGAATGGATTTATGTCCATTAGGGGTCAAAATTAGTGCACAGTAAGAACTTTAGCTTATGGAAAGTCTCGCACTGGCAGTTGATCCTTCCATTAGGAAGTAAATTATTTATTAGCTACTGCCGTCGTCGTTCGTTAATGGATTTCAAATTGTGGGTAGATGCACGCTGCTAATTTTTTAATCTGGACCTACAAAAAGCACCTAGGATGTTCTTGCATATCAGTTACCAGGACCTTTTCTTCACCTGATGCTGAGTATTTTTAATAGTTCTATTTTGAAGGGATGTTTTGTGAAATACGTCACTTCGCAACGACTCCTAAGACGTGGAGCTTTCAATGTAAGAATTTAAACATGTCGGTGGTTCAGTTTTACATCAGGTCGGCCACCATCTTAGATGAGGCTTCTTTTACATCATTTTCTCTCAATTAGACCGAAAACAAAAGAAACAAGTCGGTCCCTGGATCAAGCCTGAATGGGAGTTTGATTGCGTGTCCAATTGAGTATGGAAAACTCGTAAAAAGTTCAAATTTTGAGCCCCAGGTAAGAATTTTGTTGTGTTGTTGTGTTGAAGACTTCCTAGTCCGTAATCAAGACTCAAACAAGCTTATACACAGACCTGACAAAAAATTGTCTACTTATATCATCTTCTTGTACCTACTGTCGGTAAGGTAAGCATTTATTTTCAAAGTTTCAAAGTCATGAACTACACCCGGTAATGACTTTGAAAAGAAGTGCTTACCATAACGGCAGCAAGCACAAGAAGATGATATATGCAGTAGAAAATAAGTAGTTGGCAAAAAGCCAACTAGAATTGTATTTCAGTATAACAACTGAAATTCACCCAGTCAGTCAGCTATCAGACTTATTGAACTAGGAATCTTCAGCTGAAAGTCCGCCTTCCACAGCACATAGACCGATTCCCCAACAAAAGCCCGACCCACTGTCACATCGGCGTCAAATTGGTTGCCTTTCATGCGGCCCAACTTAAAATACGTTTCCCTATACCCTATAGCCTATACACAATCTCCCATCAACCGGTGAATGTGAAACTACTTCCAATTTAGAACGTCATCATAGTTTGAGGTAAAGTTTCTGACGTTTTCCGACTTTTCATATTTTCCTCGCCGAAAAGTTAAAATTACACATGCCAACGAGCAGGTACTCAGTCGCCATAGATGCGTCGTTGTTTGCCCACCACCACGCTTTTGTAAGGTAAATTTGTCATCCTGTTTCCGCGAGACCTAACAATAACCCGACGCAGAGCTATTAATCACAAGGATAGGTTAGGTATACACATTCCAAGAAGAATACAAAACCCACGAAAAGCGGTCCTCTCTAAAAAGAAAAACCAAGGTCTGGGGTGACTAACCCTTGATTGTCATCTGCTGAGCTTCTGCAAAGGCTGAAAATTGATTCTTAAAGTGGCGTTAACGACGCGCACCGCCTCCCTCCAGCACGCCCCATTCCTGTTGTCGAAATTCATTTACTCATTGTCCTCCTTCCGAACAAATGATGCGTTATCCAAATAATAAATGCGTAATCGTTGTTCGAAATGACTCAGGCCAGAGAGCAGAGAATACAACAGCGAAACCGTCCGACAAGACAAACGAACAACAATCATCATAAAGTGAAGAAGAACAGTCAACAAAAGTAAAAAAAAAAATAAAACCCCTCTACCGTAGAAAGGACGAAGACCGAAAAAATGTGATAAACACGCCTCTGTATAGTCGAATTGTGGTGATAATACCATCATCATCGTCATCATCATCATCATCGCCGTTGGGTGTCGTTCTTGTGATTGCTGCGCGGCATTCCGTCCTAAACAAAAAAGGCAAACAGAGAAAGGACACATCTTCCAACAGCCAGCACTCGCCCCCGAATGGATATTGTTTCTGTTGGCTCGCCTGCCAGAATACTCGTACATCGTCCGCATCAATGGTTCATTACGTGGGGACACAAAACTTGGGTTAGGATTATATTTTTCTTTCGTCTTTTTTCGGGATAAATTAAATAAAAATTTTTAGAAATCGCTTTCGTCCTTCAAAGAATAGACAAACCTTAGGTGGGGGAAGAGAGAGAGCTCCAAGATAAATAGACCAATATCGGGGGCCGGATGATGATGATGATGCTGCTGCCGGGTTTAAAATGTTAATGAGCTCGAGGAATGTGTAAAAGTGATCTAATTTTTGGTTTAGCGAAATGCTGATTTGAATTCCAGATACCGCAGTTGAATTAGTTTTGCAGGAAATTTCCAAAACTTTTTAAATGGGTTTTTCTTTCATTTATGAATAAACGGATTAAAGTGGAAATAGATGTGGAAGGAAACGTTTTTCGAGTGGAATTGATTTAATATTTTTTTTTTTTTAAGAAGTGTTGAAGACATTGAAGGACGAAAATATTATAAAAAAACTTTGATAGGCTTATTTCCGTTTAAGAAGAAACAAAAAAGCAAATAGCTTATTAGTATGAAACTTTTGCATAACTCGTAAAAGTTATAACAAAAATTATACATTCTTCTACGAAATTCCACCTTTCGTTTGATCCGTAAATAAAATTCAGGTTTGAAATAAACCGTACCGTATCGGTACGTCAAATAAAAAATAAGTGCACGTCGAACAAAACTTTCTCGTTCATCAAAAGTTTGGATGGTTAATTTATTATTTTGTTAAGTAGGTATAGGTAGGTAAAAATGTAAGAAGTGATGCTAGATCAAAGAAACGGTTCATAAGATTATTCACCTGGTACCTATGCCCTATGGCAGTATATATCAAATCATACCTATAAAAATTGGAGTTTCGTTTAGGTTCAAGCTCTTGGTAACAGGTCATTTTCGGAAGTTTTAACTGTAGAGTTATAGGAGCCTTATGTCCTATTTTATACACTGTCACTCTTTAGAAACATTTTTTGAGTACCGAAACTATCTGCACGGACGCAAACTCGGGAACACGCCCTTCCTGGTCAGATGCAAAAAGTGATATGAACTCAATTCGCCTACTACCTGCCACATCCACCGAGCTGCGTTTAGCAGTCTTCTCTATGCTACCTAATGGAGCAGGAGGGATTTCCCTGCTCTCTCTCTCTCATAATGATCGATCTCATCGTTTAACAAAAGCAATCACTTACTCGTAAAAGCGCCCCAAGATGAATTGGCAATGTTGTTTGGAAACGCTGCAATTCCAACCAAAGTGGTTGTGATATTTTCTCAACAGCTTTTAAAAAAAACTGAAACCACTTGCCACGTATAGTGGAAAACGGACCAACGACCTATTTGCATTTTGTTTGCAACACAATGGTTGGAATTATAACAATTTTGTCCTATAGCGGTCCTAAACAAGCGGTTGTTTTAACATTTATAAAATCAGACAGTCGATTCCCAGTGACCCAGTGTAGCACGGGATGTGAACTGCAAACACTTTGCCTCCCTTGCCCACAGGGAAGAGAAACGCAAAATTTCGTTATTAGGGGAGACCGGGGGCAAAAGTATTTTTTTTACTTTTGGGGTTCCTGCTTTTGCGATTTTTGGAGTAGCAAAAATCAAAATATGCCATCTAAGAGCTGGGTTATATATCTAGAAAAGAAAAGTTAAGTTTTAGTTTTACTTTTGTCCACATGCCCTCATTTTTCGGAAAAACCTAAATAATTCACTGAGATTCTTAAATTTATTGAAAATGTTGTTTTTATTGAAAAAAACCGACAGGCAAACAAATTTCAAATGATGGACTTTTTCCTGTTTTTTTTTTAATGTAGCACATGCTCATCACACTACCGCTCGAGAACAATTGATTAGTTAAGAGAAGAGTAGAATTGTTTACAAAACTGCATACAAGGAATTTCACTAACACGTTCATTCACGCTGTAAATGGGCTTGTTATTTTCATGACGTGTTACTTTCTTCCCCGGTCTCCCCTACCCAAATATACATACTTCAACGGATTCTAGCGGACTTGTCCCATTTCTTACCTAAGAATTCTGAAAAATGCAACACTGGCCTCTTCGCCCCCAAACTTGCCATCGCCATTGCCACCCTCCGGATTAAATGGTTTCCAAATAAACATACCCTGTCCGGCGTTAATACAGTAATTAACCCATCTTCGGTAGATAAGGCTTTCGGCCGACGTAGCTATTATGAAAGGATTTGCCATCCTCCGACTAATTCCATCCGCAAAATGCTTTACACAATTACCAAATGACTCAGGGATCTTCGCGTTGTTCGCCCAAATATCAAATACAAAAACAGGACCCGATGTCCGTTGAAGCGCGCCGAAAATTATGTACATAACAACGCGGATAACTGTGTCTGTTGTTGTCCTTTTGAATAAAAGATGCCAAAGCCACTTACACCATTATGCTCCCTACCACTATTTGTCCCCAACTCATTTATGTTCATGTTTTATTAATACCAATTTTGGGTTGTTGTTGTTCTTCGTTCTGTGTTCGGTTTTTTTTTTTTTTTTGCTTTTTTTTTTCGTTCTCCTTTACTAATTCGGTGTTTGTTTTGTTTCTGTACTTAACAGGATCCGGATGCTTCTTATGACATAAATGGTAATGACTCGGATCCAACACCACAGGATAATGGCGACAACAAACACGGCACCAGGTGTGCAGGCGAAGTGGCCGCCGTAGCGTTCAATAATTACTGCGGTGTGGGCGTGGCATATAACGCCAGCATTGGTGGTAAGTGTGTGAGATAGTGTGCTTGTGTGAATGAATGGATTGCCATGGAAAATTGTCTGACGGGACGGAACGCATCCCTTAAGCGTAATTCTTTTCATCTGACAGTCAACGGACAAATATTGTGGATGTTTACCGCACTATATGCCCGGTGCTTAGAAGGAACAATAAATTATATCGAACAAGCAGAGGCGGAGGAGCAGGATAGACAGACAGAAAAATAACATAGCAGATAAAGAATATTTACGCGAAAATTGCCTTCATTCCGAGCCGGTCCCGAATCTGATGGCAACGAGTAAAATTTATGTTATCCTGGCCAACGTTGTGTGGGAGGCTTTGTCATAATATTATGGCTCCATTGAGGCCCATCTTTAGAATGTGTCTGCACACACATGTATTTAGAGGAAGCCTCACATCCGTTGTGACCATACCCCGGCTTTTCGCAGAGATATAGGGCGGTGGTAGATAGGATCGATGTGCTCCGTTGTATGTCCTATACGCGATGTTAATCGGCTCGTGGAGGAGGACGTGCTGCTGTAAATTTATTCACTATTTACTCGCCGATAGTGGTCAGCATGCAACGGCTTAGTTCGGGACCAATTTGTGGGACACTCATTAGCAGATGAAGCGGTGGGTACCTATAGAGTTGGTCGCTCGGGTTTGGGTGGGAAGTCCCTTTAAAGTAGGTATATGCTCTGAGTAGGTATGTGGGGAGGGCTCGTTATAGCGGAAGGCTTAGTATGCGGAACTGGGAAGTATGTGCGCCATAAATTTTGGACAATTGGTTTTGGGATTCTATATGCGGGCATTCGCAGAATACTTTCATGCGCGCCATTACAAAGCAAATCATTTGTGAGGCTTAAATGCAATTCAGTCGGAAGATTGTTTACGGCTTATCTTTCGAAATTGGTCCTTTATTGAGGTCGAAGCTATTACATGAACATGAACATGTGTATACGCTGATTGTTGGTCAGCATTTCGTTAAAGGATTTATATGGGTACCGGGCTCTGGGGTATAGCTTTAGCTATGTCGATTTTCAGACCTGTCTTGTTGATCAGCAACTTCTTATTGTAACATGTTACTCACTTTTCTTGATGCTGTTGTCGGAGGTGCTCACCAAGTGGACCATCAAAGTCTCATCAGCTGTCAGAATGAGTCGACTTTGGGACATTTGTCAAGAGCTATCATTGACTTGCGTTTTTTTCCGTCACAGTAAATCGCGTAGTTCTTTATAATGCTGAAACTGTACTACCATAGGAGAGCAATATCGTCATGGAGACTATAGTCTTTTGTTAGACTTTTCTTACCTCAGTTATTTGAATGTCGTCGTAATTTATAGGTCTTAAAGTGGCGGACTTAGTGGGATGGGAACCCTTGTGGAACGTGACCTTTTGATGTTTGAACTTTGTTAGCAAGTTTGATTTTTTTTGTATAACATAAGTACAAAATCCTTCTATAGGCTCTACCAAGGGAGTCTTAAGCTGCGAGTAAGGGCTGTTTTATCAACAAACCTTTCTTGTCAGAGAAGTCGATTGTTTTTGGCGATTTTTTTTAGCACGAAGGACGGGATAATGCCGCCAATCAGGCTGACGCTATATCATCACGATGGTTTTGTTATTAATAAAATTTATAGTTTGAACGATCTTGGCAACATAAGACCTAGAGTAAACCCAGCGAGGAACCTTGAAAAATCGGCCGGTGTATTCCCTTATCCATAAAAGCATATCGAGCAAAGGGGATTGCCTTTTACGACTTTGGATAGCCTTGCCTGTAGAATCTTCTCGTAGTCAATGTTTAAAAGATGAAAGGTTTATATGTCGGAAAAGCCAATTACCTTGAGTCATCTTCATATCCTAAGTCATGGAACAGCTTTTACATAAGGCAGCACAATAGAAATTTTATGTTAGGTTAAGTTACACTTAGGTCCTTGTGGACCCATTGTGATGCCCTTTTTGGGGGGTTAACCTTTGGTGTCGTTGATGGTTAGCTTGTGTCTTCCTTCTTGTGTTTACCCGACGCCGCCCAGCCATCCCGATGTCCTCAAAAACCTGTAAAGATCAGAAAATGTAACATCGGAAAGCTCTCGCAAGTCATGGAAGTAATAGCTTCCAAGTGTTCTGTTCCTCAATTGACAGAGGCTCAGGCAATGACAGAGGAATGCAGATCATCCCTGGAAGATAATATAATCATGAAAGCTTTGAAAGAAGCCGAGGCTAATATTTGAAACCTCTTTGCCGGCCTCAGTCCTTAAGTAAACCTTTTTTTAGAGTTGGGAGGCTTTGGCTACCAATGGCTCTTATCTTCTTAGTATATATGATTCTACTGTACGTGTGTATGTCACTGAACTCCTCCCAAACGGCTGGACCGACTTGAATGAATTTTTTTGTATGCCTTTGGGTGACGCCCTGGATGGTTTAGATTCACAAATCAGACTCGGCAGATGGCGCTGCAGTTGGTTCGTTAGTCTCTATATAATCTATAAAGTCAGTTAATTGACTTTGGGAGTTTCGGAGGTGACGATGAAGATTTGTGGAATGCGACCTCTACATAAAGCCGATCGTTTTGTTGTGGGCTCAAGCTTACGTATTATCGGGGAACCTACTTTTTTAGAGCGCTTTGCAAAGCTCAGTCTAACATAGCTATCAACTGAAATATGCAGCCTGCATGCAGTCGATATGTATGGACCTCTAAAGCCTGAATAAAGTATGTCAGCCGAGATCAGGAAAACAAAGGGCATCAGTAAAACAGCCTACCAATACCTGCTTTATACAACCCTTCCATCGTTTCTTCAGTTTGATGTGTCCAGATAGATACTTCTTCCTACTTTGTGCCCTCCAACCGTCCCTTGCTATATGCTAACAGCTTCATCGACAAAATCGATTACAAAATAGGCGCTGGAACACACTTCTCTACGTGTGTCAGTGTATTTTTTAAATAATACTTGCGAGAAGGTCTTAGTATAGTGCAACAGCCTTTATTTGGTCCGAGAAGCTTTGTGTCTTCCATCTCCTGCAAGCGCTCTGAAGCTCACATGTCTGGGGCCGCTATGAATGGCACCTCTAGCATCTATACCTACATCAACGCGTTCACCTTTAGCCTCACACTTGCTTATACATAGGTCAATCACATTTTCCAACCATATATCCCCTCTAACCAGCTTAAGAGCAACAGAAAAGAAAATCCTTCCTGCCCTTGGACAAGGCACAGAGTTAATTCCCCCCATTCGTCTTATACGCGCTGTCAATACAAGCCGTACTCATACATATACCTCGTGCTGGTATCAAGTTTCAGCCTTAATGGTTTAAATAATAAAAAGAAAAAATAATAATAATAGCCCTAACCCTAACCCTAACCCTTAGGAAGAAATATTCTCAAACTCACCCCTTTAACGTGAAACAGCGCCGTCGACCGTTACATCAAAAACACTCGCGTCACCATATTCACCGCCCAACAAGGACGACTACAAAATCGACTATACGCATACACACGGCCAGCACCACCCACCGCACAACTCGTTCATAATAATATTATGTTTAATAAAGAGAAACCCCATCTGGTGTGATTGGGTAACATGTCACATTATCTGCCCCGGAAAAACAAACGCAAAGGACAGCACACACTCACTAATGGGAATACGAAGGCTTATACAAAAGAGAAATATAAGGATGTGCGACAACGATGAAGAAGCAACATGTAGCAAATCCTCGGTTGTTATGACGCGCCAGGATCATATTCCTATATATACACGAGCCACATTTGCAAAATGATACCGAACAGTTTTCCCCAGAACCCGCAACGCAGGATAAAAGTGGTGATTGTGTACACAAAAATCAACATTCCACCACCCTCCAGAGTGTCCTTCGTGATACACCACTCCGCCGCCGCCGCCGCTCCGTGCCAACAACAAATTCAAGTTTTATTTTAAAAGTGTTTTGGCCCCGGACAAAAAATATCAAATGACCCGAACGGGTGGGGGGCTGGCATCAAATTGTCTTATACTCGTCTCTGTCGTCATATACGATGGCCCGCAGGACTTTCGGGTTATAACACTATGGCAACCTATCCATGCGAAATGACTTTTTCCCGATACACAGTGCGCGCGTTAAGCTAAGAGAGCTAAGAGCATGCGAACGCCGAACGGGAATGTACGAGTAGGTATATACCTACTTTGGATGTGTTCGCATGACATAAAGGATCTCGCGTATTCCCTTCGGGAAGTCGCGCTTCACTCTAGATATAACATAGATGCGAGGGCGACCGACGTCGGGTATCTTGAAATATTGACGCTATTTACGAAAAAGTATTTCGTAACGATACTGCTTCTGGAATACCCAAAGAAATTTACATACGAAATGTGGCGTGGGTTTCGGATTCGGTTGTGTCTATGTGGGGGGGTGTTTGAAGAATGATTTGCGAAATGGCACATTCGGATGCTCTTACCAATAAAGTTAACAAGTTATGTGCAGTCGTGCAAATTTGATAGTTTTATTTTTTTCGAGTATTTGGCGTTGGGAAATGACAGTGGCGACGTTTGGGAGTGTCTTTTGGGAGTGCGCAGCGTTGACGCTAAGTGACAGTAAATTGAGTATACTGGTTGTTGCAACTTTTCTCTCACAGTTTCATTTAATTCACTTGGATCCGAAGACCCGGTAAGTGATTTGGCCTTCAACTTGAGAGACAGTAATGATGGTTACAACTTTTTGACATGTAAAAGATAGTGTTCGTGAGCACATTAAACCAAACTGCAACACTTTTTGAGCTTTTTTCCTTATTAGATGTAACAGTTTAAGAACTTGTACATTTATCATTGTATAATGAACTGGTTTCTTTGTACTGCGAAATTACCTATAAATGCTGCAATATTTTCTTATATCGATCAGAAATTATGTTTGGTATTATTATTTTGCGACAACAAACAGCTGTTTTGACAGTTTATGGTTTTTGAACTCACTTCAACTCGGTGGGAACGACTTACAGGGATTCGGTAAAAGTTCATCGAAACCTCGCGATTTCAGGTTGGTGGGAACCAATTTAATTTAGAGCGCAAATTAGGACATTTTGCTGGCGACTTTATGACATCAGTGCTAAGACAATGACTTTACCGACGACGAGTTTAACGGTAGAGGTAGGGAATATGAATTTGTGCATTTTACCAATTAAACTGTACTGTACTGAGAATTGCCGTTAAATTTTCTAAATTAGATTATTTGGTATAGCGAGCAGATCAGTTCTTTTTATTTTTGTGAACTATTTTTGCTACTGCGACGCATCACTGACACTGATCATCATCAATCATTACACTTTTTGTAAGCTTATTTTAAGAAAATTGTCTTATTGTTGTCATAGTTTCTTTAGTTTTCCTCTCTTTACTTCCCCCTTTTGTGTCAAAATCTCTTTATACTTTCCTCTCATCTCTTCTCTTCCCCTCTCTAAGTTGAATTGCACTTTTTGTCTGTGTTTACGTATACATTGTATAATGAACTTTGCTAGTTGTCCAAATCGTCCGAACAGTGTGCACGAAAAATCGACGTATAATATGATTAAGGTTATCTCCAAACGTCACGAAGGTCTTAATATTTGTTATTTAAATGCGCGAAGTCTTAACAATCGTAAATTAGACTATCTAAAATATTTGTTTTCTAATTCCTGTGTTGATGTCATCTGTGTAAGCGAAACCTGGTTCAAGCCACTCATTGGTGATGTGTCCTATAAAATTCCAAACTATGAGGTCTTCAGAAATGATAGAGTCACTGAAACTATAGGCGGTGGAGTTGCAATATATTGCAAATCCAATCTAAAATGCGATGTTGTTACTAAGTCTAGTGGAAATGGGATCGAATTTATTATTGTTGAAATACGCGATTTAAACACGAAATGTATTGTTTCATGTGCTTACAGTAATAATCGAACATGCTCCCATGCTCCATTTTTTTCTGCTGTATCTGATATCTCAGCACTCTACCAACACATTATAGTCTGTGGCGACTTCAATGCAGACCTGATGAAAAACGATTCTCTTTCCTTTCGAATGAAGGATTCTTTCTCATCTGTAGGACTAAACATAGTAAATACAACCTACCCAACACGTTTTGCTCATGGTTACGCACCTAGTCTTTTAGACATATTTATTGTCTCTGATCCGTCGTTAGTTCTTCTCTTTGACCAATTATCGTTTGATTTTGTTTCTGACCACGATCTCCTTTTCTGTACCTATAATATCAACTTGACTAAGTCATCTGTCCCTGAGTATTTCACGTTTAAGGATTTCAATGCCATAGATTTAAATTCGCTCCATATGTTAACATCATTAGCTCCTTGGGGACAATGCCGGTTAAATGCTGACCCAAATTTAAAACTGAATTGTTTTCAATCAATTTTATTTTCGTTGTTCGATCAATGTGTTCCGACCAAAACGGTACGCATACAAAATAAGAGTTGTCCTTGGTTTACGTCTGATGTGTTGACTGCTATAAAGCAGCGTAACAAGCGATACAGCAAATGGAAGCACCGACCTACCGATGTTAACTGGAATGCCTATAAAATGGCACGAAATCTTGCAAACGCGACCCTGTGCATGTCCAAAAAAAATTACTATGCTTCAAAGCTAAACGTCTCCCTACCTGCAAAAAAGCTATGGAGCAACCTACGTAAAATTGGTGTTTCTGATAGAAATAATAGTACTAAATGTTGTCTTGATCCGGACGAATTAAACAATTTTTTTCTTGGGAGCGACGCCCATGCAAATGCCTTTGATTTTAATCAACCTATAAACCAAATTATCAGTGAAAGACTGGTAGATTTCAATGTGGTCACGGAAAATGAAGTTGTGGAGTGTATAGCCGCCATTAAGTCTAACTCCATAGGAGAAGACGGTGTGCCTATACGTTTTATCAAACTCATTTTACCAATAATCATACCCTACCTCACTGATGTTATAAACTGGTGTATTATAACCACCACTTTTCCGGATTCCTGGAAAGTTGCAAGAATCTTACCAATTGCCAAAAACTCTAACCCAACCTCTCCTGCTGATTTCAGACCGATTAGCATCCTTCCTTGTCTATCGAAGGTATTTGAAAAAATTATATCAAAACAGTTAATGCAATTCATTTCGCACAACGAATTGTTTAGTTCTAGACAGTCTGGTTTTAGAGCTAACCACAGCTGTTCCTCAGCTATAGTCAACCTACTTGAAGAAATACGGCAAGACTATGACAAAAACAACATAACGCTCCTGTGTTTATTAGATTTTTCGAAAGCTTTTGATAAGGTGAACCATAAAATTCTGCTATGGAAACTCAAAAATTTATTTGGGCTCAGTGACAGAGCAGTTCAACTGATAAAAAGTTTTCTCTCTGGTAGGTTGCAAAGGGTCATTACATGTGAAAATCATTCCCAATTAAATACGGTCACACAGGGCGTACCACAGGGATCAATATTAGGACCGATCTTATTTTGCATCTTTATAAATGACCTGCCACATGTTTGCAAACATACATCAATTCATTTATATGCAGATGATGTGCAAATTCATGCCGCAAGTTCACTTCATAATATCGATGAACTCACGGCACGTGTCAATGAAGATTTGGAGCAAATTCACAGATGGTCTCTTGAGAATGGATTGCAACTAAACCCAAAAAAGTCGCAAGTGATCCCTATATGTTACAAAAAATACAACTCTCATCTTTTACCGAATGTTTGGCTCAATAACAATAAAATTAGTGTAGTGGACACTGTCACTAGTCTAGGCTTTGTTATTAACCGTAGCCTATCTGGCTATAATCACATAAATATTATTGTTGGACGAATCTATGGGTGTCTTCGCAAATTGTGGCTGTCTGCTAATTTTACACCCATTGAAACTCGACGAAAGCTGATAATAGCCTTAGTACTACCTCTCATAACATATGCTGAGGTTGTCTACAGCGCACTCGACTCTTTATCGCGACGTAAACTGCAAGTTGCTTTCAACGACGCGGCGCGATATGTGTATGGCCTTCGTAGAAGTGACCACATTTCCGTTTACTCTCGGGAACTACTTGGATGTCCTTTGCAAGATTACATCAACGCCAGGAACTGCATATTTCTTCATAAAGTCATATACAACCAACGCCCAACCTATCTGTTTACAAGGCTTAATTTTTCTCGCTCCAATAGAACTATGCATCTTATACCTTTTCGTTACGTTCACCTTAATTCCTCACGTCTATTCTTCGTCCACGCTGTTAGACTATGGAACTCTTTGCCCACGCGGATTAAAACAATCTCAAATCTAACAAGTTTCAAAAGTGCCATTTTTCTCTATTTCTCCTCGACTATCTCTTATACCTAAAACACATCACAATGTTCTATTTCCACTTTTCCTCTCCACCTTCCTCTATTCCATCCTAACCATTCTCTCCTCAACCTATCTGCTTTTTAGATTTTTGTATCATTTAATTAATAGTTTTAAGTCATTTAAATTTGAATTTATATAAAACTACTTCAAAGCTCTAAGTACTATAAAAGATATAATCTTAATGTACACACATATAAGTAAATAAATTGAAATTGAAATTGAAATTGAACTCTTTTAGATGTACTGATACAAATTCCTCAAAAGAACCTAAAAAATAAAACCACAGTCGCAATTCTTAAATACTTTTTAATCTTGCAACGCTTGACCAAGGATTGAGGATTAAGATTAATAAAAAATTATGATGTAGTTTCAACTTGTCTACCCACAGGTACCTATATATAAAAATGGTGTCAATGTGTAGCTAATATCAATTGAGAACTTCTGGGCCGTTTTGGATCAAATTTTTGTTTAGTTGTTCGTTATTGCCAGGAGAAGGTTTTTACGAAAGAAAATTTTGGACAATTCGGGAAATTGGAAAAATCAAAAATTGATTTTTTTTGTACGAAATTTTGTGTGAAATTGTTCGGGAACCGCTTTTCTAATGGAAAAATAGAAAAATCTTAGTGGAAAACTCGAAAAATTCGCGTATCGACTTTTAATTTAAATTTTTTTTACGAAATTTAGCATTTTACTGCATGATTTGATGATTTTGGACGTTGTAAAGGTGGAAAATTCGTTGTGAAGCTTGGAAAATTTCGAGTAACTGCCGATGAATCTTCTCACGGTTGACATACCATGACCAATGACCAATAATTTTCAAAAGCGACTTTGTGTTCAGAATTCCATTCAAAGTTTCTGTTTTAAGCCTATTTCTGAGCTTTGTCTTATTTAAATTAAAGGATGAAGAATGCGGCAAGCATTAAATATGGTTGGCGAAGAATGCGGCAAGCATTAAATATGGTATATTAATTTTTCAAAAAAAGGAAACATTTTTCAACCATCTCCTTTTTCCAATTGAAATGCCTTTCTCCAAAACTCAGAAATATTTGTAAAGCATCAGTAGCAAGATCTAAATTTAAAAAGTCGGTATACGTTGAATCCAACTCTTGGTTTTTTCACTGCGCCACCTCTGACAAACATCCGAGAGTATAATTGTCTTGAAAGAGCTTCTCAATCGGCCGTTTGGAATCGGCATTAAATTGTAGATCCCCTTCCATTCGTTCCAAAAATTAAAAGCTCACACAAAACGAATGGTTGTGAGAAGGCCCAGGGTCCCTACAGACCTGTTGCGCCAACTAGTATAATCAAAAAAATATATATATATAAATTTGAAATAAAAAGCCTTAAAGCCTTAGGTAATGAAATTATGCCTAAAAGGCATTAAAAAGCCTAGGTTGGCATCGCTGCTCCCACCTAAAGAGCTTGTTTATGAATTCGAAGTTCGAAAGGGCTATATTTCCAACAGAAATATACGTCTATCATGTAAACAAGAAATGACACTCAATATCGATGAGAGGTGGCAATAGACAATAGCTTTGTGGTTACTATTGACACTTTGTCCACCTTCTACCACGACTGGGCTTCGCAGACCGTGCCAAGATTTAGTCTACTTGTTGATGATTATTAAGCCTAGTATACCTATAATGGAAGTGACAACAAAGGCAGTCTTATTGGGTTACGCACAGGGTAATACAAGTCGAGGAAAAAAGGTTCTCTCTTGTCCTAAGCCATGATCATAGTCGTTTACCTATTAGAATAAGGGTTTTTTTAAACACCAGGTTCGGTGTTCTTTTTTGGAAAATACCAGTAGGCTGTATATTCCAGATTTACCTTGTTAGCCTTAAAATTATAAAATACCTAGCCATAGCCTAAGTAGCACCAGGCACCGCTTGCTCATACTTCGTAAGCTTTGTTAGCTCTGAAGCCTCGCCTAGTCATCTTCACGACAGAACTTCGTTTCCATTGCTAATTTTCCACTTGTCAATATCTAGCCCACCATCAACTTCAATAGACACAGCTATGACATTCAGTCTATAAATTTTAGAATTCCTTCTATGTGAGCACTTGAACAGCTTTAAAACTTCTTCAAACTCTACGGCTGCACATTTAATCCAACTGCCACTATCGTCAGCAGATATACTTACATCCGTCGGTTTGGTATTTAAAATCCAACTTGTGCACTGACCTATGAATGCTTTCTAAAGAGACCATAAAAACGGTGCATATGCACCTATCTCAATCTCACTTCCGTTGCTCAAATATTTTCACACCGTTCTCATGGTTTATTGTTTTCGAAATGCTTCCTGCACATGTTTACACTCACCACAGCAGAGCACAGCCCACAGCAGAAAGTGGATAATCTAACACATCCAACACAAGAAGCACTCTTGAACTCTCGACGAACAAAAGGGTTCACCGTTCCTCCTACCGCCGCTATATACCTACTCGAGTGCCGTAATGAATCAAACAACTATAGCAGCTAATTGGGAGAATCGCTTCAAAAGGCTAACTGTGCGCCTTTCGGTTTCAGATTTTTTTTTCGCCCTTCCCCACTCCCGGCTCTCATTTATTCCGCAACGTTACCTCGAGTGTGGCAGTATAGCGTTTCACAGTTAGAAAGAAGTGCAATGGTATTCAACTGCACTGCAATAGCACATGCAAGAAAGGCAGGCGAGAATCCCCTACGGGAAAGGGGAGGCCTGCTGCTGCCCGCATTTCGGTTCGTCTTTCCGCTTTGTCAATATTTGCGCCCGGTTTAAATGCAGTGCATAATTAAAAACGCCACTGCAAGTGGCATGAGCATGAGTTACCAATTTGATGTGGCCGCCCCTCAGCCAGCACCACATTAAAGCAGCCGGAATACCCGTTTAAATAAAAAAAAAAACTCGAATTGTGCACATATAGTTTGCGGACGAAAAAATTGTTAAATAAGCGCTGGAGCGCAAGTTTGATGCTGCCTTTTGTAACAAGCGAACAATCACGTTTGCTTCCTGTAGGCGCCTCACTGAATTGTCAAAGTAAATTACGGAAATTCGTGGCATGACAACAACTGCCATCCGGTTCACTGAATCTGATGGTAGCATAACATTTCCCGATGTGTTTCATTTGTTCGCTTCAATTGTAAACCTCAGGGCGAGAGACTTCAAAAACCGCAGGTCGTTTGCCATCATGGTTAAATGCTGCGCGAAGCTGCCTTTGGGGTACCATTTTTCCAGGGCTTCCCTTTCAAGGGTATCGATGGCTGTAAAGCCCTTAACATCAGCTCATTAATTGCCGCAAATTATATTTTAATCTCGATATGCGAATGTGGTTAGTGGTTAGAGGGGTTTCCACAGGGGGAGTAAAATATTTTAATTAAATTATGACAAAAAAAAAAAAAAAAAAAACAAAGTAATAATGGTGACAAGGAACCTGTTGTGTTTCATAATAATTTAAACCTCGTTACATAAAACCTTGCATAATTTAACTGCGAGGGACAAACGTGCGTTGATATTATAATTAATAACCTGTTAACAATATGGGAAAAAAGTAGCACAATAAAACACCAGTTAAAGGGGTAGAGGGTTTTTGTGGTGTTAAAATTGCATTTCAGCTCAGGGGTTAACTTTTTTTTTAATTAAACATTGTTTTGACTGAATTTTAACCCTTTTAATGGTGTCATTTAACGGAATACTGTTTAAGTATTTAATGTGCTTTAGTATTTAGCCAGGTACCTGGAAAAATTTAATTTTAAGGTTTTTGTTTCAGTCGTGAACGTTTGAGACACATCCGAATGTCTCAACTGTAGTAAGAAAGCTTCCCGATTTAGACAGTGTCGGCATGAAATTATAGGTCTTCCATTTGTCCTCAAAAAATATTGAAACTTACTCAAACGGATAACTGTTGGTAGAAGTTGAATTTTGCTTACTCACGCACACCGCATATGTGCATTTATACAAAACCCTATATAAGTCAGAATCAGTTTGACCGGGGGGTGCTTAGTTCCCAAGCCCACATGAACCGGTGCAAGACACAGGCTTGAGCAGCACTACGTAATAAACGTTTTGTTAAATTTAGTCATCAAAGATCTGCCTCGGATTTATTGTATCTCAGTTTCTGGGCAGATCAGAAAGATGATTGATAGCTCAAAAACCTCGTTGGAATATTGGCCGAAAAGTACTTTAAGCTTTTTTTGAATGAGTTTGATTTATGAATATGATCGCTAGTTTATTGAGGTGTTATCCTGTGAAGCAGGTACGGCTTTACTAAGTGTTTAGTAGGACTTGGAAAATGCAAAATGCAGCTCGTTAAGAAAGTCCGACGTATTGAGTTAGGGAGAACAAGACGACGATTGATAAAAATTTTGTTCACCTGATCGGAACGAAGTTATGGTAGCTATATCCCAGCTAAAGACCAACAGATCTGCTGGCAGTTTACCCAGCTGATGAATGCAACCTCGGCATCGTCCGCCAGGTGCACAAGAAAGGAGAGCTCCTCTTCAGGAGGTATCAGCCTCTTTATAGCATCAGATAGAAGATCCTCTGCCATTGTTGTGTGAACCCCTAGAACCCTTCTTAAGCAACCAGGTTGGCCCTTAACTGTGCGACATATCCTGAAAATAGCCCAAGAAGTCCAAATCAACACGGACCATTTTGTTGTCGAATTTAAAGCGGCCTTTACCAATAGGTACGCATTTTCAACCTTCACCTAATATGCAATTTTGTTTTGAAAATTTCACCATTGTGAGTTCGAAAACTTTAGTCTGGACACTTAAAATGATGATTACTATGGAGGAGCATTTATAGAGATGATCTAACCAGAGAAATGTCTAATTTTGGCACTCCCACACAAAATTGTGTGGTTGTGACAATTGGAAAAGCTTGCCGCTGCACCAACGTCTGTAAGTACCTTACGAAGCCCTTAAAGCCAAAAGATTTACACAAGATCCCTTTTCGTTGTTGAGTGAATTGTACGTAGGTTACAGTTCAATAGACAAAGGACGATCTTTCAAAAGTCATCTGTTGGAATACAGCGAGCTGTCACTGGTGCATGGAAGCGAAAAAAATGGGTTGGACGGTTAACGAGGGCAAACCCGTGTGTATTTCAACAGAACCAGATTATCAGAATCGAAAAATTTGAGGTAGTACCCAAGTCTGGCTCTCAAATCGTCAGCTCAAATTCTGACAGCAACATCTCGGAAGAAATAATACTTGGAATGACTTTTGCCATTCGCAGTTTTTTTTTGGGCTCAGAAGGCAATAGAGTTCACGTGACTCATCTCGAACAAGTAAGGGATTTCTGTATAAGATTCTGATATTGCCAGTTTCGATTTATGAAACTGAAGCTGTAACTTAAAATTTGTCAGAGGCATACCTATCCTCGGTCGCTTTGAGAGGATGGTTGTTCTTAAACTCGTGGGTCCCGTTCCGGTTGACGGACTTTTGAGAAGAAGTTATACGAGCTGTAGGTACAACGAGATTTACGTGGGTAAAAAGCTGTGCATCAGTCCTTGCCATCGTTAGAAGTGTGATTTAAGCGTATCTAACCATGCCAATGTGGCCCCGAAATTCCACTCAACAGCAAACGGAACCGAAAATAACTGATAGCTATACAGAAAGGCGGTCGGCGCAGTGGCTTAGTGGTTAGTGTGATGGACGACTAAGTGAGGGGTCCCGCAAAAACCCAAATTTCATCTCGGGTTTTTTTTTCACTGCGCCACCTTTCGCGAAAGTCTGACAAACATGCGAGAGTATAACTGTATTGAAATAGCTTCTCAATCGACCGCTTGGAATCGGCATAAATTTGTAGATCCCTTCCGTTCGTTCCAGAAATGAAATCTCATACAAAACAAATGGTTGTGAGGCCTATGGTCCCTTCGGACCTGTTGCGCCAACTAAATATATTCAGAAAGGCATAGAGGATCTTGTTCACCTCGTTAAAGAGGGTTTTGAGTAAATCGTTGCCACAGCTTAGAACTTTTATTGTCTCCTTTCATGCGGAGAGGTTTTGAGTAAATCGTTGCCGCAGCTTAGAACTTTTATTGTCTCCTTTCATGCGGAGAGGTTGTGGTTTATAAATAGCCCTAAGCATGGAAAACAGTTTTTTCGTCTTTCATCTAAAGCTTAGCTCACCTGTTTCGCATTATTTCTACTTTAAAAATAAATTGCACGTCCAGTAGTCCTTAATGCTTACAAAAAACTTCGCTCAGCCAAGTGCCTTTCAATTGAAAGTATACACTTGAGCAACTTTCAACTGATTGTCTGACAAAGCCCCAAAATATCAGACCACCTTTCCCCGTCTGCAATACTCGAAAACGATTTTCTCATACCCCTTTTAAGGGTCACCTTGGCTTCAAAACAACCAACAATCAGGTACACTGTTATAATGTCCGCAAAGTCGACTAAATCAGCAGATTGTAAGGATACAAAATTAAAAAGAAAAAAAAATATATATAGGGATATAATCACTCCTTTCAAGTACTTAGTCCTGAACAGCTTCCTTCGGAAAGCATCTCCGTGGGATTTATTTTCGGGCACGCCCTCTTTTATAAATTGTTCTTCGAATAACTCCTTTAGAGGAATAAATTGATACCGCTCCTGCTGTATAATTTAGGGATAACCACCTCACACCTGCACCCGCGGGCCACTAAATCAACCTCAATTTACAGCCAGCCATACCTTTGTACAGTCTACGCAGTAAATAGACACAGCTAAGAGGATAATAAGCTAATTAAGCCGAATATAGCTGAAAGTTCATCTCATTTGTTGGCACAGAGCAGCAGCAGGAGTAGGGACAAAAGCCGTTCACCAATTTTACGGCTACACCGAGGCCAAAGCTATCAGTTATTCACCATCCCACCTTTGCGACTTGCGTGGCGTCTATTGTGCTGTCCCGCCATTTATCTGTAATCAATACAGTTCGAGGTGTATCCTCGACATGTACACTGTACACTGTACAGTCTGGGGTGGTGTGCGCGTTATTGTCTCCGTGTGTATAGTGATTGAATGAATGAATGTGTCTTAATTTTCTGCACCTTATATCAACATAATGCTTCTTATCTCTGTGTACTCACTGATTCCATTCATTTTATGTGTCTTTATTAGGCGTCCGGATGTTGGACGGCAGCGTTAATGATGCTGTCGAAGCGAAGGCACTTAGCTTGAATCCACAACATATCGATATTTATAGCGCCTCTTGGGGACCTGAAGATGACGGTTCGACGGTTGATGGTCCCGGCCCGTTGGCGAGGCGTGCATTCATCTATGGAGTTACGAGCGGCCGCCAGGGCAAAGGTTCGATATTCGTTTGGGCCTCCGGCAACGGTGGACGTTATACGGACTCGTGCAACTGTGATGGATACACAAATTCAATATTCACGCTATCAATATCGAGCGCCACACAAGGAGGGTAAGTTTCGCAACATCGCACCCGTTGCAATTGATTTCATTAGATAAATGTTGTTTTATGATGTTTCTTAACGGTCGGGGATGATGTCTTGGCGAATATGGTTCGTGGCGCTGATTTTATGGTCATCTGGGCTATCGCTGTCGGTCATTTTACTCATCGAATGGTGTGCCGGTTGGAGTGGGAATGGGCCTCGTGTTGTGTTTGTCTTGTGTTAGAGAAGAGGCGACGGCTTTGGACAAACTATTTCTATGGAGAGTAAACTTTCAGCAATCTGAACCAGTTTGGTGGTGGATATTTAGCACCCATCTCCATTGGAGTAAATATACGCATACATCGCTGAGCTTTAATCGGCTATTTCAGGAGAAAGGACATTTATCAGTGCAGCAATGGCTGTGAACAAAATTTCATATTCTTGGGCGTACCATCTACCTTTAGTCGGGTTGATGTTCTCCGTTAAAGTGACTGTGTACCATATTTGGAAAGTTTTGTGTGTGGATTTTTGAAGAAACTACGACCAAACTGCTTAAAAAAATCTGTGCAAATTTCTGAAGCATAGTAAATGGCCTTTGTTCTATCGCCATCCTCGAACGAGGCTTAAAGAAAATATACAAGTTCAAAGTCTACCCACGGCATACAAACATTAACTTCCCTTTAGTTCATTAAACAGTGGAGCCTCTACAGCACGCATTAATGGGATTATCCCATTTCGTGTAAACTTTACATTCATGTCCACCACAACTGTTTCCATTACTTGCAATAGAAACTACGTTAGACTTTCCGATGCCGGTGCAGGGACATAAGTCCATGAGGCATAAGTTTACTTTTGTCCCACATCGGTGGGACATTCGTTCAAAATTGGTTTGTGGAATTATCACCCACCGAAGTGGGATATAGGTCCATAAGTTGGGACATAGTTCAACATTTTGTTAGTAGAATAAGTTACCATAAAAAAATCGACCAAAGCCCACGTTTCAATAATTTTCTTTTACAAAAAAAAAAATATAAAACCCACATTCTTAACACATTAGCTTTAACTATTTAAGCTTAGTATGCGGCGGCGCAGGGTCATAAGTCCACAGGCCAAAAGTTCACAATAATTTGGGCCATAGGTTCACAATTTTAAAATGGAAGTAGGCCATAAATCCACAATTATCCATATGACAAGAGTTGTTTTAAAACTCAAAAAGTATGGGAATGTTTGATAGATGCCGTGAAATAAGACCAACTTCTAAAAATGTACCTTATTTCGCTCTTAAATAGTGTAATAAGGATAACTTCCAACAGTTGGTCTTATTTCACTCCCACAAAGTGCAATAACGCCAACAAAATTTGAGTAATAAGAAGAACCTAAGCAGGGGGGTTGCAGGGGGGCAGCATGCCCCCCCATACAGAATTCATAGTTTGAAAGCTGAAGAAGTGTGTCTTGTGGGTTTTGAAGGCAAACACCGCAAATGAGGTCATTACTAGAATTTTTAGCTTCGCTTTCAAGCTCGTTGTCCTCTTCTTCACCTTCTTCATCCGTGAGCCATAAGACCACAATCAGTGAGTCAAAAATTCACAAGAATTTTGTGTGAACTTTTGGCTCACCTGGGTGGGTTATAAGTCCACAATTGATTTGTGGACTTACAACCCACCTAAGTGGGTCAAAAGTCCATTGTGGACTTTTGGCCTGTGGACTTATGACCCTGCGCCGTATGCGGCTCGAGCTAAACTAAATCTTATCTGGCAGCGTACCGCTCAGCTAAATGGGTTCGCTTAAATTAAGCGCAGCTAATTTTGGAGATAATTATGTATGAGAGCGAAAATTTAGCTCTAGCAGCGTACTAAGCTTTAGGGTTTATTTTATTAAAAAGGAAAAACGTATCAAAAATCAAAATGAAAATAGGAAAATGCTCGATGGTGAACTTGGAGCGAGTTTTTCTTTTGTTTTCTAAAGCTATAAAAGTCGATATATTTTCTCGCAATTTTCGTCTTTTTTTTTTTTTTTTTGTTTTTATGTCAGAAATTAACTATAGACCAAAATAATATTTCGGTTTCATTACTATTTGAAACAATTTGGGTGATTATTCAATATGAAAAATAGCTAAAATTTTAAATTCACTGAATAGTTCAAGCATAAAGGAATCTTCATCCAAAACAGTATGCGCCCATACGCTGGATGCTTAACCCTTTCCTTCCCAAATTATTAATATATGTGTAAAAAAATAAGTTGGATGCTTTTAAGGTTAATATCGGCATTCTAAAGATAACTGCATATTTTTTTTTTAAGTGGGGGTCATCGGGTGGGCGTGGCGAAGTGGTAGTCATATGGCTACATTGGGGTGCTAACTAAAAAATCAAAACTCCTTTTTATTTTAAAATCAGAAAATGTTGTTTTATTAATATTAGTGAATAAAACATAAGAAATATATTATTATTTAAAGAAAAGTCATTGGAAACATTAACGAAATGATACACTATAAGTTATAATAAATTATTTTTATATTCAGACTTTATATTTATTAGTTCAGACTTTTCAAGTATGGTAAATGGAACTAAAGACTTTGTTTCATAGAAGTATAGGTATGTACATCAAAAATATATAAATTAACTCTTACTTCATAAATAATGTTAGTGTAATGTTAAGTAAAAAATAACGTAAACTTAAATATTTTTCATATTCCATCAGTCTTTGTTGTGAAATTTAAAAAAACAGTTTTTGTTTCGTGTAAGACATAAGGCAACATTACATTTTCCACATTTTGTCCTCGAAAAGGATTTTCTATCGTTGCAGTTCTTACATCTTTCTTTATTTTCAATAGGAATCGGCCAATGGCAAATCCCATCATATTGAATATCCGAAATTGGCCGCTGTGTGATTTCCCTTCGTATTTTCTTTGAAATGGAGACAGGTGAGGAAGTGGCACTTGCATTGCTCGAACTTGGCCTACCTCTCTTTTTTTATCTACATAATGTCCAACATGTAACATTCCATTCGCAATCTGCGTTTTGAATTCGATAAAGTTTATTTTTATCGGAAGTTTATTTTGATGACAATGTCGTTTGTATAAAAGCCACGCATTTACACAGGCAACATCGAGTAAATGGAAAAATATTCTGAAATAAAAACGTTTTGTGCCAATTTTGGATCTATACAAGGCCACCATCATGTCGCTTAGGTCTACTCCTCCCATATACTTATCATACTCCGCAATTAACTTTGGCCTTGGAACGTCAATAAACTTTTTTTCCTTTAGTGACCAACGACGTACGAGCTCGACAGGAAGTGCACCATAAATAGAGGACGCAACACATACTTGTTTATTATCATACCATTTAAGAACGAAGATATTGTTGTTCTTTTCCAATCTGAAATCATATGATCCTCTACCCATCTTTTTAAGCTCATCTTCCGTCAAAAATTCACATCTTGGTAGACGATTTTGACGAACGGTTCCCGTTGCCAAAATGCCAATTTGTTTTAATTCACAAAGCAAATGATAAGACGTAAACCAATTATCTGTGAATACTTTATAATTTTCGTGCTTTGGTAAACTCTGACACAGTCTAATCACAACATCTCCACTTATTCCTAGTTTAGTTTTTACAAGTTCGGTTGACTTGCCTGTATACATCTCAAAATCGTACAAAAAACCACTTGATCCAGCTCTGGCAAACATTTTGATTCCCCATTTGTGTGGTTTATTGCGTATATATTGTTTTATGCTGTTTCTGCACTTGGTCGGAATCAAAACTTCATCAATAGAATTCATTTCTTCAGGTTCGACTGTTAGGAAGTTTGCTCTGATTTTATCCAGAAAAGGACGAATTTTAAAAAGTTTGTCGTATTGCATATCTGAGCGGTCTTTCATTTTAGAATTATCATTTAAGTGCAAGTTTTTCTTCAACACATCAAACCTATTTCGTGGCATTATGTCAGCTATTGGTGCAAATCTTGTACAATTTGCCCAATACATTGGACATTGAGGTAAATGTACAATACTTGCCATTAAATTCATGCCAAGGAACTTGCAAATTTCGCTATAATTAGTATTGAGTGGATTGCCAATATCATTTTGAACGGAGTAAAGATTACTTTGGAAAACAATGTCTTCGATAATAGAGTCGTCAATAAAAAGCTTAAAATATTGAAAAGGAGTTAACTCTGGATCGGGAGGAGAAGAAAAACTTAAACTGCACTGGCTTGAAACTTCATCAATTTCTACTCTTCGCCATTTCAGTTCCTTATTTATATTTTTGCTGCAAGTAGCTTTTGATGAATCTGGTTCTGGATTTGCCATCATGTCAACTATTTCTAGCAACTACTTTACGAAACTAGTCGAAAATTTTACCTCCCAAATGTGCCTTTCAAATTTTCCAAATAGTGCCAATCGAGTCCAAAATTCCAATCATTTCTTAAATAGGTATTCAGCTATCCAGTTAAGAAAAAATGTTTAGTACTCTACAGAAAAACACAAGCAGCTGGTCCTTGTCCCTCTTGAATTGCAACAATTTTTCTAATTAAAACGAGTTTCAAAGGCGTTCACCGCATTTCAGTATAATTAATCGCAACTAATCCTTAATCCTGTCCAAGATAAATCAGCAAAAAAAAAAAAAACACAAACGCAAACAGTGTCATCACGACGAAACGTGCTCTACCACTAAAATGCTGTTCGCTTTTGATAAAAAAAAAAAAAAAACAGAAAAAAAAATTAACTTCCTCTCGAACCCAATCAATCAAATATTTAATAATCCCTTCAAATTCATTTCTCATCGCTCCTTCCCCTTTGATAGACTTTATTTATAATTGTATTTCGAATTTGCTGGTGGGTTGTTCATTTCATTTTCCATCGTCAACCGATATCAAAGTAACAGATACGTCAGGAGCCAGGACTCCATTACATCGGCACACACTTCGGCTTTCTTCCTTTATTGAACAAAGTTTCTGTCTCATGAAATACGAAGCAGGATCAAATAATAATTCGTATTTCGAATTGAATCCAAATATGGTATACAATGTCATACCAACGACCCCTTTAAGGCTCATACCCGGCTATTATTTTATTTCGTTTTCCAAGAAGGAAAACACAAAGGGCAGAGCATGGCAAAAAAACTTCAATCAAAATCACTGGTAGGCTTTCTTTCGCAATTTAAACGTCAACAAAAGTGTCATGGCAAACAATGACCATCCATCATGGTTCAGCCCAACTGTGTGTAAATATGTTTCAGAAGTGTGTACAGTGTACACCACTGGATGTACGAAAGCAAGGGTGGCTGCAAAACTATACGTGAATTAAATTGAATTCAATTTTTATACTTTTATGGGTTCAAATTTTCGTTTTTTGCTCTCACCCTCAACCGGCTTTCGTATTGTTATGAAGTTATTGGGTCGTGTTTCTGGGAGAATAAAAGGAATTTCTATTTCATATTTACAAAAAAAATCTATTACCATTTGCTGGTCCTAGAAGGTGGGAAGTAAGGCTGAAAGAGAAAAACTGTTTTTATCACACAACTACAATAAAATAAAATAATAGTGGCCTAGTGGTTAGTGTGTTGGACTACTATGCGAGGGGTTCAGGTTCGAGTCCCGCAAAAAACCCAAATTCCAACTCAGGGTTTTTTTCACTGCGCCACCTCTCGCGAACGTCTGACAAACATCCGAGAGTATAACTGTCATGAAAGAGTTTCTCAATCGGCCCGTTTGGAACCGGCATAAAATTGTAGATCCCTTCCATTCGTTCCAAAAATTAAAAACTCACACAAAACGAATGGTTGCGAGAAGCTAGGCCCTGGGTCCCTACAGACCTGTTGCGCCAACTATTATTATTATTATTACAATAAAATAAAAACAGTAGGCACCATCAATTGTTGGGCTGCTGATTGACTCCCTTATAACGTCCACTCTTTTACCACACAATATCCGTGAAAAGGAGAATACGAAATTGCGAGACGAAGGTAAATTGAATTTTATTAGAACGAAATTGCCGTAATATTAGCACATCGCGTTTTATAGGTTTCGAAGTAGGTACCTATATGCGAATTTGTTTGACATTTGGGCCATATCTAACAGAGGAGAAGAAATCGCTTTTTGACAGCTTAAGTCAGATGGAGGGTTTGCTGTTTTATGTGTGCTCTGTACACTGTGACGCTGTCTGTAAACTATCTGCAACTTATTTGCGATGTGAACAAGGATATGGTCCGCAACTTAGGTCTATTCCCTTACTTTCTGGTTAAATTTTGGCAATATGACACATTTCTCTTAATGAAATATAACCAAAAAGAAAAGGAACGCGTTGAACGACAAATTTGAAAAAATGTGAATTTATTCTAAGGAATATTCAAATAACAGTAGAACAAAACACAAATTTATATTTAAGACCAAGATATGTATGGTTTTTATTGCAGAAACTAAAAAAAATAATTTATTTGCTTCTTACATCTATTCTAATGCTATACAAGCACAAACTATAAATGAAAACAAATAAAAAGTCAGTTAACAAAAAAAAGTATGTGAATGATTTGACAACCGTCTGTCAGCAATAACTAACTATCCAAAAGAAATTTCTATGGGCTAATATTTGCAGTTTTTTGTATGGAGGAGAAATGTTTTGTTTTCTCTTTTTGGCTCTCTTCTTCCCAACTTTTGCGTAAGGGAGCCAAGTTTGACTAAATTTGGCTAGTGTGTTCGAAATTCAAATGCATTATTTTATTTGGTTAATGTAGCCTCGAATATAAAAATTTCAATACCTCTCCTTCGGACATGGACATAATATCGACAATTAGTTTTCTGCCAGCTTTAGTAAAAATGTACAGCATTTGTGAAACGGTCACATTTAACAATTAGGTAGGTAGGTAGGTAGAAGTGGCGGTCCAGCTTTGAACCCAAGTAGCCTTTTTGTTACCACTACTCGTGTGACCTAGTTTGTGAGGATTGTTAAGGTTTTGATGCATTCTGTATTTCATATCAAACCTGTTGAGTTAAAAAAACGGATTATATCTAATATCCCTTTACCCGAAATGTCGCTATCTGCTAAATCCGGCGAACGATATGATTCTGATATATTAACAATTAGGTGGACCTCAACATTTCCTAGGGCGACAACTTTCTTCGAATCTAGTACATTTTCCATAATCTGCTTTCATGGAAAAACAAGTCCAATGGTTTCTTTCACAACGAGGATTTTATTGTAAAAAAAAATATAAGGACACACAAAATAAGAAAGCACAAAATATCTGCTGATCTGCCAAATATCATACGCAAATCAGTAATACCAAAGAATATAGAATTAATTAATTCTATATTCTTTGGTCTTACTTTGTTTTTTAATACTTCAAAAATCATTTGACGAAGCAATTGTGTCGTAATAAGCTCCCTTTCAAATTATTCAATAAAGGTTATTAGAATCTAATCATGCAAATCAAAACTTATTGATGTTCTTTAGAAGATCACAATTGAATAGTTAACAAGTGAACATTTTTGAAAATAGAAGTAAAAGCTTGCCAATTCATTTTAAAATTAAAATCTAACGTAGGAAGCTCTAAGAGTTTAGTCTCTTATATCTCTTTCGTTTTTAGAAATAAATACAATTTGTTATTGTTTATCTTATACATTTCATTTTAATTTTTTAATTTTTATTCATTTCTCACAAATTACAAAATTAAAAATATGCGTTAAATTTTGACAACATGTAGGTGGACGAATAAATCCAGTGATCGTTCTGTAACTATTAAAAGTTAGTGGCGAACGACCTCACAAACAATAATTCTAAATCTCATGTGATGTAAGGAATTGAAAACAATCTTAATAACAAAATATTTTTATAACAAACAAAGAAAATTCACAAATGAAGCAACAATTACCGGAGAAAAAAAATAAGGAAAATAAAAAGGAAAACAAAATCAATCACCAACCAATTTGACAATTATTCTGCTCTTTACATCAATTATACAATAACTCTAAACAACAACTCGCAATTTCATCATTATTCTTAGTGAAGAAAAACTGTGGATTGTTTTAATACAAAAGGGAAGGTTATTAAACTGTCTACATAGATGCAGTCACATAATAAAAACGCAAAAAATTAATCCTGTGGCAGTAGGTACATCAACAAGTGTCAAATTGATTACACGTAAGTTATAGAGACTGTAGTTTCTTGTTTCTTACCACTTTGCTTAAGGAACTCCTTCAGCACTTCAAATACATAAAGATGCCTAAGCGGAAGAACTCGCAATTCACAAGAAAGAGGCCAGCTAGAAGCAGTTCTGGTTCTTCCACAAATAAGTCGAATCAGTCAGTTTTGTGCTACTAAAAGTGTTCGAAAACAGTTGAAGTATAGTCGCCACCCCAACAAGTTATACCATATTGTAACTTTGAGTTAGCAATACCATGATAAATAATAGTAAGTAACGTTTTTGAGCAATAGGCTCTTAGCATATAAGCATCTTACGTGACACTAGCATCATGTGTAACTATTTGAATGTGATCTTTCCAATTCAACTTGCAGTTAATCAGTATACTCCTAATTATTAGAAATTTTGAACTGACTCAATATTAAAACAGTTGGAGTGAATATTTTTTAGTTTTTTTCAAAATTGTTTCTACGCGCAGCTATGCAGAGCATTTTTATATAACTTTAATTCGGAAAACTTAGAAACCGGCAAAAGTTAAAATTCTCTCAGAAATATAATAAAGCTATGGACATTTTTCTACGCGAAAGCTGTCTTTCCTCTATTAATTCGAACATTTTAGTTGTTCCTTAATTTCTTATTTCGCGTGTAATTGCTGGCACTTTTTGTTATCTATATTTTTCGCGAATTAAACTTTTACACACCAACAATTGTTCCATTGGAGATCCTCATTCTCTGCGAACAAACTCATTTTTCTAAAAGTGTGATACTGTGATACTTGCATGGTTGCAACAAAATATCTACCTGGATCGCCTAAGGTATTGAGATGCCAGACTAAAGTTGATTATTGGTCAGACCGATTTGTCATCTGTTCGTATTCGCACGTCGAACACATCGTTCTCGTTTCGCTTCAACAGAGAAAACGACACACACCGCGATTCTAATAATCATTTTTAGTGCCCAGAAAGTTTTTCGAGCTCACAATGGCGAAACTTTCTACAAAAATTGAATACTGCGACCTTGTCCATTCCCACATCGGACCGTTTTTAACAAAATAAAGCGTTTACTCTAAAAATATGGTTTTTCAAAAATAAATGCCTTCTTGTAGTGTAAAATTTTGTACCTATGTTGCAAATACGGAAGTTACGAATGTACCTAATTTAGTGACTTATATGTTGCTCTTTATAGGCACATCGAATACCAATATGGATCCATATTTGTTCCGTAAACATAAAATACCCTCTTATTTTATTCATACCACCCTATCTGCTGTGGTGTTTTATTTCTTTTCTTCTTCTTTTTGTTCCACGTCAACCTAATAATGAGCATTCCTAGCTTACTGCTTTATTTTTATCACACCCTATTGTCTTTACTGACATAAAGTTCAGTCATATGATTTTCATGTGCGATAGGTAATAAGAAACAATCATACATTGAAAGGCTGTATAAATCGAGTGATTTCTGGTGAATTTGTACTGAATTTTATTTTTACTGTTATTATAGGTTTTTCTCTACACCAAAAGAAAACTTTTTACTTCGTCTCTTTTAATATAGCGAATATAAAAAGTTTATGGTTTAGTTAACCCTATTTCCTCGCGGAAGTTGTTTTAAAATTAAGAGTGGTGTTAAATTGATGTCTGTACATATACATAATATCTACGAATTTAAATTCGTTGTCCGTAAGGAATATGTCCGCCTGTATCTGCTGTATTTTTCAATCTTTTTTTTTATTAAAATAAAAGGTCAGTTGTTGTAGATGAATATACAATGAAAAACAAAATTAATTCACCAACTTTCCCTCTCAAATAAGATGTAATTTAAATGAATTAAAAAATATACCTCCGCCTCAGTGTTTTCTGCCCATATACGGCGGCAAAAGCAACACACGCTCATTTGTCGTATCCATAGAATTTACCAGCAAAAGGTACCACAAAGCGCAAAAAACCATTGAGATTAAACCGTAATCCATCGCCTGGTCTGACAATTGACAGAAACAGTCATGCGAACAACCTCATAACACGATTACAAGGATCAACTGACTTTACAATCTTCAATTATGTAAATTATTTTTAATTCCGTCCCTTATTTCAGTTTAATTAAATTTTCAATTGTTCATTAAAATTCGGTCCGAATTGTTGCAAATTATAATATTTAGCTAACACCTATCTATAATACACTATTCAAACGTTTGCTTGGTGCTGCACATTTTATAAGCCATGCCACAGAAAAAAAAATCCCCAGGGACAAATGAGTAAATAATTAAATGAAAGCAAATTAGATCGAAAATCCATTGGTAGTATTAAATTAATTCCATTGGTGGAAAATTGGCCACAATTAGTGCTTTGAGACTTGTGTTTATTTGCTCTCAGTGGAATTATTTTCGATATAAAATAAAACTACAAATACTTATTTACCTAGGTGGGATTAATTAATTCCGAATATTTTGTGAGTATAATTATTTTCCCAGCTAAAAAAAAACCTATAGTACCAATATGGTTGTGCCCACAAAAAAAAACACTCCTCGCCGCATGTACGTTGTTAAAAAGCCGTAACCTTAAGTGGTAAAAAAAAAAACAAGCTATAGTATGATTAATAGTCAGCCATTGAACACTGAACAGGAGATGCAGTAAAATTAAATTAATATGTAGGTACTTGGGAAACCCAGCGGTCGAAATTCGATTCTGAGTAAATAGTTTTTACAGCCAATTGAGTTTTTTCGTTCCATAGTCTATACACAAACGTGTACCCTATACATATGCAACGAATTCTTTATTTACCAATAAACATTTTTAGTTTCGACTTAAAATTTGTGTAGTTCACAGTGGCTATATTTTCCATACAAATTTTGCAATTGTGAGCTTCCGTAAGTTTTAAGTCGAGGATTAAATTGGTTTTTAGTACAGTGCTTTTGTTTTATTGAATTTGTTCGTCCGTGTTCCGTGTACTGCAGAAAAAATCTGCTTTGAAACAACGCCAATAGTAAATACTTTAATTACCATGGGAATTGTTTTGAACTATTTTATATTCAATTGGGGTTAGTGCGTTCTTTGAAATAAATAATTTTCAAAGTTGAAAGAAACTCTACCAAGGGTTAAATCTCCTGCAGGCTGTTTCACGACTGCCTAGAATAATCCATTCAAAACGGACGATTATTGAAAAAATAGCCCGACCAACAAATTATCCAAATTTAAGTCCAACATTCTGTTTATCGCAGCACCGACTTGGACCTGAAGCATAGGCCAAGTCGCATATTGTGAATGCCATCACCATGGGTCAATCGTGTCTTGCATAATAATTGCCATTCGAAATAAATTACCTCTGGCCAGCATTTAAACATTTTCCAAATTCAATCTAATTTCAGTTTCAAACCATGGTATCTGGAAGAATGCTCCTCAACACTGGCAACCACATACAGCTCGGGCACGCCCGGTCATGACAAGAGTGTGGCAACTGTCGATATGGACGGCCGACTGCGTCCCGACCACATCTGCACAGTAGAGCATACGGGAACCTCAGCATCTGCACCACTGGCAGCCGGTATCTGTGCACTGGCCCTGGAGGCCAATCCCAATCTCACATGGCGGGACATGCAGTATCTGGTGGTGATGACATCACGGCCAGAGCCATTAGAGAAGGAAAGTGGTTGGATCATTAACGGAGTCAAGCGCAAGTACAGTCACAAATTCGGCTATGGCCTCATGGATGCGGGTGGCATGGTTAGCCTGGCAGAACAGTGGACATCGGTGCCGCCACAGCATATCTGCAAGTCACGTGAGAACAACGAGGACCGTAAGATTGAGGGCAGCTATGGGTATACACTGCAAACGCACATGGACGTGAACGGCTGTGCGGGCACCATCAATGAGGTGCGCTACCTGGAGCACGTTCAGTGCAAGATTACGTTGAGGTTCTTCCCGCGTGGTAATCTGAGAATTCTACTGACATCGCCAATGGGTACGACGAGTACGTTGCTGTTCGAGCGTCCGCGGGACATCGTCAAGTCGAACTTTGACGATTGGCCATTTTTGAGTGTGCATTTCTGGGGTGAGAAGGCCGAGGGTCGCTGGAACTTGCAGGTGATAAACGGTGGACGCAGACGTGTCAATCAGCCCGGCATTCTGTCCAAGTGGCAGTTGATATTCTATGGGACAGCGGTGAAGCCGGTCCGTCTAAAGGGTGATCTGCAGGACCAGTCACGCAGGGGACAGGGCTTGAATCCGTTTGTTTTCCCCACCGACTCCGATCTGGGACAGCCGACCGGGGGTTTCTATAGCCCGGATCAATACGCTGGCTACCTGAACTATCAGAATCTGTTCACCGGCGCCGGAAGCAATCCAGAGAAAGCTGTGGCCACCGTCGATGGACATAATATACCGACGCCGCAGCGCCAGAATGTGATGGCCGACTCGAACAACAAGCTCGTGCTGCACGACTGCGACCCTGAGTGTGACTCGCAGGGATGCTATGGCCGTGGACCGACGCAGTGCGTTGCATGTAAGCACTATCGGCTCGACAAGTGAGTACATTACAAAGGTCCTTCCATGTGTACCTGTGAACTGTTTGTTTCTTTTTCCCTACAGCACCTGTGTAAGCCGCTGTCCACCGAGGAGTTTCCCCAATCAGGGAGGCGTCTGCTGGCCCTGTCACGAGTCATGCGAAACCTGCGCTGGCGCTGGACAGGACAGTTGTCTGACGTGCGCTCCCGCCCATCTGCATGTGACGGACTTGGCTGTCTGCTTGCAACTCTGTCCCGATGGTTACTACGAGAGTAAGTTCTCTCAGTTTGGCATGCCCGTACATTTGATAAGTTTGTATTCCTCCCACCCCGTCTAGATTACGACAACAAAACTTGCGTTCCATGCGAGGCTAACTGTGCTTCCTGTCAGGACCGACCCGATTACTGCACCAGCTGTGACCACCACCTAGTTATGCACGAACACAAATGCTATTCGGCGTGTCCACTTCACACCTACGAGACGGAAGATTACAAGTGAGTAGGACAATTAATTATTGACAAATACTCGATGGTGTGAGCTTGGGTGTTAGACGAGGCGCCAGGGAACGCTGCAGCCATTCCTCATTAGAGTCCACTGGCATTCAGATGTCAAGTATGCCGCCTGTGGCCGATTGCAATATGCAACTGACACAATGTTATACTCGACACGGGGGCACCACCACCGATGCTATGGGCTGGATGACAATGATTATGAAATTCCTGATAACGTTCCGCATGCCTGGTCGGTTGAAGGCAAATTTAATTTTGATGATCGATGATGTGTACGAGGTATGGTGTCGGTGTGTGTTTGTGTGAGAGTGCGGTATGTGTGCTAATCCTGAGAATTAATTTAATGTGCTCCTGCTGCAGCAGAGTTGTAGTGTCCTAGTAATGCTGGATGGAACGTCTGTGATGCAAGAGGCAGAGCGCTTCCTCTGGTTGTAACTTGTAAGTATTACTCTCTGAGGTGGCAACATTCTTGTTGAATTATATACCAAGAGAGTAGGTAGGCATTAATCACTTTAAACTGCATAATTGTTTGAGGATGAGGAGTGTGTGTACGAGTATGTATGTTGCCTCGGGCCTTATGACTTCAGTCTGTTGCTTGTCACTAACGATTTTTACTTACCGAAATTTTATCTCGCCTCACTGCCACTTCTCAACTTCAAACACCAATTAGTGTTACTTATACAAACCCACTTCAAGTTTTACTGCCTGTAACGTGAAACGGCCTGTGTGTAAACAAAAGCCGTCCAAAACGTTCAGAAGGACAAGCTTAGCCCATGTCACGGGATTATTTTTTTTTTAATTTTGTCAGTGGCGTACACCAGAGGAGAGGCTCAGGGGCTTACCAGCACTTTCGGCAGACAAAAGTAGAGCAGCGGGTGGTTAAACAAAATTACGCAACAGTCTTATCAATCTGTGTTGGCGACAGGTCAACCGAAGTTGAGACCTTTAATATCGTAAATTTACGTAAAAATAAAGTGTGCGATGTCTAGTTAAACATATAGACGCCTCTCTTCAAATATGGCGACTTTTTTTTATATACAACTGCCGAGGAAAAATGCGCTCACGAGCATTTCGCTCGACGTAAAACTCTTTTCAGCAATCAATCAGCGTGTGTCTTACGACCAACCAACTGAACGAAGTTCTAAATCTAAATAGAAAGTATGCCAAACGAAGATTTAGAAAAATCCCAATTGCCTGAGACAGTTGATTGATCACCTCAATGATGCGCAAGTACTGGAATTTTTTTGTTTGCATTGATTTAACCTAATTTTTGTTTCAAATTTGTTTAATGTTTCGAGTAACACGTTCAGACGGGCCATTAGGCCATAACAACAATTTCAGACCTTGACATGAAACTTGTAACTTCTTTGATATTGCGTATCGTTGACATTCCGTTTTCACTTGCTACCAGGACTCTTTGCATATTTATATTTATATTTTTATTTACCCTTGCTGATAATATCTTGTCTTCTCTTCCTTTAAGTGAAATGAGTTTTACATAATTAAGAAATCAACAAACGCAAAAAAGAAGAAAACCATTATTAATTTTTATTTTGCTTACATTTATTTTTTTAAATTATTTTCTTTTAAATAAAAATAAACTTACACATAGACATAAATATTTTTATTACAAGTTTCTGTATTTATTTTCTGAATTCCCAAATCTTTGAAGCAGTGCTGTTATATCGCGGGATTTCTCCCCTATTGGGGAGTTTCGTGGCCGAAAAGCCTTTCGTGGAAAATACAAATTTGAGAAATGTGACAAAAAACATTCAAACTAATATTTTGTGTTCTTGAATTTCATCTATATTTTTATCAAAATTTTACACGCCCATAACAAGAGCTTATTTTAATATATCCTTTTAGTTCAATTTTCTAGTAACAAAATTATACACAATAATGTGAACAAACTACGATTTCTTATTAAATATTAATTGAATGTATAATAGAAATTTTATGTTTTAAAGATTATTTTTTTCACTTAAAAGTATCGAGAGACTTAAGAACGGAATTTGAGTATGATGAACATGAAGAAAAGGGAGAAATGACCACTCATCATTGAAAAACTAAAAGAGATTCCTTACAATACTGCTTTGATGTCTTCTTCCGTATTCTACTTTTTTGCACCCAATATTGTTAAAGAAAAATTTTAAAAGGCTATTAGATCAAGGTCGGTCAAGCCCCATTTAATGAGGTATAGACCAAAAAATTGGCTTTAAGAATTGGTCACATAAATTTGACTATAAACAAGCTGACCCGACGAACTTCGTTCCGCCCAAATTCGTTAATGTAACTAAAATAATAATTCCGAGCATGCACATATTGCTTAATGTAATTCGGTCAATTTAAGTTCTTTATTCAAAAGTTAAATTGAAGTATAACAATGTCAATGTTCACGACATTCCGCTTTTTCTTTGATTAGGTTGGTTCGCGACAACGCAAGTGTCAAATAAGAAGAAGGAAAAACCAAGTGACAGCTAAAAAACTTGTAGAAAAACAAAACATATTTTATATAGCTGCGGCATAGTTATCTTAAAAAATTGAGCATAAAGTGCAAAAAAAAATTAAGTTTTTTTTTTCGGAATTATGTGTTTTTCAACAATATTTGAAGAAATACTCTGATCATTATTAACTGGCTTTGTTATCCTACAAGCTATTTTGCCGTTTGAACGAAAAAAAATAGCTCATCTGTGAGCTCCATGAAAAGCGGGATGTTTGCAGACACGTGAGCAAGCCTCATGCAATTCACGATTGGAATTCAAGATGTTCGGGATATTTAAAGGGCTTAAATACCAACGTCAAATTCTACAGAATAAGCAAAATTCGTGAATTAAAAATAGGTCTGTCGTTTACTTTTATATTTAAAATTCTTAAGGAAGAGCGTCGTAGAAAAAGCAAGATTATTGCCATTCCACTGAGAATCTTATTCAAAAAATTCTTTGGTATAAGAATTAGAAAAGCTGTCAGCCACCTGACAATTAACACATGATGTGACCTATATTTTGATGTATAGTCCGCACAGCTCCATTGATAGGCTCTTTCAAGCCAGTTTATTCCTTATTCATTCCATTTTCTCAAAAACTAGAATAAATAATTTAATTTGGTTTTCAGTGTTCGATTAAGAATTGATTTGGAGAAAAAGAAACTATTTAAAAAATAAAAAATAAGTATATAAATTCAAAACATTGAACAAATCCACATAAAACATTAAAAAAAAAAACTTCTTCGAATTTTATGTTTGAACGTATTTTTTTTTTTTTTTTTTTTCAAAAAACTGTCAGCAGAAATGATAAGAAATGAACAGATTCTTGACATTCAAAAACGCTACAGTCCTTTATTGAAGTGTTGCAATTGTTGTTTGATATATTTTTTTAAATTATCGCTCCCACATAAACGGAGCGAGATAAACCCCCCTCCCATTGTAAAAAAAAAAATGCACAATCTATCCGCATAGTCCCTTGGCCGTTCTTCTTTTACCTCTATTCTAAGAAAGAAGGGACCTAAATCTCAGAATGAAATCGAGAAGCTTCTGCTGACGTGTTAAACTGTAGGATTTTTTTTTCATGGTGGCATATACCGGCGGGTACACACCTTTTTAGTGAAAGTGTTTTCTTCCTACCCCGCTAGCAATAAAAATAAAATCGCCTCAAATTTAAGGAACTTTTGGTCTTTTTCTATCCATTCCTCATAAAAGAATTTTTTTTAAGTAGGCACATATAATCTAAAGTATAAATTTTGCAATAAAGTGCCACTAAGCATTACTATAAGATTCAGCTTAAAAACTTGCATCTTGGTGTTAATTTTTCCTGAATCCTAAAGCTCATGGAACTATCTAACCACCTTACGTGCGGCTTAAAGCAATCGCATTTAAAGTATTTAAGTCCCCGAATGCCATACTTTCGCAACATGAGGTACACCCTTCATTCTCTTAAGGAGCCGACCCCCATTGCACATGCAAATAGGAATCGGAATCGCATTCGCGAATACGATCCGAATTAGTGTAACGACGAGACGAGTTTTCCACAATTCCGCTCTCTACTGAACCGTCAATGATATACACATCAAACTATCAGCACGGAAATCACGTGCGAGTAACATACCTTTGTGTCCTCCATCGCGTACTCAAAGCAATGGAATTGACTGTTTTGTCATGCAAGGACGGACGAGAACTCAACAACAATAGCGTAGCGAGAAAGATTTTCTTTACCCAGTGCACCCGTCTACTGCTGGTTGCTCCTTTTCTTTTTCTTTTTTGTTGCATACTTGAATTCCTGTTAAATTTTCATATTCTTGTGACCCATTCTAACCCACACCCACTCCGGTATAGTCACTCGGTTTCTTTCAAAGCAATGAACTCACGAAAAGTCTCCCGAATCCCTTGAGCGCTGCTATCCTTACACATGCAGTTACAATTCCATTGAAATAGCACCGCTGTTCCTTTAGCCGAAAGGAGCCAATCGCATGCAGAGATTTCATTCGGAATTCCGCATATCATAACCTCATTTCCTTCGGCACACATACCGAATCTGAATACTTACGCGTGCAGCAAATGGCATTGCATTTTGCGTTGGAATCCGTTGCAGGAAATCCTTTAGTCCTGACTGCGAAGAATGCATGGTTTTGGAATGGAAAAATATTTCGCGAAAAATCATATTACTCGACTATGCTCCGAGGACACAGAACGCGAGTGTAATTTGATTAAATGTTTTAATTTTTTTCTTCTTTCTTAGTGTCTGCGTTTGTTATCCTGTTTCTATTTGTTTGGCAAAATCGAGGATTCCGCGAAATGGAATTCTTAGGATGATCCGTAAAACCATAAAGTTCGCATGAAGACAATTTTCATATTTTACAAAACGTCCAATATTAGTGGATGCTGTTGGCGAAAGGAAGGGTTCTTTCATTTTCTTCAGTTGTATGATGTTGTGAGTAGGAGATGTGCAGCATTGTAATTGCAAAGGGCGTGGTGGTGGTTGGAAATAGGAACTGCGACTGCAATGACCATCAGGGCCCCAATTCACTTTAAAGGAAGTTCGTTTATCAAACCCTGTTATTCCTGCCTTATTACATTTTCCTGATTTACTTAGCCCAATTTACGTGTAGGCTTTTTGCTAGTGGATTATCCATAGCTCACCGGATACAACGAATAACTTCTAGTTAAATTAATAGGCAAAAAACAAGCTCACAGGCAGCACCAGACAATTTGTTTACAGAGTACCTACTCGGAGCACTGAGTGCGTATAGTACCTACTCACTTAATGTAATTACGAAGTGGGCGCACGGAGAATCCACGCCTATTATTCTTCATTTCAACGAAGGGTCCATGGTTCGACTCTTCTTGGGGTTTTTTTTTTTTTGCGTTGGCCGAGAATGGGCGAGTAGGGTAGTGCTTTGAATTTTGTATATGACTGCGGGTTGCCCACAAAGGACTACTACACAAACATTGTTGAGAGTGGAAGTCCCAGCTAAATTGCAAATAACTTACACTCATGGTAAACATGGATTTCTTTTTATACGGTTCGTTCTTATAATTTTTGATTTAAATATAACGCTACTTACGGGATTAAATGTGGCAGGGATTGTCTTGTATGCGAGAGGGGTTTAATATTCGGCTATAGAGGCTCAGTATTTCCAAGAGGAGGAATCATGTCCAAAGGAATTTTAAAGATTCATTTATTTGCATGCTATCCGATTATACGTAGTATCTAAGTAGTCTTGGTCTTGCGTATTACTTATATTTCTAAGTTTAGCTGGACGCTTTCGAGAGTTCGCAGAAGTTTTACTGTAATTTATTTACTATTGCTAAAATTATAACCGAAAATATCACAAATTTAAGCAGGCTCATCGAGGCTATAAGAACATTTGTAAAAGAGCTTAAAAAAACTAGTGAATCTCATAAAATAAATTTTGTTACCATCTTTCTCCAAATGGGTAAATACTCAAAAGTGGGTAACGCTGATGTTTCCTCAACTCAGTTCATTCGGTTTTTGAATCCCGCACGCGTTTAAGCTTAATGATGTAGGCGGAAAGTGCCTGAAAGCGGCTCGTCAATCTAAGGCATTACATAAATAACAAAGTTGACTCTGTCAAAGTTGAATGGGAACATCTTTCTTTGGCATAAATTTCAGGCTTTCCTCATCAGTTGTTGTCCCATCTGGGTGTCAAAGTTATTTTAAAAATTAAATTTCTTTATAGAATTGACAAGGCCGAGAGTGATTGCTGTTAAAGTAGAGCGTCATCTTGCAGATAAGTTTGTTTTTTAAGCTTAATCCCAGATATTTCATTTCTTCGACTTGTGTCAGTATCAATCGTTCAATTTTGACTTTCCTGAGTAGCTTACCTATACCTACTGAATTGAACAGCTCAGTTGTTGGTTCATCAGTCTTCTGTGCGAGAGATGGTTAGTTGAAGTCGAATATGGATTCCCGGCGATGACTTAAATTCGGTACCGGTCTATCAAGAAAACTCTTCGACAGACGTTACATTTCTAAAAGAATGAATAGAATAATAAATCAAAAAGCCGACCTCTACATTATTTTATGATGGAAGAGACCACAGTAAAGGAAGTTAGGCGAGGTGAGGACGTTGCTTTAATATACATGCAGTTAGCGGATTGTGTGTAAATAATTTATGATTATTAGAAGAACAAATGCAGCTTTAAAAGTTCATTGCATTTTCTGACAAATTTCTTTACGGCGGCGCGGCGTAGGTTCAAAAGTCCACAGCCAAAGCAATATGGTCTTGCTTTGAATAAAATTTTAAACATTTTTCAAAAACTAATTATATTTTACTCAAATACATTATAGATTCGTTATACAAATATTTAGAATTACAAACATTTTAAAAAAATTTGCAATGTTTTTTTGAAAGCTTTATAAGTTTTCGAAAAATTTAATATTCTTAATATAGCTTAATATTTCGATTTCAATATTAAAACATTGATAAACATTTTTAAAAGTTGGCCCGAAGTTATCAAAATAGCTTTAAACATTTCTTAAATTGCTTAACATAAATAATTTCGTCCTTAATGCGTGCTTAATCCATTTCACTTCTTGTAAGTTTTTTTTTTAATATTTTTGTTTAGTGAAAGCACAACGTTTCAACAATATGAAAGTTAACTGCTATTTTCTTAGGCTGTTGCTTTATTTCTGTTACTTAACAATTGTGGACCATATTGAGCCATTAAACCACAACAGAATGAGTCAAAAGAATCTCGAATCTTTGGCCCTTCTGAAGTGGGTCAAAAGTCCATTATGGACTTTTGGTTTGTGGACTTATGACACTGGGCCTTTCTGTATAAGTCTTATTCAAAAGTGCACCAACAACAGCTGGTAGGTTATAAGTCCATTTTGGAAGAACCCTTTGTGGTGGAGTGGAAGACTATCATCATTTTGGTTAAGCTAAGAATGTGATTTCTTGAAAAGAAAATCACTTCATTTAGAGCGTGACATGTGTTAATATGCAACCAAATCGTATTCAGTTTATGCAGTTTATCGCATTACACTCGAATTATTTTTTACTCATATATTCAACAAAGTTTGAAGCAAGTTTTCTAACAAGAAATCTATAAAAAGAAGAAACACACTGATCTATCTGAACAGAGAAAGCCTTTGCGGTAACAGAAAATAACCTTTCACAACGAAAAAACGTCTATGGCGGCTGTTTAAGGTAACCAGTGATGTCGATATGAAATGCACCATTTCCGATGGAATATTTATTTTCCCGTTCGTCTCATAAATTAAATATTTGTTTGGTGACAAAGGGACCTACCACTAAAAAAATTCCTCCGAAGCAAGTTGTTGATCTGTCTGAAAGAACGCCTTGGCTTAATTTGGATATGGGCTTAGCAAGACCTATAAAATTCACATTGTCAAAACGAGCACGTACATGTTCTTGAATACTAGCCCGAAATTTATTTCTTCTTGGATAATCAACAGATACCAGACAGCAGTATATATAAAGCGGTCGCTACCTCATCAACAAGTACAAAATCTCAATTAATTCGCTCCCATCGACACTTCGTTCGACACCAGCTGGGCGAAGGTTCATGGAAAAATAAAGTTCCATACCAATAACAGCAAAAAAACAAAAAAAAAAAAACAAATTAATCTGTCCTCCTAGTGCGAAACAACGATATACGAGCAGCACATTAAAATGCAGAACCATTACGGCAATATTCCACACTCTGATCCGTGCTTAAGAGCTGCAACAGTTCTGCTACACCATCGCACTCACACATGTACTGCTGTCTGACGATGAACTCTATAAATCGTCCACTCTGTCGTATACTTAACATTCGATTCGATAGCGAACTCGCATACAAGTTAGTGTCGATGAATGTGAGTTTTTCGACGCGCGTTCTTATTTCTGAATTGTACATCGAAGGGTATAGTGTATAGAGCAACAACAATGACACATCACTTTATCAAAAATTCAATTATCCTTGGCTATGTGACGTCGATAAATTTCACCTTGTCTCGATTCGTTCCATCCAGCCATTGTCACATTGAATTCGAACTCCATATTCGAATGCCTATCCCTTTCCTCACATACTCACTCATGCGATGGGATTTTTTATTGGCCTGCTTCGTGTGTGAGCCGTTTCTCATTTTATTGTCATATAATAGGTCCTGAAAAGGCTTCGCAGATTAGATTAATAATAAGACGATATCCATCAATTTAATCAATTTTCAATTTAATTTGAGCCAACACGTGAATGAGTGCATTCGTGTGAACCGGACAGCCAGGGAACTCCCACGTGTCCTCGCTGCCGACACGGCATTGGAATTTTCAATTTCTCAAGAGATATGTACTTGGAATGAGCCTACAAAGGCGATAGAAGAAACTTTTCCGAGAAGGTATCAATTTTTGACGGTGAACAAGAATTCGGTTAGCAGGGAGCATAAATGTTTCTTTCGTCCCTGTCTGGACTTGGTCGGTTGCGTTTATTCTTTGTACAAGTGCTAAGTCGAGTCAACAAAAGGGCGATTATGACTGAAGGATTCCTTTTCAATTTTATTTTTTTCTACGATTTGAAAGGGATAAACTTTTCACTTTAGAGGATAATTCGCAGGGGCGACCAACGACGACGATTGAATGAGGCAAGCGAAGGACATTCGGGGATAGGAGAATAAATTGTTCTGGGACAAAAGGATGTAAGAGCCAGCACTGATGAAGATAAAAATCTTCGAAGAATAAAAAATAAAATGCTTCAAAATTGTTGGCCATTGCGGATAATATCCGGAGCACACAAAAGGAAACAGTATGTGAGGAATGAAATTTTTGAAAGGAAAATCCTTGGAAAATGTTGGCATCTATATTTTTTTTTCATCTTTGTTTTTGTAGAGGCTTTTTTTTGTATTTTTCTATTGGGTATTCCTACATTGCAATGATTTTAGGATTATTTGCTGTATTGATAGAGAGGAGTCAAGGACGACGTTTAGATCAAGTGGGCCTTATTCAATTTGCAATGCTATTCGTGGGTGAATGTTTCGGGCCGTCTGGTCTGATTGAAATTTAGGTAATATTTGTATTGTTGACGGACGGAGAGGATATTTTTTTCCTTTTTTGTTGATGTACTAAAATGGAAGAGTTTTTTGCCAAATTGTTGCTGAATTTAAATGAGCTGAGTTGCAGGTAGGATAAGTTGCCTTTGATGATGATGGGATGTCAGACATTGTTGTGGTAGATATTACCAAGGTATGCTAAGGGGGAAATATACCTCATAGACTTGCGTGAGCTTTATTTAGGTACGGTCTGTTACCCTTGAATTATATGCTGCAAGAATCACTCTCTCTACTCAAGCGAAAGACTTTGGACTATTTTTCAAATGTTTCTCTGATACGCCGCGCCCTTGTTATTGTCATTATAGTCACAGTAGTAGCTTCAGTTTTAGGGGTAGAATATTTACCTGTCTATAAGGAGCACTAAATAATGAGACTTAAAAGATGAGTAGGTACATCTATTAGCACAGCCGCCTTTATTATATTTATTATAGACGAAAGCGCTGGTTACATTTGCAACGGATGGAAAAATTATTTCTACATTTATGTTTCTTGATAAAAATCTGTGAAAAGCCTTATCCTTCCCATTGATTTCCAAACAAAAGCGGGTGTAACTTGTGAATACTACTTATAGACGAATGTTTTGAAAATACTCGTAGTTCAGCTTTTAACTGGCAGCAAAAAGCTACTTTTATATTTTCAATGAAAACTTCGTAGCCGGTGAAACAGGTCCACATACGGCTACGCCCGTCTAGACCTACTAACAACCGACTGATGTAGCTTGAACTGAATATTTTTTAAAGCCCACAGCTTTTCACCCCAACTGTAGTTTGTTTCCACCAATTCTTAACATGCATACATAAGATCTCAATTCAGAAGTTAAACCAATTATGCCGCTGTTGGGTTAGTTAGTTTGATGAGAAATCGGATCGTAACGAAAAGTGAAACGTTGACAAATCACTCTTTGCCCTAACATCTACAAATCAGTGGAGTATACCCCATTTCAAACCGTCTTCTGATTGTCAGAGAAGCGGCCTTCTGGCGTTTCATTTTTCGTTACGCTTTTCTGCTGCTTACCATGCCAAGTACTCCACCGTTCTAAGGTGCATGATGGCCATCCTAAACAAATATCCTTCTTGGTTGCTCCTTTCCGATCAAATTATATGGTTATCTGAGAAAATCCAATTTTGAGTCATCCCCTAGTGGAAACGTAAGCCCAAATGTAAACTATCTGCAAACATCCTTTTAAGGACTCAATTTATCCCCTCGCTCTCATGAATGTGTATTGTCGTCTTTCAACCATCCATCTGTCCGCATTTACCCATCCGTCACTTGCTAGAGTAGGTCCACCCAGGACGCAGATACCAAAGGAGCCTTTACATAGAACTACCCCCGCCCACCACTTTATTTGTGGAACAAGTTTCCTTTTATATTTTCTTTTTTTTTTCATCCATTCAACGATACAAAGCAACACACACAGCATAGAAAGCAAAAAAAAAATCCAACCCATCGGAGAGTGCCCTACCAGTTTGGCTATATATGTCCTGCAATAACGTTGATAGCAGCCTATTTATTATTTTTATGATATTTCATTAATTTAAGACTCTATCTCTGCTGGCACTATTGAGAGGACTCCCTCGCAGAGTGAAGTGGACTCTGTTTTCCACTATATACCCTCCGATTTCATTATCGTTCCTCCGCTGAGAGTCACCCTATCAAGCCGATGCCGCCGCCGCCTCGCGACCATGGGTAGTCGTCGCATCTCACCCCGTCCAATCCATAGAAATAGACGACGACGATGAGGTTGATGATGATGATGCCGCTCTGGCAATGGCATAGACATTTTATTTATTTTTTTTTTTTTTGACAGTTTTTCAGCGTTTTTAAATTTGCCTCCTCTTTTTATCCTTTGCGTGATTTTTTTTTTTCTTTTATCTTTTTTTCGCAATCGATATTGCTTTTAATATTTTTCATTGAACGGAAAATTAAAAAAGAAAGAAAAAAAGTAAAATAAATAAAATCAAAAGAGGCGATAAACTTCCAATTGGACCATGGGGGATCCTTTCGAAGGACAGGACATTATAATTTCCATCCCTTTTTTGCATTTTAATTCATTTCAAAGAAAGTGGTTTACAAAGGGTCCTTTCTGTTTATATACGGCGAGAGCGAATGTAGTTGGAAAAAAAAATGATATAAAAGCCATTAGTGTCACTGACAGTACTCGCCAGCAATATCTCATTCGAAATGCACTTGGTTCCTACTTTCAGACGATGTATTCATTTGACGTTGTCGCACTGCTTTGATGAATGGCCAAGTAATTGAAGTTATTCGGAATAAAAGATGGATTTCGAAGTATTGAACGGGGCAGGGTCAATATTTGAAAACATCCGCGCACAACTTGAAAGCGGTCACGTCCATTATCAGCCATCAGTCGACCTAAAACACCGTCCACCAAACACAGACGGAGTGTCTAATGGGGCTAGAGGGAAGCAGGGGGAGTATGGGAATATTTGTTTTGAAAGATATTGCAACTCTGTTCGTTGTTGGAAATCCATTCGAAAAAGGGAAACATCACTTCACAAGCAGGCGATGCAGCGCTAGCTTTGGATATGAATACAAAGTGTGCAGCAATGTAGCAGATGCACAGCATCGTACCTGCAAGGGATGGGCCATTGATAGTAGATCACACGAGACCTAAATGATTTTCAGTTTTTTGTCGCGTCGTTACTGAAGAGGAATGTGCGATATTGTCTACGGTGGATAGGTGTACAAACCCACAAAAGTGATGCACTTTAGAGCGTCACCAATCAGACCAAATGACACGGCAAAGGGCAGACGTTGTTTTTGTTTCCCCATGATATGGTACCATTGGATAGTGTGTTGGGAAAGAATGACACCTAATGGCTTTCTTAAAGTTAAACTCATATCCAATTCAATTTAATTAATTTATTAAATGGCTTGTACATTAAGATAATGAACTTTTATACTTAGTGATTTACAAGTCAGTCTAAGTCTAATCCAATCGAATAACAATATTTATCTAAATCTAAGTGTGAGATAGGATAGAAGCAGGCTTAAAGACAGAAAAAGAAAAGAGAAAGGGAGTGGATTATGGGGGAAAGAATTTAAATGGATAAGTGAAAGAAATGTTGAAAGATTGCACGTTTACAGCTTAGTGGTGAGTTCAAGTTAATAATAGAACTCTCAACTGTCAGCAGTAATTGTAGATTAGTAAAAGTGCCAAGTAATGAGAGAATCAATCATAGGGTGGTTCTATCCTTGGAGCAATGTTTCGACATAACAGCTACATGTTGAAATAATTAAAATTTGTCCAAATCCCCAATGCTAGGTACGTTTCCGCTGGACACTAATCGCGAGACTTAGGGCAAGAGATTACAAATAAATCCTGAGGTGTTTCCACAAAAAAAAACCAAATTAATTTGACGTTTCACCATAAGTTTTCAACTACTGGCAAATCAAACAACCCAAAATTGTGATAATAGGAAAAAAAATAAAAATATTAAATTGATAAAACATGATTTCCAGTAATCTTCAAATATTATTAGCTTATAATTTAATCCTACAAAATAAATGAAAGGTTTGATTGTTGCAAGTCTCTATATTACAGAAATAAATTCGGATATGTTTTTTTATGACACAATGTCAAATACAGCCCGTTTCCCTGGTATTTTTGACATTCATAGCTGTGGAGAGTGTGTTCACAAACCGGACTCAACATGTAAATCTAGTCAGTTTAGGAGATTAATTCTTAATCTCATTTCTATGAGATTAACTTTTGTTTGATAAATCCCTAGATTTACGCGGTGGAGACATGATGAACGAAAAAGTCAGTAATCATGGCTCTACAGCGGTCACCATTGACTGTAACGTTCTGCCCAGCATCGTTTTTAAGGAAGTACGGAACAATTATTCCACCAACAAATAAAGCACATCAAACAGTCAGTTTTTATGGATGTAGAGGTGTCTCAACATATACTTGAGGTGGAGGATTATCATCACTCCAAAAGTGAGAACTGAGAACCATGATTTTCAAAATCAATTTTCACAATTTGGGAGCGATTTTCAGGTGTCAGTCTATTTATGTTGAAATACCAAACCAAACTTGAAATATATCACTTGACAGCTGGCAAAATGACCGCCAGTTAAAATAGTGTTGAAAAGGTTCTATACCTCTAAAAAAAACACCCTTTTCCATTTATTTGTTTTAACGAAACTTCTTTACCTGCATTTTCAATATAATTATAGCGTATATATAAATAATGGTGTTTTTTTAAATCTTAGTAGGGGTGTTCAAACTCAGAGTCCATTGTGCAAGCATTAAAAAAGGTCTTGACTCTTTTTGGACTTGTTTGACTTATAAGAATTTTCAGAGGCAGGGACCCATTTTTTCAGTCGGTACTTTTTTTTTTACTCTTTCGGACATTTTTCTGAGTTAACGCTGCGTTCTCAGTTCAGCCGTTCGGACTCGGTAATCATTTTAGATGCATTCATCCGGACTATGAAAACTCACACAAACCGAATAGTTGTTACAATCTAAGCCTAGATTACCTATTCGGACCTATTGCGCCAATTATGTATTTATTTTTTATCGTTAACTCGAAAACTATTCAAACCGTTGGATGTGTGTTTTTGGGCCAAAATGCAGCTATTTAAAAATCCGTATGTCCATGAGATAGGCCCAACGTCTTGTGTAGAAAAAATTCAACTACAACTACACATTAATTTTTGACAAGTTTAAGGTACACTCAGAATAAAAAAGTTGTTTGGGCGAAGAATTTTGAAATCTTTAAAAAATTGAAAGCAAAAAGTTCTTGCTTCAACAATAATTTCTTATAAGAAGAACTCGTTTTTAAGTTTTCAAGAATCAACTATTCAGATTAGGAATAAAATGCTTGCCATAACTATTTTCTAAGAATATTGCCAACAATATAATTCTTAAATCAAAAATTTTGATATTTGGGTTCATTTTAACCAACAAAATTGTTGGCATTACAATTTTTTTTTTCTGTGTGTAGAGAAATTTACCACCAAGAGTCAGAAAAGACCGATAGTAAAACTCAAAAGAATTAGACGGTTATCGTTATAGAAATTTTAAAACAAATAGATGATTGTATTGCACCTTTATAAAAATTGCACATTTTACAAAATGACACAAGTGTTGGTACCAATAGTGAAATGTCAGAGAGCTATATATGAATCGATTCTCGTGTCTCACAGTGCACCAAGTCTAATCGTACCTTTTGCAGTGAATCAATGAATTTATGAAAAATAAATATTAGTTTCAGTTGGCTAAGTGTCACAAGTTGACAAATAAAAAATTGTCTGTATCTCACATCTACCAATTTTCACGCCCGATTTGCTACACAAACTGTACTTCAAAGCACCCCCTTTTCAAAAGACAGATCCATCCAGGCCAAGACCAATTTTCTTTTCATTTAGGTAGCGTACGTTCGTTGCGATAATGGAGGGTGAACAGTTTCCTTGTTTTTTTTTCCCGCATTCCATTTGCCGTTGCCATTGCACTTCATGCAGAGCAGACACCGAAAAAGTGTTCCAACTGATGCCAATGGTAACAGCGACGTTATATCGTTTCGATATGGCGTTTAGTGTGTGCTTTCATTAAATGCGATGAAACGGAATTTCATTTCATAGTTTTTAACATCAGACATAAGGTCGATGAAATTTCAATAGTCCTTCTTTGGGAGGAGTGAAAATGTTTTCGAGTCACCAATCTACTGCACTAGGAAGCTGCAAACAAAACATGAAGAAGAAAAAACAAAATATTTAGAAAATATGGTTCTCAGATGCTGAAAAGGATTCGGGACGGAGGTAGCTATTTCCATTTGCTAATTTGAAATTTCAGAGCGTTAGAGAGAGAGAGTTGGGTGACCGAATTCCAAATCGGAACACTCAAGCTCACATTTTGTTGGTTAAGTTTTTTTTTTTTACCATTTTAATGATTGCATTTTTGTTCAACTGTTGTTTCCGTTTTTTTTTTTTTTCTTCTTTTCGTATAGTTGTGCATCCTGCCATTTGTCTTGTGCCACATGCAATGGCTCATCGGAGTCCCAGTGTATAACATGTCGTTCGGGGCGGTTCGCATTGGATGGGAAATGCTTAAATAGCTGCCCGGATGGTTACTACTCGGATAAAAAGCGGCAAGAGTGTGTGGCCTGTCCTACGGGCTGTGCAACATGTAGCAGTAATGGATTTTGTCTGAGCTGCAAGGATAACTGGACAAAGAATAAAAAGGGAAAATGCATCGTAAACGGAAGTGAGAATTGCGATGAATGTAAGTGGATTTCATGTTTTATATTCTCTATCCCTTTCTAGGTCTTTTTCTTTTTAGTTTTTTTTTTTTTGTTTTCTTTTTTTTTTTTTTTGTACCGTCATTGGATGGTATTTTTTTTAAGCTTTGCATGATTACAATGGTTATGGTAATGCCAGTGTGTTGTCCTTGAGTAAATGGAATTTCCATGCACAACATTGTCCTATGAGCTGATCACCATCGATGCTAGGACGTACAGTGTTGATGTTGCAAACGTCGACACGGAAGGAAGGAAGGAAGGTTTTTGTGCAACTTGGGCATGCACGGAATGTCTAATTTGTGACAATGACAAGGGTATTTCTTTGGATTTGCTCGCAATGTTGATGGGGCACTGAAGACGTCTAATGATGCAGGCAGAATAAAGAGGATCACGCTTAAGCATTAAGTAGAAGTTTTTTTTTATACAGTTTGTTGAAATGGCGAACCTTCGTTGATGGTAGAATTTTCAAATGAAAATGTGTCACCAGTTTAGGACATTTCTTGGCTATTTGTTCTGCTAAATTTGGTGCACAGAATTGACAGTTTTTTTTTTATTTCAACAGTCAAACTGGTGATGATTTTATTTGAAAATTGTGTGGCTTTTTCTTTGCCTCTGCAGCTTTTACAGAAATCAAGGTCAAGATAGGTGCAATCTGCAATCACATGTACGACTTTGGAGACATTGGCTATTTAAAGTCCATTTTTCTACAGTACGTCCAGTATCCTAGATCCGTGATTTATTTGTTTTGCACCTGGAAAGCATATAAACGTTGCAAAAGCTATCGCACCATCTAAGCCACATGAGCATAGTCTAACAATTTCGTCCACTACCGAATTAGGACTGTCGACCTATATTGTTGATGACTTTGTTTTCACAACGATGTGTGAGACAATGTCCTTCAGTAATAGTCTATGTCGGAACGCCTCCCTACGGCTTGAAAAAATAATGTAATTCTTGTTTGAAAAGGATTGAACAGTTTGGGAAGACAGAAGGCTAGTTCAGTCTTGTAGTGTCCAGAGTTCAGGGAAAATACCAGCACCGTAGAGGACATTCACATGTTCCCCGTTGTGCATATTAGTTGAATGGTACCTTGAAGCCATTTCGGGAGAAGAACGTGTCTGCATAATGATGCTGGAATGGCCAGTCAAATGGTGTCTGTTTCATTGTTTTCTATACCTAGTTGAGGCTTCATCCTCCGTTTATATTTAAGTTTATATAAAAAGACTAACCATGTCCGCATACTTTAGCAAATTAAATTAAAAGTGTCAAAACACATGATCTTACTACCGACCACCAAAGTCGTGAAAATCTTCAATTTTCATTGTTTCACAGTCTGCAGAAATGAAACCACAAAATCCAAGTTCTGTTCATATTTTTTTTAAGATGCACGCTCTGACGACTACAGCCTCAAATACGTTTAATTTCAAGCGAAAATATTTTCACAATGGGACGACCACTTTTGAATTTTTGGCTCAACAGTAAAATGCCTCCGATCCACCATTGGATCATTGAAAGATGCTTATAAGTTCCAGAGACTAATTTAAGAACGACATCTCATATGAACGTCATGCTTCCCTTTGTAGGTCCAAGGGCCTTTTCTACGATTGAAAACGAGTGTTGTTTCGTCACGTTTCTTATGCCTCAGTTCATATCCAACTGTGGTGAGTCGCTTTTAACTCGTCATCGTAATCAATTGCTCGATTGAGCCCCTCTTTTGCAGTCTAGGTTCAGTCTAGGAAGACCGGAATTTGCATAAACTGCTAAGATTAATCCAGCTTAAGCCGATGTGCGTGGAATTTAATTGCGTATTTCGTATACCATCAGCTTTGCACTTAAGTGTTTGACAGAACTTTCATTTTTAAATTTAGCGCCCGCAAAATCCAAATGAAGCTGTTACTGAAACCTTACTGCAAGCTTTAGCCCACAAGTCATACCTACCTACGTGAGTGAGTGAGTTTTAGTTAAGGTTAACCCAGTTGCATTTTTTTCCCAAAAGCCCAGGCCTAGGTTAGAGCGTGTGACTATAACAAAAACAATCAGATCTGATGCAGAATTTTTCAGTTCTTACAGGGGGTATCTTCGACAAGCTTTCGAAGAACCGTTTTTCAACAAACAAATGCTATACACTGTCCTTCCCGTATCGGCTACTGTTGCGGATTCAGAAGAGGCCAGGCTGATGGTTCTTTGGTCATCCTGCATAGCTTCAAAGATTCAGTTCAATGGCCTGCAAGCGAAGATGTACACTTGTACAGGTTTCAGTTAATCCTATTGCTTCATGTGTTGCTAGCTACTTTGTGAAGGTTGTACTTTCAGTTAGGAGCTCAAATGCATCGAAGCCTGGCTTAAGCTCTCGCTGTCGAATTATTGTCATTTTAGGGACGTGGTGAGGCCAAATAAACTTGAATATTGTTTCCATCGACTTTGTTCCCCAATTTCGTCCAAACAAGCCAACCAAATGTTCGATTTACCTGAAGACAGTTTTCATCGTCTTCACTTCGAAATAAAACTCCAGAAAAACTCGAAGACAGCGTCCGTCGTCCTTTTCCACAGTCTTATCAACAGAAGACATATTGGCTAACGAAACGGTAAAGGCGATCGTAGGCTCTCTTTGGAAATCGCCACAGTTTCGGTACGATCCTGAGACCAAGAAGTCTCTCAATGTAAGGAATTCAATGTGGAAGGCTGATCATTTAGGTGGACCTTTCAGGGCTTAGACCTAAGAAGTCGCTTATCGCGATATCACAAGTTTGGTTAACGCAGCTCCTCTTGACCGAACAACCCCTCCTTATTTATGTCGAATGTCTGAAACAAACTCAATCGATCGGGACAAGCTGCACAACTAAAGAATGAAAACTGACAACAACCTCCATCTCCAAGTCCAATACTGCGGCCCTCTACCGCCCTCCAACTTAATTATGAAAGACCGCACATACTTGTCAGTAGTGCGGCTATAATATCCGCAAGTTGACAGATTCAATAGCCCGCAATCAGCATGAGTCGGGTCGTCGTTTGGCCTTCCAATTCATTGGCTGTCATGTAAAACATTCCACCACTGAAAGTCACTTTATTAACCACTTGCGTATAGCGTTACCGATGCCCAGGCTTGACACTCAAAAAGTGGTAATAAATCCTCGTTGCGTCGTACAAGTCTGCCGATGTAATTAACGTTCAACGTTGTGCCGTTTTCTCTCTCTCACGTCCAAGAGCGATGACATTAATGGAAAAGTGGACTTCTTGCTTTCTTCCCCGCCGCCACATTTACACGACGCGTCGGACAGGACACCCCATTCCATGCAATTTTCCGCAGACGGTGGCAAAAGTGATAGCATATACAGCACTGTCTTGTGTTTGCTAGCCGTTGGCTATGCAATGTTCGAAGATGAAGACCCATCGTAAGGCAAGAGGCATTCCGCTAGTAGAACTACGAATAGTCGTGGTACACGATATTTCAAGTCGGCACATTCCCTCGTTATGATACGTGCCATGAAGAACCGTACACAACAGAGCACCATATCCGTTCCTGTGTATTACATTAACCACGCACACACATCCGTAGCAAGGAAGGCCATTTTATGTAGCGGCATCAGATCCGTATAGTAATGGCCGGACCAGGAACGCACAGCCATTACGGGTGCGACCCTCGTCCCTTAAGCCGTGCTCGATGTATGACCCCATGCAGACGCACATGATGGGGGTAGTGACGACCACGACGACGACAATAATGTTGATGGCCATGGTAGTTCTCAGAAAGGCAAGGAATCTCAGTCAAAAGTTATGCCTGACCATATAAAAGGATTCTCTGCTTTGCTTTGTGATGGTTGTGGGTTACTTTTAGCCCGTCGCGCGTATAAACCACTGACAAATATGCGATTGTGTGGGCGATGTAATGGGCGTTAGTGCTGTACCGCATATATCCGAGATAGCCTTCTGAGCCTTCTGCTCTAATGGACGAGACAAGTGGGCAATGGGTATTGTTCGTAATTTATTTATTTTTTATTTGATTTTATTTTCTGCTCGCTCTCCTTCTGTCTGTTGTCAGTCACTCTGGGCATTGGTTTTTATTTTAGCACCCCCACAAGGGTAAATGTCCTTGGCAGTGGTCGGCCCATTGTGACCCGTTTAAAAATTTATTAACATAATTCTAGTGACGATTAGTGACCATTAAGGGGATAAGTTGAGCTTAACCATCACCGAGTCCTTGAGCATCCATTTCCAGCACATCGAAGTGCTAATGTTAAGTGTCCTCGGCGTACGCTCCAGTGTGGTTAAATTGCGTGAGATATTTGCGAATGTGTGTGCGATTGTGGGGTTTTAAGTGACTCGGACGATTATGGGGGGTAATACATGTGATTATGTGCGAGAACTGACAACTCAATGGAGGCGTTTTCAGCTGGATGTAGGGTAAAGTGAATTCATAATGAAACTGATCGCTGGACAGACGATGCCTTTTGTTGGTAGATGCAGTTTTACCAGATAAGACTTCAAAAGCGCGTTGCTACAGTTGCCCGGCCATAGATGCCCCAACTATTTGTCTAGCTCTTATGTTTATGCAGGCTAACACAGCATATCGTGGACTAAGTGGTTCGGTTTCCTTAGGAGCGGCTGGAAAAGAGAATTTGTTAAACATTCCACTCCACCTTCGCGAATAAACACCGTTCGGATACCACACGAAACTCCATTCGTCTCGAAAATATAACCCGACCCGAAACGTTTGTAGAAATACATTAGTCAATCTAACAGCATCTCAATGCCACCAAAAATTCACCATGTTCGTGTTGACTGCGCATTTGATCGTCTCATTCAATTGTAGGAAAACTTTGTAAACCTAAATGATAACCTTGTGTGATTTTTGCAAAAAAAAAAAAAAAAACTGTAGTCAACTGCGTTTTCGGTACAGTTGCGGAACAAGGCTGATACTGTCGACAAATCATCAGCCCTTGAGCAACGCATTTAATGAACTCGAAAGCTATGCTACATCTTGAATATAACTATGGGTTCAGCTGGAGTGCCCTAAACCACGAAGTTAGTGACCATCATATAAGTATATGTTTTGTCTCACCTGAAACCAATCAAAATAACACAAAAAAAGCAGTAGTTACGTCATTCTCAGCACACTATTTTAGGATTTTTGTTCAACATGATGTACAACAGAACAATATAAGCTTGCACTAAGCTTGTTGAGCAACAATCTCATACAAAGCCTTGTATTAACAAGGTTCAGATCCTCACACCTTAAGATTGAATGTAATAAACTCAAAATTGATGCTATCGGTGCACTTAATGTACAACCGCCATTATAGACTTTTCTAAACGATGTTCAAAGAGGATCAACAAAAGTATTTTAAATCACTAATTGTTGCAATACTGAAGCCATGTCACCTTTTATCAAAAAGTTCGAAGACTAAAACTTGAGAACTATTCTATTATTTTGTTTTGATTTCTCAGCATTTTCAACTTGGCTGGTATTGGAGGCTTTCTTTAGATGTATGATTGGCTTCCAAATTTAATTTAAAAAAGTCTTAGAATATTGTCTGTAGGGGCTTTCAAATAAATCACTTCCGCTCTCAGAACACTTTTCTTTTTAATCTTTAATTTACGAGTATATTATTTTCACGTGATTTTAAGGGTCTTTCCGGAACTATATAATCTCTTATAAGATCTCCTTCGAGCAGCGGGTATTTAAACTCCTTGGATTGCATCTTTTCAAGTCTTTCGGAGATGGGCAAATGGCTAATTAGTTCTTTGAGAATTGTTCAAAACTCTTATCAGAACTCATTAGAGCTCTTTGGAGCAGCCTTTTGTATTTTTAAAGAAAAGTTTTTTTTTTTTAAATTTCTTCGTCTTGTTAAATGTTCGAAAACTGCTCCTAAACTTCGAGATCTTCGAACACTTTTATACGAAGTCTTCGGAACAGTTTTTTTTTTTTGGGAATATTTAGTTTTGCGTTATTTTTGAGTCTTTTAAAATTGGCCCCAGTACTTATTGTTGAGTTCTTCGAGTATACATTCCGAACTTATAACAATTACATATTTCGAAAAACACTTAAAATTCTTTAACTTAAAAAAACCACACGTTGAGCTGCTTATGAAGAAGCTGAACTCATTTGAACTCTGCGTTCCTGAAATCACTTTCAACTTTCTCCTTTTTTTTATTATTTTTAAGGTTGCTTAACCTTTTGGGATTTAGTGAGGTGATATTTTGATGGGGTTTTGCTTCAGATCTCATCAAGTAGTTCTCCAAAATCCAATCGTCCAATTAAACACACCAACTCATGGAAAGTTTCAAAACGATTTAGCTATTTTGTTTTAAAAGTTCCATTGGTTTGTTATTTACCCCCCAAAAAAAATCGTTTATTTTCCAGAGATCAATCTTGAAAATGTACACGATTTTTCACACACAATGTCGGCGAAATTTGTATGCAAAAATTCAGACCTTATGCTGCGACTATATGGAGCTGAAGAAAAAAATTCTAGAGAACAGTCTTCAACCTTTCTTTTCCAATACGGAGTTAAACATTTTAAAGCAACACAGCGAACCCGTTCAAAAATCCTTCCCAATCACTGCTCGACTGTTTCACCGTGTTCACAGTTGTCAACAGCAAGCTATAGTCCCCATAATAAACAATACAAAAGCTGTACAATTACCACTTGCGGTGCTGTCGGTCCACTTAAACAAAGTTGTTACGGATCAATGGATTTGGTCAGACCTAACAGAGCTACCAGCGCTTGCATTTCTATCGCAAGACGACTTCATTGGGCGCTGCCGTTTGACCCCTTTTTGAGGGGCCTTTGCCACCACTTTTTGAAAAATCAAAATCAAAATGGCCCCTTTTTCAGTTTATGTATGATTTTATTCGTTATTTATTTAATTTTATTTTTTTGTTTATTTTTTGGCGGCCCCTTTTAAGTCCCCTTTTTGAAATTTTCCAGCGGCAACTCTGTTCAATTTAAACATGAGAATATTTAAAATTGCCACCGTCCCAGACGAAAATATCCTTCAATTTAATTTCCTCCTGATAAGCTCATATTCCTCGTCCATATCGACGGCCGGTATGCAGTTAATATTTAAGTAGTGGATAAGTCAATAGAATGGAAAGTCGCAACATAAATAACTCCAAGTGGCGCATATCGAAAGGATGTGAAGGAGTTCCCTTTTTTTACGCATGAAAATATTAATGACCACTCTTGCACATCAACGACGTAGTTCATGGTGCGGCAACTTTTCAACTGGGCGAGGCACGTGTACCGGGGTAAATATTTGATTTACGTGTTAACATATCGCCGTCTATGGTATATAGGTCATAAGCACGACGATGCACTTGTGGCTCCCCCGAGTACTTGCAAAAAAGAAAAAAAAAATCGTCCTAGGTATATCCGGCATGAATGCAATAATTTTTCACATTTTCATCACCTATCCGCGCACATTGTACCGATAATAACATTGAGATCCGTTTTTTTTTTTGCATTTTCCAGCCGAATACTACGATAATGGGCACTGTCATCCGTGCCACTCAACCTGTGAGTCCTGCGATGGGCCCACCGAACAGAACTGCCTGAGCTGTCCGCCTAGCTTGCTGCTGCAGACGAATCGATGCGTCAGCACCTGTGATGAGGGTTTCTACATGGAGGCTGGCGTGTGTGCCAAATGCCTGCACACATGCACTCAGTGTGTCTCCCGGATGAACTGTACGGTGTGCGCCAAAGGTCTGCAATTACAAAGTGGCGAATGCAGGACTACATGTGCTGATGGGTAATTAAAATCCTTCGGTGGTCGTTGTTGTCGTTCGTCTTTCGTCCGCATCTCCATAAATACAAATCAAGGATTATGCGTATACGGTTCTGTTGTGCTACATTTTGCAATCGAAAAAGCCAGTAGGCGGAAAGTGGACCGTACCCGCACCCCTGAAGCAACGCACCAGGACGGGTGATAAGCTCTAATTAAAGCCGACATGCACGCACAAAGGACACTGGTGACCTTTGATGTGTGTAGTCGATAATTACAGTTGATGAACGACTGATGGCGATGTTTATTATAAACGAAGATGTGGACGATCCGCATGACACTGTCGACCGATGATTATTGTAGAGAAACGCACCCCCCCGACTAGAGGACTAACTTTCACTTTGACGTTTCATTTGCAGATATTACAGCGACCGGGGTACATGTGCCAAGTGCTATCTAAGTTGTCACACCTGCAGCGGACCCAGACGTGACCAGTGTGTACAATGTCCGGCCGGTTGGCAACTGGCCAGCGGTGAATGCCATCCCGAGTGTCCCGAAGGTTTTTATAAATCTGAATTCGGGTGTCAGAAATGTCATCACTACTGCAAAACGTGCAACGGTAAGTATTTGTTGTGATTATGCTACTGTGTGTGTTATATACGTTCCATAGATGCTTTATGCAAATTTTTGAGGTAACATCTGAATGAGAGTGGCATTGGCCGCCGAAAAGTTTTCTGCATTCTGATGGCATCCTATGGGGAGTGAAAACATTTTGAGTTTTACGCTTCGCAAATGTGCTCAAGTCGAAAAGTGTATTCATAAATATTATCTTCTGATGGTAGGGAGCGGAAGTTAGGAGGTTAAACACGGGTCAGTGGGTATGTGTGATGCATTTCTGAAAATATGTAGGGTAGAAGTATATAGGAACTTGTTTGAGGGTTTATTTGCGGTGCAGTCTGCGAGAGCGAGGCTTTGCCTTACCTCTGGGTGTTTTTATTTATTTAGTTTTTAGTTCAAACCTTAAGGAATCTTAAATTTGTGTTCAATGGAACTATGGTTATATATAGTGTCCGTTGTAAGTATTTTGAAACGAAAACAATAAATGGGTTATGTAGAAGCATATGAGCTGATGGAGCATTTGAAACTTGCTCCCGTCGATAACACTTACATCCTGACAACTAGAAAAATGACAACCCCTCCAAGGCAATTTATGAGTTAGGACAAGTAATTTCTACTAAAGCATTTCGAATAAAACATGTTGCAAACATGTCAACGACGAAATAAAACACAAATTGAGGAAAAGTCGATCAGTCACTTGTCAATTTCTTAAATGGTACATTGCATTCCATGCAGAAAGATGTCCCGGAGTTCGAAAGGTGTGAACTCCCGTATAAACCTAATGCTGTCACGCAAACTGAAAATTTGTATTTCTGACACAAACGTCACGTTGTAGACATGGGTCTTTTATGTTGCATCTTGTTCGGAAGGCTTAAGTGCCGGACCCAAAGGCTATATTCGTCGAAGTTTTATCGTAGATAGAATTTGAAGAGTTTGATTTTTATTTGTTACTTGTGGAAATGGTTTTTTATTCGGCTTTTTCGGTCATAGGTGTTTAAAAGAAACCAGCAGCAAAAAAGCCGTCGAAAGGCTATCGCCAGTAGCAAACTACTTTCTACTCTTAAGAACGCCTTCTGTCACCGACGATAAATATTTTAACCTATGAAGGGATTTTCCGTGACATTGGCTACACTCGATCGGCCATTAAAAATGAAGTAAGTGTACAACTTTGTCTCTCGACAGCAGGGAAGACCCCTAAAAACAATTGTGAACAATCATCCCAATGGTCCCCAACAACGACCACTAGTTAAAAATCTAAAATGCTGTGCTTTGATATAAGAACCCACAACCCACAAGGACCTTACCACCTCGCATTGAGGCATTCTTTTCATTGAACCCCCTTACGAATCAAAAGTAACCGCAAATGAATGCTGCTGTTGCCAGCGTTAAAACCAGAATCGATATGACAAGTTGCTAACGATAACGATTGAAAAGGAAAAAAAAAAAACCACCTCCATCCAGGCATTCATTGAGATTTTCAAAGGACTCTCCAATCAATACAATACCAAACCAGTCGCCCCCACTTGGTTCAGTTGGTTCCATCTGAAGTGTTGATTATTACTCGAGTTAAGTATCCTGTGCATGATTACAAGATACACACACGAATTTGTTTTACAGGAATATTTTGCGGCGGAATTAAATGTGGGTGCTTCTCTTGTGCGGCATCGTCTCGTTTATACGTGGAATTATGTCGATAGTCCTTGGAAGTTGTGACGTCCTATGTTGACTAGTACTTAATCATGGATGCCAGATGATGGTGTACCACCCTTTACTTATCCACTAAGAATTTTCATGCCATCAGCACATCATAATCACTGCGCTATTCAATAGAGTTGCTGAAGTTGAAGTTGATGCGCGCGACCCCAAGTAGTAAGAACCCCATTCGATAGCAGTGGAATAGAAGTGCCACGGCGTGTGCTATCGTTTGCATAGGAAGAGAATATTATCCAAGTTAACCGCCCTTGGTCCGAGTGGCTTTAGACAATTTACTTCGGTTAACAATTTACTATCGAGTAAATACACGTTGTTTGCATTTCTTTCGCCCGCAAAAAGTTACAGTGAGGCCAGTGAGGGCTTGAACGTGGGCACATTGAACTGAAAATAAAAGCTGGGTATATTTATTAAAAATGCGAATTAATTGAACAATTTTCCTGTCAATATACGTCCGACAAAATGTTATTGTATGTGTGATTGGCGAAATTATAGGTTTAGCATGGGTTAACAGAGCGGTACTCTCTCAGAGACCTGAAACAATACCCCAAAGTACGTGGATAGACTTCGAGCTACTTTGAGCCAATTTTATTTTTAACATCTTATCTAGGTACATCGCAAATATATACCTTTTTGGAACATATAAAACGTTCTAGGAGAACATTTGACCAACACCGTTTTTTTTTAATATCAAAATTTTTTTTGCAATTGAATTGAAAACAAATCTTGAATTTGCTTCTTTTCAACTTTTTGCATTTGACATACATATTTATCAGTACTTGCCGTTGAAACTCTCTGAGCTGTTTCGAGCCAAGAGAGAAACTACTCGTTTTTTTGTTAATTTTCTCTTTTTCTTGCATTTTCGATCAGAACGTGTATAGGCTTTGTGCGATTGCGTTCGATTTAAGCCGCGTACGCGAATGAACCTTATGTCTCTTCAAACTTGTTATAGTCAATTTTGTGTAACAAAGGGTGTCCCAAAATTTAGGGTAGAAATATATTTTCTTGTTTTAATTACACATTTTTGTAATGAATTTTAAAGAGAAAAGGTCTCATGCATTTAGACCAAAACATGACGAAACATATAGCAATCATGATGAAAATGAACTGAAGCCACCAAACTTCAGTATTTTTTTTTTAAGTGCCTATTGCTTAAAACGCATTCTTCCTCCGTAAACCGCTTGATTTTTAACAACCCTGAACTCTCATATGGTGTCATTTTTGCGTTGGCAGCACATCAAATGCTGAGTGAATTTTGAGACACACTTTGATAGTTAAGGATCGCTAAAAAGTCGGACAGTAGGTACTTCTATAGCCTTATAAGAACTAGTCTCGCTTGTGGTCAAAAATCGACCCTACCTTTTACAGGTACATTTAAAAAAGTACCACAATATTCAATACATATTTTTTTTAGAAAGGCGACATCTAAATATCGACAAAATACTCCCATTTCAAAATATGTATGGTATGCTTTACTTTAATAGTTTCCATGAGGATAATACTGTCATTTCACTTCACTTCACTTCATCAGGAACACTAATAAGAATGAACGGCAGAATTTAAAAAAAAATGACGGCACAAGTGAAACGAAATACGTACTTCAGTTATTAGTTATTAACTTATTTACTGTCAATAATGATTCTAGATGTTTAGCGGGAAAATATTTGAAACAATATTTCAAGTAAACTACGATCTAGGTGGACAGTGTTATAGTATCGTGGGAAATTTTGTTTTCTTTTTTTTATAAAACTAGCAAAACACAGACTTTTTGAGTTACACACTTACCCAATAATACCTAGAAAAAAACAAGGGACTAAATAAAAAACAGGCTACGCACTTTGTGCTACCGATTTTTGTCCGTCAAGTGCGGGGTCAAGTTTTGACCCAACAAAGGCAATGCTACATTGTTCTGTAGAAATCCGCTTACGTTTTCCCCTCGTCATTGAAAAGCCAATATTGTCCAAATACAATCGTTATACAAATTCAAAACATGTCCCGAATATAATTGTTCAATAATACGGAACATGTGTAAATGGGATTTATAGAAATTTTGAAAACAAAGGGATAAATCGCGGGAAAACTTTTGCATTGCGCATAGTAACACTGCGTTTGACGAAATTTGAAAATGAAAAGTTTTTTTTGGAATTTCAAACAACACCCCATCATCATTTGAAACCACTATCCTCATAAACGAACAGTTGAAAAGTCGCTGATAAATACCACCCTTAACGTTAAACGTTGTCTTAACGTTTGTACACGGCGCCACCTCTCGCAAACGTCTGAACTGCTATGAGAGAGCTTCTCAATTCCACCGTTCGGACTCGGCATAAAATTGAAATTTCTTTTGTCCCAAAAAAAAAATAACTCACACAAAACGAATGGTTGTGAGAAGGTAAGTCTGCCTATATAGACCTGTTGCGCCAACTATTTATTTGTATTAACGTTAGACGTCTCTCAATCTAAGAGAAGGGGATAAAATCAAATTCACCGATAGAAAATATGAAAGGCGGTATTATCGCTTAACCGGAAACCAGGATTTGCAGTGTCGAACAACTTATTGCAAAAGAACTCGGAAATGTTGACAAGTTGCAAATGGAAATGTAAGTTTGAAGAGGTAACAGAACATATAACCTAGATAATGTTATCATCCAAACTGCAATGAAGGAGTTTTGCAGTGGAAGGAGGATGATATCATTCTATAGGAAACTGAATACACCAATGGGCAAAAGTAAATTGAAAACATCTCATGTTATCGGAGCTAATATGGCGAAGAAAAGATAATGAAGGAATGCGTTTATGCAAGCAGATAAATCAGGGTAGAGGAAAAAAGATAATCTGGCTCTGGGAGCACAATTTAACAGTTACGAGTCTCTTCAAAAGGACACTAAAAGGCAAATTTAAGATGCTGCCACATGAAACTTGATACGTGGTTATTAAGAAGAAGAACCTTTCAAAATATTTCTTCAGTAAATAGACTGAATAAGGGAAAGTGTGAGCATTAAAAAAGATTTAAAGACTATGTATTGGACACAGACCGATATACTTGAAAAAGCAATTCAGCCAGCAGCTAAAAGGACGACTAAAAGAGGTTCACAGTTATTTAAATAAAATCAAAAACCCATGGAATTAACTTTAGAATTTATGGAAAATATCCGGAACAGCCCCAATGGATGATCGCCTTAGGTGACAAAAAAGAAAGATTTAATAGCAATGAACGAAAGTTTTCAACAAACAGCTTTCACCGATGTCTCCTATATACGATTTTTTTCGGGGTGAAAGTCGATGAGTTATAAGATAACCGATCGGCCGATTTTCATGTTTCATTTTGGTCGTATTGATGTATTTAATTGCTTACATTTATCGGCCAATTGTTGCGGGAAAAACTGAGCTATGCCGAGTGCAGCTAGTTATAGATAGATCCGAGACAACTCAAATCCAGACTAACAAGTAGGAATACCAATATGAAGCAATGAGGACTCTGCATTGTGAAGTCGAAGACATCAACGAATTAAGTCGTAATTTGTTGCCAGCACTACCTATTTATCGCCGATTTAAATACTCGAAACTTTCGCTTACTCCTTAAAAGTGTCTTTTGGGATTTATCGCAATTTATTCTATTCACTTTAAGGTCTGGCGATTTTGAGGCTCCTTAGGGACTTTTACAAAAACATGCATATACTTCTTTGCGAACATAGGTACCCATTTCGTATAACTAAAACTTTCTAAACAGTTAATTGTGAATGAGCCTGCCCCATTTTTATACAGTTTTTGAACTGACATCTCAGCAGTAAAATCATCTCACAAGTTATGCATGAATATGAAAACGCGCGGTCCAAGTTGATTGTAGGACCGCCCCATCGAGCCAAATACTTTATTTTATTGTTCACATTTGAAAATGGAAGCTGGAAAAGTCTCTCAATTACGAGTTTGTGTTGTGTTTTCTTTTTGTTTGTATACTTGACATTGTCGTCTTAAAAACGGTATAAAAAGAAATTAAATGCATGACTTTTTTTTGGCTAGAAGATTTTTCAAATTTGGTTCCATACCGCTGCCGAAAAATTAACACGACAGAAAAGGAAATTAAAATAAATTGTGTTCTTTTTGACACGAAATTTACTTTATTCGAAAGATAATCTTCTGGCATTATAATTTAAATATGATTATTGGCTTATGACGGCCACGGCCGACTCGGGCGTAATCTCACGGTTTTGTTTATTGTCGTATCCATTCAACCAGTGAGCTTCATCGCTAAACAAAATTCAAAAAAAGTTTATGAAAATTGACGTAGTGCGCGATACGTATTTCGAACAGAACCATGATTTTCAAAATAAATAAATAGAAAAAAAAAAAAAAAATCACTTGACAGCTGACAAAATGGCCGCCAGTTTAAATAGTGTTGCCAACTGAAAATGCTATAACTCTAAAAAAAAAACACCCTTTAAATACCTAGTAGTATATAATAAAATTATGAAGTTTATTTTTGTTGATTTGTTTTATGGATCACGTTGAAACCATTTACCCAAGTCGTACAAATTTTTAGCGAAGCATGGGGGTTCATATCACCTTCTAACGAATTCGAAGTGAACTTTGTTTCGGTCGGACGTGTTCTCTATAAGCTCCCTTGTTCTATTGTATTGTATTGTGTATTTGTTTTTGCATTGCTATAAATTAGTAAAATGTCATCAAATCTGTGTGGTTCTTGTAATTTGGAACTATCTGACTCTAATTTCATTCAGTGCGAATATTTTTGCAAAAATAAATATCATAAAAAGTGTGCTTGTATTTCGGAGGCCAGTTTTAAAATTCTCGTCTCTGATGCAAATATGATGTGGCGATGTAATTCGTGTACTGTGTCGCGGCGAATTGTAAACGATTTATTTAATAAACTTGATAAACTCTCTACAGATATCTTAGAGTTAAAAGACCAAATGATTTTATTAAATAAATCGCCGCATGCTCTGAGTTCTTCAGTAAATAACGTTCCAAAGAAGCAATCCAACAAAAGTTCTTCAAAAAATAAAAACAAACTTGATTCAAACGTTACATCAGGTCAATGCACCCAGAGCACGTCAATACCATCACCATCGAATAGTGTTCGCAATAGCTCAGAAGAGAAAATCAGCCACTCTGAAATCAACGAAGTCGAGGAGAATAATGCAACCATCATGAGTACGGTTCCCCTTCCCCTTACCCCGTCGTTAGCGCTTAACCATCAGAAAGGAGGATCTATTCGCAAGCATGTAATTGGAAACAATACTTCCACTTTGCTTGAAGGTGTTTCTGTTCCCAAATCCAAATGGCTGCATTTGTCTTACCTTGGCACAAATACATCGGTAGATTCTCTCACTTCATTTATTGCCGGTGTGCTTGACATCTCACCAAATCTCATCAAATGCTCAATGCTTGTGAAGAAAGGTGCTGTCACATCTGACTTCTCTTTCATAAACTTTAAAGCTGCTGTTCCCGAGAATTGCATTGAAAAAATGATGCATGCTTCCATTTGGCCAACTGGTGTTCGTGTGAGAGAATTTATTCCAAAAAACGGCGAGCGAATGAAGCCACCTATAATCTCTGCTTAAACAATTCAACACATTCAAATACTGTTGTCGCTGCTGATCTTGCTGATGTTTTGCATGCCGTGGATGATAACGAAAGTGAGAGATCTCTCTTAGTTGGTGTTTTGCCTGATGATGTTGTTGCTGTTCCTGTCGCTGCTGTTCCTGCGAATGCTGCTACTACATTTAACGACAAATTCTCCCTCTATTATCAGAATGTGGGAGGCATGCGCACTAAAACCAATCAATTCTATTCATCTGTTGTGGATTGTACGCATGATCTCATTGCACTCACGGAAACATGGCTTTTTGATGGCATACTTTCAACAGAATTATATAATTCCACCTTTGTTGTCTTCAGAAGGGATCGTAGTGCAACATGTACTGGACTGAATAGAGGGGGTGGTGTGCTGGTGGCTGTAAATTCTGTTTTTAATTCCAAGGAAATAGAATTGTCAAACTTCTCAGTTACGATCGAGCAAATATGTGTTTGTGTTGAACTCTCAATTAGATCTCATGATACAGGTGTAAATAAGATTAAAATGTATGTTTTTGTTTCATATATACCTCCTAATTCTGATTTTATTGTGTACAACGCACATGTGAACAATATTAAAAATGTTGTTTCTAATTTTGATGATAATTGTTTTGCTGTAGTTTTAGGAGATTTCAATCTTTGTAAAATTAAATGGCTTTATTCTCAAGATGATAAATGTTTATTTCCAATTCATGTTTTAAAAGATTTTGAGGCTGTTGTAACTGATACTTTTTCTGCTTTAAATTTATCTCAAGTTAATAATGTTGTAAATGAAATAGGTAGAATTTTAGACTTGGTTTATATTCATAATGAGTTTGATGTTTTATTATTTGAAGATGAAAATCCATTGCTAAATAACAGTATTCATCATAAGGCCATAAATTTAGTGTTTAATCTATCAGTTTTTAGATCTTTATCTGATCCATTATCTTCTGTAGGAATTAATTTTGATTTCAACAGGGCCGATTACATTTTTGTATCAATAATTGTATGCAAAGTTTAGATTGGGATTCTTTTTTACCTCAATCTGAATTGTCTTCATGTTTTTCTGCTTTTATAAATGTAATTCAAGAATTGTTTAATAAGTTTATACCTAAGAAAGCTATAAGACGGGGATCTAAAAAGCCGATATGGTTTTCTAAAGGCTTATTACGTTTGAGAAATGCTTTAATTAAGGCCCAAAAAAGAAGCAGGATCAAATCAAATTCTCGAAGCCATTATTGTCGTCTACGGAAAGAATATAATTTCTTAAAGAAGTTTCTATATAATCAGTATTTATGGTCCGTGGAATCAAGGATCAAGAGTGATTCTAGATCTTTTTGGCAATTTTATAATGTAAAAAGGAAATCTGTTGGATTCCCCTCCAACATGAATTACAATGGTAATGTGAGTAGTAATATAACTGAAATCTGTAACATGTTTGCAACTTTTTTTCAATCCAATTTTATGGTTGATGCCTCTAATTATGATTTTTTGACACCTTCTTCTCAAATAATTGATATGGGATCAATATCTATATCTGAGGATGAGATTTATAATGAACTCTCTAGTTTAGATAGTAGTCTAAGCATTGGACCTGATAACATTCCTGCAAGGTTTTTAAAAGAATGTGCATGTAATCTGTCGAAACCTCTGTGTTACATTTTCAACCTATCTCTTCGAAGTGGTGAGTTTTTAGATGCCTGGAAATTTTCCTATATTACTCCCATTTATAAATCTGGTTCAAAGCAAGCGGTTGAAAATTATAGACCTATTGCCAAATTGCAACTGATTCCTAAGATTTTTGAATCGATTGTGAAGAAGAAAGTCTATGAAGCGGTAAAAAATCATATTTCGGTCTACCAGCATGGATTTGTCCAAGGGCGATCGACTGCGACAAATTTGACTCTCTTTCTGAATTTTTGCTTAAACAACATGGAAAGCAAATGTCAAACCGATGTTGTTTTCACAGATTTCTCAAAGGCGTTCGATAGGGTTAGCCACCGAATTTTATTGAAAAAACTTTCCTTTCTAGGATTTCACTCAACACTCCTTAAATGGATAAGCAATTACTTAACCTTCACATGGACAGTATCTACACGTGTAGATATTTCAATTTTCATCTCTAAATATCTATTTGGTTTATTGTTCGATTTTAATACAGTTTCGAATCAGTGACTAAATTTATGACTTATTGTAGATTATTATGAAAAATTAACTGTGAGAATGTCTTTTCAAACTATTATTTAAGTTTTGTCTTTTTTTTGTCTTACACGGACAGTATCTACACATGTAGATATTCGTTGACGTTGTATGAAAACTGTTTGGTTTCGATACGAAAATTCATATGTGCACCAAAACTATACAAACCTATGCACATACTATAATGTGCGCAGATGTGTGCACATCTTTAAGACCTTTAGTAACTCGATTTCGGAAGCACAAATGCCTTATCCCGGAGCATATTACTCGCCCCTTCACTTTGCAAATTTGGTGGGTTTCTGTACCACTTAGTATAATCCTTACCAGTCTAAAAATGACGTCCTACTTCCGTGTTGCCTGATCCTTCGCTATCAGCGATGACGTTCTGGCACAGACCCGTCTACCGATAGGTACATTATCGTCTTGACCATCAGAATCAGAATCGCAATCATTACGTAGTTCTACTGTCTACAGGCAAAAAGATGTCATCAGGGTCAGCATCTATCTCGTAGTCGTCCAATTTTTCATGGAACAGCCTAACAAAAGAATCGTTATTCCGATTTTTATTTTGTAAACCTTGCTGGCACTGGTTAACCTAGATAGCTGATGCTGAAAGGTATTCAAAATACCTTTCGACTCTCCGCATTTTCACAAAAATTAATTGTTTTACGACCAACTCCTCGCTGAAAAATTGCGTTCTAAAATGAACTTTTTCGTGAAAACTTTTATTAGTATTGATTTTTTTTCCGGTGTAAATAATGGGCTTTGTTCTTCATAAGTAACGCACTCCCAATAAAAGGAATGAGTACAAAAAAAAACGTTTATTGAAGAATAACAGGACACTAGAAAGAATAACAGAGAAGAACCCCCAAGTAAAGCCAATAAGTGGAAAAGCTAATCTTGAAAGGCAAGAGACAGAAAAATGCACTCAAAACAAAGCAAATGAGTGAACAAAAACTTATAATATTGGAACAAAAACACCGTTATTTCGGAAATAGGCACACGGAGGCCAAAGAAAATAAAGAGAATGAGTGGAAAAAGCTAATATTGATAGAAAAACTCTAACCAGCTGAACAAAATCATATAGAATGCTTGCAATTTGTTTTGTATCTACACGTGTAGATACTGTCCATGTAAGTACATTTAAATTTCCGTTCATGTGAGGGTTAACTGATCGTTCTCAGTTTGTTAAAATTGGGTCTAAATTATCTTTCAAAATTAGAAACTACTCTGGTGTGCCACAGGGCAGTCATCTTGGACCCTTGCTGTTTCTACTTTTCATTAATGATTTACCCACAGTGATTAATTTTTCAAAATGTTTGATGTTTGCGGATGATGTAAAAATATTCATGTCCATAAAGTCAGTTGCCGACAGTGTTCTCTTACAAAAAGATATTGATGCTTTGAACGAATGGTGCTGTATGAACGCCTTAAGCCTGAACACAAATAAATGCTCAATTATGTCCTTTTCAAGGTCCGCTATGCCGATATTGTTTGAATATAAAATGGCTGATGTTGTATTAAATAAAGTCGTAAGCCAAAAAGATTTGGGAGTCATTTTTGATTCCCATCTTTCTTTCAACATACATATTGATTATGTTATTTCGAGAGCCAACGCTATGTCTGGCTTTGTATTTAGAAACTCTCGTGAATTTCGAGATCCTTATACATTAAAATCCCTATTCGTAGCTTTAGTTCGTCCAATTTTGGAATATTGTTGTGTCGTATGGTCTCCTCTTTTCAAAAAAGATCTGATACGTATCGAAAAAATTCAAAAACGGTTTACCAAGTATGCGCTTCGAAATTTGAATTGGTCTGATTCCATGCCATCTTATAATAGTAGATGCTTATTGATTGGTTTAAAGACTCTATGTTGTAGAAGAACTTACTACTCTATAACATTCGCAAGAGATGTCATAACGGGACATATTGACTGTCCCCCTCTTCTAGCTTTATTTGGTATTTATGCACCTTCTAGAACCTTAAGACCTAGAAGTAATGGTTTTTTCTATGTTTCTCGACATGCAACAAACTATGGTCGAAATGAGCCTATTACTAATGCATGTGTCAATTTTAATAAATATGCAAATGTTATCGATCTTGATCAAAATAGATCTGTTTTTAAATCCACTGTTATGGAAAATATAATCTAAAGCTATGTATGTATGCATTATTATTATTATTTTATTTTATGTCGTAAATTATTATATGTATTAGTTTATAAGGAATATGTACCTAATTAGTCTAAGAAAGTTGTAATACTTATAGACCCAAACAAATAAATAAATAAATGATGGTTCTCGCATTGATCGCGATAGGCTCACTAAGGTGTTTAGTGTCGTGTGCCTTTTCTCTTCAGAACTCTGCGTATATCCTAACCTAACCTAACCTAAAGTAATATCGCTCACGAATTGGTGTGAATTTAATCGAGATTGGTCAACGTATTCAGAAGGTATGAGAATTAATTTTTTTCTGAAAGACGTCGAACGCCATTGTCGTCCTTCTTAATAAGTCAAAATATTATAATGTACCCTTAATCGAATTCCAATTTAATTGATATCATCTATTTGAAGAACTGCCAACTCTTTCTCAATTGGCCCACTGTTCCCTCTTTTACTTTCACTTCCCTTACTCCTTTGTTTGCACCGCGTTATGAGGGCAATGCCAATATCTACAATGCACACATCCCATTGAGCCGCTCTTAATTATGTTAATGACAATCCTCTGTATGATCAATATTGATGGCACACTCTCGCCAGGACATCGCAGAAATGTCTGCCATTCCTCTCTGTGTTGTATTATATACTTGCGACTGAATTATGTTAAATTTTTCACTCAACAGGAGCCGGCCCATTAGCATGCACAGCATGTCCACTTCACTTCATGCTAGACGGCGGCCTATGCATGGAATGCCTCGGCTCACAGTTCTACGATTCACCAACGCAAACGTGCAAAACGTGTCATGAGTCATGTCGTTCGTGCAGCGGTCCCGGCCAGTACTCCTGCCAAACGTGTGCATTCCCACAGCACTTGGATCGTCTTAATAACCAATGTGTGCCTTGTTGTCCGACAGATGCAACGCCCGAGGATCAATCGTGCTGTCGTTGTGACAAAGAAAGTGGTAAGTGAAAGAGTTCGCTTGTTGTGCAGGCATTTTTAATAATTTTTTTTTTTTTTTTTACTATCCTTAGGTGGCTGCATCAACGCCTCACCGGCTGGAAAACGAAGAATTGCCGCTGGTGCGGAGCAACAATTCGGCAGCCCATATAATGGTTTCGATGATGGCTCATCGAATGGAGTCCTTTCACGTGTCGGTTCACCTCTGACAACAATAACTGCCATTGCGGTTGCAGGATGTCTCCTCATTGTCACTGTGTTTGCTGTCATCTTTGCAATCTTACAGGTAAGCAAAAGCACCATTGATTTCACAGATGCATAGAGATAGATGTTTTCCAATGGAATGTAGGTGAAAGCAGTTACTTTAATCCTTGTATATGCGACTGAAGGGTAGATGATGGCCGACAAGGTTACACTAGAAACCAATTAACACTTTTAAGTGGCATCTGCCGGCTCACAGATGCAGCCAGAGCTGAGCTATCATCAATTGTGCAAGAGGACACATTGCAGGCTGTTGTTGGGCAGGGCTGGAGTGGAAATTTCATATTCCAACAATTAGTAGAGTGCATTACGTTTGAGTGTGATGTGATGATTTGGCTGTCTTTGGATGGCACCAAAAGCTGAGAGTAGCTGTCCATTCGATGGGGGAATGTGAGTGAACGTGTTGCCGTTTACGGAGTCTAGCAGTCGGTGTTAAATGTGAGAACATCACTTGCAGGGCCATGGTGATGAGCATATAGTCGTTTTTCAGGCACTCTATCATTTGGGGAAGTGCATGTAGTAGGCACCTGTCTAAAATGTTTGTAAATTTATTAGGAATGATGAGATGGATCTTCTGTTGTAACAAAACTAGCGTCTTAATTTCTGAAAATGTTTTCTTGAGCGTCTAGAGCATTGAGGTTGTTAGCCGCCTAGACGGCAACTGCACTCGGTCTTCACCACTCTGAAATTTCGCCCACAGTTTGGTCCAGGTCGTGGGAAAACATTCATGGGTTTAACAATTAAAGAACTATTAAACTTCTTCTGCCAGGAATGTAGGGATGGGTACAAGCAAGCCAAGCAAGCCCCCTTTTTTCTTTCTGTAACCGGTGTAAAACTGAGTTCCCTGTCAGAAGATTTTGCGTTCCTAGCTCGACCTTTATTTAATAGTCCTGATAATAACATTTGCTCGCCATCTGACGAGCTAGGACCCGAAGCTAGTATGATAACTGCTTGGAAACCCATATAAATTCCTCGTTATGATGAGTTTGTCCTTAAATATGGTTTCATTGTAAGTGGCGCCCAACGTGGGGCTGCATTTTTCCTATGCGAACTCGATATTTCGCGGATTTTGTTACAGCTCTCCATTAAGTGGAATATTTTAAACATTTTTGAAAGCGCATTAAGCTACAAACCATCAAGTTGAATCCACTTTTTGAGTCGGCTTTGGCATACACTAAAATACCAAAGACTGCAGGTTTTGAATTATAGCCCTCTCTTCGTTCTGCTATATTCTGATCACTTTTGCTTGGTAATAATCTATTGTCTCGTTATGCATGGTCACTGGTCAGGTATCCAGCAGATGGTTGCTCTGCCTCAATGTGTCAGGTTCGTGTACAAGGCTATTGATTTCCATCGTATTGTGTTGGTCCCTGCTGCCAATCCACCTGTTCTACCTTTATGTTTCGAATCTTTGAACGCAGGGCTGCTCTGTGAAATTATTTTCAAAACAAGTTCAACTTCCTGGGAGATAGGCAGAAATTGAAGTTATTTTCCCCATAAATGCAGTTCATTCGTCTGTCATTTGTAGGAATGCTTTGCCTGCCATACTTGTGGTCATATGAGATGGAAGTTCGTGTTTGAGAGCCCGGCTTGGCCCTTTTCACGGCTTCAACTACGTGTATATCTCGATGCTCCTATGCACCCCATTGGGCTGCAGGAATAAGATGAGTAGAGTATGTCTGGGATTATTAATTTCATCGACATCGACAAGAAAGGCACAGAAACAAAACCCCAAAGGGAATACATTTCATTTAACATCAAGGAAATTATATTCGCCCTCAAAAGCGTCCCTGAACACAAATCATAATCAGTTCAATTCATGATGCACTCGATTGCCCCTTAAAAACCGTATCATCAACCTGGCCAACATTATTCAAAACAAACCCCCACATCCGTAATGAGGATTCATACAATACCAGAACCGCACCGTTACTATGCCAATCTTGTCCATAGAAATAAAAAGCAATAACCGCCCCACCCCGACGACGTACAAGTGCTCGCTTTGCGATTTCCGCTGGGACATTCGTCATGCAGTTCTTTTCGACATAGTCGTATGCATTTGGCTCTTCCACCAATTAGATTGCAAGGACTTTCGATGGTTAGACACCGTATGGATGGTTCCGCGTCCGCCCTCCCGTTGGGGGATACCCTCTAACTAAGAGCTGAATTACCAAACGCGTTGTATCACATCAATTGATATCAAATACTCGTCAAACGAATGCGCGACTTTGAAACTGCGTATATATACAATTCGGTGGTTATTTACCATCCACGTCGGGTGCACTCCTCGTCACGGAAGCATTCAACCAGAATGTGCTCTCTGGACCAGAGTTTGCAGCGAAATGCAGATACAACCATCGATTGGAGCATCAAAATAACAATCGAGATCCGCTGAGGTTGACGTCGTATCTATCGCTCTGTTTGTCCATGAAATGACCATAAATAATTTGGCATTGGTCACGACGGCCTCCTCATTGAGGAACGTTGCATTCTCGTGGTTGAGGGTTGTATAGGTTCGACCATTATCCGGTTCAGTAGATCAGCAGCGAATTAAATAAACGAAATACGGCGGAGGGATAACGAAAAGAATCCTCGCCACATAGGCATACGAATGACCACCAAATTGGCTAACCACCTGGTAAATTTATCAGATTTCCTCGTTTAGCTTTTGGGGTTTGGCGTGCACGCGGAAACAGCTCTTTACCTCGTATCAGCATCGCATCGCTGGCTGGAGACTAGCAATGGTGGCCATGCGATACGAAGCGGATGTCAGTGGTTTGCCGGATCAGTGTGTTTGACAAATTATTGAAGTGGGTCTAAAAATGTCGTTTTCTCTCTTTCTCTCTTTGCAGCGCACGAGCAACAGTTCGTCAAGGGACAACCACAACGGCGTGCGGTACAACAAACTGGCTTCAAAAAAGAAACGATCTCGACGAAACTCCTCCTCAACCCTACTCAATATCGATCTCAATAATGACGAAGATGACGACGACGACGACGACGACGACGAGGAGGAGGAGGAGGAGGACGCACACGAAGCTCACGACGAGGAGGACCCACTCGAGCAAGACGAAGATACAATTGCCCTTGTTCGCTACGACAACGATGACGACAAGGATACGAGTGAGTGCTTTCAAAAAACCAAAACCCGAACGGAGGAACAACGACCGATGGTAGCTCGTCCACCTTCACTGAAGAAAAAAACTGGCGCAACCAAAACAAAGACTGTCTCAAGGTTCTTTCCCAAGAAGACTCATAATACCACCAGCAATACGCTCGAACATGATGTTAGCTTCAAGCAGACGGACGATGACCTGAACTTTACCCTAAGAACATAGGAATAGAGAAGATGTTAAGACAGACAAATCTGAAATGCAAGACAAGCTCCTCCACAATGTTCCCATCTTTTATATATTTATGAGTGTTTTTTTTTTATTTTCCTCCACGATTTGATTGTATATTTTTGTATCTTAATTTTTTTGTTAATTGTAAACTTTTTTAATTTTTATAGAAAATATTATGCTGTAGATTTAAGTTATTATACTGCTATTTTATTTTTTTTCTGTACAATTATATAATATGAATTTTATTTGAAAATAACAAAAGAACTTAGACATTGTAGGTTGGCGACGTGTTTTTATTATTTTTTTGCGGCTTTTTTTTTGCATTAAGTTTGCATGGCAGAAGCTTTTTTTTTATATATTTTGGTTGCATGGCAGTCCGTTTTTGAAGAAGCTTAGAATGGACCGTCCATTTTTATCAGATGGGTAGCAAAAGTCGGTTCCTTCCAGTGTACGAAATTGTCTGGTGGCATTAATCAATTCGTAAGTACTTCTAAAACCTATGAAGCTTGAGTTGCGCAGCGACTTTTAAATAAAATACAAGAGAGGACAGCATGTGTTTAACGTGGACTAATAATTGCGGCTAATTTCTAGTTTTTGTCACAATCCAATCGCGGGACAACTCACGTCCGTCTTGATCTCTGGTTGGTGCTTATGGCACAACTTGCGCTCGTGGCGCAACTAGATTCGTCACCCACTGTAGGCTTAAAAGGTTTAATTTTTCTTAGAGTAAGGATCAAAATGACTTCAAAGGTGCCCTGTGCTAAATCAGTTTGCAACAGAAAGTTGTATAGTTGTGAGAAGTACAAGCCTTCTTAAATAAGCGTCGTAGCAGAGAAGAGTGTCCCGGTTTTCACGCAAAATTTACCACAAGTCAAGCTTAACCAAAGAGGATTTTTCGACTCAAATTCTGACAACGTAGCTTAAGTGCGACTTACAGGGCCTTCCATTCGCAGGTTCATCACAGAAAAATATTGACGAAAAAAGCGTAGATAAAGCAAAATATATGGTTTCCCTGTTACAAAGAATTTAAGCCTTTTACAGCGCCAACAAAGTCGGTTAAAATTCTGCGTTCTCTTGATGAAGGTAAGTAGGGTATCTATGAACTGCATTTGATACACTTAGACCAAGTGTTGGGATACCACTTCGATCTATTCCCAACAGGTGGTAATTCCCGGAGGCCCTTGTGCACTTCTGGTGGCCAATTCGCTGATATTAACGAAGAAAATTGATTCAAAATAGAGCATTCTTTTCTGAGATAAAGCGGGAAACAATTTGTCCCGGCGTCCTCATTTTCTTGCATGTAGATGAAGTCATTGCACGGAGGGCTTGACCAGTTCTTAAAGGAGCTTGGGAGGCTTTAGTATGAACGATGATTGCGACAGATGGTCGTTAAGCAAAAATTTATATGCGTCTTACCTGATAAGAAGTCGTGTACGTATGTTAATTGAGCAACCCTGCGGATCATTATTGAACAGTGCGTCGAATACCGATCAGCTTTTTTTTTAACAAAACTGTTTTAGGGAATAGGTACCAAAAGAGAGTTTATTTGGCACCGCATATTTATGTTGGTAAAAATGCATAACTTTCTATGTAAAGCCTATCTATACGTATTTTCAAATCTATTTCAAATTGAGAGTCTAGTTTGTTCTATTTTTTTGCGGCAGAAACGTCGTGCGATAAGAAATCTAAAGCATTAAGTTTGACTAGAAATCCGAACGGGAACCAATTGACACACCAGTCTTATGCCAATAAATAGCAGTGGATTAGACATACCTTTTGAAAAGGTGATAGCCTGAGGCCAAATTATGAAAGCCGAAACGTTCAAAAGTTTTCGTTTACAGGAGGAAACTTGCTTGTGTACCATAGGGCAACGCATTCGTGCGAACGATAATGTTTGATCGTTTCGCCTTACAGAATCTGACCCCTGGACACAATGCAATGAAATCTATGAACCACAATAAGAAGGGGGCTAGACCAAAAAAATCATGACATACTTAAGGACGCAGCAGACAAATTCTAGGAGATCTGGGTGGCTGATGCGTAGTTAGCAACATAATCCATTTATTTTTAATATCACATTTATCCCTTTAAAGAGTTGCAGGTGTAGAATGCTTAGATGAACCTTTCACAACTCAGTATTATGGAACAGTAGAAAGTTATCTGAAGCGAGTGCGAGTAAAATTTCACTGTTCGTTTTCACCCAAGATAAAATGCAGTCTGTTAACAAGAAGTATGAGAAAATATTCGAATTGTGAAAATCATTCAAGTTTCGGAAACGGCTTCGTTCAAATGATTGTCTCGACCTTCTGTTATTGCTTACAAAAATACGTTTATTTTTGAGAATTAGCTCATCAAAAACAGTTCAATGAGACAGTCTAATAACGAAAGTGTTGGTTGTTAGCAACAATTTTTATATTTTAAATATTTCTTCCAAAGTTCTTTAACTGAAAAAAAAATGCGAAATATTTTAAATTTGCAAAACAAAGGCGTCAAAGAAACACTGCAATAAAATCTATATTTTGAATTATTCCAGTAACTATTTGCGGAAAAATTCCATCACAATTATGCTCCGCATGGACGAATTTCTATAGCCCCTGTTATATGTAAGGGGGTTGACTGTTGTATCCGTCGAATAGTTCCCGATGCTTCTCCACAGATGCAGATCGGAGAATACTCCATTTTGAACAGCTCACTTTCTTCAAAAGGACTGAATGCTTCTGCTTCTTTGTTGCCTGTTTGATATTTAATAGTATTTTTTCATTTTATTTTGTACAACAATTTCAACTTGGGATTTTTTTTTCTCGGTACCTAACCCTTTTATTTAAACAACGAAAAAACTTCTGTCGATAACCCTGATAAGAAAATAAGACTTAACTTGCATTTCAACCGACATCGACAGGACATGTACAACTTTTCCGTACCCTCAAAAACTTTACTTCTCAATAGCAAAGCAAAAAATATTAATTGAAAAGACTAAAGGACACCAACTAACAAACAACCAATTAATCGATTTACTAACAATATGATGTACATAAACATGTTTTATATATAAACAAACACAAACCATGTACATTTACAAGTGAAAATAAATTAATAGCGCATCAGTGTAGATAGGGTAATTAATCTAATTTAATTTTTTTCATTTTTCCTATTTTATTACATTTCTCTCTATCACGAAAAACTCTAAAATTGTATTGCATCCACTGAACATGCATTCAATTTCATTATAATTACAACAAAAAAAAAAAAACTATAAACTTTCCAGTATAATAGGAATGTGTAAATAACAAAATAACTATTAAGGCAAACAAATACATTTAACGAAAAAGTATAAACGTGATTCTATTATTGGCACTTGAAGCAGAAGAATTTTAATTAAAACTACAACTCTGTAAGTTTTCCTAAAAAACTTCTTAACACGGGAAACCATCTAATTCTAAGCTGTTTAGCATTTTGCTACATGCTTCCTACTGAGGACGGAAATGCTAATAAGACCAAAAGACACCAGAAAAAAAAATCGTAACAAACATAGCTCTATATCACATTTTGTAAAAAGTACAGTAAAAAGGAGTAAATGTTTGACATAAATATTTGTAGATAATTTTACTTTCCCTGAACTTTTATTTAGTTTACTCGAATTTGAATGAAAAATATTAAATCTAAATATTACCTGTTCACATGTATATGTAGCATAGTTGTAAATTGACAAACACATTATATAACATAGTTAGTACATTATTTAGGCGATTCATTTGCTGCTCTACACCTAAACAACTATATAAATGCGTAGGATGTAAGATTATGTTTGAAAACACGTTAAAACTTTTGTATATGGACATCTCTTTTTAGGCAAATGGATGAATGCAAAATGTAACGTTAGTTAAACAAAATAATGTAAACAAATTTGGTAAACAAAATTATCTAAACAATTTTATATGGTGTATGGTTATGGATGAAATATACATAGGTACATTATAAAGCATAGAATTTTATTTACATGTGTTATAATAAAGAGGAAGTGAAAGTTTAATATAAATATATTTAAGGTGTAAAATTAAAAACAAACAACGCACTGAAAGTGTAGTTTTTAAAAGGAATGATATATACTTTATAAATAAATTCAGAAATATACATTTTTAAGTGGTTAAATCTAAATGAATGAACACATAAGAACATAACAGAAGACAAATATATAAATTAAACTTAAACTAAAAAACGATGAAGAAATTAAATAAATAAAAGCAAAAAAAAATGTGCAAAAATGTGAAGGAGTTTGTTGTTATTACTGGGATTCGAGAACAGTTGGACTTGTTGGTGATCTCTACATTCTCGCTTAGTGAAAGTCTTCGCAACTGAAACTGACGCAGGATGAGTAAATAATAATTGAAAAAAAATAGAAAGTATTTTATTTTAGGCACCAATGCCCATGTTCTGTAATTATCGCATCGAAATATTTATCACAAAAACGATATGAATCGAAACAAAATTTCATAATATCACATTCTGAGTTCTGTAACTGTGTGAATAGAAAACTATATCACACGAAACATTTCGATATGAAACCCCTGGAAATATGTGATATATTCAAGTGCTGTAACTATGAGAGCGATAAAATATTCACATCAACTGTCGAATTTTATCACGAAACACAAAGCCAGCGGTAGGTAATAAATTATTAGAAACAAAAATTCAAATGGCTGAAAATCAAAAAGTAAGAAATAATATATATACAAAAAAACTTAAATAACAAGCATTTTATTTTGTAGAGGGGTTAAAAAATATCCAAGATTCAAATGGCAAGGCTTGTAGAATTTATGGCTGCTAATTTGGAATTTGCCAGAGGCCAACATTTAGGCGCCAATCGCTGTAAATCATTTTGAAAAAAAATTGTATTGTTGTTTTTTGCAGTATTTTGACAGCTTTGGGAAATCTTTCCCACATTCCCATGAAATAAAAAGTAGCTACAGAATAGTTTTCGCATAGAGTTAGAGAACACCAATGTTTTCCAGATGCGATAAATAGCGGAATGTTTTGTTCCTAACAGCCCTATTATGGCTATCAAATATCAACACGATATTTGATAATAATTGATACGTATCAACAAAATGAATGAATCGGTATTATGGTTATCAACCTATCAACATTTTTGATGAATTGTGAATATTGTTGGATTTAAGATCTATTGTGAATAGTTTTATCGATAAACTTGGTATTACGGTTGTCAAAAAAATTGATATTCATCAAATATTCTATCAACCACAAATTTCTTGTTGATACGTATCAAATATTCCGGCGGTTAAAAATTTCTTTTAACACCAAATAATAAAATTTAGTTCCTTGTTTTTATTGTTAAAAAAACTACTTTAGACCGAAATGTAATCGATAGTTTTTGCTTTTAAATGGATTATGATGGAGTAGTTTGGTTTTTGTATGTCATACAAATTAGAAACGTCAAACTTTAAAACAGAACCCATTCTCAATGATATTTTTGATTAGCATTCACAATGGGGTAAAAAATATCAATTGATACTCATAATACCAAAATATCGACGAATTGATAGATGTTATCAAATATCAAACAATTGATATTTGATAGCCATAATAGGGCTGTAAGTTTTCGATGCGAAAAGTTATCGCTTGAGTTACAGAACATGGGCACAGAACGTATATTTGTGAAAAAAAAAATACCACTGTACCTACTAATTAATAATCATTTTTTAGTGTCTAGGCTATACTTTTCGAACTCGCAATGGCGAAATTTTCCATACAATATTGCATATTGTGACCTAGAAAATATTAAGTGTGAAGGTTATAAATGATTATTAGTAAGGCCCACTAACAAGTAATTTAACTGACAGGAACGTCGGTTTGCATGCAGCCAGACCCCTCTTTCCCAGTGGGCACTTTGGGCAAGTGCCCAGGGCCCGCGTTCGATAGGGGCCCCCTCAGATCAAATAGAAAGTCCATAGATCCTGTCAGATCACCTTACGATAACCAATATTTATTGCCAAAAAACTTATATAATTCGAGGGAATCGAACCTAAATCGCGAAATATTGATTCGTAAGGGATCTGCAAATTTTCAAAATAAAGATTCTGATGACATTTCGGATACATACAGAACCTACAAATGTGGTAATAATTCAAGGTATTTCAACAAAGCATTATTTATTCGCAAATTGAAAAACAATGAAAGCGTCGAAAGAAAATGTTTATTGTACTCGCCATACAAAAAGTCTGTGTTTTGTTTTTCATGCTCTTTGTTTAACCCTTCTGATGTAAATCCATGCTCTTCGAATGGATGTAATGATTGGAAGCACATTAATCACATAATTTTAGCCCACGAAAATAGCCCAGCACATAGGCAATCTATGATGACTTACCTAGCACGAAGTAAAGCGGTTGGTAGAGTAGATATTGACTTATTATCTCAACATCAAAAAGAAGTGGATTATTGGAGAAATGTACTTCAATTGTAGCTGTTGTAAAACTGTTGGCATCGAGAGGGCTTTCGTTTCGCGGTGACAATGGCATCCTAGGATCTCCTCATAATGGAAATTATTTGGGATGTGTGGAATTATTGAGTGAATTCGATACATTCTTTCAAAAATGTGGGAATCCTGGAAAAGGTAACATTTCTTATTTATCAGCGAATATTTGTACCGAGTTTGTAGACGTAATGGAAAAACAGGTTCTAAAAAAAATTTTAAATGAGGTTAAAATAGCCAAATATTTTTCCATTAGCTAACATTAGCTAACTTTTATAATTCGATACGTGAATGACAGTGTCCTGTTAAAAGGTTTCTGAAGTTTATACCTATTATAGATAACGATCGTATCTATACTGTTTTTCGCAGTATTATACTGCTTTTGCAACTCCAAAACTGTATACTGCTTTTTCAGCCCAAAATACTGTATTTTAATACTGAGAACAAATATTAAGTTTATTTATAAAATCACGCAATGGAGAGCCGGCCATGTTTCGAATGTGAATCGCTGGGTGGAAATATTCAATCACCTCAATAAGATCGATTGTGAATACAATGAAATGGCTACAATCGTTGAATACATTTTATGCTTGCCAGGAACCTCATCATCTGTCGAAAGAATTTTTTCTGCAGTGAACAAAACTTGGACGTCAGACAAAACTCAATTGGAAGTCGAAACATTGAAAGCAATTCTGATGGTCAAATGTAACTTGAAATATCCATGCGTTCAATTCTATCATTATCTCAAATCAAAGCCGGAATTGCTTCGTCAAATTGCTTCAAAGGACAAATACAAAACATCAACAACAGGAGAAGACATTGAAATGGAAAGCGATTTAGATGATGGAAACGAATCGCCCCGAAATGAATAGTTTTTTTTGTTGATTTTCATTGATTAAAATGTATACTGCGAAAAATACTGTATTTTTTTAAATCGATTTACTGTTTTTTTTTTAAATTTTTGGTCCAAATATACTGTTTTTTGTCTAAAAAAAGATACGATCGTTAATTATAGAGCATAAATCTGGGTATTTAGCGGAAACCACCTTGAATTGCTTAGATAGCCATGATATTCCCATAAAAGATTGCAGAGGACGAAGCTACGACAATGTTTCAAATATGTCGGGGAAGTATACTTGTCTACAAGCAAGAATCAAAGAGGAATGTGAATTTGCCACCTTTGTCCCATGTGCGGGACATTCATTAAACTTAGTAGGTGTACAAACTGCTGGGTATGAATTATATCTATTTTCACTCACTAACTAACAGAATATTTGTCTAAACCATGAGAGCAAACTTAAAACCAATAACAAAACTCCTATTACCTCTACTTCTATAACAAGTGAGTAGGTAGGTAGAATGTTTTACATAAAAAATTTGCAGAATTTTGTAAGGCAGAATTTTGTAAAGGAGAATTTTGTAAAGAGGAATTTTGAAAAGCAGAATTTTGAAAAGCAGAATTTTGACCTCGCCAGAATTTCGACCCCAACCCATTTATCTATTCGTTTTATGTGATTGTTAGTAAAAATAAATATTTGTTTATCTACTTCCTTCGTCTATTCTAACATATTAGTGTTCTGTCAAAGTCATAGGGTCCCCATTATCCTAATATGCCCAGGGCCTTCAATAGGTTAAAGACGGCCCTGCATACAGCTAGGTAACTCCTTTATAAATACAGGTGGTTAGTGTTACAGGGGGTTGGTGTTACTCTTCGACGCCGAATGCAAGGAATACTGAATCCGAATGGATCTGTGGAGCCTGTGGTGTTTTGTCATAATTAACAAAAAATATCTTTATACAAGTAAATAGTTTCCTAAAATATTTCAAGCTTAGCAACAGCTAATTAATAAAAGTCCACATTTTTATTGTTACTATAGGTTTTTATTTTTGTTACGAATGGAAGGGACTTACCTATCAGAGCTCAGAAGTTCACGAGAATTAAACCGTAAGTTTTTCCTTGAATTAAACCTGATACTCCTCGCTTAATAGTCAAGCGCACTCATATTTAAGCCACTGAGCCTGTGGGTATATGAGGTATGACTACAATCCCTTCATTATAATAATAAACAGTTCTGTATTTGAAGACGATGTTTATTTTAAATTATTTTGTATTCAAGAAAGTAATCTAGTGCTAGAAAATCCGCCCTTTTTAGATTTTTTTTCATGAATTACCTATTTGAGTGATTAAAAATTGTGTTAAAATTTGTTTCCTCTTTGTTTCAAATTCTAAAATATGGCCACTGTAGTTGGAAAATATCTGAATGCAAATGCTAAAGGTTCGGTTGGAACCTCATTTGGTGAGGTTTACTTTATCTCTTTTTTTAAAGGCGATTTTATTTAAGATAGGTCCTATGTTAGCGTTGGCTCTGAACAGAAGTTACAATTGAAGTGTCCTAGAACAAACTCAATGTTCAGTTTGTCTGTGCATCAGAGATTTACTGAGATTCCTCCAAACTCCGCTTTACAAATCTTTTGAAGAGAAAGATATTTGTATTCGCACAAAATTTCGAAATCAAGATGTTAATCAATTCTGACATTACTATGGAAGAGAAAAACCAAAAAAAGTGGGACCTGAAACTCTATCCATCTGTCCGTCTGTTTGTCAGTATGCTCCTGAAGCCTACAGCCTAAACGACTGCCCTGATTTGGTTCAAATCCTAAACTTAGCATTAAATGGACCTTCAGCACCGCTCAATTAGAGAGTTTGCCCTGTTTTCAGTGCTTCTATGTGCGAAAGTTTATGGTTCAAACTTCGGACTTGGAGTTTGGGGGCCTACAGTTTCCGGGCCATTTTTTGTTTGTTTGGAACATAACCATGGTAGACTTGTTTCTAACGATTTCAACCAAAGTTTGATTTGAGCCTGTTAGTGTTACTAGAGCTGCAACTTGGAAGAACTCACATTGTTATTTGATATATATAGATATATGTATCAGAAAATAATAAACCAAACTTTTGGTGAAAGAGAAAATTTCGAATGACCCAATCGTGTTCTTTATTTATCTCTCAAAATCATTGGCCTTATGTAGTAAAAAATTTGTATATTTCAAAAAAAATGTAAATGCTGGTAGAGATGGAAAATTCTATGGATTCGTATGTTGTCAAGTGTAGTTTGCTTTGTTTATATTAGTGCTGCAATGTTGGTATAAGTGGATTGCATCAATTTCATAATTTTATTGGTTTGGTTACGCAACTTAATATGACTTCTCCCTCATTTGTTTACCGCTAGAGTTATCTCATTTCAAAATGGATTGCTATGCAAATACACGATTCATGGCACAGCTAAGTACCCAATTATTGTGTAAAGATCTATAATGTTGACTTTGTTACACATCATCGAAGGAACGAACAACTCTACTTTATAACTATGCATATAGGTATTTGCCACTTCATCTGACAGCGTCCTCCTCCTCACTCATCGGATTCATTCCCTTCATAAAGTTGTGTACTACCTACTACCATACAATGGCATACTCCAGCATAAACACCGCGGTCTAGTATTTAAGCTCGGGAACAATAATTCGCATTTCCTACTAATATAGCGGTTATTAAGGTGCATCCCCATCACTGTCTATAATTATGCCGTCTTGATCAATCATTCAATTACGCTAAGTAATTACCGTGTCGCTGTTAAACGAATTTCAGTCGGCAATAAACTTTTATTGCCTTGCAGTCGAACCAGACGTATATGTGCAGTTAACCGTAAAAGCCACAGGATATGCAATATAAACGACGCCAGGGAGGGACCACTTTATTTCTCCGTCATTATAGCTATTTAGGCACACACACACACAATTGTCCGTATATACGAGTATATGAACTACAACTTCCGCCAGTTTTCCTTTTCAATAACCGCAAATACTAATTGCATTAAACGGCACAACAGCGATCCGTTCCTACCATCCGACCGATTCACCGTTACCGTCCTCGACAAGCACAACGCCGCGCCGTGTTCTCTTATTCTCGAGTACAAAAGGGAAGCAATCTCCCGTACCGGTCTTTAATAAACAACCGCGTGCCATATCCCCGACAGCAGACAGGTTACATTCCTCCCGGCATATGGACGACGTAATTCGTTCACATATCCTATAGTCCTAGACGGAAAAATGCGCCACAAAAAGGAAGAGAGAACACGTCGAACGGGAAGAACAACAAGTAAAAAAGGCACCTCGGCAAAGATATAAAAACTAATTTAATTAGTACGTACCTACTTAGTAGGGAAGGCGCATATGAGACGCTATACCCGTATATACCTCACTATCCTGAATCCTGACTTCTCAACATAACTGACTTGACTCTAGTCAACATGCCGAGAACTGTGTGTGCGAGGTTGTTTCCTTGTGCAACCAGAGAGAAAAATGAGGAATCTATTCAGCGCCGGAATGCTGCTCTTCTTCTGGCAACCGTTGGTTGTTTTCCCGGAGCACCATCCCTTCATCCCCCCCATCCCCGACGAAGTGTATAATAATTATGTGTTCTTCGGTTCGTTAGATTTACCATACCACTACCACTACCAGTCGTGTGCGAGTATATGCTTGCATCAAAGTGCTGTGATGCGAAAACGATGCTAGACGGGAGCAAGCCCTTATAGGTGGTCGGTTTGAAAACCATTTCCGCATACACACACTCACACACACTACAGCCGACACAATTTATTTGGAAAGTTTTTCTTTGATTGTAATTTATTTTGGGTGATAAAATAAAATGTCCATCCCGCTGCGCGCCGGTTGAATGGGCTCTGCTTTTTATCCGGTGGCCAGTCGGCCACAAGAAACCGCAGAATGTTGCTGATATCGCTGCATGATGCTACCGCTACATGCTGCTAGCTATTTGGGAACTAATTTCGCAGGATTAAAAGATAAAATTTAATGTTCTTGTCCCAGCGAACAAGGGCGATAAATTCTAATTGTTCTCGAACGGAAGGGGATGCTGGCTGGCCTACGAACCGAATTCCCACGGTGACAATTTATGAGTTTCGGTTTGGCTGCTGGTGTGTCCGTCGTACACTGCTCGCTGACCCCTAACAGTGGGCGGGCGGCAGTGGTGATGGTGAGCTGCTAACATTTGTTTTCCAATCAAATAGAATTTTGTGCGAGTGCTTATGTGTTGGATCATGTAGTTGAGAATATTCGTTTTTGAAGGGTAAATTGAACCCAGTGGGTGGTCGGACTTAATTCTACCGCGTTTTGTTATCCTATGAAAGATGCCCGCTGCGATAGACTTGCTGAGAAAAATTGGACACAGCTTTTCGGAAGGAAGTTGACACTTTATCGGAAATGAGTCAATTCGACTAGGTCGTGCTGAAGATGGCAAGTGGGGGCCAAATTTAGAACGAATTGTTAAGCAGCGGGACTCTTGGAAACAGAACGGTGTTGCATTCCAATTTTGCTCATATCACCTTTTCCGAGTCTAAACCATCCGTGACCAACTTTGAAGTTGAACTTGAGTTCGTTGCAGGGTTGCCTACTGTTTGGGGGTTTTCCCTCCAGTTTTAGTGTTTTTTTTTTTTTTTTTTTGTCGAATGGGGGAATCTGTCGGAGATTCAGCGAGAATTTTCAATTTCTATTTTATGTGTGTTTCGCTATGGTATCCTTTCTGGTAGTTCGCAAATATATTTCGGCGGAGAAGTTTAATTATAGGCACTTTTGACATTATAAGAAACACTGGGTCACTTAAAATTAAGAAGTAGGTAGCGTCCTTCGGTTCTGTTTACTTCCAAATGATTCGAAATTGAGCATGACAACCCAGGATGAAAGAAATTTGTGTTATTTTAAAATGCTGTAAAATAATCGATCGATTCTCCATAGCTATACATTTGCCAGTGAAGTAATTTACTCTAAAATCTTTGAACTATTTTCTTTTGCAAAACTTACTTACCTACTTACTAAGGTCACAACCAACACTCCGATCTTTGGCTAACTGCCTACTGTTGGGCACTTCAAGTCGGTCCCCGCCCACTAGCAAGCCACCTAAGGCGAAGTCCCCCTCGCTTACAAAACAAGTCTTTCAAATAAAAGCCAATTTTACTAGAAAAAAGTTTTCCTTTTTTTGTACTAAGTAATTCCTCAAGTATTTTTCTAAGTACAAACCTCATCTGTAAATTTGTACAAGATGTTCGAACTTACCATGTCCGTGTGTGAAATTCCAAATTCCCACTTTTACATAAGAAACATCGCACTAATAATACAACACTGTTGTAACTCAAAATATGACTTTTTCCAGAATCGGTGAAAAACTGGGCCGGCATTCATCATACATACATCAAAAACGAACAGATTTTATCGTCTCCACGAAAGAAAACAAACGACAGCTATTTTGTTGACGGTTATCATTTTCCTATTTATTCTCTTTGAGTTTGGTGGTTTTAAGATTGTGCTGAATATTTTACTAGAAATGCTAACCTACAATTTTAACAATAAAGCAATTATCTATTTACCTTTTGTTTGAAATATTGCAGGTAATAAATATATTTCCAATTTTTGAGTTACGACTGTATTGACAGGAACAAAGTTTTCTGCGAGATGAATTATTTTGAATTGTGTAATTATTTTTATTGAAAAATTTTAAGTTAAACTACAATTTTATGGGGGATTTTTCTCCGCGGTTTCAATAAACTTTTTAAAGTTACAACAAATCGTAACTTTTTTGTAGTTAAATAAAACCAGTTTATCAAGACAAGGTGTTTATGAAAAGAGAAAATAAAATGTTATTTCAATATTAAATAATAAACTTTCAAAAATATACAATTTTTCTCCTACCTAATTAATCAGTTCTACTGTTGTAATTGGACGATCGGTGTGTAGTCACTAAATTGGAAACACGAGAAGAAAAAATATACAATATAAGCTTAATCTTCAATTTTATTATTATTATTGTATACAATCACCTAGAATGTAGTAAATCTAAATTATTATAAAATATAAGGTAATGAGGTTTTTTTTAATTTTACTCGGACTTGTTTGAATGCGTGATTTTAAATTCTATGATTAACTTATAAGTATTTGCTTATATGTTAATAATTTATCACAAAAAAAAAAAAACAGCTAATCAAAATTCTTCAACAAATCGTTTTTAAGTCTAAAATTAATTACTTAACCGTTAACCAATAAGAATGTCGCAATTAAAAATATTATTTTAAATAACATTTTGTTCAATAAATAATAGTGTTACAACCGAAAGATGAAATTGATGTATGTCTAATCAATTTCATCTTTCGGTTTAGATCAACTGTACTGTATTAACATGAATTAATAGTTTTACTTTTACGTAGCTAATTCGCAGCAAAAACGTCGCAACTCGAATTGATGCGCTCTAAAACAAAAAGTGGCACGTTCTTCTTAGCCGAATGTCGATCGTAACTAAAAATGATGCAGTATTGGTTGTCGGTTTATTACAGTCGGTGAACCATGTAGGTACAATGACTCATGGTGTCATCTCTTTATTCTTTCTTGCACTATGCTAACGACGGTTTTATGACGTTTAAATAATTATGTATCCCAAATTTAAAAAAATTTTGAGTTACTACAGTATAGTGTTATTAGTGCGATATGTTAAAAATATAGTTTGGGTTTTTTAAAATTATCAGAATCTGGTTGTTTTTCAGAGCTATCCCTGGAAAATATTTTTACCGTCTGGCAGCGCTGGCTAGTCGGTAATGTTGACGAAGATATTGACACACCAAAGTATTCGATGTATGGGCTGTTAAAGAGAGAATTCCACTTTTTGTCAATTCAGCGGAGATAGCCCATTATTTTTAGGAACACTAACCTTTTGGCACTTCTGTTTTTCTCCTGATTTTTTGTGGATGGGCCTTGTCGAAGTCCCAGCCTATAACAGTCAATACGTGAGGCAAACTTTTTTATAACACCTTTTTGACAGCTATATTAATTTAGGTACTACTAATTTAGCAGTTCCAGTAAGGCACAGAGTTTAAGGTAAAAGATCATCTATACAGGACTTGCACATACCATCGAGCTGAAAGAGGTGTTAAAAAGGAGACCTATTTGGCCCATACGATTTATTTTGCCTGTTCGCTATTGGAGTTTTTCGAAAATAAGCTTCTTTGATAGCTGTTTATGTGGCTCTATTTTTATCTTGTCAGTTTTTGACAATTTCTAGGGTCCGCTTCTTGGATTTCTGTCTCCTTTATGACGTACGTAACGTGAGGTCTGATATATATATTGAATATGGGACGGGAAATCTCTGTCGGAAGAGTTTGGTACGTCGATGGGCGTTAAGCAAGGATGTGTTCTAAGTACCCTTATCTTCAATTTGTACATAAACGACATAGCTGACTCGGTGAAGGGTGGTATTGTCATGGGAGGAAAGAATATTCCAGGACTAATGTTTGTTGACGATATAGTCTTCCTAGCTGAAACTATAGACGGGATGCAGCTGATGATAAACAGGCTCCAGCTCTACTGCAAAACCTGGAATTTATCGGTTAACCTTTCCACGTTAAAAATGATGATATTCAGAAACGGTGGCGGAAGATACTCCAAAAGGGAAAAGTGGACTTTTGAAGGGGAGCCAATAGAAATAGTTAAGGAGTATAAGTATCCGGGAGTCTTGATCGCTTCTAACCTAAATCTAGATAAGCATATGCAAGCCAAATTAGCGGAAGCTAAGCGTGCCATGTGTTCTGTGTGGTGTAATGACCCTAAGGGAGACGGAGAGGTAGATGCGGTGTGCACGCCTAGCTATGCTCTGATGCCAGCTCGTCGTTTGGGGTGGGTTCTTGCATCCATTCACCGATCTCACATCACATCAATTAATTATTGCGTGCACTATTAATATTTAAGCGAAACGAAATGAAGATGAAATTATTTTAACCCGAGTGCCTGTAAATAACAAAGAAACGTATATGAATCAACCTCTGTTCTGAGAACTCAGATGAAATTGTCCTCGCGCCTAGCCCTCCCAACCATGTGCTAAAATATTGGTAGCACCCTTCTGTATCACCCCTCTTATCAAATCCGAATCAAACTACACCAGCCATATCAAACAATAGGTTTAGCACATATTTAGCTTTAACATTGTTTATTAGAACTCAAATTTGTTGCGGTAAATTTCATATTCAAATTTTCATTATGTCTAAGTTTATATTAGTGTTAGATATATAAGTGAAGAAGATATATATATAAGCAATGCTGTTTAGTTTAAAGTAGGATATAAGAATATATGACGTAGGTAATTGTATAATGGATCTAAGGTGGAATTAAGTATGTTATGCTAATGTATTCATAATTATATAAAGGAATTCCAAATTGTATATATGTTTAAAAGAAAAAGAAGGAAAAAAAAAATCTTACGCTCGGCAGGCCTGTCGATGATGTTTTCCGCAGAAAGATAATGATGAACGGTATAATTTGTCACCTTAGGTACACCAGATATTATATAAAAATTACTTAACTTATCCCTTTTTTTTCTTTAGCTTTAGCAATTCAATTTTCTTTCAAAAAACTCATGATATATGTAGGGATATATTATACTAATATATTTTAACACAGTTATTTAACAGTTTAGTTGTACTTAGCCGTACAATAGCCGAATATATAATTTAAATTAGTAACAGGTAATATGAAATGTACTTCACGATTTCAAATCAAATCAAATCAAAGGCAATTTATATTATTTAATACACTACACATTCTACTGGGACAAAAAAAAACACAAAGCGATGCAGAATACCCGGCGACGACACTGGAACTGAAGGCTGCTGCTATGCTGAGGAAGCGTATCAGCGTGGAATTTAATAGCGGGATAACGCTTGATTCTTTCAGGTGGAGACTTTTGGCTTTCTGCACTCTTGCTGAATAAAGTGAGCGTACCGGTAAATCGAATGATTACGATTTTAACTCGTTGACACCAACGTACGTTTTTTTTTATTTTATATTTTTTTTGCTTTATGACAATGGGTGTCAGCAAAAGAGATTTACGGGAAAATAAATAACACAACGAAGCTCTATGCGAATATGATAATCACTGAATTTAAGCGATTGATTAGCTCACTGCACACTTTTGGTGATTGATTTTATCCTTTTTTTTTTTGGATTGATTTGCTCTCGATCTTTATTATTTCGATTGAGGAAATCTTGAAATTGTCTTTTTTCTTGGGTGGGTTTTAATGGACTGTTTTAGTTGATTTAGTTTTAATAAATTTATTTTATAAGTTACTAGTTCTAGTTTTAAGGTACTTTAGATTTAACTTTCACTTTCAATTAAGATCTCCTTTTTTTTTTTTGTTAAGTGTTAAGTTTCACTAGATAGTAAGTATTTATGTTTCTCCTTAGTCTTTTGTGTTCTCAATCGATGATGTTAATTGGTCCAATGCCCCACAGAAAAAGAAAGATTTTGCGGCCCTCAAGAAAAAAAAATGCCTTCCAGGCAAAAGCAAAAGAAAAATCGGGCATCTCTTTCCGGGTACACTGAACTGTGTTCGTGTACTAAAATTTGGTTGCTCTTACTTCTGTTCCATATCACACAAGCTCAACTTTCATGACGTAACCATCACAAAGCAGATATCTTTCCATTTAACTTTGGGGGATAGAAAGAAATCTGAAAAATGGTTACCTTAGGGACGCATATCCTTCGCATGGTAGGTACCAATTGGTTTACCATTTAAATTTTCAATACCATAGTAACAAGTGCCCAAACGTTCCTTAACTCTTCCCTTGCGATATATTGGTGAAAGCTTCGCATTGAAATTTTTGGACGCGTTGCTCTGCGAAAAGTTTCGATAAAAGACTTCCTGGCCTACTTTATAGGAAATGTGCCTTGATCGTAAATTATAAGATCTTTGGTTATTTTCGAAAGCATTCTTTATATGCCTTTTTATAGAGTGGCGTACCAGCGCTAGTTCATCATGTTTTCCTAATCTCATAGACGGATCTTCAAGTGATTGTAAATTCCGAAGAAGATCGTATTCTGAGCCATGGGTTAACATGTGTTGACCAAAAACAACGAAGTATGGACTGTGTTTAATTGATTGGTGAATCGAATTCCTGAGTGCACAGTTGATGCTGCTGAGATGTTCATCCCACTCTCTCTGATCATCTTTTATATATGCTCTGAGGGCAGCGTTGATCGAGCGGTTAACGCGCTCGCTGGCATTCGATTGAGGAGAATGAACAGCTGTACATAGGTGTTTGATTGCACGCTTAGTCAGAAACGATTCGAAAATGTTGGATTTGAATTGACTTCCATTGTCGGTTAACACTATTTCTGGGGTGCCAAATACATTAAAAATATGGTCCTCCAGGAAGGTAATCACTATCTTTGAGGTAAACTTTTTCACTGGATGAAGAAACGTGAACTTGGATAAACTATCCAAAACAATGAGAATTCCTATATTACCCTTTTTGGATCTTGGGAATGGACCAATAAAATCCAAATAAAGCTTTTGAAAGATTCGCTCAATTTCTTGCAATTTCCCCATGGGAGGTCTCATTGTTTGTGTACAGTGTTTGGTGGCCTTGCATGTCTCACAAGCAAGAATATGTTCGCGAGCATCTTTCACTAAGCTTGGCCAGTAAAAGTACCTTCGCAATCTTTCGATAGTTTTTGCTATCCCACCATGTGCAGACTTTGGAACATCATGGGCATTGCGAATCACCTCCGGTCTTAGATCTACTGGAATAAATAACTTCCAAGTCAGGTGATCTTGTTCAATATTTCCTGAAGAGAATTGTGTTCTATGATATATAAATCTTTCAATAACCTTAAAATCAGGATACCTCGATTGATTTTCAGCTATATTCCTTTTTAAGCGGACATAGTCTTCTGATTCAAAAGCAGGTGACGACAGATCAATGTGTTGAACACTGTCTGCGTTAATGCAAGCTAGTTCATCCAAATTTTCGGAAAACACTCTCGATAGAGCATCTGGTACAACATTTGCACTGCCTTTACGGTGTTGAATGTCAAAGTCGAGATCCTGCAGTTTTAATGCCCATCGGGCCAAGCGTCCACTCAAATCTGGTTGGTTCATTAGCCAACGCAGGCTTGCATGGTCCGTTATCACGGTAAACTTATGTCCCTCAATATAGGGGCGAAATTTCTTGATTGCGAGTACTGCAGCAAGGCACTCCAGTTCAGTGACGGAGTAGTTACGCTGCGCTTTGTTCAGTTTTTGGGACATAAATGCAATAGGCATTTCGTCACCAGAATCATTTTTTTGTGCAAGGACGCTACCTACTCCGTACTGACTGGCATCACATTGCACAATAAACGGTTTGTCAAAATCCGGGTTAGAAAGGAATGGGGCGGAGGATAATTTCTCCTTCAGTTCCTCAAACGATTTTTGCGCGTCACTTGTCCAGTTGAATCTTTTGGATGTCTTTAAAAGGTCGGTAAGAGGTGTCGAAATGGTAGCAAAGTTAGCTATAAACCGCCGGTACCATCCAGCCATTCCAAGGAATCTTCTGAGCTGCCGCACAGACTTTGGAGCTGGGTATTCGGTTATAGCTGAGATTTTCCCGGGGTCGGTTTGTAAAGATCCGTTGCCAACGATATAACCCAGATAACTAACTTGCTTCAAACAGAACTTACTTTTTTTGATATTGATCGTAAGTCCAGCTTTCCGAACATGCATTGCCACTTCGTAGAGAAGCTTAATGTGGGACTCGAAATCTGCGGAAACTAACAAAAGATCATCGAGATACACGAAAACCTGCTCTCTTACAGTATGTGGGATGACCTTATCCATAAGCCTGCACATTGACTGTGGCGCATTGCAAAGCCCAAACGGCATTACAGTAAACTGATATAGAGGTCGGTTTGGTACTGTGAATGCCGTCTTTTCGCGAGAATTCACCTCCAGCGGGATTTGCCAGAAAGCATCTTTTAAATCTAAGCTGGAGATGAACTCCGCTCTGGGCAGTCTGCTCAAAATTCCCTCAATGTGAGGCAATGGATAGGCATCCTTAACTGTAAGAGAGTTAACCTTACGTGAGTCTAGACATAGTCGTATCTTGCCTGGCTTGCGCACTAGCACAACCGGCGATGACCAGGAGCTATGCGACTCCTCGATAACACCTAATGAAAGCATTCTATCGATTTCTTCACCCACCAATTTCTCTACAGCGGGAGATATGGGGAAATGCCGCTGTTTAATTGGCTTGGCATTGTTTACATCGATAGAATGTTCGATAAGTGAGGTTTTACCTAATCCTTCTTCTTCAAAAGATGGAAAAGATTGGATTGCAGATTGAAGTTTGCGTTTTTGACTGGTGGTCAGCGAATGGGCATTCGAGTCGGTAACAATATCGCCTATTTCACTGATAATTCCAGGAGCCAATTGGAAAATTTTCCAAAAATCGATTCCAAGGTATAGGTCTTGCGAAAGGTTCGGAATTATATAAATTTCTAATGGATGAGTGACTTCGCGAAACGTAACATCTACCAATAAACTCCCCACAACATTTAGCGGTTTGCCGTCTGCAGTTTTAACAAAGCTATTAAATTTCTTTATTTTAGTGCCAGAGCCAAGAATTTGATCGGCTGCGGACGAACCCAAACAGCTGATTGTGGCTCCACTGTCCAGAAGTCCTAAAAAGTTTTTACCGAGAATAGTAACTGTGGCATAAGGTCTGAGGTCGTTTGGACTCGAAACAATAGATGAAATAAGCTTTTTCCGATTTAATTGTACTTTATGCCAAAAGTTACGTATACGCCTAGTTGACCTACGAACTGGTTTAATTTTGTCTTGAGCGAAAATGATTGATCTAAGTTTGTTATATTGTTTCAGTCTGATATGATATGGAATGATTTGAAATAAATTTGCATCCGAGCTTTTGTGATCCTTTTGATCTTCTGGTTTCCTTATGACAACCGATTGTTGCGTGGATTGCGGCTCGGATGTCCCCTGGTGTTGTTGGAGACATCCACCCACGAGTTTCCCGAAGGCGAACAATTACGACAATTCGGTTTGAAAACTGAAATTGCACCACACCCATAGCAGAAAATACGTCTGTTCTTCACACAATCAACGTATTTGTGGCCCATGCCGTCGCAATTCCAGCATTGGATTGTATTACCTGAAGTAGGTATATTTGCATCGCTCTGAAGCGATATTTCCTCTACAGGATTACAAGTCAGATTATCTTCGACTTCAGAAATGAAACGCCTTGGTTGAAAATTTCTGTTTGAAACCGAATTTTGACTTACGTTCTGGAAAAAGGTTTCGCGTTTACGACACTCTTTGCGCAATTGCGAGACTGAGGTTATGTCCAGATGCAGCAATCCTAAACGAACATTAGGCTGAAGATTGCGAAGAATTATTTCAATTATTTCCTCTTCAGATAAAGAAGAGCGTAAACGATCAGACAATAGCATTATTTCATCAAGGTACTCGTCAAAAGATTCCTTTTCTTTTTGCTTTCGATTACGTATCAACTCTTTTATGTCAAAATCAGTCCGATAGTCTTTAAAACTCCGCTTGAGTTCGGTACAAAGAGAAACCCAATCTAGTGAACCAACACTGCGATGGTAACGCCAGAACCAAGTTTTGGCTTTCCCATCAAATAGAATATGAACATTTTGACATAGAGCTTCGAAATTGCCACTGAGTGATTGTGTGGTCAGGGCGTTCACCCTGTAGATAAACTCATCAACTGGTAAAGTATCCACAGAGCCATCAAATTTTAATCGCCAATTGAGGATAATGTTCGATACTGTAAAACTCACTAAGCAAACCCTAGTACCGGAACTATCTGCGCGGACGCGAACTCGGGAAGACGCCCTTCCTGGTCAGATGCAAAAAGTGATCTGAACCCAATTTGCCTGCCACATCCACCGAGCTGCGTTTCGCAGCCTACTCTATGCTACCTAATAGAGCAGGAGGGATTTCCCTGCTCTCTCTCATAGGATGGATATCGTCGTTTCACATTCGGCCATCCTTCATCACACTGTCCTCAGTGTGGGTACCTTTAATCCATTATTTCAGGATTCTTACTCATCCAATATTTCAGGACTACTCTCATCCAATATTTCAGGACTACACTCATCCAATATTTCAGGACTACTCTCATCCAATATTTCAGGACTACTCTCATCCAATATTTCAGGACTACTCTCATCCAATATTTCAGGACTACTCTCATCCAATATTTCAGAACTACTCTCATCCAATATTTCAGGACTACACTCATCCAATATTTCAGGACTACTCTCGTCCAATATTTCAGGACTACTCTCATCCAATATTTCAGGACTACACTCATCCAATATTTCAGGACTACTCTCATCCAATATTTCAGGACTACTCTCATCCAATATTTCAGGACTACACTCATCCAATATTTCAGGACTACTTTCTCTTGCATGATATCTTATTATACCATGTTTTCCTTCGTTCAGGTGCGTTTCTTCAGGAACCACTTATGAAAAAGGTCAGAACATTGAAGTCCATTCCAAAATCCAGTAGATTCCAAAACACACTCCCTCCAGCCATCTGCTTAGAGATCCTCAAAGCTATTATAGGAACAGCTAAAAACCAATAAGTTCATCCTAATTCGGCGGTAGATTCGAGGTCAATACCTTGCCTCCAATACTTTTTGTTTAGCGATCCTCAGAATTACTCAAACAATGTCCAGAAACATAAGTTCATTCCATTTATCGGTAAATTCAGGGTCAATACAATCTACGTCACCTTCTCAACTTCTTCCTTTTTGTCTTAATTAATAAAATACCTTTTAAAGATATTCCACATACAACAGGTGTATCTTTCTTACACTTTGATGACTTAATCAACAATTTCTTAAGCATTCTTCATAATGCTCCTATACTAAATTTACAGCGATCCATATTAGGCTTTCTTATTCGCTCTTGATATTAAATCTGTTTTCTAGTATTAGATTATTAATTTATTCACACTGCCCTGAATGTATTTTTTTGTTAATTATGTGCTGAACTATCTTTAAAATCGTCAACATTGCTAAATTGGCAACACCATTTCAATCGCTATTCATTTACGAAAACTTCGTATTGCAAAACCAAAGGAATACTTTTTTTTATCTACTCGATTGCACCAAGCTTTATTTGAATGAGTAAGTGCCATTATCTCTTAAACCTTGCTCCGGCTCTAGCTCATTGTTATAGAAACCGTTTCTATCCTCTTAATATTAATCTAGTCGTGACTTCGTCGGACAGTAAAAGTGTTGATAGGGAAACCAAAGACCAACTCTTCTGGCTAGACCTTTCCACTGGTGATTTCTACTTATTCGCGGTCAGTGTTTAAACTCCTTTGTATTAATGTTGTACCATGCTCTGCTTTAACAACTGCAACATACCCCAAATAGTATATTTGAGATTTACGATGAACGTCGCTGACTGGCTTGATCACGCCATTCGGTCAATGGAATATCATCATCATCGTGGGAGTTCTCTTTATGCAGAATAATGTTCCGTTGGCACAATAAAATGTTTCGCGGTTTGAATGAAAATAACAGTTCTTCAGTTTGGTTGTTTATGTTGGGTTTGAGAATCCTTGTTGAGTTTCTCGCATGATTATTCCAATCTTGCCTGCTCTGACGCATTGTCGTAAGAAAACATCGTTTTTTTTAAGGGGGTCATCGTTGATTACAATCTGCAATGTTCCATGTCATCGTAGAAAGACTTTACTACCCGTCATCTAACTCAATTGGTTATCCACTCGTCTATCTGCAACCGAACAATCCACGTTTCGAGTCCGGCTCAAGACTCCTCAACTACATTACATCCCAATGCATCAGCATGCAACATTTGCATACCTGCAAATGATAATCATTGTGTTGAAGTTTCTGGCGATTCGTGGAATAAGGTCCCTTTTTGTTTTGAGTCATTTTAAGACGGTTACAGTCAGTTTCAAGCTATCTACCACAACTAACGCCTTAAGTTCATACTATGATACTTTTCGATAACTTCGATTATATTATTATTATCTAAGGGTTAATCAATTATATTTTGCTTAATTTTCCTTTTTCAGAGTATGAAACGCTATACGATTTGAAATTCATTTTGAAATTCCTTTTCTAATACTTCCTAGTTCTCTTATATGAAATGAGATATTTCGTCGGTACTTATATTTAAAATGTCTATCACATGGTTTCAATCACAACGTGCAGTCAACCAGAAAACAATGACCCAAAATCACCTCAATAACCCGTAGATGCTCCTCAGCAATGACACAACCCCAGTCATCATTTCACCTCTCCGGCTTTATTACCGTTACACACCCCTCCGATAGATCAAAAACCCCGTCTTCGGTACCAACATCTTGCAGTTCCGATCTGCATTCCTCGACGTTACATTAATCATTTCTTGCAAGAGTGCCATCGTCATTGGTGTTTAACAAGCGACGAATTTTATGAGATGGTTAATCCGCATAGTTGTTATTATTGTATAATCTAAAGCGCGTTTCACATTCTCTACCGAAGTGAGCTAGCCTTGACTAGATATAGTATGTACGTTAAGTAACAAGATTGCTTTCTGTGCGGTTCACCATTTTCAGAGTGACTCTTCCAGTATGGCTTAAAAGCCAGTTTCGATAAAGTTCATAAACTTTATTAAATAATTTTTGGTGAGTACCACATTGTTCATCAGTAATTTATCTTTTAAACTATAGATATTATGTATTTAATGATCGCTTTAGTTTCCAGTTTCCCCTTTAACTATACAGGTAATTTTGTAGACATAATTTTCTAACGTCTCATCATCTCATCTTCTACATTATTACGTTAACTAAGCATATCATTGCCATCGTTGCCATCGAAGCACGGAAAATCCTCAACCAATTTTATTTTAAGCTCCTCCCATAACCATAACATAACTGCACTACAATTCAACGAATACCGGAAGGAGGACATAAACCCTTTTATAACAAATCGGTCCAATATTCCTAAATATCCAAAATCCTAAATAAACAAAGACATGCTGTCCAACATTATAGATACAATTGGATTTTTAACCTTCACACCAAACATCCTCCAGCCCACAACATGATACCTTGCAGGGAAAATCTACCCATTGTGAGCCCGAAAAACTCAGCTCGGACACCAAAAACGATCTTTAGTACCGCGGAATGTATTTTCTGTTAATTACCAGAACAATATATCCCAAACAAATCTTTAAGTACGACCGCTCAAACTACTTGGACACTATAAACAACAAGAATACTGCATGTTGTCATAAACAGAATGCAAAACACTCCTATGTGAACACGAAGAAGAAGAATATTTTTCCGAAGTTATTTTCCATCACATCGGTTGCATTTAATATTTTTTTGTTGCACACCACTTACCCAACCTGAGGTATAGCTCACTCAGATATCTACCTACGTGCGGACTACCAGTAAATCTTACGCACAACCCAAGGAACAACCTTTTTTTTTCTTCTTTTTGCCGTAGACAATCGCAACAGTTTTTAGGTACATTTTTTTCATTATACCCTTTTTTTCACTACACTTCCAAAGTTTTTTTATTTTTTTTTGTTTGCGCACAACAATACACTCGTACGAACAACACTAGGGTTAGCACACTGCGTTTTCTCCAAATTTGTATCTACAGATACCACTAGCAGACATTTAACAAACACTCGGGAATCATATCCCACTTCTGAAATTGTAAAACTCACTAAGCAAACCCTAGTACCGGAACTATCTGCGCGGACGCGAACTCGGGAAGACGCCCTTCCTGGTCAGATGCAAAAAGTGATCTGAACCCAATTTGCCTGCCACATCCACCGAGCTGCGTTTCGCAGCCTACTCTATGCTACCTAATAGAGCAGGAGGGATTTCCCTGCTCTCTCTCATAGGATGGATATCGTCGTTTCACAATACTTTTTCAGGTTTAATCGCGGATGACTGAGTAGATACATTAAAGGCTTGGCTTTCAGTAATGAGTTGATGACTTGAACTATTCTGCTCATGATCATGTCTATTTGAAGGTGCTTCCGAAGCAACTGCTTGCTGAACGACAGGTGAGTTCGGACGAGCATTGTTCAGATTCATGTTATTAAAGAACGTTTGTAAAGACTCTGTAACTGATCCATCTACTATATTACGAATGCTGCTTAGAGTCTGCGTTTGAAAGGTATGCAAAGAATTATCAATCATAGTTTGAACACGACTTTGGTCTAAATGCACAAATGCACTAGCCGGAGCATTGGAATTTCTATGCTGTTGAACTGGCCTTGGTGAGGGAGAATAATTAGCCGGACCCTGCATTGACCAATCCAGTACATTAAAGCGAGCTGTTTTTGATCGTGTCCTTGGACCTCCTCTTGGCTTAGAAATAGCGCCTCGAGAAGAACTGGGAGCGCATGGAATCGTTTAAATTTGAACTAGGTCCTGAAGCTAGGTCACTAAATTGACAGGAAGTATTACATGTCGGACAGGTTGATTTATTTTTAAACCATGAAGACATGCATTCATTGTGAAACCTATGGTTGCAATGAGTTATCGACATATTATTTGGGTCTAAAATGCTTGTATTACAAATAGCACATTGCTCTTCCTCAGCTACAGCTTGAGCAATATTTTCATTACTATGATTAACCGGCATATTCGATATCGAAAATCAAAAGTAAAATTTAAAAAGAATAAAACGTAACTAAACCGATATAATAGATCGCGAAAATAGAAAAAAAAGTTTTCGAGGTAAATTGAATGATGTGGTGTATCAATAATATAATATGTTGTTTGATTCTTTGGCCGATGCAATTGATAACGTTATGACAAGGGGTGACACAAATATTTTAGGTATGAACAGAGTTTAATTCATGAAATTGCTATTAAAACTAAAAAAAATTAAAAGAAACTAACAAAACAACAAAAGAAATGTTATAGGTAAACATCAGAAACCATCCCAATGAATAACTCCGTACAACATGAATTCCTCTAAATGTATTTAAATATGTGACCCAAAATCTGCACACTGCATGTGGTTAGCGTAATTAACTTAATCCTAGCCGCTATTACTCCACTGCATACAAATGTATGGTTATAAACTAACAAAAGAAAGATAGAAATATTAAATGCAAAAAAAACAACTTGTGTTGTTCGATGCTATATTTTCTAGCTGGACGAGCTACCAGAAACTGATATCCAGTACACTTGTAATTCCTAAGACTAGACAAAATTGCATGTAGAATTTAGAAAAGGTAACACGAAATGATAAGAATTGAATAAATTAATTAAACTGGAGAACCTTCACAACCTAAGCTGCGGCTCCACCGATTTGGGCGCCAAATTAATGTAATGACCCTAAGGGAGACGGAGAGGTAGATGCGGTGTGCACGCCTAGCTATGCTCTGATGCCAGCTCGTCGTTTGGGGTGGGTTCTTGCATCCATTCACCGATCTCACATCACATCAATTAATTATTGCGTGCACTATTAATATTTAAGCGAAACGAAATGAAGATGAAATTATTTTAACCCGAGTGCCTGTAAATAACAAAGAAACGTATATGAATCAACCTCTGTTCTGAGAACTCAGATGAAATTGTCCTCGCGCCTAGCCCTCCCAACCATGTGCTAAAATATTGGTAGCACCCTTCTGTATCACCCCTCTTATCAAATCCGAATCAAACTACACCAGCCATATCAAACAATAGGTTTAGCACATATTTAGCTTTAACATTGTTTATTAGAACTCAAATTTGTTGCGGTAAATTTCATATTCAAATTTTCATTATGTCTAAGTTTATATTAGTGTTAGATATATAAGTGAAGAAGATATATATATAAGCAATGCTGTTTAGTTTAAAGTAGGATATAAGAATATATGACGTAGGTAATTGTATAATGGATCTAAGGTGGAATTAAGTATGTTATGCTAATGTATTCATAATTATATAAAGGAATTCCAAATTGTATATATGTTTAAAAGAAAAAGAAGGAAAAAAAAAATCTTACGCTCGGCAGGCCTGTCGATGATGTTTTCCGCAGAAAGATAATGATGAACGGTATAATTTGTCACCTTAGGTACACCAGATATTATATAAAAATTACTTAACTTATCCCTTTTTTTTCTTTAGCTTTAGCAATTCAATTTTCTTTCAAAAAACTCATGATATATGTAGGGATATATTATACTAATATATTTTAACACAGTTATTTAACAGTTTAGTTGTACTTAGCCGTACAATAGCCGAATATATAATTTAAATTAGTAACAGGTAATATGAAATGTACTTCACGATTTCAAATCAAATCAAATCAAAGGCAATTTATATTATTTAATACACTACACATTCTACTGGGACAAAAAAAAACACAAAGCGATGCAGAATACCCGGCGACGACACTGGAACTGAAGGCTGCTGCTATGCTGAGGAAGCGTATCAGCGTGGAATTTAATAGCGGGATAACGCTTGATTCTTTCAGGTGGAGACTTTTGGCTTTCTGCACTCTTGCTGAATAAAGTGAGCGTACCGGTAAATCGAATGATTACGATTTTAACTCGTTGACACCAACGTACGTTTTTTTTTATTTTATATTTTTTTTGCTTTATGACAATGGGTGTCAGCAAAAGAGATTTACGGGAAAATAAATAACACAACGAAGCTCTATGCGAATATGATAATCACTGAATTTAAGCGATTGATTAGCTCACTGCACACTTTTGGTGATTGATTTTATCCTTTTTTTTTTTGGATTGATTTGCTCTCGATCTTTATTATTTCGATTGAGGAAATCTTGAAATTGTCTTTTTTCTTGGGTGGGTTTTAATGGACTGTTTTAGTTGATTTAGTTTTAATAAATTTATTTTATAAGTTACTAGTTCTAGTTTTAAGGTACTTTAGATTTAACTTTCACTTTCAATTAAGATCTCCTTTTTTTTTTTTGTTAAGTGTTAAGTTTCACTAGATAGTAAGTATTTATGTTTCTCCTTAGTCTTTTGTGTTCTCAATCGAAGATGTTAATTGGTCCAATGCCCCACAGAAAAAGAAAGATTTTGCGGCCCTCAAGAAAAAAAAATGCCTTCCAGGCAAAAGCAAAAGAAAAATCGGGCATCTCTTTCCGGGTACACTGAACTGTGTTCGTGTACTAAAATTTGGTTGCTCTTACTTCTGTTCCATATCACACAAGCTCAACTTTCATGACGTAACCATCACAGTGGAGAAGTTGCATACTTGAGAATAACGTTTCTCACGTAGCTAAGTATAAAGTTTTTAGAGCAACCGCAATTGCAATTCTGTTTTACGGAGCACAGGCATAGGGATATCGTTCTTTTGAAGCCGTGGAAAGGTTTCTTCGTTATTTTATTAAAGGTACCTTCAGACTGCCAAGTGCATCACCGAACTATATGGTATATCTTGAAACGGGAATAGCACCCCTTTTTTTAGACACCCTTAAAATGCATTTTAACTATGTGGTAAAAGTTATGGCGATGAGCGAAGAAAGGATTCCACGATTGGTACTAACGCAAATTTTAAATTCGGGTGGAACTTGTGTAAATGAGTGGAGCAAGCTGGCAGTTGAATCCTTAGAAATATTTTCAATATCAGCCGACGAAAACCCCGATTCACTTAAAACAAAATTTGATGACCTGCTGAAGAAAGCTGGTAATATGATGTATGATAGGTACATTAAAGAAGCTGAATCGTCTATACACAGGGCTTACTACAGTAAAGTAAACTACTACTTAAAGCAAAAAACCTACTTCTTAGCTGACAACAATTCTGAAAAAATCAGCATAATATTCAAAGTAAGAGGTGTACTCCTTAGTCTGAATTACATTCCCCATCGACCAGAGCTACCATTATTGTGTGACTTGTGCAATCGTAGAGAACGGGAGGATGTGTTCCATTTCCTGGGAGTTTGCCCCATACTCAAGGAATTCCGTAAACGCTTCTTTGGTGTAGCCACGCTAAATTTAGAGGAGACAATCAACATTTTGAACGGTGAACGAAGTTGGGACATTCTTTACCAATATTGCCTAAGCGCTATTCGTTATAGAACATGCATAGTTCAGGAAACTTTTTAAAAATCTTGCTCAGAAAATTGTAAAAACTTTAAAAATTGCAGAAAGTAACAATAAATGTAAATATATATTTTCTTATCATGTGTATATTATAAGTGTCAGTCTGGTAGACGGCCTTCGGCCAAACCATTTAAAGACTTAAGTTAAACTTAAAATTAGAAAAATGTAAATTATTGTATTATTTTTGGAGTCAATAAAATAAAAAATAAAAAAAATTTATATTGCAATCGGAGCTCATCCAATGGTACAGTACTTACGTGATTCCCAAAATGTAGTGGATTCTGAATATCAAAGGAATAACTTTCCTTCTCCTATTCTCTGCTCAGTGCCATGCAGGGTTCATTTAACTGACAGAAAAGTTTCCAGAGTTTCGAAAGGGGTAGAGTTGTGTCAATTTTTCTGAAGGAAAGCTTGAAAGCACCTTTTATCCATAGTTTGCGAACCTTTTAGCCATGAATTCCTCGGCGTGGATGGTCCATATTCGATGAGCGCTTTATTTATGAGGTTTGTATAGCTCTATAGATTTCAGCCGTCTCTACGAAGGTAGTTTTTTACCAACAACAGAATATTCGAAACCTCCGGTCTTTTCTGTTTCGAGTCTAAGCCGTTACAACTCTGCAAGTTCCACAATTTGTCTAGAACAATGTGTTAGACTAGATCATTTTCGTCAAGTTCGTTCGAGCTCTATTAATCGGGTGCTGCTCGCACCACTGATCATTATGAAATTGACCTCATCTAGACAGTTGAAGATGCTGTAACAGCTGGGGATATGTAGGTGTTAACCGGTTTTCAAGATCTCCTGAGATCCCTGAAGTGGTTCGAGTGAAGCTAAGTCTACTAGTAAAGCTGTTAAGAGTCTGTAATATCCATAAGGTTAAAGGTTCCCTATATATAGCTATTACAACACTTATAGTAGGCTTCCTGTTTGGGCCCACAACCTCTCTGATGAGGTTTCAGAAGCTCTGTATGACAGTCTCCGAAGAGGGTCTATCCAGCACAGGTTTTAGCAGCTCTGCATACGGGTACGATAGCTAACTTAGATGTACTGCACTCGTGGTCATGTGATTATAGTCCTTTATACGAATCCGTAGTGCACGACAAGGTTTTTAAAATTCTTTAAACAAGTTGCAAACACCTTTTTCTGTATAATCCTGGTTGAAGCAGTAATTATCGCAGTCCCTTCGAGTTAATCGTCTGCGACATAAAAGACAATATGTAGAAGGAAAGACTCAGTAAGGGCCCCTTCAAATTTCAAAGGTAATCTCTCTAATAAATACAACTTTCCACCTCCTATATACACCTCTGCTCAGCTGCCGAACACTTCCTCATTTGTAATTGATATAACAGTTGCGAAACTTGTCCTTCCTTTTATCCGTGATCTGATGAACCATCCAAGGATATACATTTTTTATTCTTCTTTTTTTTTTTGTATCAAAGAAAATAACCTGCAACAGCAAGTCCCCGTGCTGGTGCCAATGGTAACTTGAACACATTGATAGTGTCTGAAAGTCTTAAACTTTTACAATAATGTCCAAATGATGAAATAAAATATTTAGCAGCACACCACTTAAAACTAAAGTTACACTAGCCGGGGAGTATTCAACGAGATTTAATTTCATTTCATTACTCCATATCTAACCCCTTGTCGGCGTTATCCTTGTCTGTATCCCTATCGCTCTCTTTCTCTCTTTCCTTAGCTGTCGATAATCCGACTTTATTTATATTATTTTCATCGGGAGACCGATATAAACAGCTCGACAACAACAACAATGACGAGGACGACGACTAAGAGTAAAACTGCAAGGAAAAATGTTCGCCAAAGAAAGTCCTTATCCCCTATAAAGAAACAAGTATAAAAAGTGTTGCAGCCAACTTCAACGATCCATGTGTTTCGACGGAAAATTTTAATTAACGCATCCTTTGGCTGAGGATGATGCATTTTCGTCCTTTGCACGGATAACTTTTTTTATACGTATGAGAGTTTAAATATTTCAAGTTGAATTGTTTTGGAATTTCCAAAGAGTACAGGGAAGCACTTCAGGACTGCTTCAAGTCCTGGGAAAATTGCAACGACGCCGTTTAGATAATTAAAAGACTATGTGAGTTTACATCAGTTTTTGAAGAACTTACAAACTCTTATCAGGAATAGGACGAAGCATTTGAGCAGCTTTAGCAAGTGTAAGCGCAGTCAGTTAATGTGCAGGTAGGAGGGGGTGCTGTTAGTGGGGTGGATTTATTTTAATCACACGGCAAAAGTGGGAATTGAAATTGAGATTTCAACTTGAAAGTTATTTTAGGAGAAGCAGATAAGTTACATTCTCTCTCTCCCTCAATGAGATTGTTCTCTAATAGGATGATCTACTTGTCATGAAGAGCTCTGAGATGGCGCAATTAGTGTGCACCTGAGCCAGAATTTTTTTCTAATGAGTTGGGAACTTTTATGCTGCAAAAAAAAAGCATGAAGCAGGACAAAACTTCCCAGTACCACCTTTTACTGTACAAAATCAGGGGCAACGTATGCGACGGTTTTCCCCACTCCTTGATAATTTCTTTTCAAAATTTGCTACATTGACTCAAAAATACAAAGAAACTTAAGCAGATTATGCTGCCGTCGTAATAAGTCCATGATTCAATTAAATGCGTTTGCAATCCACCATTTTAACAGACATTATAAAGCTTTGTTCGAAAAGTATACTGCTGTTCAACTAACTAGATGTAGGTAAGCTGAGTACCATGTAATATTAAGAATCTAAACCTTACCAAAGTTTTAGGTTCTTAGAAAGTATCGAGAATGGAGACTTCGAGATACGACAGTTTTTTCGAAGTACCGCCATTAGCAGTTCCAGTGGAAACGAAAAAAGAACGCTGGTAGTTTGAAAACAAATATTGATACGGCGAGTATGCATTTTTAAAAAATGCTCGAAATTGTTGAACCTGTTTTTGGGAGAACTATAGAAAATTCTTTAATAATAACTAAAAAAAGTCATCTTACCATAATGTAGATGAAATGTTATGAAATGTTTCTGAAGCAAATCGGAAACATTTTATAAACATTTAGTAAACGTTTATTAACCAAATGTTTAACTGGTAAGGACACACCTTTAGAAGCAGACAAAAAAACAGACTGACAGACGAAAGATTTTGTGGAGCCGACTGTTTTTTAGTCCCTCCATAATAATACGAGTATTTACAGAGTTTATACCTTCACGCTGGAAAAATGAGGTTCCTAAGAAGCGAGTACTCGAGGAAGAAGAGCGTTAGTACTGCGGGGTAGGTAGGTAAGCAAATATCTTGATCAACTTAAGTCAAAAAGCTGTCTGCAGACTTGGTACGCAGTAGAGTCACGCGCCTTGTTGAAAATATGATAAAGCAAAACCACTTCTTCAGATGGCAACGACGCCCCACAACTTCCATTAACAGACAAAACGAAATCTTCTACAAATATAAAAGAGACTTACGCCCGTGTGTGCAGTTATAACTCGGGAACGGATCGTTTGATTTTCACGATTTTGAGCTTGATGGATTCGTATTGACCTAATGAAGGACAAAGAATGCTCCTTTTATCACGAAAACGAAACGTTACGTTTATTTCCTTATGGGGAAAGGCTTTTTGAAGTAATAGACTGAAAATAAAAATGGGGAGTGTAGTAGTAGTAGTAGTAGTAGTGACTTTATTAGTAATTCATTAAAATTTGCTAAATTTTACAATAATTAGTCGTTTATGGTTTGGCGTAAGGCCGTCTACCAGAATGGCAATTAATCTATTTTAAATTATAAATATAGTAACCTAGTAATAATAACTTTAAATAAAAAGTACTGCTCAAAAATCGGCTTCCAATATACGGTTTCTGTAGCGGCTAGCAGCTGAGGCGTAGTTGAATAAAGTTTCCCACCCAAGACTGCCGTTTAATAAATTAATAACTTCGTCAAAACTCAGCAAAGATCGTCCGAAGTATCTCACGCGGAATTCGCTTAAAATGGGGCATCTTCCAATGAAGTGGTATACATCCTCTCTCTCTTTAAGGTTACACAGGTCACATAATAATGGAAGATCGGTTCGATGCGGAATATAGTATAGATTTACTAATTCACCTCTTAGTTTGAATACTGTGCTTATCAGTTGAAGAGAATAGCGGTTAAGAAGGTAAGTAGATGCGGTTCCCTTGAGGTTGTGGTTCAATCTAGGATACACCAGCCTATGTTGCGATGCATGTGCTTCATTGAGATATTTATCGTACAAAGAGTTACCCGCCATTTTCAATATATTGGTAAACATTTGCTTTAACATCGAGGGATCCGAGTCAGCTGCAATACTTAAACGCAATCCGTAATTTTCTGCCAAATCCTCCCACTTTTGCACCAAGTGACCTCTTGTTGAAATCACATGCTTCAGGACAATCCAGGGCAACCTTTCCCTTTCCATCGCCCCTACCCTAGCAATGTAATCTGCATGCATTTTAAGGGTATCCAAAAAGAGTGGGGGCATTCCAGTTTCTAAGTGCAGCATATAATTTGGAGTACAAGAGGGTAGTTTAAAGATACGCTTCAGAAAGTACCTAAGAAACTTCTCAATTTCCTCGTAATAGCGGTAACCCCAAATCTGGGCCCCGTACAGCAGTATTGATGCCGCGGTTGCACGAAAAAGCTTTATTTTCGAGGAGTGATCGATATACTTGCTGTCAATGCAAGGACCCCAAACTGATGAAATAGCTCTTTTAGCTGCTGCTAGATTAGATTCAAAGTGTTTTTTCATATTCAGGTTAGATGTTATTATCACACCTAAATATTTATATTCTTTTACTATTTCCACCCGTTCACCTTGATAGAACCATTTTTCGTTACGGGAGAACCTCCCTCCACCATCTCTAAAAATCATCATCTTAGATTTCGTTAGATTTACCGTCAAGTTCCATTGCTTGCAGTATCTTTCCAAACGGTTGATGACAAGCTGCATCCCTTCTACTGTGTCCGCCAAAAACACAATATCGTCCGCGAACTTCAGCGCTGGAATCCGTACACCTCCAAATTCTATCCCTCTCCCCACCTCCTCTGCTATATCATTTATAAATAGGATGAAGAGCAACGTACTTAGTATGCAGCCTTGCTTAACTCCCATTTGCGTTTCAAATTCTTCCGATACATAATCTCCATTCCAAACGTACGCAACATTGTTCTCGTACATCGCTTCAAGAACTTTAATAATTTTGCTTGACAAACCAATTTGATACAACTTATAGAAAAGTGCTTTGCGCGCTATGGAGTCAAAAGCTGCACGGAAGTCAACAAAGAAGGCGTATAGCTTTTTGCGGTTGTGTTTAAAAGTTTCCGCAATGTTCGTAATAGTAAAAATGTGGTCCAGCGTTGAATAATGCTTCCTGAACCCAGCCTGGTACTCGTTTAAGATCTTGTTGGAAGCTATCCATTGTATAAGCCTATTATATATCATAGCACTAAATAGTTTCACCGAAGTATTCAAAAAAGAAATGCCTCTGTAGTTTGCCGGGTTATCTAGCTCTCCTTTTTTATGCAATGGAAAGATTATCGCTCTTTTGAAACTCCCTGGAATACTTGCTGTTACGAAAATCCTGTTAAATTCCTTAGTTAGCGCAATGAGAAATTCAGAAGAGCAATTCTTGTAGAACTCGAAAGGAATCCGGTCGTCGCCTGGGGCTTTACTCACTTTAGACGAATCAATTGCGCTTTTCACTTCGAAAAGAGTAAACGGCGCATCTAAAAGTTCATCTGCAAATGATGGGGCTGCGTATTGCGGTAATGGGGAAAACCGCGGGGTGTTGAGTAGATTTTCGAAATACTGTCTGAGCTCAGAAGCTTGCAAAGAAGACGAGATCAAATTCGGTCTGCCAGTAGCAATTTTAGCCGCTTTCCAAAATTCTGCAGAGGATCTTGCAGAGTTGAGAACTGCTATGGTCTTCAGTTTAAATTGTTTTCTCTTTTCCATGCAAAGACGTTTAAAGTTTTTATTGGCTTCGGCATAGAGTTCTTTCGACGAGCTAGTGTTACTAGACCTTAGGCGCCTTAGCAATGCAAAGGATCTATTTCTCGCCTTGAGACAATCGCTGTCGAACCACTTCTGCTTACTGACTACAGGTTTTGCATTTACAGTAAACGGTGCAGCCCTTTTTATTATAGCGGTAAGATCGTCGATCTGTATCGCTGCATTTTGTTCACTTAGACTCGCAAGCTCAGAAGTCAGCTTATTTTGATAAGAGACAAGAAATTTGTTGTTCCAAACCAACTTCGGCAGAAGAGCCAGCTGCTTTGCGAATGGCGCATCACCAGTATTCGAAACTGCACACGATATTTCTAATGGCATATGGTCGGAAAACGTTTGAGCTGCTATCGAAAAAGCGTTGACTATTGATTTCCATTTTCCTGATAATAGGCAGTAGTCTATAACGGAGCATGAAGTTCCACGAATAAAGGTAAGTTCACCATCCATGTCTCCTTTACAGCTTCCATTGAGTATCGTGCAGTCATACGCGTCAGCAGTTTCCAATAGCTTCACGCCCTTTCCATCACATAGGTCGTCCTTTGATTTCCTCGTTGCATGTATAAATGATGACACATGACCACTTGAAAAATTGTTTTGCGATAACCCTAACCTTGCGTTAAAGTCTCCAGCAAGCAGAAGATCCGGCGAATTTAAAGACTGAAGAACATCGGAGAGCCTGTCGTAGTCGCGCAACCAATGACTGCAGTTTAGATAAATTGGAACGATGCAAAGGGATTCTCCATTGATGATTACATCAAGTACGTAGATTCCTTCCACCAATCTAAACTTTATTTCAACCATCTTAAGAGATTTCCGATAGCCTAGCAGTTCGCCGCCGCTACCTCTTCCGAACAAACTGGACTTAATTGCTGGGATCCATTTCACTTCATAATCTCTAAAAATGCTACTGAATCTAATTTCTTCCCCGGCTAAAACATGAGTTTCATAAAGCATAAAGACGTCAAAGCTTTTAATATAGTTGAAAAAATTGGAAAAAAATAATTTGTTCTTTAAGCCTGCAACATTATAACTTAATATGTTAAATAACACTATTTCCTGATTTACTTCATTTTTACTATAAACTTCATTTTGATTGTTACATAATTTTGTTTTGTTTAAGTTGTTTTGGCAGACGGCATTATTATTAAAAAATGGGGAGTGTCACTTTCGATACAACGAAAATTATTTCAAGCAGATTTAACCTCATAAACTGTCAGCACGAATGATCTCCCTGTCAAGCTATGCCAGTCAATGGGAGATGAATTGATGAAAAACATAGGTGACTCACTTGCGATAATTGGTCAAAGGAAAGTACGCCTGATGAAAGGAACCTCTATATCACTTGCCAATTCCACCACAGATACTGCGGGAAACCTAATTTATCAATTTGAAGAGTTGGGCTATACTTACATATGCAGCCTTATCATCTTATTTTGTTTTCCAGTGATTTATGGTCCCTTTGAAGGCTGAGTTCCCCCTTAAGCCACCCACCTGAGTTATTAACATTTCCAAAATAATTGGAGTAATCCGTTGCGTTGTAGGTCTCGAGCGAACAAAAACTTGTGCAAAACCCTCACCAAATTTGATGAAAAACTTTCTGAAACTGATTGCAATTCGATTCGAAATAATTATCTCATGGATCACAGTCCCACACTAGGACTCAAGTTACTGAGCGATATTTATACAGATGATGCAACTTGCCCCATGGCCATGTGCTCCACTATCATAGCTCGGCGCACTCAGAACTCAGCCCTAACGTCAAATTTCAATTTCACTCAGATAATAACATTTTAAACACATACTCTCATAGCGTATAATATGCAAACAGGTCTTCAATTCAATCCAAAGGCTTAAAGGGGGAAAAAAAGAAAGAGAACACGGATCCGCTCAGCCTCTGGCGTACTGCGATAAATGAATTCTCCATATAGCTGCAGCAGTTGCAACATAACAGCACTGAAGGAGGACAAACAACTAACGAGTAACGAGTTCCATCATCGGAAATCGAAATGTACCTACCACACACACAAACACACTACTTGCTGCGCCGCGACTCCCTCTGGCAACAAAACGCTCGTCGTACCTACACCATACGAATACGAACTCTGAAGCTATGCCATTCCGAAATGACTTTCTCAAAATATTTACATTTAATCATCAGAAATAACTTCCATATTCATTTGTATAAATATGGGCGGGTGCTGAGGGGCGTGGTGCACTGAAATGCCGAATGCACTTATTGCCTATGGGAAATACCTCATATGTGCTTGTGCACTTTGTTTAAGCACTGTTGTTGCAGCCAGAACGCCAGGCGTTGGTTGTGGACGGAGGGGGGTTAAATGATTGAATATGTGAATACTTAAATCCTGGCAATAGCATTCCAAATGGGAGAATGGTTCCATCAGATGGCACTACCAATAAAAGGGTACGAGCTGTCATCACCATCGTTGTCATCGACGTCGTCATTGCCAACGTGGGAGCTTTTAGTGGTGTCTCATAAGGAATTAATTTTTATGGTGATTTCGTTTAGAGCAGAAAAATTCGAAAGATTTTCAACGAAACGTTGGATAAATCAATGAGCATGACAGTTTTATTGGACTGTTTAAAACTCAATTTGAAAAACAAGGAAAATATGTCCGAGGGGTGCAAATTTTGGCCAGACACTAGTTTAAGACTCCCATACACGATGCAACTATTTAATGCGGCGTTTAACACTTTACTTGGGTCTTCTGTTGCTACTGAGTTATCGTTTTTCTTTTTCTACCTTTAAAAGAGCTACAAATGCTAGTTTCGGAGCAACCCCAAAATGATATGATTTGGCTCAACTCAATAAGTTGGACTGTTTATGAGGATATTTAGGTTCATTGTTGGAAATTTTATAAGACCACTACAATAAGAAACGGCCAGAGACTAATTTACTTTGTGACATGTTGAAACATCGCTGTGCCAAGCACGCGTTACAAAGCAAATCGAAATTGCAACAGGATAAAAATTCCGTGCTCACATGCCGATCAGTGGCAGACGTGCATCCAGTATTTTAGACGTCTGCTTATTTTGAGGTTCCGACATCAACACCGTGAGCGAAATAGTTCCAAAACGGCTTAATATTGTACTTAACTCAGTACTATTCGACTTTCCGTAGTACGCAAGTATCACTTCAAAAGTTTCAGTACTAATTATACTGCTTACAATTTTTTTTTAAATAAATCGGATGTAAGAGCTTATTTTACTTAGATTTAATAAAATTACATTTTATTGGCTTTACTAAAGTACCTATACTTGTTTTTTATGTTTGGGTTTTGGTCTCGTACTTTCCATTAATTAAGTACTAGTTTTTTAAATTTTCGGCGCAATTGAGAAAAGCCGACTTTCATTGGTACCTGTGCGAACACAAGACGGTCACAAGATTCCATCTGTCAAACCCTTAAGCCGATAGGTAAGAATGGGCTTAAAAGATGTGTCGGAATAGCAGTGGTTTGAGTGCTGGACTACAGAGCGAAGGGTATTTTGTTACTTCCCCGGGCGAATACAAACTACGTCTTCTTGAGTTTTTTCTACGATAACCCGCCAAACTAATTTTTGGAGTGCTGCCAAATACGGATATTTCATCAAAAAATTTGTACGAAAGTGTCTTTTTGCAGAATTTCAAGCTTCACCGTTTAATGTTTTCCAATCTATAATCGCTTTAGGTCTGTCCTAGCGGTTCTATTCGCATCCACCTCTGGTGTTCCGAAAGGAAGTCATATAATTTCCATTCTTTCATTCTAACTCGAAACAATCTTGAAAACGGTCACAGCTGAAGATGGCCAATTTTTCAGACCAGGTGAGTCTCGAGTTCGAAATTTGGTACGACAACAATATTTTCTCCTACTTAGTAATGGAGAAAGTTAAAAATGAGGCATTTACAGGTAGGAAATTATGTAGTTCCGAATTTCGCCACCGTCTACAATTTCTTCTGGGGCTTAGTTTCGTTATTTTTTTAATAAACATAGAACGAAGATGAGGATGGAGTTAAGTGACAATTGCATAGTTTCGAGATATTTGAGCTCAAAGTTTTTGAATTGTAACTTTGACTGTACCTGAGTACCTGAGTACATGAGTGACAAAATACAGGAAAGATATATGATTTTTTAAGAGTAACGTTTTTATTTAGTCAAAGTTATATGTAAATACATTTTTTGGTCATTAAAAAAAGGAGGTACCTCCTTTTTACGAAAAATATTTTCATTAAAAAATGCCATACCTACCATACCTACCTCCTTTAAGCAAAAAATAAAAACACTAGGGTAGGGCGGGGCTAGTTGGACCACTTTTTTTTTGACGCTTCATAACTTCCAATCTGTTCATAATTAAGCTATGAAACTAAAGTAAATAGAAACATTGAAACTTCGACTTTGTAATGTTATTAACAAAAAAACAATTTATCTTACAGTTAAATAATTATTTTGACTCAAATACACCAAGTCCAAGTGGTCCAACTTACCTCACCAGCGGGGCAAGTTGGACCAGTGAGTGGGGTAAGTTGGTCCGAAACCTAAAAAACTGAAAAGTAATTTTTACAAAATACGAAAACGCTATAATTTCTTTCTAAAATGTATTTAAAATGAAAACTTAATGAAAAAACACAACATAAACTTCAAAAAACGAAAATAAAAAACCGCTTTACGACGTTCTATAAAATAAATTTAGATAAGAATAAAAATATTATTTTATAGATTATGAATCGTATAATCGTTACTGCAATTTATGCAAATAAAGATGCTTCCTTGACATATTTTGGAACATTTTGAATGGGCCCACTTTCGGCAAGTGTGACACTGCACCCACTCCTCCCCAGGTAAACTTTTTGAATATGCTTCCATACACATAAGACAAAACCAATCAAGATGTTTTTCTTCCTCACCACTGGCGGTCCAACTTACCCCGCACTGACTTTGTTGAACATTTTGTTTCACAAAGAAACAACTACACCAAACACTTCAATTCCACACTCGAAAAAATAAAATACAATAACGGGACACATGAAAAATGTTTACCTTATTCTGATATTTGCACCGCTTCACAAAAAAAGAAAGAAAAGAAATAATTTTTTTTTTTTAGTTTTTACACTTAAAAATACAAATTTTAAACGACGCGTCCCTTTGAAAGTAAAAATGCAATTTCAACTTTGTGGCCGTAAGTCACACACTTCGATTGTGTGTCATCGTTGTCATGTAGGACTTTTAGTTTCTGAGTTATTCGAGTGGGCCTACTTGCCCCGTGGCCCAACTAGCCCCGCCCTAACCTACTTGTATTGCTTTTTCAGTAGATATTAAAAGGAGTTAAGTGACTTTAACACATTTTTTTCCATAAAGTTTTTCAAAATTGTATGGCGTTTACCACCTTCATACCACATTCGTATAGAGCGAAATAGAATACCTACTAGAGCGCTTAGAGAGACGTGAATTGCATGAAAATTTAAGTTGCCATATAACCTCTTAATTGCTGGAAAAAAGTTTAATTTCCTAAAAATGTCGTTTAACCCCTTGTTTACCTAAGGGCTTCTTTGTGTAGGTACTTACAACAATACCTGAAAAGTACCAAGAATGTGAAACTTATTACACGAGTAGAATTATTTTTGAACTTAGAAACCCAGTTTTTTTTTTTTTTTTTTCATTTTCGTTTACCGCCAAAGTTAAGTCTTCTTTTTACTTTAAATTTCTTTACACCAGTTTTTGAAGACCAAACATTAAGTTTTAAGTTTAGAAAATTATCGGTTGTTTTAATTTATTTTCATTTTTAAGTCCAATCCAATAAGATATCGTAGAATTAAAAATATTTTTTTTGATTGACAGAAATTCAGAAATTACATTTGAACAAAAAACCAGTCACCAAATTTTGTTGTCATTTCCTTTTTTTACTCTCCTATGTGGCAATAAATTCTTGCGTGCCCAGGGATCCCGAAATGGTCCCGACGGCCTTGCCAAGACAGCCTCATACGAATCAACTTATAAAAGTATTGAGGGAGACAAATGATACTGTAGACTCTGCCGCTAGCGTTTCTCTTTGTAAAACAAATAAATAAATAGTTGGCGCAACAGGTCAGTGGGGACCCTAGGCCTAGCTTCTCACAACCATTCGTTTTCTGTGAGTTTTTCATTTTTGGAACGAATGGACGGGATCTACAATTTTATGCCGATTCCAAACGGCTGATTGAGAAGCTCTTTCAAGACAGTTATACTCTCGGATGTTTGTCAGACGTTCGCGAGAGGTAGCGCAGTGGAAGAAAAACAAAGTGGGAACTTGCGTTTTTTGCGGGATTTGAACATGGGAACCCTCGCTTAGAAGTCCAACACACTAAGCACTAAATTACTGCACCTTTGTAGAGCAGTTTATTTCCAGGTTAAACTTCGCCATGACCTTTTTTTGAATTGGCTCATTTATTGTGCCTTGTAAATATATAAGAACCTCATGACCTGGTTAACTTAACCCTCGCAGTTTAATCTGTTCTATTATCATATGGCTGTGGAATGTTACTTAAAGCCTTTAGCAAATTGGTACCTTCAGCTAATAAGTACCTTCACCCTGCTGACCTCCAACACAGTCATTAGCTTCAAGGCCTTAAGCTACAAGTCTTAGACTTTAGTCGTAATCTTACCTTAGTCTGGTCCTACTCTTTTCTCTTCGTGCTAAGTGCAAGCCCAAGTCTTATTTGTTAAATCTTGTACAAATGTTTTGTCTTCGTCTTCAGTCTTATTTCCCTAACCCTTTTCATTACGGAAATATTTAATTAATCAAAAGGAAAGAACAATAATTGATGTGCAGTGACTGAACACCGCCTGACTGATGCCAATCAGCGTCTAAACTAATCCACGGTAAATTGTCAAACGAAACGTTGAACTCTGACTTTTCATGCTGCCTAACAACTACTCCGTCTAATCAAAATTCGTAAGCCGATCAGCGGCATACACCATAGCCGCCCGTCTAATTGCCATTCACATCGCAATTACTGAGACCCCCTGGCACACCATCCGAGGCGACTCTCCATCATTTGGCATCAGCTTATTTGGTATTCAGCCAGTTATTTCAGCTAATTGATTTCCTTGGTTATGACAGATAAAATGACAGAGGTGGTGGCATCTCTATCGCAGCAAGGACATCAGCGACAGAGAACAGCTTAGAAAGCCATTATAGCTTGTGGTATAATGACGCACGTAAGGGAAAAGTGTGCGCCGCTTCTTCGCAACCAATTGGCACTTCATAGTTCCGTTCAATTGGGATTTCAGCATCCCCATTAACGGCGTCATCATCATCAATGCCCACTGGATCTTTTTGGCTCATCGATTGTGCAGTTCTCTCGCCATTGTCGAACAGGCAGCTTCTGGCTCTCTTATCATTTTAACGAGTTCATTAATTTACCTTGAAGTCACGTGCCCAATTGAATTCGTGATACAAATTAATGAGGTTAACATTCCACCCATAACGTAGGTAGATATAGGTAGTATAGAATCAGTGTGCTGCTGCACAGCCAAGGATCTCAGCAGAAGTTACCCAAGGCGAGGGCACTACATTTTTGTGCAAATGAATGCGTTGGATTTAGCTGGGCTTTATTTTTTCCTCTCCTCAACTTTTCGATATCCCTTTAGTTGGGTGGGGAAATCCTACAAAGGGTTGGAGAGGATTCAAAGGACAAGAAAAACCACAGACAAACCTAATTAGGGAATATAACTCTCATTAGGATCATTAATCAGGCGAGGGTGTCCTTGTTCGTGGAGGAAAGTTGGTGCATCAGTGGGCACATCTGCCTGACAGGCATACGGTTTTTCTTCACAGGCAACAGAAGAAGAAGAGGAGAAGACTGAGCTTATAAGTCCAAGTGAGTTATAGTTTAAGTTAGAGGGAAAGTGTGGCCCTGTACAAACATCAGCTTGTTGCACATTGGTATGTTGCATATAATTAGAGAGCTTTCAAGATCTTGACACACTTTCGTAATGAAGACTGGGGCGGGATTTTTCAATTAGCTGGCAACAACAGGAAATCACATGACGGGTTTATATAGATCAGATGATGGTAGAAGAATGAACCGAAGCCTATGGTATGACTGCCAAGGTTTTCACAAGTATAGAGGCCAATTTGCAGATTACAACCCGCGTGCAAATTCTTGACACTACAAACCATACACCATATCGGTACAATCTGTTGAGAAAATCGCAACAAGCCTAGCTGAAACCGTGTCTTCTCTATCTACTACCTACTAACAAGCGAAACTTCTCATGAAGACATTTATTTGGCTCCGATGAAGCAACTTTCAGATATCTATATCCGACACTTAGTTTTGGATACTGCGGCAGCGATGTTAGAGCCTCGAGCCATGCGAAGGTTAGGGAGGTAGATCCTAAAGAAGTGAGTCTGAAAGTCAGACTCTCAGCTCTAAGACGGAAACGAAGGTTCTGGTAGATTTTATTTAAATAAAAAAAACTTGTTACCGAAGCACAAGTTTTAGTTGATCTAACAGCTTTAAAAGGTAGCCCAAGACATGTCAATGGAGCATCAGTTCCACCACCCAAAATAGGAAAGCTGTACAAAACTTGCGAAGAGCTTAATCAATGGTCTTGATGGTATTTTCGCGGAGTTCTCTCAACCACGGGGTGATGTTTTTGTAGGGAGCTCCGTTTTGATAAAGCCATGTATGGATGGAAGCTAGAAAAAGCCACCAAATGTAAAACAACAAAAACGCCGATCGTATGTCTTGCAGGAACTATTTATGAATACGTACGCCTTCTCATACCAGCATGAGCACTGGAAGCCACAGCCACGTTCCTCGTTCTCTAGGCCTGGCAGAGGTGTCTACACAACAATGCATACGTGCTTAGCTATTTCCACTCAATGGATAATAAGCCTACTACAATACGCCCTCGGTTAAAGCAACACCTTAAATTTTACCATTAGTGACTCAGTAATAGCAACTTGCAGAAGGCTGAGATTTTAACCAAATTGAGTAACGGTGCATCAGTAAAATCGCTTTGTGAAAAAAGAAAAACAAATTGTTTGAGAAATTCGTATGTAATTCTGAGTCCGGACCGGGAAAGCGCGTAACTTTAAAGGCCTCCAAGTATCCAAGGATTCAAAAAGCCTTGTTTTCATCTTCAATTCTACATAATTCAAGACACATTTTTTTTTTTTGTGACTCGGTTAGAGCAAAAACCTCAATTAACGCAACTGCTCGAATTTTTATCGATTCCTTTTACCGAGGGCGTACTGTATACTCGTAAATCTGCTCCTGCGTATGACATAAAAATAATTGTGATGCGGGCAGTTTAGTAAACTGTGAACGCCTTTAGTTCAAGTAGAATTTCTCCCTGTCCTCTGCGGCCTTTAGAGAAATATTCTTCGTAAAATGTTCAGTCTCGATTGCATTGACGGGCTTCCAAAGAGAAGATCTAACGATGAACTTTACGAGCGACATGGACTTGGTCAAAAGATTGCCCATCACTTGTATAAGATGCTGCAGGGACATGAAGAGCTAACGAACACAAATGCCCTGTTCTTCGACGCTTACTCGGAGGGAGAACACATTAGAAGAAGACCTAATAAGTTTTACAAACCCAACTTGATGTTGCACTGCGCGAACTCGTTAAGCGCCTTTGAAAGTCAGATACGAACTGCGATCTTAACTCAATACGTTTGACCCACTTGACGATCTGCATTTTGCAGTCCTATACTAATACTACGATACCTTTGAGCAGGAGGGATTTACCTGTTCAATGAAGCTTTGCCTACTTTACAGGGTTACAGTATAGAAGCGAACCTCAGCCGACTAAGGTGTGTTCCACACTCCCTTCAGATATACCACCAAAACGTCCTTTAGATTCAAATTGAAGAAGCACCTATAGTGGAGGCAGTTAACTGGAGAGTTTTGCAATTTTAGGCCCCGAGCTGCAGAGCCTCCTAAGTAAGTCAGTCAGTATGCAAGAAGATCTCCCTCGCATAGAAAAAACCGCCTTTAGGTAGCCAAGTACAGGTCAGTTCCACAAAAATAACAAAATCCCATTCCCACCGCACTCAGGGTAACCTAGAATCATCTCCACTCCAACTTCAAATGCCCTCAACAGATTCCATAGAGATTTTCTGTTGCCGTTCACATTAAGGACGCTATCTAAGAGTTGACGCTCCAATTATTTAAGGTTAAACAAGGGACAAACAGCTACCACTCTTAAATTTTGCGGATGAATTTGTGATCTTCCCAAACTCTCGACCATTTGAACACAACGTCAAAGGGCACTCATTTCAAGGAATACACAATATGACCCTAATCCAGAATCTCTATATCTATGACGTCTCCTGCAGAAGGACATTCCAAATTAGTTTATTAAATTTCAATTCTCCGCAATTCCTCAAAATCCAATTTTGTCCTTCTTGCTCAACCTTACCCCGAACTCAAGTTGAACCAAAAACAAGTTCGCCTCATTCTAACCCCATTCCTTAATCTGGATCAAATTTTCGAAATTGTCGCACCTACATCTCTTTATCTTCGTCCATAATCTTAACCTTTCGTGGGTTGGATTCGGCACCTTAACCGAGACCGAAACTCTCCACCGACATGTGATATCTCTGTTGTTAATGAACGAGGGTTTTAAGATTGTCCCGATAAATGAATGCGGAACTAACCTCCTTTTTGATTTTTTGTTTTTTTTTTTTTTTTCAGGAAAAAATTAACTTCACCCCAAGAACTGGCAGGCAAATGGAAAACTTTTTCCCTGGAATGTAAGAGGGACAAAGTACAAAGAAAAATAACTTTCTCTTCCAAGTGACATTTTTGTTATCACAAATGAATTTATGGTATTCTTCTTAGCTTGGAGATATTTTTCGGTTGTGCTATGCTTCCTGGCGCGTAATTGTCACTTAATTGAAGCTCCTTCCAAAACAGGGTTCGGGGTAGCGGTTGTGGCTTGCTCGATCGTCGTTAAACAACAAAATAAACCCATGCTGCTGCCTGGCAATTGTCTAACCCCTCTCTTCGGGTATATTACCAATATGTCCTGTCCACTTAAGATGCAAATTCAAACAGCAACTTTTATTCAAAAGCCCTTCGGCTATAGGTGTGCCTGTGCATATCTATTCCATCTTTATGTACACATTCTCGGATGGCAATCATTCTTCAACTGCAAACGCAGGAGAATATATCACAGGAAATAGCAAGCCAAAGGACAAAGAATTCCCGGAGAAAGTATTTCATTCCGTCCTCTTGGGCAGACAAGAGGACGTTCTTATTTTTCTGCTTGAGTGGTTGTCAAAAAGTCTCGAATGCACCTTGCCTAGTTCTTGAGCTCTTTAAGGACATATGTATTTACTGAATTGGGTAGAAAATGGGTTAAAGGAGCCTCGGAGGGTACCTACTTCTTGTGTACTATTAAGTGAGCAACCGAACGAAGGGATTGTCTTGGTCTGTTGGATATATTTGCGAGATGTTGCCCAACTCAAAGGGTATATGCCAGGCCATTAAGTTTTATTTAAGTTCATATGAACGAAATTCTTGTTTACAGATATGGAGTAGGATGTTATTTTTTTTTTTTTTTTTTTGATACACTTTTGGGAACTTGAAACACTTGGGGAACGATTTTTGTCTGTGCTACAGTGTTGCTAATCTTTGCTACTTTGTAACTTGGTTGTAGCGGTTTCTAAGGCAACTAATAAAGGAAGTTGGAGTTGAAGATCAAAGCAACCACTAAAGAAGGTTTTGCCTCGTAAAGGCCGCTAGCTTCAGAAGTTTGCCAATAGGGAGCTGAAAACAATTACGTGGAGATCACTGGAATTTTAGAAACAAAAAATGCATAAAATCGAAGGTCCCATAAAATGAGCATCATTGAATTGGCACTTAAGAGTCTGTAGAGAACTTGCTTCTACATGAGGTATTAAATAGAATCTTCGTGAACTTAAGCTCACTAGCAGAACAAACAAAGAGGCTTATAAAGCAAAGGAGGCCCGGTCTGAAGCTTCGTAAAAAAAATGTATAGAACATCAAGAAAGAATTGAAACAATTAGTGGAGGTTTCACCTTGTGACCTGTAAAGATGACGAGGAAAAGCTTATAAGATACAAGACGACTTTGGCAATATGGAAAACCTATTTTCCCAATATATACATCCAAACATAAGGCCAAATATCGAAATTTGTACTTTTGTCACTTTGTAAAAGTGACATAAAGCCAAATTATAGCATTTGGTAATATGACACTTTGAGAAAGCGTCATAAGGCCAATTTGGTTTTGTGACACTTTCGATTGCATATTAGATTTTGCTTACCTGATACATTTTTTATACGACTTATTAACCATTCTGAGAGTTTAAAATTATTAAAAAGTTTTGTCAAAATTTCATTAACATTCTTCCTCATAAAGCTCAGTACGCAGATGACCCGAAACGGAAAATCCCATACAAAAGTGACACAACGAAGTCATGAACGAAAAATTTCGCTCTCCTTTTCGTTTTGCAGTACGCAGCTGGTACGCAGTTGCTGCGAAATGATGGCAGAAATGTGGTTAGTTGTAGTAGATTGCTTGGTACAATTCTCCACTCTCTTTTCGCACATGTTTATTGTCCGGGACATTATTTCCTTACGAAAATTTGACATTTGTACTGTAGTGTGGCCAGCTTTTATAAGAGGTATGGAGCCAAATTGGAAATTTTTGGCGCCAAAAACACCTAAACTCATTGGCAGACTTATTAAATTGTTTAAGGCTGACGATAAATTAAAAATAGGCGGTCTTAGCACAAATTCAGACAGTTGGAACAGTAAAGAAATTAAATATTTCAAAGGAATGATTTGTTTATTTTTTTTTTTGTGGAACTAAGAAGTTGATCGGAAAAAATTGTTCATACGGAAAAATTTCTAAAATCTTTTTCTAGAAAATTTAATGGTAATTTGGCAATTTTGTTTGATAAACTAACTTTATAATTCATAAGCAACATTTGAAGAAGAAGAATGAGTTCAGCCATCAAGTTTAAGTGGTCAAAAAAACCCAAAAGAAAATTATTAGGGTTTCGTCATGCAAAAAGAATACGTTTGTTATTGAAGTACCCACCTGTGTATTTTTTTTATATATACCTAAGGAGCCAAAAAATCACGAAACTTTAAATTAAATATTTACTAAATTAGGACAATTAGGTACCAAATGAAAATTTTAAGGAGCCAGCAAAAAGTTCGAGTATCCAAATCGGAGATAAATTGACAGTGATGGTAACACAACTACTTGTGTAGCAGCTGATGGAACCCTCCACTAATTAATTTCCGCTGCCTTTTCGCAGACGTTTCGTGATCTTTTTGGAGTCCACCGGAAAATTTCGTTTCTGATCATCTGCATACTACGCTTAATCAGTTACTACTGTTACATTTCTTCGTAACATGTTCGCTTTTTTTATTCATTAAAATCAAAAATAACGGAAATACATAAAAAGGAATTTGTAAATTTGTATTAAAATAAACTATCTATATAACATTAAGAAATAATAAAAATTTGGTAAAAAAAATCGCGCGAATAAAATAAACTATTTGCTTTATCCTTTATAAGCCCAAACGAAGTTCAAACAAATTCCAAATTTAAAGCCTCTATTACTTTTAGTAGACGGTCAGGCGAAATTACAAATGTATTGCTGACGATAGGTATATTGCAAACCTCGTCGTATTTTGTCAAACTAATTGTGGTCAATGTTTTTTTTTTGCAAGTTCGCAGGTAACATTTTAGTTTATAAGAAAATATACCTAATCGACTGTTTTTCTGTAATAAAAATAAATTTACTGTTATTTTCTCAAAGAAAAAGTCAAAATATTTGAGAAAAAAAATTCGCGGAAATTTATTTATTTATTTATTTATTAGAAAAATTTGGATTTATGTCACTTTCCGGATTTGGCCTTATGACTCTTTCTCAAAGTGTCATATTACCAAATGCTAGAATTTGGCTTTATGTCACTTTCACAAAGCGACATAAGGCCAAGTTTCGAGATTTGGCCTTATGACGCTTGGCCTTGTGTCACGGCACCACTTAAGGACAAGGGAACTCAATTACCTGTCAAATTGTAAGGTCGAATCTTCTCCCATTATTGCAGAAAACTTTCAAGAAGGAAATTCACTCCAACTGAGAGTTTATTGCTCTTATTAGTTCCAAAGTATAACAAGCGCTTAATTTTTAAGCACCCCCCTTACCATTAATCGGCTATCGTTCTAACTCACTTAGTCTCAGCCTTAATGTAGACTGGCTTGTATATAATTACCCATCCATACAATCATTTTATTTATTGTCACTTTGTCACCCATACAATCGGTGCTGTCTGTCGTGCTTGCATGCAAAAAGGTTCGTGGTGGTGGAAAACGGGTACATACTAACAAATATTAGTACGCAATTATGTCTTAATCAAACTTTTACATATATATACAGTCGAATCCCTCTAAGTCGAACCTCCTTTAACACGAATTTCCCTCTAACTCGAATTTTTCGATCCAATTTTTGCATTCCCTTCAATTTTGCATAGAAAAGTCATCCTCTAAGTCAAAATTCCTCCAAGTCGAAAATCCCTCTAACTCGAACATATTTTTTGATTCTTCACCTACTACAATATCCCTCTAAGTCGAATTTTTCGTCTGGAGAAAACAAAATTTAAAAAAACAAAAACTCGGAGCTGAAAAAGAGTTTGGCGAAACCATTACTAACCAATTGAAATATTGCAAACTGCAATTGAAACGACCGAAGATGTCCGAGGGGACATTCACTTATGCCTATTTAAAATAGAATCATTTTTTAAACGAGTGAACACTGCTACTTTCACATCCCTAACAAAAAGAATTTTTTTAGCAAATTTTGTTCACAACGTACCTACCTTCTTTCCTAATTTTTTATTTAAATAAATTCGCTTAAAAAAAAAAATCCCTCTAACTCGAACTTTTTTTTAACTTCCGTGAAAATCGACTTCCTGTAATAATACAGAGAACGGCCTTCGAACATTGGTTATTTATGAATAGCCACCACCATGTGAATGAAAGCAAGTTCGAAAAATCCGTCTTATAGTTGGTCGCTTCATTTTCATCTTTGAATAATGAAAGTCAAACTATCCACTCCCTTATTCTTCGCTCATAGTATTGCACGTTCACTAATCCAATCGAAATTTTTATAAATTTGGGCATTGGAGGGGAACACTTTGAAATGAAGAATGTAAATGCCTCCCGTTGCATGGTCAACTACCTCCATCAGCGAATCGTACATGCTCTTCTGCTCGGCACTCAACAGCTGCGCATTTGTACGAACTCTTTCGGCCAGCTCATCTCGATCCTAGTCTTGATCCCGTTGCGATTCGCTTTTGAATGCATCGTGCATCGAACGATTTGGCGCTGGCATTCCCGATTTCGACAGCAGACTGCCGCACGTGAATTATCCGAAATTCTCCAATCTTCAAAACGAATTTTCCACATTTACGCATTAAAAAATCTAAATCATACGATAAAATAAAAAATTTCGGTGAAAAATAAAATTCAATTTTTCTGGGTTTTTACGGAGTTTTCCGAGTTTCCACTAAGATTTTTCTATTTTTCCATTCGAAAAGCCATTCCGTAACAATTGCACACAAAGCTATATACAAAAAATCAATTTTCGTTTTTTCAGGTTTCCCGACTTTTCCTGATGGTTTTTCCAAAATTTTCTTTCGTAAAGACCTTCCCCTTATAATTACGAACCGCCGAAAAAATTGAGCCAAATCGGGCCAGCCGTTCTCAATTGATGAATTATCATACATTTTTTACACCATTTTTGTATATATAGATTATGTAGGGTCGGCATAGTTTCATTGAGAATCCCAAAAAACAGTGACCATAATCTTCCCAGTCCATGGAACTGTTTTCGCCTTCTTTGGTGGATTCTCGGTGTGCTGCCTTCTATTTTGACTGTCTTTCATTTCAGACATATAGGTAGTGGTGGATCCAAACCAGCAGTGACATAGCGACGCAGAAACTCCTTCGGATTGTGCTTAAAAAGGTCCACATTCTGCTGCGAAGTGGTCATTCGAATCCGCTTGTTGTCGACGGTGAGCAAACGCGTCAGCTGTCAATTGAAGATACCGACCAACATTTGCTTCTGTGCATTCTTTAATAGTGCATTTCCAGTCGGGACTGGATATGTCATATTATGTATCCTATTCAATACATATGACATATCCAATCCCGACCCATCCTACTTGGAAAATTCTAAACACAATTACTTCCGGAGTTGACGAAAACTTCTCATCCCAAAAAAAAAAAAACACCAAACAGAGCATGAAAATCAGTTTTTCTTTTAATTTCTCCTCAAAGCAATTAATGTCCTCGAATTATATTTCAGCTTTCGGATTTGTTTCACTCCAATTGAAGTCTGAAAATTGAGTCCTTCATAGACCGCGCTCTGCACCACCCCCACCAGAATTTAGTTGAATCCATTATGCAAATTGGCTCAAAGCAGCGCAGGTCTCCTGTGTCTCTCTTCTACCCCAACAAAAACATAGAAATCGCAAATCGGCAAAGCCGCACTGATTACACTTTGACCGCGCATAGCGTAGGAGAAATTAAAGAAATTTAATTGTCCTGAGGATTTCGCGTTATTTTCCTCTCTCTCTCTGTTGGTTGGTCAATGACAACGCAATACCCGCTTGGATGTACTTGTACAATGTACATAGATGAACCGACTGCTTCTGCTGTATTTAATTTTATTTTGAAGCTAAACTCAGACTTTCCATCTATATTTCGGTCCTCTTTGGCCATTCAAATGGCAATCAGCATAATTGATTACTGTTTACAGTGGTGTCACCGATTTCGGGGAACAGGCGAGTGTGTTTTTCTCGGATAAATTTTTGGGCCATCCTCGTAGAACCTAGACAATCGGAATCTAAAACGTCCCGAATGCGAAATAATTTTATATTGAGCCACATAAAAAGATATTATTGCATTTGGATGGGAGGAGGGGGTGCGTGTTTCGGTGGTGCCCATTGTGGTCATCGTATTTGAGAGGTGGTCAGGCATTGTCGGTGGGTGATGGCGAATTTATAGCCAAGCGATTTCTACTTCTCGTAATGTAATTTGATTTGTTACATCGAATTCGATCATCGTTTTATTTGATTTACTGGAATCGTTTTTGGGGAATTGGATTCCCACAGAAGGATTTCAATTCCAAGAAGGACAAGTGGCCGAGTAAGTGTGTGTGAGTTTGTGTCGGTCTGGACAATGTGCGTTGATGGGAGACATGACTGCTAGATGTTGTGGAAGCGGTTAGCTGTGACAGCCACATCACTGGCGGGGATGGTGTTAATTTTCAATCGATCAACTCGATTCGATGTGACTGTGACTATGACGGTTCGGTCATAATTCAATTCGTGTACCAACGTATCAATTGTCTTGATTTACAGTGCACTGATGAACGAATACGAATCTGGAATTGAAACACAATTAATATGTAATTTCGTCGGAAGATGAGGCACAGTCGCATGAAATTAAGGTTTGCGGGTTGAAATGGTTCTGTTTTATGATCCCCCAGTGACTTGGTTGTCAAGTGTATTTATAAATGGCCACTTGGTTCCTTGACACCCGGAAATATTTTCGATTTTACGAAATTGATGCTGATGCACCAGAACAATCATAACCGGGGATATTAGCTCTGCGAGGCAGTACACATAAGGGCACCAGCTTTCAGTAGATTGTAGTGCTTAAAGAGGATATAGGTTAGATCGTTCGCATTTTACGCTAGGTCTGATGTGACTTTGGGTTTTTTTTCTCGGTTAATACGCGTTAGCATGACCCGATTATTTGTCGACTGCTGCGGGCTTCGACGTGATCCAACGCTTTTACAGCTGTCACGTGCTCCGGTGATCTTCCCCAGTTAGTGAGTCAGATTACGGTGAGTCACTATTCAAAGCAGTTATCAGAAAACTCTGCTAAGACATGCTTTTAACAAAGCCTATTAAGTAAGACTCTAACTCTTAGCAGAAAACTCTGCTAAGAAATGCTTTTAACAGAGCCTATTAAGTAAGACTCTAACGAGAATATAAGTTGTCGGGTCCATGCCAACGTTTGGTATTGCTTTTGGGGCCAGACTGAGTCTGAAGACTTAACCGAATCAGCATTTCAATGTCGAATGTTCATGAAAAATATTAATTTCCTTGGCAGCAGCTCACTTTGATAGTTCGAAGCTATACTTGAAGAACAACTGTCTATCTGTAAGGTCAGCTGACAGTCAAACGATGGTCTTTGGTTTGACACCTTTAGATGACAAACGAAGGCGAGCTTACATGAGATGATAATATGACCTCGAACCAGTGTTGCTGGCGTGGGAAAATTAACACTTTGTGGGGATTTCAGTCAAAAACTTGATGAAAGGGGAAAAGTAGATTCTTCCCTTTTCTAGAAGGAAATAAAACGAAGGTAAAAAAATAATAAAATGCCAATACCTAGCTCTAGAACTTACTTAAAATCGGAGACCAACTTTTTCTCTCATGTTCATGCACATCCACTGATGAGAAAAGGATTAAAACAGAAAGCGCGTCAAATTGAAATCAGTGTGACATGCAGTGATGCCAATCCGGATCAGAGTTTTTATGCCTTAACCCATTTTGGTTAAAAAGATAAAAACTGCATATTTTACAAAGCAACTGCAAGACTGCAACTAACCTACAATGTGATAAAAATTTACTATCTCTTTCGAACTTTATAATCCAAGGCTTGGGTTTAGTGAGTAAGTCAAGTAGAGAATAATTGGCAAAAATACATGACGCACAGTTGTAAATGAAAATCAGTGACGCATCTTTGATTAAATAATGTTCCAGATTTACCAAATTCAAAAGTATTTGTACGAATTGATTGTAAAAAACAAATCGCAAATAATTACGTCTTTTTCCTATAAATTATTTCTCAACTCTTCAAGCATCGGAATTATGCCTAAAAGGCATAATTATGATTAAGTTGGCATCACTGATGACATGATGTGAGTAAACGGAACTGATGTGACACAATTGTCTAATAATCGTATAACTGATTGAAAAATTAGCCATATTCAATATGTATGTGCTAGTTCTAACTGCATTTGAGCAGTTGCATTAAAACTTGGGTGAACAATCAGTTTATTCAATTTGGGGAATCCACGGGGAATGCCACAGCGAAGAATGGGTAAAATGGGGATTATGAATTTTGAGGTATGTGAAAGATGAATTTAACTTAAAGCGGCTGGCAACACTGTCACTACCCAATATTTACAATTAATCAGAGCACACGCAGACCAACCACGTCCACAAACATTATTTTCATCAAATTTTGAAATTAAAGAAAACAGCTACCAAACAAAGTTAAAAGCCACCAAAGATCTGGAAACTGCAGAAATTTAATTTCTTATTCAATTTCCTTGATTTAAACATTCAACTGAAACCACTTTACAAAAAAACATTTAAATTGAATTAATAAAAATATCCTCCTTGGATGGAGCCACTTGTATTGGTGTGTCTGGTTTCGGTTCCCTCCATCCCGATATTTACAACTTTAAATTTTAATATAGCGTTTTTTATGGCCACAAGTCGTTTGACTATCAATCGGAATGGCATAAAATTATTGGCGTGAACTTTGCAGTTATAGGGATCAACCGAACTCATTAAATTTGGTACCTATTAACACCCCGTTATGATTATGATTGGTCAATTAAAGAAGCCAGTTAAGAATTTTATTCCCTTTAAAGTTGACTTTTATGTAGGCTATCTGCGCGTCTTCTGTAAAGGTGAGCGGTAAAGAGCGGTTACACTTCTGAATAATTTCAAAGGACAACAGGGGAAGAGTGTTAATCGTGAGCCAACAGGGTAAGACTGACTGAACTCTGATTAAATGGGTAATTTTGTATTTCTATTTAACTCAGTCTTAAAACACCTCAACAGAATTTTCCCTACCTGCCTATTTGTTACACAATGGTTTTTATTATATTTATCTAGCGCAAACCACTTCAAACCTTATAATTGAATTTAAGGGCAGTTCTTTGCAGGAGATTCCCAAAAATTCAAAGCGGTAAGGCTGGACGTTTTCATTTTGCACAAGCCACGATACTTGTACAACTTCGTTCGACGTATAGAGACTCTTTGTTGAAGGGAATGTTTTCTTTTTAACCTGTTAATAGGGGAAAGTTTATCCCGCTTGAATTTTGTTGGTTTTTAAATAAAAGAAACGATTCGACTTGAATATATTTATTAAAGAGAATACTTATGTTCGGAAAAGACAAGTTTTTCGGTCGATTGTTAGAAGAAGAAGAAGGAATAAAATAAATGCAATTTGCAACGTGTTTTTGGAGTAACAATTCCTGCAAAAATTAAGGTATCTGATATTAGGAAGAATAAAGATCAATCCTCTCTTGCACTCATTTGAAAAGCGCTAGGTCTCCCAACTCCCAAGCCGTCTCTTTATTCAACTGGCTGCTTAGCCTCATCAACAGATTAAGTTGACTCTGCCCGCGAAATCTCCTCGAAAGTGACACGATATTTCACAAATCTTCTGGCTTCTTAGAGCTTTGATCGTACGGTAGTGAAATCTTTCACATTTGGAGTTTGTCATTCGTATTCTTCAATTTTCGACCTCGGGCAGGTCAATCTTACTATCGGTCAACGCCCTTATCGAAAACTCATCCAGAAAGGGTAGCTTCTTTCCGAATCTTAAGCCCGTCCTCACCCAAATAAGGCACGGAGCAGTTTTATGTGGTTTCAACCGAAGCTGAGCTACTTAAACTACTATCAGCTGCATGTTGCATTGCTAGAGTAGTTGCCCTTGCGCTTCGATATACGGTACTTTATAATTCGTCCAGCAAATTGGGAATTTAGCTTGGTTCTTCCAATCTCTAGAGTGACTTTTAGTTGTTTTTTGTTGTTTTTTTTTCATTGATCCAAAGTATGCTTGATGAAAGTATGCTCAGAGAACCGCTTTTACTGCATCTTCTCTTGTATAGACTAGACACTAGACACTAGAGGGAAGAACCCATGTAACTCGTCATTTCCCTTGTGTCGACATATACGTCAACATGTATGTTTTCAACACGAGAAACTATCACAAAATCCATCAAATGAATAAATAAATAAATAAAAATATATTTTGCAAAATAGTTCCTCAGACGGATGAGTGCAATAATGCCCGTCGTCCGCTTTGTTCTCTAATGTAAAATGCTCCCAATTCCATGCAACTAAACTGATTGAATTGATTGGATATCATTGCTGAACGCATTTCTCAACAACGATACTGGTAGTGTACGAATAACTCGTGTTGCTGCATTGCCATTGCGTTGTGCAGAAATTTTGAAATAGTGTCGTGTTCTATCTGTTCAAGTTCTTGCATTTTTTATTGACTTGCCAGTTGCTGGTGTGCCTGTGTTAGTTGATCGTTGAACCTTTTAAATCAGTCAACTCACAGAAATGTTCAAATGTCAATTCGTTAGTACCTATTGTTACTACTTACTACTTGTCGAGTGAGTTCAACGTGATGCCCAACCAATGTTGTTTGGTTAAGTGTACGAAGTTATTAGGCCATCTATCAACTCTTTGAGCAAAATTAGCGAAAACGCAGTTGACCAAGTTTCTGAACTTATTTGTTTTGCTAAAATCAGGAAACAAAATTCGTAAATCCACATTGCTCCACATGAAGAACCAAAATTTTGTCTGGTATATTGTATATACGATAGCTCTAAAATTATTTATTTCTCTGTTCAACTAAATCGTTGAATAAACCTCTGAACAAAATTTGTTCATAAGTTGCGCATTAAGTGGGCGACAGGCCTAAGTGTTCAAGTATAGTAGGTATGGAACCACATAGCTTGCCCAAACGCTGTCTAAACGCGGCAATATAATGACCTGTATGTGAGACGTACGAGGATTACTTGGACTTTCTGAAAAAGGTGGGCTGAAACCTTGTGGACGCAGTCACCCAGCTATGTTTTTGCGAATCTATTTACTCTTCCCATCACCATTACTGACCCCACATGTATTCGATCCACTAATGGGGCTTAGGTGTTAGGTCTTCTCGCATTTGGGGTATTTTTGATGCGTTAACGCTTTTCATTCATAGTGTTATCTCAAGCGAATAATAAGGTTTCCTTGTTGTCTCCCATTTCGAAACTACCAAAGTACCCTCAGTCAGAGTGACAGAGAGAGACGAAACACACAAATCCCACGCATATACGGAGAATGACTATAAAATTAACCTTTTTGTTGTCGTTCACTCATTTTCCCAGCATCAACAAGAGAATTTTCCACCAGGTTAACTTCTTACCCTGCACTACGACAAATCGTTTAATTTGCAAGTCGGATAATCTCTGCCGCTTTTAACGCACCATCCTTTTGCTTGGTGGAGTGCGTCCCTCTTCCAAACAGGTGAAGCTCAGAGGATAAACACACTGAGACAGTGAGAGAGAGCGAGGGAGATCACCAATAACAAGGTTTAATTGAGCGCAGGAGAAGACAACAAATTGAATCCTTTTTTTCGGACTTTTTTTTGTTTTTTGGAAAATTCGCTTTACTTTCGTGTAGTATTCCAATTTGCATCGTCAGGGATCTGATTTTTAATTTATTTTACCCAGCGCGGCCGACATGGGGGAAGGTGTAGCAACGAGCAACCGGGCGGTGCGCTTTGGGTTGTATTCGCTTGCAAAAGAGCAAACATACCAAATTAATCCTTCGAAAGTAAAGTTTATCGAAAGGACAAATTGTATTACTTTAGGTAAATTATAATAGCAGTAGGTGTACACTGTGGGGACATCTTTATATGGTTCATTTAACTTAGGAACTGCTAGTCAGCGTAGCGCCGGCCGCCCCCATTGTTGTCATTGGCGATGTTTGTTTGCATCCCCATTAGGAATGATCAGGAAATTATTTGGGGATGAGTAACATTTCTATATAGATGTAAGGCGAACGGGATTAACTAAACAGGATGTAAGCAAGCAACCCTTAAAGTGAAACAAAAGAAAATAAATAAGGGGAAAATAAGTCTACATTTGATTGTTAATCCCAATCAGGGTCGATGGTGGCCTTGCGACGGGGACCAGGTCCAGCAGAAGAAAGCCCTCTACCCTTTTGATGATGCGGGGAATTAGCACTGGGCAAGCTACTTTTAAAACTTCAGCACAATGGCAATTTTTCCTTTTGCGGATGGTTGTGCTTCTTGGAAGAGTTGGTTTAAATGAACCTCTTTATGAAGTTGGTTTGTTGTTTTATGGGATTAAAAGGGATTCTGGATGTAGAACATTATTGCTGAGGTTATTGTGTTTTCTTTTTTCCTCCATTTGGTAAATAATCTAATTGAGCGAAATAGGGAGCTGGGATACAATTTCGATTCGAAGGACGACGTGGGGTAAATGTAAGTAGGTATATTCGCTTGAATTGGATTCTCTAAAATAAAATCTACTACCATTGTCCATCATGGTACGGAGCCTGACGAAGATGGACGATGAACGATGGACTGATGAGATAGGGAAATGTGTGCCAAATTGGTTATAAATGCCTTCAAACAACTTACTGGGATTCAAGATTGGCTTACATAGATTTCACGGACTTTTAAGTGCTGATTCAAAAGCTTAGTTGGAAGAATTCAGGCGGAAAAGTCGATAAGTCCCGTTGGACGAATGAACACCAGAAACTTGTCCAAAACCGAGTCCAAAAATGCATTAAAAAACGAAACAAAACATTTGTCAAAAATGCGTCGAAAAACTCTACTAAAAGGCGTCCAGGAACACGATCAAAAACGAGTTCAAATGCTACCAAAAGAAAGTCCAAAAACGCGTCTAAGAACACTACCAAAAAGGAGGCCAAGAACAAGTCGAAAAAGTCGCTCAAAAAGATTTCAAATGCGATCAAAAGGCGCTTAAAAACGCGGTCATAAATTTAGATAAAATGCACGACCAAAAATAAGCAAAAAACGGGTTCAAAAGCAACCAAAAGATTGCCCAGAAACGCGTTAAAAAAATCGCCCAAAAACGTGTCTAAAAACGTGCACAAAAATCAGGACTTGGGCTGCTATGAGAAATCTTTTCTTTCTGCCTCCTTATGCTCCATGAGAGAGTACAACCTAATTCGCTGGTCAGAATTGGAGCTGTTTTCGTCATCTAAAACTCCTTCAACCACCATTCTTGAGTCCACAACATCCAACTCCGTCGTGGGCAGAGGATTCATGAAAAAACGACTGATCTGTATACCGCAACTTATATTAAAAACCAAAATCCTATTACCGCTCTCCGCAGGCGAAACTTTTCAATTTGGAAATATCACTGCATCATAAAAGCTTGAATGTGCACTCGACGGATGCAAGTTGATGAAAAATGCGCGAAAATCAACAACAATAAACCGCCATCTCCTTACAGTCCTGTTGGGCAAAACTTTCATAATTCCGCACCCGCAGGCTGCATACTCTCTCTCCCTGCCCCCAAATACTTTTGCAGCCAACAACTATGGATACTGTACCCATAAAAAGGACTCACCTCCAAAACGGCGAGGAAAGCGCAAAGAAATGCCTTGGTACCTGATAACCTGACGCATTGAAGCGGACAGGCATTACGAAACTTATTGCACTTTATCTCTATTTCCCTTTTACTTGAGCGAGGAAAGTTTTGCCCCATCATCCTATAGGGATGTGCAGAGCTATACGGAGTTCTGCTATTTTCGCTAACAGCGTTGAAGTTCATCGAAGCGGATACATGAACTTTTCGAGCTGCGCCTGCACTCGCAACTGTACTCCTCAAGAGTGTTATCTATTGCTTGCGATGAGAATAGAATTGAAAACGTGTTTCAAAATTCGTAACCCTCCTTTGCTGCAGTGCAGGGATAGGGCTGTGAATTGTGAGTGAGTGCACAACACCAAAGGATTTCGTACGAGACGCGAAAAATCCTCTTAACAGAGGAGGAGTAAATTAAAGGGAATGACGTTGAAATCATTTGGCGGACGGAATTATTCAATTTGGTTGCCAAAGCAACAGGGTCCTTGCATGCCAAGCAGGTAGTTTGAGTAATTCCATCTAAATTGATGAGGCCAAACAATATTCACAAGAAAGTACTAGTTCAGAAGTTGGTCATATGTACGAGGGGAGTTCAATATATTCGCGGTATGGGGGGGATACTCCAAAGATGGGAAAAAATTATTTCGCGATTTTAGTAGCCCCTTTATTCAAGTGTTTTACTGTAAAATTTCATTTGGCTGCGATTATAAGTTTGCTTTGTATTTTCCGTTGAACGAAGGTGAAATGGCTGTTGGCGCGATGATCACTAAAATTGAGAACCGCGCTGTGATAAAATTTGTTACTAAACAAGGAAAAAGTAAAAAAAATATTCACGAAGCGATGGTGGCCTTTTTTCCAGATTCTGCACCTTCGTTGTCAACTGTTCAAAAGTAGTCAAGTTTATTTCAAAGGGGTAGGGAGAGCATTGAAGACGATCTTCGCTCAGGCTGCCCACTAACTGGCTGCACCGGAGAAAACATTACACAAGTCGAGAAACTTGTACTTGAGGATGCCCGAGTAAAGGTTAAAACGATAGCTATGAAGATTAACCTTTCTATTGGTACCATACACATCATTCTTCATGACTGTCTAAATCTTTCCAAAGTCTGTGCAAGATGGGTGCCTCGAATGCTCACATCGCTCACAATGCTCCGGTGCACACGGCATGGATTTCTAAGGCTGTTGTACGGGATTGTGGTTTCGAAAAAATTCAACATCCAGCCTATGGTCCGGACCTTACCCCTAGTGATTAATTTTTGTTCCCAGATTAAAAAAAAACCTTCGTTGTAAGCGATTTACCGATGATGAGGAGCTCAGAACTGCATAAATGAACATTTTGGAGAGAATGATGAGAACTATTTTTTGGAGGGTATAGAAAAGGTAATCTCAAGATGTAATAAATGCATTAATGTAAGAGAAGACTATATTGAAAAATACAAATATTTTTAATTTAATTCGTGTTTTCCTTCATGTCGATACCGCGAATATATTGAACTCCCCTTTTACGTCGGCGATATCTAAATAATGGACAAAGTACTGGTGTTGTTCGGAACGATGGAAACGAAAGAAGATTTAGCGCTATCCACAAAATTTCAAGGGTTGAGGTGTTCGGAGAATATCATACGACACATGATTTTTTAAATACCAACCGAAGATGAGTACCTACCTACGTCACTTCCGTCTAATGATTACGTCGTGACCTTTGCATCGCCAACAACAATGTTCAATTGTTAATAATAAATACCATTTCAAAATAAATACAAAATTAGTATTAACAAAATTTGTATTAAAAATAGCTGTTTATTTAATATCTATCTACACGGTACCTATATAGTTTAAGATCCGTCACTACTGATACTAATAGTTTATGATAACTAAAATGTGATATATAAGTCGATGTTTTCGAAATAACGTAAAAAAAATTTCATCTATTGTAGTTCCTGATTTTGGTGTTGATTCGTTGGCACATTTATTTATGTAGAAACCGAATATTTCTCGAAGAAAGTCAGTTAAGGGTAAAGAATCATTGGATCCAAAATTCAGGTTAAAGTCTCACCCTGAATGGCTGTAAATCAGTTAGGAACGGTGTATGAAATATATTATATCGTCGAATCTCTGGTTAGGTGATATATAGATGGCCGCAATAAACCTGAAAATACCTACATGACAAACAAAGTTTATGGACTCAAGCACCATCAAACAAATCAAAGTATTTACTCAGTTACTTAATGTAACATAGTAGGTAAACATTATTTATTTATTATTAGGAAATTTCAAAATTGTTGACAACAACAATTTGCTTTAAAAATAATGAATAATAATTGACAACAACAATTGCATATAGCTTTCCTGCTCCTCCTCACTACATTAGAAAATCTCCTCTATCTAGTTGACTGAAAGTTTGAAAAACGTTACGGCCTTGAAATTTCACTGGGACTAAAGAAGTTTTACTTCAATAATAGCCGTATTTTATTATCAGCGTGATAGGATCCGAATCAGACCACGAAATTAAAACAATAGGGATCATAGACACATTTAATTTTCGAGTTGTGGTAACTCGACAGTCGACACACGACAGATATGAGTACGACAAACTTCATATTGCCACCATTGTCGGGTGAGTTTCCATATTAACCAAATTAATATTTTTTTTTTTTTTTTTTGAGGGTGATAGTTAGCTGAGAACTAATTTTATTTTCATATAAGCAACGATTTGCTTCTCTTCAGCTTTTCTCATAAAGTTATCTGCCCGTTTCTGAGACTGATAAAATATAAATCTCCAATGGAAATGGAAATGTTCAACATAATTGACTTTAACCCAACAAGGAAACAAATAGTAGTAAGAAAGAGACCTAACCATTATGTAGGTACAATAGGAAAATGCAGATTTCAAACGAAGATTCCATGATAAGAACCAAATCGCACTCAAAACAGAAAGATTTTTGTATTTTTTTCATACTTTAGCTTTACAATTTTTGAAGTTCTCGCAGTCACACCACTTGCAGCATTAAAAATAATTCGGCAATTTTGTTCCATGCAGCATCTTTTTGTTTCTGACGGAATCAGTTTTTTTTATTTTCTATAGTCTTTTGAAACTTGAACACTCGCGTTTCAGAAGAGGTAATATTAACAAACTTCTCCCGCTTTTTAGCAAATATAATATAAGCGTTTTCCATCGCAAATTTAAAATGATAATGATAAGCGTCAAGCTTCGAACATGACAATCTCCTATGTTTTAACACAGAATATTGTCAATCAATCTGTCTCACTCACACAACTTTACTTTCGAGTAAGTGGCTCAGGGGTTCCTAAAGTGTGCGCCGCGGCGCCCTGGTGCGCCGTAGAAAGTAATAAGGGGCGCCGCGCCGTGAGGAGTTATTAACAAAAATGCAAATTTATTTAAGCTTCGTGCTCTTAACTAAATTTTGAAAAATACCTTACTTGGTTTTCAAAGTACTTTGCAGATGATGATGTCGAAAAGTTTGCGTGGATCCAAGATCCATTTCATGCACAAGCTCCACCAGAATTCACATCATAAGAAGAGAGTCTCATTGAGCTCTCTTGAGACAGCAGTCTTAAAACTAGATTCACCAGTTCCGGTTTGGTGGAGTTTTGGTTATCGATTCAAAATGAATATCCAAATTTAACTTCAAAAGCTTTAAGAATTTTTATTCCGTTTGCAACATAATATTTGTGTGAAGCTGGATTTTCAGCTGTAGCTGTAATCAAGAGCAAATATCGCTCAAGGATCAATGTGGAGCAAGAAATGAGAGTAGCAGTGTCAAGCCTTATTCCCCGCTTTGAAAAACTGTGTGGAGATCACCAGGCTCACCCATCACATTAATTTGACTGAGTAGCTATTGTATTATTATTTTGTTTTTGTTAAGACTCTCTTGTTGATTTCTGTTTCAATTCTGAATTCTTATAAATATAATAAAAAACTCATGTTTTAATTTTTGTGCCTATCTATCTTTTATTTAATTCGACTGTTTCTTTTCCAAGTAGCTAAACTTGTAGGTGCGCCACGGCCTGAAAAAGATTGGGAGCCACTGATTCTATCTCTTATTTTATGATTGAAAAACTCAAAGTGAAATAAATTGAATCGTTAGTTAGCAATCACGCGATTTATTTGACTACTGAAAAATCGGCCCTTAGACATCTGCACACACACTTAATGCGTTTGATTGTTAACATAAAATAGTCACTTCACTTGATTCTGTAATATTTAGTGATAAAAAAGAATTGTGTTTCCCAAAATTTAGTTTTGGGAACAATTTAAATTTATGCAGACTGCTAGTTTCCATTTTTCATTAAATATTCCAAGATTTATTTGACATTTGTACTTTATGTCAAAACAAAAAACAACTTAAACCTTGAAAAACACCTAATTATTTACGAACTGCGAAACATTTTATAAACATTTTTTTTTAATGAAATAAACTTCAAAGAATTTAAAAGCAAAATCTCGAAGGACGGGAAATTTATTGGATGTGAAAAAATTCTTATTGATTTATTGTGTTACGAATTGTGTTGCATTTTTAGTCTGGCAACGTGACTGTGTGGCTATCGTTTACAGGCACACCAACATTCAAGAATAAAACCAACAACGCCAAACAGCGCTGCGAGCAATAGTAGCAATAATTTTCAGATCATGGTTCATGATCTCGATGAGAGCTGAACCAGGATCATAGCTGTTGTTGTAATGTAAATCGATGATCTATATAGATCATGGCTGATAATAAAAAAGGGCTAATACTGTGTGACTAAGTGATCTTTCTATAGAAGATGTTCTTAACCATTTGAGGCGTAAAAATTTGACCACGGCGTTTTAGCGTAGAATCGTTCATGATATTGTTGGCCATATTTGTTTTGGCGGGCTTTGAGAAGCTTTTCCGAACGACGTCGAACTGGTTAAAGTCCTTTACGTCATGATCATAGAACAAGTCAAAGCAGACATCTTTAGACATTTTTCGAACCTAACTCAGAATCAGCCTCTAGCTCTGAAATACCCTCAGATTTTGTTCAAAAACACCCTTAACTTATTGTCATTGTTTTTTTAAACACGTTTTTGTACAACTTAAATGAAGTAAATTCGAATTTGAGACGCTGACATTTAAGTTTGATTTACACAACACTTGCTGTCTTGTTCAATCTAAGTCTGCCCGCCATAATGTGGGACTTCTGGCAATATGCCTCAACTACCTCAATTGTCCTATGCTATTCACGGTTAAACAACTTTACTTCCATCTTGGCTTAACGCTTACCATAGCATTTAGGTTATTGTGCTACAGGCATCGGAAATACCTCGTCACTGAACTTCAATTCAATGCCTTCTCATGACAGACGGACATATATTGAGTCTAAGATAGCTCAAGACTTACTTAATGTAGGTACCCCTGTTCAGGTAAACCACCACTAACCACGAGACTCAGTAAACAAATTGGCTCACTCCCTTTACAAAGCGAAGCCGCCACCAACAACACAAATTCTATTGTCTGAAGCAACATTTATCCTTCTTGCAAGAATTTCATCAATTGGTCTTCTTCGCAAGCATTTCCAAGGAATTCATGCTGCATTTTGAAATTCCTTTTGCAAGAAAGCCCCGTGCAACAGAACACAAGACAACTTCAAAAAACAACCCTCGCTATGTTCTCACCACATCGCAGAAACAATTAATTTCCATTCGACCCTTGAATTTACGAAATTGTTTTCTTACCTTACGCTCCGGCATCTTGTGAAAATGTTTATTCTAATCACACCCCTTGGTCATTATTTATGAAAGTGCGCTCCAGCTTCCCTGCTTCGAGAAAGGCCGCCCGAACTGCGCTGCTATACTGCAATACAGACGAACTGACCTGACTATAATTTAATTACCCATTAACCTGAAAGCGAAACGCGAACGGTGTGGCAGTTATTAAAAATGACTGTCACAAGGACTCAAGTTCGCCGGTCCGTTGAAGAGGTGCTGTAGACTAGAAAAGTTTGGCACTATGCATTTTCACGGACACTCCGACACCGTTTTGGACGGTTGATATTCTCCATCACAACGTTTTTCTATGTATAGTTGGTTAAGTTTCGTAGAAAATATTAACTACCATTATTGCCTGGCTCCTTTGGGTTCTTCTGGCAAAAGGACAAACGGAAAATATGAAACGTCGTCCCCGTGCAACTTTTACGTTTACAATGTTTAGCATAAAAGAGAGCAACAGAGAATACACAATACACGTTCAATGTCGCTCATAAAATGACGCCTCAGGTGTTACCCACCTTGGTGGAGGGAGTCAACGGAGTGGTTTTTTTTTTCTTTTAACATATATGTAGCTGTAAATTGATAGCAACCAAGGAGCCGAGAACGACGGAAATAACCGTATTTTTAGAAGAAAAAAAAAGAAAATTGTGTTTCTATCGAGCAACGTTTGGAAAATTACTTTGAACTTTGAAAGCAATCCACGTTCGTGTTGAAAAATGCCCGGCTACGTGGGTGGAGGACATGACCCATGTTGGTGCGTGGGTATGGCAGTTGGTAGGACTCGGCAAGGGGTACACTGCAAAAAAAATATATGAAGAAACAGTGAAAGCCGGTTTTAAGAAGCAGTTTGAGTGAAAAGTAAATTCAGGTATGGGACCATTTTCAAGTCCTACACCCTGGTTAGACTGCGAAAGGCGAGCTTTCCAATGTGAATGAGTGCAAATTTGTCATTTTCTTCGCTGCATCTCCTGTGTGAGGGCCAGACAAACACCTAAGAGCAACCTGAAATTGCAGCTATTTTCCATACGCCCGAAAAAAAGAACTCAATCAAACGAGTGTGTGTGAGAGGCTAGGTTTAAATTTTTCTATGCACCGAGAGAGGAAAGAGTGCTAAAACCAAACCTACACTACAAAAGCACAAAACATGCCAAAGACAGCTACTACATACATATCATCACCAATGCGGAAGCAAGTTTCTAGCAATATATCAGCAGTCAACACCTAGCAATTTACTTTTGAGCTACCTCGGTACGATAAGAAGTCGAGCAGAGTTGCCAAAAGTACTACTACTCCTATTGTACTCCTTTTTCGTCTGCCGTACTCCGGCCTACTAATCAGAGACATATTGTGTTCCTATTTGCAATTTCGGATTTAACTATTTTCATTTGCCTTAATATTTCTGAACGTAGTAAAAAATTGCAAAACAAATTTTATTTTCTGGATGTTCCATTAAAATTATTTTCGTTTTCGATTTCGTGTTAAACAAACTCTTGGGGATCCTGGAAAATCCCTTTCTTCTGCAACTATTTAGGGGATTTTCCAATTAGGACTGATCGATGTGAGAATAGAATAAATCAATAACGCCGGATCCGCCCTTAGTCCAATTTTTGGATGGTTTCTTACGGAACCGGTATTTCCGAATTGCGACACAAATCCAAAGAGCTATAAAATGGTCCCAACGAGCGCAATTTTTCATTGACGAACACTCATTTTGCTACTATGTAATAAACACCAAATGAGACAGACGCTAAATATGGCTGAAACAGGCTGCCATCTTCGACTCGTCCCAATCGAAAAACGCTTAGCTAAAAAAAAGTTTCTTAATTTTTCTTCTGAAGGTACCTACTCCCCAAAAAATGTTATATTATACTCTCCAAGAAAATAAGGGAACGGCAGCACTGAAGTGGAGAAGAGTATGATTTTTTTAGTGGAACCACCAACAAGCGTTGACGTTTGGCCTCTTTATAGTCTTTTTGAGGTTTAAAATCCGTAGAATAAACCTTTATTTTTTTAAATGATCAAAATGGCGACTCTTTTTATTGTTTATTGAACGAAAAGCAAAATAAAAAAAAACCTTAGTAATAAATAATTTTTTTATAAAAACATATATGTTTTTGCGGCTGTTTTTTCGCTATTCGGTATTTTTTCTTGCCCTTTTTGAGATATTTCAACCACTAAATAATCCTGCGAGTGCCGACACGCCGACTGATATGGAATTTCAAAGTATACAAGGTCCATCCTAAAAGAACGTTTTTTATGTAATAAAAAAAATAAAGTTTACGTCTAATACGATTTCAGCTATATTACTTAAAACCTTTGCTCGACAATTACTTGCAAGTAATTTGTTCAACATGTCGGACTGATAGTTATTTTTTTCTTCCAAGCTAAAAGATCACTCGCATTCGACCGATTCCAAAAATATTTAGAAAATGCTCTCCAAAAAAATATCGCTTACTCCCCTAAAAATGTTGTTCAATATCCAAGATCTCCGTAAATTCGTACATTATTCCCTGGGAATATTGCATATTATTTATTTATTTCTTCAGATAGTACACTTCCGTTCGCATTTCGTTCTCCCGCATGTGTTTTTATTTGACGATTCTCTGGCGAATCTTCCATCGACATTCGCCGCAACATTTATACTTCCCACGAAACATGTATTGCCTGGAATTCTCAGATAAACTTGCTGGCGACTTTCTTTATCCGAATGAGTGCCAATTGTCACATTTGTTGGAAAACTTGGAAAAAAAACATTTTCTATGACATTTAATAAGAAAGAATATGCAATAAAAATGTTAAACTAAATAGTTAAAATCAGTAAATATTTTTTGGAAAATTGTCGCAATCCAATTCTCTCAGTGTATTTATATACCCGAACATACATCTCCGTGCTCTAATAGTGAAGTCGTCTCAATTTGCAAAGGCATTAATCCGATTTGGTATATCCTTTCTGCTGGCAAAAAAAGAATGTAACCAAGGCGAGACTTGTGACGCCTGACCGACCGCGTGCCATCGTTGACCATTATTATAGTAGATGTAAATGCATTTGAAAACTATTCGGATTGAATTTCAATAGCTGTTTCGGGCAGTGCGGCAGGTATGTCATAGAGACAATCTCATTATCGAATGTAAATTGCTTTTTGTGATACTTGAGATGTTCGCGCTGGGGTGGTCATGGCAGGTGTGAAGCATTGGTTATTGATTAACTTGGCAAATGGGTATGGGGTTGTTTGAAATTGCCATCGAAATGTGATTATGAACTATTGAGTTACATACCTAACCGGCACTACTTGGCCTGTGGCAAGCACCAAAGCCGGACGATAAATTGTTTAAAGTTCATAATTGACTGCATTCAATTTCAACCCAAATTTAATTCGAACTCATGAGGGTACAGCAGGAGGGGTCGGTGTTTATTATTTTAGTATATCCGGTGTTGGTTGGACAGAGTTGGGGCCTCTGTTGTGTGTTATTTTTTTCCGGAATTTATAGAGATATAGATGTTGAAACAAATTGGAGATTGTGTGCCAAGGTATCCTCTATAGGCCTGTGAAAAATGCACCAAAATATATTAAGAAGTTTCTAAGATTTTTGCATTTAAAGGCAGGCAGTCAAATGCAGTCGAACAGAATTACACCAATCTCTTTATAAGATTATCAACGTTATTCGATCGAACAAAACACGAATTCGCAAAGTGCAATATGGACGCTGAAACAGCAACGAATGAAGAAACTGCGCAACTGAATCAAATGGCACAGTCAACTTGGACAGCGCCACCACACATGAAACAAGATTGGCTTCTCGATTGATCGATAATAGATGGCGTTACGTTGCGTGTCTATCAGACAGTTCAATTGTGATACGATATGTTTCATTAAAATTTGATTCTTTTACTAAAATAAATAAATACAAAATAAAATAAAAATCGAAAAAAACTGGGTGGTCAAAATAAGACATTTTGATTTTTTTTTTAAAACCCGTGCTGAGAAAATGCCTTTCCAACAAAGTATAAATCATCAAAATCGGTCGGCCAATCTCGAGTTATGGGATAACATCGCTTCGGACACTTTCTTTTATTGGATAGATTAAAAGCAAATTTCCAAGTTCACTCAGATTAAAATGTTCATACTGAACATTAAAAAAAGAACCCATCAAACGTCTGTATATGCACAAAAATTAAATGCAATGTACCTACTTATTTTTATTTGTTTAAGAATCAGAACTTTACTTCCCTATAATTTTTTTTTTTCGTAACAAAATAAATAAAAACTGCACTTAGGGGGAACATTTGTAGTTTTTTTTTTTTCGAATTAAGGGTAAAGTTGATGAATGTGTTGATAAAAAGAAGGAAAATAGTCTACAAGGTGAGGGAGCCCTAATGCATTCTGTGACAATTCGCTCAATCAAACATATGTAGGTAGTTATTAAAAAGAATTTATTTAAATTTTATAATAATAATTTTATAATTTTAGAAAATACCATTTGGCTTCTTAAAAAAAACTCCCAACAGTCAGTTTTGCAATATATGTACATTTGGATTTAATCGGATGTAGGTATTCGTTAAAAATTTATTAAAGTTTGTTATTAAGTTCCATGTCCACTAGAATGAGTTCTATACAGTGATGCCAGATTTTTTTTGCCTAAATTCCCCATTTTTGGGGAATTTTGTGAAAATTTTCCCCATTTCATATCCGTTTTTTCCCCACTTTTTTCCCCATTTTAATTCATTGAAGTAAAGACGCATTTTTCATACAATAAAAATTTGTTTTCTTTTTTTCGCCGTTTTTTTAAAAAAAAGGTGTTACAAAAATAAAAAAAAAACAAATAATATTCAAAGTCTTGCAGTTTAAACTAATACAAAATAAGTAAAATTAAAAGCAAATATTGCAGGTAGGTTGAATAGATTTAAAAGGCATAGGTAATTCACAAATAACGACGCACGTTTAAAGTAAATTATAATTTTTGAAAGGTACATAAATACAACAAATTATAAATAAAAAAATATATTAAGTATTTAAGTTATAAATTATATTAATACAAGTTATTATATAACGATTGGTAGGTACACTAATCGTCATTGGACTGGTACATATTTTTATTGTGCAAAACCAAGTATTTTTATCGATGCAAAGATCAAAGCAACTTTTTGATCATTTTTGCAGCATAGGTAATTTCGTCTGTAAAATTCCGCAAAGTGTTTCAGTTTCGACTTTCGAGCTAAGTCGCTTAGATTCTATAAACGCGGTGATGTTTTTATGTTCGGGAGATATTCGAAAGTCAACTACACTAATTTTATTTTTAAATTATGCAAAATTAGTAAACAAGCATGGATTTCCGTTTTTCCCCATTTTAAGAGCACTTTTCCCCATTTTCCCCATTGAGTCAAAAATTCCCCAAAATGGGGAAAAATCCCCACATCTGGCATCGCTGGTTCTATAGCTAGGTTTGCCAGTTTTCCCAATAGTTCGTCAATCTCCTCTGTTTCTTACTTATCTCCCGGTTTCCCCGAAATTCTATGAAATCTCATTTAAAGTTTCTTGAAAACCAAACAACCAACATTTCAGAAAGAGTTTTACTTTGCAAAAATGTAATCAGCGCCTAGGGTTATGCAATAGATTTTGCATTACTCATTTTGATTTTGAGCTGCCATATTATGGCATCGACATTTCCCCAAATATGTTAGGTTGTTCGAAGGATGGCTTTTAATATAGGTACATACTGTACCTATTTTTTCTCCAACCTCCCGATTTGTTGAGGAACATTTATGGCAACTATAGTTATTGCTGACTTTGCTCTGTGAAACTTGACTTTGTTCGGTTCAAGTACGGAAATTCACATTTTCATTTGGTCAATATCTCCATATTTCATTAAACTTGGGAAAAAAACGAAAAACCGGCGCGACAGAAAAAAGCGTGTAGTCTAAGTGATGGCTAATCGGTTAAGGGATCACTAAAAGAGTGTTTGGAAAACTTTTTTGGTGTAGGAGTACAGTAGGGAAAAGGGGGTCAGGGAAATGGGTGCATTTTTCTGAAAATCAAGAAAGGAGCAAAACATTTATTTAAATTGATAAAGTGTCACATTTTTACCGTCATAACTATTTCGAGAAATTAAATGGTTCAGTAGTCAATTTAGCCATAATGTTTTTTTTTTTGTTTTCAAGGAATAAAATCTGAAGCTACAATTTTCCATAGGGCTTGAGAAATACATAAGGTCCAGAATCGCCGCATTTTGTGTCCTGAAACAGATCTTGATCTTTAGATATATTTTTTTTTTAAACTTAAGAACAAGTATTTATGCGATTTTTGTTTTTAGTTTAATTTGCCCTGTAGTTTGTATACAAATGCAAATCAAACACGGTTTCAGAATTTTTCCTTTGTTTCCTGTTTTTGAAGCTGTGTTAATAATTCTTTTGAAAATCAGTGATATGGAAGTAAAACGAAAAAAAAAAAATAGCCACGACTTTCAAAATTTTTGACCACAGTCAGTCCATTTATCAGTCCCAGGGCCTGAGTATAAACTACTCAACGCGAAGGGGACAGTTTTTTACAGTTTCCATTTATTCCCCCGATGACCTTGTTCGACAGGACTACAATTTTAGGAGCAGAATGAGTTTGACTTCTGTATTTACTTTCTATTATTGGGCTAACTAGAAAGCTCTTCACAAAGGTGATCCCTGGCTTGAACTCTCAAAAAGCAAGAGGGTTAAGGTCGCCTTGCGACTAAAATTTCTTCAGAGTTATTAGCATAAGACGTTTGCTGTGATGTACTGTCGGCCATCGCTCATCAGTCATCACTATATCTCTGACGACATGGCTGTACAAATTACCCCATCAAAATATTCCTTACAAATAGGCAGGCACTACATCTTTAGCCGGAATGAAATTCATCAAACTTAAATTCCGCCTCAAATTACCATCTCAATCATCTATATATGCGCTAACGAGTATACCGGAGAACTAATTCACTTTTAAAATTGCTGCTATTCGACAGCAGTCGGCTAACCGAGGATGCAATTAAGGAGCACCGAAAGCATATCCTCTTGATATTGAAGAACCGACATTTTTGCTCGCCCAACAAACACAAACTATTATACAGACGAACACAACATCCTGTCAGTCGTGATTAAATGTTCTCATTTTAAGGATATTTGAGTGGTACACTGAAGGACCGAAAAATTGCTTCCAACACAGCAGCAAACACGGGCGATGAATGATCTTTTTACGGTGCGGGGGGGGAGGGGAAGGATAGCCCGCCACTATATGGCAATTTCATGCTTCAGCGACAACTTGGTTCGTCGCCAGGACAGATTCTAATTTCTGATAGCATGCTGCTACTGCTGGGCTAATGGAGGACTCCTCCTTCCTCGGCCAGTGGGGTTCATTATCATACGAAAATGAACGAACGCACTTCTGCAAAAATTGCTCTCGGCAAATAACACCTCCGACTGGCAAATAGCACAGTGACAACTATGAGGGTGACGGGACATTGATGATTTTCCTATTTTCTGCCGCCCACCTCCACAGGGATGAGCACACAAATGAATATGGAGGGTCCTTTTTTTGGATTGGTTCACATTGTCATTTTCTCGTGTCGCACAGAGGAAATGGGATACGACCTTATAGCGCTGAAATGATGGAATCTAGTCAGTGGAGTAGTGCTGCTTGATGCCGCTGTGTGTGCGGTTGGTTTGTCGCCTCCAACCACCTATGAATGGTGAGTGTAATAATATTTTCCTGCCATATCGTAGGTAGCCTATTTATATGCTAATAGAAGGATATCCAAAATGTCAAGATACGTCCGAGTTGCAATAACATCGGTCCATTCGTGGAACATACCTATACCTTCCGTCTATATTCGTATGGGTCCAGTTCTGGCTCCAAATGATTAAGCGCCAGTGGGGTGCGGCTGTGGACATCAATCCAAGCAAGAATATGCACTTGCCCTTTGGGCTTTTAGCTTTTGTTATCCCAGTTAAGAAGGACTTTCCCACGTGGCCTGCTTACCCAAACACTGGCGCGCACATTCATACTCCAAGGCGCTGCACATGTGGACAATGCAATTTCCGATTTTGCATAATATTTTGCATTCCGGAGGTCGAAACAAGATTTTCCACAATTTGATCCTTGGCCAGAGATACCGGCGTTGTACCTGCTCCTCTCTGTGAGTATGTGTGTGTGTTTGTTTGTGTCTATGCCCTGGATGACTTATTAAAGATGTACCAAATATGTAATGGGGTTGGCAAATTCAAAGATAATAGATGGTGGGGAGTTTTACATTTCAATTGGATGCAAACCGAAGATGTTCTCCCATAGCCCATCGCAATGTGTCCTGTGCATTGTTATTGAAATCGAGGAGCTGCTGCATTCATTATTGCTGATTTTTTGAAAGATATAACCAACGTTAGGTGTGTTTTGCCTGATGTACGGTGCATAAATTATGCACTTGGGTTATCGGGCTTTAAATTTGCCAAGGAAACTGTTTTTGGTAACTGATTATACAGAGAACTTTCTCCAGCTACTGCATGCCCCATGCGGATCCGGCAGAGGGACAAGTTTGTGCAAGGTTTTTGTCAAAGAATTTCCTGCCATAAATTGGTTCAACTTCTTTAACATGATCGAGCCGAACAAAGTTGTAATCAAGAAGGGTTAAGTGGAGTCCGGATAGCCCGAGAGGGTTCTTGAGAAAGTAACTGGATGCAAGCACTCTAAAGGGCACTGATAACACTGATACAATTACGCACAAGTGGCTACAACTCGTATTGTCTATTTTTAGTCTTCTCCTTACTGTGAGTGAGTGTAAGTCAAATACGGCCAGCGAAAGCTAGGTCCAGTGTTACCTATGAGAATTTTCAGAAAGAGTCCAAAAAAAGAGTCCCGAAAGGGACTATCCCCTTCAAATTTTTATATTTTTGGTTTAAACTTTACCCTCGCTTAATCTTTTATACCTTTGTACCGATTAAGAAAAACACTTTTTGTAACGTTATAAATAAGCGCTTATAAATAACACAAAAGTTTGTGCGTAAATGCAAAGTTCTATGTTTCTCAATTTTTTTTTTTTTTTTTTTTTTTCTTTTCTTTCAGACTACAACAACTGTATACATGTACGGAAGATAAGGTTAGACACTTGGGGGAAGAATAAGAAAATATTATTATTTATCATTTTAAGTACAAAAGAAGAAAAAAAGTTATTTAAACAAGAAAAAATTGTATAAAACACTACTACACTAGAAACTAGTTTGTTTAATTTAATAAAAGGGTTATCTCTCGAGTTGCATTTTTCAAATGAACTCTAAATCGACGAACACTGTTAGGTTTGTTGTAGAAAAAAGTCTGTTATTTGTAAAAAAAAAAAATATTCAAGAAAATCCAAATGCATTGTATTCGAGCGTAAGTCTGTGTATGTATTATATGAATATGTTTGTTCGTTCTGTGTGCATGAATTGTAGCAAGTCATTTATGTTGTTTGTAAGAATTTTGTGAGTGTAACTTATAAAAATAGTTCTTAGGTCTAACAATTAACTACAAGTAATATGGTATATATATATATATTCTTAAGTATTTACAATCTAATACGTTATGTATATGCGCAGTTTGTGGGAGGCGTGTGCGCATGCGTGTGCAACCACCTCCCTCTTATGGTCTCTCTTTTGGAGATTGTTCCACGCACACGGTCAAAATCCAAAGCTCCTGCAACAAATGGTTATCTTAAAAGGAAATTTCGAGCAACGTTCTGGGTGGTGAGGGAGGTATCCAAATCTAAAGTGGTATCTATTACTGCAGTGCGCACAAGAAAGTTCACGATTCGGTTGACACTTGAGAGAAGTCACGGGAATTTTGGCAAATTGCACAAAGATGACATTTGCAAATAAAGGGCTTAAGTGCGTTTAACGCCTTCTTCCACTAAGGTTATGGACAAAGTGGTTGCATATAACTGTTTTAATTGTATAAAATACAAACAATTTTGTTTTATTAATTTTATTAATCCGTTTCTTCCTCCTGCCTCGAGACCACACACTGAACTGTTCACCTATAATCTTGATGGTCGCGTTCAACAATTAATTTTCTAGGGCGCGTTTACAATCTTATTACAATAACACCAGATAGAAATTATTGAAGGTATTTGTTTTGTTTTTATTTTATTTTACACTTAGAACGTAGTAGAAGTAGAACATCTTTTGCTAAATCATAATATCGAGGCATTAGAGAAGTACACATGAGACAATAATAATTTAAGTTTTCAAATACGACCTTCACCCGTAAGAAAAAAAGGCGAAATTTCGAAAGAGGTCACTTAGGAACTTCATCTTCTAAACGCTTATTTTCAACACAGACGCAGAATGTTGGTTTTTTCACAAAAATATTGACAAAACACAAAAATTATGTCAATACTAAATTATTCAATTAAGTGGCGACTTGTGATTCTTGATTTAAAAAAAAAGTAAAAACGTCCTGCATTTGAAAACAGAGTCCGATTGCACTCGGAGTCCGGGCTGTCAAAAAGGGATCGAAATTACTATAAAGCGTCCAGAATGTAACACTGGCCTAGACCGCGAGTAGCGAGTACCTACTAAGGGCAGTCAAGGGAAATGGATTTCCAATAAGGACCGCCCCGGCTTCTCAGGGGTGGCAATGATCCCTGTGGTCCAATTTTGAATGACACTGCCACCGATTTTTTTTTCTTTGCAATTGAATTTTAAGGCAGATCTTGAATTTGGTTCTTGTCAACTTTTTGCATTTGACATATTTATCAGTACTTGCCCGTTGAAATTCTCTAAGCTGTCTCGAGCCAAGAGAGGAACTACTCGTTACTCGTTATTTCGCTAATTTTCTTTTTTTCTGGAATTTTTTATGAGAACGTGTATAGACTTTATGCGATTGCGATCGATTTATATCGATTGCGTTCGATTTAAACCGTGTACGCGAATGAACCTATGAAAAATGAAAACTGGCAACTAACTGACAGCTCAAACGTTTGACAAGTAAAACTCTATTTAATTTCGTCTTCAACGATGTCGGAGGAAGGAATTGTAATTGAATGTTGTCCTAGAACTAGAACCTAGAACATAGTCGTTTCAGCTTATAAAAAACTAGCTGGATGTACCCGCTTTGCTGGGTCCTTTAATAAATGCATACATGTGAACATGAAGTGAGGATACTAAAAACCATCCTATATAATACCGCTACTCACGGCAAATCGATTGCTATATATATTATTGAGGTATCGTTACGTACCTACTCCCTACTCGCGGACAAACAGAAAAATGTGTTCTCTTTTATAGAGGTAGAGAAGAGAGGGGGCGGGTTTCCAATATGCGCACTAAGCAAACATTTTTTTTTATTTTTTTATAGCTTAAAATGGGCTAAAAAATATAAATATAATATTTTTTTTTGAGGAAATGAATTTTTTTTGTTAATTTTTTTTATTCATTTTTTACTTTTTTTTATATTAAATTTTAATATTTTTTTTTTTAATGAAACCATGTTTATGTGATTTATGCACAAAGATTTGAAACCTTTTTTCCGAAATCTCAATACACATGCACAACTGCTCCGCTAAGGGTATGTCAACAACTATCAGGAAGGCGCCTTTAAGAAAGTCTGGTGTATTTAAAGTATGGGGTGCGTGGCTCGCTTCGCTCGCTAAAAGGATTTTAACCCTTTTTTTCGCAGGGTTTAGACGCTCACGCGACTTCGTCGCTCCGCTTAGGGTATGCCAACAACTGTCAGGCAGGCGCCTGGAGCTAAAGTTTAGATATATATATTTAGCAGTATAATATATTCAGTAAAAAAAAAATCAAAAAAGACAAAATTGTTTTAACTTTTTGACATATGGCAATACCTACCTATAATATTTTCCAAAATTCACCCCCCCCCCCCACACATCCCCCTCCACTGCAACACAAACGTTATGCAAAGTGAACGTGTCCATTTCTGCAGTTTGTTTACATGCACTTTTCAGTGAAAATTTAAAACTTTAAAAATAAAAAAAAAATAGGAAAAAAAGTTTCCGCAGAAAAATTCTTCTACAGTACACCATAGAATAACTCAATTTAAATAAAAAAAAATAAAAAAAATGAATTTGCTCAGTGCGCATATTGGAAACCTTAGCCCAACCATGCATATAAACAAAGTTTCATTGCGATCGGTTGAGTTTCTAAGAAAACGGACAACAGCGCCACCTATCGGGTCCAAAACTATCCTATCTTTCTAGCTGCATACAAACATGCACACATACAAAGTTTCATTGAGATAGGTTGAGTTTCTCAAAAAAATTGACAACAGCGCCACCTATCGGGTCCAAAACTATCCTATCTTTCTAGCTGCATACAAACATGCACACATACCAAGTTTCATTGAGATCGGTTGTGTTTCTCAAAAAAATTGACAACAGCGCCACCTATCGGGTCCAAAACTATCCTATCTTTCTACCTGCGTACAAACATGCACACATACAAAGTTTCATTGAGATAGGTTGAGTTTCTCAAAAAAATTGACAACAGCGCCACCTATCGGGTCCAAAACTATCCTATCTTTCTGGTTGCATACAAACATGCACACATACAAAGTTTCATTGAAATCGGTTGTGTTTCTCAAAAAAAATGACAACAGCTCCACCTATCGGGTCCAAAACTATCCTATCTTTGTAGCTGCATACAAACATGCACACATACCAAGTTTCATTGAGATCGGTTGTGTTTCTCAAAAAAATTGACAACAGCGCCACCTATCGGGTCCAAAACTATCCTATCTTTCTAGCTGCGTACAAATATGCACACATACAAAGTTTCATTGAGATAGGTTGAGTTTCTCAAAAAAATTGACAACAGCGCCACCTATCGGGTCCAAAACTATCCTATCTTTCTGGTTGCATACAAACATGCACACATACAAAGTTTCATTGAAATCGGTTGTTTCTCAAAAAAAATGACAACAGCTCTACCTATCGGGTCCAAAACTATCCTATCTTTCTAGCAAAGTTTCATTGAGATCGGTTGTGTTTCTCAAAAAAATTGACAACAGCGCCACCTATCGGGTCCAAAACTATCCTATCTTTCTAGCTGCATACAAACATGCACACATACAAAGTTTCATTGAGATCGGTTGAGTTTCTCAGAAAATCGACAACAGCGCCACCTATCGGGTCCAAAACTATCCTATCTTTCTAGCTGCATACAAACATGCACACATACAAAGTTTCATTGAGATCGGTTGAGTTTCTCAAAAAAATTGACAACAGCGCCACCTATCGGGTCCAAAACTATCCTATCTTTCTGGTTGCATACAAACATGCACACATACAAAGTTTCATTGAAATCGGTTGTGTTTCTCAAAAAAAATGACAACAGCTCCACCTATCGGGTCCAAAACTATCCTATCTTTCTAGCTGCATACAAACATGCACACATACCAAGTTTCATTGAGATCGGTTGTGTTTCTCAAAAAAATTGACAACAGCGCCACCTATCGGGTCCAAAACTATCCTATCTTTCTAGCTGCGTAAAAACATGCACACATACAAAGTTTCATTGAGATAGGTTGAGTATCTCAAAAAAATCGACAACAGCGCCACCTATCGGGTCCAAAACTATCCTATCTTTCTAGCTGCATACAAACATGCACACATACAAAGTTTCATTGAGATCGGTTGAGTTTCTCAAAAAAATTGACAACAGCGCCACCTATCGGGTCCAAAACTATCCTATCTTTCTGGTTGCATACAAACATGCACACATACAAAGTTTCATTGAAATCGGTTGTGTTTCTCAAAAAAAATGACAACAGCTCCACCTATCGGGTCCAAAACTATCCTATCTTTCTAGCTGCATACAAACATGCACACATACCAAGTTTCATTGAGATCGGTTGTGTTTCTCAAAAAAATTGACAACAGCGCCACCTATCGGGTCCAAAACTATCCTATCTTTCTAGCTGCGTAAAAACATGCACACATACAAAGTTTCATTGAGATAGGTTGAGTATCTCAAAAAAATCGACAACAGCGCCACCTATCGGGTCCAAAACTATCCTATCTTTCTAGCTGCATACAAACATGCACACATACCAAATTTCATTGAGATCGGTTGTGTTTCTCAAAAAAATTGACAACAGCGCCACCTATCGGGTCCAAAACTATCCTATCTTTCTAGCTGCGTACAAACATGCACACATACCAAGTTTCATTGAGATCGGTTGTGTTTCTCAAAAAAATTGACAACAGCGCCACCTATCGGGTCCAAAACTATCCTATCTTTCTAGCTGCGTACAAATATGCACACATACAAAGTTTCATTGAGATAGGTTGAGTTTCTCAAAAAAATCGACAACAGCGCCACCTATCGGGTCCAAAACTATCCTATCTTTCTAGCTGTATACAAACATGCACACATACCAAGTTTTATTGAGATCGGTTGTGTTTCTCAAAAAAATCGACAACAGCGCCACCTATCGGGTCCAAAACTATCCTATCTTTCTAGCTGCATACAAACATGCACACATACAAAGTTTCATTGAGATCGGTTGAGTTTCTCAGAAAATCGACAACAGCGCCACCTATCGGGTCCAAAACTATCCTATCTTTCTGGTTGCATACAAACATGCACACAAACAAAGTTTCATTGAGATCGGTTGAGTTTCTCAAAAAATCGACAACAGCGCCACCTATCGGGTGTAGGCTTCTCGGTGACGATGACGCGGTGTCGTTTTAAAGGTAACGCGAATTCATTAATTTCTTCCCATCTTAAAGTGCCCAACGCTAAAGAAGTAAAGGACCATTCACGTGAGCGCGAACTGCGAATAGGCGAACTGCGAACAAATCAATTTATCTGTATTTATGAATTGAAAATTGCTATTTGTTTTACCACAAAAGCATTAGGTATATTCAATTAAAATAACACCTAATCTAAAAAAAAAACCGAGACTTGATTGATTAAAATAACGAAATTTACAATTACAGCAATTCTCCCACGAATTGAAAATTCGTCACACTTTATTCACAATCCACATAAAACAGTCGCGATCCACAAACCTGCGAATGAAAAATTCGCTCGAACTTAACCTTCAACAATACAAATGATTCGTGGGCACCTGCGACTAAAAAAAGTTTTCATGTAAATTAAGTGTCAGAATCTACGAATATTCGCCAGTTCGTGGTTCGCAATTCGCTCTCATGTGAATGGTCCTTAATAACTTAAAAAAACTAAAAAAATATTAACCAGACACTCACACTATACCTACACAATAGCTAGTAGTCTAGTACAAAGAAAGAAGAGAGAAGAAAAAAAAATTGATAAACGTGTCCGCACAGCGATGCCAACCTATGCTTTTTCATGTCTTTTAGGCATTATTTCATTGGCTAAGGTTTTAAGGTTTTTTTATTTCCAAAAAGGCATCTTTTTTTTATTTCAAATATATGTATATATATTTTTTTGATTCAACGTATACCGACTTTTTATTTTTTTAAATATTCTTAAAAAATCTTGGCAAAAAGAAGACCTCGGTGCTCGGTCTTAAAGAATGTGTTTCCAAACGAAAAAAAAATTTTTGTTATTTTTTTTTATATTATGTGTTTAATTTTTGATTTATTGTTCCAATTTACATAAAAAAATATTTTATGCACTATTTTATTGAAAAAGGCATCTTTTTTTTCAAGTTAGGCTTTTTTTTCGTCAAAATCGGTTGGCAACGCTGTCCGCACTCCACTGGTAGGCTGTTGATTGCAATGACCTATGCATATCTGTGAAATATGTAAGTCTCAAATAATTACATTTTTGCTTATAACTTCTGTTATACAATTCAGAGAATAATGATTGATACATCAATCTCTTCACCGAGAAGTATACTAATCGAAGAATAAATTCATATTCAAATTTGTTTGGCCATTTCGCAGTAATATATGTTTAAACCATAAAAAATGGTCTTTTTTTGGTTAAAAACTCATATAAAATGGGTTTGAAGGACCAATAACGGACTTTAGGATACTAAAAACCATCCTATGTAATACCGCTACTCACGACAAATCGATTAATATATATATTGTTGAGGTTTCGTTACGAACCTACTCCCTCTTCGCGGACAAACAGAAAAATGTGTTCTCTTTTATAGAGGTAGAGATTAAATTCAAAGAGAACCTTGTCAAATGTCAAAATGGCATTTCTTAGACTTTTTGTAAGAAAATCGGTCAGGGTGGTTCTCTTGAAATTGAGAGATCTCAACTCATCCATTGAGATCTCCCTCGATTTTTGAGATTTGACATTTTTTATTTTTCATTTTTCTATGCTGAAAGTTCACGAACGAACATATTCATTTACTTTTACATTTACTGTTTATTACCTCCAAACAGTTGGTGGTCCATTTGTAAAATGGTCCCTCATCAGTAAAAAGCTACGAATCGCTGCTCTACAGCTATTATTTTGAGCTGTAAAATTATTTAATTGTCCTTCTTCCAAGACTCTTTTGGCATCCTCTATATGCACCGACTCAGGGCCCAAATAGGGTTCGCTCTGGTCGCCTATTTGAGCCCAGCACATTTGTGGTAGCATTTCTGATTTCTTCGCAGTGTCGCACAAAGTAAATTCTTCAAAAAGCGGACTATAGCCGAAGAAAAAAATATACCCCTCCGAGAGTTAAGCAGCACTTCGAGGACTACCTTCCACCCGAAAGGACTCTGTCTACTATAATTGCCTATCATAAAACAATCGCTGTGGCGCCTATTCATTACAAACTTCATTTGTTCAAAGTCTCTTCAAAGTATGTACAGCGAAAATATAATACATCCACGGATAAGCTTGTGACGAAGTGCTTCGTCTAAAGTCCATTCAAACTCCATATAAACTAAAATACAATTTCCACTACACGTGAGGGCTCCTTTCCAATTTCTGATCAGCTTTCTTTGCCTTTTCCGGTCCTTAAGCTGCGAGCGAGTTTTGACATAGCTGTTATACTCCCCTCTTAGTTCGCAAGTCACTTCAAGAGCCCTCCGTCCATTCCAGTGCAAATGCGAGCTGTACTCGTCATGCATCCCCGATTTGATTGAAGGAAATTTACGAATTTCCATTCAATATTCCAGCCGTCTCTTCTTCCACATGAGACAGCTCCTACCTAATCAAGTACACAATTAAGCAAACTCCTTGAGCAGAATATCCGCACAAAAGGATCCGTGGCGAAGGTTAACCTCAAAAGCATTATTAGGTACAATTAAAATTCGAAGGGATAAAGGAAATATAGTACGAGCAAAAATTATGCACAAAATAATTCACCGCAAAACTTGAGAGCGATACATAAAAGCGTGACCAGAAAAAGAAACATAAAGGAGCCAAAACCGAACCTAATGAAATTTCCCTCCAATTATTTTCATTCTCCCCATCATAATCTTCACATTAATTGCACATGATATGTTTCGACGGCGGAGGAGTAAGGAGGGACGGACGCAAAGACGCAGAAACCTTGTTTCCTATATTGGGTTAGTAATTTATATATTTTTTGAGTATCCTTCGGAAAGAGATGAGTTCATATAGATGCATCCCAACTCCCATTGAGGAAATTTGCAATTTTAATTAGACCTTCCCAAACCGCATCCTGGTCGGTCGTCATTGGTGGTGGTGTTTTTATTGTGTCATCGTCATCGTCGTCGTCGTCGTCATGTGTTGTCTATTCGTCTGATTGAAATGCAATTCTGGTTGAGCTAACTTTCTAAAGGACAAACTTGAGCTGGACTATCGCCTGACGTACTCATTATTATTATATATTCAGTCTTTCGATTTGAATCCGTCCGAACCTGACCAGAATACACAACAACACATGCGGCACTCAAAAGTATTGCTGCAAAGTCTTCTTCCTCTTTTGTAGGTTGTACCGCTGCCAAGGGTGGGGAGTGTAAGAGGACGTTCAGGAAGTTTTTGTTGCACAACAACAAAAAAATGGAAATAAGTTTTCCTGTTTGGTGACTTTGATTATAGGAAGATACTACTGGTCGATGTTCTCCCATTTTCATGATGAGCACAAGAAGCGCAAGAGGACAAGAATGGATAACTCAAAGGGACCGAGAGGTTCGGAGTATTGGGCAGAAATTAGTGCGCTCAAGGAGTTTGTAGGAAAGTTTCGTTAATTATAAAAAGGGCAAAACTCATTAAAAATATTGTTCGGCTGCATGTTTTGCACAATAGCCCTGTCCACGAGCATCAGGATCTATCGTTCAAACTTCCAAGGAATGCTCATTTGGAATTCTTTTGCCTTTTATCGTTTTTTTTTTCATATACTGTTTCGTTTCGTTTTATCTTTCATGTTTTCCTTTGGACGAAGAAGCGACTGAGTCGAAAGAGACATCAGTTTTGTATATATTGACGTAGGTACAGCGGACACGAGGCATTAAGGCCGGCGATCTGCTTACTGAAGTCTGAAGCACGTAGCTCTTTTTTGCTATATTTTGTTCACGTAGGGATTATTGTAAAGTAGATTCGAAAAGACACCCGGCAATGGTGGTCCGAACACAACTTTGTGACATTTGGTAACTCTTCTGTAAGAAAACTGAACTTCGGGACAGCTCATCCATTGATGTTTGATCCAACAATATTTATAAAAGGATTTTAAGGAAAAGCACAGAATGGGGTCTAAAAATGATTTCCAATCATATTTTTAAAGGCTGAAAATCCAAAGAATACGTTGTCCTGAAGATCAGTTGGCTGAGTTGGGTATGAAATAACAATAGATGAGTTGTACAAATTAGATCTATGTATACCCCACCCATCCACCGTACATTATGAAGATTTTACGGCAAACATATCTCGCTATACCTGAACACAAAGTTTTCGTTTTCAATCTACATTGAGCCAAAAAAAAGCGATTATTAGGTTCGATTTCCATCTGTGGAACAACCGAACCACAGGCTGGCTTGTCGGTCATCGACGGGCGTTATTGGGAGGGTGGCTCGCTCCGCTCACTTCAACTTCTTCCTAAAAATCTTAGTACTATGCAATAAAACAAATATGAGTAAAAGGGTATATGAACGAGTTGTCCCATACTTCAGATGTTTAATTAATTTATCAAAGTGTATTTTTGTGATATGGCTATTAACACCTTGGCTTAGAGGAAATTTTATCCACTGGCATTCGATCCATAGACATCTCATCCACCTCTGGGATGAACGCAAATCATCGACATCGACAGCTTGTACGTTTCCAGCCCTAAATCATAGATGAGCTGTATGGGTATGAAACGGCCATATGGTGAGCTCCTTTGAAAGAAAATTACTCTCGACGAGTTTATGGTTCTTTATGTGAAGTGGGACAAATTTGAAAGACAAATTTAGAGCTACGAGCTCAATGAGCTGTACAAAGATGTTTTGTGTAGTAAGCCGAAAAAAGTAGGTAAAGTTGGTCCCGCCAAAGAGGATCCTCAAATCCCACCCTCAGGTTTGCGTTTCGAAGACTATTGTGGATGCCAGTCCGTTTAGGTTAATGAAAGGCTGCAGAGTTTTAGATAGAGGAAACTTAATAGGTCACGAAGTGTACTCCAAAAACCGTCAATGTACGTTTACCTACTTACGGCGATCATTGGGGACTTGTGGGACAAATATCTTCTTTGGGAATGGTGCGGAAATCACTACAAAATAATAGAATTTGTTATTAGTTTTGTTTTCGAAAAGATCTACATTATTTATCCACTAGGGCAAGGTGGAATAGCTCTGGGTTGCCAAAGAAGAAGATTGTGGAGCCAACCACTAGTGGGATGTTGAGCAACAACAACCCACTCCAAACGAGCAATTATTAAAAAACGACACAAGAGTGTGTCAATACTCGTAGACCCTAAATATTGGGATCAAGGCTGTGGTACATATTTTCAATAAATCCTTTGGTTAATTTTTCCTAGAGTTTGATGTTGAAGTTGGCTTCCAATTTTCGAACGCAGTGATTTGACAGTTTGGAGACAGTTCTAGTTATAAGTTTGACCCGTCTGACACATGACAGTTGTGCCTATGATGAGAAAAGGACATTCTCAATACATTTTGGTAATTTGTGGAAATTTCTCCACGAAAAATTTCTATTCACAAAAACCGCAGCTGAATTTCTCGGCTCCCGGAAATTACACCCGAGGAATATCTCCTGACAATCTGCATGCCAGTCGTCATTGTTAATTTTGAAAACCCCAAATTGAACTAAAAACGTTCTACCACCCCACTGTGTCCATGTCAACATATTGCCCATGTCCGCTATCCACTTAAGGGATGCCTTCCAAAGCCAAACAGTCTACAGCATTTAATTCAAAAGTGCATACCCTATCTGAAAACGTGCCTTGGTATTCTTCCAAGTTGGCTGCCGGACTAAACACGATACTCGCTACATAACAACTTTCATAGAGTTAGATATATCACATCGACCTCCCGGAGTGAGTTTTTCCCCGTCAGCAACTTAATTAAATAGACGGCCAACATCAGAGTCCACAACACAATCGGTGGTGGAAATTGCCCTGATGAAGGGCTACCTCGGTGAGGAAACGTTCGTTCGTTTTTCTTTTCACCACCTATATCTTGCATCGTCCTCATTCGTTTCCTATGCAAAAGAAAAGCCAGAACGAACTTCGCCTCACTCTACGAGTATTATACACCTGTAGAAATGGAACCGGAATGAAACTCATTAATTAGAAACACAAGAAAATTGATAAACGTACAAGAAGAAGAAATTAAAATTGAAAAACAGCGGTCACATTAAATGCGATTGCTTACCAATTAAGGACATCACCCCGAGTGGGATAGAACCGCCAGGGTTGATGATACCGCTGCTGCCAATGGCCATATAAGCAAATTAATTTCCGGTTAATAAAACATTGTGGCAGAAATCACTACGATTTGAGACAGTTTGCCTGACAGGACAATATAAATGACTGTGTAGTTGGCTAGGGGAAAAAAAGATACCAGAAGAAGAAGAGAATCAAAGATGATACTAAATTGGACTTGGCAGTAATTTATTTCGTCGAAGGGCAAATTTGCCAGTAGTGATGGTAGGTTTTGTACAAATCAAGAGCACATGTAGGGCGATAGTCCTTTTGAGGTCAATGCTTTGGTGAATGATTTTAATTGCTGACAACTGACTGCGGCCTGACTCTTCGATGGCAAGTGGTTTCCGGATTCAAGGGTTTGCTTTCCTTTTACTCTTGCCTGACTTTTGCCGTCCACGTAATGATTGGCTTATTAATTACGCATACATTGGGTGTGCACCTGAATGGGCAGGAGGGGAGTTTTCGGGATAGAGTGCTGTGACAAGTTCATTCGCCCGAAAACGTTTTCGTAATCATATTTAAGAACCCGACACATTCTGAAACAAGAGTTCGAGCTGCTTCTCATCCTATTCTCTGGCCTTTGTGGATTATGCGGCTTCAATTTCTGCGCTACCATGCCTTGCTACCGTTTATTACATTTCAGCCGATTTATTATAAAAAGAGTAGTTCTCTGGAGAGTGGTATCGAAAATCCTCTACAAAAATGTGAAAGTTGTATTTCGAATTCATTCGAATTTTAGCCAAAGGATATCAAGAAACAGACAAGGAGCCAGTAAGCTGCCGGTGGTATGACTCCTGTATTATGAAAGTGTCTTGCTACTGCATGTAAGCTTCCATTAGTCCCCGAGAGATGCTGTAACTTATTTTCTATGCCTCTCCAAAAGGCTCTATTGCAGGTTAACTTTAAACCTCACACTACCAGTAACGAGAATGTTTGTAATCATATTTGCAAAACCAAGTTCTAGCACAGACATCGAACGAAGGTGGCAGGCAAGATTCAGCAAGGGGCATGTCAAGATCCAAAAGTAAATCAAAGCGACGGAGCACTTTCATATAGGATTAATATGCTTGAAGCCTTGGGCCTATAGCCACGTTTGTGTGAATTAGGTGGAAAGTTTACCTCTGTTCGTAGCTCGGGTTCCTCTTTTCATGGAATATGTGCCAAGAGACGAACTTTCTAGAAAAGACTCATTGAAGAGATCTATCTCAAGACTTCCTCACAGACAGGTCAAATTTTACAAAGTGTGCTAAAGTTTTGTGTGAACCACAGGTGCGATTTTGTTTTTTTTCGTTGTCATTTTTTGAAGTGTTTTCGACCAATTTTGGCCGAGTTGTTATTTTTCGACACGTTGTTTGACGAATTTTTGTCCTATTTGAGTGTGCTTTTATTAATGTAGACGAGTTAGTGGAGGCATTTTCGTCGCAATTTTGTCAGCGCTTTTCGATACACTTATGAATCTTAGACCGTGTTTTTTCACGCGTTATTGGCGCTTTTTTAGAAGCGTTTTTTGAAGCATTTTTGGACAAATTGCTAAAAGCGTTCTTCTACACGGTTTTTGAGTTTTTGTTCCGTTTGTTAAACGTTTATATGGGTGTATTTTCAAAAATCTTTGTTTGACAACTTGTTGGAGGCCTTTTTAGATAAATTTTTGTCTGCGATTTCTCAATGCGTTTCTGGGTGCGCATTCTCGGAGGTTTTAATTTTCCAAGTGTTTTTGACTTTGTTTTTTTTTTTTTAATGTAGTGGCCGCTTCATCGTAAGTGTAGTATGGATTTACGCTCAAAAATGAAACACGTCCGATCTTTTCTCGTTGTGGCGTGAGACTGCCTCTTCTTTATTTTTACTTATTCTATTCTACTTATTCTACGTATTTAAGTCTAAGTGTGCGTGTGCTACAGAGCACTTACAATGCACATCACAGTTTATGTGTGTTTATTATATATGTGTATAAATAACGGCATGGTGATTCGATAATGCGACTATATAGATAATATAACAATGACAATACTACTACAACTCGGCCTTCCTGACCGTTAAGATCACCTGATCTTCTGGTTTACAATTTTTCTTTATTTTTTTTTTTTTATTATTTTTTTTTTTTTACTTAACCACGGTTTCATGTTGCCGACCGCCCATACTCCTTGGTAAGGTAACCGTGATTGTTGAAAACCATCAACATCCTTCAACAGATATCTATCGTTTCGTAAAATCTTTTCAACTCGATAAGGTCCTCTAAATTTTGGAATTAGTTTTTTTGACGCTCCAGGATGTGAGTCGAAATTTTTCACCATGGCATAGTCTCCTACCTCATACTTCGTTGGTTTGCACCGTTTTTTGTCTACATACTGTTTGTTATAGGCCTGGGATTTCTTTTGTTCTTGGACTGCCCTGGTGCGGATCTCTGTTAAATTTCGTACTTTTCCTGAATTCAACTCTTTTAAACTTTCCTGCAGTTTGTCTGACCATTTGCCTTTCTGACTCACCCCGAACAGCATTATGCTTGGATGCTCTTTTATGGTTCTACCTATCGTGTTATTTAGCGTGTGTTCAACTTCTTCTAAAACGTGATCCCAAAACACTCCTTCTTCTGGTTTGACTAACTTAGCTATCATTGGTCCCAAGCTCCTGTTTACTCTTTCTACTTGCCCGTTTGCTTGCGGAGAACCTGTCGCGACTTTTATGTGCTGGACGCCTTCTTTTTCCAAAAAATCTTTAAACTCTGTGGAAGTGAAACAACTGCCCCTGTCTGACACGATATACTTTGGTCTACTGTACGCTCTGAAATAGTCTGTTAACGATCGGTTTACTTCTTTTGTATTTGTGGTCTTTGTTGGGTACAACCTTACGAACTTCGTAAACGCGTCTATTACCACCAGTATGTATTTTTTAGCCGATCTTGAATTGTCAACTGGGCCATAGTGGTCTATGTGGACTACCATGAACGGTTTTTCTTCCTTTGGGATGTTGTTAAGAAATCCCTCTTCGCGACCCTGCTTCGCTGAAAAAGCGATGCATTTCAAACAGTTTTTTATGTGTGTTCCTATTTTTTCTCTCATCTTGGGAAACCAGTAACTTTTCGATATTAATTCTAATGTTTTATCGGTCCCTACATGGCCTACTTCGTCGTGGTATTTGTATAACACATGGTTTTCCATTTCTGTTGGTACATAAAACACTACACTACTATCATTTTTCTTCTTATACACCACTCCGTTTCTCATCTCGTACAACGTGTGTTCTGATCTCTCCAGTAACTCCTTAATCCTAACTATCTTGTCGTCCCTTCCTTGGCATATTATCAGGTTTTCTTCAAAAGTATTTGTTTCGATCGTCATTATGTTTGTTGACCTACTTAGCGCGTCGACATGCTGCATACGAGTACCTGCCCTGTGTTCTAGGATGTAATCATAGTTTTGTAGCTCTAACGCCCATCTGGCGATCCTGGGGTTGAGTTCTCTTTTGTTTAAAGTTAAGGTTAACGAGTTACAATCAGTTACTATTTTAAACTTCTTGCCCTGTAGGTAGACTCTAAAACGGCTTAAGGCGCTAATAATCGCAAGTGTTTCTAATTCAAAACTATGGTATTTTGCTTCCGACTCGGTTGTCCTTTTGGAGAAATAAAAAACTGGATGCAGTTTTCCGTCCTGCTTTCGTTGTAGCAAGATTGCCCCAAACCCCAGTGCGCTGGCATCACAGTGCAGCTCGGTTTCGTCTTTCGGACTATACAATGCCAACACTGGAGCTTCTATCAATTTGTTTTTTAAAATCTCAAAAGCTTCTAGCTGTTTGTCACCGAACTTGAATTCTCTATCCTTTTTAATCAAATCATACAACGGTTTTGCTATAGTCGAAAAATCTTTAACGAACCTGCGGAAATATGAGCACAAACCTATGAAACTTTGCACCGCGTGAGCCTTTTGGGGAACCGGAAAATTTTTTATAGCTTCAATACCCCTATCGTCTGCTTGTATGCCCTCTCCCGTGATCGTAAAACCTAAATATTTAATCTTGCTTTGAAGAAACTTGCACTTATCTATCCGTAGCTCCAATCTGTTGTCCACCATTCTTCTCAAAACTTCAGAGAGTATCCTAAAATGATCTTCATATGTTTTTGTAGCTATCATTATATCATCTAGATAAACTATAACCTCGTCGTTTCTAATCATGTCAGCAAATATTTTGTTAATGTGTCTCTGAAAAGTTGACGGAGCATTCTTTAAGCCAAACGGCATTCTCAGAAACTCGTATTGTCCCAGCGGTGTTATAAAGGACGTATATTTCACTGCATCTTCGTGCATGTATACATGAAAAAATCCGTTTTTGAGATCTAATTTAGAAAAAATTGTTTTGTCTACCAATCTGTCTAACAAATCATCGATTACTGGTATTGGGTAACTATCTTTTGCTGTCGCCTTATTTAACGTACGAAAATCTATGCACATCCTAAGCTCTCCAGTCTTCTTCTTAACTAAAACTATCGGTGAAACGTATTCCGACTCACTTTCCCTAATATATCCTTTACTAAGATACTCGTCCAGTAACGAGCCAAGTTCGTTTTTCTCAGCGTACGACAACCGGCGTGGTCGACAATGAAAAGGTTTTACGTCGTTTAATGTTAAGTTCATTTTAGTTTTAATTACCGGTTCTGCAGGGCGATCGGCAAAAAGATATTCGGTCTTATATATCTTCTTAAGTTCTTCTTTACGTGCATAACTTACATCTTCGTCAATCTCTAATTCTAACTTTGAGCTCAAATTATCTTCGCAGTCTATTAACATAAATTGTTTTTCGAAATTTTCACTTTCATTTTCTACTACATCCGTAACCGTATTATTTTCTAACTGTGACACTAACTTAAACTTTCCATTTCTGAGAAAGTCTCTCCCCAAGATTGCCTCATAGCCCGTGGAATTGTCGTCCATTACCCTCAGACTTACGTTTATTGCAACTTCTTTATAAAAAACGACACAAGACAGTCTTCCATATAACTTTAACAAACTTTTATTTATGCCGAAATATTTTTCTTTATTTTTACAGCGCCATACTGACGTTCCGACTGGTATACACGAACTTTTGACTAGGCTTATTGGGCTTCCGGAATCTATCAGGCAATCTAAGGGAATACTACTATTACTATCAGTAAATTTAAATTCTAAACATCTTACATAATCTTCCGACTCTTCCTGTTTGGACAACTGGTGTACCGCTGACTTCCTTTCAGGGCAGGTTGACAATTTGTGTCCCATGACACCACAGGCGTAGCACGCCCCGTACTGTCTTTTCGGTTTAGAGCAGACATTTGCCATGTGTCCTACCGAGTTGCAATTGTAACATCGTACTGCGATCCTTTGTGCTATCGTTTGTCTACCTGTTACACTATCTGTTGTCGCTCCTGTCTGCCTGTTTTGTGACGTACTCGCTGTCAGTCCTGTCTCCGTCTTTCTCTGTGTGGTTTTGTTGAACGCCCTTAGTAGGTCTGCCTTCGTAGTATACCCCTGCACATGTGCGTATAGACGCATGTTGTCGTCTGAAAATCCCTCGATCGCGTATTCCGTCCATTCTTCCTCGTCCATCTCCAATCCCGTTGCCAGTCTCGATTTATCGTGGAAATATTCCGCAAAGCTTTCGTTTACTTTCCACTTTCGTCTCTCAAAATTTTTTCGTATTTCCATCTTATTTTTCTTCGTACCAAACACTGCTTGCAATCCGGTCGCTAGGCTGTCCACATCGTCTCTCAGAAAATTCGGCTGTCCGTGCAACCACTCTTGCGCTTTACCCCTCAATTTTGCGATGAAGAGTGTGTGCAAGTTTTTTTTTCCCACGTTATAGACGTCTTCCACGTTTTTCAGTTGTGCTAGCCAGACATCCACGTCAGATCCGCCATCAAACTCCGGCAGCATTTCCTTCCAGAGATTCAGTTTTTGGATTATGTCCAGCTCTCCTGTTGTCACCGCACTCTCTGTTTTTTCTTTCCCATTTTTCATTCCCGTTTCTCCTGTGTCCATAGACTTAACGATTTTTTGTAGCACTTCATTTTCCCTCTTTGTGACTTCCACTTCCCTTCTTAGTAGTCTAATTTCTCTTGCCATCAGTTGTTCTGTCGTTTTGTTTTCTTGTTCTTGTTCTTGTTGCCTTTCTTCTTCTTCTTGTACGTTATCTGGTCTTTCTCCTCGCTCGTCTGCTGGTACGCCGTTGAGGCGAACAACCAGGGTGGCTTTGTTGCCGTTGCTTGGCATACCCAGCTGCTGCAACCAGTTTCTCAACTCTGCAACGGTGAACTCGTCTGGATTAATGGTCGGTTTTTCCATTGCAAACGCAGAGCAAACAACAAAGCACAGCAAGAAAAAAAATGTATTTTTGGTGGCACGACACGACACTTTTTTTCAGCGAGTGGTGGCACGACACGAGTTTTTTTTCACTTTTTTTTTCACTCAAGCGAGGGGATGCTACGGTCTGGTCTGTAATTTTTTTTTTTATTGTTTGTTCACTTATCCCACTTCTGAGGATTTGTAGTATGGATTTACGCTCAAAAATGAAACACGTCCGATCTTTTCTCGTTGTGGCGTGAGACTGCCTCTTCTTTATTTTTACTTATTCTATTCTACTTATTCTACGTATTTAAGTCTAAGTGTGCGTGTGCTACAGAGCACTTACAATGCACATCACAGTTTATGTGTGTTTATTATATATGTGTATAAATAACGGCATGGTGATTCGATAATGCGACTATATAGATAATATAACAATGACAATACTACTACATAAGCTTCCTAAACAAATTTTTAAGGCGTTTTTGACCTGTGACCGAATTACAGCTTCCGTGGGCGAGCCATACGTCACTGAATTTTGTGGATTTTACAAGCAAAACAAACAAATTCAGTCACGTATTACTCGATGACGGATGCGGTAATTCAACCCATGTTCTTGGACGAGTTTTTGACGACTTTTCGACGCATTTTTATAGGCATTGTTGGACACATTTCCTTACGGATCTAAGTGAGGTGCGATGCCTCTTTCAGACCTATAGATCGGTTATAGTTAATAGACTAAATGTACACATTCAAGCAAATCGTTGAAAACACTTGTTGCAAATCAAGATTCACCATCTTTTCACTGACTTGAAGGTCACCTTGGATGACGGTTGTAACTCTTAGGACTGTATACGTTGACAGCGTATACACCTACATAGCTAAGAAGTTAGGTCGGATAAAAGAAAGACCCACGAATTAAATTGGCGTTTGCAAGAATCCTGATACAAGAGATCTTTTCTGTCACGTTCATCTCATAGGCAAAAGCCTTCAGCATTACAGAAAGAAAATTGAAGACTATACCCTTATCAGTGAAAATAGACCCTCGGCAGTGGAAGGTTTTACATGCAATAGTCTTGGATTCCTAACCCAATTAACGCTCTCTGTATTCGTCTACTTAAAGGTTGCTTTTGCTAACTTGTTTAGATACAAGATGAAGTGTGATATTAAAAATATTTCTGGACCGTTTGCTGCGCTATGATCTGGCGAGAACTTACGCACAACTCACAAGTCAACGTCAGAGTAAGTCTCTTTCAAAAATCTGTGCTTCAGCTTAACGGTCCGCCTAGACCACAATAAATCGTTCAAGCTCTCATAGCTATCAGTCAAGAATTTATTGAGTCCGAAACTATAGGTACCTACAGGCACTTGAACTTGCACTGACTTTTGTTACTCTTAGGCCTATTTGGTGATACAACTCAAAGCGAGTGCTGCTGCTTAAATACCTTATGGGCTACATTTTCTATGTCATAAACTGTCACTTAAGATTTTAAGTGAAGCTTAAGTCGCTATCAGAAAAACGGGCGTAAGTGGTTGCTGTAAAATGGACTCAACTTTTCTAGTTTTATGGGTATTAATTGCAATTTTTTCCTAAAAGTCTAAGTGTGATTTGTGGCATTTATCGACTAATTTTGAAGAGAGTTTGGAAAGGAATGACTACTATCATGAGGAAGACTATCCACAGTAACAATGTGCGCTTCACAACTTTGGTCTTTTCAACTACCCATATGCTTTAAAATTCGATAAGGAACATTCTCGGTTGTGAATAGCAATTTTAAGGCAGTCTTCTAAAGTCACACTAGCTCACCCTGCACCAAACCTAATTCTAATCAAATTCTGGTTTATTGTCAATTCCAAAAAATATTGCCCCCTCTGATGCTAAAGCCGTCCAAATTCAATATTAAATTTAATCAAATCCCGCACCCAAATATATCTTTGAATATCGATTCTAAGCCGTCTAACATGACCGAATAAATTATCCTGCACCGAATATGTCTCATATTTGTTTAATGAAATTGTTCTCACATGGCAGGCAGCAGAAAGGAGAAAACCATTGCTTTCGCATAAATAACACCGAAGCACATCGCACATTTGGAATTTTCCAGCACACGCATTTGGCAATTTATATGCATCCCCCCGATAGGATCTCTGTCTTAGGCCCAGTTCCATTTTCGTCGAAGGGATAACAGAGCGCCCAGCGCACCCGAACCAGCCACGAGCAGCAAAGTTACCAAGTCTTAAGAAGTATAAATCATTTTGAATTTGAAATAATAAAAATAAATGACGGCACTACGGGATTATCTCTTCGCTCGTCTTCGGGCGCGGTTCGGTTCGGTTCTGGTCGGTTCCTGATGTCCTGTTGCGTTGCAAGAAGACTTATGAACGGACGAGTATATTCCATTTGTTTGGTTTCTTCTCTCTCCGATGGGCGGAGTTGAAAGGGACGAATATAAATCATTAGTTTAAAAGGATGCAGTACACGGATGGGGATTCTCCTTTAACAAAACCCATAATAAAATTCACATAAGAATTCAATTTCCTTTTAGGAAATATTTATTTCTCTCCGTATAATGAGTTTCATTTTTCACATGCTGCAGCATCCACAGGATGGTATGAAAATGGTGTGAAGTAGTTGAATTACTTATTAACCACTAAAGATAAAGATGCTCATATGGGGGGTGGGTTTTTCATATTTTTTTACTCTTTGTTTGATGTTGGATCAAAGCTTAAGTTTCCAAGGAAAATCAATACGTATGTACATGAAACAAATTTCGCCTGAAAGTTATTGTTTTGCTACACAATGGGGACCAAATTTTAATTTTAAAACCGACTTAAGCCTCCATGGGAACGGTATAGCTTAAATAATCCTTTTTAAGCAATTTTCTAACTACCCTAGGAAGATGAAACTTTAAACGTAGGTATTCGAAGTAGGTGCAGATGGTCATTGTTAGAGAACTAATTTTTATCAAAGCGGATGTCCTTACTGAAAATCATAAAGGCAATGACACAGTTTCTTCAGTCCCGTATTGGGGGCGTTTTCGAAAAATGTTTGGACGAGTTTTTTACACATTTATGGACTATATAGGTATTTTGTCCAGATTATCAACGCGTTTTGAATGCGTTTTCGGACGGGTTTTTTGTATCAAATTATACCCTTTTTTGGACTCAATTTTAGACTCGTTTTTGGAGGCATTTCCAACATTTTTTTTGATGCATTTAAAGACTCGTTATGTAAGGTATATGGTCCAGATTTTCAATGCGTTTTCCAAAGAGTTTTCGGACGCGTTTTTGGAATAAGAAACTTTTTTGGACTCAATTTTAAACTAGTTTTTGTACACGTTGGCGGCTTTTGGACTTCTTTAGATTCTTGGATGCATTGTTAAATGCGTTTTCGACCTTATTGTTAATGGTATTTTAGAGCCTGTATAAATCGCATTTTTAAAGGCGTGTTTGACTCATATTTCGCCACATTTTATACCAGTTTTTAAACGAGATTTTTTACTCGTGGACTGTTTTTTTTTAAGAGCTTTTTGGGCGCATTTTTTGAGGCACTTGCGACTTTCTTTTTGATGCGTTTTAAAACTCGTTCTGTGAGGCGTTTTATCCATCTTTTTTATCTTTTTCAATACGTTTTGGGATGATGTTTTCAAAGAGTTTTGCACGTGTTCTTGAACGTTTTTGGACACATTTTTCAACTCGTTGCTATACCCGTTGACGGTTTTTAGACTTGTATTTCGAAGCATTTTTGGTTGTATTATTAAATGTGTTTTCCACCACCTTTTGAACCACCTTATTTTAGAGGCTTTTTAAGACGCTTTCTTAGAGGGGTGTTTGTCGTATTTTTAGACATGTTAACGACCCGTTTTTGAACGAGTGTCTACGAGTCTCTCCCGTTTTCGTGCAAGTCTTTTCGACTTGTTCTTAAAGGCTTTTTTTAATCCATTTTAAGTGTGTTTTTGACCTCATTTTTGATACGTTGTTAGGAACAGTGGACCCAGCTGATGGTCTAAGTGAAGTGAAGCCACAAGAGCACCCATTTACCTACCTACCTAGGCACGATTCGGGACACGTTTTTGCAAAGCATTACTTTTGGCTGTTTTTAGACTCTTTTTGGTTTCATGTGCTATTTAATCAATATCATTGGCAGAGCCGCATGCCAGAGCTAGTTATAAACACACCTGAACCCTGTCCCAATTCGTATATGAATGACATTCAATACCGAAAATCTCCTCTGGACACAGTTGATCTGCTTCCCATCGACACAATTTAGCAGGTAACGCCAGCCATCTGCTCCTCAGCATTTGCCATACATCTCCGCCGCTGCCCCACACAGTATCTAACCATTTCAGGAGAGCAACACTGCTTGTATAATATTTTAGACAGAATTAAAAAAATAAAAATCAAATTCACACAAACGAGCAGTCATCGCCAGAGTGCTCCAACAAACTGCGCAGCAATATGTGTCAATTTATTTATCCAATTCGTTGCTCCTAATGCTCCTGCAACTGCAATATCTCTGCATGGCTCGTATTCATTATTTTTCATACTACTACACCCGTTTGCATATTGGACAGTATACTGCAGCAGGTGCCAAACAAATTATTTCACAGCCAAAATATATACGACAGTCGATAAAAAAAATCGCCACCCCCTTAATAGTGCTGTCGAAATGGCGCAAATGTGTTGAAATTGGTATTTTTACAAATAAATGTATTTTTAATGCTGTCATTAGTGTCAGAAGCGACCGTTAATACTCGTATTTTACTCTGCCTTACCGAACACACGATCCAAAGAAAAAACAACTTTAATGGCACTTAAGATAATTATCGAGCAATTTTACTTTATCTTGATTAGCATGGTGCTGGCGGTGGTGGTGGTGGGTGCTAGCCCACAACAGTCAGAGGACCTTATCGCCATATATAGAGAAGCGACACTTACTCCGACTCCGACTGCGACTCTGCATGTCTTATGGTTAGTTCTTTGGAAAAAATGGAACATAAAACGTTGGTCGGTTTCGCGGTGACGTTTATCATTGTCAGTGTCGCATTCATCAAGTTAATGTGAATAGAAGTTGAGGTCGAGGGTGGTTTGGTGCGCGGTGCTCTTGTGGCATGTGCTTAGGCCGGTGAATAATTTTTTCCAGTTGCGAGTATATACGCACTCCCATATTCGTATCTCTGGGGATGTCATTTGTAAGGCTGCTGTGATTTGGTATTGAAATTTTGTAATTCGCTTGAGAAATTAATTTAAATGGGCATAACTTGGAGAAGCTTGATTTATAAGCGGTTTTGGTGGGCGGTTGCATTAGGGTAATTACAATTGGGAGCAGGCACATAAATTAATTTAATGCTGTCGGTTTGAGTGTAACGCAGAGCGACCATTACTCCTGTTGAGGTTAGATTGTGGTAAGTTTTAAGGATGTGGCTGTTGGTCCAAGAGTTTTGTATCTGTAGTTGGGGTATGGCGTATGGGGGTAGAAATTGAATGGATGATTCGTTAAATAATAACGGTGCAAGTCCTCCAAATTTATCGCATACGTTTTCGTTACAATCCTTGATTCAGTTTTTCACAGATGTGTTTTTTTTTTTAATAATCGTGTGTAGGCTTCTTTTTTGATGACAGTAGATGAGGTTAAATATAAGTAGGTCTGGCGGGACAAGAAAATCATCGATCAATGCAGATCCATTGTGTAACCCTTGGGTTTAGGGGTTTTGTGAAAGTAATATACAGACCTACACTTCGGTCAGTCCAGCACACCAACTATACTGAACCACTGCGGCGTATAGCTCGCTCCATCTCTCATTTGCTTTAACTTGTACTAATTTTGTTTTCAGACCTTTTTATGGATTGAGGTATATCAACCGAAGATCGCCTTGTTGTCAGTTCACCGCCTTTTTAAGTTCGCGAAGAACCTACGTGTGAAACAAATTCAATCACTCAATCTCCCAATGCCTACACAATTGCTAAACTCGATAGAAAATAAATCGAATGACAATATCCCCAGCTTGAAAAAAATAAAGTAAAAACAATTGACAAGGGTCCTTATTAACCATAACGTTAGAAAATTTGATATTCGGAGTAAATTGCTTCCACTCCAATCGGCAATAACTTCTCATTCGCTATAAAGTATGAAAAGCGATGTCCATCAACCGCGCACAAAAATCTCATTACCGATCAAAGATAACATTTTATGGTCGCCAAATAAAACTGACAAAAAATCAACAAAAAAAAAAAAAAAAACCTCCGCCACAAGGAGGCGGCCACTGAAATGTTCGCTTAAAATATGAACGAAACGTTTATCTCTCCAACCCTACATAGTAAAAATGAAACGGAAAAAAAAGGAAAAACGCAGCCTTATAGGACACAGAGTGTGGGTTGTGTTGCAATAAAAAATGCGCCACACTCTATGGTTTAGAGAGACGGGCTGCGCACTTTCTAGAACGCGACCCCCTAACACAGTCGGGCTGTGTAAACAAATTGCTCTCGAAATAAGCGACCATGAGAGCGTGGTCCTCCTTCACCCCTTTGGAATGACGTTTAACAAATTCATCTCCTTGCAATAATCGTAAAAAATGATATCGAATATTCGTTCTTTCTTTTTGTATTACAATTCGTTTAAAGTTAAACACGCGAAGGAGACGAAGATGCGATTGAAATGTGCATTATCTCACTAGGGACACTGTCGGTGTACATTTGTGTAAATCTTTTATCCGTGGTTTGGGTTGTCATAAAAATATGAGACGTAAAACTCACTCTGACCCTTTTTTTTTTTTGTTGAGTTTTCTTATTTGGGATTTTTTTTTCCCTTTTTATGGACGAGCAGTAAAAATGTGTGTTGAATAAATAAAGAGACGGTAACTTGGTTTCTTGTCTTAATTACTAATCATGTAAAATTTTAAGGACGACTGGGTGGGGCGGCCCTGAAGTTAATCGTTTTCGCGAGCAGTGCTTTTTATTTTGGAGTTATGGCTGCGATGTTATCGAGAAACATGAGATAGCGGATACTGGTTTTGGGAAAGGGTTGAGCCATTAAAGGATAAATCGCGAGGCGATCAACTTTTGAGGTGGCCTTCCTTAACTCCGTTTGTGCGTAAACGTCTTTTAATGGATTTATTTTTTTTCGACGCTAATGCCAAGTGTGTTCTTGGATTGAACAAAATAAATAGGATCCTTCGTTTTGTGCTTTTTAAGATGAAATTTTGATTCGCACACCAGTCCAGTTTAATAACTACTGATCGCTTGAATGACGCAAAGTCTTTTAACAATGTAATGACGGAATGAAGGGATCAAGTGTTTATTAATTTTTTTAGCGGACTAAAAAGAGCCAAACTAACTTGTAATTTCGGGGCGCATGGAACAAAATTATATTCAATCCAAACAAGACAAACTTCAATATTGTGTTAGTGTTTGGCCTGTGAGATGATGGTTTTAGTCGGACTCTTCCTGAATAACCTCGCACTCTTCATCCGCATTAAACTGTGGAGTTGTAGTTATAACAGATGAACTTGAGTGAGAAAGTTTCTCATTTCTGTTTGCCCGATTCTAGGATGTGACGATGATTGTGTCTGACAATTTAAACAATCCACTCCTTCTTTCGTATAAACTGTTTACACTGCGTGGTAAGGACCCCAAATTATTCCCCTACCATGAGCAAGCACCTTATTTGACTCACCCCACCGACGCCGACGTCCATTAATAAGTTTACTGTCATTAAAGCGTTGCCGTGCGAAATTAGGCATTCCCTCCAGGGACTCAGTTGCGATATCCTCTATCCTCAGAGGGGTTTTTATTATCTCATTTATATTTCATTCAGCAAGTGTTATCCATTCTAAATCTACATAAAAACCGACTAATTGACACCGAAATACCGCCACCATTCAGGGTATAAATATTCAGCTTCAACGCTCCTTCATCAATATGCGGTGAATGAAAATCATTGAACCGAACGCAATAAATTTAATTTGTTATCAATTTTAGTGGAGTTTTTATAAGAAGAAAAACAATCGGCGCAACCAGCACCCCGTCGTTTTATGGGCTCCCCTTAACAATAATTAGAGCAGCCCAAGTCGAAAGTTTATCATTCGGCTCCCCCTTGAGAAGTAATAACTTCTACAGAGCACCGCACCAGTAACGCGTGCGAAGGTGCTGCCGTAACCAACGACAGTGGTATACGATGGTACGGAGTGTATTTAATTACTTTCCGGGAAGAAAACAACTGCGACTATGCTACTGGAATTCTAATTATAATAATGATTAAATATCATTAAAATCTGCAAGATAGGATATCGCGGATACGCCCGTAAGCTGGTACGCTCTCGGTGGGGACAACAGTTATTAACGTAGCGAGAAATTACCTTCGTACACTAATGAGACGCCATTCATAACTGGAACTGGAAAGCGGCAATGACAAACAGCTGAAAGAAGTCGACTGATGGACGGAAACTAAGTATTCTGAGTGCCTTGAAAATGGACAATCGATTTGTCATGAAGAAACGGATACCAGTTGGAAAAGTTGTAAAACAGCCAGCAAAGTTATCCTAAATATGTATTTTGATCAAAATCGTAAAATTTTTAAAATTATACAGAAAATTTATATAAATTAATAAATTACCGTTTACAAAAAGACAGCCAAGCATAATAGTAACAATTTTTGTTCAGTATTTGGTACTATTGCTGAATTAAAAATTGAGTATAAAATATTGTTTCGGATGTGGGCATCACTTGAGTTTGAATGTTTTATCCAACTCGAAAATGGGGTTTTTGAGATATACCTAAACAGTTTATTAAAAAAACGTTTTCGGTGATTGGAATTTAAAACTTTAATTCTGGAAACAAACATTTTTTGCAAAGATGTATACAAATGTTGGTGGAAATCGTAAGTGCCGTTTTAAGGTAGGTAAGTATATTAAAAAAACAACGTTTAAAAAATGCATCTTCCCAAAAACTAAGTTAGAAATGACCATATTAATTCGCAAATTATATTTTGTGCAATCGTGTGGAAAGCACATTAATTCGATTTTTCTAGCGAAAAACTGAGGATGCAGTCTTGGTAACCTCACCTGCTTAAGCTTAAATATCAATTTGGGTTGAAATTACTATAGCCATTTTCGAACCAATCAAACTGATATGAAAATTTGATATGGGAAGTACCATTAATATTGAGGTTTCCGTGCAAAATAAAAACCGTCCCGAACTGTAGGCCCACAGGCACCAATTTCGAAGTTTGAACCAAATTAGGGCAACCGTTTATGCTGCATACATACCGACATACAGATTCGCATCTCCCTTTTTGGGTTCCTCTGTCATCGTATTGTCAGAATTGATTAACATCTCCTATATAAGATTTGTTGCGTTGGAAGTTACTCTTTTTATCCAGCCTAATTTGTTTTCAAATTGTAGTTCCCCATACAAAGTTCTATAACCAATTTCATCCTCTTTTTTATTTTATTTTATTTTCATGACAAAACGTAGTGTCCTTCCTTGGGCCAAGTGTGAAAAGTCATGTATTCACTAATCTTATGACTGTAACTCTCTTCGGCCGTCGACTTTATTTAGTGGCGTCATTTGTACGGGCATCCATGAAGAATGAAAGCAAAGTATTTCCCGGAATCATAGTTTATGTTATATATAGTTATAATATGTCATGATCGAGAGAGTCTTGTGCGACTCAGTCTTGCACTTTAATTTGTCTGAGGTGAAACTAATGTGGTATTCGATTATGGGCGCTCTCAGACCATTTTTTTTTTTTTTTTTTTTTTGCTCTCAGAACAATTTTTATGTTCGTTTGGTAGGTACAGGAAAAAGCAATCTTTTTCAGATTTCAGAGCACTTTTGCCGAACTAGATATTTTCTCAGATTTACCACTACAAGTGCGTTTGAGTTTGACAACTGGTGAAGTTTGTTTACGTTTTAGTGAATTTTTTCTGAAGAAAAGAAGGGCATTGCATCGGGTGAATCTATTTTTGTAAATTATTTATGTATAAATATTTAGAAATCAATCGGGACGGATATTTCTAATGTTTTAATACAAAATTTAACCAGTGAATGAAAATCGCTTAGAAAAGTGCCGAAGACTATACAGATATTCAAATCGCACGCATATCAACACAGAAAAGAGCAAGTGACGTTTTCATGTTCGATTAGCCACACGAAATCTGGAATCTGAGAGCAAATCTGAAGAAGCCGAATCGAATACCACATAAGATAATTATGAAAAGTATGCAAAGCAATGTCAAATAAAAGAAGTAGCGTTCTGCTCATTGTTGGTACATAAGCTCATAGGCTCATAAGCGCCAAAAAAATAACTACAAGGTAACATTTTTAAGCCAACTGATGCGAACGTCCTAAAAACAACTAAGAGTTCAAAGTGCTGCCACCATTTTGTCATAACAATTGGAGTGCTAAAAAATTTCAGGGTTTCCTTCGCTTGGTTCGAAAAAGTACGTTAGGTTTTCCCACACATATTTTACAACGAAGAAAACAGAAAATCGTCATCTGCTGACATTTGGCACTTCCTGAAACCTATTAACCTGAACACATTCAGGCATGTATATAAAATAAAGTGACCGGATTAAAGTTGGCCGCTGCCCTTTTGGACATAGATTGCGGTCATTTTCACGGTATTTGTGGCGGCTTTTTGTCATTTTTTCAACTAAATATTTATTTAGAGAAAGAAACAATAATTGACACCCTCCAATAGCATTATTATAGACACGATGTCAACTTTTGTATTCCCATAGAAGGCAATTATTGACACCATAATGTCAATAAAAGAAATTGGGTAAATACTAATACAATAGTTGACACCCCATTTATTTAATTAAATATCTGTAAAAAAAAATATTCACTCAAAAAGGAAATTTCTAACAGTCTGGCAGAATTGTGTTGAACTGCATTGAGGAAGCTTCCTCAACCGCTCCGTATCTGGTGTCAAAATTATAGATCCTTCAATTCGTGTGGGAAATCCAGCTCAAGCGAAAGAGTGGTTGTGAAAGGATATCCGTCCGTCCGAAAAGTAATTTTCTCATTACCTATCGAATATTTATCTCAAGTTTCGTCTCGAAATGTTTCAAGCTGTTGCAGATCTTCACCTTCTTATCTAATGAGCCCATAGAGGCCATCTAAACACCATGAACAATTTGGCGAACAGACTACTTACATAATAAATCGAAATCGAAGTACCAAACTAGTTTTGGTGTTTACTTCCACAACAAAAGCGAGCATCTGGATACGCAAGACAATATCCAATCCATATAGAAAAATGTTTTAGTAGCTCTTTTCCATAAAAAGTCTTTCAAATACCCACACTTCAGAGCATATGCACTTTGGCATTCTGTCAATGCTACCACCGATACCAGAAGTGATGGATGAACTCGAACTCGAATTCAAATTCGAAGGCCAATGCCAATGAGATGCAACTATAACAGAACTTAGTCATAAACAGCCGAAATATCTGACAATGAGGAACTAAATGCCGCTTTCACACTCGCGCGTACCTTTTAAGCAGCATCGTGTCATCGCGGTATTCAATCGACAGTCAATTTTCCCACTCCTTGCCATAGACGCTCACATCTACATTAAGTTTTTTATCAGTTGCTATCTTCTGTGAATATGCGTACGATGGCAACTACCACACAAAGAAATGCCATCAGCTGTAAAGCGGGCGAGATAAAATCTATAAAAGCATGAGAATCTGGCCACTTCAGGTTTATTCATTCGACGAGTAGTGTGCTTCCGCAATGGCGAAGTTTTTCGTAATTTTATTTTGCTTGAGTGCCGCGTGCTTCGTATGGACCACCGAAGCCAGTCCGTTTTTCTTCAACATACAGAAGTCGTACGTGACTCAGCCGGCTCGATTGAGTAGGTATAAAGTTTTGTTCAAGTAAACGCAGTTCTTAAGTCGACCGTCTTTGTTGTACAGATTCCCGGACGACAGTAGCTCAAAACTATGATTTTGGACTGAGTGGCCTTGTCTCGAAATGGTTGGCGCTGTCACAGATCTTCACCGACAAGCTGGTCGGCAAAACTATTCAAAGGCCAAGGCCAACACAGAGGCCTGTAGTGGAAGTGGAGTCGGAGTATGTGGCGGGAAAGCTTACGACAACGACAACTATATCTCCTGCCGAGGAGATCGACAGTTCTACTAGGAAGGAAGCAACCACAGAGAGGTTCACTACTACCACCAGAACTACACCTGAACCCTCAACTACCGAGAGGGCCACAACTTCAGCCAGTTTTACCACCCCGGATAGCTTCACAGTTACCGAAGCAACGGAGCGGTCCTCAACAGGCAGTTTTTCAACTGAGCCCACAACAACGAAACAGACCACAGATGCCGATGGTTCAGATAGCGACGGTGCAACTTCGTCCACTACAGATCGCGCAACCAGCTCGCAAGGTTACGAGGACACCCCAACCTCAACAACCAAACAGACCACAAATGATAAAGATACAGAAACAGACGCAGATACCGATGGTTCGGATAACGACGGTGCAACTGCGTCCACTACAGATCGCACAACCAGCTCACAAGGTTACGAGGACACCACAACCTCAACAACCAGCAGGACAACCGATTTCACAGCCTCGGATCGTTCAACAAACGGCTACGATTACACAACGCCATCTACGACTAGCCGGACGACCAGCCCGACGACCACCTTCTCAACTTCATCCAATGGGTACGATTTGACTGCCCCATATACAACACCGCTCCCAACTTCAGATAGTACAACATCAACAACCCCACATGGCTACGCGTATCAAACGCCACCGACTCCTTTCTCGAGCAAGTATACCGCACCATCAACAGAAATCCGACCAACGACCTTCAGGCCAAGATTATTCGCCACAGAGTCGAGAAAGGATAACGAAATTCATACCGGCGAGGACGATGCAAATGACTTCAGATCCAAAGGAGGCGACAATGCGCCACCTCGGGCATACTTCCCCCAGGTATTGAGTCGTTTTTCGTCGGCATTGGATGGTGGTGCATCTGCGAATGCTATCCCGGCGGGTAGAGATTCGGCAGGTGGACTATTTGCAAACTCTGTATTTGCAGGTTCATTGTCATCGGGCGGTGTGTCGATAGGGGGCGCATCATCTGTACCGCAGTCAATGAATGAACCATTTGGAGCAGCCAGAGTTTCAGCAGGTGGACTATCCACAAACGCGATATTTAAAGGTTCATTGTCATCGGGCGGTTTGTCGATAGGCGGCACATCATCAGCGCAGTCATCGAAAGAAAGCCCTTTCGACGAAAGAGAAGATTCTAGTGACGGCCGCAAATTCCAAGGAACTCTCGGCGAAGCAGTAGATGAAACCACAGGCGGCATTGACCCTCGCTTATATCGGTACTACCTCCTCTAGTCGCACTGCCGACCAATTTGTGCTGTCAAATAAACCAAATAAAAAAGAAAGAGAAGCGTTTATCAACACAACTAGGCGGTGACTGGTGAGTAGCTTCATTGTATATCTCGCAGATGTGGATGGTGATTTGGACGAAATATCAAGGTGAAATAAATGTAGATACAAAACAGATATACTTCCGCTTTTTTTTTTTTGAGTTTTGTGTATTTTACCTTTTGTGGGCAAAGATGTATACATGTTTCTGTTCTTTAGTGTGCAGCATTATCGAGCCGACTTGTGCCATCAATTCGAATATGAATGCGCAGCTTGTTAAGTCGGTCATATTCGAGAGTTTCATGTGCGACTCTCCATTTTCATGGCCAACGAGTGACGAGTGAGTGGTATTTCCGAAGCTCAGTTACTACGTGGGAACATGTTTTGTTTGTTTGTGTTTTTGGCCTAAATCGGATTGGGTGTAATCGTAAGCCATCTTCGAAATGAATGGAAGGTGCAGCAAGTTGTTGCAGTTTTGTTTTTCTTATCGCCTTGTAGAATGGGAATGATGTTGGTCTGATTTTACTGTCCAAAGTTGTTTGGGGGTTTTCCCATGAGGACTTTAGAGCTAAATCCAGCGTGCTGGTGGTATTTTTTGAGAAGCCAAGTCGGAGGATAGACTCAGTATGTAGGACCAGTTTTGCAGATTAAGAAGAAAGACTACCATGCTTTCGGATGTAAAAATTAAAGCATTCAATGCAGTAACACACGTTACTTGGGGTTATGTCATCCTCATCAGCATCACCAAGTCCATCTTGTTTATCTTTCACTATATAAAGTGAACTGGAACTTGTTTATAATCATTTTTAACCTTCACAATAAATATTTTGCAGGTCACAATATGCAATTTTGTACCTATATGGCAAATTTCGCCATTGTGAGTTCGAAAAATGTTGACTGGACACTTTATTCCGACGGGCCTAAAAGTGATTGTGAGTATCGCGGAATGCCATTTAATGAAGTTTTTCTTTAGAACCTACCAAAACAGAAAGACGATGAAAAACTTACGAGTTACAATTTTAATATAAAGGTTGATAGTCAAAAACTTCTGTGTAAATATTGAGCCCCTGAAAACAAGTACCTACTAGGTAATTTGCTTAGAGTCTTGAAAATGACAAAACTTCTAAAACGTTTTAACCAGAGCGGTTTATCTGAATTTAAAAAAAAAAATAGGGGATCTGTGTCTCATGATCAATTTACGGGCACGAAATTAGATCTACTGAACTTTCTATAGCACACTCTTGACCCAACATTCTGAGATCATTCAAATTAAAATACCTGTCTTATGATCAGTGCTTCCACTTTACTGCATTAGGAGTAGATATAAAAATCAATTTATTTGCAGGCACAAAATTAAATCCACTGGACTTCCTTTAGGGACTCTCGAACCAACAATCTGAAAACCGCTGTAAAAATATAGTACTTTTTTGAGGTGTACCTATTGAAATAACTTTACGGGCTATAACTTGCAATGGGAAATAACGTAACCTTGAGTAGGAAATAATTTCACTTTTCACATTCATCAAATGTCCACCATCATATAATCTTCTCGTTAAGTTAGAAAAACGAGTACCGTCGCGTGAGAGCGCAATTTTGTTTTGTTAAAATGTGTCATCTAGTCATCTACAACTGTGAGCTGAAGAGAAAATCCTAACGATCTATAAAGGTTGCAAGGGCACAGTTCTATAGCAATACCATCGACAAATATAGTGCAAGTACGTCATGATTATTCAATTTCAGGAAATATGGAAAAAATGGAATGGTTTACAGATCTCTACACTACGGAATGTAATAAAAGAAGGTAAAATATCCCACTTGCCGGGAGCGTTGGTTAATACGACGCTACGATTTTTTCCGATATTTTTACAAACATTAATACGATGGGTAAACCGATACACGACTCGATAAATAAAATACAATAGTGTTTCGCGAAGCCCATTTTGTTAAAAAGCGCACAGTTCCCATTAGTTTAAATTCTCAGTTGCTACCAATTACGTTTGAAAAACATAAATAATTTCTCAATTCTACCTTGTTTTTTATAAACTTAATCATATTCTTTTCAGTATTTTTTTAACAGAATTATACTATATGTACATTGTACAACCATATAAAATCTGATCTGTTTTCCTGCAAGTTTTTTTTTAGCTGATATGAAACGAATAATCATGTTTATTTGTTTCGTGTTTTAATAGCTTTTCCATGATTGTTAAAAACACGGTACCCTTTGGTTGATCTAATTTTAAACAGATTGGTTGACAAATAAAAATAGTTCGAATGCGTAAAATTTAAAAGCGTTTACTTTTTTAGGGGATATGAGTTCTCAAATACTTATAATTTGTGCAATAGTAAGGGCCTGTCTGTTCACAGCTGGTTAAATCCGAGGTTAAGTTACCATAGATTTAGGTTAACAAATTATTATAAGTCAATGATAACCAATGAGTATTTGTTGAGCGTTTTTTTCACTTCGGTCACCAAACCATAGCTTTGCAACAAAGAAGAACTGATGAATGGAACTTTGTTTATGTGAGACAGTAAGCAATTTTTTTAAAACCAAAACCGAAATAAAGCCAAAATCAATATCCAATAAAATTTGTTTCAATATTTCCTGTAATGCGTGTGCTTTATTTATATATATTTAGAAGAGCTGCCATCGGCTCAAAATGTTGAAAATTATCCTTATTCATCCTTTGCATCCATTATTTTATAAGAAACCTACACCCTCCCCACACCAATTGACTGATAATTGTCAATAAATCGTTCGTTATATATTTTTTTTTTTTGTGTAGCAGGTACGTCAAAATGAATACCTAAAAATCAGTGGTTAGGTCTCATTAACCTAGAAAAATCGGCTGGTTATCGATTTCTCTGGTTGACTAACCAAACCACTGATTAATATTTTGCTGAACAAACACATTTGCTGGTTTCCAGCTGGAATAACCAATGATTAATGATAACCAAGATTGAACAAGCCGGACCTAAAAGTATTACAATATATATAAAAACTCCATATTGCAATAGATTTCGGGCTTAGCCCAGTAACTTGTTTATGGGTGGAAACCCCTAAGAGGGTATAAATATTATTGCTAAGAAAGTCAATACTTCTAAAGTTAAATTTGCTTGATACTCAGAAATAGTTACAATAATAATAATGAAATAAGTATATTAAAGTTCAAACTGTTCAGTTTCATCAGCATTCATAAGCGCATTTTTTTGCGAGAACTATTAAAAACGACAAATACGATTTTGAACAGACAAAATATACGAGGCTCCCTGAAATTACACCAAAGGAAACTAAGCCAAAACAATAAAATGAAAAAAAAAAAGCCCAAAAATCTCAATACAAAGTTGTGGTGGTTTTTCCTAGGAAAACACCCACAAATATTTTAGTGCAAATGCTGCGAAATTTGGCTTTTTTCCATAAATGTTTTGGTAATTTTTTTCAAAAATAAAAATGAAAAAAGCCAACAAAAAATATTTTGGAAAAAACAACAGAAAAGTCTTTGGTCTTTTTTCCAAATTAAAAAGGAAAATGGGCCAAATTTCTATCTCTTTTTTAAACCGTCCGACAATGATAAATATTTCCTTTTTTTTAAGACAGCGGCGTTGTGGTTGGAGACGACGACGATTTTTCGGATGATAATAACGATGACGAGGCAGGAAAACAGGGAAAAAGCGCAGAGCTTGAAAACGTTGTTTTATGTGTAGTTTGTCAAGCGCTTCAGCAAAATATTGTAATGTTGCCATGCAAATACATGAAGGTATGTGCCGAGGCGATCATTAAATTACAAGCTGAGTCAGTGGATGATGGATAAGACCATTATAAATGCCCATGTTGTCGTGAAATTGTCGCAGACATCCCTTGTAACTATAAGGTATAACTATAACATAATATTATGTACAGTTTTTATTTAAATTCACAAATAGAAAAATAAAAAAAGTGATTATATTGCACATGTTTTCTTATAAATGTCTTAGGTTCCAAATTTGCGAAGTTCACAACGAGTTTTGGGCCTAATTTCCATAACAAATTCTGGAAATTAAGTCAGAAATAAAACAACACATTTCCCAATGAACTTATGGAGCTGCTAAGCTTCTCAGCTGGGGTATGATCTTAAAACCGAAATATGGTCGTATGGAGTAAACACTTTGAACTTATTTTAAGTTGCTCCCGAATTCCCTGATGAGCTTCGAAGAGAAGACTCACTGTTTCGTCAGAACAGAAATTAAATATCATCTTTAGCAATAAGCAAAGAAAAATAAATGTATTATTGTAATCACTGTAAGAACAGTACAAATAGTTGGTATCAAAATTCAATTTGCAGCCGAAGTGTCAAAAATATTCACCTCGTAAATGTCATACACCCGCCGTTGCCAAGGGAAAGCCCATGCAATGCACACAAATGTTCCAATACCTATATAGCCTCTCAAATATGCCCGAAACGTCTTTGTGTAAAGTAAAATAGAAAATAAGTAGTTGACGCAACAGGTTTGTATGTGTATACGTGCCCAAGGCCTAGCTTTAGCTTCCATTCGATTTGTGTGAGTTTTTCTTATTGAGACGAATATAAGGGACTTACAACTTCATGCCGAGTCCGAACAGCTGATTTGAGAAGCTCTTTCACGGCAGTTGTACTGTCGGCTGTTTGAAGCGTTGCCAGTTTGGGGTCATAGTATAAGGAAAGATAAATATCATCAAGGGTGGTCAAAAAGGATGACATTTTTTTTTTCTTTAATTTTTGCAAAAGCTGTTTGTCAATTATTTACATTCATGGATGTTTCTTTCTAAAAAAAAAAAAAAAACAGCTTTTTTGACCCTAAAAACAAGCCTTAATTAAAGCCGAGTTCTTAGACACCATCCCACTGCTTGACCCATGACCCTTTGTAACGTAAATAATTATCTGTGGTCGACAACTGATGTTGGTATCTGGAATTGTGCCTGCACCAGTTGTACGTTATATCAGTAATCATTCTAAAATAAGTCATCACTCGCCCTTTCAGACATCAATGCATATTTAATTGCGAATGCTAATTAGTGTCTATAACAAAACACGTACACCCTCAAATTGGGTTAATTGATGTTTCGCACATTGCTTGGATATGGACCAAAGGCATCGACGCCATTATGTAATTAACAATATAGACCTGATTATAATTTAAATCCGATAGAAAGCCCACACAACATTTGCATATTGTGGTCAGACATCTGCGGCTGAACATGCCAGTTAAAATACACCGACACCGACACCGACACCGACACCCACACCGACATAGAAACAGTTCTTAAGAACCCAAACTCCAACTTATTAATGGATAGCAAAAGAAAAACTTCACCGACATAAACGAACTTAATGTCTCCGACAGAAGGCATGGCTCCATGCCAGTCAACTTGCTTTGCCTAGTTAGCACCGCAAATCCAGAATTGTGCTCAAACGAGACAACAACAACAAGTATACCCAAGATGATCATTTGAAATGCAAATATGTAGTTTATCGAGCCAGCACACACATCTGTCGACACATTTTTTGTCATTGCTTTTGTAGTCTAAAGGTGAGGTGTTAGCTATCTTCCGCCAGATACATTTGAGCACACCAAGGTCAGAGTGGCGGGACTTCTGTTGGCTGATGGGGGCTTAATGATTGTGTTATGATAACTTGACGGTGGTAATTTTAAAAATTCGTAGAATACCCTCGGAGTTCTTCTTCATGCTGAATGACTTATTCAAGTTCAAGTTCAAAGTAGAGGTGGGCAAACAGCATTATTCATCAATTTGATGGATCTCTCACGACCTGGGCTGTGCAACGTGATACGTTCGTGGAAGTATAAATATAAATAATATCGTATTTAATTAGGTGCTCCGAATGAGTTCGGGTATCTGTGGAGGAAGTGGCCTCATAACTCACTGATGACACAAGACACAGTCGGAGCCACTTGGCAGGTAGTTAACACTTTTTCTGGCAGGCAATGGCACTCCTCGATAGTGTATCCAAGTATTCGACAGTTTGCGACGGAATGTTCAGATTTTATCTTTTGGAGTTTTATTGTTACACTTGGTGCAGTATATGTGTTAAGTTTTCTTGGGAACAATGCGAACGTGCCAAACAGGTTAAGCCTTAATCGCTTTCGTCAGTTTTGTTTGTGTTTCCGCCTTGATTCGTTTTTAATGGAATTTATATAATCGTATTTATCGCTCTTCCTGGAGCCGGCGGCAGGTCGCAGGTGTCTACCTTTAGTAGAGTCAATGCCTTGATATATGGGTCGAGAGCGGTCAGTTCTCAAATCTAACTGAGGTAATGGTTTTTTTTTCAGCTGCCGATGTCAATTTGGAACGTTTGCAGCTGGACGGTTGGCTGTACTCATTCATTCATTCATTCGACGATTAATGAAATATCAAAAATAAATTGTATAACAAAACAGGTTGGTGCATTTTTTTCTAAAAAACTAACTTCTTCTTTCTTTTCGTTTTTGCTCGCAAATATTTCATAGTCTGGATAAAAACAAATGTAGATTGTTTGTTGACATTACTAAAGCATTTGATAGGGTTAACAAAAATTCGTGGTCTTATCTGTGAGTGGTTTAAGACTTACCTTAGCAAAAGATCTCAGAGAGCGAAGGTTGATAACACCAGGAGCGATGCAAAAGTTTGTAAATATTGGAGTACCTCAGGGTTCTGTTTTGGGACCACTACTGTTCTTAATTTATTTTAATTCCTTGTTTTATTTGCCGTTTAAAGGATTACTGACAGCATTTGCGGATGATGTGGGCTTTGCTTTTGGTTCAGAGAGTGGTTTGGATTCTTACATTAATGTGATTACTGAATAAATTAACAACATTCAACAAAACTGTCAAAAAAAGGGTCAGAACGGAAAAAATTAAAAAAAAAATTAAATTTTTTTTGTTCAAATCGACTTACAACCTCAGATAAATTGATTATCAGCTCAAAAACCAAAAATTACGGTTTTTTTTTAGTTTAGTATCGCAAAACAAATTTTGTCTTTTTTCATGCAGTTCATCATATCGTGTGTGATGATTTTACTTCTGTTCAAAAACTGTATTGAAAATTTTCCTATTGAAAATGAGCTAGCTTTTTGTTAATAAATTCATAAGGAGCCTAAAATTTGCCAAGGAGACAGTGAAAAGTTTGAGTAGTAGAAACGGAGATAAATAGTCAGTGCTAATAGCACTGGTACTTGTGTAGCAGCTGACTTTAGTCTCCACAAAATATTTTCCGCTAAGGCTTTATGTAAAAGAACATTGCCACTGTAAGATTTCAAAATTTAACAACATTTACAGATTCCTTGAGCGTAGAATTGCAAAATCCCAGCAAATATCTGGACTTTCGCGTGAGTTGCAAATTTTGCAGAGAACTTTCACGAAAACGGCTTTAGAGCTTTGACGAACACAAAACTCTACAACACAGATTTAAATAAATAAAAATTTTAAAGTCCTAGCTTTGTTATCAATAGAAAGTGCCATTCGATAATTTTCCAGCGATTTTTTGCCGTTTCACATGAAATATAAAAAAAAAAAAATCATCTAAAAATCAAAATTTATACTTGCATCAAGGCTGCAAACTGTTGCCTTAAGGAAAATCGCCCTGGAAACTGATCAATTTCCACTAACACTTGTCCCACCGTAGCATTTTGTTCTTCATTGGGCTCAGTGTTCCCAGATTGGTGGTTTTTCCAACCAAAATGGTGAGAAATCAACGCTATGGTGGGAAGAATAGGGGGAACAAAATTATGGTGGGATTTATGGGGGGAAAAAATTTCCCAGACAAGGCAAGGGATGTTTGCGATTTTAGTTGAACTTTACCGAATGAAATGGAGTTTCAAATTTTCAATGGAAGAGTATAATATGAAGGGAGATGTTTTGCTCTTTTCAAATGCAAACAAAGTCATTCAATTATTTTATACTTTTTTTTAATTATTTTGTAGAGCAAAAAGTGTTATTTTTGTGAATGTGGTCCCTTCTTTAAAGCGTGCTATTTTATTTTAATTTAAATCCCATAAAATGAGATTTAAATGTTTCACAATACAAACCGTGTTCAAATGAACTAAAGTACCTACAAACTTTATTATTAATTCCTTATTTCCATCATATTATATAATACTATACATATTTCTGTTATAGATAGCTATTACATTATGTTATATCTATTTATTTATTTAAAGAAATTGATTAAGAAGAAATAATTAATTCATCATAATAAAAACGAACAGATTTGAAGTTTATTGTGTGGTAGCCTGTGAATCTGGTCAGGAAAATCCTGTCTGTATGATAAGTTGACATTTCGAAGTGTAAAATTCAAAATATCGCAAAATCTTGACAAAAAATTTGTTTAAATGTTTGTTTTCTTAAGGTACTTTGTTCTTAAGCTTAAGACTTATTTATAGTTTGCTTAGTTGAAAAAATTAGAAGAAACTATTAGTTCAATTTTCGTACTTAATATTAAATCATTTTTACTTTATATTATTTGTGTAATAGTTGGTAGAAAAGTTATGGGTTTTTTATTTCGTCACAGTACAAATTTGGTGGGATGTTTCTTTCAATTTGGTGGGTTTTTTGAATTCTCATCTGACACCACTGATTGGGCTGTCTGTCAAATTTTAAAGTGGAATACTTTCTGACTGCAGATTCACGAACTTTGCTCCTGGAGTCTGGAGAATCACTTTATGAGCGCTCGTTCGTCAATAGACTTGCGATATTTAAGATCTATCGATATAAATACCGCCGGCAACATAAATCCCACCTACCCCACACAGATGGCGACCTAATTCCTTTGGCACACTGCACTCCAAGAAATTACTTAATTCCCCACCAGTGCTAATTTTGCCATTTAACTTTCTCTCCCATTGTCATTCTGAACATTCCCCATAAAATATCACTACCTACGAAGGACAACAAAAAAAAATCCTTAATCTTGAACAAAACGTCCCTAACGACTTGATAATGCAATATTGGCCGGTCGTACGGCGCGCCGACACAAAACGTGAAAACTTTTTAATTCGTTTGCCATTGCCGGCAATTAACTGTAAATGCCATTGTTCTGGCAATTTCGAGGGAAATTTTCAATTCACCACAAGCATACAATGGGCCGAAACTTAATCTTGGGGCTACAGCTACACCCTAAGATTCCATTTAGATTGGATCTTCGTCCTCCGCCGTGGTCGTACAGTGCGCACCCGGAAATTGAGTGCCAAATATCTGTCGTCCCGAGCCTCTCCCCACAGCGACGCCGATGCATCTTTCTTTATCACCTCTCCCGCTACAATAGAAAAAACCCCAAACTGCTATGGGAGTTACTAAAGCAACAAATAAAATAAAAATGTCGCACAAATAAAAAACAAAAAATCCCGCCTATCGCTTGCCATCATGGAGATGTGCGTCTCTCCCAACGCACGGTATTAATCAGCCAGAATGACTTAAGTTGACGTTTTTATGTGCGTTCATGCTTTGTGTCAAGAGCTGAAACACCACCACGTACACAGAGTGTCATCTCCGTCGTTTTCGTCGCCCAAGTTAGTCGTTGCGCGTCGATTTTGTCCTCGTCGTCGTCATTAAAAGTACCGAGGCTGAGTACTCTTCGGAAAGCGCGTAGAATAAAAATAAATTTTACTATGCTACATGTTAAATATCTTAACGCGCGCACACACACCTACCCAAGGAGGCGCTGGGATGAAGGTCACACAGTCAATCTGCAGTAATTCACTTGGCTCGTCCCTCGATAGGCAAAAAGGACATCAAACACAAATGGCCCATTACAGAAGTTAATTTGATTTTACGTAGTCCTTGGCATACACCGCATTTGATAAGCGTACGAATATTGACAGTGTTTTGCCAGAGTGGCATAAAGCTGTGTAGGTATACAGCCTCGACAGAGTGCAGCACATCACGGGGATAAGCCGACTTAAAATCCAGCCGGGATGTGAGCAAACATTGAACGGTATTGATGTCCGTTGCACATCGACTCACATCCTTGCGATCCTCTTTCCACGGGCGAGTAATGAAGAAAACAATTTTCATCCATTAGTTGTTCAATTGCGCACGAATCTGGCCTTCAACCAGTATTATACGTTTACAATTTTATATTACACGTTAGTCGACCCCATGCGCGCTTCCACCATGGCATCCTTTCTAGGGGTTTTTTTTTTTTTTTTTTTTTTGTTGCTGTCTATGGTCGTGTCGCACATCAATTATTGTCAGTCAGTTAGATTGGTAATTCTCTAAGTCAAGCTACAAGGGGCATGGTGAAATTGAACCCGTAGCCATGTCCAAAGGTAAACTGTTAAATTAAACTGAAATCAAACTGCAATCAATCTAGGAGCGCAAAATAAACACACAGCTTCGCGGGATACCCTTACACGGATAGTGGTATTGGTCTTGTTCTGATTCACGATGTTTTTTTTTTTATTTGCCCTAATTGTTGACACTGATTGATGGAATGAAATGAAAGTGGAAATAGGCTGCAATTGAATGGATTAGGTATATGGTTGGGCATGGACGGACATGGGTGTTGCATAATGTTGTGTGACTTAATTAAATGTGACCGTTGTCTTATTTGTAATATAAATTAAAATCAATTGTATATTTGCTGAAGGTAAAAAAATTAACTTTTTCCCATATGGAATGGATCTTGTCCGGGAATTGAATTTCCAAGTTCTTCGCTGAGTCGTTTGGTAAATGGAAAAATGCATCAACCGAATCTTGGTTGTTAAAATTTTTCTTAGAATGTTTCAAGGGCTCCGCGAAATACGACACAAAGTGAGAATTTCGCAAAAATGCGAATACAAGACAATAACAAAAGCAACAAAAACTGTATAAATTTAGGGTGCACTTCACTTTTTGGGGCTTTTTTTTAACTTTCTCCATTACGTAGTAAGATTGTTTTCGTACAAAATTTCGAACTCGAGATGTTAATCAATTCTGACATTGCGATGATAGAGGAACTGAAAAAAGCGGGTCACAAAATTCTGTCCGTCGGTCCGCCCTTCAACAGGCCTACAGCCTAAACTGCAGACCAAATTTTATTCAAGCTTCGGATTTGGAGTTTGTGGACTTACAGTTCGGCGGCGTTTTTTTTTTTTGCAAGGTAACCTCAATATCAATGGTACTTCCCATATGTGTGACATTTTTGTACCAGTTTGATTTGATCGAAAACGGCTCAAAAATTTTCAACACAAATTGATATTTAAGCTTAAGTAGGTGAGATTACCATGACTGCATACCCAGTTTTTGGCTAAAAATTCGAATAACGGTAGATACTTTTGAAATTCCGACATATCTCGAAATCGATTCATACTATTGTAAAAAAAAATTTAAATCGAAGGTAATGTTGTCATTTACAGCTTAATAGAAAAATTATATTTATTTTTCTATATTATTATCGTAAAATGGATTTTTGAAAAAAAAAAAAATTTTTTTTCAAAATTATTTTTTTTTAAGTTTAGCTGAAAACGACTTTGACCCAAATGCAAACTTAGAGTCCAATTGATGTTTTCAAAGTTTATGTGTCCTTAATTTTCAATTTGAAGCATGTGAAACGCCAATTTAAAAAACTGCTCATATCTCAAAAACCCTATCTTTGATTTCGATAAAACGTTAAAAACAAAGTATTGCTTTTATCCCGCACGATATCATACATTCAGTTTTCAGTTTAATAGTTACGCAATAGTATTTTTCAAAATAAACATTGCAATATTTGGTACTTTTTTTTCGGCATAATCTTACAAAAACTGCTCTACCGATTTTGACCGAAATACATATTGAAGATAACATAAGTATTCTAAATACCATCCCGTGCCTAGTTTGGCTCAAAAAATTCGAAGACCTCAGTCTTTTAATGGTTTCTGAAAAAAATACTACAGAAATCACGAACATAGTTTCAAGACTCTTCTTCTTCAGAAATCACGAGCATAGTTCCAAGAATCTTCTTTTTCACTTTTGAAAATCTCGATTAAAACGAAAAAAAACTGCTAAAAGCTGCTAAAATCATATTTGCGATAGGTAGTTTTGAAGGTAAAATTGCATGTTTGGAATGAGTTTTATATATTATTTATAGAGAAAACAATAGAATAGAAGAGTTTTAAAAATGAAATTTGAAATTTAAAAAAAAAACTTAACTCAAAACATTAAACCTCAACAGTCTTCAAAACTAGATCACAAAAAACGGCCAAGTGCGAGTGTCACTCGCGCACCGAAGGTTCCGTATTTGGCTAAAGTCCAACACATCAGATATTATTTGAAATCTATATCATTCAATGTCAATCTTTCCCCTCTTCATGAATTCATCACAATTTAGCTTAATTTAATTACTTAATATTTTCACTCTCAAAAATTACTCGTACATGAATCTCATTTTCTAATTATTACCTAGTACCCAACCAACGCCAATTTTCCATTCTGTATGCGACCTATCCCAATTAAAAACTATTGACTAAAAATATATTACTTTTATTTTGTTCTGTACTCCCCAAAAATATGTATTATATTCCCCAACGAAATTAGCAGGCGGGAACCCTGGTGGGGTTCTGTCTTTGATGGGGTCAATTGTGCACAACTGCGTAGTAGAGATTAAAACTTATGAGAGCAACGTATTTTACATGGTAAAATTATCTTTTTTGAAAATGTCTTGTAAACTATTAACTTTTCGGCAAAATAGTATTCAGCACATATATAGCTAAGAATATGATCTACAAAAAAGGAAGTTTTGTATTTTTTTGTGAATCAAGAAATAAACCGTTTTTTGGGCGAATGAAAATATTTTTTTCCCCAGATTACTAATTACTCGAAAACCAATCGATGTCTTGCTTCCATTGGTATGTCGTTTAACTAGAGGTTATACCGGATGTTGTGTGTAAATTTTAGCCTCCTATGTCAATCGGTTCTTGAGATAGACCTGGTAACAAAATTGGCTTAGTGGGTTCGGACAGACAGACAGACAGACAGACAGACAGACAGACGGAGAGACATCCGAGCGAAACTAATAAGGTTACGTTTTTTCCCTTTGGGTACGGAACCTTAAAAAAGGATATTGATTATTAGAAAAAAACCTATAAACAACATCACAGCAATATGTATTTAAATACCTACTTAAACAAAAAAAAACTTAAGAAGTACAATTAAGCCAATTAGGCAGAAAAATAAATATTTTTTGCTGTCATTTCTGTTTACTTAACTCAAAAATGACAAATTTCGACTTATGTCACTTTGCCGTGAAAGCGACGAAATTATTTTAACCCATGAATATGAATACTCTCAGACTAACAAAAATGTCCGCCTTCTTTAATGTCATTGGAATACACAAGTTTTGCAAGCGGCTACTTCGATTTGCATGAGAATGGAAGAGTTTTGGTGCTCAATTTGGTTTGTTTGTTTGTTTCCATAAATCAGTTTTGAATTAAACGAGTGGAATAGTTTTAAAAAAAGCTTCACGTTTGAAGTAGATATACTTAAAAGTAAACGAAATAACAAGTTTTGACAAATTTAAGCTTATTACTTAGATGAGGGCCCCTCAAAAGAACACTTTATTATAGGTTAGGCTAGTTTAGGTTGAGTGGGCTTTTGAGATCGTCACAAAAGACCAGGCACCATAGCGGGCCCATCGCCATTCCCCGGGGAACCGTTACGGTTGAAAACCTAAACCAAATCGTCCAAAAAATCGATTTCCCTAAAGAATTTAAGTAAGGGGTGAGTATGAGTATTGTTTATACTTAACTTATTTTTGAAAAAAGTTGAATAGAAGAGTTTTTAAATTATACCCCTCATTTGAGGTCGTATTGAATAGATGAAAAAATCGAGCGGTTTATTCAAATTATTAACCTCGCATTGAAAGCTATCAGCGAGTAACAGAATGGGTGAATAAATCGCACGATTTTCAACGCGAAGCTTAAATTTTAGATTAACATAATCGAGTTCTTCATTGGGGACTGATTTTCATTTTAGTTTTTGGACCTGATTTCCATTTTAAAAATGGGGCAACATTTTTATTTTTGCGGTCGTATTTCGTGGAGCCCTTTTAAAAAGTAGCGCCAGTCTAAATCGGCAGAATATATTGTAAATTTGGCAAATAAATTTTTAAGAACATCCGATTCGTTGAAATATTTTGTAAGCTTTATGACGCCGTTCACAAAAACTCTCACCCACTGTGAGTCCATTTCGGAGCGGAATTTCAGAATATTTTTCAGGGATGCACTTCGAAAACTCGGGCGGTTACCTTCTCCAATTAAAATCACCAGAACTCCTACCTTTTGAGGTAGGTCTTTAATATGGCTTTACCCAGTGAGAACACAGTTTCTATACATGTGTTCTTACCTGGGACCTTTTAAGTTTCCATCCCCCAGTTCAATGCGCCTGTCTTTTTAACTCAATTTGGGCAGTTGCCACTGCGGCTTTTACACTATTTAGTTTGTTATTTCTTTCCTGTTTCATTCGCCCTTTTACTTAGGTGAGCCCTGAAAACTAAATTTTGGGTTACTTGATAAAACAATAAAATTAGCTCCACAATAACTGTCCCATAAGTAGTCCGTTTTAAATTATTCTGCTTCCCAAGATAAACTTTCGTTGTGTTAACACTAACCCCAGAAGTTTCACAGAAGTCGAATAGTTTCACCGGTGCTCACTTGGTTGGCTTTTCCCAGTAAACATTGTTAATTTAGGGAGCAGATCCACAGCCCACTTCCACTCGAGTGCGGGCTGCAGCAGAGAATCATAATTTGAGGAAATGCTTGTCCTGCTATATTGTTCAACATCCCTTAGCCCAGAGTTTAACTATTTCAGTTGGCCCTATGGTTAATGGTGCAACAGAAAGGATTAAGCACATCATAACTGGAAAAGTAGAAATTCGTCAAGCGTTTTGAAACTTTTCCAACACTCCATACAAATGGAGTTTCTTTTTATGCAATTCATTGGATTCGGTTTCACAGCCACCGTTCTCATCCTGACACAACGGAAGGCAATAAATGAGCAAAAACGTCCTCGTGCCCTTCATCGTTCGGGGTGGCTGCATTTGTAACTTTTGCGCAAAAGTTCATGTTTAATGAAATGACTAGAAGTGCCACCAGGACGACAACGACAACGACAACGAGTCGTCCGTTGTCGGTCGTCGGTCGATGGCAAGAGAATGATTGTGTGGTACACTTTTTAGCCCATCAACCAGCAAGTCCTGTGGTCACGTTAATACGTTTGAAACAGTGTTCTTTCGGCGCTGATCCTTTGTGCATGCATCGCTGCCATGGTAGCGTTCGTTTATCTATACGACAGCTCTTGTATGTAAATTTTTCGAAGGGGATAACATTATCGCAAATGACAGTGGATTGTCCGTCCGTTGTCCGTCAGTATCGGATCCAAACTAAATTAGACAATGTTGGCATTTCGGTGATGGCGGTAGCTGTGGTGATGGGTTTGGTCGCCCAAGTGTGAGGAACGTATTCCATCGGGCATATACATTGTGTGTGCGTGCTTGTGCCTGTGCCATGTGGCTGGTAATTTCTCCTTTATCAGTTGCATTCCAGTCGAGACAGCAATAACAATTGGCCAACTGCTATCGAAGAGAAACGAGGTTAGCAGCAGCAGCAGTAGCAAGCAGCAATCAGGTCGGGCCACACACAACAACATGACGATGTCGTCGACATAACGCATTGAGTGCTCATCGGTTCGTTGGTTCGTTCACATTCAATTATATGCGCGTCTGACGCAGATCACGAGGACACAAGACCACCATATCTGGGACATTTTGAGTCCCATTAAAGATACCACTTTGAATGCATTTCGGGTTACTTGATGTGCAGCCAACACCACCACCACCACCACCACCAGTGCCAATATCCTTGATGGGGATGATTTCGTTGGCGGTGTGTGCGTGTGCGTTTGGACCGAGATCTCTGCAAATTATCTAGTTTTGACATTTTCATAGGAACATTTGAGGAGCGTTCAATACTTGTGGCTTTGGGGACATTTCCGATAATCATTTCCAGGAAATGTACACTCCAACTTGAGTGCGTCGGTGTGCCGGCACATGCTGTCAATGCAATTGATCTGTTCGGCTTCGGCAATGCGTTAATTTCATACGGGAAATTTCATCATTGACGCCAAATTATTGAAATCAAATAGGCATCGGTGTGGAAACATTAAATTGTGCCCCCGTTCTAATCAGTGTATGATTACGTAAACCGCGGACGAGGCTGCAGTTGGCAGAGCGATAGGTGCATGGAACATGTTACGTATACGCCGTACACTGTGCTCGAATAAGTGAAATTTTGTTCGAAATGGTCAACGCAGTTGACTCTAAAATTGGGCTCTAATCGACATAAGGATGCGTTCGGCAATTGGTGTGACCCGTCGGCAATAAGGTGGAGATATGCAAAAACTGTCGAAATTGTATCGAAATTGAGGAAAAATTAAATAAAAGTGAGAGAAAAAATATTCTTTATACAAGATATGGTACGAATTACTGTTGAAGATTATCGAAAAACGTTCGACGTCTTGTCTGATGTCTTTCCTGTGGGTTGGGTCAAAATTATTTTTACAAAATTCTGCTCTCAAAATTCGGCTTTTCAAAAATCTGCTTGTTAAAATTCTGGTTTGGAAAATGCTCAAAAGCACCCGCTTTTTTATTGTTTGCAGAATATTGTAAAGCAGAAATGGAGAGTATACATTTTCTGTTTTCAATTTGTTTTTTTTTTTTTTAATTTTTACTCCTTTTTTCAAATATGTGTTTACATTTTTTTTTTACTAAAATTTGCCTTTCTTTAATTTTTTATTTATTTTTCAATAGATATTATTATTTTAATATTTTTGTTTTCAATATTTAATCTATTTTTTTATGTTTGTTTTTAATTTTAGTTTCATTTCTATCTTCCAACATAAGATTTCTCATTTATTTTAAATCTCAAATTATTTGCGAGTACCTATTTTTTTCTTTTCCATCATATATATATTTGTTAAATGGAAAAAAGGAAAATATGCTGAATTTTGTTGCTTTTAATCTGAAAAGGACAATTTTGTAAATCAGAACTTAGAAAAGTAAATTTTCGTAAAGCTTGGAATACAGAATTTTTAAAGCAGAATTTCGACCCGCTCCCATCTTTTCTGTAAATGGTTAGCTTAACTTGGCGGAGGGCGATGATCTTGGATTATTGGATACATTTGCCTGTGATATTATTCCAAAATCATTGTGACTCTGAGAAAGAATGTCGAAGAAATTTGTATTCGTCGAACCACGCAGACCAAATATATTAAAAAGAAATAGGCCCTTACCAATAGACATGTTTAGTTTCATCCATAAATTTAAGAAGTTCAAAGTGGCTATATTTTGCATACAATTTTCGTGATTGTGAGCTTCCGTAAATTGAAAGTCGAGACTAAGAGTTTTTATTAGTACGGCCCATAGAGTTTGTCAATTTATTGATTCTTATACAGCGCCATTATTTTCTCCCTTGGATATGGCAAGTAAACCTGTTTGACAGCAGTTTAGTCTTCTGATGGTAGAGCATGTTATATTGGATATGTTGAAGTTCTGGTGCACAGTTTTAGGTACAATAACGTAGATTTTATAGGTTCTTTGTGGCATTTTTACAAAGCAGTTCTTTCGAAACCGCTCTTGTTTAGACTTTCCAGCTGTCATTTAAGATTGCATCCTCAAAAAGCTGGTGGCTCCAGTGCTACTAAGCAAAATTGTTTAGGAGGTGCATGTGCTGCCTTAGACAGGGCTCTGCGAAATAAAACCCCAGGAAATAGGGCCGCAAAAGTAAGAATGAAATAAGGTCCCAAAATTTGGATAAATTTTCATAATGAAATTATGCCGCATTTTAAAATGGAAATTAGTTCCCAACATAATGAGGCTGAAATTTTTAACTTTCTCCATTACGTAGTAAGAGAAAAATATTGTTTTCGTACAAAATTTCGAACTCTTTCAGTTTCATTTGTGCAGAATCGATTCTGACATTACGATGATAGAGGAACTCAAAGAAGTGGGTCCTTCCACTGGCCTACAGCCTAAACGGCAGCCCGGATTTCGTTTAAACTTCGAATTTGGAGTTTGTGGGCTTACAGTCCGGAGGCGTTTTTTTTTTTTGCATGGTTGCCTCAATATTAATGGTACTTCGCATATAAAATGTTCGTACCAGTTTGATTTGAGTGAGGTTACCGTGACTGCATACCCAGTTTTTGGCTTAGAATTCGAATAACTGTACTTTTGAAATTTCGACATATTTCGAAAACGGTCAATACGATTGTAACAACAATTAATTTCTAAGGTAATGCGGTCATTTATAACTTACAAACTCAGTTTTTCTCTATATTATCATACAACAGATTTTGGAAAATAGTGAATTTTAAATTTAGTTTTGTAAACTATACCTGAAAACGGCAATAAGGATTTTGACCAAAATGCAAACCCACGGTCAAATTGATGTTTTCAAATTATTGTGTTCCGAATTTTCGATTCGAAGCACCGAAAACGCTAATATCAAAAACTGTTCATTTCTCGAAAACTCTATTTTCGATTTTTATAAAACGAAATAATTCTTGCATCCCGAACAACAACTTATAACCGGCTTTTAGCTAAATGGTTAATCAATAATATTTTTCAAACCAAACATTGCATTATTTGGTATCTACTATTTTTCCTGCCAAATTTTACAAAAACCGCTCTAACGATTTTGATCAAAATACATATTAAATATAAAATATGTGTTCTTAATAAGATCCCGTACTTAGAATTTCTCAAAAAATTCTAATAGTGACGTGCTATAAATCTTTCACAAAAATTATTGCATAAACTTGTATGTCTATTAATCAGGAAAATCGGCAATGCTCTTTACGAACTCACGCCTTCAATCGAGAGATCAATCAAATGCTCGACATCGCAGGACCTTTTGATAACACTGAATATGCCCAAGTGTACAAATGTTCTGTCGCCCTACTCTGGTCTATCGTAGTAAATGAAATGCTGAACATACTCAGAAATCAGGGATTCTATGTCCATGTGGATACTATAAACGAGAAAGTTTCGGGCGACCCAATCGTGCACTTTATTTATTTACGTTAATTTTTTTTTTTTTTTTTTTCAGTTTTTCTAGTTGGTATACTTGCTTAGATGAATGTAAAATGAATGAATGTGAATGTAAAATTTGTTATTCGCTTATTGTTTTCAACGCGAGGCTTACAATTTGAGTAAACCGCTCGATTTGCTCAGCTATTCTATTAGTCGCTTACAACGACTTAAAATGACAAAAAAAAAAACATCAATTCTGGAAAAACTGCATTTGTCATCTATTTCGTGTCAATTTTTGTTATTGTGTTATTTATTAACTAGAAATGAAATTGGGCCCCAAAATTGATATATAGAAATTGAAATTGCACCCTAAATTTAGACAATTTTGGTTGTTGTTCTTAGCGTTCTGTCTTGGAACTCACTTGGAACTCTCACCTCATAAAAACCATAGACAAAGCCAGGATCTCTCTGTGGACCAGTAAAAGTCTGATTGGTAAGAGTTGGGGTATAAACCCCAAAATGATGTTATGGCTTTATACAGCCGTAACAAGACCAATTGTCACATATGCAGCTCCAGCATGGTGGCAAAAAACGAAACAAAAGTCAACACAAGTCAGGCTCAACAAACTCCAAAGACTAGCTTGTGTTTACACTACGAGCGTTATGAGAACAACTCCCACTGCCGCGTTGGAAGTTATTCTAAACCTTCCACCTCTCCATCTTCAGATACAGAAAGAAGCTGTAAGGCAGGGGGTAATTTGGGTGTTGTTTTCTCCCGGTAGCAGAAGTGGCACGCTGGTGGTCGCACGGCGACAGCTCGTCGGAATGGGGGGGATCTTACTGCCACGTACCTACCTACAAATGAATCGTGCCAGGTTATCATAGATTAAAAGAATCTATGTATTGTTTTCTATGCGCGCCTGAAAAAAAAGAAGTATTGGCATCCGTGTATGGGATGACCAGTTCGTTGAGAAGGGAAAAGAAGACAGAAAGAAGAAAAAGAAAAGTTCGAAGTTTGAGAGAGTTGGTGTCAGATGTTGGTGACACTTTAGGAAGGTGTTCGTTGGTGTTAGAAACGAACACGCAACCTGTAGGCTAACCCACCCTAATGCATGACCGAAGTCAAAACTCCTTGACTATCAAGATGCCTAAATGTTAATTTTGATAGTCCCAAATGAAACTCTCTATCTATCTACATAGATGCTCACATTTAGGTACTCATTGAATATCGCTCACGCTTATCATCCTTTTATCGCCATTGGAATCAATTAATCCATGATAACAAAAGAGTTGATTTTCAAATTCATTATAATTTGTTTATTCTTGTTTGCATGGGATAGAGTTATGGATAATTCAACATCAAGAGAGATGTTACAAAAGTTTTAAGAGAGGATCTATTTCTTATATGTATATATGTGCTAACAAGCACGTGCGTTAGCAAAACAAACTAGATTTCTTGTATTATCGAATCGAGATATATGGATAACGTAGGTATTAGGTTCAAAATATTCATAGGTTAAGTATCATTTATGTATAGGTAAAATAGAGCATAGCTTAGCCAAAAGTAGTTAGTAATAATTTTAGCAAATTTAAATCAAGTCGGTGATCTTAGGTAACTTTTAGTTCAGGTGATCAAATCTCTTATTATAGGTAGGTACTTAAATATATTGAAATTCGTGAATTTTGAATGGTGAATGTTTACTATTAACTTACTTTGTGCAGAAGGCACTCGTATCATATGATAACTATAATTAATTGTTTAATGATTCACTTTGTAACTTAATTAAATGCATGAACAAAAAAAAAAAAATGCCAAATGACTTACGGTTTTACGGTTGCTGTACGTTTAATTGTTATACAACCTTCTATCGATGTTTGATGAATGAAGATGTCTTTTACTGTTGTTGCCTGCAGAGTCGTTGTGCGCACATCGGTTCTGTGGATTTCGTTGCTTTATGTACTGTTGGAAAATTTTTAAGTTATGGTAGGATCAATATAAAAAAAAAATCGTTTGGCGCTTCTTACCTCGAATTCATGCGTACAATATATATACTACCTATTTTTTTTATATTTTATACAAACTATTTGGGACAACTGTTAAGTTTTGTTATTTATAATTCACTAATCAGAGATTTGATAGAAGTTGGGATGTCTGGGAGAGCTCTCTTCTGTTTTTCCATGCAGGAAGTGTACAGGTAAAGCTGACTTCAGTTTAAAGGCGGTGTGGGTGAAAATCCGGGATGATTGAGATGATGGAATGGTCGTGTTACAACCAGGTGTTTTGGAGTAACGCAGGTGTTCCTGGGTCAATTAATGGCGTTGGTGCAGCGTTCTCAGGTGCTCCTGGGGCAATGTGGCGTCTTTAGTACTTGATGCACTGAAATTATGATGCTCACATGCGGTGACGGCGACCATTTATATTTTTTTTTTGTTGCAGACGGAGGATTGCTCCGATTGGTTGTGGCTTTAACTTAATGTTTTGATGATTTAATGAGTATCCTCGTGTTTATCGTTTTCACAAAGGTGAAACTTCGTGCTCTGAAGTTTTAATCCGCCTATTTGGATGCAAAGGAATGGTTTAATGCCGTGTTCACTTGTGAGACAAATTAAAATAACTCTTACCTTCGATTATTGTAACGAAAAATTAATTGTGCAATAAAATCAATTTGTCCAAGCTCGCTTAATTAACATATATATGCTGTTTGCGAGGATGCTTGGCGAATTGAAATGCAAACGTGGCAATCAAAGGCGGAATTATAAAAAGGTGCCTATGCTGATGGCTATATATATATATTTTTAAACACTGAAAAAAGGGGATTTAATGGTAACACTATTAAAATGTATTAACCACGCGGCTTACCAGTGATTTTCTATGCGAAATTCGCGCACTATCACTTTCCAGTGCAGTTGCCAAAAAGAAAAAGACCGCCCACTCGGGTTACACAACCTATATACCAATGGCTTAGGCGCGCGTTGAGGTAGATAAAGTGTGGTGTAAAGATAAGGCTGACTTTTGCACAGCGGCTTAAGTCATTACCATCAGTGCACGAAAAATAATGCATTCCACGTCAAACACGACGTCAACAGTATTTCAAAAAAACGATGTGGAATTATTACAAGGGGATTGCTACAATGTCATGCATTTTGTATCACTCCAGGGGTATCAAAAGACATGAAAAAACAAGTACATGTAATAATTGCTCATATCAAACTCGACCCATGACCCTGATTATGCATAAAGATCAGAATGGTACTTCTTATTTTCGTATGTCCTTAGCATGATAAACACCTTTTAGCTTGCCATGTATGTCTTCGATTTCGTACATCGATCTACCAACCTGTTTTACAATCCTACCTTTAAGGAATTTAGGACATAATTTGGAACTTATTTTCTTTGAGGCATTACTTAGGATAAAGTTCCTGTAATAAACTTCATCTCCAGATTTATGATGTCTAACTGCACTCCTCAAGTTATATGACTTCTCATTACGCATTGACGCTTTCTTTAAATTCTCCCTTACCTTTTCGCGTATTAGGAGTAATCGGTTTGAATTGGGAAGATAATCAATTTCATTATCTTGTAAAGCATTCAGTTCTCTAGCAATTTTATATTGGCTTGCATGAGTGATCATATTGTGACCAAACAGGACAAAATATGGAGACATGCCTGTAGATTGATGTGTGGCAGTACATAGGGCTTGCTGGATCTCAGATATGTGACTGTCCCATTCGCGTTGATCCTTATCAATATACGTCCGTATGGCTGACAGTATGGACCTATTGACTCTTTCCGAAGAGTTGGCTTGGGGAGAGTATATTGCATTTCTTATCTGGGATGTTTCATATTTATTTAAAAATTTTTCGAATTCCTTTGATACAAATTGCTTCCCATTATCGCTGTGAACGGTTTCTGGTACTCCAAATTTGTGGAAGATTTCTTTCTCCAAGAACTCTATCACAGGTTTCGAGGTTGCGACTCGCATAGGCTTTAGAAAGACGAATTTGGAAAACTCATCTAGGACTACAAAGAGAAATAGATTGCCCTTCTTTGACCGGACGTATGGTCCCAAAAAATCCACGTAAATTTTTTGAAAGGGTCGATCTATCTCCTGCTTTAGCCCCATTGGTGGTCTTAAAATTTGATTTGGTGCTTTATTTTGCTTGCACTCTTCGCACTTACGGACAAAGTCTCTCACTTCCGTCGTCATGTTGGGCCAATAAAAGTGTTGACGAATCCTATCTAGTGTCTTCCTGATACCTCCATGTGAACAGCTAGGGGGTATATGAGCTTTTCGGATAACACCATTGGTCAGACTTGCTGGTATCCATAAGCTCCACTGGTGTTCATCGGATATCGAGTGAAAATCTAAAGGGCACATCCGTTTATACACTTTTTGGTTCTCAATTTTAAGGTCTGGCAAATTCTTCTGATTTTTGGATACTCTTGACAAGAGGTCGAGATAATCATTTGATTTGAATTCCGGCGAATCTAAATCGAGTATGGTGGGTTCATTTAAGTTCAAACAGATCGGCTCAAGGTATACGCGAGAGAGTACATCGGGCACAGTGTTTTGTGATCCCTTGCGATGCTCTATATTGAAGGAAAATCCTTGTAACTTCAGAGACCAACGAGCCAAACGTCCGCTTAGGTCCTTAAGTCCCATCAGCCATTTAAGACTGGCGTGGTCTGTTACAATAGTGAAGGACATGCCTTCAATATAGGGCCTAAACTTCGCAACTGCTCGAACTGCTGCGTAACATTCTTGCTCCGTCACGCTATATTTTCTCTGACAGGCGTTGAGCTTCTCTGAAAAGAACGCGATCGGTTTTTCGTTCTCTTCTTCGTCGTATTGGTACAAAACGCCACCAATACCGACTGACGATGCGTCACATTGAATTATAAAAGGCTTTGAAAATTCTGGATTGCTTAAAAGCGGAGCCGAGATCAAAGCGTTTTTCAAGGCATTAAATGAACTAACGGCCTCCGATGACATTGAAAAGGACTTCGCTTTTTTGAGGGTGTCGGTCAAAGGTGTAGCAATGGATGCGAAATTCCTGATAAATCTGCGATACCATCCACAGAGGCCTAAAAATCTCCGCACTTGTTTCTGGGTTGCAGGAACGGGAAAATCTTGTATCGCAGCTACTTTATAAGGATCCGGCTTCACGTGACCTTGACCGACGATATACCCCAAATAGCGAAGTTCTTTAAAACAAAAGTTCGATTTACTGACATTAATCGTTAGATTTGCCTGTCTTAGGCATTTGGCAACTTCTTTTAATGTTGAGATATGTTGTTCAAAGGTAGGAGAGATTATTAAAAGATCGTCGAGGTACACAAACACACTTTCTCTAAGTGCACCAGGGACCACCTTATCCATTAGCCGACACATCCTTTGGGCTGCGTTACACAGTCCAAAGGGCATGACGGTGAACTGGTAAAGTGGCCTCCCTGGCACAGTGAATGCGGTTTTTTCCCTCGACTTCTCTTCCAGAGGGATTTGCCAGAACGCGTCCTTCAAATCCACACTACTAATGTAATGTGTATTTTCCAGACGGCTCAGCAAACCCTCAATATGAGGTAGTGGATATGCATCTCTCTTTGTTAACGAGTTCACTTTGCGGGAGTCAAGACACAGCCTGTTTTTGCCGGGTTTCCTGATAAGGACAATAGGCGAACTCCACGCGCTGTGACTTTCCTCGATAACTCCGAGAGATAACATTCGATTTAGTTCCTCATAAACTAAAGTTTGAATAGCAGGTGACAACGGGTAATGGCGCTGTTTTACGGGTTCAGCATCATTGGTGTCAATTATGTGTGTTTCTAACATGGTTTTACCCAACCCAAGGGTTGTACAGGATGGAAAAGCAGAGATTGCGGACTGAAGCTGTTGTTCCTCCTCAATAGTTAACTCATGCTTAGGCGGTTTCGGTTTGATGCTTTCCGGCTCGCACAAGTTAGAGTCGTGTGAAGGTGAAAATAGTTCGCTTATGATTTGCGGAGCGACTTTAAATTTTGACCAGAAGTCGACACCGAGGTATAGTGGTTGAATAAGGCTTGGAACAAGATAGAAATCCATCTTTTCCGAGATTCCTTTGTATTCAACAGGCACGTTAATGCGACCAACTATACTTTGATTTTTGCCACCGGCTGTCTTGACTGACCATTCAAACTTCAATATTGGAATATTAAGCTCCTTTACTATCTCCATGCAACCACATCCTAGACAGGATATCGATGCACCACTATCTAACAAGCCTCTAAATTCTTTCTTGTTTATCGAAATATTTGCATAAGGTCGTGTATCTAAATTTTCTTCAAAAAGCGATTCGTTAATCAGCTGTCGGTAGAGCTTTCCTTTTCGGTGACGGTTTCGGGATTTTAATAATTTACGCGGTATGTTATATCTAGGTGTTAATTCGTCTAGATTGAAAATTCTTTTCCGAATAGCATTATACTCAACTAGCCTTTGATGATAGGGTTTCATGTGCTGTGGAATTTTGTGTAGTTTATTGTCTATTTCGGACGAACTACTAGAAGTGGTCATTGGTAAAAGTATTTTGGTATCTGGAAAATTTATTATGTCATTGAAAAGATCGGTATTGGTAGATGCATCTGTTTTTATTGCTCCGGACTGGTTTGAGTCGAACGGGACCTTCCGGAAAAGTTCTCGTTCGTCTTTCGGTTTTCCTTCGATGTGTTAGGGTAAACTGTCCCACAGTGGCCCACGTTCCACAGTGAACCTTTTAAATTTACTTAATCTCTACTTATAAGAGAAAAACGAAGTAAAGAGAAAATAAACCCCGTTACGATCCTTTGTGAATTTACCTGGGAGTTGAAGTAGTGCGCACGTCTGTGTCAGTTGTGCTCAAGAAAAAGAGATTTTACTTATAAGTAAATTAGAAATCGTGCTTCTTATTTTTATTCCATTTAAAAAACTATTGTGCTCTATGAGATTTGTGGGATACAATTTAAAATGTTAATTATTATTATTAATTAAAATTGGCTTGTCAATCAAATTTGTGGAACAGTTTTTTTTATAAAAATATTTTTCTCCAAAAAAGGCACTTGTCCAACAGTGAACCAGCTCCTAGTGGTACACAGTGAACAATGGTAAATATGGTAGCATTTCCCAGCTTCAGAATTACGTATTTTTATTAAGCATTTAGCAACGACCTTACAGCATTTAACATTCGTTACTATTATTTTTCGTTAGTTACAAGTTTTGTGATATTACTGAAGCCCTTGAAAGTAATTTTTGTTAATGTTTTGCTATTGTTTATTGGTGTTATTACTTTTCGTTGCTTCTTTTACTTATGTTTTTGTATTGTTTTGTTTTTCGAATGTTAATATTAAATAAAAACTGAATTGTACCAATTACTTGTTTTTGTTCTTTATTTTTCTTCCGGAATAAAAAATAAACACTATAGGTTCACTGTGAACTACCCGGTGGTTCACTGTGTCCACCCTCTAGTACACAGGGAACCATTTGAGGTGCGTCTTAAAAAACTAAAAATTTAGTATTTTCTGAGATCTTTCTAAAGCTGTATGTGGTTACATACAAAGCTAATAAAGCATATAATAAGTAACTTCAAACCGTTTAAAGATTAAACAAATAATTTATAAACTACATCTAGTCAAACGCAAATTGGTCCACTGTTGGACAGTTTACCCTACATTCAGGACAGTCTAACACTGTGACATTGTCTGTACCACAACGATAGCAAAACAGGTTAGAGACAGGAGTGCGACATTCTGCGAAAACATGCCCCGACTTTTTGCAATTGAAACAGATTGTATTGGTATTCATGGATTTGTCTGGGGGATGAGAAAAATTTGAACGATAATTGTTCTTAACTGCCGAAATGTTAGCAAATGGCTCTGACATATTTTCATTATCAGTATCTTCACTCGAGTAGTGAATTTCATGTACCGCTCTAGCATTATTGAACCGAGGTTGTGAACCATATCTGGATAATAGCATCTTTTCGGTACGCCTACATTCCTCTCGGAGCTGTTCTATGGTATTAATTTGCATCGGGTATATAAAGTTCATTAATCTAGTGCTTATATTGTTACGTATTATTCTGATAAGATCATGGTCTGACATTGGCTCTCTCAGTTGGCTTCTGAAGTGAATGATGGATTTATAAAATTCATCGAAAGGTTCGCTAGGCATTTGTCGTCGATCCATTAATTGCCTTAAAATTTCAAAGTCATTTTCGTACCCTTTGAATTGTTTCAGCAAGGCCGAACGCAACATTGCCCAATCACCTCTAGGATTAGTTCTGAGATACTGCCAGTACCAATCTTGTGCTGATCCAGCGAGTAGATGATGAAAGTTTCGAATGATTTCATTCCAAGGGCAATTATAGTTGCTTTTGAGGATTTCAACGCGAAAGACGAAATCTTCAATAGTCATTCCCTTACTGGTGTCGTCATACCTAATGCCCCAACGATCTAAATCAAATCGTCGGTTCGAAGATCGATGACTTTCGTTATTTGAAAAGTGTCTGCTTGGGTTTACATATTCATTATTAACTTGCGCTACACCTGCAGTTTCTCTCTGTCTTGGTCCAGCAAATCGAGAGCTTGCAGACAAGTTGACTGAGTTAGCTGATAAACTTTCTGACTGATTCTGAGGTGTGTTTCTTCTCTCTTGTTGCACATTGTCTTGCGCAAGATTACCATTTAAATTGGGTTGAGCATTGTGACTTAGAATGTCTCTCACGCTGCTCTCTACATTTTCTTTTATCAAATTAGGAAGATTCCGAAAAAGAGAATTCTGAAGATCTAATAAACTTGCATCAACCACGCTCTTAATGTGCGAGTGAAGGAAGCTGTTCGAAGGAGGTGGAATATGTTCTGTCGTTGTCGTTCGAGCATTACTCTCAACACCATTAGATCTTGGCAAACGGTTATCAGAGTCTTCCTCTCCGAAACCAGCTGATGCTGATGCATTTTGAAAAGTTGACATTAATGGAACGGCTGACATAGCAGTGGTAGTTGTAGTCGTTGACATGACGTAACTAACGGGAGCAGTTGTAAACAAAACATGTGTTGATGCTGCAACACTAGCTGTCGTGGTGGTTGCTATACTTATTAATCGCGCTTGGTTAAAGCTTTCATTCATACTTTTATTCGTTTGTATGTCATTGCTGAATGACTGAAAGTTTCTTGAAAGGTTTATGTTATCTCTCTGGGGAGAGTGACGAACAGGTTCACTGTTTCTAAAAGAGTGTGAAACAGCTGAGTTGCCCTTTCTTCCTCGAGTCATCATACCTATACCAGAATTGTTTAAATCTCTGTTTGAATTACGCTTCGGAATTGCTCCGGCGTTATGGCTTTTGTTTACATTCATTATTTTGATTTTTGTTTACGAATGAATGATAAAGGGAGTAAAAATATTTATTGTTGTTTTGGTAGGGATAAAATTGTATCAATGGTTTGGCGATGTATGGGTGATAATTGTTTACAAAACAATGAGTGTATAATGTGAGTGTAGAATTTAAAAAGAAAGGAAAATAAGAAAAAAAAAGGCGGCAATAGACTGATTACAACTGTATACAAAGAAAAATTTTGAAGGCATATATCTATCGCAACTTATAATTTCGTCTATAAAAGCTCTAATGAAATAAGGACTTATAGATTAACTTCCTTCAAAATCGTTTTCCTGAAATGTCGACTCTATAATATTTCCCATAGGGTAACTACAATATCTGTACTAATGTACTAAACAAATGTGACTCCTACAGTACTGCTGAATTATGGTCTGACATTAAAAGGTTTGTTAAAGTTAGAGAAAATGTTGTTTGATGTTTTTATTTTGCAGCCAATTACAGAATCAAACATATCTGTAACCGCAACGAGATAGGAGGTGATAAAAGCTGCTAGTGAAAAGTCGTCATTGACATTTCATTGCCTAAGCTTTGGAACATTCGAAAATTCCAAACTTATGAATGGCAAGTGTTTGTCAAGGCTGACACTCGTCGCTCCACGTTCTTGGGCGCCAATTTGTAAGGCAGGGGGTAATTTGGGTGTTGTTTTCTCCCGGTAGCAGAAGTGGCACGCTGGTGGTCGCACGGCGACAGCTCGTCGGAATGGGGGGGATCTTACTGCCACGTACCTACCTACAAATGAATCGTGCCAGGTTATCATAGATTAAAAGAATCTATGTATTGTTTTCTATGCGCGCCTGAAAAAAAAGAAGTATTGGCATCCGTGTATGGGATGACCAGTTCGTTGAGAAGGGAAAAGAAGACAGAAAGAAGAAAAAGAAAAGTTCGAAGTTTGAGAGAGTTGGTGTCAGATGTTGGTGACACTTTAGGAAGGTGTTCGTTGGTGTTAGAAACGAACACGCAACCTGTAGGCTAACCCACCCTAATGCATGACCGAAGTCAAAACTCCTTGACTATCAAGATGCCTAAATGTTAATTTTGATAGTCCCAAATGAAACTCTCTATCTATCTACATAGATGCTCACATTTAGGTACTCATTGAATATCGCTCACGCTTATCATCCTTTTATCGCCATTGGAATCAATTAATCCATGATAACAAAAGAGTTGATTTTCAAATTCATTATAATTTGTTTATTCTTGTTTGCATGGGATAGAGTTATGGATAATTCAACATCAAGAGAGATGTTACAAAAGTTTTAAGAGAGGATCTATTTCTTATATGTATATATGTGCTAACAAGCACGTGCGTTAGCAAAACAAACTAGATTTCTTGTATTATCGAATCGAGATATATGGATAACGTAGGTATTAGGTTCAAAATATTCATAGGTTAAGTATCATTTATGTATAGGTAAAATAGAGCATAGCTTAGCCAAAAGTAGTTAGTAATAATTTTAGCAAATTTAAATCAAGTCGGTGATCTTAGGTAACTTTTAGTTCAGGTGATCAAATCTCTTATTATAGGTAGGTACTTAAATATATTGAAATTCGTGAATTTTGAATGGTGAATGTTTACTATTAACTTACTTTGTGCAGAAGGCACTCGTATCATATGATAACTATAATTAATTGTTTAATGATTCACTTTGTAACTTAATTAAATGCATGAACAAAAAAAAAAAAATGCCAAATGACTTACGGTTTTACGGTTGCTGTACGTTTAATTGTTATACAACCTTCTATCGATGTTTGATGAATGAAGATGTCTTTTACTGTTGTTGCCTGCAGAGTCGTTGTGCGCACATCGGTTCTGTGGATTTCGTTGCTTTATGTACTGTTGGAAAATTTTTAAGTTATGGTAGGATCAATATAAAAAAAAAATCGTTTGGCGCTTCTTACCTCGAATTCATGCGTACAATATATATACTACCTATTTTTTTTATATTTTATACAAACTATTTGGGACAACTGTTAAGTTTTGTTATTTATAATTCACTAATCAGAGATTTGATAGAAGTTGGGATGTCTGGGAGAGCTCTCTTCTGTTTTTCCATGCAGGAAGTGTACAGGTAAAGCTGACTTCAGTTTAAAGGCGGTGTGGGTGAAAATCCGGGATGATTGAGATGATGGAATGGTCGTGTTACAACCAGGTGTTTTGGAGTAACGCAGGTGTTCCTGGGTCAATTAATGGCGTTGGTGCAGCGTTCTCAGGTGCTCCTGGGGCAATGTGGCGTCTTTAGTACTTGATGCACTGAAATTATGATGCTCACATGCGGTGACGGCGACCATTTATATTTTTTTTTTGTTGCAGACGGAGGATTGCTCCGATTGGTTGTGGCTTTAACTTAATGTTTTGATGATTTAATGAGTATCCTCGTGTTTATCGTTTTCACAAAGGTGAAACTTCGTGCTCTGAAGTTTTAATCCGCCTATTTGGATGCAAAGGAATGGTTTAATGCCGTGTTCACTTGTGAGACAAATTAAAATAACTCTTACCTTCGATTATTGTAACGAAAAATTAATTGTGCAATAAAATCAATTTGTCCAAGCTCGCTTAATTAACATATATATGCTGTTTGCGAGGATGCTTGGCGAATTGAAATGCAAACGTGGCAATCAAAGGCGGAATTATAAAAAGGTGCCTATGCTGATGGCTATATATATATATTTTTAAACACTGAAAAAAGGGGATTTAATGGTAACACTATTAAAATGTATTAACCACGCGGCTTACCAGTGATTTTCTATGCGAAATTCGCGCACTATCACTTTCCAGTGCAGTTGCCAAAAAGAAAAAGACCGCCCACTCGGGTTACACAACCTATATACCAATGGCTTAGGCGCGCGTTGAGGTAGATAAAGTGTGGTGTAAAGATAAGGCTGACTTTTGCACAGCGGCTTAAGTCATTACCATCAGTGCACGAAAAATAATGCATTCCACGTCAAACACGACGTCAACAGTATTTCAAAAAAACGATGTGGAATTATTACAAGGGGATTGCTACAAAGCTATGACAAATGCCTTCATGCTCATATCTGAAAACACCGAAAACTCCAAGCTGATCCATCAAGACATCGTTATGGAACTACAAAAAGATGAAATACTTGGAATTACCATAACAGACTACTGTCTACCAAGATTCAACTTCAGCCGAAACTTCAAAGTTACATTCCCAAATCGACAAAACTGGGAACAGAATAAGCCCACATTTGCTAACAATTCTCATGTATGGTACACAGATGGATCGAAAACAAATGAAGGAGTTGGAGCTGGAGTATACGGGGTCAGTACAAAAACGTTCATCTACAAAAGCATGGACAAGTGCAACTCTGTATTTCAAGCAGAAATCTTTGCGATAGAACTATGTCTCAGAGAAAATCTAGAAAAATCCATAACAAACAAGAACATATATATTCTCTCTGATAGCAAAGCTGCACTCCTAGCCATCAATAGCTACGAGATAACATCCAAACTAGTATGGGACTGCTTGCAGTTACTCACATCACTAGCCAGCACAAACAGAGTAAATCTCATTTGGGTGCCGGGACACAGTGGACATGTGGGCAATGAAATAGCAGACATATGAGCCAGAAAAGGATCAGCATCGACCTTCACGATGCCAAGACCATTCTGTGGATTACCTATTAGCACTGCTAAATTCTATATAAAAAAATGGCTAACAAACAAGGCAAACCATTACTGGACCAACATTGAAGGTAACAGACAAGCCAAAATGTTCATGCCAACTATTTCCCCAACAAGAACAAAACAACTCCTAAACCTAACAAGGAGTCAGATCCGCACAGTCACAGGGTTCCTAACTGGACATTGTCAAGTCAAAAAACACCTCATGACTATGGGAATAACACAAAACAACACTTGCAGACTATGCAACGAGGACGAAGAATCAGCAGAACACATACTGTGTCACTGTGAATGTCTAGTCAGATTACGTCAACACCATCTAGGAAAACCTTACCTTGAGGCAGAGGACATATCTGACAGCTCACTCAAAGACTTACTAGGACTTATCACTAAGTCAGGTATCATGAGTGAGCTATAAAAGGAGGAAATCACAATAGGTCCACTCGTGGCCGCAGTGATATGGCAACCTGCTTCCACCTCCGCCAATTAATCTAATCTAATCTAGCGTTCTGTCTTCGTATTTTTGGGGCCTTATTTCCACCTTTGGGGCCTTTATCTTCTGCGGATTTATTTCGCTGAGCTACCAGAAATGCAAAGCAGTTTTATTTCGAACTTTTTGGTTTTAAAACATCCAAAGCAGATTTTTAACCAGTGAATTCTGTCGACGGAACTCTTGATTTTCCATAGTTTAATGTTTGATCCTTCAAATTTGCCCCAGCATTCACAAAGCTAGAAGCTAACTTCGACAAAAACTGAGCTGCCTTTTAAAAACATAATACTATACTAATAAGAGTTTCACGTTCTTGTCGTACCGATTTTCAAGAAACATTTTCCCTAGGTGAATTCCCTCACGCATTGTTACATTTGCTTTTATTAACAGTGGCCCAACAATATACATATACAATGTTTGTTTTCTATTATTTCTATTATTGCTTTGTCACAAATTAAATATAATAAAACACAAAACACTCTTGTTTTTCCACACAATGAAATGAAAGCAACTAAAGAACGCTTTGCTTATTAATGGGCGTCAAAGCGCTACATTTTGGCGGCTGGCTAAATATGCTTGCATAACAGTGGACCTATTGTGCTCCAAGTGCACTTCGACAAGAACCAATCTAAGCCAATCAGCCGAAATTGTTGAGGGCACTTCAGCAAAACTCATAGTCTCATTAAAATTTGCGTAAATCGTTTCAAGGTTTCAGAAATTGGGATCAAAATTTGCAGCTCGTATTACAGTTGGGCACTAAACCTAATTAAACCGATTCAATTAGCATCGCCCTTGTTTCATCCGATTGACAGTTAAATAGATCGCTGCCCCACTTCCTACATCGTTCGTAAAAGTCACTTTCAGTTTCATTTCTGCAGAGTCACCTCCACCGCAAAACGCTATTTGCATAGCTAAACCATTAAGTTAATAATATTTTTAAACAAACAGAAAATATTTTCACTTAACATGTATATTTATTCATTCAGGTGCTAATTAATTAACAACTTATACAAATCGCTTCCTATATGAATAACCAATAGTGTTGGACGCTGTGCTCTCAGTTGTTGCAGACGCCGATGTCGCCGAAGAGGATGCCACCGAAACGGCCGGAATGAGGCCGTACGACTTGTTTACGGTAACTAGGGTTCGTCCTGCTGTGTATGCCGGGGACGGAGCACTCGAATTGATGCGAGTGGCCACTCTGACACTAGATGGTGCTGCAGGTGCGTATCCCGAATTCACGTTTATTACCTTATTGTACAATGGAGCCACATTTGCAGAGCTGGTGCTGGTGCCGCTGACGTTGCTCACAGATCCAAATTTCACCTGAAGCAGGCTGTTCAGGATGTTGTTCCAGCTTTGAATCTTTGAACTGATGGCATTGCCAATGGCATTGGCGAACTCTACTCCACTGTTATCTAGAATGCAGGAAGCGTTAAAAGTGAACACACTGTGTGCGGTGGCTCAAACCTTTTTGGACATCAATTCGCACAAGACCGAAAGCGTTAGTTTGGCTGTGCAAAGCCGCCACCATAACCAGAACGGAAAAAGCCACGAGTTTAACCATTATTTTTTTTTTTTGTTTTTTTTTTTATGTTCTTCAAAAGTTGCGTCTATCTTAAAACCGGACCCAGATTGAAGTAAACTCTCGGAAGATGTGAGACAAACCTTTTATACCTTGCGGCTAGTTGAACTTTATTGATGTTTGTTTGATTTTAAATACCACGGGAGAATTTTTGAATTTTATAATCTGAAGGTTGTTCGCCGACTGCAATAATTGGATGGGGCTCGCTAATGACTGGAAACATGTCTGTCCCACCACTCTCATCACATCTGGTGGTCGTGTGTCCATTCACTATTTGATGAGTGGTTTTTGTCAGCTGCTATACGTCACTAGCTTCTATTTTGGAGAGCCTAAGATTAGATGCAGAGCAAGCTATGCCGAACCACAATGAATGCGAAGTACGCAATTAATTAGTCATTCAAGTGCGGGGCTTGAATTGGAGACGAGTAACTAGTGGATAGGGTTTTTAGTGTTCTAGGTTTGCTAAGGGCATAGCATATGAACACACAACTGGTGTAGTGGAGTACTTAAGTGGCTATTGGCCTTAGAACGGGGTCGACTGATTTAAACTCAATTGCTTGGACTTAGTTTAAGCCTGAAACGCTTTGCTTGGTTTAGATCGTCAATAGTTTTTGATTGAAATAGAAGAATAACCAGCTGGACGAGTCTGTGAAGTCGAAGCCACCCTATTGCAGAATCTTGATTTTTTTTATTCAATATAATATCTGTTGACGTTCTGGCGCGAGTGAGTAGCAAAAAACTTTACGGAACACATACCGCGGTACTAATAATCATTTTTAGTGTCCAGACTTTTTTTTTCGAGCTCACAATGGCGAAATTTTCCATACAAAACTGCATATTGTGATCTAGGAAATATTTAGTGTGAAGGTTAAAAATGATTATTGGTAAGGCCCATAGATTTGGGTTAATTTTACCATACCCGTCGTACCTACTCAAGACTCGGCGTGTATGGTTTTACAGCCAGTTCCGGTTGAATGGTGTAGAAAAATGGTAGAAACTTTATGTTTGTCATAAAATTGTAAGAAATAGCCCATCAGAGAGGACCAAATAGTTGACAAAGATATATCCCCAATACAAGAGATTGCAAAGATGTCCGATCCAGTGATGCCAGATTACAAGGCATATATTTTTTTCAAGATTTTTGAGCTCCAAAATGTGTACAAGACTTTTTACCTCAAATTCATCAAATTTCAAGATTTTTGATATCAACACGGGTTGGGGTCGAAATTCTGCCGAGGGCGAAATTTTTTTTTTAAATTTAGCTATACAAAAAAGGGCGCGCTTTTTACCATTTTCCAAAACTTTTTTGTATTATTTATGTAAAGCATTCCACCTACCTACTCACTTGTAATAGAAGAAGAAGTAAAATGAGTTTTTTTATTGGTTTTAAGTTTGCTTTCTTGGCTTAGACAAATATTCTGTTAGTATGCCCTTGTGAGTGAACGTGTGTTTCTAGAGTGAAAATGAATATATCTGTAATTAAATCCAATAAAGGTAAATGTAAATTGTGCGTGGATGGATATATGTGTTATTGTGATATATTAAATAAATGTAAAAATTATAATTGGGCATGTGCAAACCGAATAAAAAATAAGTGTTTTCTTTAAATTCGTAAATTAAAAAAAATATACGAATTAGCAGAATTCATTTGTTTAAAATATTGCCTGTCAGAATTTTGAAAAGCAGAATTTTGTAAGACAGAACAGAAAAAAAACAGAAGTTTGAAAAGCAGAATTTTTGTGTTAAAAGGCAGAGTTTTGCAATGCAGCTTTTTGAAAGCAGAATTTCGACCCGCTCCCATCTACACTTTCTAAAACTAACAAACTAAAGTAACTTTTTCTATGGAATTATATAAATGTATAATGTGAGTCAATTAGAGCCCATGCACAACTCCTTTTTTACAAACGTTTCCATCAGCTCTAAGGTACCCAAGGGAATTATTTGATAAAAAAAAACTGATGTTGGTAATATGTTTTAAGAAAAATGTCTTAGAAGTAAAACAGTGAAAATATTGAATATAAACGATTTTATTATCAATATATTGTCGCTTATATTTTTAGCTGTTAATTTAAATATCACAAAAAGTCGTCGTTTGGGTACTGAAATGGTTGAAAGTTTAATTCTTACAAAAAGTTTGTTGCTCTGTAATTAAGCGAGTTCCCATGATCTTGATAGATATAAACAATGAAATATGTTCCAATATTCCAAAATGCATTACCTAACATTAATTTTTAAATGATATTTTTGTTATCGATATGTATGCAAGTATATATTTTACCGACTTTAATATTTGTCGAAAAAATAATAATAAGTTTTATTTAAAGCACTTCAGAATTGTGTTTTATATATAAAAAAATCTTGAAAATAATAATTTTCAATTTCGAAAAACAAGATTTTCAGATTTTGCACCTGGGAACACTGGTCCGATCATGTCAGCGCTTCTATCTGTATTATGACAACCCGCTAGGCGCACAGATGCATTCCGAACCCCGATAAGTGTGGAGTACTCACGTTTTGCAATTCTAGACCTTGCGAGTTTCCGAGCTGAGCCCCTTCGTGAAAAAGCCATACCTTTAGCTAGCTTTTTTGGTCAGCATAACACCCTCGTAGTTCAATCTTCGACTTCTGTTTAGCTCCACAGGCACTGTAAGGACTTTTCGTATCACTTTTTTGAATATTTGAATCTGTCATTTTTCGTAAATTACTACAAAAGCGTTCTTTAACTTTTTCGTGTCTCTCTTTGTGAGAGAATTTATTCCCAACACTTCCATTTTGACAGCCTTTTCCGTTTTTACTACAAAAGTAAAGGAACAACTTGCTGTGTTTCGCACCCTCACTGTCATTGGTATTGCGATTGCAATTTGTTGTTGTCCATAATGTATTGCGCCGTTTACGTCGATACTGCCTCCAGCATAAGTGGCCACAAGTCAGCTGTCGAATTAATTGTCTCCGGAGAAGTGTTGCCAATCAATCTGATCTAAGTGGATTTTTGTAAAACATTTTTTGAAACGTTACCTTTCACTTAAATATACAGTTTCTGTCCAGTCCAGACTGAAGTTTCAGGTCCTAAAGAATGTTTTCAACTGAGCGTATGGGTACACCAACCCCGAAGTAGTCCAAAGTTCGAGCCTTTACTATTTTTAGCAAAACATTCGTAATTTTTTGACACGACTGGAAGGACAGATTTTTTTTAAATCACACGATTTAGATCTGCTTCTGTAAGAGAATTTTGTGAAGCAAAGAAATGACTTACATTTAGAAAGCTAAATTTCAGCTTTGTCTTACGGTTTAAACGGGTCATTGAAAGGCCAGGTCCGCTCCAAAAGGTTGCACTGCTAAACCTATCCAAGAGTTTTTTTTTTGTCTTAAAGTTAAAGAAATATCGCCAAATTATAAAAAAAATAACAAAAATGCCGATAATGGCTCGTGGCAAGTCACACACTATATACGTTAATGACTTTCAGGAAAAGAAGCCGCCCTAACGCTACAGCGCAGCACCCGCACAATTACCAGTTGATAATAGAAAATTGCACTCATAATCGAGGCAATAACGTTGCCATTCGCAACGATGAGGGCCAATTTCCGGACAACAATTCGATGCTTTTAGCCATGGTAATTATCTGCATCGTTCCACTGATGGCCGTTGTCAATCGGTTCGGTTAGCCCCTGCAAATTCTGTTATCAAAGTTTATTGAAGCAAAAAGGACTCAATAAATCATCGGCTTGTGTGGATATTTTTCTGGACGGACGGCAACAGCATAATGCGACATGTCAGTCTATTTAAAGTGACCCGAAAATTCAATTACACACAACCATACGGTATGGGTGTGTTGAAGCGCACTCGTTCCAGATCTGTGCACAAATGGCGGCATCTTCATGCAGAGGCTGATGGGGTACTCTTACTCCTAGCCATTCGAAATTAGTACACTCACACTTCGTTCGTTTGCATGCGACCACAGTGCGCACAGATGTGCTCACCGTCACGATGATGCAAATCCAGGCTATGGAGTTGATGCGCATACTATGTAATCAAATGTATATGATGGGTGCTTTAGGGAGCCGTCCTTGGCCCAAAGGTGTGATCCAGTTTCAGAGCAGTCATTTATCACTCTCGGCAATTTTTGACAACACAAACACTGGGTGGAACAGGATTTCGCAAAACATCCCAGATGTTTGCATGCGGAACGAATTTTTAAACCAGAAATAGTTATAGTGCGCCACAGAGAAATGCAGGCAGCACAAGGTTTAAATGACTGAATGACAAGTTGTGCATGAATCCAATTTCATAAAAGGCAATTTCCTAATTGACTTCTAGTTGGCTGGGCTCGATTTTTTGTTTTATATCTTGTCTGTTTCAGTTGGTGTTTGTACGTACTGTGGGATGTGTGCCGACATCAGTAAGGACCAGGCAATGGTCGCAGTGTTACCAATTCTTTAAGTTCATGAAATGATGATTTATTGATGTCGTTTATGTCCTGAATATGGCTTCGATTTTTGATTTGACAAGGTACAATGAACCGACGGAGTCTTCAGCGGAAGTTACCAATGGATTTCGTTTATATATCAAACGGATGATTTGTGATGTCCGCGAAGTCATATCCCAATATTTAAATATTTTTCCAAATAAAACACCACAGATGGCTATATGAACACGGGAAGTGACAACAGGTATTTCAAACAAAATGCAACCAGTTACAGGGAATGACGTTTGTATTCAGAAGATGGTTGCGAAGCGATGCATCTCGGTGTGACAATGAAAAGGCACATCACTGTTAAAATCGCCCGAAAGTCAAAAAAAAAAAAAAAACAATGGAAAAAGTAGGATGAAGATGTTGATCTGCTGCTGGAAGACTCAGCGTCCTCAAATTGTGATACAGGGGGTGCAAGAATTACTAAATTAGAGGTCATTAGAGCAGTCGACGAACTGTCATTGAATGGTGTCTGGGGGAAAGTTCCGTGAATAGTTTATTCTGACAACCGCTGGCTGACCGTCTTCCTGGTAGAAAGTGGAATTATCGCAGACGTTGCACTTGCAATGACAACGACATCTTGTCCAGAAAATAAGGATTTGACGGCGATCTCAAACAGTTCCACAAATACCCAAAACATGCAGTTTGACCAATTCAATCAAAATGTCTCTCCCTTTGCCAAACACCAACACAGCCATATCCAATTAATTGCAGTCAAAACAGGCTTGCCAGTTTGGGGGTTTTCCGAATAGATTTAGGGTTTTTTTTATGATCGACGGGGAGTAACTGGTGGGAGAAACCGTTTAGTTGGAAATCTGGATTTTTTTTGAATTATATTAAATTTGTATTTCGTTAAAATTTATCCTTTTTGGAAATCTTAAAATTGGGTTCCGCAGCGTAAGAAACGCTTAGTAATAAGAATGTAAGTATGAGGTAGCGTAGAGACTCCTCCGTCCTGTTCCTTCCACAACCAAATTACTTAAAATTGAGAATGACCAATCGACGTATGTGTCATTTTGAAAGTTCGTTAAATAATCATCTAACCTCCAAAGCTACGAGGGGAGTTCAATATATTCGCGGTATGGGGGGGATACTCCAAAGATATGAAAAAAATATTTCGTGATTTTAATAGCCCCGTTATTCAAGTGTTTTACTGTAAAATTTCATTTGGCTGTGATTATAAGTTTGCTTTGAACGAAGGTGAAATGGCTGGTGTCGCGATGATCACTAAAATTGAGAACCGCGCTATGATAAAATTTCTTACTAAACAAGGAAAAAGTCAAAAAATTATTCACGAAGAGATGGTGGCTGTTTTTCGAGATTCTGTACCTTCGTCGTCAACTGTTCAAAAGTGATCAAGTTTATTTCAAAGGGGCAGGGAGAGCATTAAAGACGACCCTCGCTCAGGCTGCCCACTAACTGACTGCACCGGAGAAAACTTTACACAAGTCGAGAAACTTGTACTTGAGGATGCCCGCGTAAAGGTTAAAACGATAGCTGCGAAGATTAACCTTTCTATTGGTACCATACGCATACACACCATTATTTATGATCGTCTAAATCTTTCAAAAGTCAGTGCAAGATGTGTGCCTCGAATGCTCACTTCGCTCACAATGGTCCGGTGCACACATCACGGATTTCTAAGGCTACTGTACGGGATTGTGGTTTCGAAGAGATTCAACATCCACCCTAAAGTCCGGACCTTGCCCCTAGTGATTATTTTTTGTCTCCAGATTTAAAAAAAAAACTTTCGTGGTAAGCGATTTACCGATGATGAAGAGCTCAAAGCTGCAATAAATGAACATTTTGGAGAGAAGGATGAAAACTATTTTTTTGAAGGTATAGAAAAGTTAATTTCAAGATGTAATAAATGCATTAATGTATGAGGAGATTATATTGAAAAATAAAAATATTTTTAATTTAATTCGTGTTTTCCTTCATGTCGATACCGCGAATATATTGAACACCCCTCGTATATTTGCCAGTGAAAACTGTTTGTTCTAAAATCTTTGGACTATTTTCTGTGAATAGTTTCACAGTTGGTTTAAGACGTAATTAATAGACAACAAAAAGCTAAGGTCAATGGGATCTTAAGTGAACCCCGTGCTTTGAAAAATGGATTTCCTCAAGGTTCTGTTCTGGGACCGCTTCTATTTTTGATATTTATATAAACTCGGTTTTTAATCAGCAATTGTTTGGGTTAGTTACTGCTTTTGCTGATGGCATAACGTTCACATACTTATTTCAAAACGAGTTAGAATGTATTGCTAAAATTGCAGGGGACCGAGAAAAATGAAGGTTGTGGTTTGCCGCTCATAACTTGATTATTAGCGGAAAAAAAACTAGTAAACTTTAAAATATATTACACTGTTTTGTTTGATTACAATCTTTTTTTTTTCTTGGGTATTAAACGACAAGGAAGACCGAACCTCCGTTTTAAAGACCAAGCCATCGCGGATGCCAGAGCGCTTGGTCTGGCAAACTGGAAGCAGCGTGCCCGGGATCGCAGAGGATGGAAGGCTGCAGTGTCTCAGGCAGAGACTCTTCACGGGTCGGGAGCCCGTTAAGTAAGTAAGTAAGTTAAACGATTTAGTCTACTGCTCCATACTTGTGGTAAAAACAATTTTTAAAGTCAGAACTCATACTCTAACCATTGTTGTAAAATTGATTCAGTTAAGAACTTAAATATATATAAATTTTAATAGATAACTATTTAAGCTGGAAGGATCATATCCAAACAATAAAATCGAATATGAATCTTGTTGTTTGTAAACTGTATCTTATTAAACCTTATTGCTCCAATATAGTATTATTAAAGTTTTATTTTTTGTCTGGCTCACTCTAAGTTGCAATATGGAATTATTACTTGGGGTTGGTCGTATCTTAATGCTCTTAGACCTTTTTTGATTGCAGAGAAGAATTTAGTCCGTTTTATTTGTAGATGCAATCGTCACACTCATAGTTGGTAGCTGTTTAAAAAGTTTCACATTTTACCATTAAGACATTTATATGTTTTTAAGGTACCTATTTAAGGAATTTTTAAAGCAAAGCGGAAATATGATTGCGTAAGGCTGGAATTATATTCAATATTTTTGAAAAAAATAAGTTTGTAATATTTACTGACAATAAGATTTCCGTCGCAGTTATTGCATTCGAAATGGGTGCGGTATTGAGTTTTTTTTTTTTTTTAATATGTATACAGATCAGCTTTTGGGTATAGTAATTCTTGAGGAATAATCAAGAAACTGATTTATTCGAATTTTCTGAGAAAAACTATGTATGCGATCTTAATTAGTTTTATTTTATTATCCTAGACATGTATTTTGATCAAAATCGTTAGAACGGTTTTAGTTAAGTTGGGCAGACAAAACAGTACCAAATATTGTAATGTTTAGTTTGAAAAATACTATTGCTTAACTATTTAGCTGAAACCCGATCATAAGTTATTGTTCGGGATGTAAGCATTACTTCGTTTTTTAAAGTTTTATCAAATCAAAATCGAAGACGGGGTTTTCGAGATATGAGCAGTTTGTAAAATTAGCGTTTTCGGTACTTCGAATTGAAGATTAAAGACACAACAATTTTGAAAACATCAACTTGACTCTAAGTCTCAAAATCGTTACTGCCGTTTTCAGGTAAACTAATCAAAACTTGATTTTAAAAAAAATGCTATTTTCAAAAATCCATTATACGACAATGTAGAGAAAAACTGAGTTTAGTACTAAGTTATAAATAACCACTTTTTCTTAGAAATTAATGACAATCGGATAGACAGTTTTCGATATATGTATGTCGAAATTTCAAAAGTATCTTATTCAAATTTTTTGCCAAAAACTGGGTATGTCAATTTGGTTGAAATGGTTAGAGCCGCTTTCGATCAAATCGAACTGGTACGAACATTTTATATGGGAAGTACCATTAATATGGAAGTGACCTTGCGAAATAAAGGCGGCCTCGAACTGTAAGCCCACAAACTCTAGATCCCAAGTTTGAGCGAAATCCGGAAGGACCCACTTTCTTAAGTTCCTCTATCATCGTAATGTCAGAATTGATTAACATCTCGGGTTCGAAATTTTGTACGAAAACAATATTTTTCTCTTACTACGTAAAAATAATTACAAAAAGTTGTTTTTTTTTTCTTGGAAAAATATAGCTAAATCTGGGGGTTTTACAAATTTATCTGCGGGGACCTTTTTTGGCCGTCTGGCAACGCTGAGTCAAAACCAAGCAATTTATAGAAATTAAGAACAAACTGCACTGGCATCAGCTTCTGCTCTCTCAAACAAGCAGCTCACGTAACAAATTCCCTCCAACAAAAGTACGACCCATTTTCCTGTATATCAAAGTATCTCAATCATTGTATCTAATTCTCTTCGCCTCGAATATAAGATACCTTATTGTCCATTCAAAGCGTTCGAATTAGCATAATTTTATATACAATGGAAATTGGTTTACCATAACCTTGCGAACAATTCCTCTGATGTCCCGGTACCAATTTTAGAAGAGAAATAAAATGAAGAAAAAAAAACGAACCATTGTCGCCACCAGGTCCCTCATCCCGATCGTTAGGCCGCCATGATTGCGAATGGAGGCGGCATGCAGCCCAGTGAAGGAGCCACAAAACATATATGGATATCGAATTTGAAAGAGCCTATTCCGCCCTCGATTCAAACCTTTGGATACGTGACTGAAAGCTCAAATCAAAAACGTAGGCACCCTACACCGTGCTGCTGCTGAGTGAGAAACATCGTTCTCTGATCCAAATCTGATGAAGGCATTTGCAGCATGATTGCGAATGGAAGTGATACTCTGATGGTGGTGGGTGGTTGAGCTGGGGTATATAAATTTCTGCTGTTGGAGGAAGTGTTTGGAAAGAGACGATGAAAAAAAAAACTGAAAACAAACAGCCAAGGACACATCCACATGACTTCTTTATTAATGGCGAGGAAAGTTGCCCACGAGAGCAGATCCCATAAGTGAATTAAGTTAAATTTTATTTATGAAATTGTTTATGACAATTACGGAGCTCAAAATTAATTGCTGCATTCGTGCAGTGGCAGCAAATGCCAGCAGGCGGCGGAACCATAAAATATTTAATGGCTTTGTGACTCTCAGCGAACGGGTGATATGAATGACTGTGCGTGCCACATGGCGCGTGTAGGTTGGGGGAGTCTGAATTTTTTTCTTTTTTCAAATTCCATAAATGTGAAAGGAATTTTGTTTATAATTATATATACAGATACGGCCGAACGTATAAAAAGCTGTGGACCTGGACATATGAAGGCAATTTGGAGTCCACGCGACAGATGCACCCATGAACCTGATGTTGTATTACCTCGAAATGGATCCTTTAAGGGATTTAAGCTGTCGATTTTTGGAGGAACAATCTGGCGTCAAACAACTTTTGAACTTGCAACCGCAACATAGTGAATGTCCAGGTCAAGGTTTACGAGCCTTCATTGCGAAATCATCCAAAAAAAAAGGACTTTCAAATTTTTCACATCAAGCCCGTAACCGGGTTTTCGCCAAAACACCCGAAATCTTCATCAAAAACTGAAGTTTTTCAAACACACTTTTTGCTATATCCAGCAAATTCAGCAAAATGGCTGACCAAACAAATGTCACAACTCACAAATTAAAATCATTTTCCAACAATTAAATGATGGGCTAATATTATTTTGAAATGCACTAAATTCATTTTGTTTGTTAATTAATGCGATCGAAATTTGTAACCACAAAAGTTTGCACCAACGTTTAACGACTAGTGTCTCACAGCTGATTGAAACGTCAAACGAAAACGAGTTGGTGGTCGGTGTGAATGCATCGACGAGTTTTCGAGGAAAACACGGTTTTAGGTTTGGTGTGAAAAGCCTATAACTGTGACCGAAATAATATTTAATGTTCAGTAAGAGCCACTTGCAGTGAGCTTGTTTCTAGCATAGAAAGATTTCCCCAACCAAGACATGAAATCGTACACTCGTAACCAGTGTTAAGATGTTGTGGGGAATTTAGCCTTTCATTCAATGATTGACAACCGTCTTATGGGAAAAAGGGAACAAAATAGTAGAAGTCATTAGTCTGTTTTAAATTGTATTAGCTCCTACCTAAACGTTTTATATTAAGTAAGGTAACAAACATTTTCACCGCCTTACAATAATTTTGTTACCGGTGAAAACTACTGAACAGATATCAGTGAACCTTTGTTTAAATGCTTTGAAGGACTCCAACGAGGCCAAAAAAAATAATGCTTATCGTTTCTTGCCACGCCTACTTTTTTCCGTTTTCACTGAGTCTAACTTGCAGCTACTCAAATAATTCTTAATCATTACAAGAATAAAAGACTGTCTCCTCTTCCATAAATTGGTGTTGGGGACTATCGATTTATTTGATAAAAACTATAGATTTATTCGATTGTAGCTGAAAATGCATTCATTCAAAAATTCTCTTAAAATTGGAAATCCATGCATGTTTATTAATTTTGCATAATTTAAAAATAAAACACGTGAAGTCAACTTTCAAATATCTCCCGAAAATAAAAACATCACCGCGTTTATCTAAGCGATTTAGCTCGAATGGAGCTAATTGCGGAATTTTACAAACGAAATGCATGCTGCAAAATTGTTCAAAAAATTGAGTTGATCTTTACATCGATAAAAAATTATTGGTTTTGCAGAACAAAAATATATACCAGTCCAATGACGATTGGTGTATCGATATTTAATAACTTGAATTAATTTAATTTATGACAGAAGTAGGTGCCTATTTTTTCTTATTTATATATTTTAAATTTTAAATTTACTTTCAACCTGCCTCCTTATTTATGAATTACCTATGGTGCCTTTTAAATCTATTCAACCTGCCTGTAATTTTTGCTTTTAATTTAACTTATTTTGTCTTAGTTTAAACCGAAAGGCTTTGAATATTATTTTTTTTGTATTACCTTCTTAAAAAAATGGCTTAAATTTTTAAATTTAAATTACATTTTTATTATGTTAAAAATGCGTCTTTACTTCCATGAATTGAAATGGGGAAAAAACGGATATGAAACGGGAAAATTTTTCCAAAAAATCCCCAAAAATGGTGAATTTAGGCAAACAAAATCTGGCATCACTGGTATGAACGATTATTTTTAAATTATTATTATAAATTATATTAAAATTATGTAGGTATTTTAAAAACTACTATATTATCCTAAGCAATTTATATTAGGTATATATAGAGAACTGCGACATTACACCCTAATAGACCTTATAGGGGATAGAAAATACAAAATAATTGGGCACGTTTTTACCATGTCCAGTTGCATGTTTTAAAAAGCTGTAAGTGCTAGCCGCACCCAACTCTACTTAATTTCGGTGATCTGACGAGAACCGATTATATATTTATACATAAATTATTTACAAAAGTAAATTCACGCGAAACGCACTTGGATTGGTAAATCTGAAGCAAGCCTGATAATTCATCCCGATTCGATAAAGTGCTCTGAAAAAAGATTGCTTTCTTTTTACTAAACTAACATAAAAATTGCTCCGAGAGCAAAAAAAAAGTGTTCTGAGCGAGGGGGAAGTAATCAGGTGTATTCATGGAACTTTTCTGTGCGTATTCATGGTGAATCACAGTGTATCACAGTGTATTCAAACGAATTCGCAATCACAAGTAGAAAATCTGTAGTCAAGGACTACTCAAAAATATTGATTACTTCCCCCTCGGTTCTGAGAGCGCCCAGTCGAATACCACATTACTAATCACAAAAAAGAATGTCAAAATAAATTTTTATAAGAACTGAAGAGTGAAACTTTGTTTTTATGAGACAAAGGCAATATTTTAAATCCAAAACCAATACCTAATAAATTTTGTTACAAAATTTCCTCTAATGCGTATGCTTTATCTCAATTTATGAGAGCTCTCATCGGCTTAAAATGTTAAAAATAATACTTATTCATCCATTATTTTGTTAGAAACCTATACCCTCACCTTCAATTAACTGGTGTGTTGTGTATTCTACATTATGTGTCAGTTGCAAACGTCAACAAATCCGATGTGAAAAATTTAAGGGGTACTTCCATCTTTTGCATTATAATATTCGTTGTTTGAATAATATGGCACAGACATTTTTGTGTTGCATATCCCTTAAAAATCTTGAACAAACGAAATTACAGAAAATCAGTTGTTAAATCCCATTAACCGGCCAAAATCATCTGGTTATTTATTTCGCTGGTTAACCAACCACACCACTGATTCTCTGGTTAATATTTTCCTGAACAAACACATTCGCTGGTTACCAGCTGCAACAGTTGAAATCATTCAGCTATCAATCAACTATTCTCTTCATCCAGAAACAAAACAATCACAAATTTATTTCATCGCGAGTCGAAAAATGTAGTAAGTTGCTCTTTGAGATGTTATTGTTAAAACAATATGGAAAAAACATTGTGAACTCAAAACATTATCTTAGCCTTGTTCAAAAATAGCACAGTGCACAAATTATGGGAATTTCAACAACATGTTGGGGAAATCTATCCCAATCACATACAAACACTGGCTCGAGCTCAAATTGCCACGAAGCGCCATTTTTGTTCAACTGGGTCTCGGGCAAGAGAGATGATAAAATTTCGCCAATGCAATTAGTGTGACAGTTTGGATTTTCCGCAGCCGTTATTATTCGGCCAGTTGTTTACGCAACCAACTCACACCGACAACAAGCGCAGCGCGTCCAACCATACAAAACGCACTATAACACCCATTGTAATGTGGTCTCGGCTATTTGTGTTGAATTTTACCAAATCAATGTGCGAATTCAGCAGATTTGTGTATTGAAAATAAATGTTGCGGCTAACGAGGGAAAGAAGGCCACCGTTGTAGCCACCGTAGTGTGTGATTTCAGGTCCGCCCATTCACCGGAAGATGAATATTTGAATGCGTTTGCATTTGAACCGATATACATATATAAATGCAAAGGCACACTCGCCTTGCGTGGCTTACCTACTCAATTGCCTATCGCAAATATTTGGGAACTATTTCAGGAAGGTCTCGTGGAGGGGATGGGTGCGCGGATATTTCCAACGTAATCGGTGTGTAGATAGGACCTGGGGCAATTGGCATGCTTAGTGCTTAATTTGAAAACATGCAAACATTTTGTTGGTAGATTTGAATGCGGCAACTGCATAGTCGCGTATCGGTCCGCAATTTAATAACACACAGACACACTGGAAGTGGATGAAAGTGAGCAAACTTGGCTAATTGCTTGTAGGTTGAAAGTTATCATCAATTGGAGTTGGTTTTTTTTTTGTAAAATTTTAACCTAACGAAGGTTAAATTTATGAACTGTAAATAAAGTCGGTTGCAATACGTTATAGGTTTTATTCACCGGGCAGTCGATAGACCTTTTTACTGTAAAATGTTTGTGCTGCCTGTTGAGATTCACTACATAAGTGGAATTATCTGGTTTGGGATGATTAGAATTCAGTTAAGATGGGTCCCTGACTATTGTTTTGGATGATTTGTTCTTCCAGCGAGCCCCCAAGCAAAAAAAAATCAGTGAGCTTACAGTTTATAAGCTGCCGACATCAGCCGTGTTTTTTTGAGCTTCGATCTCAGCAAAGCAAAGTAAAGTAGGATTTTTAGCACGCATTTACAAAAACTATTACGTGTCTCGAAGTGTCAAGTAGAGAGTAGTTGTTGTAATTTGCGTGCTGAAAATCCTACTTTACTTTGCTTTGCTGAGATCGAAGCTGAAAAAAACGCGAATATCGTCGTAAAATGAAGAACATCGGGATTTCACTTTTAGCGCACGCTACAGAACAACCAGAGATGTTTTGTTTCCAAAAGTGACTGAACATGGTCTCCCAGGACATTTTCTCTTAACTGCTCGAAAAACTATTGAGTTGTTATGAAAAAAAGTGTTCAAAGGCAAAGGGCTTTACTAATAACCCACAGACAGCCGTATTTATAATAGTCGCGTAACTACATGTTAGACCTAACTATTGGCAAACACATTAGTTAAACTCAAATTCCTATTAATAAACATTTTTAGAAGATAACTAACGCTTCGTAACTTTCATATAACTAACTAACGGCAGGAGGTCTGTTAGCGAGTGAGTAAACCATAAAAAATTCGTTCCCGTCAAAATCACAAATAAATTAAATTTAAATTTTGAAAATTGTGGAACAAAATGGCTGACCGGTTTTCAGTGTTTTTAAATAGTGTAAATATTTGGTGAATATGTTAGGGGAGGTTACCATCGCCCCAACTCGACAAAAGTGTACCAAAAAAGAAAAAACCCTATTTACAAATAAAATATTCAAAAATAAATAAAAACTTTCTGTTGTTTTTTTTTTCTTTTTCATTTGTCACAACTGAAATTCACTAGCCAGCCGTGGTGGTAGCCAATATGTAATAGTTTTCAGCGGTTTTCAGTACAATTTGGTTAGGTGATGCCAGCTGTTTTAGAGAAAACATCAGCTAGTTATTATATGAGTTATTTTCTTTTATTAATAACAATATTTAACTCATATGTTATTTATTTAACTATAGGTGCTAGGTAATATACAAGTTAGAGATCAGTTACGGGTTTTTTATTAATACGGCTGCCAATTTTTAGATTTCTCTCAAAATATTTTGCAGGTCACTCGAAATAGGATTATTATATCGCACAATTTGCTCTGAACTTATATCAGTTACGACAAGTTATTGGCAGGGAAGTTAGAAAAGAAATAAACTATCGTCTTGAAGGCTTCCTAAAAAATGGAGCCGCAAAAAATGGCATACCACGTACCCTCAAGCATTCCCAGAGCGAAGAAACATTTCAAAAAATAATTTTATGTAAATCCGGCTAGTAGTTTTCACGGCAACCGTTTGCAAATTGTAGTACCTACAGATTGAACCTTAGTACGCTGCACGAGCTAAACTAAATTTTATCTGGCCTCCAACTTTTCTCTCCAAACATCAGCTAAAGTCCTAGCTAAGTTTTGACATAGAGAGCGCTGTGGATAAAAGACACAAAAAAAAACAGCTGTTGTTTGAAAATAACTTGCTTCAAAAATTCAACTCTGTCTAATTTAAACCATTTCCGATTCTAGATACTCCTCGTCGATAAATTTATTAAAAAACTCATCCTTGCTTACTTCTAACGCTCTTCGCAATACAAAAACGCAACAAAACAACAGAACATAACGATCTGTCAAGATTTAGCTTGAGAAAATGAGCCGTCCCATTAAATTGGCAGGCTAAACTTTGACAGATACACGATGTACATTCTAAAACAAAAGTTTTATTGGTATTCTCAAAGCTGGTTTGGTTTTTTTTCACATGTACGAAAATTATATTCACCTTTCGAATGAGGTAGAATTTTACAGCACGTCAAGTAAACCATTTTGTGAAAAAAAATTGGTTGGCATTTGTTGTTTTCGATTGACAAAAAGAAAAGAAAAAAGCGTGTATGTATGTTTAATGAAGATTTATTTGTTTTGGCAGTGGCTACTTTGGGCGATATAAGTTCAGCACTTGTTCGATCCTCAATGAAGCAGTTTAGCGAAATAAAAATATATTATATTGAACTATGTGAAAGCCCCAAGACTGCTTTGAACGAATGACACTGTTTCCGAACATATTTATGTCAATGCGAAGGGATATCATTCAACAAGTGTTTTCATTTAAATTGTTTGGCGTACCTATTTTAAATTGACTTTTATTTTCTAACACAGAAATAAAAAAAAAACTATTTTGAAGTATCAAACTCATAATTCCATATACGAGATCCAAATCCGCATTGAAAACACGGACGAGTAACATTCGAAGAGAAATTCTAGTATGCGGATTTCGAGAATTGCAAATTTCGCATCGGACATTTTGACAGATAAACGTATATGAGGATTTTTGAGAATTGGGATCCAGACAACTCTTTTCTCTTTCCAGTGGACTTCCAGTTTTTCTGGACGTTTGTTGATTGTGCAGTGAACTAGTTCTATGGCTGAGCTAAGTCTATCACATTTTATTCCTTCAGTTTTTGTATCATAAAATATCATCAATCAATGAAAATAAAAAGATCGTTGTTCTTAAAATAATGATGTCTCCCTTTTTTTTCCATATTCAAGCTAACCAACAGTTGGCAATCATTTTAAAATTTTTTTGTTCCAAAAATGAGTGTTGCGAGTCCACCAAAACTAAAATCTATTTTTCGGTGAGAAATTTTCCGATAATATAAAGATCAAGATAAAATATTAGTATTGAATGGAGGCTAACCCCTGGCGGCAAATTTTCGCATCGGTAGGTTGCTATAGATTCTGACAGCTGCCATGTATTTCTATGAAAAACCAAGAAGTTATTGTGAGAAATTGTGTACTTAATTCAAAATATGCATTTAATATAAGAAAACAAATAATTTTATAACAGAAAAATAATATCTTAAAAGTGAGTGCGATAAGTGTCGATATAAAAGTAAATACTAAGTTCTTATTTTTTGGAGAAAATGCAGAAAACAATAGGCGACCAGCACTGTAGCGTTCCTCAATGCAATTCATACCTTCCAAAAGAAGTTCGGAACTCTAAAGTTCTTTTGATTTAATAGGGTATTGTGCTTAGGATGTTGCTGTCTTCACTTTAGAGGCATAGACATTTTGCGAACGAATACACGAGATGGTTGTCACCAGCTTTCAGTATAGAACCAAACTTGTGAAAGGAGCCCAAACCTTCCGAAATCAGCCGTTCCTTCGAAGAAACCAGGCGTTCAGGCGGCTAGTAACACGTTCAGCTGAAGGTACTATAAGTTACAATATTTCGTTTCCACTTTTATTTAATGATACCTATAGGTACCTACTTTTAATTTATCCTCTAGATCTACTCAAGAATATGTGACACATCAACCCACAAGTTTGGCGGAGAATACAACTGATACAGAAGAATCATCCAACAACTGTACTGATTGAGGATTAAAAGATGAAGAAAAATATTTTTTTTTTATATTTTAAAAGGAAAAATTTTATTTCATTTCACAACAGTGATGAATTCATTTCGATTACAAAAATGAAGTGTAATTTAGTTGAACTTCTCCAAGTAAAAAATGAAAGTGAATCCAAAGTAAATACTGAATCGAAGCGTTATACATGTCCGCAAATTATCCGTTTCATTGAAGTGCTCTTTGGTAAACCACATTTTTAGTTTTTTGGTCTGACGTTAACACAAACAAAGCGGATGGTTTCCCAACTCGTGAACACGCAACGTATAGCTGCCCATGTGAAAAACAATGATTTTCTAAATTTATCCCGCAAACACTAAGAGATTGGCCTTGCGACTTATTAATTGTCACTGCGAACGCAAGGCGAACCGGATATTGCAATCGTTTGACTTTGAATAATTTTTATAATTTTCTGACTTTTCTTTTTTTATAAACAATCCATGATTAAAGACGAAACAAAAAAAAAATAATTGAAATAATTGATTCAAGACGAACCAAACAAATCAAAAATCATTCAAATCGGTTGAGCCCTTCTGGAGTTATAGCGTCAGGAAGCAAAACCTGACTTATTTTTATATAATAGATTTCAATTTTGAAGTAAAAGTACTTAAGTACTCCAAATCAATCAAAAGACTTCAAGCAGTCAAAAGACTGCAATACATTGAATGCATTCGAATACAAAAGACTTCAAAAAGACTTCAAAGGATTCAAGCAATCAAAAAGTATTGCAATCTTTTGACTTCAAGTCTTTTGACTGCATCAGGTGATTGCTTTACTCAAGACTTCAAAATATATTGGGATTTCAATTTTGAAGTAAAAGTACTTAAGTACTTCAAATCAAAGAATTCAAGCAATCAAAAAATATTGCAATCTTTTGACTTCAAGTCTTTTGACTGCCTCAGGTGACTGCTTTACTCAAGACTTCAAAATATATTGGGATTTCAATTTTGAAGTAAAAGTACTTAAGTACTTCAAATCAAAGGATTCAAGCAATCAAAAAGTATTGCAATCTTTTGACTTCAAGTCTTTTGACTGCCTCAGGTGACTGCTTTACTCAAGACTTCAAAATATATTGGGATTTCAATTTTGAAGTAAAAGTACTTAAGTACTTCAAATCAAGCAAAAGACTTCAAGCAGTCAAAAGACTGCAATAAAGTAAAAGTACTTAAGTACTTCAAATCAATCAAAAGACTTCAAGCAGTCAAAAGACTGCAATACATTGAATGCATTCGAATGGAAGACTTCAAAAAGACTTCAAAGAATTCAAGCAATCAAAAAGTATTGCAATCTTTTGACTGCCTCAGGTGATTGCTTTACTCAAGACTTCAAAATATATTGGGATTTCAATTTTGAAGTAAAAGTACTTAAGTACTTCAAATCAAGCAAAAGACTTCAAGCAGTCAAAAGACTGCAATACATTGAATGCATTCGAATACAAAAGACTTCAAAAAGACTTCAAAGGATTCAAGCAATCAAAAAGTATTGCAATCTTTTGACTTCAAGTCTTTTGACTGCCTCAGGTGACTGCTTTACTCAAGACTTCAAAATATATTGGGATTTCAATTTTGAAGTAAAAGTACTTAAGTACTTCAAATCAAGCAAAAGACTTCAAGCAGTCAAAAGACTGCAATACATTGAATGCATTCGAATGGAAGACTTCAAAAAGACTTCAAAGAATTCAAGCAATCAAAAAGTATTGCAATCTTTTGACTGCCTCAGGTGATTGCTTTACTCAAGACTTCAAAATATATTGGGATTTCAATTTTGAAGTAAAAGTACTTAAGTACTTCAAATCAAGCAAAAGACTTCAAGCAGTCAAAAGACTGCAATACATTGAATGCATTCGAATGGAAGACTTCAAAAAGACTTCAAAGAATTCAAGCAATCAAAAAGTATTGCAATCTTTTGACTGCCTCAGGTGATTGCTTTACTCAAGACATCAAAATATATTGGGATTTCAATTTTGAAGTAAAAGTACTTAAGTACTTCAAATCAAGCAAAAGACTTCAAGCAGTCAAAAGACTGCAATACATTGAATGCATTCGAATGGAAGACTTCAAAAAGACTTCAAAGAATTCAAGCAATCAAAAAGTATTGCAATCTTTTGACTGCCTCAGGTGATTGCTTAACTCAAGACATCAAAATATATTGGGATTTCAATTTTGAAGTAAAAGTACTTAAGTACTTCAAATCAAGCAAAAGACTTCAAGCAGTCAAAAGACTGCAATACATTGAATGCATTCGAATACAAAAGACTTCAAAAAGACTTCAAAGGATTCAAGCAATCAAAAAGTATTGCAATCTTTTGACTTCAAGTCTTTTGACTGCCTCAGGTGACTGCTTTACTCAAGACTTCAAAATATATTGGGATTTCAATTTTGAAGTAAAAGTACTTAAGTACTTCAAATCAAGCAAAAGACTTCAAGCAGTCAAAAGACTGCAATACATTGAATGCATTCGAATGGAAGACTTCAAAAAGACTTCAAAGAATTCAAGCAATCAAAAAGTATTGCAATCTTTTGACTGCCTCAGGTGATTGCTTTACTCAAGACATCAAAATATATTGGGATTTCAATTTTGAAGTAAAAGTACTTAAGTACTTCAAATCAAGCAAAAGACTTCAAGCAGTCAAAAGACTGCAATACATTGAATGCATTCGAATACAAAAGACTTCAAAAAGACTTCAAAGGATTCAAGCAATCAAAAAGGTTTGCAATCTTTTGACTTCAAGTCTTTTGACTGCCTCAGGTGACTGCTTTACTCAAGACTTCAAAATATATTGGGATTTCAATTTTGAAGTAAAAGTACTTTAGTACTTCAAATCAAGCAAAAGAATTCAAGCAATCAAAAAGTATTGCAATCTTTTGACTGCCTCAGGTGATTGCTTTACTCAAGACTTCAGAATATATTGGGATTTCAATTTTGAAGTAAAAGTACTTAAGTACTTCAAATCAAGCAAAAGACTTCAAGCAGTCAAAAGACTGCAATACATTGAATGCATTCGAATACAAAAGACTTCAAAAAGACTTCAAAGGATTCAAGCAATCAAAAAGTATTGCAATCTTTTGACTGCCTCAGGTGATTGCATTACTCAAGACTTCAGAATATATTGGGATTTCAATTTTGAAGTAAAAGTACTTAAGTACTTCAAGTCAAGCAAAAGACTTCAAGCAGTCAAAAGACTGCAATACATTGAATGCATTCGAATACAAAAGACTTCAAAAAGACTTCAAAGGATTCAAGCAATCAAAAAGTATTGCAATCTTTTGACTTCAAGTCTTTTGACTGCCTCAGGTGATTGCTTTACTCAAGATATCAAAATATATTGGGATTTCAATTTTGAAGTAAAAGTACTTAAGTACTTCAAATCAAGCAAAAGACTTCAAGCAGTCAAAAGACTGCAATACATTGAATGCATTCGAATACAAAAGACTTCAAAAAGACTTCAAAGGATTCAAGCAATCAAAAAGTATTGCAATCTTTTGACTGCCTCAGGTGATTGCATTACTCAAGACTTCAGAATATATTGGGATTTCAATTTTGAAGTAAAAGTACTTAAGTACTTCAAATCAAGCAAAAGACTTCAAGCAGTCAAAAGACTGCAATACATTGAATGCATTCGAATACAAAAGACTTCAAAAAGACTTCAAAGGATTCAAGCAATCAAAAAGTATTGCAATCTTTTGACTGCCTCAGGTGATTGCTTTACTCAAGACTTCAAAATATATTGGGATTTCAATTTTGAAGTAAAAGTACTTAAGTACTTCAAATCAAGCAAAAGACTTCAAGCAGTCAAAAGACTGCAATACATTGAATGCATTCGAATACAAAAGACTTCAAAAAGACTTCAAAGGATTCAAGCAATCAAAAAGTATTGCAATCTTTTGACTTCAAGTCTTTTGACTGCCTCAGGTGATTGCATTACTCAAGACTACAAAATATATTGGGATTTCAATTTTGAAGTAAAAGTACTTAAGTACTTCAAACCAAGCAAAAGACTTCAAGCAGTCAAAAGACTGCAATACATTGAAAGCATTCGAATGGAAAAGACTTCAAAGAATTCAAGCAATCAAAAAGTATTGCAATCTTTTGACTGCAAGTCTTTTGACTGCCTCAGGTGATTGCATTACTCAAGACTTCAAAATATATTGGGATTTCAAAGTACTTAAGTACTTCAAATCAAGCAAAAGACTTCAAGCAGTCAAAAGACTGCAATACATTGAATGCATTCGAATAGAAGACTTCAGAAAGACTTCAAAGAATTCAAGCAATCAAAAAGTATTGCAATCTTTTGACTGCCTCAGGTGATTGCATTACTCAAGACTTCAAAATATATTGGGATTTCAATTTTGAAGTAAAAGTACTTAAGTACTTCAAATCAAGCAAAAGACTTCAAGCAGTCAAAAGACTGCAATACATTGAATGCATTCGAATGGAAGACTTCAAAAAGACTTCAAAGAATTCAAGCAATCAAAAAGTATTGCAATCTTTTGACTGCCTCAGGTGATTGCTTTACTCAAGACTTCAAAATATATTGGGATTTCAATTTTGAAGTAAAAGTACTTAAGTACTTCAAATCAAGCAAAAGACTTCAAGCAGTCAAAAGACTGCAATACATTGAATGCATTCGAATGGAAGACTTAAAAAAGACTTCAAAGAATTCAAGCAATCAAAAAGTATTGCAATCTTTTGACTGCCTCAGGTGATTGCTTTACTCAAGACTTCAAAATATATTGGGATTTCAATTTTGAAGTAAAAGTACTTAAGTACTTCAAATCAAGCAAAAGACTTCAAGCAGTCAAAAGACTGCAATACATTGAATGCATTCGAATACAAAAGACTTCAAAAAGACTTCAAAGGATTCAAGCAATCAAACAGTATTGCAATCTTTTGACTTCAAGTCTTTTGACTGCCTCAGGTGACTGCTTTACTCAAGACTTCAAAATATATTGGGATTTCAATTTTGAAGTAAAATTACTTAAGTACTTCAAATCAAGCAAAAGACTTCAAGCAGTCAAAAGACTGCAATACATTGAATGCATTCGAATACAAAAGACTTCAAAAAGACTTCAAAGGATTCAAGCAATCAAAAAGTATTGCAATCTTTTGACTTCAAGTCTTTTGACTGCCTCAGGTGACTGCTTTACTCAAGACTTCAAAATATATTGGGATTTCAATTTTGAAGTAAAATTACTTAAGTACTTCAAATCAAGCAAAAGACTTCAAGCAGTCAAAAGACTGCAATACATTGAATGCATTCGAATGGAAGACTTCAAAAAGACTTCAAAGAATTCAAGCAATCAAAAAGTTTTGCAATCTTTTGACTGCCTCAGGTGATTGCTTTACTCAAGACTTCAAAATATATTGGGATTTCAATTTTGAAGTAAAAGTACTTAAGTACTTCAAATCAAGCAAAAGACTTCAAGCAGTCAAAAGACTGCAATACATTGAATGCATTCGAATACAAAAGACTTCAAAAAGACTTCAAAGGATTCAAGCAATCAAAAATTATTGCAATCTTTTGACTTCAAGTCTTTTGACTGCCTCAGGTGACTGCTTTACTCAAGACTTCAAAATATATTGGGATTTCAATTTTGAAGTAAAAGTACTTTAGTACTTCAAATCAAGCAAAAGACTTCAAGCAGTCAAAAGACTGCAATACATTGAATGCATTCGAATGGAAGACTTAAAAAAGACTTCAAAGAATTCAAGCAATCAAAAAGTATTGCAATCTTTTGACTGCCTCAGGTGATTGCTTTACTCAAGACTTCAAAATATATTGGGATTTCAATTTTGAAGTAAAAGTACTTAAGTACTTCAAATCAAGCAAAAGACTTCAAGCAGTCAAAAGACTGCAATACATTGAATGCATTCGAATACAAAAGACTTCAAAAAGACTTCAAAGGATTCAAGCAATCAAAAAGTATTGCAATCTTTTGACTTCAAGTCTTTTGACTGCCTCAGGTGACTGCTTTACTCAAGACTTCAAAATATATTGGGATTTCAATTTTGAAGTAAAATTACTTAAGTACTTCAAATCAAGCAAAAGACTTCAAGCAGTCAAAAGACTGCAATACATTGAATGCATTCGAATACAAAAGACTTCAAAAAGACTTCAAAGGATTCAAGCAATCAAAAAGTATTGCAATCTTTTGACTGCCTCAGGTGATTGCATTACTCAAGACTTCAGAATATATTGGGATTTCAATTTTGAAGTAAAAGTACTTAAGTACTTCAAATCAAGCAAAAGACTTCAAGCAGTCAAAAGACTGCAATACATTGAATGCATTCGAATACAAAAGACTTCAAAAAAACTTCAAAGGATTCAAGCAATCAAAAAGTATTGCAATCTTTTGACTGCCTCAGGTGATTGCTTTACTCAAGACTTCAAAATATATTGGGATTTCAATTTTGAAGTAAAAATACTTAAGTACTTCAAATCAAGCAAAAGACTTCAAGCAGTCAAAAGACTGCAATACATTGAATGCATTCGAATGGAAGACTTCAAAAAGACTTCAAAGAATTCAAGCAATCAAAAAGTATTGCAATCTTTTGACTGCCTCAGGTGATTGCTTTACTCAAGACTTCAAAATATATTGGGATTTCAATTTTGAAGTAAAAGTACTTAAGTACTTCAAATCAATCAAAAGACTTCAAGCAGTCAAAAGACTGCAATAAAGTAAAAGTACTTTAGTACTTCAAATCAATCAAAAGACTTCAAGCAGTCTAAAGATTGCAATACATTGAATGCATTCGAATGGAAAAGACTTCAAAAAGACTTCAAAGAATTCAAGCAATCAAAAAGTATTGCAATCTTTTGACTTCAAGTCTTTTGACTGCCTCAGGTGATTGCATTACTCAAGACTTCAAAATATATTGGGATTTCAATTTTGAAGTAAAAGTACTTAAGTACTTCAAATCAAGCAAAAGACTTCAAGCAGTCAAAAGACTGCAATACATTGAATGCATTCGAATGGAAGACTTCAAAAAGACTTCAAAGAATTCAAGCAATCAAAAAGTATTGCAATCTTTTGACTGCCTCAGGTGATCGCTTTACTCAAGACTTCAAAATATATTGGGATTTCAATTTTGAAGTAAAAATACTTAAGTACTTCAAATCAAGCAAAAGACTTCAAGCAGTCAAAAGACTGCAATACATTGAATGCATTCGAATGGAAGACTTCAAAAAGACTTCAAAGAATTCAAGCAATCAAAAAGTATTGCAATCTTTTGACTGCCTCAGGTGATTGCTTTACTCAAGACTTCAAAATATGTTGGGATGTCAATTTTGAAGTAAAAGTACATAAGTACATCAAATCAATCAAAAGACTTCAAGCAGTCAAAAGACTGCAATAAAGTAAAAGTACTTTAGTACTTCAAATCAATCAAAAGACTTCAAGCAGTCTAAAGAATGCAATACATTGAAAGCATTCGAATGGAAAAGACTTCAAAAAGACTTCAAAGAATTCAAGCAATCAAAAAGTATTGCAATCTTTTGACTTCAAGTCTTTTGACTGCCTCAGGTGATTGCATTACTCAAGACTTCAAAATATATTGGGATTTCAATTTTGAAGTAAAAGTACTTTAGTACTTCAAATCAAGCAAAAGACTTCAAGCAGTCAAAAGACTTCAAGCAGTCAAAAGACTGCAATACATTGAATGCATTCGAATGGAAGACTTCAAAAAGACTTCAAAGAATTCAAGCAATCAAAAAGTATTGCAATCTTTTGACTGCCTCAGGTGATTGCATTACTCAAGACTTCAAAATATTTGAAGTAAAAGTACTTAAGTACTTCAAATCAAGCAAAAGACTGCAATACATTGAATGCATTCGAATGGAAGACTTCAAAAAGACTTCAAAGAATTCAAGCAATCAAAAAGTATTGCAATCTTTTGACTGCCTCAGGTGATTGCTTTACTCAAGACTTCAAAATATATTGGGATTTCAATTTTGAAGTAAAAATACTTAAGTACTTCAAATCAAGCAAAAGACTTCAAGCAGTCAAAAGACTGCAATACATTGAATGCATTCGAATGGAAGACTTCAAAAAGACTTCAAAGAATTCAAGCAATCAAAAAGTATTGCAATCTTTTGACTGCCTCAGGTGATTGCTTTACTCAAGACTTCAAAATATGTTGGGATTTCAATTTTGAAGTAAAAGTACATAAGTACATCAAATCAATCAAAAGACTTCAAGCAGTCAAAAGACTGCAATAAAGTAAAAGTACTTTAGTACTTCAAATCAATCAAAAGACTTCAAGCAGTCTAAAGAATGCAATACATTGAATGCATTCGAATGGAAAAGACTTCAAAAAGACTTCAAAGAATTCAAGCAATCAAAAAGTATTGCAATCTTTTGACTTCAAGTCTTTTGACTGCCTCAGGTGATTGCATTACTCAAGACTTCAAAATATATTGGGATTTCAATTTTGAAGTAAAAGTACTTAAGTACTTCAAATCAAGCAAAAGACTTCAAGCAGTCAAAAGACTGCAATACATTGAATGCATTCGAATACAAAAGACTTCAAAAAGACTTCAAAGGATTCAAGCAATCAAAAAGTATTGCAATCTTTTGACTTCAAGTCTTTTGACTGCCTCAGGTGATTGCTTTACTCAAGACTTCAAAATATATTGGGATTTCAATTTTGAAGTAAAAGTACTTAAGTACTTCAATTCAATCAAAAGACTTCAAGCAGTCAAAAGACTTTCAATACATTGAATGCTTTCGAATGGAAAAGACTTCAAAAAGACTTCAAAGAATTCAAGCAATCAAAAAGTATTGCAATCTTTTGACTTCAAGTCTTTTGACTGCCTCAGGTGATTGCATTACTCAAGACTTCAAAATATATTGGGATTTCAATTTTGAAGTAAAAGTACTTAAGTACTTCAAATCAAGCAAAAGACTTCAAGCAGTCAAAAGACTGCAATACATTGAATGCATTCGAATACAAAAGACTTCAAAAAGACTTCAAAGAATTCAAGCAATCAAAAAGTATTGCAATCTTTTGATTTCAAGTCTTTCGACTGCCTCAGGTGATTGCTTTACTCAAGACTTCAAAATATATTGGGATTTCAATTTTGAAGTAAAAGTACTTAAGTACTTCAATTCAATCAAAAGACTTCAAGCAGTCAAAAGACTGCAATACATTGAATTTGAATGCATTCGAATGGAAAAGACTTAAAAAAGACTTCAAAGAATTCAAGCAATCAAAAAGTATTGCAATCTTTTGACTTCAAGTCTTTTGACTGCCTCAGGTGATTGCTTTACTCAAGACTTCAAAATATATTGGGATTTCAATTTTGAAGTAAAAGTACTTAAGTACTTCAATTCAATCAAAAGACTTCAAGCAGTCAAAAGACTGCAATACATTGAATGCATTCGAATGGAAAAGACTTAAAAAAGACTTCAAAGAATTCAAGCAATCAAAAAGTATTGCAATCTTTTGACTTCAAGTCTTTTGACTGCCTCAGGTGATTGCATTACTCAAGACTTCAAAATATATTGGGATTTCAATTTTGAAGTAAAAGTACTTAAGTACTTCAAATCAATCAAAAGACTTCAAGCAGTCAAAAGACTGCAATACATTGAATTTGAATGCATTCGAATGGAAAAGACTTCAAAAAGACTTCAAAGAATTCAAGCAATCAAAAAGTATTGCAATCTTTTGACTTCAAGTCTTTTGACTGCCTCAGGTGATTGCATTACTCAAGACTTCAAAATATATTGGGATTTCAATTTTGAAGTAAAAGTACTTAAGTACTTCAAATCAAGCAAAAGACTTCAAGCAGTCAAAAGACTGCAATACATTGAATGCATTCGAATACAAAAGACTTCAAAAAGACTTCAAAGAATTCAAGCAATCAAAAAGTATTGCAATCTTTTGATTTCAAGTCTTTCGACTGCCTCAGGTGATTGCTTTACTCAAGACTTCAAAATATATTGGGATTTCAATTTTGAAGTAAAAGTACTTAAGTACTTCAAATCAATCAAAAATTTTGAAGTAAAAGTACTTAAGTACTTCAAATCAATCAAAAGACTTCAATCAGTCAAAAGACTGCAATACATTGAATGCATTCGAATGGAAGACTTCAAAAAGACTTCAAAGAATTCAAGCAATCAAAAAGTATTGCAATCTTTTGACTTCAAGTCTTTTGACTGCCTCAGGTGATTGCATTACTCAAGACTTCAAAATATATTGGGATTTCAATTTTGAAGTAAAAGTACTTTAGTACTTCAAATCAAGCAAAAGACTTCAAGCAGTCAAAAGACTGCAATACATTGAATGCATTCGAATGGAAGACTTCAAAAAGACTTCAAAGAATTCAAGCAATCAAAAAGTATTGCAATCTTTTGACTGCCTCAGATGATTGCTTTACTCAAGACTTCAAAATATATTGGGATTTCAATTTTGAAGTAAAAGTACTTAAGTACTTCAAATCAAGCAAAAGACTTCAAGCAGTCAAAAGACTGCAATACATTGAATGCATTCGAATGGAAGACTTCAAAAAGACTTCAAAGAATTCAAGCAATCAAAAAGTATTGCAATCTTTTGACTGCCTCAGGTGATTGCTTTACTCAAGACTTTAAAATATATTGGGATTTCAATTTTGAAGTAAAAGTACTTAAGTACTTCAAATCAATCAAAAGACTTCAAGCAGTCAAAAGACTGCAATACATTGAATGCATTCGAATGGAAAAGACTTCAAAAAGACTTCCAAGAATTCAAGCAATCAAAAAGTATTGCAATCTTTTGACTTCAAGTCTTTTAACTGCCTCAGGTGATTGCATTACTCAAGACTTCAAAATATATTGGGATTTCAATTTTGAAGTAAAAGTACTTAAGTACTTCAAATCAATCAAAAGACTTCAAGCAGTCAAAAGACTGCAATACATTGAATTTGAATGCATTCGAATGGAAAAGACTTCAAAAAGACTTCAAAGAATTCAAGCAATCAAAAAGTATTGCAATCTTTTGACTTCGAGTCTCTTGACTGCCTCAGGTGATTGCATTACTCAAGACTTCAAAATATATTGGGATTTCAATTTTGAAGTAAAAGTACTTATGTACTTCAAATCAAGCAAAAGACTTCAAGCAGTCAAAAGACTTTCAATACATTGAATGCTTTCGAATGGAAAAGACTTCAAAGAGACTTCAAAGAATTCAAGCAATCAAAAAGTATTGCAATCTTTTGACTTCAAGTCTTTTGACTGCCTCAGGTGATTGCTTTACTCAAGACTTCAAAATATATTGGGATTTCAATTTTGAAGTAAAAGTACTTAAGTACTTCAAATCAATCAAAAGACTTCAAGCAGTCAAAAGACTGCAATACATTGAATGCATTCGAATGGAAGACTTCAAAAAGACTTCAAAGAATTCAAGCAATCAAAAAGTATTGCAATCTTTTGACTTCAAGTCTTTTGACTGCCTCAGGTGATTGCATTACTCAAGACTTCAAAATATATTGGGATTTCAATTTTGAAGTAAAAGTACTTTAGTACTTCAAATCAAGCAAAAGACTTCAAGCAGTCAAAAGACTGCAATACATTGAATGCATTCGAATGGAAGACTTCAAAAAGACTTCAAATAATTCAAGCAATCAAAAAGTATTGCAATCTTTTGACTTCAAGTCTTTTGACTGCCTCAGGTGATTGCTTTACTCAAGACTTCAAAATATATTGGGATTTCAATTTTGAAGTAAAAGTACTTAAGTACTTCAAATCAAGCAAAAGACTTCAAGCAGTCAAAAGACTGCAATACATTGAATGCATTCGAATGGAAGACTTCAAAAAGACTTCAAAGAATTCAAGCAATCAAAAAGTATTGCAATCTTTTGACTGCCTCAGGTGATTGCTTTACTCAAGACTTCAAAATATATTGGGATTTCAATTTTGAAGTAAAAGTACTTATGTACTTCAAATCAAGCAAAAGACTTCAAGCAGTCAAAAGACTTTCAATACATTGAATGCTTTCGAATGGAAAAGACTTCAAAGAGACTTCAAAGAATTCAAGCAATCAAAAAGTATTGCAATCTTTTGACTGCCTCAGGTGATTGCTTTACTCAAGACTTCAAAATATATTGGGATTTCAATTTTGAAGTAAAAGTACTTAAGTACTTCAAATCAATCAAAAGACTTCAAGCAGTCAAAAGACTGCAATACATTGAATGCATTCGAATGGAAGACTTCAAAAAGACTTCAAAGAATTCAAGCAATCAAAAAGTATTGCAATCTTTTGACTTCAAGTCTTTTGACTGCCTCAGGTGATTGCATTACTCAAGACTTCAAAATATATTGGGATTTCAATTTTGAAGTAAAAGTACTTAAGTACTTCAAATCAATCAAAAGACTTCAAGCAGTCAAAAGACTGCAATACATTGAATGCATTCGAATGGAAGACTTCAAAAAGACTTCAAAGAATTCAAGCAATCAAAAAGTATTGCAATCTTTTGACTGCCTCAGGTGATTGCATTACTCAAGACTTCAAAATATATTGGGATTTCAATTTTGAAGTAAAAGTACTTAAGTACTTCAAATCAAGCAAAAGACTTCAAGCAGTCAAAAGACTGCAATACATTGAATGCATTCGACTGGAAGACTTCAAAAAGACTTCAAAGAATTCAAGCAATCAAAAAGTATTGCAATCTTTTGACTTCGAGTCTCTTGACTGCCTCAGGTGATTGCATTACTCAAGACTTCAAAATATATTGGGATTTCAATTTTGAAGTAAAAGTACTTATGTACTTCAAATCAAGCAAAAGACTTCAAGCAGTCAAAAGACTTTCAATACATTGAATGCTTTCGAATGGAAAAGACTTCAAAGAGACTTCAAAGAATTCAAGCAATCAAAAAGTATTGCAATCTTTTGACTGCCTCAGGTGATTGCATTACTCAAGACTTCAAAATATATTGGGATTTCAATTTTGAAGTAAAAGTACTTTAGTACTTCAAATCAAGCAAAAGACTTCAAGCAGTCAAAAGACTGCAATACATTGAATGCATTCGAATGGAAGACTTCAAAAAGACTTCAAAGAATTCAAGCAATCAAAAAGTATTGCAATCTTTTGACTTCAAGTCTTTTGACTGCCTCAGGTGATTGCTTTACTCAAGACTTCAAAATATATTGGGATTTCATTTTTGAAGTAAAAGTACTTAAGTACTTCAAATCAATCAAAAGACTTCAAGCAGTCAAAAGACTGCAATACATTGAATGCATTCGAATGGAAGACTTCAAAAAGACTTCAAAGAATTCAAGCAATCAAAAAGTATTGCAATCTTTTGACTTCAAGTCTTTTGACTGCCTCAGGTGATTGCATTACTCAAGACTTCAAAATATATTGGGATTTCAATTTTGAAGTAAAAGTACTTTAGTACTTCAAATCAAGCAAAAGACTTCAAGCAGTCAAAAGACTGCAATACATTGAATGCATTCGAATGGAAGACTTCAAAAAGACTTCAAAGAATTCAAGCAATCAAAAAGTATTGCAATCTTTTGACTGCCTCAGGTGATTGCATTACTCAAGACTTCAAAATATATTGGGATTTCAATTTTGAAGTAAAAGTACTTAAGTACTTCAAATCAAGCAAAAGACTTCAAGCAGTCAAAAGACTGCAATACATTGAATGCATTCGAATGGAAGACTTCAAAAAGACTTCAAAGAATTCAAGCAATCAAAAAGTATTGCAATCTTTTGACTTCAAGTCTTTTGACTGCCTCAGGTGATTGCATTACTCAAGACTTCAAAATATATTGGGATTTCAATTTTGAAGTAAAAGTACTTAAGTACTTCAAATCAAGCAAAAGACTTCAAGCAGTCAAAAGACTGCAATACATTGAATGCATTCGAATGGAAAAGACTTCAAAAAGACTTCCAAGAATTCAAGCAATCAAAAAGTATTGCAATCTTTTGACTTCAAGTCTTTTGACTGCCTCAGGTGATTGCATTACTCAAGACTTCAAATTATATTGGGATTTCAATTTTGAAGTAAAAGTACTTAAGTACTTCAAATCAATCAAAAGACTTCAAGCTGTCAAAAGACTTTCAATACATTGAATGCTTTCGAATGGAAAAGACTTCAAAAAGACTTCAAAGAATTCAAGCAATCAAAAAGTATTGCAATCTTTTGACTTCAAGTCTTTTGACTGCCTCAGGTGATTGCATTACTCAAGACTTCAAAATATATTGGGATTTCAATTTTGAAGTAAAAGTACTTAAGTACTTCAAATCAAGCAAAAGACTTCAAGCAGTCAAAAGACTGCAATACATTGAATGCATTCGAATGGAAGACTTCAAAAAGACTTCAAAGAATTCAAGCAATCAAAAAGTATTGCAATCTTTTGACTTCAAGTCTTTTGACTGCCTCAGGTGATTGCATTACTCAAGACTTCAAAATATATTGGGATTTCAATTTTGAAGTAAAAGTACTTTAGTACTTCAAATCAAGCAAAAGACTTCAAGCAGTCAAAAGACTGCAATACATTGAATGCATTCGAATGGAAGACTTCAAAAAGACTTCAAAGAATTCAAGCAATCAAAAAGTATTGCAATCTTTTGACTGCCTCAGGTGATTGCATTACTCAAGACTTCAAAATATATTGGGATTTCAATTTTGAAGTAAAAGTACTTAAGTACTTCAAATCAATCAAAAGACTTCAAGCAGTCAAAAGACTTTCAATACATTGAATGCTGTCGAATGGAAAAGACTTCAAAAAGACTTCAAAGAATTCAAGCAATCAAAAAGTTTTGCAATCTTTTGACTGCCTCAGGTGATTGCTTTACTCAAGACTTCAAAATATATTGGGATTTCAATTTTGAAGTAAAAGTACTTAAGTACTTCAAATCAATCAAAAGACTTCAAGCAGTCAAAAGACTGCAATACATTGAATTTGAATGCATTCGAATGGAAAAGGGGTTGGGTACGAAAACTCCAAAATTAAAATCCCCAGACTGAAATCCCCAAGTCAATATCCCCAAACAGAAAATCCCCAAATCCAAAATACTTGATAATTCAAACTATGAAATCTGTATGGGGGGGCACGCTGCCCCCCTGCAACCCCCCTGCTTGGGTTTACTGTTGGATTACGGGGCGGGTGCAATGTTGGTCTTATTATTTAAACTTGTACATGTATGTACAATCGTCGTCTGTGTACAATCGGTATGTAGAATAATCGTCATCTACTGTGGCGATTTTGCGTTTGCAAAACCTTTGGGGATTTTCTTGGGGATAGTAAATTCGGGTATTTTTCAAAAGGTGGGGATTTTGGGGTTTGGGGATTTTGCACTTGGGTATTATGTAGGTATCCCGACTTCAAAGAGACTTCAAAGAATTCAAGCAATCAAAAAGTATTGCAATCTTTTGACTTCAAGTCTTTTGACTGCCTCAGGTGATTGCTTTACTCAAGACTTCAAAATATATTGGGATTTCAATTTTGAAGTAAAAGTACTTAAGTACTTCAAATCAATCAAAAGACTTCAAGCAGTCAAAAGACTGCAATACATTGAATGCATTCGAATGGAAGACTTCAAAAAGACTTCAAAGAATTCAAGCAATCAAAAAGTATTGCAATCTTTTGACTGCCTCAGGTGATTGCATTACTCAAGACTTCAAAATATATTGGGATTTCAATTTTGAAGTAAAAGTACTTAAGTACTTCAAATCAAGCAAAAGACTTCAAGCAGTCAAAAGACTGCAATACATTGAATGCATTCGAATGGAAGACTTCAAAAAGACTTCAAAGAATTCAAGCAATCAAAAAGTATTGCAATCTTTTGACTGCCTCAGGTGATTGCTTTACTCAAGACTTCAAAATATATTGGGATTTCAATTTTGAAGTAAAAGTACTTAAGTACTTCAAATCAATCAAAAGACTTCAAGCAGTCAAAAGACTGCAATACATTGAATGCATTCGAATGGAAAAGACTTCAAAAAGACTTCCAAGAATTCAAGCAATCAAAAAGTATTGCAATCTTTTGACTTCAAGTCTTTTGACTGCCTCAGGTGATTGCATTACTCAAGACTTCAAAATATATTGGGATTTCAATTTTGAAGTAAAAGTACTTAAGTACTTCAAATCAATCAAAAGACTTCAAGCAGTCAAAAGACTTTCAATACATTGAATGCTTTCGAATGGAAAAGACTTCAAAAAGACTTCAAAGAATTCAAGCAATCAAAAAGTTTTGCAATCTTTTGACTGCCTCAGGTGATTGCTTTACTCAAGACTTCAAAATATATTGGGATTTCAATTTTGAAGTAAAAGTACTTAAGTACTTCAATTCAATCAAAAGACTTCAAGCAGTCAAAAGACTGCAATACATTGAATTTGAATGCATTCGAATGGAAAAGACTTCAAAAAGACTTCAAAGAATTCAAGCAATCAAAAAGTATTGCAATCTTTTGACTTCGAGTCTCTTGACTGCCTCAGGTGATTGCATTACTCAAGACTTCAAAATATATTGGGATTTCAATTTTGAAGTAAAAGTACTTAAGTACTTCAAATCAAGCAAAAGACTTCAAGCAGTCAAAAGACTGCAATACATTGAATGCATTCGAATACAAAAGACTTCAAAAAGACTTCAAAGAATTCAAGCAATCAAAAAGTATTGCAATCTTTTGATTTCAAGTCTTTCGACTGCCTCAGGTGATTGCTTTACTCAAGACTTCAAAATATATTGGGATTTCAATTTTGAAGTAAAAGTACTTAAGTACTTCAAATCAATCAAAAGACTTCAAGCAGTCAAAAGACTGCAATACATTGAATTTGAATGCATTCGAATGGAAAAGACTTCAAAAAGACTTCAAAGAATTCAAGCAATCAAAAAGTATTGCAATCTTTTGACTTCGAGTCTCTTGACTGCCTCAGGTGATTGCATTACTCAAGACTTCAAAATATATTGGGATTTCAATTTTGAAGTAAAAGTACTTTAGTACTTCAAATCAAGCAAAAGACTTCAAGCAGTCAAAAGACTGCAATACATTGAATGCATTCGAATGGAAAAGACTTCAAAAAGACTTCCAAGAATTCAAGCAATCAAAAAGTATTGCAATCTTTTGACTTCAAGTCTTTTGACTGGCTAAGGTGATTGTACTTCAAATCAATCAAAAGACTTCAAGCAGTCAAAAGACTTTCAATACATTGAATGCTTTCGAATGGAAAAGACTTCAAAAAGACTTCAAAGAATTCAAGCAATCAAAAAGTTTTGCAATCTTTTGACTGCCTCAGGTGATTGCTTTATTCAAGACTTCAAAATATATTGGGATTTCAATTTTGAAGTAAAAGTACTTAAGTACTTCAATTCAATCAAAAGACTTCAAGCAGTCAAAAGACTGCAATACATTGAATTTGAATGCATTCGAATGGAAAAGACTTCAAAAAGACTTCAAAGAATTCAAGCAATCAAAAAGTATTGCAATCTTTTGACTTCGAGTCTCTTGACTGCCTCAGGTGAATGCATTACTCAAGACTTCAAAATATATTGGGATTTCAATTTTGAAGTAAAAGTACTTAAGTACTTCAAATCAAGCAAAAGACTTCAAGCAGTCAAAAGACTGCAATACATTGAATGCATTCGAATGGAAAAGACTTCAAAAAGACTTCAAAGAATTCAAGCAATCAAAAAGTATTGCAATCTTTTGATTTCAAGTCTTTTGACTGCCTCAGGTGATTGCTTTACTCAAGACTTCAAAATATATTGGGATTTCAATTTTGAAGTAAAAGTACTTAAGTACTTCAAATCAAGCTAAAGACTTCAAGCAGTCAAAAGACTGCAATACATTGAATGCATTCGAATGGAAAAGACTTCAAAAAGACTTCAAAGAATTCAAGCAATCAAAAAGTATTGCAATCTTTTGATTTCAAGTCTTTCGACTGCCTCAGGTGATTGCTTTACTCAAGACTTCAAAATATATTGGGATTTCAATTTTGAAGTAAAAGTACTTAAGTACTTCAAATCAATCAAAAGACTTCAAGCAGTCAAAAGACTTTCAATACATTGAATGCTTTCGAATGGAAAAGACTTCAAAGAGACTTCAAAGAATTCAAGCAATCAAAAAGTATTGCAATCTTTTGACTTCAAGTCTTTTGACTTCAAGTCTTTTGACTGCCTCAGGTGATTGCTTTACTCAAGACTTCAAAATATATTGGGATTTCAATTTTGAAGTAAAAGTACTTAAGTACTTCAAATCAAGCAAAAGACTTCAAGCAGTCAAAAGACTGCAATACATTGAATGCATTCGAATGGAAGACTTCAAAAAGACTTCAAAGAATTCAAGTAATCAAAAAGTTTTGCAATCTTTTGACTGCCTCAGGTGATTGCTTTACTCAAGACTTCAAAATATATTGGGATTTCAATTTTGAAGTAAAAGTACTTAAGTACTTCAAATCAATCAAAAGACTTCAACCAGTCAAAAGACTTTCAATACATTGAATGCTTTCGAATGGAAAAGACTTCAAAAAGACTTCAAAGAATTCAAGCAATCAAAAAGTATTGCAATCTTTTGACTTCAAGTCTTTTGACTGGCTAAGGTGATTGTACTTCAAATCAAGCAAAAGACTTCAAGCAGTCAAAAGACTGCAATACATTGAATGCATTCGAATGGAAAAGACTTCAAAGAATTCAAGCAATCAAAAAGTATTGCAATCTTTTGACTGCCTCAGGTGATTGCTTTACTCAAGACTTCAAAATATATTGGGATTTCAATTTTGAAGTAAAAGTACTTAAGTACTTCAAAACAATCAAAATACTTCAAGCAGTCAAAAGACTGCAATACATTGAATGCATTCGAATGGAAGACTTCAAAAAGACTTCAAAGAATTCAAGCAATCAAAAAGTATTGCAATCTTTTGACTGCCCCAGGTGATTGCATTACTCAAGACTTCAAAATATATTGGGATTTCAATTTTGAAGTAAAAGTACTTAAGTACTTCAAATCAAGCAAAAGACTTCAAGCAGTCAAAAGACTGCAATACATTGAATGCATTCGAATGGAAAAGACTTCAAAGAATTCAAGCAATCAAAAAGTATTGCAATCTTTTGACTGCCTCAGGTGATTGCTTTACTCAAGACTTCAAAATATATTGGGATTTCAATTTTGAAGTAAAAGTAATTAAGTACTTCAAATCAATCAAAAGACTTCAAGCAGTCAAAAGACTGCAATACATTGAATGCATTCGAATGGAAGACTTCAAAAAGACTTCAAAGAATTCAAGCAATCAAAAAGTATTGCAATCTTTTGACTGCCTCAGGTGATTGCATTACTCAAGACTTCAAAATATATTGGGATTTCAATTTTGAAGTAAAAGTACTTAAGTACTTCAAATCAATCAAAAGACTTCAAGCAGTCAAAAGACTGCAATACATTGAATGCATTCGAATGGAAGACTTCAACAAGACTTCAAAGAATTCAAGCAATCAAAAAGTATTGCAATCTTTTGACTGCCTCAGGTGATTGCATTACTCAAGACTTCAAAATATATTGGGATTTCAATTTTGAAGTAAAAGTACTTAAGTACTTCAAATCAAGCAAAAGACTTCAAGCAGTCAAAAGACTGCAATACATTGAATGCATTCGAATGGAAAAGACTTCAAAAAGACTTCAAAGGATTCAAGCAATCAAAAAGTATTGCAATCTTTTGACTTCAAGTCTTTTGACTGCCTCAGGTGATTGCTTTACTCAAGACTTCAAAATATATTGGGATTTCAATTTTGAAGTAAAAGTACTTAAGTACTTCAAATCAATCAAAAGACTTCAAGCAGTCAAAAGACTGCAATACATTGAATGCATTCGAATGGAAGACTTCAAAAAGACTTCAAAGAATTCAAGCAATCAAAAAGTATTGCAATCTTTTGACTGCCCCAGCCCCAGGTGATTGCATTACTCAAGACTTCAAAATATATTGGGATTTCAATTTTGAAGTAAAAGTACTTAAGTACTTCAAATCAATCAAAAGACTTCAAGCAGTCAAAAGACTGCAATACATTGAATTTGAATGCATTCGAATGGAAAAGACTTCAAAAAGACTTCAAAGAATTCAAGCAATCAAAAAGTATTGCAATCTTTTGACTGCCCCAGCCCCAGGTGATTGCATTACTCAAGACTTCAAAATATATTGGGATTTCAATTTTGAAGTAAAAGTACTTAAGTACTTCAAATCAATCAAAAGACTTCAAGCAGTCAAAAGACTGCAATACATTGAATGCATTCGAATGGAAAAGACTTCAAAAAGACTTCAAAGAGTTCAAGCAATCAAAAAGTATTGCAATCTTTTGACTTCAAGTCTTTTGACTGCCTCAGGTGATTGCTTTACTCAAGACTTCAAAATATATTGGGATTTCAATTTTGAAGTAAAAGTACTTAAGTACTTCAAATCAAGCAAAAGACTTCAAGCAGTCAAAAGACTGCAATACATTGAATGCATTCGAATGGAAGACTTCAAAAAGACTTCAAAGAATTCAAGCAATCAAAAAGTATTGCAATCTTTTGACTTCAAGTCTTTTGACTGCCTCAGGTGATTGCTTTACTCAAGACTTCAAAATAAGTTGGGATTTCAATTTTGAAGTAAAAGTACTTAAGTACTTCAAATCAAGCAAAAGACTTCAAGCAGTCAAAAGACTGCAATACATTGAATGCATTCGAATGGAAGACTTCAAAAAGACTTCAAAGAATTCAAGCAATCAAAAAGAATTGCAATCTTTTGACTTCAAGTCTTTTGACTGCCTCAGGTGATTGCTTTACTCAAGACTTCAAAATATATTGGGATTTCAATTTTGAAGTAAAAGTACTTAAGTACTTCAAATCAATCAAAAGACTTCAAGCAGTCAAAAGACTTTCAATACATTGAATGCTTTCGAATGGAAAAGACTTCAAAAAGACTTCGAAGAATTCAAGCAATCAAAAAGTTTTGCAATCTTTTGACTGCCTCAGGTGATTGCTTTACTCAAGACTCCAAAATATATTGGGATTTCAATTTTGAAGTAACAGTACTTAAGTACCTACTTCAAATCAAGCAAAAGACTTCAAGCAGTCAAAAGACTGCAATACATTGAATGCATTCGAATGGAAGACTTCAAAAGGACTTCAAAGAACTCAAGCAATCAAAAGGTATTGCAATCTTTTGACTTCAAGTCTTTTGACTGCCTCAGGTGATTGCAGTAGGTACTCAAGACTTCAAAATATATTGGGATTTCAATTTTGAAGTAAAAGTACTTATGTACTTGAAATCAAGCAAAAGACTTCAAGCAGTCAAAAGACTGCAATACATTGAATGCATTCGAATGGAAGACTTCAACAAGACTTCAAAGAATTCAAGCAATCAAAAAGTATTGCAATCTTTTGACTTCAAGTCTTTTGACTGCCTCAGGTGATTGCTTTACTCAAGACTTCAAAATAAGTTGGGATTTCAATTTTGAAGTAAAAGTACTTAAGTACTTCAAATCAAGCAAAAGACTTCAAGCAGTCAAAAGACTGCAATACATTGAATGCATTCGAATGGAAAAGACTTCAAAGAATTCAAGCAATCAAAAAGTATTGCAATCTTTTGACTTCAAGTCTTTTGACTGCCTCAGGTGATTGCTTTACTTAAGACTTCAAAATATATTGGGATTTCAATTTTGAAGTAACAGTACTTAAGTACTTCAAATCAAGCAAAAGACTTCAAGCAGTCAAAAGACTGCAATACATTGAATGCATCTATATTTAAAAAAAAAATAAATTTCAAAATTTTTGACAACAACAATTTGCTTGGAAAATATTTGAAATAATTGACAACAACAATTGCTTTTAAAATTTAAAATATATTTTTTTTGTATTTGAAACTACTCTATTTCTATCCAGTTTATATTTTTTTCAAAGTGCATTTCCCCATGAAAAACGAAATATTTGCCTACAACGCCAACTGTTGAGAATTTTCCGAGTTTTCTTTTTTCATAAACCATCCCTGATTTAAGACGAACAAAACAAAACAAAAATCATTCAAATCGGTTGAGCCGTTCTGGAGTTATAGCGTCAGGAAAGAAAACCCGACTTATTTTTATATAGTAGAAGATTAATTTTCCTACACAAAAACACACGTATTGCTTATCCAAGTCCTTTGCAAATCAAAGAAACGTCAAAATTCAATAGGTCACTACATATTCCTTTTCTCTCCACCAGGTGTCGCAGAAAAACTTTTTCATTGGCCAATACTATTTTTGACAATCGGAATTTGTTTTATCTAACAAAAATATTAATTTCTTTTGAGTATTTTTTTCCGAATTTTTGTAAGCAGCTGTGAAAACTCGTTTAAGCTCGTATATAGAACAGATGAAGACACCTTCATTGTCATTTTGTATTTTGCAATGCACTAAAGCTAAACTTTCGTATGCTCAAAAACGTTTTTAATGCAATATGTCGAATAATTGAACGAACTGGTCCATAACAGACAATGCCGATGGAACACGATTTCGCTTCAAATTATAAAATTATAGGTAGATATTTAAAAAGTAAATATCCACTTTGCAAATAAATCACTCAAAGGGTTTGTTAAATGTGAACAATTAAAAAAAAAATAAAAAATAATCACGCTGCAACATTAATCATCGCCAACCATTGTGTGCACTCATAATATTTAAAACATTTTCACACTGTAAAAGTAAATAAATCAATTTAATTAACGACTATTTCACTGTTTGTTGATACGGTTGTACGTGCGTGTAACGATTGTAATTTTAGAATCTGTAATGTTACATTTTTCACTCGAAATTTCATGGAAGAACGTGCGAAAAAAAAACCATAGGTATACAAAAAGTTGTGAGGATTACTGTCATATTTTACATTTCTCATGGAAGACAGAAAAAAAATTATACCTGGAATGAGTTGCATGCATCCAGTTTACATTTCGGTGATTGGACGTTCGTCCATTGAAAAGTTTATCTTTCACTCGTTCTGTTTTGTCTGTTGGTTTAATAACGTTGGCAGAGTCAAAAAGGTTCCATATGTTTTTGGATTTTTATTTTATGAATAAAGTATTGTGCTTTTTGTATAAAAATGGCAGATATGTTTTTTCTTGTAACTAAAATAATATTTGCATTTTTTTTGCAATAACTTTGTATAAAATTAATTTATATATTTGATGAAAATAACTTTAACAGAATATCAGCGAGAGATGCAGTGACAGTGATCAGATTTTAATTGCTCTTGGTCTACTATTAAAATTGTTGGTTATAAATAACATGTTTTTGAAGGTGATTTACACAGATTTACGAGGACTTATCAAGGGGAAAGTGTGTAACAGAATAAGTGTAAATAGGCAGGAACCTTTGTGGTATATTGTTATTAGAACTTGACCGGAGAAACACAAGTTACACCTTAAATTTTGTTTGCTGTGCCACCTCATGAGAAACATCCCTTTAGATTTTTAGCGTAATAATGTAGGTCGCTTCCATACATCCCGAAAAATGTCTCCGACAAAGAAACGGTTTTGAGAAGCTTAGACTAGAGCCCTATATGACCAGTTGCGAAATTTATTCAAAATTCTCAAGCAGCACTCAATTTTCAATTGTATACCTAAAATCAAAGTCAAAGTATGTATGGGCTCTTTTAAAAAATCTCTCTATACTTACATATAATAAAAGTGTGTGATACAAGTTATCGTGAAATCTTGTGAATAGATTTTTGTACAACTTTTTTGAAATGCTTCTTAAGACTCCAATTATAGGCTATAAATCTTTCCTTGCTACGCCCAAATTTTGGTAGAGTTTTTCACAAATTTTTTTTTCTAGCTTTCCTACCTTCAACTTGTCAATATAAGTACATACTCAAATAATTATTCGTCGTTCAAAAATTAAATAATATTTAAGACAGCAAAACGCTTGCCTAAATATATTAAGCAATCAATTAGCAATTTTCTTTATTCAGAAGGCGAACTACAGGCCTAAATCTACCACGATCAAGTCCTCTAGAGAATCCTAGCAGTATGATACCATTAAAAAAAATTTGTTCAGTCAGCCATTCTGCTGATTTTCGTGGTGTTTCCGTGGACTTTAAACGAATCGTTTTGAAAACTGAAATATATGTAAATATTCGTAGAAGTTTTCGAGTTTTTTTTTCGCGAAAACCCGGTTTTCGGCTCGGTGTGAAAATGCTCTTAAAGGCCTAAAAACTACTTTTTTTATCTTTTTTGCGGAAATTATCAATTTATCTATGAACGGAATAATTAGTTTCAAACAACTTTCGAACTTGGAAAGCGCCTCAATGACCCAACATATAGTGTCCAGGTCAAATTTGACCAGTTGCTTTTGCGAAATCGCCCAATTAAAGTATTTACTGTGACCCCCAACATTTTTAAGGCAAAAGACTCTTTTCAAGTCCAAGTCATACAGTGACTGCAATTCTCACAATGAAGACCATAGCTGATATCTACCTCACTTTGGGTACCTTCCATGATTGGGTAAATTATCCCCCGCGAACAACGAAGTTAGTCTGCAATAAGGCACAAAAAAAATTCCTATCTCACATTTCCCATCCTAGAAGAATTTATTTTTCCAGAAGAAACAAAAAATGTACATTCCCATCACGTTACGTATTTGCCAAGTATATTATCACAGCCTGGAGGTACGCTTAATTATGCAGCCTCCGTAGCTGACTTCCAAAATGCACTTCAGTCCAATTTAAACGAACATTTTCCATTCAACTCCAGTCCTGCAGAAAATTGCACATCGGCCGGGTGAAAAGAAAAATCTGTGCGCAAATAATTACAGCCTTTCAGATCGGCAAAAATTTCATAAAATTATTATGCGCCTTGAAGCGGCACGGTACGGCGCACATTAGTGCATTCATGTTTTCTATATCCCCTCCAGCTGAAGAAACTTTGATAATCGCAGCTCGCAGGCATGCAAATAGTTATTGGATGCAAAAAAAAAAAAAAAATAATAAAAAATAAACAAAAATTACTCTCCTAGGCTATCTTCAGTCATTCGCGTCACATAATGATGCGAATCCGGCCGACATAATAATCATGCCGCAACAATGCGAAGCACAGGGACACTAGCAAAAACGGGAGAAGAAAAATTCGCTTAAATTGATGACATTAATTAGCGCAAAAACACAATTCAATTCAATATCTCCACCGAGGCTGTCCGTGTCCAGTGCCGGTGAGTGACTTGGGTGGCTGTGCTTTTCGACTGATAATTGCTAGCTGGACGTCGGAAAAATCGAATCATCATTTTCTAACGACGCGGTTAGACTAAAACTCGATGTGAGTCAAACGTTACATGCGTGTGTGCGTATTTGTGTCGACTGTGGAATAATGGAAGTGGGCCATCTCATTCGCATACCGCATCCCTCTTATAATGATGAGTGAACGATTTTCGGTTATAATGATGCGAATTATTGCGGTTGGTTGATGATGGATAGGCAGCGACCAACGACCACGATTCATGTTTTGTTACATGGACCTGGCGATATAAAAGGGATGCTGATGCTTATCGATTCTATTAACAACCAAAAATGTCATTTGGGGGACTGATTTTGTGCTAATGAATATTACATATTTATGGTTGCGTTGCGGTAGGGCTCAGCCGATAATTATAGTCAACATTTCTAAAGCCGATTTTCGTGTACATTAACGGGTTTTATTTAATCGTACAAATTGGCTGATGATTATTGAAAATTGTGATTGGGAATTTTCCGTGCATCATGTTATTGGAAAAACTACTTTGGTAATGATTGGCATATATCACATCGCCTTTTTTTAGCCCCTATTTTGGAACACCATTGAGAGCTCTATCTATCATTTATCGTGTGTTAGAACTCACATGTTAAGCTGTAGTAAATTATAATTGACGGTTACCCATTAGAAATTAAATAGACAGTCAGCTCCATCGCACCCACCCGAATCCTACGGCAACATTTTAAAAATAAAACGCTCTCCTTAGCTGTATTTATTTGTTTACAACATCGCGAACACGGATTATGCAACTTTTTATTTGGAAAAGGCCTTTCATACATTTTTAAAAAAATTTTTATTTTCAAACAAATACATTTAAAATGTGACACGGTTGCCTATCACAACACTATTATAGTCTTATGCGAACTATATTGGTTGCTAAATATCGTGCGAAATTTTAAATTACCAGAGTAGCCTTAGAAATGACACCTTTTTCTCTCACCGGCCCTTTTTTCTACTCTTAAGAATTCTGCAGCCGCCATTCTGTTTATTTTAAATTTGACTCTTCGAAATGTCAACTGAGTATGCAGGCAGGATTTTCCTGAATAGACTTGTCGGCTGCCCCCCATAAAAACTATACACGTGCCCACTCTGGGCCAATACAAATTTAAACACATCTAGTCAGACTTACTAACCTAGGAATCCGAACGTCCCCAATGCTGATAAAGGCACAGCGAATCGAAAACCGGGTTTTCGCGAAAACAATCGAAAATTTCATCGAAAGCAGAAGTTTTCCAATACATACCTATTTCAGTTTTGAAAACGAGTAGTTTATGCCTGGTCGTCTTCCACGAAAACTACTGCAAATCGTTGGGTTGTGCAAACAAACACACCTTTGCAATATTCAGCAAATCAGCTGTCCAAACAAATGTCACAATTCACAAGTGACAAGTAAAAATCATTTTCGACACTTAATTGATGGGCTAATATAATTTTCAAATGCTCTGAATTAATTTTATTTGTTAATTAATGCGATCGAAATTTGCAACAAAAATAGTTTACGCAGAAGTTTCACGACTAATGTCTCAAAGTTAATAGAAACGTCAAACGAAAAACAGTTGGTGTTCGGTGTGAATGCATCGGCTAGTTTTCGACAAAAACACTGTTTTCGGAGCGGTTTGATTTTGGTTTAAGATCACAAATCATACACCTGAAGTGTCTTGGATGGTCTACCTGGTTCTACCCATAATTAGAAAAATGTAAAACAGAAATACACACAAGTTCCGGTGACCAACATTTCTGCATTCACTTGAAAACCTTTCTATTTCGCTTTTAACACATGTCAAATAATGAAAACAATGAAAAACATGTCAAATAATTAGTGTCAGCTAGTTAAACCAACAATTATTCGAAATAAATAAATAATTATCCGTTCATCATAGCCGGAAGCCATTTTGTTTACTGGAAAGCTAAATTTCGTAAGCCATCGCTGTAAAGATATCAGAATTCATAGCTTTTGCTATAATTCCTACCACGTAAACAAGATGGCCGATCAAAACATGTGTCGCATATTTTGCGTGTTATGTAGGTAATGCTGTTCCTTTCAGTCAGGCGGCTATTTAGTAATCGTCATCCTTTCAATCTTCCGTGTTTGGAATGTATGATATTGTAAAATGAAAATGCAGAATGAAATTCCCGATCTGAAAATGCATGTAATGCAGGATATATAAATAAATTCTAAATGGCACGCAACGCATACTTTCCCACATAGTAACATGTTGCCTGAGCTGTCGGTCTTATTAATAATAATAATAATTCATTTATGTCAAGTAGGTACCAGAAGTTTAAAAGTTTAAAAGTTTAAATCTAATTAATTAATAATTAAAAGTGTTTTCAGTTTCCACCAAATAAAAGAAAATAAAGATGACGTATTCTCTCTGGCTCTCTTCATTCAAGAGCAGAAGAACGTTTCATCAAAGCCATTGGGGACGTTCAAGATCAAGTATTTAGTTTAGTAAGTCTGACAGCTGACAGCTGACTTTATGAATCTCAGTTTTGAATGGCTTAGATCGGTCATATTTGAACAACTGTTTCAGTTGACGTTTAAGGAGGGGTAGCCGACGAATATAGTCAAGAAATTCTTAACTGAGTACTAAGTTGACAGTTCGCATATGTGGATGACGTAGGAAAAGTGACACTATCCCGACCAATCTTGTTTGTGCGTTCGTGTCCAGACCAATCTAGTCGATTTAAAATAACTAGATTTTTGAATGCCCCCTTTTTTGTCTTCTTTTTTAATACTGTCAAATGCAGCTCTGTTTGTTTTATATTTTTCACATCCCGAGTTGTGTAGAGTGTGTTCGGTAGGAGATTAGCTTTTAATCTAGCATTTATGAGATTACAATTTTCATGTTAAATTAATCCCAATCTCGGAGTTAATCTCCGTTAAAAGCGTAGCAATCGATACAAATATACTTCTTATCCCGATTACACACAGCTGTCGTCCCAATCACTCTTGATTCGCTTATAAAAAAAATTAAATACGTCCAAGTCCAACAATTTGCTCTGTTTCCACTCGTCCGACACCCACTCATATCACATACTTCGCCAAAGTGAGCTTCATTCAAAATTAACCTCACGCGACAGTTGAAAGTGAACTTTTATCCCTCGCTCACAAGAGTACTCCTACATACTCATCCACCGCCACATTCAGTTGAAATTTGCTGTACGACCATTTCCCGATCAATCATTGCCTGTATGGGCGAGTCAGTCAGTCAGGCATTTGAGCGAAAAACCAAACCAGAATTACAGGGAAAAATCATAGCTAAAATAAGTTTCTTATATTTTCCATAATTTAGCTTTATTAACTTTTCACTCATCCATCATCGTTGCGTTCTGACAAGTGCAAGCAGCGACATGGTTTTTCTTCATAAACCGAGTATATCCACGGTGAGTAGAGATTGGTCCGCATTGAATGGCAGTTTATATGTAGTGGAATGTATGGCGCCACTTGAAATTATATTAGAGTTCATCATTTCCTTTTTGAGAATGGGGATGAAATTATATTAAATTCAATGCCATGCGGCAATATTTTAGGTTGGAATTACATTTAAGGTGCTCAATGAAAAAGTATAGTGATTCAAATGGAACCCTGCGGTATGTCGCATCATTTGTTATCAGCTCTGAGGAATAGACCCCATTTAGGGGGGCTACGTTTCACAGGCCCAAACCATCTCATAAAACTGTCAAAAATTAAGTAGGTACTATCGAATTGCTCTTTGGAGGGTGTGAACCCCTGGAAGAGGTGTCGCTCTCACGAAGAAAGACACATTGAACTCCGTATTGGCATTTTAGCAAATGCAACATTCGAAATTCACAACTAATCTTTGCATATTTTATATTTTGATAATAGGAAATTAAATAGAATATAAAACTCCAGATGCCGACAAAAATTGAGGTGACGCTACAGCTCTTTAAAGGTCAAAGCCAAGCCCAAAACCGCGTTTTCCTCGAATACTCGTCGATGCATTCACACCGAACACCAACTCGTTTTCGTTTGACATTTCAATCAGCTGTGAGACACTAGTCGTTAAACTTCGGTGCAAACTTTTGTGGTTCCATTTTTCGATCGCATTAATTGACAAACAAAATGAATTTAGTGCATTTCAAAATAATATTAGCCCATCAATTAATAGTGGAAAATGATTTTAAGTCGTGTTGTGACATTTGTTCGGTCACCCATTTTGCTAAATTTGCTGGATATTGCAAAAGGTGTGTTTGTTTTAACAACCCAACGATTGGAAGTCGTTTTCGTGGTGTTTTCGATTCTGTGCAAACGACTCTTTTTGAAAACTGAAATATGTATGGGAAAACTTCTGTTTTCGTAGAAGTTTCCGAGAGTTTCCGCGAAAACCCGGTTTTGGCTCGGTGTGAAAAGCCTATTAGCTGAAATTGGTTTGTTTTTGGTGTTGCGCCCAGTTGTTTCACATAATATTTTCAATGGCTTGCATGTACTGAAAGCGGAAATATTCCCTTTACACATATACCTATAGTACCAATGTGTATAGTATATCCCTCTGATGTTGAAGTCCTAGTGTTGTATAGGACGACAACGACGAAAAGGATTTCCCCACCAGCATAAGGAGGATATGAGATTCATGTGCGTTTTGCCGTGTGTTGTATACGATGAGTGGGATGACGACGACTATGTGTCGTTGTTGGAGAAAGGATATCGCAACAACGTGTTTCACACGTCACGTCTCTATTAAGTTTCATCAGGCTATAAAGTATCACATTATTGTGGGACAATTGCCTTCGTTCCGGTACCATATTCAGGACGAAAAGAGATATCAACGAGCGCCATGCGGGCACAGGGAGAAGAAATTCTTTTACAGGGTTATGCCTGCACAGAGTAGTGGTTTCTTTTTGCCCTGCTAGATGCACAGAAACCCCAAGTTAACCTTAGCAAATAGTTTATGGCTCGGCAGCATATGATATCAATGGATATGTGCTGCATTAAGGATTTTCCATGGCTGCCTTTTTCTTGGGCGAAAGTCAATGGCATGGTGAGGGTATTTGTTTTTTTTCATATATAGGTACATATAAATATATTATTACATATACGGAATCGCCATATCAAGGATCAACTGGGACACAGTTAGGCATTGGTCGTTTTAAAGCTCCCAAAGTGTATTTATATACTGGTTACGCTAGGAATTGTTTCACCACGTGTCTGTTTGTATGAGGATTTGTGAAGGCCGTATTGATTTCTCAGACATGTCATTTATGGTTTAATGGAGCAAGATTTAGTTTTTTATTTCAGAGCAATTAACGAATCCATTTTAAAGATTTGTCAAGTTTGATAAAAGACGGCAACAGCATAGACATCAACAACTTTTTAATAAATCGAGGCGAACAATTTTCCGTCAGCAGTTTTTGTGTCTACTGTGACAGAGCAGGCGAGTTACCCCTGTTGCCATTTAGCGTCTGTCCTTTATTATAATGTATGAGACGAGCACTTAAAATCTATAAAATCTGAAATGTTGAGCGAAAACCTCTCAAAGTACATTCCCAGGTACTTCGATCCAACGCTAACCCGAACTAAGCACTAGACAAAATTTAATAGGACCTGTCGGTAATTAAAATGTTTTTTTTTGTATATATTCGCTCCTTTGCATCCTTTTTGCTTTTCCCCGAGCAAATTAACAGGTTCATTTTTACCTGTTACTTTTTGACCTTTGACACAATTGTCAGTACGAGCTGGAGGAATTCGAAAGTAATCCAGCTTAAGCCGACGAGTGATTATATTGATATTATATTAAGGGGCTAGTGTCCAATTCCATGCGTTTGACAAAATGACCAAAAATGCTTACTAAATCTCACAAAATCCAACTGAACCTGATACGTGCCCTCCAGCATAATTTTAAGCAATTTCTCAGACATCCTAAGTCACATCATTTTACATTTCTCAGCAAAATTCTGTGATAAGCTGTTTTGCGAAATTGAAAACCCCATGAGCATTATATGATCCCTAAACTTAAAGTTTGGTTTCACTCAAGTGATGACAGAGCTATTAACAGTATTTTTTGTAAAAGTATAAAAAGGTTCTACAGTGTCCCCAGGGGGCGCGCAATCTTAAACTTCATCCTGTAATATGCATTGACAACCATATATGGAAAGACTGTGACGCCTTATCCCCGGAATAAAAGGGACGGAAAACTTTTTAAGCACTACATTATTTCCATCGAAAGCTGAAAATATACTTTTCTTTTTCCCAATAGTTTTGCTATCAGACATATTGGTTGCGTTAAAGAGTAGAACAAAAAAAAACACTTGGTACTTGATACTAATGAAAACCAACCGATAAAGTTTAAAAATGTTCACAAACTTGTCTTCATCAGCAGCGATTCACTTAAAAATCTGAAGTAGTCGTTGTTCAGGAGCGGAATGAGGGTATGAGCGTCGGCCTTGGCGGAAGGGTGTTAATTACGGTGGCAGATTCTCTTTTTTTCTATACACCAATAAGATTTTAAAGCGAGGTTGTTAATTTAGGCAGAGAAGCGAAAATGTAGTTACTTTTCTCCACTCAATTCACGTATAACACGTAGCGCCATCTTTTTGAGACCGCATAACCTGTCTGGAATATTTCCATCTATATATGAAAATAAATAATGCTATGTTTCCACCGGAGATTAATCTCATAAAAAAGAGATTAAGAATTAATCTCCTAAACTGACCAGATTTACATGTAGAGTCCGGTTTGTGAACACACTCTCTACAGCTCGGAATTACAAAAATACCAAGCAAACAGAGCTGTAATTGGCATTGTTTCATAAAAAAAAATCATATTCGAATTTGTTTCAGTAATATAGCGACTTTTCCTAGAAATGCAACAATCAAACCTTTAACTTTATTTTGTAGAATTAAAATATAAGCTAATAATATTTAAAGATTACCGGAACTCATGTTTTATCAAAATATAAAAATGTTGGGTTGTTCGATTTGGCAGAAGTGGACAACATCTGTTGAAACGTCAAATTTATCTTCTTTTTTTTCTTTTTTTTGTTGGTGGCAACACCTCTGGATTTATTTGTAATCTCTTGCCCTAAATCTCGCGGTTAGTGTCCGGTGGAAACGAAGCATAAGCAAAATGGTCTCTACTGATCATAACTCGAATTTTAAAACGACTTTTGAATGCCATCATCATGTAAACCAAATGAGTCATTTTTCTGGGTGTAATGGAGGCTGTAGCGCTGTAGGACCTCTTGCGGACTAAACAAAGTTCTTCTTGCTTTCGACTTCGTCTGTTTCGTCTACTTGTGAACCCAGTATGACAACTCGTTTGATAGTTATCGTTTTATAAGGTATGAGAAAACAAGGTACCATTATTCCACTGGCTATTTAAAGAAGCCAAAGTCACCAAATAAATTCTTGCAAAAGTGGGCCTTGCTCATACTCCAAATAGCAAGAAATACGGCCGTGCTTTCAATCCAACTAACCCTGAAGGAAAACAAAATCACGCCAACACCAATAACTAAAAAAAGGAAAATCCTCAAATAAAGTTTTAGATTTTTGATTTGATATTTTCATTCAAAGTCAGTTACTTAAGTACAGCCGCAAAAATTAGAAACACAGTTCTTTCTTATTGCATAGATAAAAGAAAAAAATGCAAAGTGGGATCAGAGTCACACCAATAACTAAGTGAGAAAAGAGAGAATCCTTATTTAAATAAGACATTTTGTCATTCCTCTAGGCGCAAAAGGATTTCACACCGAATTGAATAAATTTGCCTCTTTGTTTTGGCGCAACTGGCTATGGTGTCTCTGTGTGTGCGAAATGCGCTCGTAACCACATGTATAATATTTTACACTATGGTGAACAAATATCGCCGGGATTGAACCTTGCCAGAGGCTTGAGTAAAGAAGTTGCGTTCGGATGAGCGTGAATCCCTTCATCATGCCCGCGGACAAACGCAGGCATATGTATTTATATGTCCGCACGATTCAATCAATTGGATTTGTTCTTCGTCGTTTTTATGAACCGCTCGGGGGTTCCTCTCCTTTTTGGGTTATTTTAACTCAATTCAACTTCTTTTTCAGTAAGCGAAAGAACATATAAAGATAAGGAGCCATAAAAAGCATCATATACTTTCCATAAGGTTATTTTTTGTTTGCATAAAAGGCACAGATCTAAGTCAATTTGAGTTAATGCTAGTTTTGTCCTTATAAAATACAATGGCCCAACTAATAATAAGCTTCACCTTAGTAAAAACCGATTATATTATTATTTTTCTTATTTTTTTATAACAACGCAATTTTATTAGGTTCTCATCACTGTGACTTCTGACGCCGTTTTTACGATTTTTCGACTTTCCATTCCCCTTTTTCTGAACCTGGTGATAAAATTGATGTTGCAACAATAGGTTTGTTTGACGTGGCTAGCACTAGTGTCCAATAGTGCGCACTGAGAAGTGTCAGATAATTTTCCCGCCTATCGAAAACCCTTAAAAAACCTGAAAACTCGGCTTTCATATCGAACGCAAAATATGCTGCCCTGAAGTCTGTCAGTTTTTGAAATTAAAAAATACTTATTTATAAGTATGATTATAATAACACTTTTTTCTGTTATAAATGAGTGAACTCAATTCTGATCTTGTGCTTGCCATAGTGCAAACAAGTTGATAAAATTATTTATACTATAGACGATGCATTTAAAAACAAATCCCTTTTAAATATCAAATTTATTGAATTTTTCTTTATTACGATACCTTAACAAACGAATGACATCAAGCAAAATGACAGCTAAATTCAGCACTGAATAATTCTTGCCCCGACAAATTAACTAGGGTCAGTTCAGGGCAAAAATAGGGTCAAACACAGGTTTTCAGTACCAGGGCGAGTTGAGAGTACTATATCGAACACGTTATGCCCAAAACACATGTGCAGAAATTCTGTACGCAGCGCAGAGTGCAGTGCTGCAAGTAAAACAGATGTGCAGAAAATTGTTTGACATTCATTGCATCGGCTAATACGGCAACTGCCATTCGCCGACTAAGCAGCTGATGTGTTTACAACCAAAACAAAAACAAATACAAACAGCAGTGTCAAAAGACGGTGATGCCAAATACTTGAAATTGCAATTTATTTTCTTTTGTGTTGTGGTATGTTTGAATTTTGCAGCAAATTTAGAAATAGAGACATGCTGCAGTACTGCAGTGAGTGCAGAATTTACGTGTGTCTATAATCATATCAACATGTGTATTCTAATCTTGCTGCGCAGTGAGTTCTGCACATGTGTTTTGGGCATTAGGATTAACCCAGTGCGCACTAACGTCAAACAAACCTAATGGCGGCCGATTGTACTAGAATTTAGTGAAAGAGATTGTACCTTCTTAATCAAATGTGGCGCAGTGACGGATCGTTACATTTCAAAATACATATTTGTAAATACACTTCACCTTATACTCGTACATATATTTTGTAGGCCACAATAAAGGCTCCATCTAACAGGTAGCGTTTGACAGCTGTAATGTAATATACTGCAATACGCATATCACCTGCCACACAGAGCGCGTTTTTAACGTCGCGTTAAACTCACCGCGGCATTGAAACGCGGTGTTGTGAAAAATTATTTTCATAATGGAAAAATGAATTGAATGTGTGCGAAACTACCCATCGCCATGTCTATATGATATGGGTGATAAAATGTACAAAAACGTTGTCAAAAAGGGAGAAATATGGGAGACAATTTCAATAGAAATGAATGAGGACGGTAAGCATGTGGCGTCGACGATCACACCTTTTCCCAAAGTGAATGCAATCGATGACATCGCCGACCATACACCTTTACTCGCAGCTCGATCTGACAGCAGTTCCGCTGACGTGGCGCGTCCGTTTTGTTTTTCTCTCGGGGGTTTTTAAGCATCGCAGGCGCAGCAAGTACAAATCGTTCTCTTGTTTGGTGTTTGGCGCGGCGCACGGACGTGGCTTTATCGGTGAAACCTCACTCCTCACGTATTAAATTCTTGGATTGTTAGAATAAGTAAAGTTGAAAGTGGAATCTGTAAAATTTGTATTTGCAGATACCATTTAAATATGTATAGAGGTAACGCAAAATACAGGATTTTCACGATTAATTGTCTTAATTCATTTCCAAATTTACTTATTCACAAACTATAATAATTGTTAAAATAAGATACAAATTTTTCCCAATTTTTGAAAGGCGGCAGCGGTAGGTCTTCTTCAAAAGGTGGTAATTCTTCATTTCTCTTTTTGTTAATTTCATGCACCCAAATTGTTTTTTCTTTTTCGTGAATTACGTAACGCGGCAATTAAAAATATTCCGAGCTACTTGACATTTTGCGAAAAGTGATGACAGCTTGAATTCTGTTTGACGTCCTCTAACGCAGCGGTTGGAACCTCAAATCTCCCGCATCGTTAAAAATGCGTTCTGTTTGACAAAGCCTTAAGTTATATCGTAGGTATAGAAAATTTCGCCATTCTGAGCTCGTAAAATTAAGCCTGAATCCTGAAAAATGATTATTAGTATCGCCAAATTAATTATGTTATGCTAAAAGATCCTTAGTCAATGATTAATATTCTTTTTTTGCATCGGTTCAAACTTAGCTCCGAATTTAAGAAAACTTAAAGTTACATAAAATGTTATGGCCTTTCGTTAAAGGAATCATCCCTTTACAGAAATAATATGGACGCTGCCTAGAATTTATCCGCGATAATATCTAATAATCATTTTTGGTGTCGTGGCTAAATTTTTGTAACACACTATCGCCAAATTTTTCTTGCAAAATTGCATACCTATTGTGACCTAAAAAAGCTTTGGGTGACTGCTAAACTTTATTATTTATGAGGCCCTACGTATTTAGAATCAGAAAGATCGGCAATTTATTTACTCTACTTTTTGTTCACAATAAGTCACAATGCCAGCTTAAAATGACAGGGCCTTACCAATAAGCAATTTTATTTTCGACTCCAAATTTTATCAGGTCACAAAAAAAAACAGAATTAGCAGAATTTATTTGATTAAAATATTGCATGTCAGAATTTTGAAAAGCAGAATTTTGTTAGACAGAACAGAAAAAAAACAGAATTTTTGGGTTAAAAGGCAAAATTTTGCTAAGCAGAATTTTGAAACCAGAATTTCGACCCGCTCCCTTTTTTTTGACGTGGAAGAATTTTTTAAATTCATGCGTAGGCTGAAAGCGAAATGTTACTTTTCAACAGGGAAATTTCTATACCTGAAGTCTGGTAACACTTGATTAGACAAATCCACGGAGCAATCGTATCGTATATCCTCCAACTTGAAGGGAATTTTGCTATCTAGTGTTCTCCCGGTCGAGGGAATTTTAAACATATCTAGAAAGGGAATATTTACAAGTATCCACTGCTTAAAGTTGCCGCATTTAGTTACTCTATTCTGAATATATGTGTATGTATAAATATTAAAGCATTTGCAGCGGAACTTTTGTGTGCGCCTTTTTATTTCTCCATTTTCAAATGGCATCGGAGGTAAGGACTCTCGCTTCTTCCTCATGTTCCTTCTTCTGCTCATTTGCAAACAGTTTGTTTTAGTTTCAAGAGTTAGAAAGTTAATTTAAATAGAAAAATACTCCGAGAGGAATTCAATTGTACCGTTGTCTGCATGTTTCCCTTTGTCTTGGAGCTATGCAAATTAATCCCTGAATGCATTCAAGTTTGCATCGGCATAATGGGACAGACTGTGTTTTGTGTTATTTCCTTGTAGAAATGTACTAAACAAATTTGTAAAAATTCACGTACATAGTCATTACGGGTCATGGATAATAGTGACGATGGTAACAATGCAATCAGAGTGGCTCCTTAGAAAGTTGCCTCCAATTTTCAGCACAATGAATATGCTTTGTGTCTTCTTTGAAAGACATAAGAAAAACCTTTGCTGGTTGTGGAAGTGGACTTAATCAAATTGATGGCAAGTGGTATAACAAAAAGAAAAGATAAAGTAATTCCTTTAATATGATGTTATTAACTTGGTTTAAATATAGGTAGTCTCTCCTGAATGTTTGCCACACCAGAGTAGGGCCGTAGCAACGATGGCTGTTCGCTCTTCACGCGTGGGATCGCTGTTCCAGTTCAATCAGCATTTCACTTTTTAGCTTGATCAATGTGAACCTGTCCTTCCTAATCTACAAGTACATAAATAAAAAATTAAAAATATTGCAAAAACAAAAATGCATTAATAAGAAGTATAGCAAATTGCTAGTCCCTCTTTACAGCTAATTAAGAATTTAAATCAAATAATATATTTTAGTGCAACGTGTATCCAACCAAAAGGCAAACAGTCAAAAAGAAAAAAAAATTCAAACATAACGCGGTTACTGTGCCACTTACTACCTATGGGTACTGTCCCATATGCATTCGCGGATTTTGTGTGCAAGCGATAATCCTTGCGGTACATTCCAACACTAAATTTGAATGTGCTCTTTTTTCCAGAGCCCTTAACACAGTGCAGCAAAAAAAAAAGAACAATTTCGAAAAGTATTAACAAAAATCGTTTACAAAATAACCGAGAAGGCAACCAACCACGGACACCAGGATATGTGTATACACAGGTAATACCCACAGAAGTACATTTCGTTAAATCGGAAATGCGTACACAATCCACTGTTTGCTGGTGCGACTGTCTGTCCATAAATGTGTAAACACATTCGGCCCCATATGCATGTGTGGTCACATCCTGTTGTGTTAATCCTCAGCTCAACATTCATAAAGAGGAGACCGTGCGGCAATGTGGACATATTTTCACATAATAGAACATAACATTCCAGTGAACCTGGATTAATGCTCGCACTCTTCTCGCGGTAGTTGATCCCATAACTAACCATATCCTATATGCAAATGGCGGTGAGCATTGCGTCCGTTCCTGCTTCCGTTGGGGCAAACATCCTGCTGCTGACCGTGGCAAATTGCAGCTCTAGCGGTGAAATATTTAAAGAACAGAAATAAAAAATAAAAAAAAATAAACAAATTGTTGCGACTATACTATATACGCCGTTACGAGTCCTTACTGCTACAATAATTTGCATTCAAGGTGGTTTTGCTCTTTGCGAGCCCAAGGGGCGCGAAAACTCGGTCGTAGTAATTATTTAATTGGAACAGGAGCTGTGCCTACTCTTGAATTATGTCGCTTACATTATTTTAAGTAGGTATACTTGTATGCAAAACGTTTAGGCTTTAATGGATTTTTTTTATACCGTGTGAGTGCGCTAAAGGAGGTCAAACTGGAGTAGGGAAGCTAAATATTCAGTTTTAGAAGACACATGATGCAAATCTGCGGGAGAATACTAAAAGGAAGTGTTTTTTCTACGGGAAATGGAATGCGGATCAGTTGGTGAAGTGGAAAAGGACCAATGAAAATAATATTACAACAAATGGAAAATCTGTCATCACTAGGTACGTGATGATTTGTAACAGAAAAGCAAAAATCCCTAACGTATATTTCTAGCTCCAAGAGAAATACAATTTCTGAGGACTACGAGGTTTACATTCCGATAAAGTAACCTATTTTTTTTAAATATTACTCTTCAGTACATAACGGTAGGTAAATTGTTATTACTAGAAAATTGTTTCATTGTGACTTGGGAAACCTTTGATTTGTAGTTTTGATCCGTCATATACAAGTCAATCTACTTTAGATTCATTCGGTTGTTTCATTGTGACTTGGGAAACCTTTGATTTGTAGTTTTGATCCGTCATATACAAGTCAATCTACTTTAGATTCATTCGGTTACTTATCTGCAAACCAATATGTAAAAATGAGAACAGAAAATAAAACACAAACCGTTCGGACACGTACAACGTACGTACAATTTTTATTTCAGCAATCTGTCAAATTTGATTGCCTTGCAAGAACGACAAAATGTAGGTTGGGCATTTCATATCATGCAATTGTCTATTTTATTCCAATACGAAGTTTCAGCGCTACAAGAGACCATTCGCCAATCGGCCATCGTGGAAATGAAAAACAAGTGTCAAACTGCACCGAAATTGCAGCCCATTTCATGAAATTTAAACCATGAAATGAGCTGAGCAAAACTTTTCATGAAATTGGTTTCTTCGTGAAATTTGTGGTCTCCACACGTGCAATCTGTCATTTCATGAAAAATGTCATGCTATTGAAATTGCACGTGGAGACAGCGTGTCACAGATACCCGCGAATCAGTTTCATTGTTTAAGGGTTTGTGGATCGCAACTGTCTTATGTCGTTTTCCATTTGTTTCACTCGGGGATCCACTCATTCTGTAGTCCAATGGAACAAGAAAACTGCTTCTGATTGAGTCCACAAGAGTATTGTTGAAATGCCAAAAAATAATCTACGGCAGCCGTCAGTTGACTTGTATAAAATACACAAACTACACTTGTGTGAGTGCTTCTTGAGTGGATTCTGTGACTTCAAATCCAGAAGCGAAACTCTCTCCTCAGAATCATCAGAAGAGTATTTTTTGTGCCAATGAAACGGTTTCAGAAGTGATTTTTTCGATTCCGGACTCTCCCGGACGCTTCTTTTTGCCCAATGGAAAACGACATTATGCTCGTATGTGGGTGGATTGTGAATAATGTGTGACAGTTCGCCGCAAAAATGTTCAATTCGCTAGAGAATTTTGTAATTGTAAATTTAACTATTTAAATCAATGGAGACGCAGGGTTTTTTTTAGATTTGAAGTTGGATTAGTTTAATTTATAATGCAATAGCGAATTTCAATTTATAAATACAATTAAATTAATTTGTTCGCAATTCGCGCTCATGTGAATAGTCTTTACTGACCATCGTGAACAATGAAAAATAAAAATTTTAGACAAATAAGAGCTGAAAGATGGAAATATTCGATTATAGAATTGTACTTGACAATTCCTTTAAAAATTTCGTCTGTAAGACTTAATTTTAGCAAAAATCGCAAGGTATTTCCATGAGTCTTGCGGACTGAATTGTGAAAACCACTTTTCTGGTTGCAGGGGTTGCATTAAGGACCTACATGGACACTTTTTTAAGCTTCTCTTTATGCGCATAATCCATAAACATGCTATAGCCTAATTGGTTATGAAAATAGTTTGTGCTCAAATTGGATTCTACAAAATCACAGTTTGCGCGACAACTTTTTAAAGAAATTTTCGAAATTTGTTCAGCTTTAAGGCAAAAAAAACTTTTGTCTATTTATAGACTTTCTTACTAATGAACGCCTATGTTATAGACGAAAGTTTTCTATAATTTTTCCTTAAAACATAACATCGCCTACTCGTAACATAAATATTGTACACCTACAAGTGAGGAGTTTATCATTCGCTCAAAAAGGCTTCTGAAAAACTTGCATTTTCGAAATAGACTTTTATAGCACACATCTGTCTGTAGGTTAATTGTTTACTCGTTAAAAAAGTAACATTTCACCTCAAAGAGATAATCTGTTCCACGAAAGTCAGGGGCCAGATTCTGTAAGGCGAAACGATCAAACGTTTTCGTGCACACGAATGATTTGCCCTGTGTTACACATGCAAATTTCACACGAAAACGTTCTAACGTTTCGCCTTACAGAATGCCAACCCAGTATTTCGTGATTCTATGAAACGACAGTCAATGCAACGACTCTTTTGTTCTTAGAGGAAATTTTTGAAAAATAAACAAATTTTCAACACAAAATAATCGTTTATGATATATACTCGTATTATTTTGTTTTGCCGCAGCCACAAAAGACAAAACTTGTTGACGCAGTCTGGAGAAGTGTCTGTGTTTTGTTGGGAAGGACAAAGTGGCTCGTATATGGTACATAATAATTAGGTAAACCCATTTGAGTTGTCGAGGTGTTAAGGCGACGTTAATTGTGTTAAAATAAACTACTTGGCCGACATGAAAGTTTACTGTCAAGTTTAAAAATTTACAAGAGCTCTTGCTTTTTTATATAGCTAATTGAGTGCAAACAGTCTCAATGTGATTTCTTAAATTTCCGATTTTATTGAAGTCAATCATAGATGGGGATATTCTTTAATTATTTTTAGCACAGTATCCTTATTAAAGTTGAGTTAGGCGACTCCTCCAAAAGCTTCTCTTGCTGCCCCTTGGGTTTTCATGTAACATTTGCTTAATTACCATCGGAAAGTAATCATTCACCGAATTGAGGCAAAAACTAACAACCACAGTACGAGGTTTTCGAAATTGCAAAAAGAAAAGTCAATTATCATCGTTTATCATTTGCATAGGGAATAGCGGAATACCGTGCCATGAGAGTAGAGCAGAGCACAGCATACTCGCTCCTCGGGTGATTGCAATTGCAAAGCTTTTTGGCATCTATTGCTCGTCGCTTTGGCTTTTGTTTTTTTGCTTTTTTTGCTATTCTAAAACAACTGTACAACACATTCTCGATTCGTGTGCGGCAACGTGACTAATACGCTCTTATTCTCGCAGCTATATCATATGATGCGCAGCGGACGGCGGGCAGCGATGTGCCTGAGATCTGAAAGGGCAACCAGCTACAGTACAGGACGAGAGTACAAAGCCACGAACGACTCTCGTCCTGTTACTCCAAATTGCTTTGCTCGTTATCTCTAGAATGCTCATCCGTTTCAGCATTTTTTTTTTTCTGTATCCCCCCACAAGTTCATTTCTTCCTTTTTCGTAGCCGCTCTTTTGTATGTGATTATTTTAGTCTGGGTAAATTCTTAATTTCAATTACGTGCAGTGTGGCTTTTTGTGTGTGTAATACTGGGAAAGGAGGGAAAAAAACTTTATATCGCTTACATTTTTTGCACTGTTTTGCTTTCTATTCTCATCAGGGAACAAAGGTTTCACATTACAACGCGCGGCTTTTAGTTTTTTTTTTTTTTTTTTTGTATTTTCACGGGGGACGATGAGAGAACGTCATGAAAAGTAAGGATAATTTCCCTGGAATAGTGGAGAAGATTGCAGATTGCACTGTACAATAATTTTAATTTTTTAATTACACAATCTACCATAAAGCTAGCATTTTTAATTTTGAACACATTTTGCGGGACGAGATCATCCAGCATTGGGATGGTTTGGTTAAAACAGTGTGGTCTTCTGTGGTGTGAACGTTGTTATTCTCAACGGTGTTTTGCTCAAAGGACTAGTTAATGTGATCATAGTGAATAATTTTTGGGTTTTTACAAAGGAAATTTTATACATATGTAATTGCATATAGGTACAGGGTGGCTGATGTGGCTTCCACACCGGATGGAATAAAACGCCTTAGACAAACAAATCTGTTTTTCTGTATGTTTTTCTGGAGTTTAAATACCCACATTTTAATATGCGCGCCCACGCTAAATAAGGCAAAACAAAATTAGAAAAAAAGTTTTGTTTGTCTGTTCCAACCGGTGTGGAAGCACCCTAAGAAACACAAATAACTTTTTTTTCAGTGTATGGAATTCATTTTTCTTTTATTCATGTTAAAGCTCATTCAATTTTATTAAACTTAGCTTAATTAGTTTTAAAAATGTATGCCCCCCTTGCTCGTTGATGCATGCGCGGCATCTTACCAAAAAGTTGTTCATTACTGCTTGGAGAGCGTAGAGACAGGTATAGCGGCAATTGTTTCTGGAATGGATTGCATTAGTTCATGCAAATTTGGTGGTTTTGCTGTGTATACTTCCTGATTGCAATAACCCCACAAGAAGAAGTCAGGTGCAGTAAAGTCAAGCGACCTGGGGGCCAACGAAATGTGAAGTTTCTGAATATCAGCTTATTATGTCATAACAAGCCGGACTATGTGAGGCGATGCACCATCTTGCTGAAACCACACAGAGTTGAAAGAAATTCTCATTCGGCGTAATTCTGGATAGAAAAACTCTCTCAACATGCTCAAGCAACGGTCTCCAGTAACCGTAACGGTGTGACCGCTTACTTCAAAGAAGTAGGGCTCGACAATGCAGCGTGATGAAACTGCACACCACACTATGACACGAAGTGGATGCAATTCTGTCTCATGGAGTATCTGTGAGTTGGAAGCACTCCACATTCGACAATTTTATTTGTTTATGCTGCCGTTTAAACCGAAATGGGCCTCGTCAGACATAAAAAGACAGTTTAACATGCTGCCGTCAACTTCCACCATTTGAAGCATCTTCTGGCAAAATTCCAAGCGAATCGGCAAGTCTGCTGCGTTCAGTTTGTTGGCCATATGAATTTTATAGGTAGGTATGGGAATAAGTCCAAATCATTGTGCATAATTTACTGCAATGCTGTCTCTGTCTGCTTATACCCATTTGAGCAGATAAGCTTCTTGTCGAAACTCTTGGATTGTCTATTCAAGGACCGATGATCTGCACGTCATATGAAAGTGGTAATTATTTTTTAATAAATTTAAGCAACCATTGCATAAAAGAGGATTTAAATACAAGCATTTTTTGAGCTTCTATCTTAGCAAAGCAAAGTAAAGTAGGATTTTCAGCACGCAATTACAACAACTATTTCGAGTCTCGAAGTGTCAAGTCTATCGTCGTTGTTGCAATTTGCGTGCTGGAAATCCTACTCTACTTTGCTTTGCTGAGTTTGAAGCTCAAAAAAACTGGCCTATAAACAATTTATTCCCCGTTTATCACGTTGGGTAGCCATTTATTTTTGTAGAAAAGCGAAATTCCGTATCCGCCTTCGCTGTAAGAATACAACCATGGAGAACTTTCCCATAATTCGTATCATGGAAACAAGATGGCCGACCAAAATACTCATATGTGTCGTGCACATTTAAATGTGTCGACTGTTTAGTTGAAACGAAACGAGATGCCGCTTACAGTCAATGGAGGCGGTTGAAATTGGAAATCTTATTGCAGACTTCGCAAACAAGTCGTCGTATTGATCAGAACAATGAAAAGTTTTTACTACGAACACAAAGTTGGTCCATTAGTTTCTGGAAAAAAGTAATGGAAAAACCTGCGTGAAATCGGTATTGGGAAGCAATCTACGAAGTCTGCTGATAACATCGATTGTGATGCAAAAAGTTCACATCCACGCCACAATCCTTCGACGTTGTTACACCTATTTATTCCCCTATTGATGAGGAATCAACAGGTGTAAACTGTTCGCTGAGCTTTATAAGAATACAAGAAGAAGACGTAGTTGAGGCAATATTATCTATTAAATCGAATGCTATACCTACTGGCTTCGACCTAATTTAACCTAAGTTCGTTAAGTTATTGCTTCCTCATATACTGCGCTTTATAGCTTATATATTCAATAGTAAGAAAGCTAAAATTATTCCCGTTCATAAAAAGCAAACGGGTATTGCTACGGAGTTCCGACCCATTGTTATCCTCCCGTTTCTATCAAAGGTGTTTGAAAAAACCATTATGAAGCAGATACAAACATATCTATCGGTTAACAACCTGTTAGACCAAAGCGCAGCTGCAAATCTGCCCTACTTTTTGTTACTGACGAAATAAGAACCGCAATGGACAAGGATCATAAAACACTTCTAACGCTTTTAGACTTTTCAAAGGCTTTTGACTCTGTTAAACATTCAATTTTATGTAAAAAAAACTGCGTAATTTCTTTGGGTTTTCTATAAATTCCTGTAAGTTGATTCTCTCGTACCTATAGCGGAAGGCAACAATGCGTGGTGGCAAATGGACTATCATCGATATTTCTCAATGTTTTGAATGGAGTGCCACAGGGATCAATTCTTGGGCCAATTCTCTTCTCACTTTACATAAATGAGTTTCCAAAAGTTGTTAAACATTGTCTTATTCATCTTTACGCTGATGATGTGCAGCTTCTGATAAGTCGACCGTTTGGAGAAAAGAATGATGCCGTTGCATTAATGAATGAGGACCTTTTTTTTTCATTTCTCGTTGGTATAAGAGAAATCATCTGTGCCTTTACCCTGTCAAATCCACATCCCTTCCCATCTATCGCAAAATCTTTGATTTATCAGTCTTAAGATCACTGAATCTTGAAAACGAAGGAGTCGAATATGTTAGCAGCGCTAGAAACCTTCGAATGGTTTTCAATCGTACCCTCACATGGAACGACCACCTAATTAAAGTAATTGGTAAAGTATATGGTAGCCTCCGTGTTCTCCAAGTCACTCAAAGTTTAATCCCCACAAAAACCAAACATCTTCTTGCCAAAACGCTTCTTCTACCCATTATGTTATATGGATGCGAAATTTTTTGCAACTTGGACTCTGCCACTAACCGCAAAACTACCTGATTATTTACACGGTAAGCTGAACTTCTCTCATTCAACAAGGTCTTTGGCTCTTATACTACCACGATACAATTTTCTTGTTACTGAGTGTCAATTTTTCGTCCATGTTATTCGCCTTTGGAACTAAGTATGAGAAGTGTAAAGAGCACAAGAAGATTTAAATGTTTACTTTTCAACTATTTGGCAAATCATTGATAACATTTATCTATTTATTAATTTTTTATTATTTGTTTTCTAATGCTTCCCTTCTTCATGTTGTAAAAGAAGTCACAGTCAAAATGAATGCATCCAATATTTTACGAAACTGTATGCAAAATAAAGCTGACAGCTAAAGCGAATATGCCAACCCTCCCACATACCCACTACTGAACTGAATCCATATACAAATCGCAAACGCAATACAGATTTACTCTCTGTGCTTAACCATTATCCGTAACGAAGTTCGTCCGGGTCGTCGTTGCAAGAGAGAGCTCCAAAACCTCAAAACGGGCATCAACGACAGTTTAAGGCCATGTAAGATAATTAATCCTGCAATGTGTACAACACGAATCCGTTTCCACTTTCCCCCCCCCCCCCCCCCTCCCCCTCGTTTCTCACTTAGAAATTAATTAAAACAAAATTAAGAAAAATGTTCCGTAAAGACTTAAAAATGCACTTTAGTTCCGTATTTCACCGAGATTATGGTTTGGATTATACCAGTTCCTCCTCGTTGCCTATATTCATATATGCGAGTATGCGAAACCCCATTTGGCAGGCACAGAAACAGAAACACAGTGTGGTCGGTTTTTCAACCCCTCGATTTGTAACCAGTTGCATAAAATCTTATTTAGGGGTTTTAAAGTTTTTTTTTTTTTAAAGCTCTATGTCGGAACTCTTTCCTTTCTTATTGATCCGCGTACAGGATATTCTCAGCCTCACCTTTGCCATGCTTCGACTTTGCGCGGAGAAACGTGCCAAATGTTCACATGTGTGCAGTCCTTATCAGAATCCCATTCGGTTGAGTGGGAAAAGTTCCAAAGCAAAAAATTATAGGAACAGGAAAAAGGATGCTCCGGCTCCGGATGAAGCGAAAAAAAAATCAACGTTGCAAAATAGTTTAGTGGCATTTTTCCCACACCTGTAGCAGACCTCGGCTGCATCTGACTGGTATAACCGTATAAGGCACAGATGACAAAATGCATATATATATTCGCATTTTGGAAATATGCTGCTTAATGGTGTGTTCTATCTGCATATACCTACACGTATGCAATTATATTTCGTTTTCGAGGTAGGACGTGTTGGTGAGACACGTAAATGAACTGCGGTTGAACTCCAATGAAGAGGGGGTAATATTTGGAAACTAATGTGGATTAAGGAAGTCAAAAAGCGTGTAATCCGATTACTGCAGTCTTATATTTGCCAATACCGTACTATATCTCCTTAGGAAATTAGGCAGCTACTACAAATAAAAATGTTTATAGCTAGACCAAAATAGGTATGTTCCGCCCGGAGCCTAGGAAGAAAAGGGGAAAATAAATAAATGATTGTCTTAAATCAAAGTGCTAGTTGGGGATATGCGTTTAACATAAAACATAACCAAACCATCAAAGCATAGGTAATTTATTTGTAATGCTCTGTTCGGTGTAGTAGTTGCTAGTCATTGAGGCCCCTACTGTCATTGTCGATTATAGATCGTCTATTGTTGATTTTTGCATTGCGAGTCTCGATCGATATTTTTTCGATTGGTTTGTCGTTCGTTGTCATTTGCATTTTTCTGATCGACTGGACGTTTGTTGTTCGTAAAGAATACAAGCTGTTTGTAGAAGGATTTTCTTTCTATAGATTATGAAAAAAAAGCGAAGTTAATCATTTTTAATAACAACAAATACTCGTATAATGACCAAAAGTATTGAGAGACGTGTCAGACGATTCAGGTAAAATTCGCAAATCAAAAATCAATCGAGTTGATTTTGCCGATGCACAATCGCATTATGGACCTGAATAGGAATACCTCATGTATTTTAGTGTTATGTTCCTTCTGCGATCTCTGTGTGCCACCATTCGTCCCCAAAAATGCAAATAAAAAACTCTCTCAAACAAATGGCTTCAATCATTCCTAATATCCTTTTCACACCAAGCCGAAAACCATGTTATTGTCGATGCATTCACACCGATCATCAACTAGTTTTCGTTTGACGTTTCAATCAGCTGTGAGACACTAGTCGTTAAACTTCGGTGCAAACTTTTGTGGTTCCAAATTTCGATCGCATTAATTAACAAACAAAATGAATTTAGTGCATTTAAAAATCATATTAATTGTGGAAAATGATTTTAAGTTGTTAGTTGTGACATTTGTTGGGTCAGCCATTCTGCTGAATTTGCTGAAGATTGCAAAAGATTTATTTGATGTGGTGTTTTCGTGGCTTTTCTACTTTTAAAAACTGAAATATGTATGGGAAAACTTAGGTTTTCGTAGAAGTTTTCGAGAGTTTTCGCGAAAACCCGGTTTTCGGCCTATAAGGTACCCCTGGGTAACTATTTATGTTTACCTACTTATGCTTCTAAAGCAAGGTCACAAAGGAAGTAGTATGGCAGTAGACACGTACGATCTTTTTTCCAATCGGTATTTTATGGAAATAAAGACATAACATTTTTATTGCATTAAATGAATTGCTTTGTGTGAAATTTATTCCATGAAACTGCGAGTATCGTGGCTTTTGCCTATTTACCAAAATGACTCCCACGTCGTTGATTAAAATTCTCGTTAAAATGCCAGTCCCATCGTGGGTCTGTGGAAACGATTAGCTATAATTTGTCAATCTGTTTCCATCCATTAAATTGGTGTCCCACTTATACCGCAGACTTTGTATCTTCATCGAACCACGGAGAAGCACATCCACATACAATTTAAATTTGACTATAAATCTGTCCTCTGTGTGCAGAATGTGGGTTTTTTTCGACTATCTACATTCTCATCAACTTATTTAGCTGCATGACGCATGAGGGACGACTATCCTTTCGGGCAGAGCATAACGCATCATTGACGTGTTTTGCAATCTTTTCAAATGCACACATTCGCACATTTATATGTATAGTATATTATACAGGAACGGACCAAAGCAAATGTCCTCATCCTCAGCCAACCGAAACCGACACATATCCTCAATTCCGGAATATATCAAGTGTCGTCTATCCGCAAAAACGAGAACTACTTGCACTAGGACAATGCTGCTGATGCTGACGACGATGGACGACAGAATGAGCGAAAAATCGTTGCAACGAATAATTTACGATTGCCACTGCAATGCCATTCATTGTGCAATATCTTCCATAATTTTAACTTGACTCTCTCCAAGAGAATGCTCGTCGTATGTGAGTTAAGTCCTTTTATAAGGACTCAACAAAAAAGAACACGCCACACGGAAACTGAAATGAAAATCGTTGTAGGTTTCTTTCGCCAGTAGAGTGGCACAGAGTCCGTTAGAGAGTTTCGAATGTTTCGAAAATTGACACGAGAAAAAGGAAAACTATTTTCAATTTTGTAACTATTTCGCCGGAATGGAGGGACACGCGGGGCGTAGAGCAACGGAATGTATAATAAGGACGATATTGCTTCTTTCACACGCCATACTACCAGGGGCGCAGGGAATTCGACATAAAGATTAACGGTGAAAAGAGGGGATAATAGATGGAATATATATTCATCCAGAAAATCCAAATACTATTCTCCTTCGTAGAAATGTATTTTTCAATTCAATTAAATGGCGCGCATAAAGTCATTGCGGGGGATGTCGTAAATTATGGTTCCGCTTGTTTTTTTTTTTTTTTTTTGCTGGACAGAGGACATAAATTCTCCGTTATTGCTTCTAATTTACCTTAAACGTTACTCTTTTTAAGACTCCTTCAATTATTCGGGTGGTGATTTGGAGGCGGCATGAAAAAACGCTTTCAATGAAAATGTGTCTATTAATTTTCGTGCCCGGCTTAAGGGATTCATTTAGCAGAATTCCGTGGTCAAAGTACGGAAGGGATGGTTTTATTAATTCCGGGATAAGTTAATAGCTTTTATATGGAAGGAACAGGCATATAACCGAGGATGATATTAATGTCTTAGGTCACACATTTACATGAAAAGGAGACCTCATATAACTATGGCTGATATAAGTCGCGTTAGCTTTGATGCAGGTAATCAGTCGAAAACTTCCTGCGGATTATAACAAATCCACACAGATTGGTTGTATGGCAAGTAACTCCTAATTTTATTATTTTTTCGACTCAATTAAGTGTGGAATGGACTGAGATGATAGATGACCAATTTAGACTATAGGGCATGCCAAAGTCAGACCCGGTCTGATTTGATTCTACGGATACTGAAAGACGGTATTATATACGAGATGACCTATATACTTATATTTCTGTACGAGTAAGGGTCTGGCGCAGCGTTACCGGTGTCCAAAATGATAAAATCGATAAAGGGGCGAAAACAGAACGTTTTTAAAAACTGACATGTAAAATCATCGGTAGGCCTTGTCTAGCGAATGAATTGTTACGACAGCTGACTGACTTGGTGTATTTCAGTTTTTATTGACCTACAACTACATTGGTCAAATTTAAAGCTTCTTCAGTTGACATACGAGTATATGGAAGGGTGCCGACAAATCTAGTCAAGGAAATCCTGGATGCGTAGATACTCAGGTGACATTTAAAAATGTCAAAATTGAAAATCAACCCCGGGATTAAAAAAAAAACAATAATTCAAGTTCACTATTCAACGCATTATAGTACCTATACCACTTCTCCAGACAAATCTAGTTGACGTTTTATATGAACTGCGTCCATTGATTTGAACTTGTAACTGCTTGTAACTATTAGAGACAATACTGAGACATCCAACTCGCAATCCTCTTGCCGCTGTCCCACTTTTTTTTTTTTTAATTCGCCATTTTGTTTTTCTATCAACCGAGACCAACCTTTGGGAAATGTGCTAGAGCTCGCGAATACCACATTTTTACATTGCTGAGTGCCATTGGTTAGTTATGTAAATTTTAATATACATATATATAAAACGTTCGTGCGTATGTATGACTGACAATCACGGCTTAACCACAGAAGCTATCCCCCTTATATTCACACCGTATGTGTGTGTGGTGCTCCGGATGGTTTATGTTTATTTTAGACCCTATAGGGGGCGCTGGAGTCGCTTTTTTGAAAATTCGTATTTTTGGACCGATTTGGCTCAAAGAAAAAGAAAGCTTTTGCCAAAATTTGGACCCGATAGGTGGCGCTGGGAGATATTTATGACAAGTTAGATTTCCCTGCATATCAATTTTGTATCAACAACAATAAATTTAGGTAATTATTGTAATATTATAGTTGGCGTTGGTTTTCTATACTTTTTTGAATTTTACATTTCAGTAAGGTACCTAAAATCATACTCCAATTGTTTGATAAAAACTCCAAATTAGTTTTTAATCAATTACATACATGTTCCTATAATAAAGCGAAAAGACCATAGAAAGCACCCATGGTTCAATATGCAGCTTTCTAAAATGAAAAACATCAAGAACAAAGCATTCAAAAAATATAAACTGACCGGACAGTCAGAAGATTTTTCATTATTTTCTGGTTTTCGTAAAGAATACGAGTTTCTTAATAATTTTTTGTACAAAAATTATATATATTCAGTGGAATCGAGAATAAAAAATAATAGCAAAGCGTTTTGGGATTTTATAAATTCAAAACGCAAAACTACTGAAATTCCTATTGGTATTGAATATGAGGGAGTTCGCTCAGATAATGTTCAATCATCTTGCAAACTTTTTACCTCATATTTTCAGACTGTTTATTTGGATAACGTTTGTGAGGGTGCTTTTTGTCTATGGCTGAGGTTAGCTCGCCGGATCGCCAAAGTCCTTCCTAAAGAAACACTAACTTTAGTTTTCAGAGGAGTTTCCTTTATTACGATTTACTTTATTCTTATGGTTTTACAATAAATGGATATTTCCAACAATTTTATTTAACGTTTATAATAGTTTAACAATGCTTATAAATGGCTTCTAAATATAATCCACGGTTAACGGCAGCAGCGATGTCAGCGGTTCAGTCCTCGGTTGCAGCTCTGGTGGGCGATAGTTCTGGCCCCGGCGGTCTTCGAGTCCGTCTTTCGACAGTCTCGGCGGTCTTCAAGTCTGTCTTTCGACAGTCTCGGCAGTCTTCAAGTCTATCTTTCGACAGTCTCGGCGGTCTTCAAGTCTGTCTTTCGACAGTCTCGGCGGTCTTCAAGTCCGTCTTTCGACAGTCTCGGCGGTCTTCAAGTCTGTCTTTCGACAGTCTCGGCGGTCTTCAAGTCTGTCTTTCGACAGTCTCGGCAGTCTTCAAGTCTGTCTTTCGACAGTCTCGGCGGTCTTCAAGTCTGTCTTTCGACAGTCTCGGCAGTCTTCAAGTCTATCTTTCGACAGTCTCGGCGGTCTTCAAGTCTGTCTTTCGACAGTCTCGGCGGTCTTCAAGTCTGTCTTTCGACAGTCTCGGCGGTCTTCAAGTCCGTCTTTCGACAGTCTCGGCGGTCTTCAAGTCTGTCTTTCGACAGTCTCGGCGGTCTTCAAGTCTGTCTTTCGACAGTCTCGGCGGTCTTCAAGTCCGTCTTTCGACAGTCTCGGCGGTCTTCAAGTCTGTCTTGCGACAGTCTCGGCGGTCTTCAAGTCCGTCTTTCGACAGTCTCGGCGGTCTTCAAGTCTGTCTTGCGACAGTCTCGGCGGTCTTCAAGTCTGTCTTTCGACAGTCTCGGCGGTCTTCAAGTCTGTCTTTCGACAGTCTCGGCGGTCTTCAAGTCTGTCTTGCGACAGTCTCGGCGGTCTTCAAGTCTCCCTTGCGGTGGACTCGGCAATTTGCTGGTTACCCGCAGGCCTACCAGCACCAAAAACTTCAAGTGGTCGGTCAACTACTTGAGGATCAAACTCAGCAGTACACGAGATTGGTACTAGTCAACAGGGTTGTCAGATGTGGCGATTTATCGCCAAATGGGCGATTTCAAGTCTCATTTGGCGATACGAAAATCAGTTTGGCGACATACCCAAAAAACGTGCGATTTTTGGCGATTTTTCATTTTCGAATTAAAATCTTAATGTATTTCTATTTCCCACTAATTCCAAGAAAAAATAAAGTGCACGACTGGGTCGCACGAAACTTTCTCGTTTAATGCGAGTCTAACTGACTTTAAGAGTGTGCAGAAAATCGAAAATTGAGGATAGGATAGTTTTGAAAACATCCATTTAACACTAAGTTTGCATTTTGGTCAAAATCGTTATCGCCGTTTTCCAGTAAACTGAAAAAACTAAATTTTAAAAAATTATTTTTTTTTCTTTCAAAAATCCATTGTACGATAATGTCACAATCGTATAGAGCCTTTTCGAGATATGTATATCGAAATTTCTAAAGTACCTTTGTTCGAATTTTTAGCCAAAAACTGGGTACGCAGTCATGGTAACCTTAAGCTTAAGCTTAAATATCAATTTTGGTTGAAATCGTTAGAGCCGTTTTCGATCAAATCAAACTGGTACTGGCAAGTACCATTAATATTGAGGTTACCTTGAAAAAAAAAAAAACACCTCCCGAGCTGTAAGCCCAAAAACTCCAAATCCGAGGTTTGAACGTAATCCGGAAAGAGGCTTAGGCTGTAGGCCCGTGGAAGGACGAACAGACCGTACAGAATTTTGCGACCCACTTTTTTGAGTTCCTCTATCATCGTAATATCAAAATTGAGTAAAATCTCGAGTTCGAAATTTTGTATGAAACCAATATCTTTCTCTTACTACGTAATGGAGAAAGTTAAAAACCGTAAGGTATCGGCTTCAGAAAAAATTATCGATTTCCGATTTTCAAATGAATTTTTGAATTATTAGAAGTAAAAAATGCCATGTGTCAAACTAAAAGATTCTGTCAGAATAAATTTCCAAACTTGGCCATTTGATTGTGTAAAAAATAAAATCAAACAATAAAATGAGTACAAAAGCAAAAAAAAAACGGATTTTTAACCAACGAGAGTGGGAACAATTTCAAGATAGAATAATTTATCTATTAATAATGAGTACGCATTCATTCGATTTGCTGCAATAATTTTGAGCCTTATCTGTTGAAATGCTTTTGGCATTTAATGTTAATATTTAGGAAGATGGTTTTCAGGATTAAATAGATGAGTAATACTAGACTGATCTTTTGGTTTTTATGTTGTTTTTGTTTTATTAATAATATTAGCTGTAGTTTGTATCAAATAAGTTGTTTTCGTTTTATTTTTTAATAAATGTGTTATTTTTTGTGTTTTAAATAATTAATTGCTTAGTTTTATTACATTTTACAATACTTTTAATTTGGCGATTTATGGCGACGGAGGTTTATTAATTTGGCGATTTTTGGCGATTTTAAATTTAAGATTGGCGATTTCGATTTTAAAAACCTGACAACCCTGCTAGTCAACTCTGATGTTTTCTCGATTTGTTTGTGATCTTGCTGGTGGTCTAATAGAATACCAACCAGTGAACGGGTGTGAATTATATCACAGCTGTGAAAATTATTGCTTCCCATATATTTTGTTACTAACAATATTTGGACTAGTGCGGGTTCTGTCAATTGTTGTTGGACGCAAGTGTGTCAAATGCACCGGCACTGTGCAGGCAATGCTGCGAGAAAACAGATAACACATACTGGACCACCGCGGGGGTGTATCGTGTGTATCAGTGTGGGGGGCGGAGCAGATGATCGGATGTTGTGTGTGCAGGCACTGTATTGGTGATTCAGTGCGAAAACAAATAGGGGGGTGAGTGGAATGGGTGGAGTGCAGTCGATACAGCACAGTGGGGCATAGCAAAAACTATGTGGTAGGTGGCACAGTGGGGCAGGGCACCTACTGGAGTAAGAGCAAAAAAGTATGTAACGAATGCATCGTTACATTCCCCCTCTTCTTTCTCAGACGAGAACCTTCTCGTCGCTATGTTACTACATATGTATGTGTATTCACATATAAATTCATATATTTATTTATTTTTTCCAAGTTAAAAACTAAATCAATTTCAAAAAAAATATAATAAGTAATTGCGGGTTTTTTTTTTTTTTTTTTTTTTGTGTTAGAGCCTGAATCCATTTGACCAGGCCGACGGGACTATTCGAGTTGCTGTGTTATGGCTGTATTGGTGGTTATGAAGAGAAAAACTGGAACTGCGGTATTGACGGTATTGGCGGTGCTTACGGTTGGCGGTATGTGGTGCTGGCGGTGATGATGGTGTCGGCGGTGGCGGTGGTGTTGTTGGTGTTGACGGTTGCGGCGGTATGTGTGGTGCTGCACTGGTTGGGTTCGATACGCTGGAACCACTTTTCGTTTCCTTTCCGACGATTGCGTTGGGTGGCGGGCATCGGATCTGGGCGGTGAGGACTTTTACCAATGTGGCTGGATGGCGGGGGCACTCTCCGTTTCTTGCGTACCCTACGGTTATTCGGTTTTTCAATATTCGGAATCCTGTCAGGGGCGGTCATCTGTCGTGTCCAGCGTTTCGTCGGCAAATTGTTGCTTTGTGTAGGACTCGCAGTAGATTTGTGTCCTAGTCCATCAGTGGTTGCACTTTCTCCGATGCAGGCATGCCTAGCTTTTCGGCGTAACTTGTTGTGTTTACTTCGCCTCTGGGCCGCCTGTTGTTCACTCAAACTCTTTCCTGAGAGAACTCTTTCCCTGAGAAAGCCACACGAGCTGACGGTTGGAGTGGTGCGTAACACCTCCCTATAAGCCAGTTTCTGGCCACCTAGGGTCATTTCGAGCTGGGCTTTCCCAAGTACGTCCATGCCGAAGATTGCGTCTGCGGCCAGTGCTTTCATATAGGTGAGCTTACTGGTCAGGGTTTGGTCGCCTAGCTGTAGCTGCACCATATAGTGTTCCCGAGTGGTTAGGGTATCCCCGTTGGCCAGTTGGATTCTCTGGCTGTGGTACTGGACGGGCACGAGCATCCTACGCAGTGTCTGTCGTACCCTCGGTCCGACGAACGATTTCGATGCTCCGGTGTCGACGAGGCAGTAGAATATCTGACCCTGGATGTTCGTGGGGATGAAGTATCGCGGGTCTGTCCACGGGTCATTAGCTATTGCGGCAGCTTGTTCTTGGTGGCACATGCAGTCCCTGGTGTGTCGTCCGTCTTCCCCACAGTAGGAGCAGAACAGGCGGAAGGGTCGTCGGCAATCCTGTTGCCGGTGGCCTCTCTGTTTACAGCGCCAACAATGCGTGTCCTATTGTAGGGAACATTGGCTCCCTGTGGTCTGGGCGCTGGGGTAGGTACGGGGTTAGGGGGACGAATGCTTCGTTCCTCGCTCTTGACATATTCGAACTCTTCGGCTAACTCCATGAGTTCGTCTAATGTCGTAAAGTCCCGACGTTTGATATAGAATCGATACTCCGGGCGCATATTGTCGTATATGCGATCTATGTTGTCCTGTATGTTCATTCGGGGATGCTGTCGGATCAGGTATTGGGTGGCTCGAATATAATCTTTGGCTCTCTCCCTGGGCCCTTGCTTTTTCCTCATAATCTCCTCCTCGAGTTTATGGGTATAGCGTGCCGGGAGGAAGTGGCGCAGGAATGCCTGGCGGAACTGATCCCAGTTCCGAAAGCCATCTCGGTTGATTCGGAGCCACTCTAGGGCCGTACCTCGAAAGATTTCCGGTAGCGGCCGTATCATGTAATCTGGCGGAATATCATAACAGCGGGTCAGTTCCTCGATCCGCTCCATAAATTCGAGCGCATTCCCTGATGAGTCGAACCTCAACCCCCATTTTCGGACCGTATCCATCACCTCGGCCTCATAGCTCAGCGTTGGTCTACGTATGGCTCGAGTTGATGTGGTTGGGGCCGATGCCTCGGTTGTCCTTCCAACGAATGACGTGGTTGGGTGTGGTTCGTAAACCTCGTACGGTCTAGGGTGTGGGGTCGGTGTGGGCAGCGGTTGAACGGCGGTGGGCTCGCGGGTAGGGACGGGTATTTCGACGAACAGTGGGGTTTTTACAGTCCCCTCGGTCGTGGTGGACTTTTCGTCGTCTTCGGAAGACGTGTCCCCATATTCTCGCGTCGAAGTTTTTGCTTCCAGTTCCTCGCATAGGTTCTGCGTGGATGATCTCGTTCGGGTTGCTTTCAGATAGCCGCTCATTCGGGCTCGGAGTTGTCCGACCGTTCCATCCGTCCTTAGTCCCTTCTTTTCCATTGCTTCCATTAGCTCGGCCTTCTTCAACAGGTAGATCCATCCCACGGTCATGTCTCCGGTTTGTTCTTCCGGAACGGCTAGCTGGTTATCGTTTTCCATTCTGGCGAAACTCGGTTCTTGATTGATTGTAGGTCCTCCTCCTTGAGGTTCCTCGGGTTGAGTTCCTTTCGTTGGTCCTCCTTCGGTTGTCTTCTCTTGTCCGTAATAATTTTGGGCCTCCTTCTGTTGAGGTCCCTGCTCGGGCGCCAATGTGAGGGTGCTTTTTGTCTATGGCTGAGGTTAGCTCGCCGGATCGCCAAAGTCCTTCCTAAAGAAACACTAACTTTAGTTTTCAGAGGAGTTTCCTTTATTACGATTTACTTTATTCTTATGGTTTTACAATAAATGGATATTTCCAACAATTTTATTTAACGTTTATAATAGTTTAACAATGCTTATAAATGGCTTCTAAATATAATCCACGGTTAACGGCAGCAGCGATGTCAGCGGTTCAGTCCTCGGTTGCAGCTCTGGTGGGCGATAGTTCTGGCCCCGGCGGTCTTCGAGTCCGTCTTTCGACAGTCTCGGCGGTCTTCAAGTCTGTCTTTCGACAGTCTCGGCAGTCTTCAAGTCTATCTTTCGACAGTCTCGGCGGTCTTCAAGTCTGTCTTTCGACAGTCTCGGCGGTCTTCAAGTCCGTCTTTCGACAGTCTCGGCGGTCTTCAAGTCTGTCTTTCGACAGTCTCGGCGGTCTTCAAGTCTGTCTTTCGACAGTCTCGGCGGTCTTCAAGTCTGTCTTTCGACAGTCTCGGCAGTCTTCAAGTCTATCTTTCGACAGTCTCGGCGGTCTTCAAGTCTGTCTTTCGACAGTCTCGGCGGTCTTCAAGTCTGTCTTTCGACAGTCTCGGCGGTCTTCAAGTCCGTCTTTCGACAGTCTCGGCGGTCTTCAAGTCTGTCTTTCGACAGTCTCGGCGGTCTTCAAGTCTGTCTTTCGACAGTCTCGGCGGTCTTCAAGTCCGTCTTTCGACATTCTCGGCGGTCTTCAAGTCTGTCTTGCGACAGTCTCGGCGGTCTTCAAGTCCGTCTTTCGACAGTCTCGGCGGTCTTCAAGTCTGTCTTGCGACAGTCTCGGCGGTCTTCAAGTCTGTCTTTCGACAGTCTCGGCGGTCTTCAAGTCTGTCTTTCGACAGTCTCGGCGGTCTTCAAGTCTGTCTTGCGACAGTCTCGGCGGTCTTCAAGTCTCCCTTGCGGTGGACTCGGCAATTTGCTGGTTACCCGCAGGCCTACCAGCACCAAAAACTTCAAGTGGTCGGTCAACTACTTGAGGATCAAACTCAGCAGTACACGAGATTGGTACTAGTCAACTCTGATGTTTTCTCGATTTGTTTGTGATCTTGCTGGTGGTCTAATAGAATACCAACCAGTGAACGGGTGTGAATTATATCACAGCTGTGAAAATTATTGCTTCCCATATATTTTGTTACTAACAATATTTGGACTAGTGCGGGGGGCGGCACTGTCAATTGTTGTTGGACGCAAGTGTGTCAAATGCACCGGCACTGTGCAGGCAATGCTGCGAGAAAACAGATAACACATACTGGACCACCGCGGGGGTGTATCGTGTGTATCAGTGTGGGGGGCGGAGCAGATGATCGGATGTTGTGTGTGCAGGCACTGTATTGGTGATTCAGTGCGAAAACAAATACGGGGGTGAGTGGAATGGGTGGAGTGCAGTCGATACAGCACAGTGGGGCATAGCAAAAACTATGTGGTAGGTGGCACAGTGGGGCAGGGCACCTACTGGAGTAAGAGCAAAAAAGTATGTAACGAATGCATCGTTACACGTTTATACTTCTATTGTAAACCAATACGATGATATTTCTCCTATCACCGATTTGGGAATAATTTCCTTAACTGAAATTGAAGTATTGACATCATCTCAAAAACTTGAACCCAAATTAAATCCGGGATTTGATGGTATACCATCCATATTAGTTTTAAAATGTAGTTCATATCTCTCGATTCCGCTCACATTGATTTTTAACTTATTCCTTTCGACTGGCAATTTTCTAAACTGTTGGAAATATTCTTTTGTTGCGCCTATTCATAAGTCCGGTAGAAACTATCGTCCAATTTCGAAGATGTCAACGATTCCGAAATTGTTTGAAAGTTTATGTGGTATTCGATTGGGCGCTCTCAGAGCACTTTTTTTGCTCTCAGGGCAATTTTTATGTTCGTTTGGTACAGGAAAAAGCAATCTTTTTCAGATTTTAGAGCACTTTTGCGAATCTAGATATTTTCTCAGATTTACCAATACAAGTGCGTTTGAGTTTGACAACTGATGGAGTTTGTTTACATTTTTAGTGAATTTTTTCTCCAGCAAAGAAAGGCATGCATCGGGTGAATCTATTTTTGTGAATTATTTAAGTATAAATATTTAGAAATCAATCGGGACGGATATTTCTAATGTTTTAATACAAAATTTAACTAGTGAATGGAAATCGCTTAGAAAAGTGTCGAAGACTACACATATTCAAATCGCACGAATATCAACACAAAAAAGAGCAAGAGCAAGTTTTATGTTCGATTAGCCACACGAAATCTGGAATCTGAGAGCAAATCTGAAGAAGCCCAAACGAATACCACATTAGTGACAGAGACGATATACTTTTTTGTAAAGGAATCTTTATCCACCAATCAACATGGATTGGATAAGAGGCAGGTCCACAGTAACGAATTTAACTGTATTTACTAATTTTGCCTTAACGGCATTAGAAGAAAGTTCACAAGTAGATGTAATTTATACTGATTTCGTTGGCATTTGATCGGGTAGACCACAAATTGCTTACAAAAAAATTAGAATACTTAACAAGTGGATTACATCCTACCTGAGTAACAGAAATCAATTAATTAGAATAGGAAATACTTTTTCGAGGCAGTTTGAAGGAAATTCTGGTGTCCCACAGGGAAGTCACTTAGGACCTTTGTTTGTTTGCATTATTTGTGAACGATATAGATTCAAGGATGTCTTTCTGTAAGTGTCTGAGATTTGCTGATGACTGGAAGTTTTTTTGTAGAGTCAATTCTGTAGCCGAATGCCATAAGTTTCAGGTTGACATAGACGCATAATTACGGATTGGTGTAATTGTAATAATTTGCAACTGAACTTAGGGAAATGTAAGGGTCTCGTCATTTTTTCATATTAGGTTGCCTATACTCTATGGTTACTCCATAGCTTGCCACTTAATAACTAGATCCGAGGAAATTAAAGACTTGGGCGTTACGTTTGATTCGAAATTAAATTTAAATAATCACATAGACAGAACAATATCCAGAGCGAACTCCCTTCTTGGATTTATTAAAAGGAACAGCAAGGATTTTTCAGACATACAAACTCTTAAAACCTTGCATTGTTCTTTAGTAAGATCTGTTTTAGAATACTGTTCCATAATTTGGTCTCCAGCACATCAGGTGCATATAAATCGGATTGAACGTATAAAAAAGTATTTTTCAAGATATTGCCTTCGTCATTTTAATGGGTCAGTAGAAATGCCCAGTTATGAAGAAAGATGTCGGATAATAAACTTAAAGTCCCTGGAAACGAGAAGACTTATTGAGGACATAACGTTTGTAAAAGAAATCGCTTCTGGAAGAATAAACTCAACGTTTTTACTGTCCAAACTCTCTTTTTACGTTCCGGGAATACCGTTACGTGAGCATGGCTTGTTTTATGAACCTAATCATTCGACAAGCTATGGAAGGAATGAGCTTTTAACAAGGTGCATTAGGAGTTTTAATTCAATATGCAACTCCGTTGGTTCCAGTTTTGATATTTCGATCAACAGAATCGCATTTAAAAAAAGATTAAATGAATTGTTATAATTGCTCATAGGGTTTTTTAGTTTTGCTTAGAATTTTACGAATGTAAGTATTAAAAGCACAAGTTTTTCGTTGGTTTTTTAAAAATTATGTAATTATATAGTCTGTAAATTGTAAAATGGTAGACTTAAATAAATAAAAAAATAAACAACAGTCATGATTGATACTCGCGCAATAGCAGTTGAAACCACACACTTATGACTTATTGAAGAAAATACTGATGAAATTATTTATTTTATTAAGAAATCATCAATGGGCAACAGTTTGACTTCTATGTCACTATCAATGATCCACTCAATGGAAACTAACTGCACCTTAAGCAATCGCTTTGTGAATATTTCTAAAAACCACTGCTCAAAGGCTTTTAAACATACAGCTTTCTTATCGATGAAAACATATTGAATTTTCTTTGCATTCTCCTCGATGTTTATGTCTGGACATTCTCCTCCACGCCACTGAAAGGCCAATTTTGACACCAGAGACGCATGTGACAATTTTTCCGTATGGTTTCTGTAAAAATAAGCTTGACAGTTGCGGAAAAAGTTTGGGTATTTACGCTGCCCAAAGATTTCCCTCTCCAAAGCAGTTATCTCATTATCTTGCAACCATGGTATGCTCTGAAAGAATGTCTTATATATAAGTTCAAGTAAAACGAAATGTGTGTACCGTTGAGTCTAATCCGTGGAGGAGGCTTGACAATTCATTGGCATCGACATGATCGGTGTAGGAATCTCCAGCAGAATCGAAGAGAGCTTTGAGTTGTTCCTTCATTTCGGCCGTGGCGCATATCATATCTCTGGGCTTAAGTTGCATACGTTTGCGTTCAGCGGTATCAATTAACCATTGACAGGAGACGACGTTGTAAAGGCCAGTATCACAAAGTTCTTTTACACGAAAGGTTATGTCGCCCGCAATACAAATGCATTTGTAGTCAGTCGGTGATGGATTTTCTACGATTTTACCACCATTCTTGACGACTAGCTCTTTAAGCTTGACAATCGTATGGCCTCCACGTTGCGCACTTAGGATACAGAAATTGAAATCTTCAAAAATGTCGCACTCCACTTGGACCTGAATGGAAAGACGAATTAGAGAGTACGTTTGAAAAGAAAGCAAATATGGCCAGATATACATCATTGCGGTTGAAAGCGGGACAATAGACTGCTGTTGTGGAACTTTTCGGTTTTGTAGAATCTGCTCTGGTTCTTTTTCCTGTGGCGACATCATCCATTTCAAGACCACGCTTGTTGATTTTCTTGACACCATGATCACCCTGAAAGAAGGTAAAAAACGCTATCATATAAATTGAACCGTCACACCACTAGAAGCTCAACAAACTCTTTCTGCAAACTGCTTACCTTATAGAATTGCTCATATTCCCCTAGCCCCATGCATTCATTCCAAGGTTTGTCGTCACGTATGGCTTCAATGCGAGGAAATCTGAGCACAAAAGGTGTAGCGCAAGACGACCCCTGTCCTAGTTCACTAGCTTTTACTTGAAGTACAATCGAGTTTCTGGGCTCAATCCAAACATCAGATCTTACAGTGCCAAAACATAGCATCTTCGATGGAACATCCTTTCTCCAGTGCGGTAGGAGAGTGGAATTTAGGCGAATTCGTTCATCTCTAGATAGGCCCTGGGCAACTTTGCCAACGCAATGCACCTTAACGTCATCTGTGGAGGTAAACGAATAAAAAATAAATCTCATCAAGAAACAGCACAAACCTTTTTCGCCCTGAATCACTCCGACCAAGTAGCTATCGATGTAAGTCCTGGTGCGGTTGTAATGACCGCCCATGATCAATAGATCCATGTCAGAAGTCAGCCCTTCGACATACTGAAATAAATTTCTATAGCCTCTACCGGACTAATAGCTTTCTTACTCACATCAGCTTTAAGCTTATACCATCCACCGTTGCGACAGCCCGGCTTGTATGTGGAACGCTGCATTTTCAGGACTACACCCTCCTCGTTCGCATCAAGCGCTGCATTAAATAAGTCTGTAAAATGTTGCAGAGTACACAACTTTGTTCTCTTTCCAAAAAGCAGTATGCCAGGTTCCTCTTTCAATGTCGCCTTCAGTTTTTCCATTCGTTCCACATAGGGCACTTCAATATAGCTCTTCCCATTTAAATATAGAAGATCATAAACCACAAAGCATGGTCGCAGGTTGCCACCTGCTCGAAGATGTTTGACATCAAAGTTTTCGCCTTTGACACGAAATGATGCGGCCTCCTTGTCCCAAACCATCATCTCCCCATCCAGAATAACACTCTTTACGTGCGTTTCTAGCAAACCAGCGACGAGGGGCGTAAGGTTTCCCTCCGCATGATGACGACCGAAGAAACTCGTGTAATCCCGTCCATTGCGAGAGATGTACTTGAATGTCTCATCAGCCATGTGCAGTTGGAATCGCTCGCCATCTAACTTTGTTTCAACATAGATGGTGTCGAGGCGCATCAACTCGTAGAGAATACTTGTATTCAACTTGTTACACAACATCGGTCGGATGTGTTGAAAGGGTGTAATGGTCTCTTCTAGAGACATATCAGCACCACGCTCAATGGCAACGCAGACCTTTTCCAGATCTGTACATCTGTTGTAGAGGTCCTTAGCGTTCTTATCGAGAATGGAAAATATCTTCTGTGCACCAATGCCCAGTTGCATTCTCTTGAGTAGCAGACGTATAAACCACTTTTGTTCCAACGCCGAGGTTGTTTCCGTGAGCTTAATCAATTCGCGTTCAGTACCTGTTAATGAGGCGTTACAGCAGTTCAACAAGTTTAACACATTTTTATACTTCTTCGGTCGTCTGCTGCAATTGTATCCAGCATGGTATGGATATCGAATAAGCTCAACTCACTAGGCAGATCGGTTGTACGAGCTCTCAAAATATTGTAAACAATGTCTGCATAATCACCACTAGCACCGCGGCTGCTGCGGTTGTGCAGTTTGATTGCATCAATACCTGTAATGTATAACATAGTTCATAACATCACAACGAATTGTATTCGAACTTACTCTCCGGTGGTATTTGGAGAATCTTAATGTAAGTATTTCCAAGAGTTGTCATCTTTAAGCCATAGCTGTCCCTCGCCGTATCCGCGTCGGGTATGAGGCACCTCAGGATACAGTAAAAACTTGATTTACAGTCCTAGAAGTGACAGTATAAATGGTGAAATTTAGAAATCTAAGGAAACTACTCACATCGCCTTTAGCTTTGCGGAAGTCTTCACTGAATTTTTGAAATGATTCGATGTACCGCCTGAGATGTTTCTCTTTGTAGGCGGTTTCCGAATTTTTTATTTTCTCCAGCATTTCACAGACTTCAATGAATTTTATGTTCTGCGAGATATCCATGATTGCCAGCAGTTGGAAAATAGACCAACTTAACTTGTAATGAAAAGGTAAAAACTCGGAAGAAACAGCAATCAAATCAAAAATAATAATTGAAAGAAAACAAGCAAATTATATGGATAGCAAATGGCCCAGCTGATAGACAGATACCTAAACAGTTCGAGATGTGACATTACAATTTCACAATTAATTCGATAACATCCTTATGATTTCGTGCAGTTTCTGGTTTCTTTATTAGCAGAACACTGTTATTCAAAAAGTTAGTGTTCCTTTTAGAGCGCACTCTATGAGCTCAGATTAAGTTGACTGAGTAGAAAGCTGTTTATACATATCAGTAGACACTTCCAGTCACATTTGAAACCGGATACACAAAACAACATCAGAACTGTTCTGAATCTGAACGAGCGTTGCCCAACGTTCAACCTAGGTTCAAACAGTGCTCAGCTCTGAACAAAAAAAGAAAAACGTCTATTGAGAGGCTTAAGTAGGGAGCTATAAGGGAAGGACGATCTCATTTTCTCTTGATTTTGGTTGTGCATTTTCAGCAAATAATTATTAACTTGTGAAAACTTTTGCTTAACTTAGCGCTTACCACTTGCGATAGTTGAGCGCAACATTCAATAAATCAAACCAGCTTTTAAAACGGATTTTTCCATTGAACAAACCAGATTTGTTTATGGAACTGTGGAAAACCCAATGTGGCGACTTCAGCAAAACAATTTAACAACCAACTAACGACGCACAGATGTCGCACTCAACGCGAGAGGGATTTTGAAAACAAAACCAACGACGGCGTTCTTTTTATTTATTCCGATTTAAACCTTGATTGGTGTCTGACCAAATCTCTTGAAATAAAGTTATTTATTGTATCTGATTTTGATTATTATTTATGGACGCAGGGTGTCCATAGTGGTGACCCCGACGTGATTTATATATCACAACAATATTATCCAAATCATCCAGTTTTTTTAGTGGCACAGCCAAATCAAAAATAACTTATCGTGCGTCGCAGTTTCTCTTGTTCATAGGACAAAATGCAGGCCGACGGAGCACGAGACGCGATTGCAGGCACCTCCTCAGCCTACACACCACCCGCAGCTATTCCGTCTGCAGATGTATCCGACGCAGAAATTCTGGAGATAGCTGCATTAAAAAACTTGCGAATTCCAGTGTTCTGGAAGGTAAATCCAGCGCTGTGGTTCGTGCAGGTGGAGGCACAGTTCCACAACAACCGGATCATAACAGACAACAGCAAGTTCAACGCCATAATCGCGGCGCTGGATCCAGAGATACTAAACGAAGTATCGGATCTTGTGCAAAAGCCACCGGATAAGAACAAGTATCAGACATTTAAGACTCAAATCATTTCCAGATTTACGGAATCGAAGGAGAGGCAACTTAAAAGGCTTATGACGTCTCTTGAGCTGGGTGACAGGCGTCCATCAAGTCTCCTGAGGGAAATGCGAAGACTGGCAGGGCAAGATGTTCCTGACGATATGTTGTCGACCTTATGGATGGCAAGAATGCCTAGCCACGTACGTGGAATACTTTCTTCATGCCAGGGCATTGAACTCACTGCGCTGTCCGAAATCGCAGACAAAGTTGTCGACAATACATCTTCCCATGCCGTTTTCTCAACCGATGTCCGGGATGATGACCAAGAAACCCCACACTTCATCGCTACAAGTGACGTCAACCAACGCCTTAACACCATTGAGTCTACTCTGTCAACTCTTATGACCATGCTGCAATCGCTCAAAACCAGTAACAACCGTGGTAGGTCTCGACCACAGTCAAGAAACAACACCTCTGCATCTAGAGCAGTTACGCCTCAAGCTAACCAAAACTACTGTTTCTTCCACAAAAAATTCGGCGACAGGGCACGTAATTGCAAGCCACCATGCAGCTACGTCAAACAAAAAAACTAAGTCAGCTGTTGTCCACTCAGGCGGTCGACAACAGCCCAAGAATCGATAAAGAATACCGCCTTTACGTTTTCGACAAAGAAACAAACCAAAAATTCTTACTCGATTCGGGATCAACGATCTGTGTTTTGCCCCGTGTCAAAGACTGCAAAAATAACAGGGGCGAAATCACACTTTTGGCTGCAAACAACTCACCAATCTACACCTACGGAGAAAAAATCCTCAAACTCAACCTTGGCCTCCGACGAGAAATTACTTGGCCTTTTGTCATCGCAGATGTCAAAACAGCAATAATTGGCGCGGACCTGCTCGCACATTATGGAATCATCATTGACTTGAAAGCCAGACGCATCGTCGACAAGATGACATCACTGACTGCGCCAGGCGAGATTGATACCACTGAAATGTCAAAACTCCTGACTATTAGTGGACCTGAACCTTACATCAATCTCGTCAACGACTTCATTCTGGCCACCAACAACAAACCTAATTCCAAGTTAAAAAACAACACCGTGCGGCACTGCATAATCACATCAGGCCAGCCAATTGCCGAACGACCACGACGACTCGCCGGTGACAAACTAAAACAAGCAAAGGCTGACTTTGAGGATTTTCAAAAAAAAGGATACTGTCGGTTGTCCAGCAGTCCCTGGGCAAGCCCAATTCATCTTGTCGAAAAAAAGACTGGAGGCTGGAGATGCTGCGGCGACTACCGTCGTTTAAATGCCAAAACACAACCAGACAGATATCCAATTCCCCATATAATGGACTTCACCGAACAACTTCTCAACAAAAAATGGTTCTCAATACTGGACTTGGATAAGGCCTACTACCAGATTCCTATGACACCTGAGGACGTTCAGAAAACTGCTGTTACCACGCCTTTTGGTTTGTTCGAGTTTGTCGTCATGCCATTCGGACTCAAAAACGCAACTCAGACTTTTCAAAGACACATGGACATGGTCTTGCGTGGATTTGACTTCGTTTTTTGTTATGTGGACGACATCCTGATTGCTTCTGACTCAGAAGAGGAACATCGGCAACACGTTCGTCAAATCTTGCAGCGCCTTCAGGAGTATGGTCTTATCATCAACATCAAGAAATGCGTCTTTGGGAAGTCTGAGGTCACTTACCTCGGACACACAATCAACCAAGCTGGTTGCAGACCACCTGAAGCAAGAGTTGAAGCCATTTCCAATTACCCGAAGCCAACTGTCATCATGGAGCTACGTCGTTTTCTCGGAGTCATCAACTATTACCGCCGATACATACCAAATTGTGCTCACATCCAGGCACCGTTGAACGGACTCATCAATGACTCTAAGAAAAACGACAGACGACCCGTTTCCTGGACTCCTCAAGCGGAAGAAGCATTTGAGATCTGCAAAAATAGCATCAAGCAAGCAACATTGCTCACACATATTGATCCAAACGCTGCACTCGTCTTAACAACAGATGCTTCGGATGTCGCAGTTGGTGCCAAGCTGGAGCAAATACGGAACAACCAATATCAACCGATTGGCCTGTTTTCGTGCAAACTTTCTGGTGCACAGACTCGTTATAGCACTTACGATCGCGAATTGCTGGCGATATACCTCGCTATACGATTCTTTAAGCACATACTGGATGGTCGACATTTCGTCGTTCAAACGGACCACAAACCGCTCATATACGCATTTCAACAGCACTCGGACAAGGCACCACAGCGACGTTTGAGACAACTCGATTATATCTCTCAATATACAACGGACATTACGTACTTACCCGGCGTAGACAACTCGGTAGCAGACGCGTTATCACGACTTAACGCAATAACCATGCCGATACAATTTGACCTACGAGAACTTCACCTATCGCAACTACTGGATGAGGAACTTCAAACAATTCTGAAGCAGAACGATTCATCAATCGAGTTGAAGAAACTAACCATGGAACCCGAAATCAAAATATACTGCGACATTTCGAACAACACTATTCGGCCGTACATACCAGTGTCTCTGCGTCGGAAGGCCTTTGAATCTATCCACGGTCTTTCACACCCAAGCGGCAGAACAACCAGCCGGCAACTGAGACAAAAGTACATCTGGCCCAACATCAGAAAGGACGCGTTGGAGTGGTCACGCACCTGCATCCAATGCCAACGTTCGAAAGTACATAAGCACACCAGGCCACATCCCGACTCAATTGTAGTTCCAGAGCACCGTTTTCACCACGTCCACATCGACCTCATCGTCCTTCCACTCTGCAAAGGTAACAGGTATTGCCTTACGATGATCGACCGCTTCAGCAGATGGCCGGAAGCAGTACCCCTACCGGACATGTATGCGGACACAGTGGCTACGGCGTTTTATACACACTGGGTTGCTCGTTTTGGTTCTCCCACAACACTCACCACCGACCAAGGAACTCAATTTGAGTCAGCACTGTTCAACGCACTCATCAACATGATAGGGACGGTAAGAATGCGCACTTCGCCCTACCATCCAGCCTCAAATGGACTTGTCGAACGTTGGCATAGATCGCTAAAGGCTGCTTTGATGTGTCATGAAGATACCAACTGGGTTGATGCACTTCCGACTGTATTGTTGGGACTACGGACAGCGTACAAAGAGGATATTGGGGCCTCCGCAGCAGAGATGCTGTATGGAACAAATCTCAAAGTTCCTGGTGAGTTTTTCGTTAATGACAATTTCGTGTCTGATCCACAGATTTTCATCGAGAAGCACCGAGAAAACATGCGCAAATTCCGTCCGACAGCGACCGCAAACCACTCAAAGAACAAACTATTTGTTTCACCAGACCTGTTCAAGTGCTCTCACGTTTTCCTAAGATGCGATGCTGTTAAAAAACCATTGCAACAACCATACACTGGCCCGCATCCAATAATCCAACGAATTAGTGACCGGCTCTTCAAAATCAATGCAGATGGAAGAATTTTAAACATTTCGATTGAACGTCTAAAGCCAGCACACTTAAACGCAGATTTTCTCCAAACAATTCCTGAAAATAAAACAAAAACATATGGTCGACGAAAAGTCACATTTGACACATCGTAACTTCGTCACTGAAGGGGGAGTCATGTGGCGACTTCAGCAAAACAATTTAACAACCAACTAACGACGCACAGATGTCGCACTCAACGCGAGAGGGATTTTGAAAACAAAACCAACGACGGCGTTCTTTTTATTTATTCCGATTTAAACCTTGATTGGTGTCTGACCAAATCTCTTGAAATAAAGTTATTTATTGTATCTGATTTTGATTATTATTTATGGACGCAGGGTGTCCATACCAATAACCCAAGCGCGCCATCTATTACTCGATAGCTGTTTTGGCTTCGGAAACCAATTTTTATCAGCGTTATGCCTCCTTGGCGTTCAATAAAAATTGTCGACTTATTGTTTAGCACGAAGTGCTATAAAAAATTTGGTCTCTCCCGCTTGGCTGTCCATCAAAGAATACAAAAAGGCAATCTTTTACATTTTATTTCAACACAATAAAAAAGGGTGCTGCCAAGCACATTCGAAAGGTAATTTTGGGAAATTTGAGTGTGTTCACAGAGGACACCAAGCGAGAGATAAAATAACAAAAATACAAATATGTGGCTGGGTTTTTAACATTCTCCCCCCCGGTATCACGACCATGAGAAGTGAATACCTCTTACTCCTGAACAACGCTGCCACAATCTGCATCACGTGTATCCCTCTTGATGTCTAGGACTGCGAGTTTGGTAGCTGGACGATGATATTCTCCTTTTGTAGTTCGTACAATTGCACTGCGTACTTGGCCATCCTTGGCAGTAAATGTTCTCTCCACTACGCCTTTTGGCCAGCAGTGACGGGGCATGTTGGGGTCGACTATAATGACTATGTCACCCTCCTTGATTGGGTCGCTTTTTTGAAACCAATTGGTTCGTCGAGTCAGCAGAGGTTGCACTTCAGCCACCCATCTTTTCCAGAAGGCATCAGCGAGAAGTTGGGTGTGTCGCCACTTCCTTCTAGAGTACTCATCTGTCAGCTCGAATTGTCCTGGTGGTTTACTTCCAGATGAAGAGCCTAACAAGAAATGGTTCGGCGTAAGAGCTTCTTGTTCAGCGGTGTCCAAAGATAAATATGTCAGCGGTCGACTGTTGATAATGCTTTCTACTTCCAGAAACAGATTATGCAGTTTTTCATCGGTCATCTTTGTGTCTGGAGTGATGATTTGATATAGCACGGTCTTTATGGAGCGCACCATTCGTTCCCATGCTCCCCCCATATGAGGACTGGCAGGCGGGATGAATGTCCACGTGGTGTCAGGACTTGTAAATTCAGCTTGGAGCGCACCAAAATCGACTTGACAAAGAGCTTCTCTCAATTCTTTTTCAGCTGCTCTCAGATTGGTGCCATTGTCACTATATATTTGGATAGGAGTGCCTCTTCGAGCTATTAGGTTACGTATCACAATAACACAAGAGCTCATTGTTAGACTGTACGCCAATTCGATGTGAACTGCTCGACATGTCAGGCATGTGAAAACGACGCCATATCGTTTTTCTGTGCGTCTACCAATGGTAATAATAAATGGTCCAAAGAAGTCCACTCCCACATATGAGAATGGTTTGGTGAAAGTTGATAAACGAGCCAATGGAAGAGACCCCATTTCTGGTGGCTCTGGACGTGCGTTTCGTATTTTACACAGCTGACACCGACTGCGAATGGTCCTTAATAGTGTACGTAGACCAAAAATGTGGAATCTTTGAAATATTTCGTTGACTACCGTTTCGTGGTTCACATGTTTGAATTTTCTATGGTACCAATCAACTATGAGGCTGGTAATATAGTGTTTCTTTGGTAAAACTATTGGATATTTCGTCATGTCGGTAATATTTGGGGATCTCTCCAATCGTCCTCGTATTCGAATGATTTTTTCGTTGTCAATAAATGGCGATATTTTTCTTAGTGGGCTTGTTTTGGGCAGTATACACGTAGGGTTCTGAAATAGAAGTTCAGTTTCAGCTTTAAAGGCTTGGGCTTGACAAAGGTGATACAGAAATTTTTGGCTCCAGGACAGCTCGTTAGCGGTCAGGTTTGGAATGTTACGGATATTTGTATTGATCAGTCGAGTTTTTCTTCCAGGTTTAGGTGTTTTTATACAGCTGCAGAAGCGTTTGACATATGCCATACATCGTAGGATTCGTTCCCATTTGGAAAATCTGTTGTAATTCACAGTAGGTACCTCTTCCTGGATTTGGGCTAGAAGTTGTTGCTCGTTGGATGCATGTCGTCTTTCGGTGTCACATTTATTTTCAGAGGAATGCTGGTTGGGCCACTGGTCTGGTGGTTGATGTAAAAATGGGGGTCCACTGAACCATGGACCACGTGAATTGAAATCCGGTAGATGGCTCCACTTAGTTGCCAAATCAGCAACATTCAGCTTTGAAGGAACGTAATTCCAGTTTGCTACATCCGTTGTTTCTTGGAGTTCGCCTATCCGAAACATGACAAACTGTTTATAATTTCGTGGTTCGGAGCGCAGCCACAGCAGAACGGTTTTCGAGTCTGACCAATAATGGGTAGATTTGAACTTAAAGTCATGGGCCTTGATTATGGAGTTTCCGAGGCGGGCACCTAGCACGGCAGCCAATAGTTCCATCCTTGGTATGGATATTGGGCGTAATGGGGCAACTTTCGTCTTAGAGCCTACGAGGGTAACCTCTATTCCATCCTTGCTCTGAATTCTCAGAAAAGCTACTGCGGCATACGCGTTTTGGCTTGCGTCTACAAACGTATGAAGCTCGATTTCGCTTGCGTTACTGTTCGATAATCGAAAGTAGCATCTGGGAATTTGAACGTCATATACCGATTTCAGACAGGACAACCATTTCATCCAAGAGTCCACGAAATCATCTGGTATGGTTTCATCCCATCCAATTCCGCTTCGCCAGATATTCTGAAGTAATATCTTCATGTAGACTGTGAAAAAAGACAACAACCCCAGTGGATCAAATATAGACATCAGAAGTCTAAGTATTTCTCTTTTTGTTGGTAATTTGTCACCTCGAAGGATTTCTTTGCTGGCCTTTGTAAACTTCAAATTGAATGTGAATGTATCGTTGGCGGTATTCCACCACATTCCGAGGACCTTCTCTGCTTCCACGAGTTGCTCTACCGTTTTTCCCGCACGGCAAAATGTATCTCCGGTGCCTGCTTCTCCCAGAGCATCCACCACTTCACTGGAATTGGAGAGCCAGTTTCGAATATGAAAATTCGCGCGCCTATGTACTGTTCGGACACTCTTTGCTAGCTCAATAGCTTCTCGAACTGAGTTGACGCTATCTAACATGTCGTCGACGTAGTGTCTTTCAAGAATACTCTTAGCGGCTCTGGGGTGCTCCTTTCTCTGATCAATGGCGTTTCTATTTTTTACGTACTGCGCTATCGAAGGTGAACAGCTCGCACCAAAACTCATCACTTGAAGAATGTAAATGGACACTTCGCGACTTGGATCCGCGTCTCGCCACATAAAGCGCTGCGATTGGCGATCTTCTTCGTGAATGGACACTCTGTGAAACATTTCACATATATCGCCGCAAATTCCTATCTTACCTATCCTGAAATTGAAGAGGACGTCCGTTAAGGATGTAAGTAGATCAGGACCCTTTTCAAGGCATCCATTCAGAGATATTCCGTTGCATTCCGCTGCGGCATCCCACACCACTCTCACCTTCTGCGGTTTGTTCGGATTCTTAACCGCGAATATCGGCAAATACCACTTTCGAGGATAGTCAGTGGTTATCTCATCGGCGTTGAGCTTTCGGATATAACCCCTAGCTTCCATGGATCTGATGTGGTCATTTACTCGAGCTTTCAATTCTTGGTCTTTGTTAAGCTTTCTTTCAAAGCACGTAAGTCTTCGCATAGCCATTGCATAGTTATTTGGCATTGTCATATTGTTTGATTTCCACAACAGCTTGGCAACGAACACGTCACCATACCGCTTTACGCATTCTTGAAGCTTTTTATTATCGATAGGGTTCAACTTATCTTCTTGCTGATTTTCGTTAAAGTCATTTTCAAGCTTCATGTTCTCAATCATTAACTTTTGCAATGCTACATCATCGTCACATTCACATACATGCAGTTGCCATTGAGCATAATTTCGGGCAGACCCTGTCAAAACTCCTCGTTCTAACTCTCCATATATAGTCCAACCTAGACGAGTCTTGGTAGCAGCTGGTTCGTGCGGTATTCCTTCGCGGAATTTCAAAGGCATTGCTACGCTTTTATTGTTCAAACCGATTATCATCCTTGGAACTATATTTCGATATGAGTCTACTGGCAGCCCTTTCAAATGCTTATATTTTTCTGTGAGTTCCAACAGCATTAATGTTTGAGATGGTAGATCAAGTGCCTTTACAGATCGCACGTCGCGCAATGAATATTTCTTATTACTTTTTCCCTTCGGCGATATTTGCAGTTCAATGTTATCGGAACTTGGTTCGACGTGCACGGTACCATCAGTCCATTTTAGGCAGAGTTCTGATTTTTCACCTTCCAGCTCTAGTTGGTTTAGAATATCTTTTTCAATTAGAGTTGGACCGGATCCGTCATCCAGAAATGCATACACGTCAATTGAGGATTGTTTACCATAAATGGTAATAGGCACAATTCTAAACAATACCTTTGAAGTCTGCAACTGATGCATTGCAACAACATGTGTATTGTGACTTTTATCTGTTTTGTGCAGCATAGGATGATGCTTGGCAGTGCACTTGTCTATTCCACATTCCTTGCGTTCTCGACAGATCTTAGTTCCATGCGACTTCAAGCACGTACGGCATAACTTCCTATCATGAACCACATTCCATCTTTCGTTGTAATCTAATTTCCTAAAATCGTCACATGTTATGATTGGGTGTGCTTCATGGCAAAAATAGCACCTCGGAGCCTTTGACATACCCTTAGGATCTGTGGTGTTGTTAACGTGGAGCCCAACACGATGACCTCTTCGTTTTTCCAACTCAGATTGATATGCATTCACACTTGGCATTGTTATAACACTACTTGCGGCGTCCGCTAGATCAAACAGCCAGTTGCTGAATATTGTCAAATTTACCTCTTCATACTTTCGAGCAAAAATTGCCCAATCAAGTCGCATTTGTGCTGGTAGCTTTTCAAGGAGTTCCTGAATAAGTAATGGGTTACTCAAATGTGCGTTAAGACGAGCAGCCTCCATAGTAGCTGCGATATTTTTGACTTCGAGTGACAGATTTACAAGCATATCTAACTTGCTTGGATTTAAAATCGGAGATGCGCGTAGCTTGCTCAATAAACTATTAACGATATGTTCTGGCCTTCCAAAAACCATTCGCAATGTAGAAATAATCTCTGGAACCAAAGCAGGTATCAATAATCTGCTACTGACATACTCAAGTGCCTTTCCTTTTAGTGCGCGTTGTAATCGTAGAAGATTTTCGTCGTTACTAAACCCACATAGTCGTGTTGAATTTTCAAAGCTACTTATGAAAATTGGCCACTCGTCTGGCCTGCCGCTGAAAATTGGCAGCTCTCTTGGTATGACCTGACGCGCTGCTATTTGTTCTGTGCTTAGTGATGACGCGACTAAAGCTGGATCGCTAGATACTGGTAATGTATGTGCATGCTTATCTCTTACACAATTCTGAGCACCATCACAGACGATATCCTCATCAACTTTGACATCGTTAACGTGACATGACCCCAGTAACCTAACCTCGACTCTATCTTCTTTGCCTAAATCAACCCCGCTGTCGCCTACTGCACCACCTTTGCCTTCTGCCCATTGCTTCACACGCTGTGCCCGCTGAACTGTCACTTCAGTTTCAGAATCAGAGTCATCTGAGCTGTCTTGCATGCGCATAATTGCATATTTTCGCTCTACATATAAAATATTTGCCTTTCTCTCTTCTTCAAGACGCATTAAATCTAATTTTATATTGCGACGTACTTTAGACGAGCCGCATTTACTAGACTTCGACGAACTACTATATGAAATGTGTGTACCTACCTTGCCCACCGCCTTATTCACCTCTTCATTCGTCCCTTGTTTTTCACCCGCCTTCATCTGGTCTTGTGGTACTTCAATGAGGTCATTGGATGTTGCCGATGATTGTCGTTCACGTTCAATAACGACAGATGTTAATTTGGCAACACATTTCTCACAAAGAAATTCCTTCTCCGAAATATTATCGGCAACATTAACGCACTGGTAATGAAACCAATCGTCGCATCTGTCGCATTGAACCATTTGCATCGTATCTGGTTTCCTGCAGATGGGACAGCTTATTCCATCGATTGACTTTACACCTTGTGTGCTGCTCCTTGGTCGACTCATTGTGGCTCGTTGCATCCGCGATGAGAACAATAATTCGTTATTCAATTAATGATGCTCCAAATCAGTTGGAGAGTATTTTGATTCTTCGAAGTCTTTAGAACTTTCCAGACAGTGAAATCACACTTCTTCAGCCGTCTTCACCAAATAATCCAAGGTCAAAATGGCCGCAACAAATTTTTTATAGAATGTTTTGGCTTCGGAAACCAATTTTTATCAGCGTTATGCCTCCTTGGCGTTCAATAAAAATTGTCGACTTATTGTTTAGCACGAAGTGCTATAAAAAATTTGGTCTCTCCCGCTTGGCTGTCCATCAAAGAATACAAAAAGGCAATCTTTTACATTTTATTTCAACACAATAAAAAAGGGTGCTGCCAAGCACATTCGAAAGGTAATTTTGGGAAATTTGAGTGTGTTCACAGAGGACACCAAGCGAGAGATAAAATAACAAAAATACAAATATGTGGCTGGGTTTTTAACAATAGCTAACAATGAGCTGGCACTACTCCTTTCGACCGCGGTTGACACTTCTTTCCATAGTCGGCCATTTTATTTCCGCCTTACTTTATTCTCGAAAGCCAAGGGCAGAGATGAATGAATAAAAGAGATGGTTATCTTTCGTACGTCTATCCCCCCAAAACCCATTTGTTTACATTGTTGTTTTTTTAATTTCAACCCCCGTCTGTGAATACGTGTGACGAACAAAAAAGCATGTTGCTCATGACCGACCGCGAATCATCTTTCTTTTACGAGTATCGCGGTGCTTAATTGTTTTGTGTTTCATATTGTATTTGTTTGGATTTTGTGGAGGTGTTGATTAAACTAAAAAAAATAGTGAAATACACATTAGAAAATACTTTATTCTTGCAGTAAAGTCCAATTCATGAACTCACATATACTATAATAGAAATGAGCAGGTGTGTGTGACTTCATGAATTTTTCTGGAAAACAGCTTGTAGGCAGCCGCCTTTCCACTGGAAAGATATATATCTCTGTATTCCATTATCTTTGGCCAAGGGAAGAGGTGCAAACCGCGGTAAGTGTACTTGTAAAAGATTTTCTTGTTTTATAAAATTTCCTTTGTAGAAATAATCCATCTTAAGCAGTTTGAGCGTGCGCCTTTCATTCCCGCAATCGAGAACAGGAACAAACTTTAAACTGAAGTGATGATAATAAAAAAAAAAACGAATCTCTACATTTTAAAATGATTCAAAGTGATTCGAAGTTCGAATACATTGTGCCTACCGTAAATGATTAAAAACTACAAAATAATCTGATCCACCCTGTCGCCGAATCAACCGATTTGACAGTTGGTCAAAACTTATGGCACGTGCCACCTCTTGACGTTTATCGCCTTGGCTCGAAATAAACACTATCCCTTGCACATATTTGTCTTGATTTTTGAACAAAGTTCGTTTTATAACACCCGCACGTATCGGCGATGAGAAATCTCTAACGTTTACTAGCTGCGCAAAAACATCTGTTCTACTTGCGTAACTCTTCACAAATCCCTGCGAAACAAAACCCACAATGCTCGCGATAAGAGCAGCCTTGAAAAGTGTAGTGCGTGCAGATGCCGTCAACAAACTGAAACAACTTAACCGGACAGCTTTCAGCGACAAGTACCTCCTTGTAACAAACGTAACGATCTCGCTGAGCCTCTCCTCGACGGGCGACATCCTCGAGCAACAGTACGAGAAGTATTGTGGTGAATTGGACAAATGGGATCGCAAACGAACCATGCACATGGGCATCTCCGGCGTTAGTGTTGGTGTCATCTGCCACTATTGGTACAAGTTTCTTGATCGTCGATTACCTGGCCGCGGTATTCGCACGGTGATGAAGAAAATCGTTTTGGACCAGTTCATTTGTTCGCCCGTTTACATATCCGCGTTCTTCGTAACACTGGGAATACTCGAACAAAAGTCCCGTCAGGAGGTGTGGGAAGAGATGAAGGAGAAGGCTTGGAAGCTTTATGCAGCCGAGTGGGCGATATGGCCGGTTGCACAGTTTGTGAATTTTTACTGGTTGCCCACAAAGTATCGGGTGTTCTACGACAATATCATTAGCTTGGGCTACGATGTGTACACGTCGCAGGTAAAGCATAGCGATCCTTAGCGCAGTACGAATCTAGCTTGAATGAATGTTTAGAGGGCAATTGTATTTGTATTTTTGTAAGCGGTACTCGGTGTGTGTATTAAATGGACGCGGCCTAGCTGGCAAATAAAGTGTGATAAACAATCGCAATGCATTTTCAATATGTTCTTGCAATTTGCAGGTCCTTATCGGTAGATAGTGAGGCTTCCAGAAATCAAACACTAAAAGCTTTTACGTTCCGAGGCCAACAGTAGACTCTTCCTTTATTTGTTTCTTATTCAACTGACACAGACGCACAGCTAAAAAGGCTACGCTAAATTAGTTCTTGCGATTTCCTCTGCGGCGCATCGAAGCTGTACACTTGGGACAGTACCACTTTCCTTTGGGCGGCTGGGTTATGCCAACACATGGGTAATGGAACCACTCGAATGGACACTAAAATCGAGAAGAGACCAAAGAGATAAGAGCATTTTCCTATTTGGGAAAGATGGAGCACTTACAGCGTCATTATCGCAAGCAACCATATCGCCGTAAGAGACTTGATTGCAAATGCAATATCTTGGCTCATTCGGGTCGTACGACCACTCGCCATCGGGAGTCTGTTCAACGACCAAACCGTTTTCAGCTGCACGCTGGACCCCTACGTTAGATGCTGCGACTACGGCACTTGTAGCCACTGCTGTGGGCACGACCTCGGCGATGCTAGATGTGGATGACTCAGCGTGTGAACTAATTGAAGAGGATGAGGATGGGATAGGAGTAGGAGTAACTGGCGTATGGGGCAAGTTCGATGAGAGCTTTCTGGAAACAAACAATAAACAAATTAGGGAACTCATCCTTGGTGACGAATATTTGCTTACTTTTTGTGCTTTCGAGCGCCTGGTTCGCGTTCACCAGACTGTATGGCGTTTTGTCCAGCAGTAGTAGTTAGTTCCCGATTAATCCAGAATTCGTGAGGAGTAGCGCCACCTGCAGCGCCGTGAATTGCCTCATATGACGCCTTGAGGCTAGCAGTACGTCGTCCCTGCTGCATTTGTTGTGTGGCAACAATCGCTTGGCTGGCAGCCGCTGCAATAGCATTTCCAGCACCGCCCATATGCTGCAGATTATACGACACCGAAGGCGTCGAAGCGGCGGGCGGAATGACCGGATGATGAGTCACGTTCGGGGTTATTGGCCTAACTACCGGCACCACTGGCGTGCTCGGAGTCGACACGTTATTGCCCAAGTTTGCGCGCTTCTCCAAAATAGGGGCGACCGTAGTACTATCGCGCCGCTTTTCCGGCTTCGGTCGATAACGATTGTCCTTGGGTTGACTGACAGCAGAGCCGCCAGTGTGATTGTTTGTGGAAATTGAACCGAAGTAACGATTCTCCTTTTGGTTGCCAATGCTGCTCGTAATTAAACCTGAGCCATCGAGCTCGAGCGATCTCTTCTCGAGGATCTCTGTGATTCCATTGTTGTCCGCCTCCAGTTCGCATTTGAATTTAAACAGTTCACTGTCCAAACGACGCAAATATCGCTCAACTAGATCATGAATCTGTGTGGCAATGGCGACTTTCTCATCGGCGTCCTCTAGAACTTTGTAGTACTCCTTGCGGAGATTCTGGAATTCAATTTCAGCGGCGGTGCTCTGCAGTTCGCCTCGCTTGCACTGTTGAAAGAAAGTCCGCGCCTTCTTCTCCAACGAATCCATGCTATCTGTGAGAGCATTTATTTTGTTACAAAATTTACAACTCAAGAATAAAATCGAATGACTTACTCTGAACAGTTAAATCGAGTTCACGCATTTCGGTGAAACGATCCCGCAGCTCTTGCGGCAAATGTTCAATCACTAAAAAGAAATTAGCCGATATTTACTTGTGTTGTTTGGTGTAAACAAAATTATGTTGGTGCTGCTGCAAACAGCGAGCACAGCGGAGTCCCTGATTTTAATTTCGAATTTTGAAACCAAACCCAGTATTTAACTTACTTTCCAGATAATCCTCGAGGTAAAGCATATTTTAATTCGTATTTTGTCTACTTTTCAATACGGTTTTCAGTGAATTTAAGGGAATAAAATAAATATTTTAAAGATGTTAGGATGATTTTCTCAACTTTATATCGTGGTGACAGCGATTAAACTGCAATGATTGACACTAGGAGGTTAAGTAGGTAACACAAGCAAGTTGCTATAATGGATGTAAAACGATTACAAATACAACGATTGTAATTAAGTGGGTATTGTAGTGATGTTTATGGGCATTGTTTAAAAATCAAAATGAATATCCAGTGTAAATGTTATGGAGTTAAACATTTTAACAGATATTACTTAAATGGATGTAGTGCTTTAATCGTTTATACTCTACAAGCACGAAAGCTTTTTAAGATTTTACTACTTCGCCATCTCTCGCGAACGTATGATAAACATCCGAAAGATTGAATATATTCGCTCATTTCAAACAAGCAGATGATAATCAACAAATATTACTCACAAGTCACAACTGATGTAAACAAATAGAAGGGCAGGTTATGTCTAGGACTTGTTTCAGTCGGCACATCTAATGAACTTTATACTGTGCCCTATTTATATTTTTCCAAATATTTCACCACGACTAATGTTGATGTTGATTTTTACAGTTTTTCGGAAGAGGTTAACAATAGCCCTGTTTTTTTGAGTTTCGTTCTCAGCAAAGCAAAGTAAAGTAGGATTTTCAGCACGCAATTACAACAACTACGCTCTACTTGACACTTCGGCGACTCACACTAGGTATTCATTCCCAGCAAGATTCACTTGGGAGTAAATGTATACTTCTGAACACCAGGGGGAGAACATTTTTGTTGCCCTCCTTGTATAATATGAATCTGTTCACAAAGTTTCTCTATTTACAGTACATACTATTCGTTGGTTGTGATTGGTGGAAATTCATAAAGAAACGTCTATGTTCAGCCAAAACTCATTAACTGCCATTTTTCAAAAAAGTCTTTTTTTGCACCAAAAGTATTATTTTTAAATTGTTTTTCAAGCAAAAATCATTAAAACCCCGAATAATCGCCCATTTTTATAATAATTTTGTTCTAAAAGTCATTCATTAACATTTTCATACTGTACCTTACCAACCAAAACTCATTAAGGAACTTAATGAATTTTGGTTGAAATATTTTTTTGAAATCATAGTAGGATAGTTGTCAAAACCAAATGTCACTAATTGAATTCATACCGTCAAATAATTCAAATAATTTGTTTTTGCCATTGATGCTGCACGTGGTGATTCATTTCGGTGAAAAATACGTCTCGCCTATCTAATGAGTTAGTTCGGGAAATTCTTGAAGAATCTGGTCCAAATTTTTTAGTTACTGACAGTTCCTGAACCCAGGGTCTTCGACTCCGAATCTGATGCAGACAACGAGTCACTTAGTGTTTTAATGTCCACGTTGAAAGTGATGGCAAACAAAAAAACAGTCGTAGAGACTCCAATAAACCATAGTCTTTGCAGCAGCAATTGCAAGGATAATGACATTTTAATTTATGCGAATATTTAAACGAACTTTAATTTTCTTAGTTTGTTTGGAAATGTCTTTTGAACTAGAACCGTATATTGGCATAGAAGTGAAGAAGATCCAAAGCTCACAGAATCCCTTTGAAATTAGTCTTCACCGCAGGACGTTCTGTTAAGACTTTGAAGAGCTTCTTAGACAAAAAGCTGTCTACTTTAAAAATGTACGAGTTGTACAAGTCTTACGAGTCTTACTGCACAGAAAAGGAAATAAAATTGTGTTTTTTAGCCAGAATTGTTACAGACGCTATTTTTGTGAACACGCTACAACTATATTCCTTCTTTAACCCAAAAAAAGATCAGTACGGTATTTGCAGCAAATTTGATCAATCAGAAGTAAACGAAAGCTTAAAGGCCATGTACGATGCCCATATTCAAAGAAAAGATGAAAAAGCGAAAGATAAGGCACTTGCCCAATCCGATTCGAGTTTTCTTACCGCAACTTTTGATCTTCAGAGTGTACTTCAGATTCCGTGTTCCGACGTTTCACAGTTTTATAACTCCAGGAAAACTTGTGTCTATAATCTTACGATCTACGAAGGGGCAAGTTTAAATGTGTTCTGCTTCATGTGGAATAAGATCCATATCTTGTCAAAAAGATGCGCTACAACAACTTTTATGACCCAGGCTTTCTCTAGCGTCTAAAAAAGAGATTGAAAGATGAGCATGGCAAAAAAAGAAAGCTGGCTTAAAATAAAGGCTTACTCTACTCCTTATAAGCAAAGAGAAACAGAATATAGGTATGATGAACTACCCGTTGGATTCAGAGCAGAGGCTAATAAATTGCCAGAGTCTAATTTTTCAGAGGAAGAAGAAAATTTAGAAACTTAGTTTTAAAAACAAAATAAAGTGTTCAAAATGCCCCCTATTGTAACTAACCTACCTATTACTATCCACACATACATAGACATACCTTACTCACTTTTTGACTTAAAAAATAAAAAAAATACTTAAACAATTCTCTTTTAATGAGGGGAAATAAGAATCAAAACTCATTTATTTCAATTTTCAGATTTTTTTTTGATCAGCCAAAAATCATTAAATACTAAAACCATTCTAGTTAGTATGACTAACAATTAAATTTAGTTTTAGATAGTTTTCGACAATCTTCGTACGCTGTACTACAATTAAGGCTACTATTTTGAACAAGATTTTCAAAAACAGAGCTCTAGAACCGAAAATTAAAAACTGTTATTTAAAAACTTCTTTATCTCGGACTTTATATTTTATCAGTTAATGAGTTTTGGTCGAACATAGACGAATGCATAAGTGAACTAATTTTCAAAATAACAAATAAATATAGGGGCTTTTATTAAAATATGCAATAAATTATTTTTTATGTAAGCTATGTCGTTTTCGATTTGACAAAAAATCAATTTTTTTTTTGATCGAGATTGCTTTTCATGTTCTATTTGCCACAAAAATCAATCTTTTTTTTGATCTCAGATCACTTTTGAGAAATCTCCATTTTTCCTCAGATTTTACACATACTTTCACTAACACCAATGTTTATGACACACAGCGTCGGTTACGAATTGTTTATCGTTGGAACGATTGCTTTTTTAACTGAATTATTTATTAAACGCGTATGGGATCGAGTTTTTATATTAAATGATTTAGAAATGCAGTACTATAAATGTGTGAAAATCAATTGAAATGGATTTCGAGTGCAAGTGTATATATGTTTTTTTTTTGCCGCCAACTCAATACACACACATACCAATATAATTCAGATTTTATGTTCGATTTGCCAGCAGAAATCTGAAATCTCAGATCAAAATCTGAAAAGCCAAATCGAAAACGACATTAGACAAATATACCTTATTAAATTTGTAATCGTAAGATATTAGTGTATTAATCTTTGAGATATATATTTTTATATTTTTTAAACCCCAAAATATGAGGAAGGATCAATATCCATTGGAAAATTTTGTGCAAAAAAATTGTATTTCTTTGACTGAAAAAAGTTACTTCTTGTGATGTGCCCAATCATGTTGTATCATGCTACCTACTGAACAGGCCCACACTGCCACCTTTTTTGATAAAACCTACTGTTCAGAAAGCTGCTGGGAATCGTTTAAGTGCACATTTTCCTACTTAACTTTGCTTTGCTGAGATTGAAGCCCAAAAAAACAAGCCTAATAACATAATATTAATAATTCATATTAATCAAACTAGTGTGCTCACACCCTCATTTTAATACATCGAATTCAACAGCGTTTTATAGCAGCTTTGGACTATGAGTTTCAGTTCAGTGTATAAAGACAATCAAGGCTGTCACTTATTTCGAAATTGGGTTTATTTACAAAAATATTGGCGGTATACAAAAATAAAGTTATTTTGAACATAAAAGCAATAAGAGGCACGTATTCATATAATTTTACTTATTTTAGCATGCGAAGACGAGAACTGCAGAGCATTTCACTAAAGCTATCCGAATTGAAAGAATACGAACTGGCTAAAGCAGAACGTACAGCCCCAGCGAAGGGATCTGAGAAAACCCCCGAAACGGAACCTGGAACAAGTAAACCTAGTGACAATATAGCCACAACATCCGACCTGAAAACGAAGGAGGAAATTAAAGAACGTATCGGAATGACTATGTAAAGGGTGAACTGTTGGTCTGAGTTTTGTAAATATACCCTCTCATTTTATAGACAAGTATGATGGCTCTGCTGACTTTTATTTCTCTTCCGCCTGTAAATGGGCTTGATTGAATGTATCCACAGAACCTTAAAATTACTCCGTGCATATGTAGTTAATATGAATTTTACGTTCCACAATCCCACCCTGCTCTGCATTGGGTTTTAAGTGATAACACTGAGTTACTCTCCAAATGGTACACTAATATGACAAGACGCGTTATTTGGCACGGACAGTGAAGAGTAGGTATCTCAGGCTATTAAGCGCAACATTGGAACAAAAGCTTCATTTTTCCGAACTGATTTACTTTCCAAACGTGCAGCAACGTCTGATCCATTGTATGCTGGCAATTTTAGGCGCAGATTTGCGAAACAGAAACCAAAAGCGAGCGTCCTGCTACTGAATTCCCAGAAAATAATTGACACATAACTTGCTTTACAATTGTCTTTATTTATTATATAGCAACAACTTGAAGTTGGTTATTATGTACACTATTATAGTACATTTTACAACTGTATTTGGATTTAATAAATCTTTACGTTTGAATAATATGTAGGTACTCAATGTAGGTGTATATACAGCAAATTTTTACATTCAATTTAAGACTCGGTTCCACTTCCAATCAATTCTGCAGCCTTTGCTGTTTCTAAATGCAATAAGAAAGTTAAAAAAGTTATTTTAAAAAGAAAAATAAACAAAGTTGGCGTGCTTACCCGAACTTAGTATTGTCAAAACTAAGAGTCTTCATAATAACAACAGCCAGTACAGTTCCTTGAATCACAGTTAAAATGGTTGGCTTGGCATATTTAGCAAATGCCAGACCATAACCTATGGCATCATCACTTTGGGTTTCACGATGTCCATTACTTTGCGGAAGTACCACAAAACGGTTTCCTGCTTCCATTTGTAGGTTTGTAATACGGTGTGTAAATTGTGAAAGAGGATAGTAGTCTTGCTCTCGAGACTCTTCTCGTCTATCAAGTCGGATGACAGAATCCCGAATTCCACTTTGGGGAAACTTGCGTTCAGGTCGATCTTCAGTACGAATGAAGTTTTCACGTTGTTGGTCAGCAAGTCTGTCTGAAGATAGTGCTAAACGGCTTATGTCACGGACTCTGGAGTCTACTCGTCTTTCAGCTCGGGTAGCATGCTCTTGCCTTTCAACGTCACGGTCTTCTCGTTCTCGTCGATCTTCAGTACGAATGCGGTCTTCATTTCGTTGATGAGAATCTCGGTCTGCGGATCGTGCTAAACGGCTTATGTCACGGACTCTGGAGTCTACTCGTCTTTCAGCTCGGGTAGAATGCTCTTTCCTTTCATCGTCACGGCTTTCCCGTTCTCGTCGATCTTCAGTACGAATGCGGTCTTCATTTCGTTGATGAGCATCTTGGTCAACGGATCGTGCCACACGGTTTATGTCACGGACTCGGGAGTCTACTCGTCTTTCAGATCGGAGAGCATCCTCTCGTCTTTCATCGTCACGGTCTTCACGTTCTCGTCGATCTTCAGTGCGAATGCGGTCTTCATTTCGTTGATGAGAATCTTGGTCTACGGATCGTGCTACACGGTTTATGTCACGGACTCGGGAGTCTTTTCGTCTTTCATCGTCACGGCTTTCACGTTCTCGTCGATCTTCAGTACGAATGCGGTCTTCACTTCGTTGATAAGCATCTCGCTCTACGGATCGTGCTACACGGTTTATGTCACGGACTCGAGAGTCTTCTCGTCTTTCAGCTCGGTTGGCATGCTCTTGCCTTTCATCTTCACGGTCTTCTCGTTCTCGTTGGTCTTCAGCACGAATGCGGTCTTCATTTCGTTGATGAGCATCTCGGTCTACGGATCGCGCTAAACGGTTTATGTCACGGACTCGGGATTCTTCTCGTCTTTCAGCTCGGGGAGCATCCTCTCGTGCTTCATCGTCACGGTCTTCACGTTCTCGTCGATCTTCAGTACGAATGCGGTCTTCACTTCGTTGATAAGCATCTCGCTCTACGGATCGTGCTACACGGTTTATGTTGCGGACTCGGGATTCTTCTCGTCTTTCAGTTCGGGTAGCATCCTCTCGTCCTTCATCGTCACGGTCTTCTCGTTCACGTCGATCTTCAGTACGAATGCGGTCTTCATTTCGTTGATGAGCATCTCGATCTACGGATCGTGCTACACGGTTTATGTCACGGACTCGGGAGTCTTCTCGTCTTTCATCGTCACGGCTTTCACGTTCTCGTCGATCTTCAGTACGAATGCGGTCTTCATTTCGTTGATGAGAATCTCGGTCTACGGATCGTGCTACACGGTTTATGTCACGGACTCGAGAGTCTTCTCGTCTTTCAGCTCGGGTAGCATGCTCTTGCCTTTCATCGTCACGGTCTTCTCGTTCTCGTCGATCTTCAGTACGAATGCGGTCTTCATTTCGTTGATGAGCATCTCGGTCTACGGATCGTGCTACACGGTTTATGTCACGGACTCGGGAGTCTTCTCGTCTTTCATCGTCACGGCTTTCACGTTCTCGTCGATCTTCAGTACGAATGCGGTCTTCATTTCGTTGATGAGCATCACGGTCTACGGATCGTGCTACACGGTTTATGTCACGGACTCGGGAGTATTCTCGTCTTTCATCGTCACGGCTTTCACGTTCTCGTCGATCTTCAGTACGAATGCGGTCTTCATTTCGTTGATGAGCATCTCGGTCTACGGATCGTGCTACACGGTTTATGTCACGGACTCGGGAGTCTTCTCGTCTTTCATCGTCACGGCTTTCACGTTCTCGTCGATCTTCAGTACGAATGCGGTCTTCATTTCGTTGATGAGCATCACGGTCTACGGATCGTGCTACACGGTTTATGTCACGGACTCGGGAGTCTTCTCGTCTTTCATCGTCACGGCTTTCACGTTCTCGTCGATCTTCAGTACGAATGCGGTCTTCACTTCGTTGATAAGCATCTCGCTCTACGGATCGTGCTACACGGTTTATGTCACGGACTCGAGAGTCTTCTCGTCTTTCAGCTCGGGTGGCATGCTCTTGCCTTTCATCTTCACGGTCTTCTCGTTCTCGTTGGTCTTCAGCACGAATGCGGTCTTCATTCCGTTGATGAGCATCTCGGTCTACGGATCGTGCTACACGGTTTATGTCACGGACTCGGGATTCTTCTCGTCTTTCAGCTCGGTTGGCATGCTCTTGCCTTTCATCTTCACGGTCTTCTCGTTCTCGTTGGTCTTCAGCACGAATGCGGTCTTCATTTCGTTGATGAGAATCTCGGTCTACGGATCGTGCTACACGGTTTATGTCACGGACTCGAGAGTCTTCTCGTCTTTCAGCTCGGGTAGCATGCTCTTGCCTTTCATCGTCACGGTCTTCTCGTTCTCGTCGATCTTCAGTACGAATGCGGTCTTCATTTCGTTGATGAGCATCTCGGTCTACGGATCGTGCTACACGGTTTATGTCACGGACTCGGGAGTCTTCTCGTCTTTCATCGTCACGGCTTTCACGTTCTCGTCGATCTTCAGTACGAATGCGGTCTTCATTTCGTTGATGAGCATCTCGGTCTACGGATCGTGCTACACGGTTTATGTCACGGACTCGGGGAGCATCCTCTCGTCTTTCATCGTCACGGCTTTCACGTTCTCGTCGATCTTCAGTACGAATGCGGTCTTCATTTCGTTGATGAGAATCTCGGTCTACGGATCGTGCTACACGGTTTATGTCACGGACTCGAGAGTCTTCTCGTCTTTCAGCTCGGGTAGCATGCTCTTGCCTTTCATCGTCACGGTCTTCTCGTTCTCGTCGATCTTCAGTACGAATGCGGTCTTCATTTCGTTGATGAGCATCTCGGTCTACGGATCGTGCTACAGGGTTTATGTCACGGACTCGAGAGTCTTCTCGTCTTTCAGCTCGGTTGGCATGCTCTCGTCCTTCATCGTCACGGTCTTCTCGTTCACGTCGATCTTCAGTACGAATGCGGTCTTCATTTCGTTCATGAGCATCTCGTTCTACGGATCGTGCTACACGGTATATGTCACGGACTCGGGAGTCTTCTCGTCTTTCAGCTCGGGTAGCATGCTCTTGCCTTTCATCGTCACGGTCTTCTCGTTCTCGTCGATCTTCAGTACGAATGCGGTCTTCATTTCGTTGATGAGCATCTCGTTCTACGGATCGTGCTACACGGTATATGTCACGGACTCGGGAGTCTTCTCGTCTTTCAGCTCGGGTAGCATGCTCTTGAATTTCATCGTCACGGTCTTCTCGTTCTCGTTGGTCTTCAGCACGAATGCGGTCTTCATTTCGTTGATGAGCATCTCGTTCTACGGATCGTGCTACACGGTTTATGTCACGGACTCGGGAGTCTTCTCGTCTTTCAGCTCGGGTAGCATGCTCTTGCCTTTCATCTTCACGGTCTTCTCGTTCTCGTCGGTCTTCAGCACGAATGCGGTCTTCATTTCGTCGATGAGCATCTCGGTCTATGGATCGTGCTACACGGTTAATGTCACGGACTCGGGAGTCTACTCGTCTTTCAGCTCGAAGGGTATCCTCTCGTCTTTCATCGTCACGGTCATCTCGTTCTCGTCGATCTTCAGTACGAATGCGGTCTTCTTTTCGCTGATTAGAATCTCGGCCTTTACGTTGTCGCCATTGGTCAGAAAGTCGGTCTAGGCGGTTGGTATCACGAGCACGGGAGTCTTCTCTTCGATCAGCACGGAAAACAAGTTCTTGCTCTACTTGTGCGTTTCGTTGGCGGTGTTTCAAATTCGAGACACTTGGAGCATTGCCATGTACCTCAGATGTTCTTAGATTGTCCATTCGTTCAATACCAGCGTTGTCAACCTGAAGCCCCCGTATATCTGACTTCCTTATTGAGTGCCATTCTGCCCTCAATAAACGGTCATGCTTAACGTCTTCTCTGCCAGTACGCCGCCAATTAGTTTCCCATCGTTCGTCGAAAATATTGCTTTGGCGCTTGCCTGTCCAGCCATTTTCCCTGCCATCCAAGTTGCCCCTTTCTACCGGAATACTTCTATCATAGCCCGGCTCACAAAAGCGATCCTTATCGCACCGCTGCACCAATGCCAAACTTGTACTGATCAACAATACTGTTACAACCGTGTTTAGTTGCAAAGATCCTAAAACCATTGTCACAATCGCAATGACTTTGAAACTGTTTTCAATTTGAGACTTTCAAGAGTTGAAATAAATCCTTCTGAATTCCTTGATAGGAGTAGCTTGGTCTATTCTTCTCTAAAACTAGAGATGAACTGTGCTTCTGGTAGTTGCAAACACAGCTTTTATACTCTCCAGGAGGACTACATTTTTTCTTCTGACATGGTGAATCGAATTTCACACCCAGTCGCCTCTTTGCAAGGGCGTTGAGTGATTCAATTTTCTTATCGCACATGTGCACGCATTTGTTCCGTTACATGGGGTGCCCCAGTTGCGCTTTTCATTTCCCAGTCAATTATTGCCTTCATTTTGTTCTTAGTTTTTTTTTTTTTTAACAACGCACAGAAGGATCTATGAATGAAATTCATTCATCTTGGGTGCCTGGATTCATTGCCAATGGATTGATTAGAGTTCCAGTTGGATGACTCTTTTGACGTCATTCACTTTGATACGGGTATGTATTGGTATACCGCCCAAAAAAAGCATTTTGGACATCATCACAAGTTTGAGGTTAAGTTTAAAGCTGACCTGAGTGTAACCCAGCGGATAAAGGAATTTATTGATGGTATAAGCATAGCTGTTTATAGAAAAAGATTTATGACTTAACACTTTGTATCAATATAATTAATCTTTTCTTTTTTAGAAATTTTAAACGGTTTCGGATAGGAAATTTCAGCCTTGACAGTCAGACAGACTTATGAAGTTCTATCAACTCGATTAGTTGTTGTCTTGGCTGAATTGGCCAATTATTATTAAAAGAGTACCTACCTACTTATGAATATGATAGCTCACATAAGCTTCAGTTTGTTGGTGTGTTCCTTCGGTGAACTGTCTTTCTTAATTTTACAAACTTTTATAAACTAAATTGAATAACAAGTCACCCAATAATAAAACAATTGAATGATATCGGCTTCACAAGGGTTTTGCAATTGCGTTTAACGTTTTAGTTACTAAATTTAGCTACACGTGTTTCTTTACTTCTCCGAAGTTTTTACGTTCTCTAACAACAACAAACCGACCCAAATTGTAGTTTGTTGTCAGCATTCTAGAAAATTATTTCGCCCAGATAATGTTTAAACAAAACGGCAGTAAAAGCATCTCAATATAATGTAACTTCTAAAGCTTTTTATCCGTTTTTCATTGGTTAACATTTTCAAGTTCAGTGCATTTCAGTAACGTCAATCTAACCCATAAAAGGGAACCAAGGATTTCCACATCTTGTCAGAATCATCGTAACCCTGAAATCGATTTAATTCATTCATAAAATTGAAACCGCATCTAATTTAACTACGCCCCAATAAGCACAAGATGGGTAATTCTTAATAAATTGCAAATTGCTTTGAGAAGGATACCAGAAAAACCGACACATACATTAAGTAGAATCCGTGCACATATGCGATAAGAAAATGAAATCAATCGACTATGGAGTGTGAAATTCAATTTAAAACCGATTGCTGACAATGTCCTTGTTGTGCTAGAAAAATGATATAAAAGCTGAGTAAAACCTTCCTCGTCAAGTAGTACGCCAGTAAGTTTCGACCAAGTCGCTGTTGGATTATCCTTCTATTTAGTTTTTTTCTTTAGTTAATTTTTTTCTTTTGTTTCGAGTGAATGTGAGCGAGCACCAAGTAAGTTATACATTTTTTTAAAAAACTGTGTAAAATATTAAACGTATTTTTTTTGTTAGAAATGTTGACGACTTCTTTTGGCGAATCTTTAAAGTTCTCCGTCCAGAAAAGCACACATATTAATTTTAAGATGTAAATTGACTTCCCTACTAGACAAATGTGAACAACAATAAAGAACATTAGATTGTAATATATATTAGAAATCGTGTTAAATGCTTCAATATGTAGATAAATAAATTGGTGTTAACAAAAACCAAGTGTGTTGTCTTTGTACTTACATTTCAATTGGTGAGTTCTGTGGAAAGAGTAGTCTCTTTAATTTCGGTTCAACAATTTGCTTTAAAACTCGGTTCTTAATTTTTTTAAATCTTGTATTTCAAAAGTCCTTTCATATTACAATATTTATTATTGTGTCTTAATATTACGAAATAATAATAATCACTTTTAAATAAATACATAAATACAGTAAACATAAACGTAACTTTATTTTTCACACAGGTGAATATAAATAAAAGTGTGCAACACGCATATAACTAATTTTCATTTTTATTTAGTTTGAAGAGTGCAAACTGAATTAGATTACAAATAAATTTGAATTCTACGACTTTTAGAGCTGCCTATTGCGGAACACATATCGAATAGATACTTAAAGTAAAACTACGTAGGGCAGACAAACACAAGACTAGGTTAAAATGTTCAGTCTTACTTTTTCCCAATTTATTTATAATAATTATAAGAATATGTATAGGTACTTAATTAAATTTATGAAAAATTATATATTAACAAACAAAAACAGCCGGACAGCCATAGGTGATTCGAAATCCTTGATCGATTGTTGTGTGCTGATTCCAAAATCTCAACTGAAAATTGTATTTGGACCGGCGCTAAAATGCTGGCACTTAGAAAGCTTCATTTATAATGCCTTTTTTAATAGGCGGACCCAAGGATGTGCGGATTTGTGGTTCAACGCTTTTCCGGATTTTCTGATTGTTTTGGATAACAGTGGATCAGACGAGCTCATTGGAATAATGAGACATTGTCTGTGGCTGACTTCACCAGAAGTCTAAATGGTGGGGACTGGAGAGTGCGGGTTAGCTACCAAGGAACTGCATTAAAATAAAGCAAATAGTGAACGAAGCTTTTTAAATATCAACAAATAAGCATAACTCCCTCTTTTCGTCGGCTGACGGCAGTGGCCAAATCGTTTCTCGTAGGTATAATGAAATTGATGTTTGTGAACTAAAAAATGCGACTACTACAATGAGAGAATTATTGTCTTGCACTGAGAGAAACATGGGTCCAGGTCCTTAAAGTCATTTAACCAGTCAGATAATTAAAGATCAAGTAATCTCTTTTAGTCATACATTAGACTTTTAACGAGGGCTGTAGAATAAAAGGTTGAGTGCAAGAATGAAAAAGGCGGAAGTAAAGGATCCTTTAAGTACACAGCATTCACTTGAATTCAAACAAAAACTAGTGTCGTCAATCCATCTGATTTATAAATTCTTTACACAATCTTCGAAATAAAAAGTAAATAAGTTGTGTATTATTTAAATAAATTTACAATTCGATCGAACAATAACACCTCAAAAAGGCAAACCCTAGCTTCATTAAGGAGAAAAGAACACTTCTCCCTGCTGTGCATCGAAACATGTGAGGCATTTTTGATATTGACTGTTTGTTACCAGTTGTTTGTTACCAGTCAATGGGTGACTAATTGCAAATCGTTTCCAGATTTCATTTTCGAACACAGAAAAGGCGATCTTATATTCAAATGATGACGACCACTAAAATTCATTCATTGCAGGGTAGCTGAGATGATCATTAATGAAAACAAAACAACAGAATGTAATGTCGATTTCCATTGGGATTTTACAGATTTGCTCTCAGATCTCAGATTTTTCGTGCCCAATGGAACATAAAACGAGATTTTTCTTCCTCCGCATTAGTGGTAGTGCGTGTTTGAAAAGTCAGCTGTTCTTAAATTGCAATTTATGCTTATAAAAATCCACTCAATTTGTGTTGATATCCATTGCGCCGGCCAAATGTAAATTTTTCTTTATTTTTCACAGACTGGTCTTCTAAATACGTAATTAATACACACTTTAAAGTTTGACAAAAGGCAAATGTTTTGGTGTTAGTGTAAGTAGATGTGAATCTTGCTCAGATATCGAGATTCGAAAAATTGCTCTGACTCTCAAAAAAAGTGCTTTTTTTGCGGCCAATGGAACATGAAATCTGACAGCCAGCTGATTTCGAGAGCAGAAAAACTGCTCTGACTCTGAAAAAAAGTGCTTTTTCTGTCCCAATGGAAATCGACATAAATGAGCAAGAAATACAATTATTATTAAGTGACAGAAATGTTTTGCGAAAAAGTTTCAAGCGACATCGTTAGTTAAGGATTAAAAAGTTTCCTCTCGTCTCTGTTTGCCCACCCTGTACACAAATAATTGCTAACACTGAGCTTTGTTCGGAAATGTCTCATGTCATAAGTTCCAAGTTGATTTTTTTTTCTGTCTGTAAATGTAAAAATTCGGTGCATATAAGGCAGTATTACACAATCGTTTGTAACGGTGAACAATTAAATCATAACTTGCCTTAAAATATTGCCAAATGAATTTTGTTTGTTGTGGGCGTTAGCTTCTTACGTTTTTAACATTAAAATCGAACGACTTTTCCGAACTCGACTATACAAAACTAAGTCTTATTCACATACGACACTGGACAGGGACACACATGCTAAAACTCTCTAAGAGGAGAAACAAACAATTAACATTGCAAATACGTTTGTTTTTTTTTTTTTTTTTAATAAAAACTCTGTTTCTCCTCCTGCTAATAAAATACTAAATTTGAGCTCTACAAAATACTTTTTGGCTGCAATTTTTTTCTTTATTATTTTATTTACCTGTAAAATCTTTTATTCGTTAAATTTATTTCTCAAAAATTTAATTTCTGGAAGGAAACGTTGTGTTTTGTTCTTCTTTATTATCGCTTCAATTTGTTTTTCTTTTTTATTTTCATTTGAGTTTTTTTTAGTTTGCCCAATACGGACGGACACAATTTTACAAATGATATTTCAATTCAATAAATTTGTTTTTAGTTTTTAAACAAATTCTGTTTCTTAGTTGACAACCATGCAGCAGCTTACATTACTTCCAGCGAACCTCGTTACGAGTAATGTTTGCTTTTGTCTTTCTTAATTGGAATTATAACTTTTTATAGAAAAGTTAACATTTTCTCAAACAGTGTATAGTATTTGGATTTCATTTTATGTATAGATAAATAAATTATAATAACTATATAAAATGTGGAAAAGAAATCATAAATTATTGTTTAATTATTATTATCACTTATTAATTCCTCAAGGGCACCATTTAAACGTCCTTTGCTCAAAGCTTCAACTAACATGTGCAAGCGTTCTTCACGCTCCGAGTGTCGGCGTTCTAAAGATGAAACCTAAAGGTTTTTTTTTACAATTTTTTGTTTTTTTTTAACATAATTAGAAGTTTATTACGCGAGATAAATCTTATAACAATATTTAATGTAGTTAATAGAACAGAGAACAGTAAATTTTTTCTAAGCCATGCATTCAAATTGTCAGAAATTAAAAAGTAAAATATAATTCTAAAACTAAAATGGTAGAAATTAAAAAGTGAAATATATTTGTACTTGCATGGAAATTGCTGAAGATAGTTAATGTAGCGATGGTAAGAAAAACATTATATTTTTTATTTATTTTCTTATTTAATTAGGTTTGGATTGAAAGCTACATATTTTCTGGTTGAAGGCAACTTGCGATCCCCCTAACCTAGGTCTGACCCATTTTTTGTCTAGCCTTAGCCCTAGTATGCATGAAACTTGGATAAATATCATTAATTCATGAACGAAATGAATGAGTGATTAGTGTGCTAAACTGACGCGTTTGAGGGTCAAATCATGGGAAAAACACAAATTAAAACTATTTTTTTCCAGAGCAGTATCTGTCGCGAAGATTGTATTCTTTCGAATATAAAATAAAGCATAAGTATTTTGACGAAACAATTTTCTGGCTATTGAATGAAGCTTAGCTTAGTATCGTTAAATAACGGGGCGAAAATGATGCGCAAAAGAAAGAATCTATTTTTAGCTCTATGCATGCCAAATTTTGTACCGTTTACCTTTTCCATTTTCTTTCTGCTGATAAGAATTCATGGAGACATCAAATTTTTGCGCGGCATAAGTATTTTGACGGAACCTTTGAGTAAATATTTTTGCACTTTTGAGCACGTTAAAGCCAAACAACTTTTGTATTTAACTTTAATTGATCATAAACGCTGATAAAAAAACACATATATTACAAGGTGTTATAAACCATAGGTAAAACGGCAGAGTTGAGTTTCGTTACCAGATCTTCGATGGTAGCAAAGTTTAACGCTGGAACGGCAGTAAAAGACATTCCAAAAGAGTTTAATGTGTCGCGTAAAACTCTGCACTATCAAATTAATAAGTTTAAAAAACATGACGACATAAGTAACTTAACGAGATTAGGAGCAAAACAACGCCCGCTCAAGACCAAGTCCTTCTACGGGAATTTGAGAAAAACCATTTTTCTGAAGCCTCAATCTGCAGATCAATGGAATTTGACGGCCAATAACCCAATCAGTGAGCGCACTGTCCGACAAAGTTTGAAGAAAGAAGATTTTAAGACAATTAAAGCTAAGAAGTGTCATATCGATGGCAAACAAGCTTTAAAGACTGGCCTTCGCAAAGAACATCTGCACAAGCCAAAGGAGTTTTGGAGAAGCGTTTTATGGACAGACGAAAGATCCTTTGAGTATAACACTTCAAAAAACAACTTTTTTGTAAGATAGCCAAAGGTAGTTGGGCAAAACAAACGACCCGTTTGTCAAAAAGTGAGCCATGGCGGAGGCTCTGCCATCTTCTGGGGATGTGTGGCGTATAATGGACTGGTTGACTTGGTTCCTATCACCGGCTCGATGAACCAAAACCAATATTTAATGATCCTAAATGACAACGGCTTTACTTCTGGAGAAAGGCTTATTGGGGAATGATTTATCCTGCAACAGGATAACGCCCCGTGCCACAAAGCGCGAAAGATTTCTACATTTTTGAAAGATGTTGGGGTTAACACTTTGGACTGGCCACCTCAAAGTCCGGCTTTTAATATTATAGAAAACGTCTGGTCTCTTTTGAAACGCAAAAGAACAGTTTCGTTAAATAAAACAAGGGAGGAGACAATTTCTGAGATCACTTCTCTTTGGGAAGAGATATCTCCAGAGATTCTCCAAAATTTAGTGGATTCGGTACCAAGGCGCCGTCAAAAAGTTATTGAAGGCAAAGGACTTGTCTTCATTTCTTTACTTTTGTTAAGTTTAAACAATGTTTTCTTAGTTTTATATTCTTGTCAAAACACGTATGCCAACACATGAAATTCCAAATTAATTACGTTTCTATGAAAAAATCTTGTTTTTTTTATTTTTAAGTTTGAATAAGTTATATATAAAAAGGAAAAAAATAGGAGGAATTCTTTACAAAGCCGTTCAAAAGTTAAACGTAAAAATTCACTATTTTTATTTTGTCAAAATACTTATGCCGACTAGTGTAGTTATGGGGACAATAACAGTTGGCTACCGTATTCTTATAAAGGGTGTTTTTCATTTTTTTATAGAGGTATAGAACTTTGAGTTGGCAACACTATTTTAACTGGCGACCATTTTGCTGTCAGGTGATTTTATGTGGTATTCGATCGATTTCGATTGGGCGCTCTCAGAGCACTTTTTTTCTCTCAGAACAATTTTTATGTTCGTTTGGTACAGGAAAAAGCAATCTTTTTCAGATTACAGAGCACTTTTGCGAATCTAGATATTCTCTCAGATTTACCAATACAAGTGCGTTTGAGTTTGTCAACTGATGGAGTTTGTTTACATTTTTAGTGATGTTTTTCTCCAGTAAAGAAAGGCATTCCAGGTGAATCTGTTTTTGTAAATAATTTATGTATAAACATTTAGAAATCAATCGGGACAGATGTTTCTAATGTTTTAATACAAAATTTAACTAGTGAATGGAAATCGTTTAGAAAATTGCACGAATATCAACACAAAAAGAGCAAGTGACGTTTTTATGTTCGATTAGCCACACGAAATCTGGAATCAGAGCAAATCTGAAGAAGCCCAATCGAATACCACATTAGTTTGATTTGGCATTTCCAAATTGTGCAAGTTTATTTTGAAAATCATGGTTCTGTTCGAAATACGTATCGTGCACTACGACAACTACGTAAATTTTCAAGCTCACTTTTGGTTTAATGGATAGGTACGTCAATAAACAAAACTGCCGTATTTGGAGTGATGATAATCCTCAAGTGTATGTTGAGACACCGTTACATCTACAAAAACTAACTGTTTGGTGTGCTTTATGGGTTGGTGAAATAATTGGTCCGTTCCTACTTCTTTTAAAACGATGCTGGCCAGAACATTACAGTCAATGGTGACCGCTATAGAGCCATGATTACTGAATTTTTCGTTTCAATTGAACAACCATGTGCAGGAGCTGTGGTTTCAACAAGACGGCGCAACATGTCACACAGCTAGTGTCACAATTGATTTATTGAAGGAAACGTTTGGTAACCGCATAGTTTCACATTGCGAACCCGTAAATTGGCCTCCGAGATCGTGCAATTTAATGCCGCTTGACAATTTGCTGTGGGGATATGTGAAGTAGCCGATAAGCCCGAAACGATTGACCACTTGGAAAACAACATTCGCCGCGTTATTGCCGATATACGGCCACAAATGTTGGAAAAAGTCATAAAAATTGGACTTCCAGATTAGACTACATCCGAGCCAGTCGTGGCGGTCATATGGCAGAAATCATATTTAAATTATAATGCCAGAAATTTATCTTTCGAATAAAGTAAATTTCATGTCAATTTAAAAAAATCATCTTTGGTTTATTCCATTTCAAAGTATACCTTTAAAAACGAACTAGACAGCTCAAGATCTCGCCATTTCCTGAAACTTAACGTCGGCGTCGTTAGTTGACCACACAGGTTTCAGACAATCGTAACTATTTTCGGAAACACTTTTTCTTTGTTTCTCTATCTATAGTAGTTACAACTCATAACAGTGTCAGATAATTATTATGAAATGAAAAATTTAGTGCCAACCCCCAAGTGGCCCAACACGTTCTTAAGAATAAAAGTCATGCTTTGTGTGACAGGTAGATTTTAAGTGGCATACAAAAGGTCAGTGTACCAATGGAGTAGTAGGTTTACGAGTAGATTTGATTGATAGACTGCAAAGTCTGCAAAATTAAGTTAAATGTAAACTCATCCAACTTCCTTTATACGTCAGCAAGATCCATGCATAGTAATATAAATTTGTTTGCCAAAAAAAAATAATTTCAAATTAATTGATCTACAATTTAAACTATCTACATAATCATACAAGTAACAGTGAATTAAAATCCCATTCAACCATTAGTTCTTTTTGGGAATGATATAAACTTTTTTAATATATCTTATAGTAAACGATCTACAGTATCTTGATTTAGTTATATGTTTCAACTGCTTATTCACAATCTACAATGCGGCGTATTTATTAAATGTATGCGAGGTATGCGTGCAGATGCGTGGTGAAATAGTAGGGTACAACATATAGATGATAGAGATACCAATTTTATGTTAGTGTACATATTTGTGTGTAGAGAGTTGAATTGAATTTCCAAAAATAAAAGTAAAAGTGAAATGTTACATGTTAGTCAGTGGTATAAAGGAGAGAACTCGTTCGAAAATGTAAATAACAATTAAAAGCATAGTAACAGACAATGATAGGAGAGAATAGGAGAGAAAAGAGAAACATTTTGTCGGTGCGATGACACTAAACTTACCTTAGCCTTGAGGGCATAATAGTCGACTGGTACTTTTCGCCGCTTTTGCATGGCATACGCTTCATCACGTTCGGTCAGACGTTGTTGCAGTATGCGAACCGTTTCATGGCAAGACGCTAGTTCACGTTCATGGGCAGTTTGGAGTGTCTTCAGCTGGAATAAAAACTTGTGGTAAATAAAAAAATGCTAAATTTATGTAAATCGCATACGAAGTGAGGAGATTGCAGGGAAGAATGGCTCGTTCCTCGCGTGTCCACCACAACACTTACATCTTGCAGGCGTTTGTCGTGCAGTGCTTTGTAATCAAATTCCAAGAGTTTGATTTTATTTAAGGCCTCTCTAAGAGCCTGATTATCGCTAGATTGGTCTGCAGTGAACTGACTATTCGAATCGTGGTGGATCTTGCTGCGTGATGATGTAACATTATTACTGGAAGCACTGTGCAGTTTGTCTGATTTTAAGGCTGCGAAGCAAAAAAAAGAAACAAATCGATCGCAAATGAGACTATAAATTGAGCAACTGCAATAAATGATATAAAGTATGTATATAAATATGTGAATCAAATAAAAATGAGTAGTGATAGGTGTTGTGCGATGCATCCTACATTGGCTACCATGTAGTGATCCGAGTCTATGGTTGCCGCCCGGAATGTTCGAACATCGATGACGACGATACATTGGAGCGGCATGTCCGGCGTCGATGTCGTTCAAATGATTCCAGTTTTCATTGTTTGTTTTGGCTTGCAGTTAGTGAATTTGCTCTCACTGAGGGAAACACGATGTTTCACGAATATTCTTTTTGACCTATATACTTGACAAACGGACACGTTAAGCCAGGAATGTGACACATTTTATAACAATTCCATGGGCTTCTACGTCACGTGATTTGCTTTCCAATATGCTTAATAGAAAAGCAATAAAACTACGTACACATAGTTAACAATGATTTATTTGCGATGTCCCATTGCTTATGGTCAATATAGTGACACCTTTGCAAAATGTACAATTCTGTTTATTTGTGTCTGACTGAGGTTGTTTTCGCCAAAATCACACGAGAAATTCGTGGGGAAAATTCAAAAATTGAAGTACCTGACAAAGATGATCAAATTATAGGAAATACATTCCATGGCGTATGCGTGATGGCTTCTGTACTCCTCCACTGTTATTTAACTAAAAGTGAGATTTATTTATGAGATATAATGCAGAGTGTCGCGGGTATTGCTCTTTTGTTTGTTTCTGAATGGAGGTACATTTTGCATTACGTTTGATGAATTTCTTCGCTTTAAGACTGTATACATCTGCTCAAATGCAGGATCGATTGTAAATAGCTTTCACTCGACATAAAAAAAAACAGTCAATTCTACCTGATCCTGATAGAAAGAGGTATACTTTATGTATTTCAACTCGTGCGTGCACAGTTTTCGTTGTTCGGTCAATGTAAACAATTTTGAAAGGTCGTAAGTAAGCAGAATGAACTAATAAATTGATGCGTTCGTTCCTGTAATATTATCCGACTGTCAGACATATGCTTAGCAGCATGCCAAAGAATATAAAATATTCTCACTCGTACTCTAGCAGAGCTGTACTGATCCCTTAAGGCCCATTTTATTCACTCGAAGTTGAACACAACTTGGGAAGTTTCCCATATAAATTTCCCCAAGTTATGTTCAACTTCGAGTGAATAAAATGGGCCTAAGAGTTATACTCGTATACTGCAAACTGCAGACGGGTGGTTTGAATTTCTCCTTACTTTCACGAACTTCTCTTTGCAAAGGCTTTGAATAAATGCACATTCTTAACATGTGCTTCAATTTCTTTAAGGTCATCCCTCCGTAAACTCAACGAAATTACCGGTCAAGGTTTTTCTTCCATAAATTTAAAGAAAAGCTCGAAATAACGCAAGTCAAAGACCTTTTCAGGGGATTTTTATCCAAATATGCCGGAACAATTACTTACCGACAACGAAATTACGTCACGACATCGCAATCAGTCAAGAGGACGTGACTCCCTTGAAATTTTCCCATCACACAAAGGCACACGCGAAAAAATAAAAAAAATCCATCCATCAAATCACCGTACCATACCACTTACCCTCCTTTTCCTTTTGCAATTTACGAATTGTCCTCTTGCACTCGTCCAACTCTCGAGTCAGTCGTTGCATGGCCTTATCCTTAATGGCCAGATCGACCCTCATGCCACGAATTGTCGCCAACAGATGAGCATCCTCCTTGGCGGCAGCATGATAAGCAGACGAAATTGTCGAGTCAGACTGTGAGAATGGTAATTTACTGGACGCAATGGGTTTCTTTAATCCCGACTGCTTTGAACTTGGCCTACTGTTCGAAGGCGTTGAACTGGCACTCGTGTTAGCACTCGAGGTATTTGTAGCTGTGGATACTGTTGTTGCTGGCGCTGGTGCCACCGCCATATCGGTACTTGCGACACAATCAGTTTGCGTGCATGATGTCATTGTTCTGCGCTGACGTTCGGGGATTTCCTCAGTTTGTGTGCAACCATTATAGTAACGTTCAGACTTTTCGGAGACAAAGTAATCGAGTGTCCTGACTTGGGATTCAATTTTCTCGTTCAGCTTTGTATTGATTTCCTGAAGGCTGTGGTAGGGAAAGGAAAACAAAAACCATTACGTGGATGTAGTTACCCTTGTTGTGAATGTTGTGTAGATTTATGTGCGAACAAATTGCGTACCTTAATACTTGAGTTTCCAGATCGGCGATGTGTGTCTCGTACTTTGATTGGACCGAGTTGAATCGTGCTTGAACGTTGGCCAATATTTTTTGTGCTTTAATGTCCTGTTCTTTGGCATCTGCTTCCAATTGAGCGATGCGCTGTTCCAAGAGGCGACGACTGTGACTGTCGTCGTTGGCGGAGGATTTTGTGGGATTTTTCGAGGCAACTGCAATGAAACGGGAAGAAAGACAAACGTGAGTAAGTAGACAACGAACACCAACACACAGATAATAAAGTCGTGACATATTTATGTTTGTTCAAGAGCGTATACAGATAAGAGCGTATTAAATTTATTAGAACGATGACGCGAAGAAAGGAGAAGAATTTGGGCGGAAGATTAATGTGCGAGTAGGACGGATAAGATTATTGTTGACCTTAGTGGCTGTTTGGCAGTTAAGGATGAACAAAGATCGAATTGGCTGGTAATAGTATGCACTTAGAAGAATATTGTTCCCTATTCAAACAAAGTACTGCTCCGAGTGAAAAAGTGTCCTTTCTCGGCAAAGTTTATACACCTTGTGATGCAATTAGCGCCTGCAAATTTAATACAAAATTAAATGTGATAAATACAAAAACAAAAGCGGAAGTTAATAAAGAAGTTTTAATGTGGAACAATTTTCTTAAGCAACCAATTTAGCAGAAACATATTATTGAATGTTTTAGACAAAGCATCGCAAGGACAAGAAAGAGAATGACGTATCAAGATAAGTTTTTATTACTGCGGTTTGTTTGATTAATTAGGTCTGTTTCTTTACTTTAAAATCACGAATTTCTACTTATTCTTGCAAAATTTTTACTCATTGCCGTTCCCTAACCCTAACTCGAAAAATTCGTAGAAGAGAGTGGCTTCGAGAGAGCAAGATATTAAGGACCCCTCCACTGAGAATTTTACGTATTTTTACTCAACAAATTTCTTGGTGTAAGAAGTGGTAATGCTGTCAGTCACCTAACGATTAACAACTGATTTAAGGTTTGTTATCCCATTTAGCATATGCGTGCATTTGTTTTGACTTTTTGTGTATTAAAATGGTATCAACAGGCGACAAAATACTATTGAATGTTCACCTCAAGATTCTTTTCGAAAACGGCAACGAAATTCTTAATCGCTATAGCAAGGAGTAATATCCACCATTTAATTCTTAATACAGTGAAGCTTTTTCCTCTTCTCGAATGGTTGTAGTGCAATCAGTCAAGCTCTTCCACATACTCGGATTCATCAAGAAGAAGTTCGATTAGTTTCAGATCACTTTCATCGCTACTTAGGTGATGTAACTAATCTATTATATAAAAATGAGTCGGGTTTTCCTTCCTGACGCTATAACTCCAGAACGGCTCAACCGATTTGAATGATTTTTGTTTTGTTTTGTTCGTCTTAAATTAGGGATGGTTTATGAAAAAAGAAAAGTCGGAAAATTCTCAACAGTTGGCGTTGTAGGCACATATTTCGTTTTTCATGGGGAAATGCACTTTGAAAAAAATATAAACTGGATAGAAATCGAGTAGTTTCAAATACAAAAAAAAAATATTTTAAATTTTAAAAGCAATTGTTGTTGTCAATGGCGCAAAATTATAGTCGGATAAAGCCCAGTTTATGATTATTTTAGTACATGACAATGTCCGTATTAGTATTTTTCTAATTATAGTCGACAAAATACCTACTTTATAGTTATAACCTGGTATTAAATTTAAAACCACCAAAAGTACATATTATCCCTTAGTATCGACTCTCAATCCTCTCCCATCTGTCATTTCTATTGAAAAATTGTAATTTAAAATTTTTTTTCTGCAAATTTTGAAAGAAATGTTCCCAGGATATTTATACTTTTTAATATCTCGAAATGTTTAAATATTTTGTGTTTCTAAGAAAAGGATTGCCTTCTATTCAATAAAAAAAACTTTTCAATCCATTCCTGCATTTCTATTTTTTTTTTTTTTTTGTTTTTTTTTTCTCTTTTGCTGTCATTTCATTAAAAATTGCTTAAGGAGAATTCCCCAAACTGTGTTTAGTTTCTCAAACTGTACATTTTTCGGTCTGTTTGACAAAAATTTGCGTCGCGCCCGCTCTAAGGTTGGAACTAGTTGTAGGCAGGTTACAAAGCGTTTATAATTTTCTAGAAAGTTAGGCATGGGCTTTGAAGTTAGAGTGGTGCTAGTTAGTATCTACTAATCTCTCCTAATACACGATGTCTATAATTTTGCGCCAATTATTTTAGTTATTTTCCAAGCAAATTGTTGTTGTCAAAAATTTTGAATTTTTTTTTTTTTAAATATAGGTATACCTATAATAACTTTGGCGCAAAATTATAGACATCGTGTATTAGGAGAGATTAGTGGATACTAACTAGCACCACTCTAACTTTAAAGCCCATGCCTAACTTTCTAGAAAATTATAAACGCTTTGTAACCTGCCTACAACTAGTTCCAACTTTAGAGCGGGCGCGACGCAAATTTTTGTCAAACAGACCGAAAAATGTACAGTTTGAGAAACTAAACACAGTTTGGCGAATTCTCCTTAAGCAATTTTGTATGAAATGACAGCAAAAGAGAAAAAAACACAAAAAAATTAAAAATGCAGGAATGGAATGAAAAAAATTGTATTGTATCTGTAGCTAGAAGGCAATCTTCCTAATCAAAATCTTAAAAAGGATTTGCTCAGGTTTTATTTAGCTTTTCTTAGAAACACAAAATATTTAAACATTTCGAGATCTTAAAAACTATAAATATCCTGGGAACATTTCTTTCAAAATTTTGCAAAAAAAAAAAATTCAAATTACAATTTTTCAATAGAAATGACAGACGGGAGAGGATTGAGAGCCTATACTAAGGGATAATATGTACTTTTGTTGGTTTTAAACTTATTACCAGGTTATAACTATAAAGTGGGTATTTTGTCGACTATAATTAGAAAAATACTAATACGGACATTGTCACGTACTAAAATAATCATAAAGTGGGCTTTATCCGACTATAATTTTGCGCCTTTGTTTATGTTTACTATTTTACATTAAGTAACTTTTTGAAATGGAGTAGACACTTTGATTTGTTTGATGGTGTTTGAATCCATCATATTTGTTTGTCAAGTATTTTCAGGATCCTCACATTAGTTCAAACTTCTGAAAGCAGAAATACACAATGAGTCTATGATCATGATCGAAGACGTGTGTTTATTGATGGCGAATAAAGTGCGCAGTTGGGCATGATATCACCTAATCGTCCAATACACGATGCATTCAACCACGAATTGCAAGGAGAACAACAAAACAATACGATACTGAAGCATTAGCCGAAGCAGTTCGTAAAAATGTTCTGCAATTGAATCGACAACAAATGATTGCGTATGACTCTTTGATGGAAGCTGTGAACAAAAGAACTGGTAGCATTTACTTTCTGGGTGCTCCCGGAGGTACTGCCAAAACGTTCTTAATTTCTTTGCTTTTGGCACGGATTTGATCGCAGCATGAGTTGCCCTGGCATTGGCTTAATCTGGAATAACAGCAACTTTGTTAGAAGGCTACCGAACTGCACATTCAGCATTGATATTGCCACTGAACATGCAAATCAACCAGACACCATCTTGAAAAATCGAAAAAAAAAATGCGAAGATTTTACAATGATGCTAATTGGTCGAATGCACGATGGCCCACAAAAGGTTAATGTTCAATGGTGTCGGTGGACAGGACGTTGAAAGATCTTCATGTCAATCAAATCATTTTTGGAATAGCCATGGTTGTATTATCCGGTGATTTTCGGGAGACTCTTCCAGTTATTCCCACGATCAATTGCAGCTGACGAACTAAATGCGTGCTTGAAAGCATCAAATTTGTGGCTTCATGTCAAGACACTCCGATTGACGAGAACAAACTGCAGATGTGTTTTCGAAGCAATTGTTGGAGATTGGTATAATGGAAATATTGCAGTTAATATCTGGACCGGACTTATCACTTTGCCCACTGATTTCTGCCACATGACCGATTCTAAGGAAGAGCTCATTCGACGTGTTTTTCCGGGCATACCGCAGAATATAGAGGAGAAGATGTTTTGATTCCACGCATCCCGATGATTCCAACAGACTTACCATTCGAATTCAAACGACTGCAATTTTTTACTACAAATCTTTGCAAAGGCATTGAATTAATTTGAATTACTAACAACATTTTTTTTAATCACCAAACTAAGTTTAAATCCAAAAAAAAGCTTCAAATAGATAAAAATAAGTTGGTACGAAGTTCACCAGGTCAGCTAGTTTTCATAGTAAATTAGCAAAGTCGTCATGTTTATCAGACATTTAACGACTCTTGGTACCACTTTTTTGAATATTTGAACTATGTATCTGTCATTTTTCATAGATTACCACAAAACCGTTCCCTAACTTATTCGCAAGTGTCACTCTCTGTGAGAAAATTTATCCCCACCACTTCCATTTTGTCAGTCTTTTCCATTTTTACTACAAAAGTAAAGGAATAGACCTATTATTTTGACACTGACAGCTTATCTGACCTCACAAAGTGTCAGAAACTCAGCTAAAAAGTGGAAGGAAGCGCTTATAAACAAAACTACTAATGTCGTTTTCCATTGGGACCACCAGAAATCTTTTTCAGATCTCAGATTTTACGTGGCGAATGGAACATGCAACGAAATTGATCTGCTTTTGTAAATGGATTAGTGCGTTATTTGACAGCAATATCAGATTTTGTTTTTGCAAAAATCACAAATGGATATCGACTTGAAACATGTTTCCTGTATTGCACATACAAATGGAGTATTTTTGGTGACTTGTAGTCTTTAGATGACGAGGAAAACTATGAAGATAATAGTTCCTCCATCCTCCTAAATTATATCCATGGCTATTAATGTATTTCGTTATTTTGGTTTTCATGAAACTTCACTCATTTGTCTTGAAAGCAAACTTCTTAAAATGAGGTAATACAGATGTGCAAAGTATATTGGTATTGTGAGAGTGTGTGTAGATCTGAAAAAATATCGAGATCTGCGAAATCGAAAAAATGATTTGTTGTCCCAATGGAAAACGACATAAAAAAAAGTGCCTATTCAGACGTTATTTTTGTACTGACTGACGTTTGTCTGGCTTCGGGACACGGCTAAGTATTTGACGTAACGTAATAGTATTTTAATTAAAAATTGCCTTTTAAGTACTAAGTTGGGCCTTAAAACGTATAGGATTGTGCCCGAAAATTAAATACTTGAGCTTAGAGTCCTTTTAGCGAGCCACACACTCCTCCTTCACGCGATTAAACTTTGACATTTCGTTACGTACAGCCGTGTCCCGAACGACGTGCGAATAGCCTCAGCCTATAAAAAAAATATAATAAACAAATAAACTTGACAATACTCACCAATCAAAGCGGACACCGAGTCGGGGTGTTTCCGCATCAGTATCCTCTCCATTTCCCTACACTGTCTCTGTAGATCCTGTATAGTCTTTGTGTCCTTTTCCTTTTGATCGTGTGCTTTTTTACGTTCACTTCGACTATCTTCCAACTCAGTCTGCAGCACACGCTGTAAATCTAGTGCCTCGCTCCGATCGTTACGAGCTGCCTGCAACTCGGAACGCAAAATGTTTGCACACTCATTCAAATGCTGGACGTCAAGTTTCAATATTTCCGACTCCTCCTGCAGATGGGTGTTGTTCTCCCTCAAATCACGATGCAGTTGTGACAGAGAATCGTGCTGAATTCGCAGACTTTGCAAACGTTCTTCGGTGTCCTTGAGTTTCTCCTGCAACTGTTCAATCTCTTGCTTCAGCACATGCTCCCGTGTAACGGATAACGACTCAATCGGTGAGGTGACCACCGAAATAGTGTGCTTTGGTGATGAGTTGGTCGATTTATCACAAAAAGTTTTAGTCTCACTGGATTTTGACGTTACACGCGGCTGACTACTGCGACGACGCGAATCGAAAACAATTTCAGTCTGGCTGTGAGTTTGATTTGATCTCAAGGCTAGGGGTGGTTGTAGTAATGCCACTTCTCCATCGTCGTCATCGTAAAATTCCGAATTTGAGCTCGCCCCACTGTCTACGGTATCAATTGTTGGAGTTGTGCATTCCGTATGCACTCCACACGTGGGCGTTGAAGCGCACCCCTTTTGCGATGACGATGGTGAGACGTTGTCCTTGGAGTTCCGTCGGAATGAGCTGGCATTCAATTGGTGTACTGGCGATGCAGCAAATGCAGTTGATGGCATAGCCGCGATTGCACTGCCGTTCAAACAATTTGTGTCGTAATTTATGCCGCACGTTGGACCATCGTTGATCAGTAATTCAATGGTTTCGATACCCTCGGTGATTTCTTCGATCTGTAAGTACAATGTTTAAGAAAAATATTATCAGGTTGTTAATTGTGGTACTTATAACAGGATTAGAAGAGGGCAAAACAAAAAATAGGCACACAGGCCCCTTTCATGGAATAATAATTTAAAGTTTGTCAGTTTTTTCTTTATTTAAAGAACCATTTTTATGTACCCTTTAAATCATTTTGATATCGAATTGAAAATCCTAAGCTTTCTAAAAACTTTGTCAAATGTTGGCCGAAGCCAGAACTGAAACTGAATTTTCACAGGAAAACAAAGCATAATGTCTGGCAAAATAATGAACCGGTTTTATTTTTACAAAGCTTCTTGCTTTCCTTATGCTTTATTGAAAGGCATATATGTGTACGACATTTACGAAACACGAAAGTGTCTTTCTTTTTCACTATCTCGTTCTTTTGTCCACTATTATATCGTTTGCTGTCACAATGCTTCTCAAGCTTCTCAATTTTTTAAAAATAAATGTAAAAAAAAACTCTGTAACTCTTGTAACAAACATTTCCCCACCATAAAAAACCCGCAAATATTAGCCCAAGAAATTTCTCTGGGCTAGTTGGTTATTGCTGACAGATTATTGTCAAATCGTTCAAATGCTTATTTGTAACTGACTTTTTATTTGTTTTCATTTACAGTAGGTCTGTTCCTTTACTTTTAAATCTTACGAATTTTTACGAATTCTTACGAATTTTTACTCAATGCCGTTCCTTAACTCGAAAAATTTGTAAAAGAGAGCGTTGTCGAGAGAGCAAGATATTATCCCTCCACTGAGAATCTTACGAATTTCTACTCAACTAATTTCTTGGTGTTAGATAAATTTAAAGGGCTGTGAGTCACCAAACAATTAACAGCTGATTTGAAATTTCTTGTCATATTTGACATTAGATTGAATTTGTTTTGATTTCTTGCGTTCTATTAAAATGGTATCAACAGGTGGCAAAATAAATATTGAATGTTCTCCCCGAATATTCCATCGTATTGAAAATATTCTTTACCACTGCAGTTTATGGAATTATTTATCTGTCATTTTTCATAGTTTACTACAAAAGCGTTCCCTAACTTTTTCGTAAGTGTCTCTCTCTGTGAGAGAATTTATCCCCACCACTGCCATTTTAATTGTCTTTTCCATTCTTACTACAAATGTAAGGGAACAGACCTAGTTTGTGCTTGTATAGCATTAAAATAGATGTAAGACGCAAAAGAATTGATGCTTTTAATTTCTGCAATAAAAGCAATTCAAGTCGTGGTCTTAAATATAAATTTGTATATATTCCCGCCACGAATAATTTCACATTTTCAAATTTGTTATTCAACGTGTTCCTTTTCTTTTTGGTCATATTTCATTTCGGTGAGCGAATTCTCTCGCAATGAGAGAAATGTGACATATTGCCAAAATTGAACCAGAAAGTAAGCAGAGCAGACCTAATGTCATTCGTATTTTTTTGAACATGAAAATGGAAAGTACCTCTGAACGAAACACTTCCCCATAAATAAAATCTTGACTTCTATTTCACTGAGGGTGCGGCATAACAATACGATGAAAGCAGTTAAAAAAATAGCGGTGTTTCTAGACAATCTATTTCTATTTATAATACATACGTTTTGTGTACCTATCGAGTCGAACACATCCGAGTTTGTTTGAAAAATTTTACCAAAAATTATATGATTTTGCGATGCAAGTCATAATGAACACCCAGTTTGATTCAGCAAATTAATTAATTTGCCTCAGGGCTCAGGCCCCTTCCAAAAACAAAATGACAATTAATAAACATCTGACATGCTAGCAACTTTTACCCGTGTCACTAATTCTGCACGGTTTTCACTTTTAGCATGTGACACACCACCGCACGTTTGAGGGAGTTGATCCGCAAAAGTGACAGCTACTATACTTCAGTGTATCTCGTACATAATAATTGAAAATTGTGTTTCTGTTGTGATACGCTTAATTTTTTGTATGAAATCTCCGTTGCAGTGCCACTCCATTTGTTAATTCAGCACAGCCCCACAAGTCCACACAATAACATGAAAGACTACTGCTGCCATCTCCCATTGGAAGTGAAGTCAACAGCTTCTTTATCAGCAAAAATCTTCATCGCACAGCTATAGCACTCGCATAGCAGTTGCGTTTACGGAGATTAATGGTTTCACGTATCATGTAGAGCGGTTGCGAATTGTTCAAGTTATTTGCATCTCATTATTTCTTGAGAGCTTGGTGACTCCAAGGTGCTCGCTCCTTTCGGATTATCCCACGTAAGATTGTTGTCTTATAGGTTCCCGAGTGTATGCACTTAATTGCTCGAGGTTTTGCTTTCTCGTGTACTTTTCGCCAGTGTAAACGGTGGAATTTCTATTTTCTTCTGTCAAACATTTTTAATTGATTAAGATCGCTTTGCACTTTCATTGAGCAAAGGAGGAGCAACAAAAAACTGAACATAAACCAAACAGAATTGTTTTTCTTTCGGAACTCTGGCGAATTGCCTTTTCGTGTGGTTTTGGCACTGCTTTGATGAATGTGCATAAGAACTATTCCTGTTTTCGGTTTTTATCTCAATCTTTACACCTTTTTGAGGCCAACTTGCGGATGAAATGATTTTTTGTTGGCATTGGCTTTTGGCAAATTCCATTACTCATTTAGCCAGAAAAGAAAAGTATTGCAACCACTGACATTCTTGGCGGCCGAGCATTACGGCAAATTGATTTCATTTCGAGTGGATGTAAATGGATGTAAAATGTAAACTACATCTATATACGAGGAGCTATACAGATTTTAACTACGTAATATTTTTGCAGACCGAAAGATTCGTTTTAACTCAATAAGGGTAAATTGCTATTGCAAAGTACCTACTCGCAAATTAATTAAATGCTTGTAAAAAAGTCGCAATCCATTAGAATCAACTCAGGGACTCCTTTGATTTAATTTAATTCTATGCCAAACAATGTGATGAAAACAAAAGTTTGCAAGAGGAGGAAATTAATTTTAACCATGACAGCACACAAGATTCAGGGAAACTGTACCATGGCAACTTATCCTTCTTCTTGCAATAGGGTAATCGCAAACAGGCCCACACGGACAGTTAATTTCAGTGGGTGGCTATACGGATCTAATTTCGTTCTAGATGTTCAATGCTGGATTCAAATCCAAGTTGACAAGTGTTATTTCGTGTTTAAAAATATTTAAATTCACGAACGGATGAGCTTAATCGAATTAAAAAACAACCCAACGAAAGTGGGTGTGTTCAACACTGTTTGACAAGAAATTGTTTAGAATTCGCATATTTAGTTTACGGACCATTGGTCAACTGGCGCACTTATGCTTATAAATCCCATGTCGTTGTAAAAAAATACCAACAAAAGCAAAACTTTGCATTTCTTTCTCAATACTAGCCAGTATCTAAAAATGCGACATCCAACATCGAATCTATTACAAATTGATTCGGTCAATGAAATGCGACAATTTTAGGACACAACACAGGTGACAGTGTAAAAAGTGTCCATTATCATAAGATTACCCAGATATTTGAAACGTGGCGGCAGAAGAATCCTTCGAAACCAAAACAACGTGTCCTAAGAAAAATCTTTAACAAATTGATTCGGTCAATAAAACGCGACATGAGCGCAACACAGCTGTCAGGGTAGAAAAGGACATCTTTCATAAAATAGTACATGCAGTTAAGTAAGTCTGACAGATAGGTATGACAGTGTAAAAAGTGTCCACTATCAGTATCACACTAAGAATCATAAGATTACCCAGATTTGAAACGTGGCGGCAGAAGAATCCTTCGAAACAAAAAGCAAGAATAACTGGGCCTAAGAAAGATCTATTACATAATTGATTCGGTCAATGGTAATAGTCTGACAGATATCTGAAAAGATGTATCTTCGTTTTGATTGACTGAAATCGGTCATATGAGCAGCTGTTTCAGTTGACGTTTATGGAGGGGTAGAACAAGAATCTAGTCAAGAAATTTGTTGACAGTTCGCATATGTGGCTGACGCGACGTAATCTAGTCGACTCAAGATAACTAGATTTTTTAATGTGCCCAGTCCCTCCAAAATATTTGAAACATTGTGGCGGCAAAGGAATCCTTTGAAAAAAAAAAAACAGAAACTTCCGCTGGCGAAATGAGAGGCAAGCTTTCATGTTCAATTTTTATTACCACGTCCACCACTTTAGTGCACAGCATTAAAAAACAAGTATCAGACTCTTCCGGGATTCTCATTGTTGTTACCAGACCACATCAATGTTATCTCATAGCATATTGCATAACACCGAAACCGCGTTAGATTTCGTTCAATTAGGGTTCCTACTTTTGACAAGTCTACTCAATCAAACTTTCAAGTGTTGACACTTAAGTGGGTCCTCACCCAGTGCCCTATAGATGAAATGACCAGAAACTGCCTCGTGTGTAATGATGCTGCTCCCTTACGTTGTTTCTTTCTTGATGCACACAAACTTACAATTAGGAAAGCAACAGGAATTTAAGAAGAAAAAGTCGAAAAGAAAAGAAAAACAACTTCCACCAACAAGCCCCTTTTGGGTGAAAGAAAAGAAAGGTGTGAGTGCAACACAGACGCCACTCGGATAAGACGAAGACCACCACTCTCGATGAATGAATCAATGGAAGCACTGTGATGCGGTCTTGTAGTGGGCAGGTAGATGTACTATTTCCCCCACACTATGTGGAAATTATCATATGAAGCGTTGTCGTCGTCGTTGTTTTGTTTTGTTTTTTTTACCAGCTCAAATTGATTATTTTCAAATTATAGTATAAAAGTCGCATGCCATTTGGTCGCCATGTCTCATTAAGGTTTCAGCTGGAATCTCGCAAAGATGATCAGCTCCACTAGTGCAAAACGTTTCGTGATCTCAAGTGTAGCTTTGCTACTGTTGGCTTTGTTTTTGTCGACGACGACAGTTGTTGGTGCGGGAATACCAATCGATCATACGCTAGGGGAAAGTGAAGATGTAGGCGATGATATCGGGGGTCGCAGTGTAAACGATGATATCGATAACAGTTATGAGGATTTCATGTCGAGTCCAAGGCGCTACGATGGAGCCCAACTGTGGCGGATACTCGTCGAGAGCGATAAGGAGAAACGTGTTGCCGAGGAGTTGCTGTCTAAATATGGTGAGCGAATTTGTGCATTTGCATCTATATTCAATGGTGGAGCTTGGAGGTGTGGAGTGTTTTTTGTTTCCTCGGAATTTTTGATATTTTCTGCTTGACACGCGTTTTGAATTGCAAATCAGCTACACAAAAGAAAGTGAACGCTTGTCATACGAATTTCTTTCTATTAAGTGATTACATTATTCGGTTGGTGATCTTTTGCTTGCGATAGTGAAATGTGAAACAAAGAGAAATGAAGATTAGGTAATGAACATGGACAGATGGACACTTAATAATAATTATCACATTGAGTGCCCGGAAAGGTTTAAGACAGTGGCCGACTATTCTGTCAACGGAAATGTGTTGTGGTGGGATGTGTTCTACTGAAGTCGTGTCTTAAAATTTGTAAATACCAATTGTTTAAGAATGCAGGACGGAAATATAGTTCCTCCTGCATATTGTCTTCAATTTAACTAAGTGTTAAGCTAAGCTGAAAACCTACCTCAATGTGCAAAGTAGGAATGTACTAGATTCTTTTTGTTGAACCGCTGTCCATAGCATTGCGTTTGTTAGTTTCAGTTGCCGTTTCGTGACACTTATGTAAAGTGTAAACGTTCTTCGCACAAAGTCGTTTTATATTAGATTGATTAGATTATGTTTTGACAATGCCCAAGTCGATTTTTTTTAATTTTTGACATATCCCAGCTTTTGCCATTGTGGTTTCATGATGAATTATTCTTTTCCTCTGTCAAAAAGCAGAAATGTGATCATCTGAACGCACTCAAGAACTTCTATTACTTATGAATTGAAAAGTTTATGAAAATTTTGACATAAAAACCACGGCTATTCTATTTTAAAAGTCATATGAAAATTTTGTTTTTAACCTATCTTTGTTGTTGCCATAGAAATGTTCTGGAACAGAATCTCTTGTAAACTACGCTGATCTGTCAATAGATCTGATCCACCTGGAAAGGCATCTGTCTTCGACAATGGTGTAAAGTCGTCATTTCTTGTTTTATTCATTATTTGAAAATTATTGCTAGTTCTATAAAAATTACTTTCAACGTATGCTGTGCTAGATTTTTTATAATGTTGTCCGCTACAGTATTTGATTAAAAACAAGTTGACAACTCGCGATAGACTCCCGCTTTATTATCGTTGCTTATTGTTTGACTACCAATTAGAACAAACAAAATAAATTGAGTATTCGAAATGTTACAATATTGCCGATACCGGCCAGTAATTTCAAGAATACTGTTCGCTTACGTACTACAAAGTGTAGCAGTTTTAAAATAATCAATCGGATTCGTTTTGTACAGACGTTTCCAACTGACAGATGGATAGAATAATACACACCAGCTTTATGGAAAGAGCAACGCATGTGTTGGATATAAGTAGGTATACTTTCTACTTGTTTGTGAATTTAATCCGATGACAGTTTTCACAAATTAAGGAAAACCACATCTCTAAAAAAAATCCTGGCTGCTGATTTATTTTAAAAGAATTATTCAGCGCGATAAATCCCGTGTAGCAATCGCTGCTGTCAAAAAAACAGAACAGCGAGATAGAGCTTTAAGTTTTAAGCTTTTTCGAGTTTATTTCTGGAAGACCGAGTGAAGTTACGGATTTTGCTGCAAGACTTATAAGCTTTTCCCACCTAGCCGAAAACCGTGTTTTCGTCGAAAACTCGTCGATGCATTCACACCGACCACCAACTCGTTTTCGTTTGACGTTTCAATCAGCTGTAAGACACTAGTCGTTATAAACTTCGGTGCAAACTTTTTTGGTCACAAATTTCGATCGCATTGATTAACAAACAAAATGAATTTAGTGCATTTCAAAATAATATTAGCCCATCAATTAATTGTGGAAAAGATTTTAAGTGAGTTGTAACATTTGTTCGGTCAGCGTTTCTGCTGAATTTGCTTATGTGTGACTTTTGTGGCTTTTTCGTGGAAAACGAGTGTATGTCAAGCTTCTGTTTTCGTAGAAGTTTTCGAGAGTTTTCGCGAAAACCCGGTTTTCGGCTGAGTGTGAAAAGGCTATTAGTTCCTTTGGTTTTACTCTTTAATTTTCCGGCCTCTTTTGATTGGGCTGCCGATTAATGGTGATACTTGACATACATGTCTCATGTCATACGTAGTGTCATGTTCGATGTGCATTAATGACGGTGCTTTATTTTTAAAAAAAAACTTTCTCTTGTTGAATTTTCAGTTCTGGATGTAACCGTAAAACGCGGTTCCTCCTAAGATCGTCGATTTTTCCTTGCTAGGATTCATCCACGTGTCCATCTACAGTTTTGTTTAAGACTTCTGTTCCAGATGATATACGAAGGACACATATTGTATGTGGGCTAAAGTTTCTACCATTTTTGTGGGATTGAGTCGGAACAGAGGATGATGTTTGCTAGAAATTGAACATTGAAGTGATTCAGCCAAACAGTGCTTTCATTTATTGACAAATGCATTTTCCAGAAGACTGCTGTCAGCTGTTTTTGACAAGTTGTTTGTTTTAGTGGGAAAACTGGCATTTTTGTCATCAAGTGTAAGATAACACAATACTAATCGAAGGGCCTAAACTTAACACCACAGAACTAGAACTACTGTCCGCCATACTTATCTACGTAAAAAATGGCCTTTCCATTTGGCTGTCAGGCTGTCAAGTAGAAAGTCTTTTTATCAACGTGGTATATGGAAACGCCGCTAACAAAACCAATAAATGAAATGAAAAACAGTTCCATTCACTACTCCGCCACAAAGAAATCCATTAAATAAGTTAGCGACAAAACAACTCGAAGCATTTCTCATTAAAAAAATACTCGTATCAAGCCGTCATACTCCGCCTTCAAAATTTCAAAGTCAACCTTTTGTTGAAGATTGCAATTGTGATAACAAAAGGCACCGCCGAACAAAAGCGCTGTTGACTCTGCTCTAGGAAAATCCACTAGCAGCTGCATTCGAAATAAATTAAATTCCATCTTCAAAAGAGACGAACAAAATCGACTCAACGAAACCGTTGCATTTAATATATACGTATTTTTTTGAACATTCATTTTACTCCAACCTCATTTCATGCCAAATATGGCGGAATCGTCAAGGCATCGCCTGCACTGCATTCTTGGTATTATGCACCCACTTCTGGTCGTACTCGTACTCGTTCTCGTACCTCATCATCTAGGTCATTATGTCAAGAGGGTAAAACAACACTGCACACAGTTCGCATCATAGCACCCTATTGCCCTCATGAAATGTGATTCGATTTTTAGGTTACGATAAGCTGTTTATCACATATCCCTATCACATTATACCACAACGTAACCACAACTAAATCGCTTCAATTACCTTACATTACAGATGGACAAGTTTGGAAAGAGGTAAACGCCGAAGTGGACTACTTGTTGAAGCCGAATATCCTTGGCGAAGCAGAAGAATATCTACAAACAGCAAACATCTCCAAAATCGTTCTAATTGACAATTTGCAAAAAGTCATCGAAGCAGAAAACCCGCCGCGGGAGGAAATCGAGAATCTACAAAATCGCAAGGGTAAGTCCCCATGGAATGGAAGGTCTTGGGTGCACTCTAACGGCAGAGGAACACGAAACTTTTATGAAATATGAGCCAAGTGCCGGGACTGGGGGGCGGTGGAAGGGTTCCCTGTTCCATCTATTCAACCGCAAAAGTTTGTTTTGTGTAATTTTGCTGCCAATTTTCGGGACGACATTTGCATGATAATGGGCATATAAAATTTTATGTAAACGTCGTATTCGATTAGAAATGATTTTCCAACCAATCATTGGTTATTCAATGACATTGGGTGACGGAAATCAAAAACTGTGAAAACAAACACCTTGGGCCCGTGCGCGCACACATGTGAAAATGTAGTTTCGAGGGCGATTTCACTCCTGAATAAGAAAGCAGTCTACCGTGGGGTAATTCAAATCGATTTCTTAAGCAGTATCTACTCACAAAATGGGGAACGATGTAGGGGTGCACATGCACATAGTAGCGTAGACTGATTGAAGGATAATAATTTGAGTGCAATTAGTCATTCATGTAAATTGCACTACTAAGAATGAATTGAGTGGTTAATCGGTGTGAACTTAAGGGACTGTTGTCGAGGTAGTGGTATAAATAGAAGACCATATCAGATTTTGTCAAGACCTGTCAGTATAGAGGTTCAAAGACTTGAGTGTTGCGTCGTTTCGAAATTCTGTCTTTCGAAGTTTCTATCAGCGACATTAGTTATCTTTTTTTGGTTAGAATCTAGTTGTAATATTTCGTTAAGAACAAGGATACATTTTTGGCAGCGACTCTGCACTGACAAGCGGACACGATCATCTCAGAAATGACGGCATTAGTAATTTTCTTCTGACATTTGGATTGGAAATATACAAATTCGAATACATACACTACACATGCATTCAAATAGAGTACTTTCGGAAAATTCCTTTGACAGTTGCTTAATTTCCTACCTGTTAAAAATATTTTCACCAGCATTTCAACTGTATATATGTCGTTGACCTCGCAATGTGTAAAAGAATAATCACGAAACAAATAGCCATGACAGAATAATGGCTTACTAAAATTGCGGTAAATACCTATATGAAAGTATATGAAATTCTCAGATTTCTATTTCCCTCTTACCCATTTCAGACTTAGACAAAAAACAGCACACGACTATCATCAGTCAGTGAGCAAACGTTTTGAAATGAGAGACACCTCTCAGTTGACATCTTAAACTGTGAATGCACTCGTATATTGACGTAAACATTTGTGTCTCCATTTCTGCCTCACGACCACCGCTAATACCTCTGTTACCGCCTTCAATGCGTCCACTTTCAAGCACACTCGATCGACACCCGAGTTTGGTAAATTTTTTTTCTTATGTGGTATTCGATTGGGCGCTCTCAGAGCACTTTTTTCTTGCCCTCAGAGCAATTTTTATGTTCGTTTGGTACAATTTCAGATTTCAGAGCACTTTTGCGAATCTGGATTTTTTGTTCAGATTTGCTTCAGATTTACCAATGAAGTGCGTTTGAGTTTGACAACTGGTGGACGTTTGTTTACGTTTTCGTGATTTTTTTCTACAGCAAAGAAAGGCATTGCATCTGGTGAATCTATTTTTGTAAATTATTTATGTATAAATATTAAGAAATCAATCAGTGAATGGAAATCGCTTAGAAAAGTGTCGAAGACTACACATATTTAAATCGCACGAATATCGACATAGAAAAGAGCAAGTGACGTTTATATGTTCGATTGGGAACACCAAATCTGAAATCTGAGAGCAAATCTAAAGAAGCTCAATCGAATACCACATTAGACGTACGGATACGTTCAAGAATATTCGGCCTTTTCGAGGTATCCGTCAGAACGGAAAATCGCAGCGCATACTCTGTTGGAACCGAAAACCGCATTCGAGGTATCCGTTTTCGGAAAAAAATAATTCCAATAATTCCTCGTATTTTTTGTTGCTTGTCTTTTTCTTTTGATTATCCACTGGAAACACAAATTGAAGCAATAAATACAAACAAAAAAATTGGTTGCTATATTGTTTTTTTCGGAAGATACCGGAAGATATGTAGCTGTCAAAAATTTAACAAAAAAAAAATTCACTTCATCGCACTTCAACGTAATTCACCGATATGCGTTGCAAAATGTCGGAACAATTCTCCTAGCAGTTGTTCCAAAGAATACCTCGCAGCAAAAATCCTCCGAATCATATAAAATCGGAGAATTTATCCGTTCCGACGGACACCTCGCTAGGGCCGATTGTTTGATGGGTTTTACTACAGTTTTGATTGGACTAGATCGGTCACATGAACAGTTGTTTCCGTTGACGTTTATGGAGGCTACTCCTCTAAATCTAGTCAAAAATGTTGTTCATATTTCGCATTATGTGACTGACGTAGGAAAAGTGATTTTTAGACCAATCTATTCCACTTATTGTACTGGATTTTTGAATGAGGCAGCAGTTTATATGTGTACTATAATCGACCGACACTGACATATTTCGTCTTACCGAGAACTTTAATTTCTAATATCTTCTGAGGAGGTGACCGACTACAAAGGAAATGAGCGCATGTTGTCCACCTTGCTCTATGCTCTATCGAAAAACTAGTACCTATTTGGTAGCCATTTTAGCCTGTGTTAACAAGCCCGCCTAAAAATTTATTCGTTTTGAGATTAAGAGGCGACCTAGTTTTTTTTTCAAATGCGTCGCCTATCTGACGACATTTTGACCCAACATTGTCCAAAACTAAAATATGTAGTAATAAAATGCCCGTGAAAAAACGGTCGCCCTCTCAAAAAAAAAAACTACGATTTCCCAACAAAAAGAGTCAATTCACTCGTCTTGTCGCCTTCCCTCATATAACCATAAACACTTTTTTTTTTATAACTACATTGTATTAAATTTAAATCACAAAATGAAAAATCGCGTACAACTCTTTAGAAATATAGGCTACCCTTCAAATGAATCCAAAATGTGTACCGATTAAAATTTAAATCAAATTCGATTTACTAACAAAGCGTTAAAGCTCGTTTTAATTTAGTAACGCTGATAAAAGGATACAAAGTGAAAAGTGCAGGAGATCCCTACACAATTGTCGACATCGTTTCCCCCACCGCCAACTGATACAGTTTCCTGGTTATAATACCCGGAATACAAAACGATTAATGAATACAAAGTGAGAACAATACAAGTACAATCGCATTGCTTGTGCGGCAACATGAAAAACAGCTCCCTGAATCGCATCATAGAGTATGCAGTGCAGCATACAAGTTTCCTCTTCCTGGGTGTAAACGAAATCCTGTTCAGATAGCTTTTGTATGTTTTTTTCGCCGCAGGTTATTTGTAAAAATGTGTGCACAGCTTTTGGGGAAATATTTTTTTCACCGATTTATGGACTTGGGTAGGAGTCCCAAACAGGAAATACTTTTCGAAATCTTTCCTTTTCTTGTTGTTGTTGCGAACGAATTTATTCATTCATGAGTTTGTCACATTTTTATCTAAATTTAATCTTTTTCTGGAAGGATTTTTAATAAAAGATTGTTGCTAATTTTCGCGAGGACTTGGAAGCTTTATTAAAAAAATGTTTTTTTAACTCCATTGTCTTTATCGGTGTTTTTTTCTAATCCTGGACTATGTGCATGAGTTTTCCAGTGGCTGGAATAAATGACAACTCATTAATTTTTGCCTCGCCTTTAAAATGTTTGTTTTGTTATTTTGTTACAAACTAAAAAGACCGTGTGTATGATGTGAATAGCTCATTCGGTATTTATTAAATTCAAGCATACAACTTATTCCTCATAAGTCATAAGTAAACGAACTTTGTTCATTTTGTATTTGGATTTGTGAATTTATCGCCACCTACAAGATGAATGAAATTCTCCCCCTTTCGAGCCAAAAGTGTAGCCACTCGTTACTCGTTACTTTGCTAGGTTTCTCTTTTTCCGTCATTTTTGATGAGAACGTGTTAAACATTGTGCGATTGCTATCGACTTATATCAATTGCAACTGTGCAAACTTGGCTGGACCTATTGTGATTAAAATTCGGACACTTACAACAAGTTAAGGACCAGTGGGAACGTTCAAGTATCTACATTAGTAAGTCTGACAGCTGTCTGATTAGATGTATCTCGGTTTTGATAAACCAAAATTGTACATATGAGCAGCTGTTTTAGTTGACGTTTATGGAGGGGTAGCCGACGAATCTAGTCAAGAAATTCGTGACAGAGTACAGATGACAGTTCGCATATGTGGCTGACGTAAAAAAAGTGACGTTCCCGACCAATCTAGCTTTTGCGTTCAGGATACATCTTATTTAGACCAATTTAGTCGACTTGAGATAACTAGATTTTTGAATGTGCCCAGTTTAAACTGTTCAGTAATAAGAGATGCCTTCTAGTCTGAAAGCGTTTATAAATAATATCAAGCTACGACAAGAAAGATGTTTAGTTGACTTAAAGAAACTCATCATTTATTTATATTCTTTATTTATGCATTATTTCTTCAGAGTGTGAACAGGACATTAAATAGGAAACATTAAATAAGTGCACTCATAATCACGACACCCAAAAATTGTTATCGAGGGTGGCGCTACGTCGAGCAATTTGATTATCTGGCAACGGTCATATTCGTTTATGAATATTGAACGTAGGGAAACTGGGTGAATGTCAAGTCCTCAGGGACAGCGTCCGTGAACGAGCTCTGTTCGGCTTAGATTTCATCATCATTCACGCATAATTTCAACTGCAACCATTCAAATACTTGACCTTCAAGCTGTATATACTTGTGTTTCATGAATCCGCATACTTTTTTAAAACTGAAGCTGCACAAAACACCTCTTTCGCTTAACTAATCTATACCCTTGATTGTTGATGGTCAATTTAAAGGAAAACGGACTGCACAACATCAGAGGGTAACTTACTATCAATTCATAGGTCAGGTCATGGTCGCGGCCCCACAATCCACAAGACTATACTTACGATAAGAAGCTGTTCATTGGGAATACATTACATAGAAAACCGAAAAGGGAAATACCCTCGTGATCGTTGTTTTGTCGATAGTCGCCCGATGGTCGCCCGCTCAATCAACAATTGAAAAGCCCAAAGTGTTTTCCCCGGCCGTTCAATTAAATCAAACACCCCGCCTCGACAAAGGAAAGCGTTTTCCATTATTTTCTGTTTTATGTGGGGAAATTAAATTTTCTTCACGCTTACATGAAAACACGCACTAGGGAGAAGCCCATTCTTTTAATGGCAACTATACATATTTGTTTTGTTTTCTGTTTTAAGGACATCGCATGACGTGGAAGGCCTACCATCGCTTAGCTGATATCAACGGTTTCGTTGATTACTTGGCGAAAACATATCCCGATCTGTGCACGGTGGAGACAATTGGCTATTCGGTGCAGAAACGCCCGCTGAAAGTCCTTAAGTAAGCATATGGCATGTACCCTCTCAGACATTGTGGAGCTAACATTATCGATTTGTTTTCTTCTAGGATATCGAATGGTAAGGCGGGCAATCCAGGAATTTGGATTGATGGGGGTATGCATGCCAGGGAGTGGATAAGCCCGGCAGCGGTTTCATATATTGTGAATAACATCGCCGAGGGATGGGATGATCTGCCCGATTACATGAGGAATATCGATTGGTAAATGCGCTTTTCGTCAATTCAGGCGGCGAATTGGATTTTTTATTTGATTTCCTTTTAGGTACATTCATGTGGTGGCGAATCCTGACGGCTATGAGTACACACACACCATTGACAGACTGTGGCGCAAGAATCTCCGCTCTCACGGCAGGCAGTGTCCCGGAGTCGATTTGAACCGTAACTTTGGATATGCCTGGGGTGGTAAGGGTACATCTGCCAGTCCATGTGCTCAAATTTATCGAGGAGGTACTGCTTTCTCGGAGCCGGAATCCATGGCAATTGCCAGTTTCATAACCAAGCAGCCAAAAGGAACCTTTAAGGCGTTCTTGACTTTCCACAGCTATGGACAATATATTTTGTACCCATGGGGCCACGATACGATTTTAACCTCGGACTCGAGCGATCTGGACCGCGTTGCTCGTGAAGCTGCCACAGTGAGTGTCTATAAAGTGATCCCTTATATTCATATCACTGATTGTTTCCGTTTTCTTTTGTAGAAAATTGCCCGCTCTAGCAGCACTAGGTACACCGTTGGCACAGCTGCCAAGACCCTTTATCCAGCAGCTGGTGGATCCGACGATTGGGCTAAGGGTGTTGCTGGCATTAAGTACGCCTTTACTATTGAAATGGGAGACACCGGCCGATATGGATTCATTTTGCCAGCCAATTTCATTGAGAAGAACGGAAAGGACGGCTATATATTTGTGGAGACAGTAGCCAGCGCTGTATCGCAAGTTCGAGATATTTAAACGTGTAATTGAAAAGTTAATTTATTGAAGTTTTCTAATTTATTGAAATTTATTTGTATAAGTTAATTTATTGAAAATAAAATACTCTTAGGCTAGTGATGGCAGACTTGTGATGATGTAAAATTGTCTTGAATAATTTATATATACACATATTATAAAAAAATTGTTTAGAACTTTTTGTTTTTAAATAGATATACCTATTTCATTCTAGGCCATCAAAAGCGTGTTTTGCAAAAGACCTATAAAAGTGACGGAGGAATATAGAACTTTGCAAAACAGCTCTTAGGCGTTAAGACTCGTCACGTGTCGGGAGTATAATTAAGTAACAAATTTAGATTAAAAACCAAAATATCTTCTAAATACGATATAGATATATATATATACAACTAGAAAGGACCCATCGAACTTCGTCTCGCCCAATTTAACGCCTTCAGATAAACTCATGAGTGATAATAAAGCACAGATAGTTTAAATTTCAATTTGATTTATTTGAATGGAATCGAAATCAGTAGAGAGCGACATGATAAACAATGTTTTTCGATTTTTTTTCCGGCGCAAAAACAAACAACGAAGACGGTTTGCCTATACGCGAACAGACAACGTATACAGCTGACCGTGCGAAAAACAGGGAAGTTACAGATTAATCCCACAGACTTCCAAAGATTGGCCTTGCGATTTACTGATTGTCGTCACAAAAGCCAATCGAACAGAGAACTGAATCAGCTTGAATTAGAATGGAAGATTAGTTGGAATAATTCATGGGATTATAACATCCTATCCTTTGAATTTGTCCATGATGATCGTCACTTAAATTGTTCAGTCGTTTCTTGACGGATAACCGCGTACCGTTGCACAATTTCGGATGATTCCGATTAAGCAATATGATTATGATCGATCCCACCTTCAGTTGTAAATTATGCGTCGGATACCGCTGCTGGTATTTCCCGTTCAATAATCCCATCGGGATTTTTATAATTTTGTGCAATGCCAGGGATACTATGGTGATGAGTTCCTCCTTCGACGATGTGAACTCGCAGAAATTTGCCGGGAACGATATCAATCCAGTCGAAACATCAAAAGGTTATTGCAAGTATTAGCCCAAGAAATTTCTTTGGGCTAGTTAATTATTGCTGACAGATGGTTGGCAAATCGTTCAAATGCTTATTTGTAACTGACTTTTTATTTGTTTTCATGTATGGTTTTTGCTTGTATAGAATTAAAATAGATGTAAGAAGCAAAATAATTGAACTTTTAAATTTCTGCATTAAAAGCAATAATTCAAATCTTGGTCTTAAATATAAATTTGTGCTCTACTGATATTTGAGTATTCCCGTATAGAAAAAATTCACAATAGGTAGATATGTTCCTTTACTTTTAGTTCTTACGAATTTTTAATAATTGTTACAAATTTTTACTCAATGCTGTTCCTTAACTACAAAAAATCGTAAAATAGAGCGTCATCGAGAGAGGAGAAGATATTACCCCTCCACTGAGAACATTACGAGTTTTAACTCAAAAAATTTGTTGGTGTAAGAATTGGAAAGGCTGACAGTCACCTTAAATAAAAGCTGATTTGAAATTTGTTGCCCATTTGGCATGTGCGTGCATTTGTTTTGATTTTTTGCATATAAAAGTGGTACCAACAGGCGGCAAAATAATATTGAATGTTCTCCTTAAGATTATTTTCGAAAGTGGCGACGAAATTCTTCCTCGCTGTAAGGAACAATCTCCTCCATATGAAACTCTTATTGCAGTGTCGCTTTTTCCTCTTCTCGAATGCTTGTTTTTATCAGTACAAACTCTTTCACATTATATGTACCTACTCGGATTCATTACAAAGAAGTTCAATTAATTCCTGGTGACTTTCATCGATACTTTGTTAGTAAATTAGCAAAGTCATCATGTTTATCAGACACTTTAACGACTTTTAGTACCACTTTTTTGAATATTTGAATTATGTATCTGTCATTTTTCATGGATTAGGTACTACAAACAAAAGCGTTCCCTAACTTTCTCGTAAATGCTTCTCTCTGTAAGAGAATTTATACCCACCACTGTCATTTTGACAGTATTTTACTACAGATGTAAAGGAACAGACCTATTATTCAAATTTGTCTTTCCTTTTTGGTTATACATATTTAGTTTCGGTGGGTGAATTCTCTCGCAATGAGAGAAATGTGACATATTGATAACAGTGAATCCGAAAATAAGGGAACAGTCCTATTGACAAATTTTCGGAAGGTTATTAAAGAAAATTCCAGATGCGCTTGGGCCATGTTCTCATACTCACGAACAATTATCGAATGAATGAAGGGAGGAGCAAAAATCTCAACGAAAGCTTTTTTATAAGGAATACAATTATCAAAGGCTCAAATCCGAGGGGGAAGTAATCAGGTGTATTCAAGGAACTTTTCTGTGCGTATTCATGGTGAATTACAGTATATCACAGTGTATTCCAACGAATTCGCATGCAATCACAAGTAGAAAATCTGTAGTCAAGGACTACTCAAAAATATTGATTACTTCCCCCTCGCTCAAATCTTTCAGTAATTTAATTCTCGATTTGGTATGAGTAGCGACACCTATTAGGATACTGGTACTACTGGATTGGCGCTACTATTGGAATACAAAGAATAAATTCTATTATCTACAGTAAAACCCGGATAAGTGCCTCTCGCTTAACTGTCTAACCCGCATAAGTACCTTTTTTTGAGAACCGAAATTCTGAGGATTAATATATTACAATGGTGGAGACTGACTGGGTAGCTGTCACTGTCAAAATTAAAACCGCCAATGTAATTTGGTTTTGCTGCGAAGGTATACGTGCACGTTTATTCATAATTTAAGAGATAAGAGCCTATGTGCCTAACCCGCATAAGTGCCTATCAAAACGGGGCATTTAAGGTGAGGCACTTATTAGGGTTTTACTGTGCATACGTAGTCAACTGTCAAAGGAAAGTTTTAATTTTAGGTGGTGAACTTTAAATTTTAAATCAAACCTCTAATGTTACCGTGCTAAAAGTTTCAACTGTAGTTGGAAATATTTTCTGAAATTTTGTTGTAGATGACAGTAATATTGACAAGTTTGCTAGAAAATGAAAAATTAATCGACAAAGTTTTTTTGTATCAAACGTTCGTCGGTATTATTCGTATCGATATTCGAAATCAAATAGTATTCAAATTCGAAATTGTAAAATTATTTTTCATTGCAAAAATGGACAATGATTGGAATTATTTAAATTCGCCAACAGTGAGGATGACAACTGTTTCAAATGGAGACAGAATTGCGAGGACTGGAAGAGTATTTCATCTTAAAAATTGTGGGGAATTGGTTTTTTAGAACCCGTTGGCGTTTTATACTGCTGTTGTTGTAGTCGTAACTAGTAAAATCTTCGAACATCTGCGAGCTTATTTTTGCTTCAATAAGTCATTTGCACTTTGTCCTCCCCAATATGAAACAACAATTTCTATTTGAATTGCCCCGAGAGCACAATCGCATCAATCAGAATCTCTTTCGCTTTTCAGTTCGCAGCTCAAACAACCAGAAACATTGCCAAATGCAAATCACTCCATAATCCATAGAAAGTAAACAAATTAAGACCTATTGAATTTCTCTAATAAGCAAAACGGAAAAGAAATAAAAGGGGCTCGTAAATTTCGCCCGCAATCAGCGAGGAGAAAACAACAATATTAATTATGAACTTGCAATAAAATGAAAAAAATAATAACAAGTTCCGCAAAAGAATTCCCAACATCTATCATCATCCGCATCGGGTTCATTATTCAATAGAGAAACCTTGCGAAAAGACGGAAAACTCCGCTGGCGAACTTGTGACATTCGCATTAGCAAGCACTTCAAATCGAGTTCGGAGTTCAAATTGTCAACATCGCGACAATGAGTATGGCACGGTCATTAGGTGTAATTTTTGTGATCGCTTTAAGTTGCCTTCACAAGACTACCGGTCAGTTTTTCAATTTATCATCTCTCTATAGCACGGGAGAGGTCTCACCTGCACAATATATACTATCAAGATTACCGTTCATTTCGAATCTGAAGGAATTACAGAATTTACTTGGAATTTTCGGCAGCAATGGCACTGTTCGTGCAAAGCCGAACTTTCGCAGCGACACCGATGACAACTCTTTGCATTATCATGGCGCACAAATTTGGACTGTCAAAATAAATGGCACAAAAACTGAGGAGGTGGAAAAACTTATCACAGAGTTGGGTGAGTGGAATGTTTGGTTTTTTTTTTTTGTCAAATGATGACAGATATGTGTAATTTTCTTTGTTATAAAAACGAACATCGCTGATGGGATTTCGTTCGAATTTTAAGACCGTTCATATTCTTTTTCATCATCTGAATTTATTTCTTTAAAACTCGACGCCGACCATATAAAGAGTCAAATAATATCGGAGTTTATTACAATGAATACGAAATCCAAGCAGAAGGTTCCACGAATTGGCATCTCCTTCAAAAAGAAAAGAAAAGTGTCCATCGGTACTGTAAACGTCAGTTCGGTAATAGATTTTTAGCAGGTGCTTTTAGTTTACGAAAATGTAAACTGACGATATTTGCACATTTGCTTTTAACATAACTCTTCGGTAGTTATTAAGTGCACCAACGGATTAAACCGATTTGTAGGCGTGTTGTAGCGGTTTGCCTCTATCCAGATAGAGAAGTGATAAGAAAACAGTCTCCCTGAGACGGAATCAAAAGCACACTTGTTATGCTATTAAATATTAAGTAGAGCCTACGGTCTGCATCTTGTACGAAAGTCATCATATATACGAAATTTCATAACTGACGCCTAAAAGATATAAACAAAGTTCTTTAGCTCCGAATGTGATTTGCGAGCTATATCGTCTGTTCTTTAATAGTTGACATTTGCATTTTTAATTATTTTTAGTACATTGCTTAAGTTTCTATTTTTCCAATGGTTTTCGAACGAAACTCACAAGTTTTACAAATTCTCGGTCAAAATTCTTCTTCGGGCATTCTGGTATGTACATTAAATTGGTATATTAAATTACTTACAACAGAATTTTAATTATTAAATTATGCTAATTTAAATCACCTGCAGGCATCATCTTTGAGATGTTTTTGAAAAAAGAATATATTATGTATTTTTTGTTAAAGTTAATCTCCGAAAGAAATACAATTTACAGCGCACCGTCGAACTTTCTTTAATGGAAAAAAAAATCATATGAATTGATTTCACTTTTACCAATTGTCAATTCAAAAAGAATATTAGATTGATAGCAGTTGTGACCATTTTTCAGCAGCTTGTAAGTAAGTTTAAAAGAATAGGAGAATACCATAGCTCATTGCTGAATATTGCAGTTGGTAGACGCTTGGGCAATTTACGGCAAAGCGAAACCAATTTTCATTTGCAGATTGGGGATCAGCTTTAATACACTCAAGCAATTGACTCTCACATTTGAACTCCTGAATATATCGGAATTGTATCGGAATTTCTCCGATCAAGTACAAATCGGAGAAAATTCCGTTCCGATCGGATACTTCGGTAGGGGTGATTAACTCCTATCAAATCAAAATAATTATTTTAGCAAGTTCTGAAATTAGTGAAATGGTAAACCGAAATGAACATAAATCAAATGTCAAGTTGGTTTCCGCTTGAAAATTTACTTCAAAAAAGACAAACCACCTCGCGAATATTCCCAAGAGGAGACCACCAAGAGTCGACAAAAAATACCAATCACGAATGCCAGAGCGCTTTATCTGAATAACTCATGAAAGCAACGTCTTCAATTGCAGAGAATGAAGGGGTACAGGACAGTAACCAGGCTTAAAAACAATGTTTAAGGTAGTCTAAACTGGTCTTACGTCTGAGTGCATCCGTGGATTTGCAGTGATAAAGTTTGTGTCGCATGACTACCAGCTAAAAATAATAAAGCGAACACTTTCAGCAAAACTTCATCGGAAGCTTTTACAGCTCGTGTTCAGATCACATGAATGGAACTAACATAACGTAAACCAAGTTAACGACACCTTTATTATACATGAGTGCTACCCACGACCCACCGTTTATATGGTCTATAAGTTGGTATGTGCCGGTTTGTAATACTGTTTCAAAACCTCGTTTACAAATCTTCGTATAAGTTTATTGACATTTACGACCGTCAAAAAAGTGATAATCCTGAAAATAAAATTAAGTGCTGCTTGGTATTTATATATTGAATACTAATTCGTGTTTGTCACATTTATTTCAAACAAAAAGAAACCGAAATTGGTATTGAATTTACCCAAAAAATAAGTAACATAAACTATGCACTAACTAAAATAAACAAATAGTTGTCGCGACAAATTCGTATAGGTTAGGTACTCGTACCCTAGGTCTAGCTTATCATTCCTTTGATTCGTTGGAGTTTTTATTTGTTGTTTCTACACCGAGTCCGAATTTCGATGTCCGAAAAGCATTCCATGGGAAAAGAAAAAATCTTGGTTCTTGGGAACATCAAAAATCTGACAAAAAAAACATTCAAACTAAAAATTTGTACTGACTTTTCATTTCATCAAAACATCAAAACATCAAAAAAGAGCTCAAATAAATGGTACTTTATTAAACATTTTTAGTGACCAATAGTAATGTTAAAAAACAGGGATTTTGTACTTAAAGTTCATTTAATAAGATTTCCTTTCGGTGAAATACAAATTTTTCTTTTATAAATTAGATTTTTTTTTTCACAGTACAGTATATATTTTAAAGGGAATATTTTTAAGGGAATTAGAGCACAATGCAAAGGGAAAATCCCAATTTTTTATTTTCGGCCTTATATCCCACATGAGTGAGACATAAGTCTGGAATCGAACTTAGGACTTATGTCCAACAATATTGAGACATAAGTTCCAAATTTGTTTTGTCGAAAATGCGACATAAGTCCCCATAGATACTAAATATTAACAAAATGTTGTGGATCTCCATTAGACAGGTATCCCCCTTTTTCCACTACACATAGCAACAATTGCTCTTAATAATTTAGAAAATTAAACTAACAGGTTGAAAATACAATAACAATCATTTATTATTTCATATAACAAGATTGAACAAACACTATATAACGGGTGATTTTTTAGCTGGTTTGGTTTTGGCAACACTGGTTTTGACAGCTGACGTGTGTTTAGTACCTTGTGTCACTGTCAATCAGCTTCAGTTTGGTTTGCAATTTAACCATGGATCGTCTTACAAATGAACAACGCCAGCAAATTATTGAATTTTACTATCAAAATTCGTGCTCGGTTCGAAATGTTCATTTTCGCTTTTTTATCGAAAAATTGTGTTCAGCGATGAGGCTCATTTTTGGTTGAATGGGTACGTAAATAAGCAAAATTGCCGCATTTGGAGTGAAGAAGAAGCATTGCAACAGCTACCAATGCATCCCGAAAAAGCCACTGTTTGGTGCGGTTTATGGGCCGGCGGCATTATTGGGCCATATTTCTTCAAAGATGATGCGAATCGCAGCGTTACTGTCAATGGTGAACGCTACCGAGCGATGATAACAAACTTTTTTTTGCCCGAAATGGAAGTTCTTGACTTGCATGATATGTGGTTTCAACAAGACGGTGCCACATGCCACACAGCACGCGAAACAATGGCGCAATTGCTAGGCGAGTTTGGTGAACAGTTAATTTCACGTTTCGGGCCGGTCAATTGGCCGCCTAGATCGTGCGATTTGATATTTTTTGTGGGGGTATGTCAAGGCTAATGTGTATAGGGACAAGCCCGCTTCGATTGACGCACTGGAAGCCAACATCCATGCATTCATTCGTGAGATACCGGCCGATATGTGTGAAAGAGTATGCCAAAATTGGACTCAGCGGATGGGCTACCTGAGACGCAGCCGCGGTCAACATTTGCATGAAATTATCTTTAAACATTAAATTGCAAGGTTCAAACTATTGATTCAAAAAAATATTTCAATCATTTTTTCGAATTTTTTGTGTTTTTTTTTTTTTTAAAGTTCTAAACCTCTTAAAAAATCACCAGTTATAATCTAACCACATATTTTAGTTTCATTTTCTTAAATTCTCAAAAAATAGTTTCAAATTTTCTTTTGAGGATTAGAGGAAATGTTTAAACAGCATTTTTTTTTTTTTTTTTAATAAAAGAAACTTGCAAAACTATAGATTTTGAGAATTTGAAAAAAAAAACTAAAAAAAGGAGAATTTGAATTGCTCGCAAAAGCTCAGTAAGCATATAGACCATACTGACGGTTTTTCCCCTTTTCAAATTCAAATTTTATCGGAGGAGTTTGTTTACCGAGAACGAGGATATCTAATGAAACAATGGTTGGTGTGAGAACTGAAAAAAATCACCTCGCGGAAAATATTGTTATAAAAGTAGAATTATCAGCAAAATGCACGCAAAATAACAAATTTATTAACTTCTAACGAAATAACAGGTAGTACGAGAATATAATTGAATTCATAGAAGAGGAAACATGACAGCTTTCGTGCAAAAAAATGAGTGCTTTATATTTTTCAGCGAGAATTTAAACTTTTTTTGGGTTCTAGGTTTCACGAATTTAAGTAACATATAATCCATACAATTTTTAATGGATCGAATTGTATTTATTTCCAAAACCGGAAGTGATAAGTCCTTAACACGCTTCCTACGTGAGATTTAAATTTATTCTGAAATGAATGAGCCATGTTTCTATTTTCTAAAATATTCATTTGCTGGCGATGTACTTGTGATGTTTCTTTAAACCACCAATAAGTTTTGATTTGCATCGTCAGCTTACGAATAAATGAAAGCATTCAAATAAACTGTGTTCCGTTTATTGAATAATTTGAAAGGGATTTTCTTACGACACAGATGCAATCATAAAACCAACATAAAACAATCGTGAAGTGGTATTAGAAAACAATTGAAAGCGTACTAAAGAAAGTATTGAAAATTGTGTCCGATCGAACGATAGGGCATTACTGATTTGCATTTGATATTTGACAGATCAGCTGATATTTTATCCATTTCCTATTTTGTGTTTTGTTGTTTGCTATAAAAAAAAGCCTTTGAAAGAAATCTGTTGGGCATATTTAATTGCAATTTATATATTCCTTTCTTTAGAATAAAATCCCCGTTGTGAAAGGACCTTTGACCTTGGTTTTCCCGAAAACTAATTGCAATGACAACAAATGTAATAGATTTTAAGAAAGTTGTCGGACTAGTAAATGTGGATGAGGTCTAATTGTTTATTGGTACCTTTTCACAAATGCTGTACATTTTTATTACAGCTGACATCCAACTAATTGTCGACATAAGTAAGGCCGAGTATATTTTTCTTTTTTTTAGCAGGTACAATATATAATTGTCCTTCATAAAAATAGAAGAAGTGGATAATATTGTCTAAATAAATAGATAACGTTTGTATTTAAAAATAAAACAAGAATCATAATTTTTTTCTTTGATAAGAGTGTGCTAAATTCGTGACTACTACCTAATAATTTTTTTTTTTTTATAATTTTTTGCGCAACAGGTCCGTAGGGACCCTAGGCCTAGCTTCTCGCAACCATTCGTTTTGTGTGAGTTTTCATTTTTGGAACGAATGGAAGGGATCTACAATTTTATGCCGATTCCAAACGGCTAATTGAGAAGCTCTTTCATGACAGTTATACTCTCGGATGTTTGTCAGACGTTCGCGAGAGGTGGCGCAGTGAAAAAACCCTGAGTTGGAAATTGGGTTTTTGCGGGATTCGAACCTGAACCCCTCGCTTAGTTGTCCAACACACTAACCACTAAGCCACTGCGACCGACAAACTACCTACTGTATATAAAACTATCAAGTAACGTTCCCAATCACTAATGTTCTTCCATTGATCACCTTCGAAAAAAAAAATAATCTTAGATTCTAAGAACGGCACAAAGGTTAAATTTCTTTAACAAACTGAATTTAGTATCATCTGAGCATTTCCTTAGAGTGGATTAATCGGTCGGTGTCGGTGGAGAAATGTTTGCAACTGCTTTATATCCGCAACTAGGACTGGCATTTATTTTTCTAGTTAATATCGATTGTTTAATACCACCTTCGTACATTGTTCTCACTGGATTGGATGTGAATTTGATTCGCATGTATTCATCACACGGCCAACAGGGGAAACAAGTGCACCCTAGTGCCTACGCGAGCAGCACTTCAACGCCACGATACAGGGGCTATCAGTTGTGGAAAGTGCATGAGACCGACTTGCAAAAAATAACTTTACGCCACTTCTTAACTAAATATGGTTAGAAAGGTTTTTGTTTTATTTGGTTGTTTTGTTTAGAAACTGTCAGGGAGAAGAAAGAGTATGCGACAATATTTTTTAAGAAAGTTAACATAGTGACAGTGAGGTGAGACACATACGTCAGAGTGTTGTATTCCTACTTACATATAAGAATAGTGTAGGTCTGTGGAGTGAGTGTCATCCTCATAGGTTTAACGATGAATGTTTTCATCGCCGCTGGCGGCAGTATTATTCATTAAATTTGCATTAGCATTAAACAGTAAAAATAATAATGACATGGAAATTTATTCACCGGTTTCTTATTGACGTCTTGCATCAGTTTATATCGGATATCAGTTCCATTCGGTGGGTTTTTAAAGCAAACAAATTCAAGTTTGCAAAAGCAATTGCCTGCAGAAAGTGAAGTTTCATTGCGGGTGTGTAACTCAATAGAAATGGGGATTTCGCTCATCACAAATTTGTTTGATATTACTAATTTGTTTGCTGATATTTTTTCTATTAACTGAGATAAATAGGGCGCATTCATCGGTTTGACAATGAACTGAAACATACCATTCAATGTTTATTTACTTTTCCGTATTTTTTCAGGTCAGACCGTATGACAATAATGAATATATTTGAGCAGATTGCCCGTCAAATTGGGCCATTTATTGACAACTTATTGTTCTATTAAATAAAGTCGAATGCAAAACGTCAAATATACTTGCGTTTTGTTTTTTATTGGCAGACCTTAGGAAACTGCTGTTTCATGAAGCACATGAGGGTTCTTACTCTCACCTGTCAAGCAACGCAATATTTTGCTTATTGACGAGGCCGTTTAACAAAAAACGCGCTTAATCACTGAAAATTGAAAATTTCCTCTTGAAGTTGCTATCACAAACTCGGAATTTCGTTAGTAAATGTAATTTATTTGTAAACGTTCTTCCTTCGTGTACTTTACCATGATTTTTCTGAATATTTTGACATTGACAGTTCGGTAATCGGTTTGAGTGTGCGGTCACACTGGAAGTTTGAAGTTGTCAAGTCGCTAATGAAAGACGCTTTATTAAATAAAGCCGAGTGAGAAACGTCAAATATACTTCCTTTTTGTGTTTTATTGGCAGACTTAAGAAAACTGCTGTTTCATGAAGCACATGAGAGTTCTAGCCTGTCAAGCAACACATATTTTGCTTATTGACGAAGCCGTTTAACAAAAAAAGGGGTTAATAACTGAAAATTTAATCTTTAAGTTGCTACCACCGACTCGGAATTTCGTTAGCAAATTTTAATTAATTGTAAACGTTCTTCCTTCATGCACTTAACCACGATTTTACTCAATAATTTGACATTGACAGTTCGGTAATCGGTTTGAGGGCGCGCTCACACTGGAAGTTTGAAGTTGTTAAGTCGCTAATGAAAGACGTTTTATTAAATAAAGTCGAGTGTGTAGCGCTAAAACAAGACATCTAAATAAGAACGAGACAAATACATATAGTCATATCAAGGATATGGGAAATAGAAATAGAGAAAGGATGTATTCACATGAGGCATTTTAGTTTAGCATCTCGATCAAGAAGGATCTTATTTCTGATAATAAATATTGAAGTTTAATAAATATTTTTTTGGTTATTTCTTTTGTTGCGTAATAAGTGCGAAACGTCAAATATACTGCCTTCTTGTGTTTAATTGGCAGACTTAAGAAAACTTCCATTTAATACTGCGACACTTGTGATATTTTACAGGTGCTGAACTGTGGAACATCAACCAGGACGGCATAGATGTCCTTATTACCAAAACAAAAGCAAAAGCAGCCAAGACCTATATAGACAGCAATAACTTCACATTCAACGTAATGATCAGTGATGTAGAAGCCGCCATCGACGAAACATATCTGGAAGTTAATAACACAAAATCGACCAACACGCCATGGCAGGAAAGGGAAGGTGCGTTTTACAAAACACTCATAATTCCAGTTGAATATTGATGACATCTTTTGAAAATGTTAACATTTTTTTCTTTCATTTAGGTACTCTCATGGATTGGAAGCGCTACCACGACTTGGGTGACATAACAGACTTTCTGAATTACTGCCTGGAAACCTACCCAGACATTGTCCAGATAATCACAATTGGTCGGACGTACAACAAACGCAACATCGAAGTTTTGCGGTGAGCAATGATTGTAACTGAAAGGAAAAACCGTTCGAACTAAACACCATCTTTCAATTGCAGCATCACGAATGGCAATCGAAAGAATCGTGCAGTATTCGTAAGCTCTGGGTTGCAGGGCCGCGATTGGATTAGTCCTGCCGCTGTCACATTTGCAATATCGAAACTACTCTGGCTGTGGGATCATAGTTCGAGTTTGCAAAGCATTGACTGGTACTTTTTGCCGGTGGCGAATCCTGATGGGTTTCAGTACTCCTGGCTGACCAATCGATTGTGGACAAAGAATCGACGTCATTTTGGCAATTGCTATGGGACGCACATTGATCGAAATTTCGGCTACAATTGGGGTGGTGGCGGGGGGTCCGACAACGAGTGCACAAACTTTTACCGTGGACCTCAACCATTTTCGGAACAAGAATCAAAAGCAATTAGACAGTTCCTTAGAAATATCAGTCCGAAGTTGGATGCGTTCATAACAATTGGAGCATACGGACAGATGATCACCTATCCATGGGGTGATGCGGATTATGTTACGAAGAATCGGAATGATTTGCACAAGGTTGCGAAGAGGGCTCGGTTGGTAAGACAACTTATAGATGGGTTTAGTCATTTCGTTTAATTTTTTTTTTGTTTTGTAGAATGTCCGAAAGTTGAACGCAGCCGAGTACATGATTGGTTCGAGCTATCGATTGAGACTGGCACAATCTGGCAAGATTGCTGATTGGGTGCAGCATGACGTCAGTCCCAAGTACGTCTACAGTGTGTGCCTGAAGGATCAGGGAAGTTATGGCTATCTACTGCCACCGGATTACATTGTGGAATCGGGCGAGGAGGCTTACGAAATTATTAAAACCATTGCGTCGGGTGTGGCGAAAGGAAGAACGGATTTACGGTAGGCGCGCGAATTACATATAGACGGTTAATAAATTAATTATTTATTGAAGATTGAATGTCGTTTGAATTTATTTATTTACACCGACTGTGAAAAAGAGAACAAAATTGCTCGAAGATTATCACATTAAAGTGAGAAAAAAATCAAACTACATTACTCGGCCGCATAAACGCGCAGCAAACTTACAACATGTTAACTATATCTCACTTCATTGAATAGGTATATGAAAGGGAAACAACTCAAAGCCAAAACAAACACGATTATTCGCGTTTGACCCACTACCATTATGTAATTATCTTCGGCAAGAGAATCGCAGTGCAAAAACAGAATAAACATAGAAAGCGAGAGGAGAGAAACCAAATGTAAATATTTATAGCTAAGATGGGTTTCGAATTCCGAATTTCGAACAATAACAAAGAGTGATTGATAATGACAGTTGGTGCAACCAAAATTGCACATTTGTAATGTCTGCACTGATTAATATTTAGCCCGCGTGTCTCTAATAATATGCATACAATCAAACAATTATTTTCAGCTAATTGTTTGACACCAGGTGCCAGTGGTGAGTAGACTGTCAAAAAAGTATAGGCACTGTCCTGGAAACTAGTCAATTGTCAAACATTCTTGACATACATAGGTAGTCAGTTAGCTAATTAATAGAACGCAGCCAGTGCAGTTTTGTATTGCAAACAATTTAAACAGTTCAATATTAAAGGTCGAGTTCATCATTCTCTAAACTTAATTTTTAGAAAATTCAGAGAAAGTCTTTCTTTTTTTTAACGTGTAAACAATTTTATTTGTGCGGTCGCAGTGGCTTAGTGGTTAGTGTGTTGGACTACTAAGCGAGGGGTCCAGGTTCGAATCCCGCAAAAACCCAAAATTCCAACGTCTGACAAACATCCGAGAGTATAACTGTCATGAAAGAGCTTCTCAATCGGCCCGTTTGGAACCGGCATAAAATTGTAGATCCCTTCCATTCGTTCCAAAAATTAAAAACCCCCCCAAAACGAATGCGAGAAGCTAGGCCCTGGGTACCTACAGACCTGTTGCGCCAACTATTATTATATTATTATTTATTATAAGCAAGTTTATTTACAACGTACAGTCGTACATATTTAAATAATGACATTTAAAGCATTCTAAATGAAAACTTCAACAACTATACTAAATATTCTTCCCAATTAGGAGCCCTCTTCAAGGTGAGTTGTAAAACACTGCTTTTAATTTGCACTCGTAGCAGCATTTAAACAAAATTATTCCTCTAAATGGTTCTTTGATATTCTGAAAAATTTTCCGCTTTGGATTCACAAAGTTACCCATAGCTTTTCATTTATTTTTAGGCGTCGTAGTAAGGCCAATTTTTATAGGTAGTTCTCATCGTAACTTACAGAGAAGTTTGTTTTTATTCGACAACTACCTGCATCCCATCTTCTACTTTTCATTCAAAGTAGAAACGAGACAAAAAAAAAACAACGAAACTTTCTCTTTCACATTATGCTTAAGAACAGCTCACGATAACCACCCAACGACCGACAGAAACCAACTATCATTGAATCAGACCGTACTTATGCGCACTCGAATGCCTCTGGGAAATAGGTAACCTATATAGCCACGTAACTATCACCATTCTGTAGAAAGTCAAAATTGTATTCCAAAAGCGACAAATGAAATGGGAAATAGTTTATGTCTTTCCATTGTGATGGCGGATAGCCATCTTAAAGCTTGCAGGTTGGTAAATCGGATTGGCTTCCAATCGATGCGAGTAGTTTTCTTTTTATACATAGGTTGGAGAAGTCTAATTCGTTCAAGAGTTTGGTCGCTGCGTCTACAGATCAAGACAATTATAGTCGTTATCGGGGATGGTAATAGCCAATAGATCATTTCGACAATGACGGCGCATTCGGGCATTTAAGTTAAGTGAATGTATGTCAAGAGGCGGTTCAGGGATGGACGGAGGTTGGTTATCTATTGGCGCCGGCGATAGGTTCGGATTGGAAATATTTAAACGCTTTCTATGTAAATATATGAATTCTAAAACCAATATGCACTTGTTTATTGAATGAAAATTGAAGCATAAACACTTTACCAATTGCGCGTTACTAACAATCATTTAGTGCCAAGGATAGATTTTACGAACGAAGTTTTCCGTATAAAATAACCCATTGTGACCTACAAAATATTTAGTGCGAAGGTTAAAAATGATTATTATTAAGGCCCATTGTGGTTTTAAAGCTGAACACATGTTTTATTCGAACTTGGAGAAACGGAGCTTCGTTTTTTTAGCAACCACAGAAAAATAAAGGGTGGTCCAACTAAAATAAAACCAAAAAACGAATTGTTTTCAGAGAATTATCTTAATATTTTTTATTATGATAGAAGGATCTATGACTATCGTGTTTGAAACAAAATATCGTCCAAATGCTCGCCACGGCTTCGGTGGTATACCTCTATCCGATGGTCCATATTTTCAATGGCCCTGAGACATAATTGAGGTTCAATGTCGTTAATGTGCCGAATTATCTCTTCTTGGCTTATTGACGTACACTTTATTGTTAAAATATCCCCAAAGAACGAAGTCCAACTGTGTCAAATAACATGATCGTGGTGGCCAATCAACATGGCCACGACGTGAGATAACACGGCCATTGAATTTCTCGTGCAAAAGAGCCATTGTTTCGTTGGCTGTGTGGCAAGTGGCACCATCCTGTTGAAAGCACATATCGGTCCACAAGGCCGTAACCAGGGTGGGGTCACATGGGTTTAAGAAACTATACCGGTGAAGATCGACTTCCTGGTTTAGCCTTAATGTCAATTCATCGGGAGGTAGAAATAAATACTGACGAAGTAATTGATGTATTTGCAGAAAAAGAAGGCCAGACGATTAAATTTAGCTTTATAAAATCATTCTTTACTTTGTTATGTTGAATAGCTACTTTTTTATTAAGTGTTCCTACTTTTGTTATAATTACTAGTAAATAAAAAAAAAGTTATTTTGAAATTTTTAATTATTTTATTTTCCTCAATCGCTTCCAACTTTTAAAATAAAAAGTTATTTTTTAAAGATCATATCCCCCCTCGAAATGTTTGTCGGTCCGTATCCTCAATTTCTGGCCATTAGAAATGTATCATCTCGCGATAGCGCACAATTCTCCCGATTGTGGACACATTTGGTCGATTATGGTGACCAAAATCCTCCTTAACCGCTACCTTCTGTCGGCTTTTCTGACCCTTAATACTCAGAAGTACATTTCAGTTTCGTAAAATTAATTTCATTTCACAGAAAAACGTTTAAAGCAAGCTATAATTTTAGTACTTACATATTATAAAAAAGACGAACAGGAATAGACCAAATATATGCAATGTATGTATCTATATAGGTATGTTTATTAAAGCCATGGGCAAGATAAGTGAAAGCTTGAACAAGAGGATCAACACGACGCTTTATATGTAAATATAAAGAGCATGATTATGACCTTTTGTGACAGATCTACTACATTTGTTTGGCATTCGCCATCTACTACATAGTAACCGACATTTTTATTTCGTTTTTTGGCAACTTTTCCCGTGACAATTGCTGAAGTTGTCTGATCGTAATAGTACAAAGAAATGTTTTGCTGAACACAACCATCATAAAATGTTTAAGTAGGTACTATTTTCTAAGGATTCCAAAAATTTAATTCTTCTTATGAACCAACATACTTCTTTTCAAAAAAATTTGGCTATACCATCCCTGCTTTTCCATTCTAGGCGTTATCATTAAAAGCAATAGTGCGCCCAACTAAACACGCGCCTCATTGAACATTCAACCTCAGAGCACCCCTGCTTGCATCCGACAACAAAAAAAAAATTGTTTAAAAAAGACACGAAAAAGAAAACAAACCAAACAGTGTGCGGTTTATTCATCATACATTTTTTTTGTTTCTTTGGGAGGGGAAACAATTTCCCAAAGCTTCAAACAGAAGTGGGTTTGTTCCCACTCTTTTCCGTCATCACACACTTCCTTTCGAAAAGACTTTCCCATTTTGATTAGAGAGAAAGAAAGAAAATAAACAAAAACCGCCAAAACAAAAACAGAAAGTATAGAAACGTTCTTAATCTTTTGTTAATCAAAACTTCAAGTCGAAGCTTCACATTCAGTTAGAGCGCCAGTGTAGCCGTCATCATCGTCATTGCCGATGCAGACGTGCCTTGGATATATAAAAATTACAGCAAACCATTTCCGACGCTTAGTCTTGTGATTGTCATGGCGTCGTCGTAGACTCTGGAACAGACAATTTTTTTCTCAAAAAAAGAAAAATAAATCGAAAAAGAGACGCGCGAGTAGTTGTTTTCAATTTGTCGTTAGTGTCGGTTATACGTTTGGTAATCCATCGGTTAGTGAGTGCAATAGAACAAAATAAAATGACTGCATTCAGTGCATTTGCATTTGTGACAGTGGTTGTCTCTTTAGCATTTCACACGAGACTAGCGGTAGCTATGACTTTTGAAAATACAATCGTCCCCATACCGGAATTTCAAATGGAGAATGTCACCACAGGAAATAAAATCCTCTACGAGTATACAGGAAATGAACCAGCGGCCAGTTTGCCCAGCAGCCAATTTATGGAAGTCAATGAGATACCGGTGCGTTACGATGAGGCCCAGTTGTGGCGGATATACAACCTCTCTCAATCGGTTAGTGCACCACATGTTGTGACCGATACGTTAGAGAGAGATTTTGGTAATTGGGGGCGCGAAAATGATATGTGACCTTTCGCGGCTGACCGTTCAATGTGTGTGTTTATTTTTGCAGGTGGCAATGTGTGGAAGCAGAACTCAAAGTTTCTTGATGTATCCATTGAAAAGGAGCACATCAAGAGTGCTAGGAATTACTTGCGTGCGTTAAACATCAGCTCAGAGATACTCAATGAGAATATTCAAAATCTGATGGATCAGGAGGGCCCGACGAGAGACGATTTTAGCTCGCCGCGTGCAAGTAAGGAACCTTTTCCTTGAATTCAAATGGGAACAATTTAATTTTAAGTTTACACCTAGAGAAAGCCAGTGGACCGAGACGCATGAACTGGGACGAGTATCAGGACCTCGATGTGATTTATGAATTTATGAAGGAAATCCGTTTGGCGAATCCTACGCTGTGCCGTCTGTATACGATCGGAAAGACCGCTGAAGGACGCGAATTGAAGGTTATGCGGTAAGTTATACCTATTTATAAAGAATTGAGTGTTTGCCGAAAGCTGAATCGAATCTTAATTTGTTACTTTGTTCTAAAGCATGCCTGCACGTTTAACGGTCACATTAATTCGTGTGATTTAGTTTTGATTTTTTTTTTTTTTGTGCATAACAAGTGGCACGTGAAGTGATTTTGTGTTAAAGAAACGAATGTGAAATACCTAAAAAGTCGTGGCTTGCAAGGGGGAATTTCCACAAAAAAAAACGGCATATGTCCATCCGTAGACATGCAGTTTACTCAGTTTTATTTATGATTCTGTGTAATCCATTTTAAAAACGGTAACCTTAGGAGTAACTGGAAGCCCCCTCGATGGTTTGTGAGGCAAGTCATTGCTACAACGATCGGAATTCACGTGCTTAGCTCGTTTTTTTTGACGTGCCCTTTGGACTAAGGGCTGTTTGCTGTTGTGACTTATAACGAGTTAAGTTTATGTACGTAACACGCCACTTTTCTAGAAGCTCAAATATTATAAGACTCTTTGATAACAAAAAAAAAAAAACGGGAACCAAATACCCATCGCTCTACGTGTCGAAGACATCTTAGACAAATGCGCAGTTCTCTGGCGATATCACGGCATAGCTCGTAGAATTCATTGTTAAATTTTTTCCTCAAAAACACGTCAACAAACGGGAAAAATAATGATTCATCAATTTAGCGTTCAAAAGGGCTGCTTGTACATAACAGAGTTAACAGTGGGAAGGTACTTGAATATAGACCCGCAACTACCTTGAAAATATAACTTTATATTGTGACGTTCTGTCCAAACAGACGATGTTGTATTTCCCAAATACCTGAACCTCATTCCAGCAAACGCCATCCAAGTTATCATGTCTTTCGTGAGAGCAGCCGAAGAAATTTTTAGTTAAGCGCGCTTTTTTCTTTCTTCTAACATCAACTCAATTCTATAAGTTTGTTTTATTTTTTTATTGAATTATTTGGAAGTTCAAGATTTTGAATTTTTCAACTTCCAAAAGCCAACACCAGCTGATTAGAGTAAGTATATTCTTCTCAGCGGATGGCTCTGGAAGTGTATACGATTTTGATACTATAACAAACCGTTCTGGACGTTTGCTTTTAATTTTGTAAACGTTAGGTTGACACTACTTGAACAGGTTTGTCGAATTGTTTTAATAAGAGAAAATTGTACTTAAAATAATTATTTTGTTGCATTTGGAACCAATTTGTTGGTTTGACATCTTCCGGAGAGCTTTTGGCAAATATTCTTCGCAAAATATGTCGCCAGCATTGCATATGCGTGCATTTTTGTACGTTTCCTACTTTTTTTTAACCTTTTCCATTACGTTGTAAAAGAAAGATAGCTATTGCTTTCGTACAAAATTTCGAACTCTAGATGTTAATCAATTCTGACATTACGAAGATAGAGAAACTCAAAAAAGTGGGTTGCAAAATTCTGTCCATCCGTCTGTCCGTCCTTCCACAGACCTACAGCCTAAGCGGCTGGCCGGATTTCGTTCAAACTTTGGATTTGGAGTTTGTGGGCTTACAGTTCGTGAGCGTTTTTTTTTTTTTGCAAGGTAACCTCAATATAAATGGTACATCCCATACCTATAACATTTTCGTACCAGTTTGATTTGATCGAAAACGGCTCTTACGATTTCAACCAAAATTGATATTTAGGCTTAAGTAGGTGAGGTTACCATGACTTCATACGCAGTTTCTGGCTAAGAATTTGAACAACGGTACTTTTGAAATTTTGCCATATCTCGAAAACGGTCGATACGATTGTAACAAAAATTAATTTCTAATTTAATGTGGCCATTTATAACTTAAAAGCAAACTCAGTTTTTCTCTATATTAGGTACCTTTCGTAAAATGGATTTTTGATAATACCTAGTAATTTTTTAAAAACTTAGTTTTATTTAGTTTACTGTAAGTTTGAATGTTTGTCAAAGTCGTTATTGCCGTTTTCACAATTATTGTGTCCCTAATTTTCAATTCGAAGCACCGAAAACGCTAATTTTGAAACCTGCTTATATCTCGAAAACCCCAATTTCGATTAGAATAAATCTTTAAAAATCAAGTAAAGCGTACCTACATGCCCAACAATATATTATAATACTCAGTTTTCATCTAAACAGTTAAGCAAAAGTATTTTTAAAACTAAACCTTGCAATGTTTGTCCCTGTTTTGACTGACAATTTTTTACAAAAAATCGCTCTAATGATTTTAATCAAAGTACTTAGTAAAGATACCAGAAGTATTCTAAATAAGATCCCGTACTTAGTTATTTTCCAAAAATTCGATAAATGAGTTTTTTTTTAATTATTTCCCAAAAAATACTACCGAAAAGTCGATAAGTGCTTATATATATTTTTTTTTAAAACTCACTACCGCACTTCCATTAAAAATACAATAACAGCGAAGCAAAAATTATTTTCAGCAATTCTTACCCATACTTCTTCTTGTTTTCAACAATATTACGAGTGAATATGCATCAGGATAATTCCACCCACTTGGAGCTTACACAGTCAGGAACTCCCACTCCATTTGCACCCCCACACACGTTTCCATCACCATATTCGGTTTATAACTGCTAATGAAAATTCAAAAACAAATCTCTAAAATCTTACATAGATTTCTATGCAAAGATATCGACCCGACATCACAGATCAGAAAACAGAAACCCTACCTTCCTTGTACCCAAAAATCCTGTAACTTATAAAGGCTTATAAAATAGTAGGCGCTTAAAACTCTTCAATCACAAGTTGCGACAAATGCCTGTTACTAGAGCTTCAGCTTTTAAAAACTCACATTAGGCGTTTTTCTTTTTTAGTTCAGAGCACAACCTGAACTGTTATACAAAAAGTTCGTGTTTCTTTTTTAGCGCTGACACTTCAGAGATCAGATCTCGAATTTGTGTTTTTTTTTTCGCTCAGAGCATGATCAGAGCGCGCTCTAAGACGCCTATTATTGTTACTTGATATTGGATCTAATCTAATAAAATAAGAAAACAGCCAATCAAACTTTTGATTAACGAGAAAGTTTCGATCGACCCAGTCGTGCACTTTATATAGCTTTCTCTAAATGTGATCATGCATTTAAGAGGCCTACTCCACAACAAGTTTTATAAAATCACTATCATAAGTTATAAATTATAATGTCTAACTCTGTCACGGACAACCCAAGATCAACAGTGTAAAGTAAAGTTTATTGTTGTTCGTCGCGTGGCGATGTCCTTTTTCCTTGGACTCGTCTTACGCCACAATGAAATTACAAGGCGAACACAATTTTTATTTAAATTAAGTTTATTTCACAAATGACGTTAATCTACGTTAATATAAAAATGACCTCTCAACAAGTGACGCACCACGATCTCGCTCTACCTCAACCGACTCTCCACCAAAAAAGACTGAGCTCGATCTCGGTCTATTCTATTTCAAAATGGCTGCCGGCCTATTGAATTACATATTTTGCCGGCCTATTAAATTTAAACATGGTTGCCTTTCCTATCCTTTCCTTTTCTTTCAATTGCTGCTACGCCCTCTGCTTGGGGCGATCGCCCTCTGTGTTACATTAGCTGCACTAGATTCTAACTAGGCGCTGGTCGCTACAAGTTTGTAACTAAGTCCATAATCTCCAAACGTGATAAGCTATCTTTTGAGGTTATCTTCTTTTCGCAGGTGAAGCGGAACGAGGTCCTATATTAGACGGAGGATAGACTTTTAAATGGACTGTCAATATAAATTGTTTTCCTTCCGCATTTTTTAAACGAAAATTGTTATTTCATAGTAATAACTCAACAATTTCTTTACCACAAATGACGATGCTCAAAAAAAAAAGATGGCTCCAGATCGATATGGGTACAAAACGCTCAACCAAATGGTGTCGGCATGTTCTCCATCTATTTCAGTTTACGACTTAACAAAGTAATGTCATTCAGTTGTAAACCACTAACGACGAACGACTGATTGCTGACAAATTGACCGCATATGTTTTATTGTCTTGAACGGAACATGAGTTACCTATGATTTTCCGTTCTTGCATTTTTCAGACATATGAGTTCTTTCACGACAACCTAAACCCAATCCGATTAAATGACGAATTTCGCACGTACATGTACTCAGCGTGTTCATTACTTGGCAATGCCATTGATGTTCTCCAATTTACGAGGTCATTCTTACTAGAGCCCAGCATATTGCATTGAAATTGAGCAGAACAAAGATTAAAGATGCACAAGCAAAACTTGACCATCGTCCTTAATACAGTCAAATCCATGAAGCAAGTCAATAACTAAACGATAAATCGATTATAATGAAGGCTACGAAAATGCCGAAAAAAAACTGACAATGACAAATCCTTATTTCTTATTGAAGTGGCGTGATTCCATAATGCAGAATTACTTAAGCCGAATTAATATACACACTTGTTTGCAGAGTCAGTGAATCATCCATAATGCTTTTCGATATGACAGCGCCCGTTTGTACTAAGTTGCGACATTTATCACAATGAGACCAAACTCCCTGAAAGTGAAACTAAGATTTGTTATTAGCAGCAAATGTTCGCGTTCGCTTTCATTTAGTGTTCCATTTAATCAAAAATAGAAAAGGTTATCGTGGACTGTTGAGTATTGAGAATTTTTGGTGTGAGTTATGGCGTATACATTAACATATTGTTGTTAATTTAACGTTAAAGGTGTAGTTCAACTGATTAACATTTACTGTGGATTTGATGGGTTTCTCGCAAACTTTACTCAGGGGGAAGTCGGCGAAAACTTTCACCCAAATAATGAACTTTGGATCAGATATAGCTAAATACCTGACTAATTGACTATAGCTAGTTATAGGTTGAATTAAACGCATTCAGGCGAGTTTTTGAATATGAAGAGAAACGTTGCATATCCTTGTGCCTATGCCCTTTATATATTCTCTTTTTATAAAATAGATCCAATTTGACACATAAGTTGACAAAGGACAGAGAAGTTCCTTGAACAGTAACGCATTTCACTTTCACTTAGGGAGTGCGATTTCGAGCGTGTGAAGTGAATATGTATTTTGAATACCATTTAGGTCGCGATTGTGTTTTTTTCCTTTATTCGATAAAATGAAATGAAATAAACCAAATCAGTGTCCAGGCTAGATTTTTCGAGCTCACAATGGCGAATTCTCCATAAAAAAAAAAACTGCATATTTAGGGCTATCCCAAATAAGTTCCGATGGAAATGTTTCCCTTGTCAGCAATGTAAATAAGATTGCTGAATAGGAAACATTCCGGGGGAAATATTATTCCCGATAGGTGTGATTGTGACCAAAACAATATATAATGAGAAGGTTAAGTCCGTTAAGAATGATTACTCAGTAAGGGCCAATATAATCCGAGACAATGCATGGAATAAGCCCCATTTAGTCTTCATTTATTGAGAAATGGAGGGTATACCCTAGCGGCTATAATTTGAACCCTACTAGACATACAATTTTGACAGATCAGCGAAAAAAATATACGTAAAAGAAGCTAAGCGAGATTAAATAATTAAAATAAATACATTTGTTAATTAAAAATATACAAATAATTTTCTAAATAGTTTACAGTAATGGAAAATAAAGAAAAAGTGTTGAATCGAGTGTCTAATGGTTCACACCAGTGCAACTCATATAGACAAAATCGTATAACCATGAACAAGATTCCAAAAGAAGTTTTAAACACTGGATTCCTTTTAAAAAAAGGTGGTCAATTGTTCTTCGAATGGGAAAATCATTTCCTAAATTCTTTGACATATGTAGTTTACATTTTAAAGAAGGTGATGTATTAAAGCCAATTGCAAGAAATAATAATGACGAGTTTGGTCAAAGGAGCATATTTCCAAGCAGAAACCTTCCAAAGTTATCGAGAAAGTCTGAGACAAATCTCGGTTAGTTGGGTACGCCATTGGTATTTGGGATAATGCTGCAGAATAAATAGAATATTAACAACAATTTAAAGAACTTTAAACAGTTCAAAAAGAGTTTAATCCAAAAAAAAAACAAAATTGTTTATACGAAACCAACGCTAATTTTTCATTCCACTTTTAAACGATTCAAACCTATTTTATGGACCCGGGGTTATTTTATTTTGCATAAACAATATTTGAATTTTAGACCTACAAGGCATTTATATCATTTAAAATAGTTTTTCATTTATAAAATAAATAAACTACCATTACTGTATGTCTGATAGGATTCTTTTCTTTGCCACCAGATTTCGCAGGCCAACTTGTACATTTGTCAATTGAACGCATTGAACATTTTCCAAATAAAATATGCTACACCCTATAGCCTATACCTGTCCATTTTATTTTTAAACATGTTCAAAGGCTGCGCAAGAAATAAGGGAAACATTTTGTATGGCCTATTTTTTTTTTTAGCAATGCTGTGCATTTTCACGTGTTCAGCTCTTCTTTCTCCATCACAGGACATTTTCGTACTTGATACTTGGTGTGGGCGGTTCTCGGTATTGAACTTTTGCCATTTCCACATTTTTCTGCTTTAAATTTTTAAATTTATCCAAATGGTTCTTTTCATCGCAAGTGGGTTTCAGGTACAACAGGCATTCTTCGGAGCTACCTATATGTGCATTGTTTTTATTTCTTTAAATGGACATTTCCCCAAAATGTATATTGCTCTCATTTTTATTATCCCTCAAGAGAAATAAAACTATCTGATTAGGTAACCATCACTGATACGTTTCCAACTGCTTCTTAATTAAACAATAAAAAAAAGGAGTACCTATCATTTATAAAACACAATCGCTTTCATTGTAAATGTGCTTCATTTGTGACATTTCCATTGACACCGTTTGCTCTTTGAATTCTGTGCAAACATCTGTCAAAAGATAAACATTTGCGTTTTGCGAAACATTTGTCAACATAAATAAAAATACACACCATAATATAACTAGCACTGCGTGTGGTAGATGGTAGTGCCACCACTATGATGTCGACGCGTCATGTTGATTCTTCTTAAACTAATTAAATGAGAGCACGGTGAAGATGAATATGTTTTCTTTTTTTTTTTTTGTTTTCCTTGTTGACTTTAAGAGTTCTCGTTCCCAGTTCCGTGTTTAAAGAAAAAAAAAAAAAAAACATCTGTCACAATCTTGTATAACTTATGAATTATTACAGCTGGATGAGTCTGGGTTTGAATGCAGTTCGTATGGCTCAAGTTAATTGCATGCGAAATAGATTTGGCTTAATTGCTTGAGGTAATGAAGGTTGCGTGCAGTGGTTTCGTGATATATGTCAATAAAATATGAGAATTTATTGGGAACAACAAATTTTATAGCTGGCATCGGGATCTTGTTCGAATCTAGTAGAATCATAAGTTTCATGCAAATATAACCATTTTGAAAGTGTCAAAATTTAAATCCTACGTTTAACTTCACGCGTTCGATTAATCTTTTGACAACTAGCGATTCTTCCAACTAATGGGAGAGTGCATTTCAATTTCTGGTTTAGTAAGGCCCCAGTTATAGCCATACGTAAAACGAAACCGTAAAAAATTTCTTTTGCTTTTATAGACCACTTAATCCTAATGGTTGAACTCAATATTGGTCTTAAAATGTTGCTTATGAATTATAAAGTTTGTCTATCACAAAAAAATTAGCAAATGATCTTTAAATTTTCTAGAAAAATAATTTATACATTTTTCCGTACGAAAAACTTTTTCCGATCCACTTCTCAGTCAATTCCACAACAAAAACCCAGATCATTCCACTGAAGTATTTCATTTCTTTACTGTTCCATGCGTCAGGATTTTTTTTTCTGATGGAATCCAATCAGTGGGGGTTGATTTGTTGTATTTGTTTTCATAGGGAAACATTTTTCTGACAGAATTTTCGCTATAACCGCCGAAACGAAAAAAAAAATCATTTTCATACTGTTCCCACTTTTTCTGTTGCATTTTACGTATGGCTATAACTGGGGCCTAAGTCTGACTTGAATGTTTTCAGTTTTTACTGACCAAGATTGGGGACGTTCGGATTCCTAGTTTAGTAAGTCTGACAGCTGTCTGACTAGATGTGTTTCAATTCTTATTGGCCCAGAGTGGTCACGTGTATAGTTTTTGCTGTTGACGTTTATGGAGGGGAAGCCGACAAATCTAGTGAAGAAAATCCTGCCTGCATACTATAGGTCTGTTCCCTTACTTTTGTAGTAAGAATGGAAAAAACAATGGGCCAATAATATAAAAATAATCATTTTTAACCTTCACACTAAATATTTCCTAGGTCACAATATGCAAATTTTGTATGGAAAATTTCGTCATTGTGAGTTCGAAAAATTTAGTCTAGACACTAAAAATGATTATTGGTATGGCGGAATTAAAATGGCAGTGGTGGGGATTAATTCTCTCACAGAGAGAGACACTTACGAATAAGTTAGGGAATGTAGGTAAATGATGTCTGAAAATCCGGACAAGATTTGAATTTTGTGGCATTTGTGCTGCCACTTTCATCTTGATTGTTTTATTAACATGAGACATGAGACATGAGAAATTTCGTTATTTAAACTGTTTATTAACATGTTTTCTTAATACATTTTGATGGGATAATTAACTATCCTCCTCTTGGAATAGTAAAATGTACAATTTTCTGTTCATAAATGCATCAAAAGTGGTTTGTTCGCATTTCAGCAATTCGTTCGCTCGCTCTCTTGTGAATAGTCCTTAAGAGCGAATTGCGAACTGCGAACAAGTGAATATTCATAGTTTTAAGTACCCGCGATTCAGTTTCATTTTTTAAGGTTAAGTTCGAACGAATTTTCCACTCGTGGAATTTTGGATCGCTACTGTATTATGTGAATTGTTTAGTTCGCGGCAATATTTAAAGAATTTTATATTCACGGGAAAACTACTGCAATTGTAATTTTCGCAATTTAAATCAATTAAGACTCAGGTACTTTTAAGATTAGATGTTAGATTAATTAAATATAATCCTTTTTGGGTTGAAAAAATAGCAATTTTCAGTTCAAAAAACAAATAAATATATTTGTTTGCAATTCGCTGTCATGTGAATAGTATAATTCAACTTGAAAAAGTTTGTTTTAGTTCTCCTCTGGCTTAAAAAAAAAATTCTATTTTTCTTTTGGGCAACGTCTGCTATACAGAATTCTCTTTAACGTTTAAATAACTTTCAGTGAAAACAATATTATGTACAAAACGGGGAAGAGTGATTGGTAAAAGATACGCGTGTACCAATCTCGATTCAGCCTCAAACTAAAAGTCACATTTCCCACAAAGTGATTGTGGACATTCGACTAATATATTCATAAATCATAACAAAAATAAAAACCTTTTCTTAAATTCTATGTATATCGTTATTATTTGCATTTACAGAATTTCAGAAAACCCAAAAGAGAATTCAAAGATATGGATTGACGGTGGCATTCATGCTCGCGAATGGATTAGTCCGGCTGTAGTCACGTCCATCCTGCATAATCTGATGTCAAATTGGTCCACATTGCCAAAACATATAACATCGAAAACCTGGTACGTGATGCCTGTTATGAATCCCGACGGATACATGTATAGTCGTAAGAGAAATCGTTTGTGGCGAAAAAATCGTTCGAAGAGCAACATTTCTAATTGTTATGGAGTCGATTTGAATCGCAATTTCAACATTAGTTGGAATGGACCAGGTTCATCCGCCCAACCATGTTCGGACACATTTCGTGGTAAAACGCCAGCCTCAGAGTTGGAAACTCAGGCAGTTGTTGAATTTTTAAGCAGACGTAAGAACAAACTCGGTGCATATTTAACATTTCATAGCTATGGTGAGGTGATTGTCTATCCATGGGCGTACAAGAGGGCAAAGGTGAAGGATTTTAGCGAGCTGCATACGGCTGCTCAGTTGGCACTTGATGTAAGAAATGATGGTGATAATGATGCAATTTTTATTTATTCATTTTTCCCTTATAGAATATTAAAAAGGAGACAGGACGATCATATAGAGCGGGTACAACCTTTGAGCTATTGGGTGTTGCGGGTGGAGGTTCTGATGATTGGTGTCGAGCTATATTGGGAACAAAGTACGTGTATACTGTGGAATTAAGAGATCGAGGGTATTACGGTTTTGTGTTGCCAAAGGCGCAAATCAAAGCCACATCCAGAGAAGGATATGCAATAGTGGACACGATTACACGGTTTTTCTAGCTGATTTAAGAGTACTTAATAAATGAAAATAATTTATTTTAACACAAGTGAGTTGCTAGTGTGTTGAATACTTGGGGGAACATTTTGTACGCTAGGTCAGGTGATGTATAGCCTGATGAAACCAGACAGTCCCCTGTAAATTGATGCAAAGAAAAATGTTTTGTTGGATAGCATTAAAATTGTTGCCTGTTTGTTCAAAGATTCCAAAATAGTTGGCCCCTCAACGAATTTATCTTTGATGTGTGTTTATTCAGCTACTGTCGTTCATTTTTATTGCAAAACTGGATCCGTAAATTGGTCGTTTTCTAGTATTTTCATTTTACTGTAGGCAGTCAGCGCCCCCCTACTACAATTGTAGCGTTTTCACTACATTTTTCGCCCTCAAAAAGTCACTACGAAAATTCGTAAAATATTCACAAAACACTACAATTTCTAAATTTCAGAAAAGAAAAATTAAAACTTATATCGAGGGCGCAAACTGATTTTCATGCAAACGCAGAACCTATTCATTCCCTCAATTCCAATGTCAAATTCAACTTCCAGGTTCCATAATTATTATGCTATATTCTCTTTTATCTGCAGAAAGAAGATATAGTTGGATGCAAACAGTGGCAGTGTGGTCTGTGGGGTGTATAATTGTGTTTTGTGTATCATTTTAATTAGGTACAGGGTACAGCACCCGGGCAAGAGTTTTTTTCTGCAGTTTGTAAATAAAGAATTTCCACGAGTGTTTTTCCGTATTTTCAAGTAATTTATATTAACCGTGTTTTATTGGACCTGCAAAAGTAAAGTAAAGTAATATGCAACTACAACAACTACAGTCTACGGCCACTTATATAGTTGTTGTAACTCGTGTGTTTGCGGTTGTACTTTAAACTACACCTACACTACACTTTTCCACCACGTAAAGGTTGCATTCACCAGTAAACCCGAATATTTGTCCCAGAACCGGGCCCTTGGACACGATTTCACGAGAAATCTCCCCAAATTGAGATTAAAGCAAAACAGAGAAAAAACAACTTGATCAATGCCATAATGTCAGACTGACTCGGAGGAGGTTGTTGACATACGTTGCCACACCTTTCGCTGATTGGAGTTTGTTTTTAAGTCCTATATACCCAAAAACAAACAAAAATGGACCATATTCAGAATTTTATATTTCTGTCGGTTTAGCGGTTGGGATCTTTATTTTTGCATAGATCGAAGTGGAACAAACCGGGGCCTCCAATAAAAATAAAAAATAAAAAAAGAATAAAAAACTCCGGATTAACGTAAGTTTTCAAAAATTCACCAGGAAAATGGTGAAATCGGCGAATTCGGCCATTCAACCAGTTTGGGGGGCAACACTGCTGGCAGTGCCCAATTAATATGATCAACTGCCTAAATGTATGCAATGAAAATAATTTGTATAAAATTGAAGGTGGAAAATTGGAACCCGCTGGTTTACTTTTAATTTTATTAATAGTATTTAAAACTACACGTACAAAACTCATTAAAAACTCACCGTATCAGTTGTATCCTCATCGATATCGTCAGTTTCTGCATTGTTCGCAGTGAAGTTCCTCATATCCTTTGGCGTGGACTCATCCGATATAACCGAATCCAAATTAACGTTGTCGACAACCTTCTCAAAGGTATTTACAACTTCAGGTGCACTCTTTACCCTTGCCTCCGACACTACCGCAGTACACACTGTAAGATTGTTTAAATTTGTCTTTTTTTGCATCTCAAAGCATCCATTGGTGCGATTTGATGCAGATGACGCACCCACCAAGAGTTGTTTGTTTATCAGGAGCTCTGCCTCGCGAAGGATCTCATCCACACTGCGAGTATCAGTGTTGTCGGCCAATCGATTGACTTCCTCGAAAATGCTTTCGTCGTTTATTTCACTGGTATCACGACTGGAGCCATAGAAACACTCTTGCTCCTTGTTGAGAAACTCTAAAATGGAACTGCTGGTAAAATCATCATAATCCAAACTGCCGGTCTTGGGTGGGACTCCCGCGAACATGTTCTCAGAGTTCTTATTCGTCGCACTTCCGGCCGAAGAAGTGGATGTTACTAAGGACATTTTGCGACACAATTATGAGTCTAAACTTGGACGAGCGATGGGCGATAAATTGAATTTCACTTGGATTCACTGGACAGAATTCGTTTTGATTTATAAAGCACAAGCTAACAATTCAATTTTCATTGTTAAAATATTTTATTTAGGTTTTATTCCAATTAAATAATAAAATGAAAAAAATTGAAATTAAGGAAACATCACGAAAGCGACAGGACGAAAATGTAACAAACTGTATTCTGCGTTGGGGTGTGTGAAGAACTTTTTTTTTCGCTTAGGAAACGTATGAAAAGAGAAAACACAAAAGTTGTCAAAACAAAACAAAATTTCTTATTTGGATGAATTTTTTGCCAAGTTCATTTGCTAAGGTGGAAATGCAAGTGTTATCGAAAAGCAGATGCCACAATCACCGAGTTTTCGATGAATCGACAAATTGTAGTAGATTTTTGTACATATATCGAATTATATTATAATTTCTTTAGTAATTCTAATTAGGTATTACAGGTGTTCACTGCTCCGGAGTGCAGTTCAAATTTAATCGGATTAAACGCTGTCAAGTTTAAAAAACTGGGTTTATGTTTGGGTTTAACGATTGAATATTATGGACTTGGGTTTCTTTTTTGGGTTTAACTCACTTAAATCCGGATGTAAACTTTAACCCGGATTAAGGGTAGTGAATAATATGGCCTTTAGTTACGGGTTTTTTATTAATACGGCTGTTAGTGTCTTACTACTTTGATTTAAGAATCAGTCAAACAACAAATCAAAACGTCAAACAAATTAGACAAGAGTGTACCTATAATTTGAATGTACGGGTACCTATGTATATAATATTGTTAATACCATCTGAAATCTGAGAGCAAATCTAAAGAAGCAAAATCGATAACCACATAGTCTTTTTAAATTTTACTTTACACCCTGTATAATTATGTAAAAACGTCGTCTTGCCTTTGCTGCAAATATGTCACAGTGTTGTTTGTTTTGTTTTTTCTTGGCGGTTCGATGCATTTTTGATGACAAACAGTGTTATTATTGTTAACAATATCTACTAAACATAAACAAATGGTGTTATTGTCGATCATTGGCGTAGTGAAATAGGTTCCATAATGAGCACTTTTAAGGGACTATTTGAGGAAATTCCTGGCATCGCTATTGATCGATTCGAAGGAGAATGCTTGCAATCCAACTTCTTATTTCTATCGCATTGTCATGCTGATCACATGGTTGGTATTTCAGCAATTAATAACCTATCCGTTCCACTATTCACTAGTGAAATATCAGCGGTATTCCTGCAAAAGCAATTCCCCAACATAGCTGGCGCAATAGAAACAATGGAAATAGAAAGTGAGTGAAATATTGCTAGTGATTCTTAGCTAACAGGAATATTTTTTCTAGATCCGTTGGAACTAACCTACCGTATAAAAGAAAAGGAGTATTCTCTCATAGTAACCGCCCTTCCAGCTAAACACTGTCCTGGATCGGTCATGTTTCTCCTCGAGACGCGCAGCCAAACACTACTATACACTGGAGATTTCAGGTTTATGCAGCATTTTTTGTATAATATGACCAGTTTCATAAACTATCTATTTTAGAATACTGAAAACCCACTTCGGACAATATGACATTCTTAAAACTAAAAGTATAGACTCTATCCACCTAGACTCAACTTTCCTCTCGGATAGGTACAACGAATTTCCAACACAAACTGAAAGCATAAACGAAATTTGCTCTCTCATCAGCGAGTGGCTGCAGATTTCTCCCGACAATAAAATTCTTATTGAAATGCCTGCACAGTATGGCATTGAGTACCTCTTTATCGCCATTGAACGGAAGTTACGAGAGAAAATTCATGTAAACGAACTGCAGTGGCAAAAATACGTATATCTGCCTGCAATGGATGAATGCATATCGCCTGACGCTAAGAAGTGCAGAATATTTACAAAATTCAAAGGAAGTTTCGGCACAAATACTGTTTTAACAAAATATTTCCGAGTTATTAAGCCATCTGCATTGTTTTGGTCGAACTGGAAACGAGGCGACAAATTTGCGATTCAAGTAGCCAACAGGAATGAGTTTCGTGTTGCCTATTCGAATCATAGTAGTTGTTCAGAGCTGAAAGATTTCTTGGAGTTCACGCAACCAAAAAAAGTCAGTTTGAATGTTATTCCAGCGAATTTTGCAGAATGTACAATGAGTTGCCTGCAGAGGATCTACACTGCTTGTAGTACGCAGGCTGCGGAATGCAAAGAAGACGACAAAATATTAAATTTTGATAGTATGTTTCTTGTTTCAAATACTAACGATGCGAGGGGGAGCTCAGCAGAGGTTAAATTTCCACCCAAGAGACTGAAGTTATCGTTATGACAATAATTATTTATGTGATAAGAAGTTTATTTTTATATTCAACATTACTTCAATAAAGTAAAAAATTTTAGGCAATGCTTGAGAAAACTTTTTAGTATGATATTATGGTAGTTTTTTTTTTTATAATAAACACGCGCTAAAGAGGTTATGACTACTCTTATGAAGTACACAGCGCGGGCGTTAAGGAAATTGGGATAGAGAAGATAGGAGATTCCGATGCACATTGGTTTTAAATGTCTGCAAATTGCACCGAGGGGGAAAGACCGAGCTGGGCAAGGCATTCCACATTCGTGTTCTATGGCTTATGAAAGAATCTCTATATTTCATAGTACGACCGAAGGTAGACTGAAGGGTAAACTGATGGGCATTCCTTGCTTGTCGAGTATTGCGGTTGAAGGGGTGAAATGCAGCTGGCGATTTCGCTTGAACACTGTTTATAGAAATAGCGATAAAACAATGAGAGACATGTTACATTTCTGCGATGTTCGAGCGAATTTATAGAGTTCGCTATATTTGTGTCTCCAATAAGTTTTAAAGCACGATTCTGTATCCTATCCAGCAGGTGCAATGAGGTTTTGGGCGCACCAGACCAGATATGAGTGTTATACTCAAGTTTGGGGCGAATGAACGCCCCGTATATGGCAGCCAGATCAGAAGGGGTAAAATATTTCTTGCACCGTTTGAGGAAACCTGGACATTTCGCAGCGTTCTTGGCGACTTCGTGTATGTGGTCATTCCAACGGAGTTTGTCATGGACACACATACCGAGAATGGAAAGTCTTTCGGTTTCGGCGATGCAAGTGCCATTCATTGGCATACGGTTCTTTTCGGAGATTTTTCTTTAACTGTGTGGTTGGAGTACGAGAAATTAGCTGATCTGATGCAGTGGTCCGACGAGCCTAAAGGCGATAATACTTCTAAAGAGTATTTATAAGGGTGGGAGGTAAGAAACAAGTCCAGAGTGTTGGCATTCTGACCGTCAATATCAGGTACGCGTGTTGGCTCATTTACAAGCTGGGTTAATTGGTTTACCTCAGCGAAGATCTGAACATAAATTCCTTCGGGTGTTGTCTGTCCAGTATGTCGAAGCCAGGTAGAATTGTGAATATTGAAATCGCCCGCAATGACAATTTCAATATTAGGATATAGGGAGACAATTCTTGTAATGGAGTCAGACAGCGCATCAAACTCGTTAAAAGTCGAGTTGCTATCTCGATTAGGGCTTCTGTAGATGAAACAATAGTGAATGATTTGCCTACGGATGTGGAATTTCAGCCATATGAAATTAAATCCCGAATTGGAACATTGGCCATAAGAACCTGGAGTTTGGTAGGCAATATCATCACGTACATAGATGGCGAGACCGCGGTGAAGAAAGAATAAAGGCCATAAACGATACCCAGGTAGATCAAACTCCGATTTATCAGAATTTACACCCACCTGGGTCTCGCTCAGCGCCAAAACAGCTGGTTTATATTTAGCAACGTGGACGTACACCGAGAAGAGATTCGATCGTAGCCCACGAATGTTGCACATGTCAACCCTAAAATTCCCGATCAATACAAAAAGCAGACACCAAAAAACTACTCCGACGCCTAAGCAGGGCTGTGAAAACAAAAACAAAAACTTTCACACACAACCCGCTATCCGCCGGATGTGGCTCTCACCCACTCATTGCAATTGCCTTATGTACAACAGTACAAGCACAATCGCTTGTACGTTGGCGGCCGGCGATTGCAAAGATCAAGAAAGTGCAACAGCAAACGAGTTGGAATGGGGGAGGAGGGAATCGCCCACGCTAATGGTTTTTTGTTTCCTCTTTTTTTTTCTTTTCCACAACACTTCACTGGCACTGCACTCAGAATGGATTTAATTGCGCGGCAGAAGATCAGTGTTATGATAATGAATTAATAAATTAATAATAGTTGATCTTCGCTTTTATTTTTGTTGTTTTTTTTTTTGTTTTTGGGTGTTGTTTGTGCGACTAAGGGGGAGAATGCTACGGCTGCATGCACACACGTGTGTTCACGACGGGTTGCAGTTCGGAACTGAGTTTTCAGGCCGAACAATTGCTTGTTGACTTGTATTCGAATAGGAATAGGTGGACGTGTTATGCGTGTGGCATTAGTTGTATCCATTGACCAGTATCCACTAACAGGCAGTAGAATGGCATTTTACAAACACCGGAACAGGAATGCGCATCATTCTAAAAAGGGTCCCTCCTATGTATACGAAGAAATCGTGTCGCTTTGGAAAATAATAGACGTCGATGTTTTTTTTTTTTTTTTTTTTTTTAGATTTTTGGGTATATGGTATGCGTAGAGCTCGTATCTTTTTTTTTGGGTCAAAAACAGTATATTCACCAAACAATTTAAAAACAACAGTAAATCGAATTAAACAGTATTTTGCGCAGTATATACCATGATACACAAGAACAAGATAGCGCAATAAAGTTTCCATTTTCGGTTTGTTCTGCGCATCTACGTCATAGAAGCGCAATGAATTTTTTGCCATTTGGAATTTACATTTGCTGTTATTGGCGAATTTATGTTTTGGTACTTTAAATATTTTTCAATGTTTATTAAAGTGTGAAATATAGGAGATTCGATTCAAAAAAACTTTTATCGTACATTACATGATTTGTTTTTGTGCTGTTTGTGAATTATATTACTTAACTTTGTTTCCGTATTGTTCGTATTGTGGTGTGGAATGTATCGTGTAACCTAAAATGGTGAAGTGAAAACAACCCCTTAGTCACCAAACAAGTTCCACCCAAGTGTCACTTCCAATTGGAGACTGGAACCTGTCAAGTAAATGTATTTCTCCACTGAACCTTGTTCTAGAACCACTTAGAATTAGCTAGAAAGTTCTCGTAGATGGCGGAGCGGGTATAAAAGGACAGCTTTTAGAAGAGGGCGAGACAGTTGATTTATAAAAGTGATTGGTTAAAGTTCGAGATAGTAATAGTTTGTGAAGATAAATAAGTGAAAAGTAATAGAGTAAATTAAGTGATTGGTTTGAAACGTTGAAGAATTGTTTAAGTAATAGTGTTCTGGTACTTAATAAGTGAAATATTAGAATAGTCGATAAAAGTGTAATAAAAGTGAATTTTATTAAAGAAGTTAAACGGAATAGTGTTTTATCTTTACGAATCCCAGCCTGAATGTAACATTGGTGTCAGAAGTGGGATAAAACTTATTCTGTGCTAAGTGTCTAAGTGAAGTAAAAAAAAAAAAAAAAAAAAAAAAAAAAAAAAAAAAAAAAAAGTGAATTCGTGATTTTCTAAATTACAAGAGACAAACAAAATGGGTCGTTTATTGCTGCAACTAAGCATACCCCAATTAAAAAGTGAACTAGAAAAACGGAATCTATCCACAGCTGGAGGAAAAAGTGACCTCATCCTTCGTCTACAGGAAGCTGTCCAAAACGACGGAGAAGATCCAAAAACCATGCTATTCGACGTGTCAGAAGAACAAGTAAGTACAGGCGTTGATATTAGCGCTATGATGGAATTGCTTCTTGTCAAGATGGAGGAACAGAAAAATTCCATGGAATTGAAGTTCGCAGAACAGAAGAATTCTCTAGAACAACAGAAAAATTCTATGGAATTGAAGTTCGAAGAGCAGAAGAATTCCATGGAATTGAAGTTCGCAGAACAGAAGAATTCTCTAGAAGAACAGAAAAATTCTCTTGAAGAACAGACAAATTCCATTGTCGCCGCACAAAAAGATGCAGTGGAAGAATTTAAGAATGTTCTAGATGTAAAAATCGACGCGATTGATGAAAAATTAAACGAGCATGAAACAAAGTTTGAGGAAATTAACAAAACGTTTCAAAAACACGAGACAAACATCGAGAACATAGCTAAAGAGCTCGGAACAAACATCAAGAATATAACTAAAGAGCTCGAAAAAGTCAAGAAGCAGAAGGCTCGGGAATATTCTGCTGACTGCCCAAGAAGGAAGGAGATGCAACCACCCGTTTTTGATGGTCAAACATCATGGCCAATTTATAAGAGACAGTTTGAAGCAGCTGCAACGACCAATGGATGGGACGACGAGGAAAAGTCGATTGCGTTAACACTCGCATTACGAGGTACAGCTGCAGAATTGCTTCAAACTGTCTCAGCAGAAAAACAACGTGACTACCATGCATTGGTGAAGGCTATTGAGATGCGATTCGGTGACGACCATATGCAGCAAGTATATAGAGTGCAACTTCGCAGTCGAATCCAGAAGAGGGGAGAAACACTTCAGCAACTGCAAGCTGATATCGAACGGCTAGCGCACTTGTCTTATCCCAATGCCGGCGAGGATGTCATCAATGAAATGGCTATTGAGGCATTTACACAAGCCATAGAGGACAGACAACTGCAGATGGCTCTACGAATGGCTGGAAAGAGAACTCTTCCTGAGGCACTGGCATTTGCCTTAACCATGAGAGCTGCTGACCAAGCATCTCAAGGATTTCACCGCGTGAGAGAAATGACATCCGTTGAATGCCCGTGCCAGAGAACAGAAGTAGTCGACCGTAACAGTTCTCGAAGGGGACCGATCCGTTGCTGGAACTGCAACAAAATTGGACATCTACAACGACAGTGCAGAGCCGAACGTAGACAGGGCAGTTGTCCACATTGCAGAGCTAGGAACGAGGAGGCGTTTGAGCATTCGGCGGATGGAGCATCACAAAGCCATCAGTCGGGAAACGAGTAAGAACCAACTTCGCGGGGCAGAAGCTGGTTTCTGGAATCGACGCCCCCAGGACCACAATTCAGGTTTCCCAGACCAAACGATGTAATAGGAGCCTGACAGTGGAAGCCCATATCGGCCAGAAAAAGTATGTGGCTACAATCGATACAGGTGCCACCGCTTCCATAATCAGAAGGGACATCGTTCGCCAATCATGGCTGCACAACACCAGCAGCTACTGTCTGAAAACAGCAACTGGAGCAACAGCAAAGGTGTATGGTGAGGTACTCTTGACGATAAACCTTGCAGGAATAGTCTTCTCCCATGCATTCTTAGTGGCTGATATATGTGATGAATGCATCATCGGAATCGACTTCATGAAGACGCATGACATAGTACTCGACATCGGTTTGCAAGTTATAAAGTACAAGAACGTCGAGATTCCGATGGTTTACGGGAACGAGAACGTCGCAGCTCTACGGACAGTTGTAAGTGAGGACGAAATATTACCACCTTCGTCAGAGACAGTTATTTGGACAAAGCTGGAAGGTGATCCTGGGAACCACCGATTCTACCTAGTCGAGCCAGATCCAGAAAATTATTATCAGTGCTATATTGTCGGAAAGATGCTGGTTGAACCCAAAAACAACATGGTTCCCGTTCGTGTCCTCAATGTGGAACACAAAAGCGTGAAACTAAAGCAAGGAGAAGTGATTGGAAAGTGCGTACCGATTACTGCGGTCACAAAGTTGTCCAGTGCAAGTGATGTGAAACCGGTTAGACCTATGGAGATATCGGAAATGAAAAAGAATATACTCGGAGAGTGCGAGCTGGATCAGGAGCAGCGATCCATGGCAGGGAGTCTAATCAATGAGTTTGCTGAAATATTTGCTTCACAGAACGGCGAGTATGGCCGAACACATCTCGTACAACACCGAATCGACACCGGAGATGCGAGACCGATTCGTCAGCCTCCCCGACGACTACCATTGGCTAAGCAGACGGAGGTTGCAGAAATGGTGTCGACGATGGAAAAGGAAGGACTGATTGAAAGCTCAAAAAGTCCGTGGGCATCGCCGGTCGTCCTGGTCAAGAAGAAAGACGGAAGTACGAGATTCTGCGTGGACTATCGCCAACTCAACAACGTCACCAAGAAGGATAGTTACCCCCTGCCAAGAATTGACGACACCCTGGACACACTATCCGGAGCCAAATGGTTTTCGACTCTTGATCTGAAGAGTGGCTACTGGCAAGTGCAGATCCATCCAGAAGACCGCGAGAAAACAGCATTCACAGCAGGAAACGGGCTTTGGCAGTTTACAGTAATGCCATTTGGACTGTGCAATGCTCCAGCAACCTTTGAGCGTCTAATGGAGCGCGTTTTGCTGGGACTAACGTGGAAAACCTGTTTGGTCTACCTGGACGATGTCATCGTAGTAGGAAAAACATTTAACGAACATCGAGATAACCTTAAGGAGGTGTTCCAAAGGCTACGAAGTGCGCAACTAAAACTTAACCCGAAGAAGTGTTCGCTATTTAGACCAGAAGTGAAGTACCTCGGGCACATCATCTCTTCCAAAGGAGTCAAGACTGATCCGGAGAAGGTCGATGCAGTGAAAAACTGGCCGGTTCCCAAAGACAAACATCAACTGAGAAGCTTCCTGGGACTTGCGACCTATTACAGACGATTTGTAAAGGACTTTGCCAGGATCGCGAAGAGCTTGCATCAACTGACAGAAAAAGGCAAACAATTCAAATGGTCAGGTGAGTGCGAAAACAGCTTCAAGGAACTTAAGCAACAGTTGTGCAACGCCCCCATACTAGCGTACCCCACCCCTGGGAAAACATTTATTGTGGATGCAGACGCTAGTAATGTGGGAGTTGGAGCCGTCCTTTCCCAGGTGCATGATGGCCAAGAGAAAGTAATTTCCTACTTTAGCAAAGTTCTCTCAAAGCCAGAAAGGAACTACTGTGTTACCAGGCGCGAGCTCCTTGCTTTGGTACTGGCAACAAAACATTTCCATAAGTACCTTTATGGGCGAAAATTCATCCTCCGCACAGACCATGCGTCTTTAAAGTGGCTACTACACTTTAAGAATCCTGAAGGCCAAGTCGCAAGGTGGATCGAACGGCTGCAGATGTACGACTACGAAATACAACATCGAAAGGGAAGTCTTCACTCTAATGCAGACGCTCTCTCCCGTCGACCGTGCAAAGCAAATTGCAAACATTGCTTGCGACACGAAGAAAAAGATGTCGCGTCCGTTCAAAGGGTGAGAGCTATGCCAATTGGTGGCTGGAGTGTGCGGGAAATACGGGAGGCTCAAATGGAAGATCCGGATATCGAACCCATTCTCGCCTGGAAGGAGCATGAGGGAAAACCAGACTGGCAGGAGATATCCAATAGGAGCCCCGAGCTGAAGGCATACTGGGCGCAGTGGGACTCCCTTCACGTACAAGACGGCATTCTAAAAAGAAGATGGGAAAGCCCGGATGGAAAGTCGTTCGTAATGCAGCTTGTTGTACCCAGGTCAAAGGTTATGGAAGTGCTCAGGGAATTGCATGATGGAGTGTCTGGAGGCCACTTGGGAATCAATAAAACGCTCGAAAAAGTGCGGGAACGCTTTTACTGGATTCATTCAAGGGAGGACGTTGAAACTTGGTGCAGGAAATGCGTTACATGTGCGGCCAGCAAAGGTCCGAGACTGAAAGTCCGTGGCAAAATGCATCAATACAATGTTGGAGCCCCTTTCGAAAGGATAGCAGTTGACATTGCGGGACCGTTTCCTGAAACAAACAATGGAAATCGTTACATCCTCGTTGTTATGGACTATTTCAGTAAGTGGCCTGAAGCATTTGCCATCCCAAATCAAGAAGCTAAAACCGTGGTGGAGCAAATCGTCAATAACTGGGTAAGCAGATTCGGTGTACCAATGGAACTGCATTCAGACCAAGGACGGAACTTCGAGTCGAAGATTTTCCAAGGAGTGTGCCAGTTACTCGGGATTCACAAGACAAGGACAACCCCGCTTCATCCACAATCAGATGGGATGGTGGAGCGCTTCAACAGGACACTGAATGAACACCTCTCTAAGGTCGTTGGCGAAGACCAGAGAGACTGGGATAAGCAGATTCCCATGTTTTTATTGGCTTATCGAGGAGCAGTGCATAACACCACAGGACATACTCCATCTGAAATATTATTTGGTCGAACAGTCCGCCTACCTAGCGAGTTGATGTTTGGATATCCATGTGAAGAGCCCAAGAACGAGGAGGACTACGTTACAGACCTCAGAGACATCATCAGGGACGTGCATCGAGACACTAGGGATAAGATTAAGATAGCGAGTGACCGCATGAAAACGAGGTACGATACTAAAACGACAACTACAGGATTCCAGGAAGGAGATCTGGTATGGCTATATAACCCTCATCGAAGGAAAGGGTTATCGCCTAAGTTGCAACAAGACTGGGAAGGGCCCTATACAATCGTAAAGCGCATCAACGACGTTGTCTATCGCATCCAACGAGGAAGAGGCAAGCTGAAAATCGTTCATGTGGATCGTCTTCATCGTTATAATGGTGAAAATGTTAACGAGTTTGTTCGGGACGAACAAGTTTAAGAGGGGGACATTGTGGTGTGGAATGTATCGTGTAACCTAAAATGGTGAAGTGAAAACAACCCCTTAGTCACCAAACAAGTTCCACCCAAGTGTCACTTCCAATTGGAGACTGGAACCTGTCAAGTAAATGTATTTCTCCACTGAACCTTGTTCTAGAACCACTTAGAATTAGCTAGAAAGTTCTCGTAGATGGCGGAGCGGGTATAAAAGGACAGCTTTTAGAAGAGGGCGAGACAGTTGATTTATAAAAGTGATTGGTTAAAGTTCGAGATAGTAATAGTTTGTGAAGATAAATAAGTGAAAAGTAATAGAGTAAATTAAGTGATTGGTTTGAAACGTTGAAGAATTGTTTAAGTAATAGTGTTCTGGTACTTAATAAGTGAAATATTAGAATAGTCGATAAAAGTGTAATAAAAGTGAATTTTATTAAAGAAGTTAAACGGAATAGTGTTTTATCTTTACGAATCCCAGCCTGAATGTAACAGTATGAAAAAGCGTAGGTACCACATAGAAGAAAAATTTTGTCAGAGAGAATTGTGTGTAATAAATATGAAAAAATTCTAAATCGGAAGTTAAAGCAAATAAAATATTTAAAAAAAGAGTTGTTTAGTTAATAATTTTTTTACATTTTCGTTTTCTTGTTTTTTTTTTCGTCAACTATTTGGCGATTAAGCAACCGGATGCGGAAATACATTCTTGAGCGGATGAAAAGTTTTTTACGAGTTGATTGCAGTTTATCTTCGCTTTGTCCGACAGGTTGATCAAATGCTGCAAACAGTTCTTTCTTATACCAAGTCCATCGGCGTTGACAATTATTGAAAACATCCTACCAAGAAAGCACATGATTTAGCATAAAACCAATTTACCCATTTCATATTTATTATTGTTAATAAAGTCGTCTGCAACAAAATGCAAACTACAAAGTCTTGCAGTTTTCGAATTTATTGGACCTTTCCGTTTGCAAAACGTTATATCAATTGCTTCAAAATTAGTTTTTCCTTGGGAAAGTTGGAGAAGCTAGTGTATGAAGTACACACACCCATTTTAAAACGCTCTTTTTTTAATTTAAATAACACTAAATCACAAACCGTAAATCGTACTTTCGTTTCCACGCGAATTTTACTTTTGTGTATGCGCTTCTGTGACGTCATAATTCGTTGAAGATGAACAGCATGAATGAACGACATGCGCATTGCGAAATCTGTTTTAGTTGTATCATGAGTATAAACCACCGAGCAATTCATTGCCATCACCTGAATCGTCTTCATTTTCATTTCTACATCTCCTTCTGTGATTGTTGTTTCGTATTTGAAATTCAAAGCAATTTGACAAAGCAATTGCATCTTTGTTTTGAGGTACTAAAAGAAATCAACGCATGAATATTAAGTTTCATTAATTACGAAGTATTTTGAGTAAAAAAGCTGTTTTTGTAGATACGAGTGTCAGGAATGCGGCGTACCGCAAGCAGAAACTAGTCTTAAAAGTTGACCCGCAATGGCATTTACAACAAAATTACAACTACAAATTTTAAATGCTCATTAGCATTGCAGGGAAATAACTTCGCTTTTTTATGCGACACTTAAGTGAGCAATCGCATCTCCACCAATTTTGTAAAATTATTTCCCACCTACAAATTTGAGTTTTTTTTTTTTAACTAACGATAGATTTTCTTGAGCTCCGATCTCAGAAAAGCAAAGTAAACTAGGATTTGTTGTAATTGCGTGCTGAAAATCATACTTTACTTTGCTTTGCTGAGATCGAAGCTAAAAAAACACGCCTAGCGTGAATAAAAAGTTTGCATGCTTACATTGGGCCTTAGCAATAAAGATTTTTTGTTTCGACTCTAAATTAAAGTATAGTTTACAGTGGCTATATTTTCTATACAAATTTCGCAATTGTGAGCTTCCGTAAATTTAAAGTCGAGACTAAAAATGTTTATTGCTAAGGCCCATTCAGTTTGTTTATATACATAAATGTAGTCGCATGTTAAAAAAAATACTGTCCACAAACAAGTGAAGTTATTTCCCTTCTACGTCATGAACTTCAAAGATCCAAAATAGTAGCGAGAAAATTTATTGGCCAAAGTGGTGCAATTCCTCCACATGGATTTTTCGCGTAGAAGGAAATGGTTTCCCTTACCTTTTCAAAACCAATATAGTAGGAATTTTCTTAAATTTAAACAATCCTCCAAATCGCTATCATATCGCTTGCGATTAGTAAATAATTTGCCAGGCATATTTTTCGTGGAATACAAATTATTCACAACCACTAATTAAACAACCAGCGTTAATGAGAAACGTCAAACAAATAGCATTCGCTGTATTCCTTTCGCATGAAACGGAAATGTCTTGCGTTTTTGGAGTTACATGAAGCAAATAAAACAAAAACGTCCATGAAATAGCTTTCGCTTTTTCGCACATGTAAAACTATACAATACGCCCCACTTTCAAGAAATCATCAATAAAAGACAAAAAATAAAAGAAAATCACAAATCTTTTATTGCATACAAATAAAATACTCTCTTTTCTTGGCTTTGGCATTTAAAATTTTTATAAATTTGTTTAGTTACTATTTTTTTATATTTTTTAAAAAATAGATTAAGTGGGGCGTTTTGTAAACAGGTTGTTGGGTAAAAAGCCCCAATTTATTGACAAGACTTTGTCCGTCTTTTCTCTTTTTGGCATGTCATGTAAGCAGCCCTGACACAGTGTACACTGGATCCAATCTTCTTAAGAAGCGGTCTTGTAATAATTTTCAGTACTTTTGATACACCGTATACAATTTTCATCTGAAATTTCGTTTTTGGTTGTGTTTTCCAGACCATGATGCCCGCAGTGTAGTCCTTTTGTAATTCCACGGCATTTCTATTAAAAATAAGTATCGAAAGAAGTTCTAATGAAAATATTGGGGGAGGCGTTTAAGACTTACTCCACTCCATTGGTTTCACTCGGGGATCCACTCATTCTGTAGTCCAATGGAACAAGAAAACTGCTTCTGATTGAATCCACAAGAGTATTGGTGAAATGCCAAAAAATAATCTACGGCAGCCGTCAGTTGACTTGTATAAAATACACAAACTACACTTGTGTGAGTGCTTCTTGAGTGGATTCTGACTTCAAATCCAGAAGCGAATTTCTCTCCTCAGAATCACCAGAAGAGTATTTTTTTGCCAATGGAACGGTTTCAGAAATCAGAAGTGATTTTTTCGATTCCGGACTCTCCCGGGCGCTTCTTTTTGGCCAATGGAAAACGACATAAGTATATAAGAAACTTTGGTGCAACACTTTTTGTTTCTGAAGAAATTAAATTTTTGTTGTACCTACCGCAATATGTTTGGGTGCCAACTTAGCTTGAGTCATATAACCACACTGATGTACGTGGGGCGTTTTGTATAGTTTTACCCTATAAAATTTCCTTTCGCTTTCGAACGATCAAACGTTTTCATTTTACAGAATCCCACCCCTGTACTCTCTACGACTCCCGTTGATTCTGCTTAGCAAAGTAGAAACATTTGTTGTTATCTTACTAACGCGTCTATCATTTGTGCACTTGCAATCGACAAAAATTGCCAGAAAGTTTTGATGTGGCGAAACGACAAAAATAAATTCTATGCGTCCCTAACTTTACTTGACAAATACACTTCTCGTACAAAAACACAACTTTTTATTTTTTTTATTTTATTCATTTTTTTGTTTGTTCATTTTAACTCTAAAATCATTTTAAGATTAAGAATGACATTTATTTGTTATACTTTTTGTAGTTTTTTTGTCAGTTGTTTTTTTTTTTCACATTTTTTTTCTCATTTAAAATTCTATTACATACTCTTAATTATGCTGTAATTATTATGTTTATTTATTTCTTCTTTTTTTTGTCCATATTTTATTCTTCCTTCATCATTAATAATTATTACCTAAATTTTTAATAAATGGGAATTGGTTGATTTTTTGTATTATATGTTGTTTTTTTTTAAATTAGATTGTGTAATTATAATAATTACTAATTATTTTTATAATATACTTTTTATACATATAAAAATAAAAGAATAACGAACCTATAAATTTAAAATTGAATTATTGATAAAATTTGTTAAAAAAAAATCACTAAAAACTATTAACTAATCGGTTGAGAATAAAAAAAAAAACACTTTACATTACTTTTAGTTTTCACATTACTCACTGTCATAGTTATTTTCATTTTCCTTTGTTTTTTATTTGTTTCTAATCTCTGGTAACTTGGAAGAAATCCAATTTTAAATAAGAGAACTTAATTTGTAATAATCCCCACGGGGAAATTCTCTCCACATAAAACAAAATGAAATATTTTCAAGTGAACTTAGTTGTTGTTGTATGTATGTTGTGATGTGTGTAAGATTTTACAGTTGGAAACTCCCTCCCAATATTATCAAAGTGAAAAGGCTAAATATCATGAAACATAAGACACGTGTAGTGTATTAAACATATTTTTGTTTTTTTTTTAACATTATCTTAACAGAAAAGAAAATTAAGAAATACTGTTTATACGCTTTGTTGTTGTTTATTTGCAAGAACCTAATTAAAATGTTTTGTTTGCTGACTTTTCTTTGAATGTAAGATCATTTCCATTTACCGGCAAATTTGTAGTTCCCCCTGATTAATATTATTTTTTTGCTTTATTTTTAAACCTATTTATTTTGTTTCTTTGTTTATATTTAAGGAACAGACAAGATTACTTCTGCTTTTGTTAATGTTTAGTATCTGGAGGCGTGGCAGTTGATGTAATTTAGGGTATTCTCTTTCCTATATAGTCCTTCCATCGTGTTTCTATTGTTTTATTATTTTGTTGTGTTAGTATTTTAAAGCCAAAGTTATACTACAGTTGTCTGGTTTTACATATTGTATGTTTATTTAATATAAATAGGAATCTATCGAGCCTGAAATTGTTTCTTTTGTATTTATATTTTGCAAAACAGAAAATTTATATTTTACTTTGTTTGACATTTTTCAATTTAAATCGCATTGTAAAAAAAATAATGTTACAAAAGGACTACTATTATTCAATGTACATAAAAACACATAACTAAACAATGTTGAGTTGAATTGAGGTGAAATTAAATTGAAAAATATGAAGCAAAGATAGTGATGAATTGAAGAAGTAGTAGTGAATTATATTGCTCTGAATTATTAGTTTTGTTGTTTTACGTTGAGTGCGTTCCCTTATTACAAAATATTTTGTGTGTCACAGTGTGTGATTTTATATGAAAAGTTATTACTTATTAATAACATCTCTAGCTTGTAGTTATTAAATAACTAACAAGGAGAAGGTTATTTTAACGACTTAATAATATTTTTTGGCGCAACAGGTCCGTAGGGACCCTTGGCCTAGCTTCTCGCAACCATTCGTTTTGTGTGAGTTTTCATTTTTGGAACGAATGGAAGGGATCTACAATTTTATACCGATTCCAAACGGCTAATTGAGAAGCTCTTTCATGACAGTTATACTCTCGGATGTTTGTCAGACGTTCGCGAGAGGTGGCGCAGTGAAAAAAACAAGAGTTGGAAATTGGGTTTTTGCGGGATTTGAATCGCTTAGTAGTCCAACACACTAACCACTAAGGCACTGCGACCGACATTTTAACGACTTAGACTCCTGTATTAATAAACAAATTTGGTAAGTTATTAAGCTGGCGAACGTCGGATAGCATGCACGAATTTCACGTCGATGCGGCATTTACAACGGAATAGGTCCAATTGTTTACATCCAACATAGTTCATATCCTTAAAAAGGCTGAGTTTCAAAACAGCTCATCGGGAATGCTAAACAGTTAGGTGGCGTACAACGATACAGTGCAGTACGAAACCACCAAAAAGTCAGTGTATTATCAGATGCAGTTATTTTGGAACTCAGTCATATTTCGTAACGGAATATGTACATTATCCTTATGGAAAAAGCAATCTACGTCGAGATGTAAGCAAAATTTGATTTGTTCTTGGTTTTGATTGATTATTCGTTTGCTTCCCTCAACTCGTCGATTTGCTAGCACAATCATCCTTACTCCCATTGCCGTTTATTGCAAACGACTTATAACTTCTGTGCTGTACGTTATCCTTTTGGGAATTTTCGTTATTGCTGAAAATCAATTACAATTATTGGGATAGGCTGTCGGCCGAAAATCAAGAATCGTTAAGAACGGAGTTGAGTTTCCGGTAACAACATATGTATAAAAATCTAAAAACTATCTCATTGCACAGAATTTAATCAAGACTCTTACAAAATGACCATCACTGGGTTGATATTAGCAATTTTCTTACTGAATTCCATCTTACTTTCCTCTTGTCATAAGAAAAACAGGTGTATTGTGGCAGATGAAAAAGAATGTCCTTTGCCCACTGGAATCATCAAAGTAGAATCATGCAAAAAATGGCTGGTTCACATAGATAAGATGGATGTTGCATGCGGGCAAATGTCAAGATGTGACCAACCGATAAAGAAATGGAAATGTAGCAATGGAAACTTGACCTTGACATGCAAAAAGTGCTTGAACCCTCGTTTCACAGTATCACATCTAGAAGACAACAAGAAACAATATGTCATGGAAACAAAATTACATCCAATCACCCCTTACAAAATTGTTACCTCGATAGTGAAATTAGTGTTTTCTGTGTATACAGTATATCTTTTGTACGCCCTAATCGTGTGGAAGGCGGAGTTCATGAAAAGTTCTATTTTTTTGACAATCAACACTTTCCTCATGATAATAGAAATAATGGATATTGTTCTTCTAATGGTGCATTATAATGAATGAAGAAGTATTTTATATTTGCTCATTCAGGTTAATGGGATCATGGGGGATCTATCAATGTTAATGTCTGATGTGGTTATTTTTAAGCATTTTATCGCTAAAAAAAAAAAAAAAAACGTTACGTATTTTGAATGTTAAAGTAGCATTCTTCTGGTTTGTTTTGACATTTCGAAAGTGGACGTAGTTTATAAATTTTTGAAACTATTTGAATATAAATAAATTGTTAAGATTAAGTGCGAACAAGGGGACCAGTTGTGTTACCCGAACGACCAACACGTGATGGAATTTGTATTTGCTTTGTGTGTAAAATCGAATTAAATTCCTAAACATAGAGCACGTTCACGGATGTGGCGGTTCGGCCCTATAATTTGAGTCGTTTTCCCGAAATTAAATCTATAATAGTGATCCCGAATGTGATCCCACTATCATTGTATGGTCAGCACACCACAACGCAGAGCAACACAACGGACTCGATGTCGTTATTATTATTTGTAAAAGAGCCCAGACAACTTTCGTTGACCAGTTCAACATTGTTGTCGATCATCAAATTCAATTGATAATAATTGTCGTTTGTTTTCCTAAAAATCTTGTAAACGTTGTGGTAATTAGACATTTTAAAAAGTTTGGCAACTCTACTTTAAATCCGATTTGATTAACTTTTTTTTTTTTTTAATTCAGAAACAGGATCGTAAGTTAAATTTACGTCTCTGTCCTGTAGTTATTGATAAATACGCAAGAAAGTGTTAGTAGCAATTAGAGGTACGAAATAATTGTGTACAAGACCTCAGACTTTTTGTTTTAAATAAAAAATATGCAGGCACTTTAGAAATGATATCATTTGCAATTAAACATATTTGAATTAATTGAAGACTTGGAGCAATAGGCTTTTGTATTGTATGACATTTTCAGAACATGCTCCCGAAAATAACATGTATAAATCAATATTCGAAGTCCGGTTGCAAGTTGCAACCTTATGACCAGTTTTTTTACGAAGGTTAACATAATTAGTAGTGGTAAACAGCGATATGTCGCAATTCTTGCCGAAACTGTATACAAAATGGATAAGAACCACAACCGTTTACGACTATTTACACCTTCGGGCTACTAGCACTACGATGCAATATAATTCAAAACTTCTTTCTTCCCTAGCTAATAAGAAACACTGCATCTGAGTGAAAATGTGATTTGCGAATGGTGAGAAACAAAATGGACGATGGGGGATAGCTTTAATTGTGATTTCTATGTTTTAAGTTTCTTTTCAAGGAGCCTCACTCGGGTTTCCAACGTATCACATTATAAACAAGATAAATTTAAATCATTTAAAATTTAAATAATAAGAAACCCCAATTGATATTACTTAAACAATGTATCTACTCTTCCACCCATCTAACATTACCATCATCGCACGTTGCTGTCGTAAAAAAAAAGGTTTTGTTTCTCTTCTTTCTTTTTTTTTTTTGGAAATTTTGCCTACTTTTTTCATTTTGTTATTATAAGTATTCCATTCTTACAAGTTTTCATATTCCTAATTTGAAAATCTTACTTACAAGGTAATTTAGTTAGATTTATTGTTGTTTTTTTTTTTTAATATTTTTTTTACGTACAAAAAGACCACAACATTCACTGTTTGTCATCATCATACTCCACACTTCATGTACATCATTTCACAGTTTTGTTAAATTAAATACAATTTTAGTGTTGTTTTTCTTTTTAAGCGAAGAGAACAAAATTTGAATTCAAGTCGCCATGTCATTTTGTTGTTTTTACTATTATTTTGTTATTTATATACGTGTTTGTTTTTAATTATGTACAAGTGAAGATCTTACATAGTTATTTATACTTATTTGCTCAATCTTATATAAATCAAATATTATTCCTCTTATTTAAATATTAGTTCTTAGTTTGTTGTTATTTACATATTTTTCAATTTTACTTACTTATGTGTTTTGGGGGGGTTTTTTCTAAGAAAACATGATTAAGAAACGAAGAAAAAACTCGTATGAAATAGATCTAAAAATGTGTGTCGCCGGATGGGTGATGGATTCTTGCTAAGTGTTACGACTGAAGAGTGACATATGATGTCGTTTTCTAAACAAGACGAATATTAGAATACCGAAAATGATAGTGGTGGTGAAAGAAAATAAAAACAAACGTTTTTAAGTGTTTCTCTTTTTTTTGTTAATTTTTTTTTTCTTTTTATTGAAATCGTGGGAGGAGAGGAGGTCAATTTTTATTTTGCTTACTTTTGCTTGCTTTATAATTACTAAACAATATGCGCAGTTCAGGATATAAAAAAAAGGAAGATATTTGTTAAACTAAATTATACAGTGATAAAACAATTGAAGATAAGGATTTTTATCGCTCCTCTGCTTCTTATTATCGTACATTAGCGTTATTATTATGATTTTTACTCTTATTGTGTGTTTTTTTTTGTTTCTTAAATTATTTATCAAGTTTGTTTACCAGCTTTATTATATTTTACAAAAAAATATTGTTTGTTGGTTTTTTTTATTGTTTTTTTTTTTTATTATTATTTAACTTTGTTCACTTTTTTTCATTTTTTCTGTTTTTTTTTTTTATAGTTTAATTATTATATAATTAAATGTAATTTAATTAAATTACGCACTTAAGTCTACTGATTTTCATCGTCATCTCCGTCACCATCGTCATCGTCATGATCGTCATGATGTTGTTGCTGCTGTTGCTGTTGGGCGGCGGCAGCAAGTAACGCAGCTTTTTGCGCGGCTTGCGCTTGAGCTTGCATTGACGGCGCCGATAATGGGATTTTCCCACTTTGTTTGTAATCTGTCATTTCCTATAAATAAAGAGAGAAAATAAAGAAAATTATTGAGCTTGTGTACTTAGGGGGGTAATTTCAACAAAAATATATGATTGAACCCTACTCCGGAATCATATAGACGCGTAAAGTCACTGGGCCTTACTGATGCTCATTTACCTTCTTTATTAGGCCTCTTTTATTATGCCCGATCTATATAGATCATTGATTTCCACGGTTTAAAACCACATTCTATATAACTATATTATAGATCATGTGGGTAAAATAAAACAACTCCTATTACATAATCGGCCCTAGCGAGGTATCCGTCGGAACGGAAAATTCTCCGACTTTATACGATTCCGAGGATTTTTGCTGCGAGGTGTTCTTCGGAACAAGTGTTCGGAGAATTGTTCCGACATTTTGTAACGCATATCGGCGAATTACGTTGAAGTGCGATGAAGTGCACTCCAATTTCCTCCGAGAGAAATTGGTTGCGGAATTTGTTTACGATATCCTCCGACAACAATGAGTCGCGGAATTTATTCACGATTTGCAGTAAAGAGTAAAATAAATTAATAATAAACAATATAGGAACGCATTTGTTTGTATTTATTGCCTAAATTTGTGTTTCCAGTGCAAAATCTAGCGAAAAACCAAGCACCAAACAATACGAGGATGTCAAATCAATGCGTCATCGCATTACAACTATTTTTTTCCGAGAACGGATACCTCAAATGCGATTTGCTGTTCCGACAGAGTATGCGCTGCGGAGAATTTTCCGTTCCGACGGATACCTCAACCTCGCTAGGGCCGATTTTTTAGGTCACAATATAAAATTTTGTATGGAAAATGTTGTCATTGTGAGTTCGAAAGAGTTGGCCTTAGAGCTTAGACACTAAAAATGATTTAAATTTAAATAATGCATCAGCCGAATCAAAGAAATTTTCTGTGTTCTCCATACCCGCAGAATTGAGCTGATATCACAATTGTATTGGAAACTATCTATTACAATCGAACTGTCACTCCGATTTAAATGGTCACGTTTTTGAAGAAAACGAGAACAAATGTCGGTTTCCATTGTGATTGAAAGATTTTGCTCTCAGATTTAAGATCTTCGTGCCCAATGGAACATAAAACAAGATTTTTCTTTGGAACATGAAAACTGACAGCCAGCTGATTTCGAGAGCAGAAAAACTGCTTTGAATCTAAAAAATTAGTGATTTTTCTGTCCCAATGGACCACCTTTTATGCCTGAATCACAATACTGGGTTTTTTTCATTAACGATCGTCACACTTCTTGTGTAGATATTTCAGTGTTACATTTTTAATTTTGATTTTAGCAACTCTCATTATTTTACAGTGAATGTTACAAAAATTCCGTCACACGGCAAATTAAAGTGATTCGCTAACCCTTAAATGCATGATTTTTCAAAAATTTAAATAAAAAATGTTTAATGATAGAGAAGGAGTTATTAAACATTCTATAATAAATAGTTTTTAAAAAAATACATTTTAAGTAATGGTAATTTGTTAAAATGCATTTGTGACATTACATATATGGCACACTATGCATTAAGGACGTTACAAAATATTGGACAATTGGATTAAAATACAATTTATTTCATATAGCATTTGACAGTCTATATAACAAACAAAATAATGAAACCATATAAAATCCATTTTACCGTCGTTTAGTTTTGTTTCAAAAGAAAAGGACTGACAGAAAACAAAAACATATAAATACTGTGCCGAAAAGGTAAAACATCTTATGTCAAATTGTACACTTTTCAGGAGAGCAATCCTAAATTCTAAAGGATGCACTACAGTATATGGCACAAGCTATTTTGAAACAGTTATACTTCCTTACTATTTGAAATTTTTTCACCTGGTTTGGCTTAAAAAATAGAGTAAGGAAAACAATGTTCAAAAAACGTTAAACAGCTAAAACAACTTAAGTCGACTTAAGATGTTTTCCAATTTAGGCACAGATAAATAGTAATCCATATATAGGTAATACTAGGTATAAACTTGAAAATTTGCATATTTGGCGTACGTTGTTCCAAATGGGCATATGATTGATTGCATCATGTCTAACCTCCTTGTTTGGTAGGTATGGAATTTGCTGGTACTTGTCTTTTCTTTGCGGCATGTTAATATTCAACAGGGACTTCCTGAAGCCCTTCCCAATTTAGTTGGGATGCTGGAGCTCATTCCTATATTGCACAAAGATTGCGACAGCTCAATTCGGAAAATATCCATGTGCATATATTTCTGACCGCTTGTTTTTTTTTTTTTTTTTTTGTACATAGGTAAGCCAAGAATTGATGACGGCTTAATCGATTATATGATGAAAAAGACACATGTACCATTTTTTGGAATTTATTGATATCTTCGATCGCCCAATGTAGATGTCCATTAAATCGACGCGTTCCATGGGGTGGTTATAGCAGAAGGACACTTTATTGAGATATTTTCTTTTGTTTTTTCTATCGAACCTGTTAATTTTTGTAACTGGATCAGAACCTACAAAGGTTGTTCACGCTTTTGTTGTCTTTCCAAAGTAAATTGGATATGTCGACACCTTGGAAATTGGCCACGTACTCAACGGATTCGAACCAAACATTTTTTTTCATTTTCGCATCATTCGGGAGCAAGGATCATCTGCGTCATATTCATACCTACCATCTGCACTGCTACTAGGTATTTTTGCTAACATTTTGCAGACTTCTTCGTCAGAAACGGATTTCTTGCTACCAGTAGCATTAGAAATACCGAACATCTAAAATCAAATTATGGTACACATTATTGCATGATGTGCTATATATGGCACAAACAATTTAGTTCTTATTACAACGAATTGCAAAGTTGCTGTGGACCATTTTATTTTTTTTTTACCGATTTATGCAGTATTATATCAGTTGAAAACAATTTCTACATTCACCAATTAATAACACAAAATGCACAACACGTTCTGCAATCAATCGATTTCTACTGACGAACTCAAACTGAAATAACCTAAACTCCTAAGTTTTTCTTGGAATATTCTAATGGTACCCCAATAAAAATGTTATCCTTGTGTTTTTCGTATGTGCCAAATATGGCACTCGATGAGCTAACTTAAATTTTGTCTTTACATGCAAATATATAGGCGAAAGAATGGATTGTGCCAGATGTGGGTCACTATGCATTTAAGGGCTAAACGTGGGGAAGGTATAGAAATCATAAAAACAACAGATGTTGACAAATTTTATTTAGATATTTTCTGCTTCAAGGGATCTCGAATACGAAACGCCTTAATAAGGTGTACTTTGAGCTTATACCTAGTTTTCTTCTCGCTTACAATCAGCTGTCAACTTTATTTACCACTTAGCTTTCAGCTCAACTTTTTATCTAATTTTTTTTATAGAAATCATTCCGCGATATACTAAGGCCCATTTTATTCACTCGAAGTAAATAAAACGGGCCTAAATCATTTTTAGTGTCCAGGCTAAGTTTTTCGAACTCACAATAGCGAAATTTTGCCATACAAAATTGCATATTGTGACCTAGAAAATATTTAGTGTGAAGGTTAAAAATGATTATTGGTAGGGCCCATTAACTTCATTGTATTTGTTCGAAATTGAAGATGAAAGAAACACATTTTACCACTGGGTAAGTGTCAACCTTTACACATACCAACATACAGAGGTTTATCTATTTGTTGCAACTTACCCTTTCATAACGGGCTTTGTCCTTTTCAGCCATTAATTCATATTTCTGTTTTGTCTCTGGCTCAACATCGGACCACTTTCTGCCTAGTTCCTTGGCGATATCACCCACACCGTATTCGGGATTCAGAGCTTTAACCTTATTACGTTCATCATTGCAAAACCAAAAGAATGCCGATCTATTTAGAGAAAAAAAAATGAAAGAAACAAATCCAAAAATTGATTAGTTTTACATTTCCATTAAAATGTTAATATAAATGTTATTAATTTAAATACAAATTCTTTCTACGAACTCACAATGATCTTTTCGGTGCATTAGGATCCTTAATCTGTTTCCGTTTCTTTCCTCGGCCAACAACTACGCCCTTGGGTGGAACATAATTTTGCATTTCCAGGTCATATCGCTGCTTGTCTTTTTCGGCCATTTCATGGAATCGTTTCTTCTCCTTATCCACCATTGTCTGGAAATGTGGGAGTTTATATAAGTTATTTGTTACTTTGGTTTATTTGTAACAAGGAATTGCCTTATTACGTTCAGTTTATAGAACAAGTTTAAATTTTAATAAGAGTTGACTCGCATAGCTACAAGTATTGAGGCGACTGGCGTTGGGGGATATTTTTTTTTTGCAGAAACAAAGGATTAAAAAAATGTTGTTGGTGGTTCGCTTCTTCCGCGGTGAAGGAGACCCAATTTGTTCTTTTCCTATGTTCAAGTTAAAGGGAAATGTCCTGAGTGTACCGTAGGCCATGGATGGATTGGTTGCGGATCAGCTGCAATAATCGCAGGTTGTGGAAGCGGTTTATTTTTATATGAAAATATATTTACATTCTGTTTTAATATCGACCGATTTTGTTCAATAAGGGCTCAAGCTAGTGTCAAATATAGGTAAAGGAAAATTCGCTCAAACTATGCCCAGGATATAGGTACCAACCTACACTTCCAATCGCAAACACTGGCTTAAATTCGGTTAGCCCCATGCGCATTCCATATACTGCTTCCTTCTGAAGTCGATTTTTAGATTTTAGATTTAAGAAAAATCCACAAAAATATACATAATCCATCAGACAAATTAATAAGCAAACCACTACGCCAACTGCGGCGTGGGATAAAGAACTAGCCGCTAAATATACGCAGGAGTTTTGACTTTGTTGACCAGTTAATTAGTGAAGTATAGTTACGCTGACACAACGCAATTTAATATATTAAGTAAAACAACGATTAAAAACAAACAAGAAAAACTTAATGAGAAACCCAAAACAAATATGTGTAACATAATTAGAGCAATAAAAGTCAACAAGATTGATGTGTGGTAGTGGCAGAGCGGACAAACACAGGGGTCCCTGCTCATAAGGGGTGGGAACGAGTAGATTGGTGGTAACTACTCTCAAAAACGAAAAGTATGTCAAAAATGGTAAAAAAAAAAAAATACATACTTGAATAATATTTTCAAAATAAATTTTCCATTGCACACACAAACGCGTACGCAAGTTGGCTGTGGTATTGAAAGGGGGCTACGGGTAATATATTCAAACAAAAAAAAAAAATACCCCAAATATATTCAATTTACATTCGAGAGCGAACGACGAAGACGACGACGACGGGAGAAAAGGTGGATGTGTGTATAAGTGCAATTTAGGTTTGCTTTTTTTTTTAAAGGGGACGACAATGTCGAGGGGAACTATACAGTACTCACCAGCGCAAAAGTAGAGGCAGCTGAGAATCATACCAAAATGTACAACACAAAAGGGTAAGGGTAGAGCGGAAATAAAGGAGGAAGAAGAATCCAGCCAACCGAGGAACAACATGACGACACGATGGCAACAGAACAGAACTTTGCACAGCAACATAAACGAGTTCTCTGGTGCTGCTGTGTGCTGGTGCTGGGCTTCAACGTTCAACGTCGTCATCGTTCGATTCAGCTAAAAATGATGGTCGCTAGCTCTAGTTGGTGTGCGCAAAGGGTGCGGCGGACAACGGATAGGTATAGGATGACGATGGCAAGGGGGCATTTGCAGGGAGACCGGTTTTCATTTCATACATCTTCCACCAACCATACATATGAAACAATACATAATTGCTGATGACAACGACGACGGTAGGGGGTAGTCGATTCCGATTGTAGATGATGGCGATGGTATGAAATTCTTCTTTCCTCTGGCTTTGGCTTTTGCAGCTGCACTCAGAGAGGGAAGCCAGCCAGAGACTGATGAAAACTAGGCGCAGAGCAAATGTTATCAGTGTTGCATAGATGCCATATAGATGGCGCTTCGATGCGGAATGTGTTGCCACCATCAGCAGCATAAATATTCTGCTTGGTCGTATTGAGCCGTCCAAGGCTAAGTCATTGCAGAATTTTTGTTTTTCCCACGCCAAGGTCGAACAGTATGCTTCACTATAGTGGCTGCTTTTGAACTATTTGGATAAAGCAATCAGCTAACGAGGCGCACTGTAGCGACGTTATTAGATTTAAAGCCAGACAGACCAATTGGTAGAGCAGTAAAAAAAAAAACAATCCAGCCTTTTATCACATATCTATACCAATAAGACCATAAAGAGGAAATGGTTTAACAGCACATGTATTGTTATCGAGGTACAGGTATTGGTGCACTTGAAGAAAGCCTCTCGTAGATACAGCCGAATTCACCCCCCCCCCCCCCCCCCAGCGACACAAAAATTGACAGCTAAACAAATGTAAAATCTAACGCCTTACATCTGCATAATTTGAACGCTGTGTGATAAATGATGGATTCGAATTCACTTGCGAACCTCGAACTTGTTGAAGCTATTGTTTGGAAAATTAAAAGATAAGTACTTTAATTGTTAGCGGGGTTTTGGCCTTGACCAACTGGTCCTTCGATCTTGACAATAGCAGCACACATCAATCTAATTGGGGTCTGCTTTCTTCATGTGCGCTCCAACTAAGGCAAGGTCGTACTCTACTGTCTAATTATTAATAATCATTTTTTAACAGTTCGTAGGGTAGTTGAATCTTCTCCACCAAAGCCCATGTGTGACAGGAGCTGTACTGAATGAAGTCGATTTTAAATATGAACGAAGAGATTCCGGGCCATATGTTAATCGTTCACGTTTGGGACCCAGTGTGCTTTGACGTTTTAAGACAGTTTAGCAGGTAACTATGTCATTGGGCTGTGCTGTAGAAAATAAACTATAGGCGGGTCAAAGGAGACACATTTCTAAATATGGGACTCGTCTCTATGCTAGAACGGTTTTCTTTCCTAGAGGTTTGTTTTCTGAATTGGCAACACTATGAGGGAATGCAGCACCAATGTGATCCAATTTTTACTTTTAGGTATATTTCATTTTGACATTATGAGTTTATGACCGTCCACGACAAGCTTTATTTTGCTGTAAACGGTTTTAGAAAAACAAGTGTATTTCAATAATATAACACAGCGACCGCAGGCGAGTTGAAAGAGAAATCATAAAAAGGACTAACAAAATTGTCTCTGGGCATGTTTATTCCAAAATGTGATCAAATGAAACCAATTCAGGAGAGTTTTTGGTTCCATTCCAATCGTTTTGGTTCAAAAATTGTTCGTCAAGTGCAGATCAAAGGTTATGTGACTTTGTCTATTTTAGAACCACCACCTTGAGGTTGGAGAAGATTCATTTAAATTCTGTTTGAACTCATTCAATGCCTCAATCTGGCAACTCTGACTGGAAGAGTCCTCCATCTTCAGCCTTGTCTTCCTGTGTGATTAGTTTTTGACAACGACATCGTCCTCTTACTAACAATTGCCTGATGATGTCGGTGGTGCCTGATTATACCGAAAGGAAAACTAAGACGATGAACAGCTTAGCCCACGTAGGTTTTTACAAATGATTTCTAGTTTAGCGAATGTATCCGATTGTTGTTCTTGTTGGACAAAAGCAATTTACCTACCCTCGCTCATTCACCCAATCACTTCACACTCATTTCCCTAGCTCCCTCCAGAGCCCCGCTTTTATCCATACTAATTTCCCAACAGCCAGCCAGTAGAGAGCTGCCGCACACGGGATGTTACATACATACAAACCCATAGTGGAACTTAACCCTGGGGCACGATGATGCACCTCCACCATCCCCGCTCTACAAAGCACCAACATCATCGTCGTCGTTTTGCCAGCACCACCCCCAAATTTTCAACCTGCTTTTTAATAAGTTTAGCTCGTTCTATCACTTCGTCGCCCCTTGCTGGTCCCGCACCGTCATCATCGGCGTTCTACCTACCATCGACGTCATCCATGTTGGATAAATTGCTCGTTTTTCTTTCCCCTCAGCTCTTTGCCCGGTTGCAAACGATTTTCCATCAGGGAACCAACGTCGTCGTTTTGCTACTACACACATGTATACCCCGAGACCCCGCTCTGTTTCCCACAAACAGATCCCCCGTACACCTACCCCTCGCTTCCAGGTTCTTAACACATTTCACACTGGGTTGGATTGGGTTGCGAGGACGGAAACTAGAGTATTTTAAAGCTCGCGCCTTGCGCGAATGTTCTCCATTGATTTTTTTTTTTTTTTTAAGGGAAGCCCAGCAGCTTCCCCCGCACACTCCTGCCGCAGCACTGCCAAAAACAACACACATTTCACAATGAGGGTGGGAATGAGGATTAGTAAAACTGGGGTGGGTTCTGAGGCTTGCTCGGTTTCATTTCGTTGGCTGGTGGCTGAATGAAGCGCATTAAGTCCCTGGCTGGTCCGAGGAAGGGTGTGCGCTGCGTGCGTACGTGGTGATTCCCTCGCGTGCCTCTTCGAGAGGAGAAGCAACCACCCACTCACACCTATTTCTCTGGGATTTTCATTTTGCTCTTTGCTGGTAAATTCCGCTTGCATACGTGAGCCGAGTGCACTCACCAGTCACCACCACACCCCTTTGCGTTTGCCGTCTGCCAACAACTGAAATGTAGTCGTCGTTGCCGTCCCGTCGCCATCATCGTTCTTGTTTGGTTCTCTTCGTCTATTTCTATGGCATTAATTTCTTTTTATTTATTCTTTCTGGTTATTTCTCCAAATTGCCACCCACCAATGTTATACCGTGTTTCAGTTTTTTTTTTTTTTTCTTTTTTTTTTTGTGTATTTTTGTGTAGAAAAACAGATTTCGCTTTTTTCGTAGACCTTTTTTTCAAGTTTCATTCATAATTCGCTTGCTACTGTCTGACGGAACACCGAGAGCACATTCAGGGTTCTTCAAGGGAAATAATGAATTTTTTGTTTTCACTCACTTCTCGCACCTTGTCTGTTGTATAGGGTTTTCACGAGTTTTGTTTTGACTGATTTGATGACGTCGAGACAGAAAGAAGAAAGGTTTTTTTTTTTCTCCTTCAAGATTGCGCAATGTTTTCTCGGTGAGCGCCCTTAATTTGCTTACAGGATATGTTCAAATTGCACAATTAGTAGGGTGTGTGTAGATGGATTTAATCTTTGCTGCGATAAAGTTCTAGAGAGCATGTGGACTGGTGGTTGGGTGGTTGAAAGTCATCTCAAAATTAATAAACAGAGGTTCGATTCATCGGCATATCGCGGAGGTCAGTTCAGAGGATTTTCGCCACATTAAAGTTCAGCTTGTCCGATAGATTTCCACCAACCAAATGCTATTTCGTTTGAGTCCTGCATTAAAAAAAAATACTTATCTTTATAATTGGCTGTAAAATAAAAAAAAAGTTATGACAAATTCAGGGGGAACATTCCTTTTGCGCCACCCTGTAATGGGCTCAAAATGAACGATATTACTTACGGTTGATAATTCACAATTAGAGCTGGCAGAGAAATTAATATTTTATATCGCTACGCTTTAAATAATAATGTAGGTACAAGAATTTAACTAATTTTGACATCTGTCATACGTTTTTTATGATCGTTTGAGTTTTGCGCACACCTTAAAATGAAAGGCGCGTAAATTTTCTATAATCCTCCATCCGAAATCATCATTGGGAAACTAAAAACCTTTTATGAATGTTTGTTCACTACAAATAATTGCTACCCAAGTTACTTGAAAAGAAGAAAACAAAAATACGACATGACAGCTCGCCCTCATACTTGTAATTGCCCACCCAATAAAAAGTCCATCAAGAAAATGACTCACCTTCCACCTTTCGGCGCACTTCCTTGAGAATTCGGCAAATATAACTGTCTCATCGGGATGCTTCTTCTTGTGTTCCTCTCTGCATGTTTGTACAAAATACGCGTACGCTGTCATTCGGCCTCTGGGCTTGGCGTCCGCTTTGCCACGAATCATTGTGCTGTGTTGTTTCTGTAATTCAATTTGATGGTGTTGTTGTAATTGTGGCTGTTGTTGCAAATGTGATTGATTATGATTTTCACTATTTAATTGCTCTTGTGGCACTATAGACGTCGTCGTCATCGTCGTCGGCGCTTGTTGCTGTTGCTGATTCTGTAATCCAATCAATAAACAAAACAAGACAAGAGTTGAAGAACACCACCACACATTTGAACCAAAAAAATACCTTCGATCCTGTTGGTTTACACTTTTTAAAGTCACAACTTACAAACCTTCACCATTCGACACGACCCTGGACGTTTTGTACATAATAGGTATGTTGTGTGGACGGACAAACGTGTGATGGATGATGACTGATGTTGCATGTAATATTGACAGATACATGTAGTTTCACATACAAGCTAGCACGTTTGTAAAATATAAAATAAAACTAAATGTGATGTGGAATGTAGTTTTCTTGCTCTCTTCTCTTGTTGTTGAATATTGATTAGAATTACAAAACACAATTGGCACACATACAAGTGCGAATAAATAGTGAAATTTAATATGAATACATAAAAACGGGATTAAAACAACTAAAGTTAGTAAATATTGGTAATGCGGGCGGTGCCGTGAAATAAGACCAAGTGAAATGAGACCAACTTCTAAAAATTGGACTTATTTAGTGTAATGAGGCCAACTTCCAACAGTTGGTCTTATTTCACTCCGACAAAGCGCATAACGCCAACAAAATATGAGTAATAAGACAATTTGTCAAAAATGTCAGCTTAGTTTGATTCATCTGTCAACCTTAAATATCTTTGTGAAAATATATAGAGACGTGTACATATAAAAAGACTAGAACTGTTTGCTTTCGTTTATATTTATACCGTACAAACAGTGAACCTCTGTAATGTACGAGGAACGTCAGTAAATACATTTTTCGGACTGTACTTTCAAAAATTAGAAAATAAAATAATAACATAGGCATGTAATGTACTTTGAAGCTTTAATAAATAAATTTTGATAGAAGACATCCCTGAACCTTTTGCTGCAGTTCCAAATTCTTGATTATTACTTTTTAATACAAACAAAATAATATGTAAGAAACCAACAATTTAAATAGACCAAATCTATATAAATCCATGATGTCACAATTCTGTACTAGCCCGCCAGTGGTACCAACCAAATTCAGTTTGTTATTGTTAGATGTGCCAGCACAATTTACATATTCCTGCAAGTGATCATCAAAATGATCGATCGATAAACTATGTAGATGTTTCGATTTTTTAGCGATCAAGTTAATTGATCGAACAGATTATATTTAAATCGATCATTTTTCTGCCAAAAAAAAAAAAACAACTAAAATATCAGCGAAGTTAATCAATCCGACAAGGCCAGTGAAAGTGCCATGTAAACACATGGTCACATGTTCGTTTTGCTTAACTTGGATTATTCACATCGCAAGTTACCGAATTTCACTCAATAGATTTATAAATATTCGAACCAAAAAACAGTTCAATCTTTAATCCACACAAATCAAATATGACATTTATCTAATTTGGCTTGTACCTACTCCATTTCAGTTTAAATTAATTGAATCTGTCAGATAGGTACATTCAAAATGAAATTCGAAGAAACATAGACATGATACGAGTCAAGAAAAACGCAAAAGTCATTCCGCGATACTAATAATCATTTTTAAGTGTCCAGGCTAAGTTTTTCCAACTCACAATGGCGAAATTTTCCATACAAAATTGCATATTGTGACCTAGGAAATATTTAGTGTGAAGGTTAAAAATGATTATTGGTAACATTTTTATACCTACTATTCATCACATTTGACCACACTCTGAAAATTGTTGAAGTATGTTCAATTGTTCATTACTTAAAAATTCACTTTTGACAGTTGAAACATTTTCTGAAGTAATTCTATTAAGATTTTTTGAAATATATTCCTTATCCATTTTGTAAGTCAAACCCTGTCACTTATGACTGATTTCTAACTTGATAGACCTCTACTTGCAAAAAGTTCGAGAAAGAAAAAAAGCACCCAGTGTTAAGATATAACATCCAACATTTCGTTTTAAATCCACAGCTCGTGTCAAACGCACATACACATTAAAACAAAAGAGTTGTAACAAACAAAAATGGTTGTGTGTTGCATTTCCTTGTATTCCGTTATTTAGTAATCTAATGCCCAACTGGCAGAAACGTTTTGGTTAATTAGGCACTTTGTTTAATAGCAAAATAAAAAGCTGTTGTGTTCTCCTTTCCTTCTGCTACTCTGACAACACGGCGCAGACATTGATCGTGCATACACACAAGTCGTTAGTGTGCTGTGTGTTTTCAAAGGAAACAGCAAGAGCAATAACCACCAGAGCAAACTCGTTAAGAAATCCAAGCAAAACACGCTCATAAAAAAAATGTGTTTTGATTGAGTGATTAATTTATATTTATTTCTGTTTCCGTAATTGAAATCGGTTTAGACTTTTCATTTTGGTCTACCTATAAGTCATTCGTCTATACAAGTCATAAATAACATTTTAAACTTGTGTTTATATATTTGAAATTCTTGGTAAATTCGTATAATAGGATAGTGTTTTTATTTATATAACAGTTAGTGAAGTGGCTTTTGTTTGCTATAATAATTAGTTGACACAAAAGATCCGTAAGTTTTTAAGGCCTAGCTTCTCACAACCATTCGTTCGGTGTGAATTTTGCATTTTTGGGACTAATGTAAGAAATCTACATTCCAGTGGATTGTTCGCCCTTTTAAATGTACTAGCGTACCCGTGCGACACATGTGAAAACCAAAACCTATCACTATTTTCATACATGTTCAAGATGTTAGCAAAACATTTATTTTATATACTACTAGCGAACCCACTGCAGCGCCATCTGCCGGAAATGATTTGTGAATCTAAACCGTCCAGGGCGCCACCCAAACGCATACAAAAAAATTCACTCAAACCGATCCAGCCGTTTAGGAGGACTTCAGCGACATACCCACGTACTGTAGAATTAATTAAGAAAATCAGTGAGTACGGTGTAGGTACAGTACCTGCCCGAAAAACCAAACACATGCCTGATTCATATTCTTACGCAATATTTAAAGAATCGAATAGACTTGATATGTATTTGCTTGCTGGACTGATAGGTAATACATACAAAAAATGAAGTTAAGTGGATCCCAAATGTTTTGTTTATAATATATATAAACTAAGTATCAGCTCCCGCGTATTTCTCTGAATCGTAGTTGCGTAGTTGGAACTCGATACGTAAGTTTAACTAGAAAAAGATTAACTTCTCAACACAGATAGTGAAAGAGGATTTCAAAGTTTAATACACTCGTCTAATTTATGTTACCACCGACTAGACGAGTTGTTAGCATTCGCAGAGCATCGATCTATAAGTCATTCCAGTATCAGAAAATTTTTCAGAAATACAAAATTGTAGTAGATGGAGTTAGACTGGTGTAGAATGCGTATAGATTTAGACTGGGGTTTCTGCAGGAGTATAATAACCTGTCTGTTTATTTTAGAATCAATATGAAAAATATTTCACAGCAACAAATATAGTTGAAGTCTAATTTATTTTGCCACCAATTAGACGAGTTGTTAGAATTCGCAAACACAAAATTGTAGTAGATGGAAAAGACTGGTGTAGAATGCGTATAAATTTAGATTGGGGTTTCTGCAGGAGAATAATAACTTGTCTGCTTATTTTAGAATCAAAACGAAAAATCGTTTACAGCTAGAAATATAGTTTAAGGCTAGGAGCGCACATGCGATTTCTTGTCGCACCGATAGAAAAATCGTAGTCGCAAAACAAAATTACCATGCACGCACTTGTGGTCTTCTGTCGCACAATTATTTTGTCGCAAAAAATAGAACATACAGCTTTTAATGTCAATACACACATATGCGACCAAATAATCGCTACGTCCAAAAAATCGTTTCTGAAAATGGATCTTGCTACATTTTTTTAATCGCTGCGGTTATTTAGTTGCATATGTGTGCATTCATGTATAAAACAATGGGTCTCATATTTTGCGACTAAATTATGATGCGATAGAAAATCGCAAGTGCGTGCATACCCACATCTTGTTGCGACAACGATTTAAATCGCAAGTGTGTTTATATTGCTTGAAGTTGATATGGGTTATTTATTATGGCGACAATCGCGTCGCTCTAAAAATGGAACAATTCGCGGGATAATAAACGCTGCGATTTGTAGATGTTGAGTGCGCGCATTCACATTGAAATGTGTGTGTTACATTTTTTGCGACTAAGCAGTCGTGCGATTGAAATCGCATGTGCGCTCCTAGCCTAAGTCGATCATCCAAGAAAAATCCTTTTTAACCAAATATGCCCTCATCAGCAGTTAGTTGTTTAACAAAATCAACATGCAGCAGCAATTAATTTTATTGCGTTAGTCTCCAAGGAAACAGACTGACATTTTCTATCTCTCATTAGGACCATCAACAAAAATCTGTAATTTCAAACACAACTTTTCGTGCTGTTCAACATTTCTTGTATGATTGAAAGCAGTTCTATTATTGTTAAAAAATAAATATAAGTTCGATGAATGCCTAATCGTCAGCTATGGAACTTATTTCACCGCCCATACCTATACCCTTTCAGTGGAAACTAGTCTTCTGAACATCCCTTCCGAAATTATTTAAAAACTTCCTCCATTACAGAAATCGAATTCCTGACCTGACCCATTTCTTTTTCTCTCTATGCAATGGATTTGCTAATTCCATTCCATGTTACAACAAACCCTTTGCAGTAAAATAATAAAATACCACCTAGTAGCTATTTCATCAAATCTAGGGTGCGGCATTCCTTTCTATAAAATACATAAACAAAGCCCTCCTTCATTGCACAACATCAAAATGAATCAATATCATATTATATCACATTAAACCAACATGCTATTAACTGCAAAATTGCTATCAATTCAAATCCAAGCCGTATATTAAATATTTCAGCTGTCGTCGGCTATCGTATAGACACGCGACACAAATACCGGCACACATGCCAGATATCGCAAGTCGATTTCCCGCCAAAATCGAAGACGCTACACTTCTTTGTTTTGACTTTATGTATTTCTCGCATCGTATTCAAGTTCATGTTTGCGTGTTCAATTCGTGCTTCTCCCGCCTTACACTGCGCGTCATGTGTGTAAACACACACACACTTCGGATTCATTCATTCAGAACGGCCATACGAAACAGATAAAATATTTCAATATTTACAAAATACTTGACGAACCCACCGAAAACAAAAACACACATAATAATAACAATAATATCTCCTCTTTTCAAACCAAAACACAGACAAAAAGAAAAACAACCAACGTCGCCAAACAACAAAAAAAACAAACACATAAAATGTTTATGTCGCCCCTCATTCGGGGCGAGATACTACACAACACACTATGCCGGCGCATAGTGTCACTGAACACCTAAAAACTTATTAATCAACCCAAAAAGTGGTATTATCACCGTCGCGCGGTCTCTCTCTCAAACGATTGTGCATTCACGATTCTCCAAGCTACCCAATAGGACGAGTTGGTTGGCGGAACGAGCAGAGGCAAAATGTGTTGTCAAATAAAAAAAAATAAAAAAAATCCCAAAGTGAATGTATCTATAACTCGCACCTGTTCGAGAGATACTTCGACATGGAGGCGCAATTACATGCGGACGACAACGACTACGACGTCGACATTGGTACCTACACGTGATACATTTTGCTTTAGACTCTCTGTTAAGTTCCACCATTTACGGAATAGGAATTATGGGTTTATCTCTGACTCTGAGTGGTGTCGACTTGATTTTTAGGTGGAAAGACATGTGTGAATGCATTTCATATACATATTGTAAGTCTGTTATGATTGTAATTTCGCTTAGTCAATTGACAGTTGCCGAGAGTTATAAAAGTTCTGTGAAAAGGTGGGTGACGACGACTCGACTAGTTTATGAGGCTTTTAACACTTGCTAATTAAATTTTGCTTTGAAGGCGCATTTACAAAAAGTTGTTTTCATAAGCAGTCGTCGAGTCCCACCCACAAACTCGATGTGACTAATCTGATTGGTATTTTAGAGGTATGAAATTTTAAATCGGAATTTACGAGCTCAATGTCAAAGTCGAAAAAATGGCGCCCAATGTTGGACCTTAGGGTTGTCGGTACTCCCAGTTTCTGCTCTTCTTCTCTATTACTATTTCAATTGAAATGTTGTCAAATAAAACAAGTTGTTGGTGTCACTTTACACCATGTTTCCACCAACGTGATTTAGCCAATGGGGACGTTCGGATTCCTAGTTTAGTAAGTCTGACAGCTGTCTGACTAGATGCTTTTCATTTCTTATTGGCTCAGAGTAGTCACGTGAGTAGCTTTTGCAGTTGACGTTTATGAAGGGGAAGCCGACAAATCTAGTCAAGATAATCCTGCCTGCATACTCAGTTGACATTTCGAAGAGACAAATTTAAAGAAAACAGAGTTGGCCGCTGCTGAATTATTCGAAAATGTATTAAAAAGGGCCGGTGAGAGAAAAAGGTGTCATTTCTGAAGCTATTCTGCAAAATTTAAAATTTTCGCACGAAATTTTACAACCGTGAGTTCGCATAACACTAAATAAAAATGTTCTAATGGAGAACCGAGTTATAATTTAAACGTACTTATTTGAAAATAACAATTTTTTAAAAATGTTAAAGAGGGCCCTTTCCAAATAAAAAGGGTAAATAGCAAAATTCGTGACAGGCCCTCGAAAAGTGACAATCGATTTTAGTCGAACAAAGGCAACGCCGACCGCGAGGATACAAAAACAATTCGAGTTGCTTAGTCAGCGCGTTCGGATACCTAGTCCCGACAAATCTAGTTGACATTTTACATAAACTAGGAAGTGTAGGTACCTATGTGAACATCCCCAATGTGATTTATAAATCTCGAAAGGCGTCTCCACTGAGCTCTTTATGTGTTTTAGTTTGACATCCAGGAGAAAGAATTCGTCCACTTCGGACTTTTTTTTTTTTGTTGTTTTGTTCCTATAGCTTCCAAAATTAAAGCAATTTATGATTGTACCTATGTACTTAAGAAAAATATCTTAACTCACCGCAACACGAAGAAAGTTGAATTCGAAATAATTTGTTTGACAGTTGTTATTTTTTTTTTTTTCCTGAATAAAGTGCTGAACCAATAAAAGGGATGTTCGATTTTATTTCGTGTATAGGTATTTGCGTTGACAGATACGTAATTAAAATTTAAACACGTATAAATCACGTAAATATTAATCACGAAAATGTGTGACAAATCACGTAATTTATGAGATAAATCAAGTTGGTTTAGGTTTAGGTAAATCACGTTGGTGGGATCATGGTATTGGACTTGACGAAACCAGTGGTGACTCGAGTCTTATTATGTACGTATTTTGAAGTTTAAAAATAAATTAACGTCTGATTTCTAAAAATAATTTAAGGCTAGGGTTACATTATTTGTGGAAATGTCCTTTTGGCAATTGTGTTTAAAATGGTTATTTGCAAGGCGAGATTTTTAGGAAAATAAGTTTCCTGTAGGCGCCCTCGTTTCAAACCGAAAACGATAATACATTGAGCGCGCAGTTTTGCTACCGGCATACACTTTTAAACTCTCTTTACAGGGGTGGAATCGAGTAAGGTGATAGTTGACAATCAAAATCATGACTTTACGTCTGCGTAAGGTGATTATCAAATTGACAATCGCTTTTTTGCGATCAATTTCATGTGACAGCTATTTAGGTGTCGCTTTCATACATTTGTGGCATTTTCATAGGTATGCACCTCAGCTTCGACTCCAAATAAATTAAATACTTTCGAGAAAAAAGAATATATATTAAATAAATAAAAATACAAAAGTGAAATTTGAAAATTCGTAAAGTGCAATGTTTACTTAATTGGAACTTTTCTATAGCAGAAACCTTGTTTTGGGACTGGTTGATTTACTAACTCTAGTATGTTCCACCCATCCCTCAATTGGCTGCAACTTTAAATCTACTTTGGGGATGGTGGCTATTTTAAATTTGCAGTTAAAGTATTGATGGAAATCATATCATGATTTTAAGGCCAATGGAAAATGAGAACATGTTCTTCAATCGGAAATGAAGGCATAGTAGGTATAAATGCATAAATCTGGAAAGGATCCGTATTTGCTCTTTATTAGCTTGTGACCATATTATTATTCTCAAATTCACTTAAAGACTTACACAATAAAAATAAAAAAAACACTTCAAATATGTATCAACATGACATCGTCGGCAAGGAAGTGACGTCAAAAATCCTAAGTGCTGCCAATAATCAATCATTTTTTTAGTGATCGCTTTACGCAGAGAAAACAAGAGTTGATAATCAAAAACGACGATCAAAAAAGTGACAATCAACCATCACCTTAGCCGATTCCAGCCCAGATATACCATTTCGGACTCGGTGACAGCTGACAGCTTTCAATGGAAGCGCATTGGACGATAACTTGACAGTGACAGAAACAAATAATGCAGTCAATGAGCCCAGACTGGGGGCAGCAGATCACGTTAGACACGTTAGAAATTTATATGATTAAAATAAGTTGTTAGGCCGATCTCTTTTTTTATTATGGCAAGTTTTCAATATATTTATTTGTTCAGATCTTCGAATCCCCGCCCCCAGGTTCGAGAAGACAAGGAAGACCAAACCTCCGTTTCAAAGACCAAGCCATCGCGGATACCAGAGCGCTTGGTCTGGACAACTGGAAGCAGCGTGCCCGGGATCGTAGAGGATGGAAGGCTGCAGTGTCTCAGGCAGAGACTCTCCACGGGTCGGGAGCCCGTTAAGTAAGTAAAAGTAAGTAAGTTCAGAATGAACTAGGCGAAGCTCTTAAACTAGTATATTTTCCACTTAGTTGCTAGTGCTGGAGGTCTACCGTTTCGACGAAAGTCTTCTCAAAAGTTGTGTGATTAGGGCCCTGTATATTCAATAGCAATTTGTTAATGACATCTATGTAAGGCTAGTGCCTTCTTAATTCAGATGGCATAACAAAATACTTGCTAATGTTGCTCGCATGTGTCATTGATCAATTTTACACGGTAGTATGTAACTACTCTCTTAGGATGACTGACCTATTATTCATTTGTCATGCAAGAAATATTATCCCTGCACAGTGCAAAAGCCTGACAGAGAATCCTCTACTACAATTAGATTGGCAGGTTCTCATCAAAGCATTAATCTTAGCTTCGTTCTGCACCTAACTCGAAAGTGAAACCATACAAATGCAGCACAGCAGCATACAGACAAATGCCAATAGACAGGCATAACCGGTCCAATAGATCGTTTACTCTTTCGCTACGTCAAAGAATGTGAATGGATTTCATTCAAAATTAAAGATTGTGCGACCTTTAAAATGGTTCATTCCTTAATAGAGGATATAGGTATATATTCTCATGCAAAACAGCTTAAAAATGAAGCTTGGGGCGTTCACAGCTTCAATTATACACAGAAATTCAGATTTCTAATCACTTGCCACCTGCAACACAGGCAATTGAACTAAAAGAAAACTAACAGAATTATTCCACCTCAATTTGGATTTATGACTCTTCTGCTTGTTCGTTGCTATCCCCCCCTAATCTATCAACCAAAGAATAAGCCTCAAGATACCTATGAAGTCAAAGGCAAAAAGTCAAGTCGTGATATCATCAGAATGCATACAGGGAACCAGCCACTATAGGGAGGTATAATAAGAAACAAACTAAACCTGTTTTCGCTTTTCCCAATCGTGTTTCATGCATTGGGATTTCTTCGTATTACTGCCCGCTACGCCGTCCCTGCATCACGTCTTTCTGTATATTTCTTCGTACATACTCTATTGGAATGTTTGTATATTTACTTGATACTGTACAAAGAAACGCTGCGCTACTAAATGCAAGAACACAGGTAGTGTGTGTGCGCCGAGACGCGCCGCCTTGTGATGCATTTACACAACAGAAGAGCGACTAAAGTGCTTCAAAGTATACGCGCGACGAACGAAGGAGCTCCTTCAGGAGTTTTATTTGCTATTTCTTTTGCTTCGCCGCCGATCGCCCCCGGGGAAAACCCTCTCACAGAAACAGAAAGGAAAGCTGAAAAAGGTCTACTCGTATTCTTTCAACGTGTTTTCTCTACAGTTGTCCCCTCTCACCCTCCTCGCCACCATTAACAAGAAAGATACAGATGAAGAAATACAAAAAAGGGCCCAGACTTTGCTGGCTTAGTGTGGCAGGGCTACATTAAAAGTTAATAATGATTTCTCTTCTCCAATAAAATCGGTTTCCCTTCAACAGGAAAACACAAAAAGAAGACTTTGACTTTATATAGGTGAAATTAAATCTGTGTTAATGAGATTTTTTTATAGCATCTGCCGGTTTTTCTTTTTTTTTTTGTGAGCATTTTTCTCCGAATAGAGAAATAGAATTTAAATGTCATCACAGGTGGTTTTTTTACAGCGAATAAAAAAAAAACGAGGTAGGTACATCAAAACAGCTGTTTGGAGCAAAAATTCAAGCAAACTACATTTTTACCTTGAAAATTATGTTGGCAAAAAAAAGGAAAAAAAAAACCTGTGCAACATGTTGCCACTCCACCAATGGTGGATGGTTACTTTTTACATGTTGCCGGCTGCTGCTGGCACTATACGTTTGACCTTTTTATGGGAACTAAGCGAAATAAAAATATATACGAGTAGGTATATCCTGAATGCAGCGCAGCAGCAGCAGATAAATGAAAGTACACGACGACAAGACCACGACTCTGTGTCGTCCATCGTTCGACGTGGCATTGCATGACTTTGCATCCAAAATGCGATGCGTGGTATCGCCTTTTATGGCATGGGAAGGAGGCTTTGAAGGTTTATTTGAAAATTAATTGGACAACTATACGGAGTAGATACTCAGTTTATTCCGTGAGGGATTTCTTCTCTCTATTCGGTTGGATTAACGTTGTTGCTGTTTTTTTTTTTTTTTTTTTTTTTTACTTGTTTTCCTGGGAAATGTGTCGCTTGTAACGACTTACAGATGCTGTCGTGTCGTGGCACTGTGGATCTGTCCAATTATTAACATTCACGTGTAAGCAATTATCAGCTTTGAAGAAAAAATGTGTTACTAGGGCACGAGTTGTTATCGTTCTTTTTGTGGAACACGATGGCGAATTTCACTTCACTTTATTTCTTAAACCAACTTCTTCCGTATAAAATATAAAACAAATTTTATGGGCAGATGAGTGCGGGGGAAAGATAACAAATAAATGTAAAATCAATATTTTTTTTTTTTCTCAAATTCCTATGCTAATCATGGTCACATACACAAAAGTACAAAAGTGTATTGTGTTGTTGGTGGATTTTTAGGGGCGTTGTTGGTGGCATGCAAGTATGGCGCTGCAGAGAGTACCCACAAACAATGGAGAAACAGAAGAGTACCTACCTACATCCACTCTAAGGTTCGATGACCAAAAAATGGTATTTGTGGAATTTTATTTCTGTTTACGCCCGACTGGGTTTGATGTTGTTTACTTGTGCCTCGTCTTTTTATAGACATTATTACGTAGGTAGGACATTCATCTTTGGAGTATTTATAAAATCCAACCGTCAATGCGTAGCTAGCGCCTGTATTTTATTATTTTTTTATATTTCACATACATGTAATAAAATAATAATAAAATCCAACGGGAAATCTGTTAGTGAATTTAGTTTGACTGGCAACTAAACTTAGAAACGAAATATGTACTGATTTTGAACAAGATTTATTAGACAGTTATACGACAGTTATAAACGAGATGTCTCATGTGCGAAATGGGATGGCTTTGATTCCGTGTTTTATTACATTTTTCTGAAGTTTCCCAATCATATTATGAATTTTTTTTGGAATGCTAGGAGTAGGTAGGTGTATAATGCCTGTTGACGATTGTGAAGGGGAAGTCCTCGTGGGAAGTTATGTCATAATCATGAAAGCTTAACGTCTCGAACAGCGAACATGGTTCGGGTAAACTTATTATCGAATATTCGTAACAGTTTGGCATCACTGCTTAGAGGTAGAGGAAGTTTATACCATTTTTTCAGTGACAATATTTTTAGTGAATTAATTGTTTTTTGACAGTTCCTACGACATTGACAGAAGCAATCAAACTTTCTTATGAAAATTTGGATGACTTTTACTTTATGGTTATTGCTTTGTTGATATTAAAACAGCTTTAAATGAGAGCAATTTGTTATTCTGTCTGTTTGTGATAAATGTTGATTTTCACAAAGTGAGCGTTCCTGACCATCCATAGTTCGTCTGATAAGCTGGTGAATGGTAAATTTTAAATTTTAAATAATAAACAACGACTTCAACCCAGATTAAAATGCAACAGTGGAGAATCAAGAAAGGCTTGCTTTGGCGGAACACCGATTCGAGTTGTCATTTTGTTAAAATATCCAAGTACAAACGGACATGATAACCTCAAGAACTGGGATAGAATTTAATCCAATTTAGAGATCTACACGCCATGTCTACAGAATTATGTTACACTTAAGGATCATTCACATGTGAGTGACCAACTACCTACGAACGAACGAATATTCGCAAGTTTTGACAGTCCATTCACATGATACATTTAATTTGGTCGCAGAAACCCGCGAATCCAATAACAGTCGCCGTTATTTGTCTCTGTAACATTTTGAGTTTGAGGTTAAGTTAGAACGAATGCTTTATTCGTTAGTTTGTGGAACGCGAATTGAATCATGTGGATTGTGAATAAACTTTGACAATTCGCGCCAAGGGTGTATTCGTTCGCGGCAAAAAGTTTGCAATTCGAAATTTCGTTATTTAACCTGTTTATTAACATGTTTTCTTAATACATTTTGATGGGATAATTAACTATCCTCCTCTTGGAATAGTAAAATGTACAATTTTCTGTTCATAAATGCATCAAAAGTGGTTTGTTCGCATTTCAGCAATTCGTTCGCTCGCTCTCATGTGAATAGTCCTTTAGTAGAGGTTTTTACAAAATTCTCTCGCATTTTGAAGATTCCACCCAATTACATACAACCTACCTGAATGGATTTGCTTATGTCACTCTATTGTCTATTCCAACCCGAATTACTGTTAAATTGTTTGACAGTTGAATTTCATAACATCACGTAAGCCTGGTGAAATCCATTAAAGAATTTCGTTGTCTAATGGTTAGCGGTGGTGTAGGTGCTGTGATGATGGCATCAAAACCTCACATATGTAAATGTAAACATTCTTACATAATGTATACGCAAATATTATTTTTTTCTTTCTTTGGAATTGATTTTTAATGAGGCCAATGACTTTAAAAAAAAATGAGATGATGGTGGTCTTATCAACCTCTGTTTAATTTATTATGCGCACGTTTCAGTGATTTTTTTTTTTTTTTGTTTTCATTCTCTCTCTCTCTCTGTGTTGTGTGCTTTCTTCTTTAGTTTCATTCATTATTTCAATTTTATTTATTGCTTTTTGTATGTACAGCGAATTATTTATGGATTGGTACCTATTTATTAACAATGTTCAGAGAGTCAACGTGTTTAATACATTTTAATGGTCTTATGAAGAGTTTGACGATAGCATCCATTTCATTGAACGAATAAATCGTGGAATTTGCTTTAATTAATAAAAAATGTAAAGAAATTGCATTTTGGATTTTTTTTTCTATTCCTTTCTCATCCTTGGATAAACACAAATTATATATCGTGAACATCCGAGAGTATATAAAGCAGATAAATGTGTTAAACAGCCAAACGGATGAATATTCATGTGTATTTGTTTTATTCGGATGAAAATTAAGTGGGGTTTGTCAAAAAAGACCGACCCTGACACCATACGAGCCCATCGCCATCTACAGAATTTTTAGGTTAAAATTCCGGCTTTTTAATACAATACTTTTCTTAACAATTTTACTATGAGCAAATTTTTACCCGAGTTAACAGCTGTATCATGAGCAACTGTGTAAGGATTTAGAAAAAGTGTTCTGGATGCCAAAAGGATTGCCAATCAATCAATGCCAAACAATAATTGTCTTTTCTGTTCAAGAAATGCATATTTTTTATACCTATTGATTTACGACATTTGTTTGACGTGTCGATGAATTGAACGCGACCATTGACTCACCACCTTATAGAACATTCGCCACAGTGAGTTGCGAAAAAATGATATTTCATAGATTTTGACCTTTTCATTCGTATTAAAACTTATGGATCGTAAAAAAAATTGTGTAGATAACAGTTTCGAGCAATAATGTTTAATTTTCGGCAAATAGGTACCTGTAGCGGTGGTGGTTTACAGCTCGATTTCGGCAAACCTCACTGATATCTCACGAGTCGCAAAACCATCACAAGGTGAGGTGGAATTGATTTTGTGAGGTTTTCGTATTGTGTCAGCACACTTCATGTACGAGTTCGGTCTTTTGTGGACAATTTTGTGCCAATTTGAAAGCGACCAGGCTGAGGTGAATTTTTTGAGAATTTTGTTGTAAGGATTATCGTATAATTCGGAACGAGTTATCGAATCACAACAAACCTCACAAGAGCTTGTGACTTGTGAGGGCTCACAACGGCAGAATCGGGCTGTAAGTTTCCGCTTAGCTATTTAGCCTTAAAATTAAAGTAGTTGAATATCAATACTTTCCACATTTTTGAATGCAATACCACCATAATCTAATCTATAAGCTCCTATCATAATCAAATGAAAACCTAGCCTAACTATTCACTGTACTGCCATCTTGAGTGGTTTACAAGTAAACAAAATACATGTTTTCACAAGTAGTCTCTATAGGAAAAAATCGGGAAGAACTATTTGAAATAAGCAAGTGCCTACAAGCAAGTCGAGGACAACGAATCCGCACTGACAAGTCAGCAAGAGCCGTAAAAGAAACATTTTTGAGTAAACTTTGACAGTTGGAGTTTTCCATGACCGCTTTTAACATTCTCTGGCCAAATTTCCATTCCCAGACTTTCCAGACCAGTGGCAACCATGCATGAAACGCTGTTCCATTCAAAAATCTGTTGTCTGCGTTGTGTACCCTCATAAAAATATGCCATCAACCTTTGTCGTCCTTCTTTTCATGAACTTGCTCCAATTTATACACCCTTTCACAAAAGATACGATGTCTGAGACGCGTCTTACGTCGTCCCCATTGCAGCACACCGTCCTATGAACTTACGATGCCTAATGTACAAAGCACAACACATAATATGAGTAACAACCAAGGAACTAACCCGCCACATTATTATCATCAAGAACATTTACACATGTTTTTTTTTTTTTTTGTTCATTCATTTCATCACAAATGCGAAGGGATCCCTGCGTCTATGACATAAAAACACATTCAACCGCTGTCGCGTCGTCGTTGCGCCAACGTGAAAACATGCAATTATTACCGCTGAATTCAGCGCTTTGGAACAAATGTCATGCCCATATGATACACACGTACCTATAATGTTCGCTGGAATACACCTATATCTATACAAAAAAAAAAAGACAAATTATATGCTTTTTATATTTGTGGCGTCGACGGCACAACAAACCGAGAGAATACAGAAAAACAAATTGTGTTGATTTCATTCAGTGCGCCACCACGTGGTGGCATTGATACTTTTTTTTGTTTCGCTTTTCCTGCGCCTCAGCCATCATCATTCAGAATTCAATGAAATACAAAACTTTGAAATCATGGCCATCACATCATCATGATCAGCATCATCGCAACATCGCATCTTTCCAGCCAGTCGTCTCCCATCCTCACCATCTCTAATCCCGGTCGTCTTCACAACCGACTGACAACAAATCTAAGGGCTTCTCTGCCTTGACTACACTCGCAGCTTGTAGGCTTCATCACTATGCAACAGAGTATAGATATATTGTTGGGATGGCTATGAAGAAGGAGATTCTTTCTGTGTTATCTCCTCCGCGCTATGATGGTGTGTCAGAAGAAGCATAATATACCAACGAAATGAACGAACATTACCCTAGTAGCTGGATATTGTTCGCTCATTTTGAGTTTTCTGAAACTGATTAGAGGTGAGTAGGTTGTCTCTTTTATTCCTTTCATTTCTCCTCTGTGTTACTTAACTTTCTGAGCGACTTGACAAATCTGATAATTTGCCATTCATTGATTTTGTAGTCGGTCCAACTCTTCAGCCTCCACATTTCAATGCCAGCAGAGAGAACTGCTAACAGCAAACAAATCAAGATTCGAATTTGAGAGCACCAAATGAATTACAAAAAAACCATAAAGAGAAACATGTGCTGGTCAAAAACGCACGGACACAACCACAGCGCACAGCGCCCTGGTGTTTTGATGCGGAATATAATAAAAAGGAAATCAGCGCCCCAGTAGCACACGAAACAAAGAAAAAGAAGCTTAGAAAGCCCATATCAAAGTAAAAACGACACAATATACAATTTGCTCTCTCATCTGACAGTAGTTGTTCTTGTTGTTAGTTGGGGTTGGGGTGACGTGTGTGGATATTTCCTTCTTTCTTCATTTTGGTGTAATTGACCGAAACATCATCGTCATTATCATCATCACCACGTGGTCAATGATATGGTAACAACCGATTTAGGCAACGCCATATAAAACTGATAAGGAAAAAGGAATTGCACGAGCTTGGTAAATATTACATAGATAGAGCGGTTGGGTATGGAATGCGTCTGGGTGGGTGCGACAGAGTCAGAGAGCAAAATGGTAAACGGTGATAGTAATTTAGATTCGGTCAAGGGTTTATGTAGCCTAGGGCCGACTACAACTATGTGAAATTATAAATAAATCTATGACTAATGGAGTATTCCCGGAAATATGGAAAGAGTCACTAGTAATCCCGATAGAAAAATCAAAGAATCCTTCAAAACCAGCAGATTTTCGCCCGATCAATATGCTACTCAATGAAGCAAAGATATTGGAGAAAGTTGTACAACAGCAGCTTCAAAAATATATGGAGGACAATCAACTTTTCGCTGAGTGCCAATCAGGATTCAGAGGAAGACATAGTTGCGAGTCGCTAATTAACCTTATTTTGGCCGACTGGAAAAATGAAGTACACTCAAAAAATAAAATTGCTGCTGTTTTCATCGACCTAAGACGAGCATTTGAAACGATTGATAGAGGTATATTACTCCACAAACTGGATAGATACGGTATTAAGGAAAATGAAATCATGTGGTTCGAGTCATACTTGAAAGGACGGAAGCAACGAACTAGAGTGAATGATGCAGTTTCGGAGGCAATAAATGTAGCCCTAGGTGTACCACAAGGATCTGTTTTGGGAGCACTGCTTTTTATAATTTATATTAATGAGATGCCCAATGTAATTAAGTGTTCACGACTTCAACTTTTCGCAGACGATGGTCTTATATATGTTGCATGTAATAACCTAGATGAATGTATTGGAAAAATTAACTGTGATTTAAAGGAACTGGATAAATGGTTTAAAATGAACAAATTAAGTTTAAATGTAAACAAAACAAAATGTATGTATATTAATGGACATTCGGATAATAGTGTGATAATAAATGACGAAACTGTGGAAGTGGTTAGCGAGATTAAATACTTGGGAATTATAATTGATAGCAATTTGAACTTTAATAGCCACATCGAATACATATCAAGGAAGATAAGTAAAAAAATTGTTTTTTTTGGCAGGATACGAAAAAGAATGTCAATAATTAGTGCAATAAATGTATACAATACAATAATTAAGCCCCATTTTGAATACTGTTCAACAATTATATATTTGGCAAATAGTACAATGTTAGAGAGACTACAGAAATTTCAAAGTAAAGCTATGCGTATTATATTAAAATGTCACTGGTTAACTCCGATTGTGAGTATGTTAAATGTATTGAAATGGTTAAGTGTTCGACAAAGGACAATTATGAATGTTTTAATTTTTGTGTTTAAAATGAAAAATGAAATGTTGCCCAGTTATCTATGTAATAAAATGTTATATGTTAGTAATGTGCACAGCTATAATGTTCGTAACAGAAACAGTTTACGTCTTCCACTTTTTAGAACAAGAAAGGCACAAAACATAGTGTTTTATAATGGTTTTAAAATGTTCAATGAACTCCCAAATGAATTACAATTTGAAAATAATTTGTTCCGATTTAAACAACTGATTGTTAACTATGTAAAATATAAGTATGAATAAGTAATGTAATGCATATCTCTTCCTATAATTATTTATTTTATTTAAATTCCCTTTTAAACTTTTTCTTAAACTTTTTCTTTTCTTTTTTATGTCCATATTTTCCTGTATCATAATAGCTAAATATTGCTAAATAAATGAAATGAAATGAAATGAAATGAAACATGCTGTGGCGGCCTCGATTTCGTGGTGGCATTAGTATTATGCAAATAAGGATATTATTTCTAAATCAGTTAACATAAGGCATCATTGGAGGTTTCTCTCTGGCATAATCGAGTGTTTCAGATCTGAGTGTAAATAGATCTCAAGTCGATTGTGTTTAAGTTGTTATGAAGACGACCAAATCATTATATAATGCAACATAAAGAGAAATAATTTTTAGATTACAAATGATTTGACATCCGGTTTAAAACAGATTAGTGGTTATCTATTGGTAGATAAATATTTGCCCTTATGCTCGGGGTACAATTTATAAAAAAAAAAAATTGCTACATACCTATTACCTACCTACCTACTTAAAATATATAAGACTAAACTGCACACCAAATGGTAAAATAATGTTCACAACTGACAGTTTTCTATGTCAAATTGTTTGGTGTTTATAAGACGAATGACAGTAAATGATAAAATGCCGATGCAGATTTTGACAGATAGGTGTGACCAAACGCAAGCAGTGGCTTTTTAAGTGACTTTTAAGCGATTTTTAAGTTTAGTAAAGCTGACAGCTGGCTTTATGTGTCTCGATTTTAATTGGCTTAGATCGGTTCATAAAAAGCCTTTTCAGTTGACGTTTATGGAGGGATAGCCGACGAGTATAGTCAAGAATGACGTGACTGAGTACTAAGTTAACAGTTCGAATAATGTGGATGATATAGGAAAAGTGACGTTATCGACCAATCTAGTTTTGGTACAAATAGTGCAAACCAATCTAGTCGACTTTGGGCAACTAGGTTTTTGAATGTGCCCTATTTTTATTGAAATTTGGTGACAGAATTTCTGTATTTCAAAAACTAAATCTGTGTGTCCTGGGCCCTATTCCACAAAACAATTTATATACTTTGCACTTTACATTTTGCAAATTAAATTTTTTGGCAAAGTGACAAGTGTTTCTGTTCCACAATATTCTTTGCAAATCTCACTTTGCAATAGAAAATTTTTGCAAAAACTTTGCGCTCCTGCAAAGTCTTTGCGATCTCCTGCAAAGTGAGTGTGCAAAGTGTTCCACAAAGCATTTAATCATCTTTGCATTTCTATCATATTCATTTTCACTTTGCATTGCTAAATAGAAGTTTTTTAGTTAGGTATCAATCTTTATTACTTGCCCATACATAATGTACACGTGTAATCTTACATAGAGATGGCGCTCTGACAGTCGTCAAGTGTCATATCGTTAATTTTTTTTTTGTAATTTCCGTACAAAAAAGATTGGTCTCTTGGATTTCGACCAGCCTAAGAAGAAGACGTGTCTTTTCATTTTGCACTTTTTGTGATTTCCCACCCGAACGAAAGTTGCAAAATAAAAATTGAGAAAAAACTTGCAGTGTTAAAATTGATCAAAGAAAAAATAATATTTTATTTGCTAGTTTTCAAAACAATAAAATAAAAATTTTTTTATGAAATTATTGTAAATATTTGGAACATATTTAAGTCTATATTTCATTTTGAAGGTAAATAAGTTGGATAAACAGGCTACCTGGGAGGAAGTTTTGGGAAAAACTCAGGCCTCAGTCGCAAATAATTTAGACACGGGAATCTTTCTTTAAGAATGCCAAAACTATTTTCAATTATGCGCCGTGTTTTTTTGTGGCAACGATTGAAAGCCTCTTCAGCAGGGTTATCGGGATTTCGGCGTAATGGTGGTATCAACCAGTTTTTCAGTCCGTAACCACTATCACCCAAAACAACAACATCCGGAAATGGTCTCCATCCATTGTCAAATCTTTGACTTAAAGCCGCATTCAGTAACACCCTTAAGTCGTGAACGCTGCCCGACCAACTTGTCTTTACACTGTAAAATGTGTAGTCTGACCCGCATATCATCATATCATCATAATATTATATCATATCATATTATCATCATCACAACTTTTCAGCAATACCACTGACGTCATCGGGCCACCGCACTATATTTTGAAACAAAGCGTCTATTATAACGTCGACAACTCTATGGATGGTTCTGCAAACTGTTGATTTTGCAACATCATGCATAACTGCAACACCATGGTATTGGCAGCCATTTCCGAGCCAATGCCAGCACAAGCACAGTAGCAGTTGATTTTCATCCGAAAGAGCATGATTGCGCTGTGTATTGTGCTCTAATTTTTCTCCAAATTCATTCAAAAGGAAGTCAACTTGAATTTGATTGAAACGAAAGCACTATTTAAAATTAAAGTTTTGTGGTACCGAAAAATTAATTCGGTCTCTATAACTTCTTGTTACAACCGCGTCTTCACTATCGTAGAACAAAAACTCACGTCTTAACATTTTGAAAGCTTCACTAGTTATAACAATATGAATTTGTAAGGCGATCGTTTACCTTGCAAACTTTTGACAAATTTATCAAAATTTTCTTTGCAAAAATAGAGTTTGAAGTTTTTGTGGAACGAAACAGCATAATTATTTGCAAAATCTTTGCAAATTACACTTTTTAATATTTACTTTGCACTTTGCACAAGAGAACGTATGTGGAACAGAAACTGCAAAGAAAATATAAAAATTTCAAATACTTTGCAAATTATACTTTCAATTTCAACTTGACAATTTTAAAATTTTATAGTTTTGAGGAACAGAAAGTTTTGCAAATTGACGAAAATTTTGCAAAATGCAAAGTAAAAAGTTGATAAATTGTTTTGTGGAATAGGGCCCTGGTGTTTTTTTTTTTTTTTTTTTTTTGTTCATGATAGGTACATAATTAGATATTTAATTGAATTGTATTTTCGTTGGATTTGTAAAAAAAAAAGCGACTTTCTGAAGTTTGATTACTATCAGTAATGTTGTTTTCCATTGGTTTCACTCTGGGATCCACTCATTCTGTAATCCAATGGAATAAGAAAACTGCTTCTCATTGAATCCACAAAAGCCGTGGTGAAATGGCAAAAAATAATCTAACAGCTGTCAGCTGACTTGTATAATATACCTACATAAACTTCACTTGTGTGAGTATTTCTTGAGTAGATTCTGAGTTCTTACTTACTTCAAATCGAAAAGCGAAATTCTCTCCTCAGAATCCCAGGCGGGTATTTTTTGTGCCAGTGGAGTGATTTTTTCGATTCCGGACTCTTCCGGACGCTTCTTTTTGCCCAATTGAAAACGACATAGAGCAAAACCTCATAAACGTCTGTCAAATATCAGACATTTGTTTCCGGAAGTGGTTATTTCTATGACGAAAAGGAATTTTATGACGAATTTAAGCTGCTGAAACGAAAAACATTACTCGAAAGGTTACGCATGCAAAAAAACATTTAACATTTGTTTTTTTTTTTCGAAGATCGAACCCCTCCCTCAGTAGATTGTACAGCGTGCCAACCTCTGAGCTCATCTGTTAACTGTACCTATTAAAAAATAAGAGTGATGCCTGAACGAACAAATATAGGTATTAAATTATTGCCATTTGTCGGTTTTTAATTTTTTATATTTACGGCTAACATTTAAGATCCAAAATACCTAGTTGAACAAACTAGTAAGAGATGGCTTGTCAAATGTAAGTTGGCTACCTAGTACGTACTTATATCACAGACAAGAAAAGCATGGGTGGGTAAGGCTATGTTACAGGTTCATAAACGATCTGTTGAGAACTGGACTACATTTGAATATTTATTTTTTAAGCGCTTGTCGATATTTTGCTTGTACATCAAGCATTCAACAGATCCTGCGAACTTCAGCTGAAGTCCATTTTACGTGATCAGACTGCCGCTTTCATGACTATAAATAACATGTCGCATACAGTGTTCATGGAAATCGGTTCCACTTTGGCCTTGACAATATCAAAAACATTTTCTGACATATTCCACGTAACGTTAAACATTTTGGCATAAACTATCTTAGACCGTAATTTGGCAGTTACATACAAACGATGTGCCAACAAATCGAGCTAAATGAATGTGACAGAAAGATGATCAAACTAAGCATTTTATAATTATGAAGGTAGATGACCAAAACAATAATGTCAGTAATATTAAAAATATGAAATTTAAGAAAAAACCAAGTACTCACCGTTGCTGGTTGATTCATAGTCAATTGTTGTTGCTGCTGTTGTTGTTGCTGTTGCTGCTGCTGTTGTTGCTGTTGAGCCTGCTGCTGTTGCTGCTGTTGTTGTTGCTGTTGTTGCTGCTGCTGTTGCTGCTGCTGATTCTGTTGATGCTGCTGCAATGCATTTGCATCGATTTGCCCTTGATTAGCTGCGGAATACCACCACTGAGAGCCTGGTACAGCAGCTGCTGCAGCTGCCATATTTAGACGATAATCATAGCCAGTGCTGCCAGCATTTGATGTGGCAACAACTTGTGCCATTGTCGTAGCAGGATTTTGAAAACTGCTTGCCATTTTATACGAGAACAACTGTTGTGTCGCTACTCCCGACGTTGTGCTACAATTGTTACGTGACGCATCATTATGCGCCTGCTGCTGATTCTGTTGTTGCTGAACGACAACTTGGTGCTGCAATTGCTGCTGCTGAACTTGCTGTTGCTGTTGTTGCTGCTGCTGCTGCTGCGCAGCTAATTGCTGTTGGTGATGTTGGTTAATTAAATGTTGATGGTGCAGGGTTTGTTGATCTTGTGTTGCAAGCGTAGCCGCTGCCGGCCACCAGACAGCATCGCCTGCTGCCTGTCGATTATCCCAAGCACCGCGATGGTGCTCCGACATGTTTAATGAAATTTTTCTTCACAATCAAAATGCGCAAACGAAAGAAAAGGGTTTTATGCACTTTGGGCTATTTGGTCATTCACCATACACGCACACACACAAAATATTGGCTAAAACGAGGATGCAAATTTAAGAGGAAGAAAAATAGATTTCTTGGAATTAGGTTTGCTGTCACGGATTTTGAACGCGCGTTTCTCCTCTTTTTTGTTCCCAAGAGATTGGTTTGACGATATAAACCGCGACTTCGAAGGCGTTTTGGAAATATTTGAATTCAAACAATCGGTATAATTTTTTTTTTAACACTCACTCCCAAATTAAAGGAAGAACAACTAAGGGGTGAACAATAATTAAAAAAAAGAAAACTACTCAGCTTGCCGTTAAAATTAACTTATCTACCACCACCATTAGCGTTACTACTGCTGCTGCCGCTGCTTCTGCTCCGGCTGCTTTCCCTCCTCTTCTTCTTCTTTCTTCTTCTTCTTCTTCTTCACTACTACAACGGCGGAGTGCTGCTACTCCTGCTCTTTGTCGAATTCGTTGTGGTAAACTCTTTTGCATTGCAAAGTTGCCAAAATCACTCAGAAAATATTCCTTTTAATTTATGTTTAATTGAATTAAATGAGATTTCAAATGTCAAAGCCCACACGGCTGATTTTTAAGCCCGCGTGTACTACCGTAATCCATTCGAGGAAAACAATTTAAAAAAAATATATATCTACTTCAAATTTATTTTTTACAGCAAATTATCCCTTTTGAAACAACAAAATGTCGTTGGACATGCTTTCTCCTTCTTTGTGGAAATTTTTTAAAACAAAAGAGACGCTATAGCGCTAGCCCTTGGCCACTAATACACTTGTGTATAAACTTTCTGTATATAAATATATACATATATATAATGTCGTGTAAAAAGAAGAAAAAACAAGAAAACGAAACGAAAAAACAAGCAGTACCCAACCGTGATGGTGTGTTCCCCTCTCTCGCTTCGGCGTTGCCGACGACGATGACAACGTATATACGTCAGAAGATGTATATATATTTATATATGGATGCTCCTATATAAGACTGATATATAGAACCACCACCGTTCGCCCAGTAATTGAACACACTCACACTCTGCCAAATTATCTATTCTCTTGTATGCAGCGTACCAGCGCTACGCCACCGCCAGCCAACCGAAGAAGATAACGTACCAGATATAACTTTAAAACACTCAGTTCTTATTTTCCACTTTAGCAACTAAAAATATTGCAAAATATTTTTTTTAAATAAATTTTTCATTTATTGCCCCCACATCACTTTGAAGTTACAAGTTTAAGCACAGAAAACTTTTTTTTTGCTGAACATATTCGTAGGCTGCATTCACCGCATGAAGAGAACAAACAAAAAAAATCGATATAATGTCTTAACAGAAATGTCATGGAATCCAAATGCTTTTTTTCTATTAAAAAAAAAATGTAAACACAAGAAATGCGTTTTTGTTTTGATTTGGACGAGATTACCGATGTTGCGGCAACACGATAAATAAAAATATAATGCGAGAGAACGAAAAAAAAAAAAAAAACCAAATACGTACATCAAATACACTTTGAAGTAATTAAATTCATTATAGTAAACATCGTGCCGTCGTTAAAACACGGGCTGCTGCTCTCTAACACGCGGTCTCTGATTATGGATCGACTTTTTTTTTTCTTCCTTCGGCTGAATTCAATACTAGGTAGGCTACTCTCGTTTGCTGACTTAACTGTGGCAGCAAATAACCATAATATAATATAAAATAGCAGTGCGGCGCTGTAGCAAAATAGCCGTATGTTCGTGGGAAAAAAGTGCGCGCGATTGCTCTCACAATCTGCCTATCTCTCTCTCTTGGTTTTGCCCTCCCCCCCTTAACATATTTGAAATATCAGACTTTCTCTCTCTCCAACTTGTCTGCTTTTTTTTTCTCTCGAAAATAACTCGAAAAACTAGAATTTTTGTGTAAAAATTCAGCAAAATGTCCCCCCCCATTCCCCATCGTTGAAGATTTCCACTCGGAAAAATATCTCAATTTTTCTCGCCTGAAATTTGGCAACAATGAGTATGCAACCAAGGGGATCGGTAGAGAGACAGAGAAAACGACCGAACCAAAAAAAAGAATGCTGTTGGTGTATATACAGACTCTGCTGCCCTCAGTCTCACACATAGTGTAGATTCAATTTCGACCGGTTTCCAAGGCTGTTGGTATAAGAGGGACGCGCTATGCATACACCCAAATGCGAAGCACCAGATGGAAGAGGAAAAGTAGAAAAACTGCCGAGTTAGATACGGGTTTGAGTTAGTGTGCGAATGCAGCCAAGTGAAAAATATACTGCGCTGGCAAAACACGTACACGAATGATTAACTAGCTGCTGCCTCTATATAGAAATTTAAGCCTGTGTGCAAGATTTTTTGATTTGCTTTCCTTCTTTTCCTTTTGAACGCTGCGCAATTCGACAAGTATCTTTGTCTTTTGCTTTCCGCTTCGATTTTTCCAGAAAGCGAGGTGAACGAATTTTATCTACCTATACACGGGCAGGCATTTGAAATGTGTGCAGTCAGTAGTGTGTGGTATAGGTTACACGGCAGAACAAAAAAGTGTTGCAGATTGAATTTTATTTTGAAATTTTCAGTACTTAATCGTACTACGGCAGACAGCCCCGAAACAGCCCGAAACAGCCCTGTAACAGCTCTGTAAACAGCCCCGGAACGGAACGTCATTATCTAACATTCACAATCGAGTCAGTAAAATTGAAGGGAAAATCGTTCAACAAGAGTTGTGAATTAAATTTACATTGAAAATCGTAAAGTGTAAAAGTTCACTAGCCATGTGCTAGACATCCGTGAGTGGCCAAAATTACGAACGGGGTATTGGAATGTGATTAGTAGTACGTTCAAGATGTCTTGTTGTTCGTGTTAAGACATTTCGGATTTGATATAACAGAATGTTTTGGCAAAAATAACAAATCCATTGGAAATTCTAGAAAATAAAAACCAATACACAGATATTGGTTAAAAGTGTTTTAAATCGATATTAACACGAAAATTATTTGTCGACATCTATTAACGTCACCCTTCCTTTACATGGAAAAACAATGTCAAGGATCCTCTCGTCATTGTTATGGGATTTTGAGAAATTATCAAATAGGTAGTTGTACCTACTTATTATTTAGTTCTTAATTACAAAAATCCCGGAACGTGCCCTTAGCAAAACACCTTTAGGGGTAACCACATTAGTAGGTATTGCATAGGAGTAAATCCAGCATAAATTAGGTACACGTGACCACTTTTTAACTAAATGTCATGCACGTGACTAACAAGCGTACTAATATAGTTCTCGGTGGGGTTCCAAAACACTGCTTGACTTTTTGACAGATTAAACAAAACTTAAAACAGCGATAACTAATGTTAGTAAATCTAAATAATGGTAATTCAGAGACTCGATCAAATCGATATACAAAACTAAGTTTTCGGGAAAAGCGGTTCACTTTCAAATGACACAAAGAGAAAGGGGCGATTTTTTACAACACAATACAAAATAAAATAGAAATAGAAACAAAACATTTTAAAGTTAACCGGAAATAAAAGTTTTAAAAATAAAAACGAAGTCATTTTTTTTTTTTTTTGAAAGGTCCGTATTTATAAAAATACTTCGTCAACCATGCAATAAGTAATAACAATTAAATTATGAAAATATGTACACATATCTATAAGTTGAAGGTATCACGCCAATTAAGCTGCTTGAGTACAAATTTATTTTACCTAGATACAAATCTGTTAAAACAGGATGGTTTAAAAATGGGAAACGTACTTGGCTAAAAGTTGCCACCTGGGATTCAACAAACAGTGAGTGACAATTATTTTGAGCACATCTCTTTTAGACATATTTCAAAAAAAGGGTCGTGTGTCATAGAATAAACTGATATGGAGATAGGATTGAAGTTACAAGTTTTGTGAGGCTAAGTCAATCAAGTTCGAGATAGAGTATGAGTTACATAAGCCTACTATTAGGCAATTACAAAAAATAAGCCCAGTTCCAATGAACTCTTGACGTCTAGCACATAATACGGCTGCTAGAGCTAAAGTTCCAGCGGAACAAAAATGACACTTATTTGTGTTTTTGACGTTTCTTCTTGCTAAAGAAAATACTACGATCAACGAAAAAAGAATAAGGTACATTATGTATTTTTATTGTCAACTAAGAAATTAATATTTTGTATTTTTTTGACGCGAGCGAGAAAAATTTAAAATCTTGATAATAGCCGTGTTTTTTTGAGCTTCGATCTCAGCAAAGCAAAGTAAAGTAGGTATGATTTTCAGCCCCCAATTATAACAACTATTGCGACTTGCGAGTCTCGAAGTGTTGAGTAAAGCGTAGTTGTTCTAATTTGCGTGCTAAAAATCATACTCGGCGTTGCTTTGCTCAGATCGAAGCTGAAAAAACAGGCCTAGGTATTACCTATAAAGTTAAGAATTATTCTTCTATATTAAGAGCTTGCACTTTTACGTGGATTAGTTTAGTTACTTCGTGAAATATGTATAGATGACTGCATAATTATTTGTATCAACTTAAATTGAACAACGTTTTAGGATAACACCAATTTCGGACGGGGGTAAATAATAAAACGTCATTATGACGGCATGTCAATCATAGGGTAAATTAGAATATGGGCGTATTTCCCCCAAACGTTTACAAGTTGTCTAAAAAAAACCACAGTAGGTACATAGTTCAAGCTTACTGCATTTATTTTGATAATCAATACATCAACAGATATTACGCATCACGCGAGTCATGAGTATTTCACATTGTTTTCTATTTATTTCTTTATTTGTTGAGAAGGCATATCTACCTACAAATCGGTAATTCGCTTACTCATCGATTATACAAGATGCGAAACTCGAAAAGAGCAACAAAAAAAAAAACAACAAAAAAGTGGAAAGTTACAGAGGTGATCAGTTGGTTAAGGATTGTATTGAGATCTCACTCACGACGCTTTTGTGTTTTTTTTTTTTTATATTAATCATTATGGGAAATGTTATTTGAAAAGCACGTGCAAGGGAATTAACAAAAAGCTGGCGGCTGTTGTAGTCACCTATTTACGAGATATTATGGTCAAGGCAAATTGTGTGATCCAAGAGAGAAATTTAGATAGATGCATACGTATAGTTAGTTAACTGTCAAGTTTATAATCTTTTTGGTCAATTTCCTTGTATTAAATTAGACCAGTTTCCTTACGCTTCTAGCACTAGGTGAAAATCGTAGCCCCAAGTAGCCCAAAATCAAATCCATACAACTTTACACATCCAGACGTGGGATATTACGTTCAACCTGTCAGGCTGACATACATCGTGCTACACCTAATTAGAAAGAGAAAGCACATCAGGTCAACGCTTACAACGCTTAAATTGAATATTTTCCAGATCGCAATGATACACATAATGTAGTAATTTAACAAAATTACTTAAACTTGCAAAATAACCCACTTTCAGCACAACAGTTCTAAAACTGCCGCCACTTGTCTCTGAATGCGTTGCCAGCTAAAAATGTTTGATGAACTAATAACGTTTGGATAAAACTTTTCATGACTTTACGTCAAAAATATACCGAGAAAAGCTGAAAATACGGAATACAGGTAACGAACAAACAAATTAAGGAGCGGGTTGAGTTTTGGTTTTGAAATGTTTAACCTCGGTGCATTTTAACCCAAACTGCCTTCATTTTTATTTTACAACTCACTCAATATGAAATGGCAGGTGGTTCCCAATAAATCGAAAGATGTTCAAACGAAACATCCAAGTCATAGCCATATTAACAAAGGAAGCACAATAAAATAAGAGGTGAGGAAAATTAATTAAATTAAAAAATTTTTATGAATAGTATGGGTAGCAAAAAAAATTCCTAGTACTCATTGGCAACACTTCCCACTTTATATATTTTCAATTTTCCACTACATATCCTTTTCAACTCCTCCTTCGCCTTTGCTATATTTCATGAGACTTATTAACTAGGGTTCGCAAAACAAGGCAAACGTGACATCAGATTGGAATGAATATATTATATAAATAAATAATATAAAAAGAAACTCAAGAGATATTAATCAAGTAACTGACGAGGCAATAACAACCGGTCTTTGATTGCTTTCTGCTTGCACAGACGGAATCGTAGAAAACTCCTTTTGAGCAAGAAAAAGAATGTGCATGGATAAACACATTTTACAGTCTGACAACTGACAGTCAGTACAAATAGTTGGTGAGAAAATGTCGTTTAGGGGTGCAAAATCCCCAAACATATTGAAAATCTTGCAAAAAATTATCGTCAACATCAAACTTCTCAGAAAATCTCAAACTGTCTAAACACCGACTCTCCCGGTGTCACAGCTCCCCACATGGGGTTCTAGTGTAGGAAAAAAATGGCGCGAAATATAATTCCAACATCAAATCATATTACCAACGACAGCTATAAAACAAAAAAAAAATATATAAATAAAAAAAAAAGACAAGACGAAAAGGCTAAAAGATATGGCGGCATAGCGTGTACTGTACCTTTCAGTAGTACACATAATTTTATGAAGAAAAAAAAAAAACAAGAGCAATAGAAAGAGAGAGAGGTATCCCGTGTCCCGTCCCAGTCCCAGGCGATAAGAGCAAATTTAATGAGAAAATTGGATTGGGATTGGATACAATTTTCAATGGGACTTTCAAACAAATTTCAATGCAACCCTCTTTTCTGCATATAATACAATTATTTTCAATTCCTAAGCAAAAATTAGTTTCAGTTTCTAGTTTCATCACCAAGCCAGACGGAAAAAAAAATGGAACCATTTACATTCCCTTCTCTTGCGGAGAGTCTGAGTCTGAGCATACTCTTTCAGTTCCAATATATACAATTATACATTGCACAAACCCATACGAGAGCATAAATAAAAACAAAAATAAACATCGTAACGAACGGTCTTCCTTTGTATGTATTCCGAATAAAAATGGGTAATTTTCCTTCGAAAAAGAACGATAAACTTGTGGAAAATCTTCAAATTGAATGAAAATTGTCAAAATTCGTTAAATTTCCTGTGGAAAATAATCGCGCCCGACTCTGCTTTGTTTTCGCGAGGATTCCTAAAAATAACTATCATAGCCATGCGATGTTTCATTTTTCTCTCGAGTAACATCCGCCATTTATTTCGTATGTGTATATTTTTTGTGAAGAAAATATTTTGGTTGGTATCCATTGTTTTGGTCGATTTGTATTGAGTTGCAGACATTTTTCATTATTTTTTTTTTCACTGAAAAAATTTTGTTTTTTTTATTAGTTTCGCGGTCGTAGTCTTTTCGTTAAAACATGTCGGAGGTTTTCTTTCGTTGTTGCCAGATGCTGCTTCGCTTGCACACACAATTTTCAACAAATTCAAGTTTATATTAATAAATGTAGAGGCGAAAACAAATCATAATACGTACTACAAAAATATAAATAAAAAAGTTGTTCACATTGCATCACATCGCAGATTTGTAAAATGGGGAAAAAAATGTCCTCCACACAAAACACCAATTTGAAAAGAATCCCGTTTCCGTTTATATATATGATGATATATGGTGCACTTGCAAATTCGATAGTTAAAATTAACACTCCGATTTGCGGCCAGCCGCCCTCACGTACAAAAATAGGCGTGGCGGCTAGCCGTTTTGCGTTCACAAAAAAAAAACCATTTAACACTGATTATTTCCAATAAGTTTCGCGAACAAATTCCCATTTCCCGCATAACGTTGACACAATAATTTAAGAACTCGCGGTGAACAACAAAAATAGGGAAAAGCGAAACAAATAATACAAGACCAAGGAAATATGAAAGAAAAAGAAAAATAATAAACTTACCTGAATCTGATGAAAATGCTCCATGTAGGTAACCAAATAATGTATACGGCCAACGAGACGAAGAATACGGCAGCTTGTGCTTCACCAAAATTGTATGAGAACTCCACACACTACTCTTTTGTGTCGTGTCTCGTGTGTGTTTCTATGGTACACACACAGTTGCGCGACGAAAAACCACACAAGAAAAAAAAAAACAACTTCACGCTATTCGAAAGCAGAAATAAGAAAACTCAACGCTAAGAGAGAACGCAAAAAAGAGACAAACCGCACACGATTTTTTTTTTGTATTATTTTATTCTTTATGGCAACGAACCAAAGAGAAATGCTTGCTCATTCAAATATTATTCCACAAACAATTTTTGCTGTCACACTGGTGAAAATTGAAAATCTTTGTTGAACAAGAACGCACTACGAGGATACTATGAGGACAACTGTATTCGGCGGAGTTTGTTCCACAATGCGAGAGTGGAGAGCAACGATGCCGTGTATACGTGTTCAGAAAACCAAACCTTTGCCAAACTATGTTCTTGTTGTTGCTGCAATTGTACATATGTGCGTCGTGCTGGCGTTAGGTGTTTTCGCTTTGATGGTGTGTGCAAGTTTTGGGGATGGTTTTTAGTTCTTTTTTTCGAATTGGAAGATTTTTGTCCGCTTGGTAGATACACAAACACTATCAACTGTAGGTACCTATATGCGAGATGTAGAAAATATTTTTTTCCGGGGAAAAAAAATTGCGCGCCTTTCTCTTTTTGTTCTGTGGTCCGTTGTATATTGATTTTTGTCGATTTTGAGAAAATGACAATTTGCAAATCTTGGATTTTCCGAGAGGAATTCACTCAATTTGAAGGAAACTCACTGTTTTACAATCGGAAAGTGATTAGTTTTTTGGAATTTTTCGATGGAATATTGATGCCTTTTTATTTGTTAGACGAAGTATGGCTGAACTCAAGTTGGACGAAGCGAAAAACACATCTCTTGAATAATGCCGTTTAAACGAATGCTCATAAAGCCGAACATTTATCTGAGGGGGACAGATGTATCTGTCTAGTTGGAGTTTATATGCGCAGTAGTGAATTTCACACGTTCAGGTAACTGGACGAAAACAAGTAGATACACTGCCGGTGCTTCAGATTCTTTTTTAAATTTGGAAGAAAAATTTGTTGTTGGCCAATTAATTGACACAAGGTCTATTCGCGTACTTTTCCGAGCCAAACACTAACATTCTGTCGAACATACAAAATTGAGCGATATTCGCTTTTAGAGACCTGAGAAGATACCCCAAAGCATAAACTAACTATTAAAACATACTCAACATGTATTCCTTTTACATTTATTGTTATAAATTCATTTACAAATTGTTTGTTATTGAAAAAGTGCCACCCGGCGGCCATTAATAACACGTATTCACAGACAGGAAAAATAAGAGAGCGCGAGAGAGGGCTCTCATTCAAAATTTGCGGGGTAAATCCGGGAGACGTAGGAAAGCTGTCAGTCTATTTAATAGTTAGTTTATGCCCCAAAGTTCGTGGATAGACTTCGAGCTACTTTGAGTCACTTTCATCTTTGACATCTGTGCCTTGATTTTGTGCGGTTTTTTCCGCAATGGCGGTGTCGGAAAGGGTTCACGTATAGGCGGATTCTATAAATGTGTGAGTGATGTCGCGAACTGACAACTTCCAATTTTTCCTGTTCTTATATATCGCTTTGTTCCTGCAAATTCCAGGCGAGCTTTCCCACACGCGACCTTTTTAGGTAGCGAGAAGGATGTCGGATGAGAAGAAATGACAACAGCGTGACCGTTGTGCGACAATTTGGTACCTTTTTCGAGGACACTAATACAATTTGTTGTTCCTTTGTTCCTTTTTATTATTTGGAAAATTCACATTTTAGGACTATTCGCATGAGAGCCAATGGCGAACGAACTACGAACAAGCGAATTTTTTTACACTTCAATCACTTCAATCATTGTTTAATGTTAAATGCGATAGAATTTTTTCATTCGTTTTATGTGGATTGTGAATAAAGTGTGACAATTCGATGCAAGAATTTTCAATTGCTGTAATAATTGTAAATTGAGCTATTTAAATCGATTGAGAGTCCGATTTTTTTTTAGATTAGACTTAAGATTAATTTAATATAAGGCTTTGGTGGTAAATAGTATACAAATCAATTTTCAATTCATAAATACAATTAAATTCATTTATTCGCAATTCGCGCTCATGTGAATAGTACTTAAAAAAGTTTTCAAAAACTGTGATTTTAAAATGCATATGTTTAAAAAAATAACGCGTAAATAGTGTAAAGCCGGCTATAATACTTGTTAAATATTGGGAGAAAATACTGAATTTATGTAACAGCGTCAGAAAAAGGCACACAAAACTAAATTGAAAGAGATCTTAAAAGTAGATATAAAAATGAGTTGATATAATTTATAAACAAAATTCAATTAATTTTTTATATATTTATAAATAAAAATCAAAGCTAAAAGGTTTTCATTTTAAAATTTGTCATTTGAAAACGAATTGCATCTAAAGTACTGTCTAGCTTACCCGCAGAACAACCTTAAAGACATCTAATTCTAATGTTATTTGGTTGTTTTGGGTTTATTTATAAAAGAAACGTTGTGAGAGAGTGATCTCTTTACAGTCTATATTATATTCTGAAACTAAAACCAAAATTTATAACCTTTCTCTAACAATCCGGGAGATCGTTGCGAAATTGTGAAAAGCAACAAAAAAAAAGAGGGTGGAAGAAAAAAGTGTCATTTCTAAAGCTACTCTGCAATTTAAGAATTTTCGCACAATATTTAACAATTGTTGGCTCTCCTAACACTATAATCGTGTTCTGATAGACAGCACCGTTATATTTTATAGAAATTCATTTGGAAATCACAGCGTTTCTAAAATTCCCAAAGTGAATTTTCATACTAAAAAAAGGGAAAAAGTAGCAACAAATAGTATGAGGGTCCTCGAAAAAGTGCCAAATTATTGCACTACGGTCACGTTGGTCACAGCGCGCGGCTCACTCACACACTCAAATCCGATTCGGAACGTTCCCTAGCGACATCGCCTCAAAAACCGCACAAAATCAAGCCACTGATCGATATCGCAAATAAATATACACAGAACATTCGACCGCCCCCGATTTTTTTTTTATTTCCACAGATTTGTGGAAGGAGCGCTCGCGCAGCGGCAGCGGCAAAGTGACATTTGACACTTGTCTAATCCTTTTCGTGTTGCATAATTATTTCCAAACGTTTGAACGATTTCCTGTGACAGCTCTGTTTTTTTTTTCTCTCTCTCAAAGCAGTGGGTAGTTTTGCGCCAGATTGAGAAATTTCCCTGAAAGGGATACCTATTTCACAAAAAGTGCTAGACGACTAGCGCAAATGGTAAAATGTCAATTTGTTTTATATGGAGTTTGACATGCCGCTGCTCATCTAGCGGGCAGTGGAACGCGGCCATTTTGAATTTGTTTCTTGTTAACTTTTTGCATTTGACATAATAAGTACTTGACTGTTGAAATTCTCTGAGCTGTTTCGAACAAAAAGAGGAACTATTCGTTATTGAGCTGATTTTCTCTTTTCTGTCATTGTTGATGAGAAGGTCAAACGTACATAGACTTTGTGCGAACGCAATCGATTTATATCTATCGCGTTCGATTTAAACCGTGTACGCCAATGAACTTATACCTGTTAAAAACCATTAAAAACAATCTACTGTGCATACACAGCTGGTATGAGGAATATTTCATATTTCTCCTCAACCAACAGCTGGTGTCACCCAAGATTTTTTTTTGCCCATGATCTACGATTCGTTAAAAAATATTTTTATTTAATCGTTGCATACTCCCAGGCTACCAACCGACACAAGATGAGTCGATTTGATCAAGGTCTAAAATAAAATGTAATGACAATCGGTGTTCTTAAATTTGTAGTTGACAATCAAAATCAGAGACAATACTATATATCGTTTGTCTGTGATCGAAATAGTGGAAAATTCCAATTAGAAATAGGTACATAATTGTGTTTTACTCATTTATATCTGATTTATATTTCTTTAAATACCTAGGTACCCGCAGATGTATGGTATTACAGTATCCCCGTGGGTTCTATCCTAGGGTGTCGAGACAATTTTTCGTCGAACACAGCTAATAGCACAACTTCCATACAATTTTCTTTTGACGTTTCAATTTTGTGGTACAATTACGACTGAACAGTTTCTAATCAAATCATGTCGAATATTTTCGTTAGATTCCTGCGCTTTCCGCAAATAATTTATCCAACATGTAGCCGATTATCAAATATGTAAGTATACACAATTTCTTATTTGCTCAATGAATTAATGACACACATCTGATTGCCAGATTATCTCAAAGAAATGTAATGCTCTCCGCTCGTGCTATTGCACCAGTGGGCCACAAATTGTTGCTCCAACAATCGGCAGTTTCACACTGTAGCCGTCGTTCCATGTTTATTCAGACTCAGGATACACCAAATCCAGACAGTTTAAAATTCTGTCCTGGTGTAGCCGTGCTCGGAAAAGGCAATACAATGGATTTCCCAAATTCCCAATCGGCTTATTGTAGTCCTTTGGGTAAGCCAAATTGAAATTATCTGAAAGCTGTACCTGGAATTAAAATGTACTTTCAGCGAAGCTGCTTTTCCGCATTGAGGGTGTACGGTCGGTGTTTTTTGGTGGTGATTTTATTACAATCTCTAAATTGGAGGACGCTGAGTGGAGCGTTATAAAACCTGAGGTCTTCGCTGTAATTATGGATTTCTTTGCTAGTTCCTTGCCTATTCTAACTGAATCTAAGCCGAATTCTGATACACAAATCAGTGAAGACGACGATGATACTGTGATGATGATCAAGGAATTGTTGGACAGTAAGATTCGGCCAACTGTTCAGGAGGATGGTGGTGATATTATTTTCATGGGCTATGATGCTGGCGTTGTGAAACTAAAAATGCAGGTAAAAATTACAGTACATATATGTGTTCATACAGAGCAGGAATTGAAATTGTATTACTTTCTAGGGTTCGTGCTCATCCTGTCCCAGTTCTATTGTGACGCTAAAGAATGGAGTGCAAAATATGTTGCAATTTTATATTCCTGAAGTTACGGAAGTAGAACAAGTTTTTGATGAATCTGACAAAATTGCGGATAAGGAGTTCGAGAGATTAGAAACAGCTCTCAAACAAAAGGAAAAGGAAATTGAAAAAAATACTTAGACGTGAATTCTTCTGCTTCACCCTGTGCTGGTGCAACATGCTGGTGTGATTGAAATGTAGTTTTATTTTGTTAAAATAGTCATAACTTAGAATATCGTAAACTTTGCTATTTTTGTTGCCGCCGAAAATCCGAAAACTGGGCTTTCCATTGATTCTTCGTTTTGAGTTACATTAAGGTAATTGAGATTGTGACCGAAACTTTAATGTCATGACTCATGAATGACCCATAAAAAAATATTAATTTTCAAATCTTGGTTTTTCAGAAATTTAGACTTTTTTTAAAGTCTCCTCCATGACTTCTAGTCTGCGCTTTCGTCCACTCTGATTATTTTCACTTGCTTTAGTTAGCAGTGTACACTTTTCAATACGCTCCCAGCAATTTGAAATGCACTCATCGGAAAACTCTTGACATAGATTGTGCAAGGAACAAATTGTCTCCAGTACCTTGCGCACCTCATTTATATCTTTGGCTTCGAGTGCATAAAGTGTATTAAAACGTCTCATCATCTTATTCAGAACTGAGTCGGAAACCTCCTGAGCCTTCCGCAACATCTCATTGAATCGACTCTCGTCACGAAAGCACTCCAATTCGTAAGGACGAATGAGATAGCGGCGAAGTGGAAAATTGTGTCCCCCAATTATATACCCACCCATAGGTACAGCAGCAGTCTCTCTCTCTAGAGTCTGGCCTATGGGACTGTCACTGAAATTGTAATTCGTCGCAAAGTCAACGAAACAATCGATAATCTTTTGATCGCCATCGCATATTATTTGGAGAACCACGGATGTTTCTTCATCTTGACTTTCCAAAAATATATCTAGCCGCTTAATGGCAATCAGTCCAAAGAGATTGGGAAAGCATTTAAGGCTGTCCGTTTTCCGAAAGCTGGCCAAATGATTTTGTTGAGCACTGTGTGAGTTTGGCCATTTGATGAAGCTCTCATAATTGTCTGAAATAACTCCCCAGAAGCTGCGGATAATGAGGTGGCACGCCTGCAAAGGGATCTTAAACCGTCGTGATATCTCCTCGAAATGTTCATCAGTGGCCAATTTCCACAAACCCAAGGAGAAAATTGTTTGGTTAGAGATGACGGTGTTGTTTGTGTAGAGTGGTTTGATCAACCCTGCAATTGATGTGTAAAGTTTCTACAAGGACACAACTCAGCTTAGGCTTTTTTTAGGAAACTGCACTTGTAAAACTAACCTGGAATGTGGTCTTGCTGAGATGAAGATTACTTTCGAAAATATTTGTTGCTAGATCATGTACTAGGTTAATTCGGCCTGATGTGGGTTCTTCACTCCTCCTGGTCGATTTTGGAGCGACAATATCCTGTTCATTCGTTTCTGATGCAGCTTTTCGCTTTATATTATTTGATGGTTTTTGCAAATGGTGGCGAAAGAAAAAATCGAACCCTTCATCATCACTTTGCAACAGCGGTGGTAATTTGTCCAAAGGATATGAGGGCAGTGGTCTTTTAAAGTTGTTTCTTTGATCGAAACCAATGTCTTTTGCTAAAATCGTAGCGATATTAATTATTAGTGCTTGTTCTTCCATCGGACTAGGTCACTAGGATCAGGAACTCGTATATTAAGTTAGTTGGTAATTAAAGTACCTTAGTACTTTCCCAACCGCTGCTGGGTTGTTTTGGTTTTTATTTATATCGATTTCCTTTTGTTTTTCATTTCAACATGTTTATATACAAAAGAAGTTAGCTTGACATATCATAATAGGTTTGTTTGATGTGGTTAGCACTAGTGCCCACTAGTGCGCACTGAGATGTGTCACGTCTGTCAAAAACCTCAAAAACACTGCACAAAAATGAAAATTCAGCCACATATCGAACGCTAATTTGGTATTCGATTGGGCGCTCTCAGAGCACTTTTTTTTTGCTCTCAGAGCAATTTTTATCTGATTTTTATGTTCGTTTGGTACAAAAAAAGCAAATCTTTTCAGATTTCAGAGCACTTTTGCAAATCTGGATATTTTCTCAGATTTTCCAATATAAGTGAACTTGATTTCGACAACAAATTGTGGAGTTTTCTTATGTCGTTTTCGATTTGGCTTTACGGATTTTGATCTGAGATTTCTGATTTCTGATGCCAAGTCGAACATGAAATCTGAATAATTGGTTTTTGTGTGAATTGAGTTGGCTTCATAAAAAGCATTTTTGCACTTGCACTCGAAATCTATTTCAATTGATTTTCACACATTTTCTAGTAACGCATTTCGAAATAATTTAATATAACAACTCGATCCTATACGCGTAAAATAAATAATTCAGTTAAAAAAACAATCCTTTCAATAATAAACAATTCGTAACCGACGCTGTGTGTCATAATACCATTGGCGTTAGTGAAAGTATGTGCGAAGTCTGAGAAAAAATTGAGATTTCTCATAATCATAAGTGATCTGAGATCAAAAAAAAGATTGATTTTTGTGCCAAATTGAACATGAAAAGCAATCTCGATCAAAAAAAAAAAATCGAAAACGACATTACATTTTTAGTGAATTTTTTTCTACAGCTTAAAACCGCATTTACATCATCACGCACGCGCAATTTTTGCAACAAAACCCCATATATTGTTTTATAGGAATGCGGAATTTTTTTTAGTCATCGCTATAAAAATATCAACATGCAGAGCTTTCCTATAATTCCTATCACGCAAACAAGATGGCCGACCTAAATACGTGTCACGTTTTTTTGCGTGTTAGGTAATGCTGTCCCTTTCGGTCACACGGCTATTTAGTATTTAGCATCCCTTTAATTTTGCGTGATAGGAATGTGTGACCATGTAAATGCAGCATAAAAAGGAATTGCATCGGGTGAATCTATTTTTGTAAATTATTTATGTACCTATAAATATTTAGAAATCATTCGTGACCGAAATTTTCGAAATTTAACCTGTGAATGGAAATCGCTTAGAAAAGTGTCGAAGACTACACATATTCAAATCGTACGAATATCAACACAAAAAAAAGCCAATTATACTTGGCATATACAATCTAATCTTACCTATAGACGCTATAGAAACACAAACGCTGAGAGAAAATCTGAACCCAATCAAATAACATTAGTATTTGTTTTAATTGGCAAACGGCAACACTTTATTGACAATTCCGACCTTACCCTACCCACCGTGAATGGCCAAATTCAGATTGGCCAACAAAAAGTAAAAAATAAAAATCCTCAAATATCAAACTTCAAACGCAACTCAAACGCCAATCCGCGGTTGCTTCGTGAAGTTACTTTTTTGTTTTGCTAGTGAAGTCTAATTTTTGTTTTACGTTTCTGTGTTATTTAAAAAAAATATTAATCTAATATAAAATGAACCGAGCAAGAAGAACTAACCCTAACAACTTTAACAGCGGATTTGTAAGTACAAGTTATAGTTCAATATTTAAATCTATATATGTACTTTGTAAATGCTTGGGTTTTTTTTTTCGTGTAGCCGGTGAAAAATCGATTTTCTTCAAGATCCATAGAAAATCTATTTAGGGCAGCCTTTTTTTAATTGCATTATCTTATGAAATTCAAAAGGGGCAGCGATTGCGAATAGAGTTTATGAATCATGTTCAAATTTTCCTACGTACTGTTATGCAATTTGAAAAAAAAAAACACCCGATATCTAGAATTTCGGCCTGTAAAGTCGTAAAACTAACAACGACTCATGTCGGCCATTGTTTGAACATTTTTGTCTGCATTGGAATTGCAACGCATATCTATCAAACACTTTAAAATAAAAGGCAATATTTTAGAGCTATACAATGCAGATTATGCTTTGGAAAACAGGAAAAAGTCCAGTACTAAAATTGTTTGATGTACTTAAATAGTTATTTATAGCTCCCCTGTTTATTAGATATTTCTGTAGTATAGTGTATAGACTATAGATCCCTTTTGTGGTTCTCAATCTCAATCAAAAGAAAGAAGTTATAGGTACTTGCAGGAATATTTTCCTTCACTTCATTTGCAATTATTGAAAAAAATTGGGACTAAAAGAGGTAGGTATATACTACGAGTTTACATATCCCTAAATAATACGCTATACCTATAAGTCGACACGATGCTATAAGTTGTTCTTCGTAGAGTTAAAGATTCATGGCATATATCATAATGGATCTGTTCTCTCTGCTCTAGAAATCAGCTGTTTTCGATTTTCATGTTCCGTTGGTCTCTAAAACAACATTTGCCATTTTTTTGTGCAACTTTGTTGGCTATTATTTAAAAGATGACGAAAAAGAAAATACATTTGTCCGCAATGGCTATGTAAACAGCTGACCTTTGAATCACACAACCAACTCAACTCAAATGCAGAAAAGAACATTCTTATCGTTCCATTGGGCTCGAAAAATCTGAAATCTGAGAGAAAAATCAACTTTCGAACAGTTTTTACTTTCGAATCGAATATAGAGTTAGGCCCCTGAAAATCCCAATGTAAAATGACAAAAATGCTTGCACAGTTACGGATGCAGTAGAAAGACGGAAAAATGTTACTGCCCTGTCTTTACCAAAATCACCATAGCAGCTCTCAAGTATTATGTTTAATACGGGACATGATAAGCTGTCCCATTTAAAAATATATCCCTGTCTAAGGTCACTTTTACACTAGGCGAGTCAACTTAAACAAGGTCTTTCTTTATCGAGAAATGAGTTCCGACAATCTCCCGATGCCTCGAAAAACTTGAACCATAGGCCAGTAGACAGACATTTTTACAAATCATCGCCTCCTCGACCAAACCGATTATTGGCTGTTTTCGCCTCTCGGACTCGGATATCTTATTTATCAGTTTCAATAATATCGACATCAATATCGGTGGCTCCACATTGGCAGTCTCACTAGTCATCTGCACTTGATGCTCTTGATGAGCATTTTGCATTTTTTTTCTGCAAAAAAACAAGCATTTGGTGCAAAGTGTTTCACATATTTAGTATATGTATAGACATTTAGGTTATAACATTTTACTCAACCGTAGTTTCCATACCACAAATGTGTGAACATCATAAATTTTGCATTTCCTTAGAACTGATTGTTGCTCCCAACTCACGCCTATTGATAAATTCTATCAACCATCAATCGGTTGATAGTTGATCTTCGCAATAAGGGTGTAGGTCAGGTCTGAAATAGATTCCCTGCACAAGATTAGGAAGTAATCATTTTAACAAACTGGCTGTATACTGCGGTGGTCAGACCTATTCTGTTTTACGGAATCCTAGTCTGGTGGCCCGCACTAGAGAAAAAATGCAATTCCAGATCTATTGAACGTATACAAAGATCAGCCAGTATATGCATCACAGGGGCGCTCAGGTCCACCCCTTCGGCTGCCTTAGATACAATGCTACATCTTCTTCCGGTTGATATATACGGGAAATTAGTTGCATCTATGGCAGCCTTAAGGCTTAGGGAATCTCAGAAATGGACCAATCATCAGACAGGCCATATGAGTATCCTCCCTGTCTCAATCCCAGCTAAAACGGATTATACTATTCCCTTCGAGGACTTTAATATAAAGTACAAAGCAATAATCCCAGAACGTTCCGAATGGGACAATGGCACAGTAGATAGTAGATATGCACATGAAATCTACACAGATGGTTCTAAAATGACGGAGTGCACGGGAGCGGGAGTATATTCTCAATCAATCGAAATCAACATTGCCCTACGCCTCCCAGACTGAAATAATGGCTATAAGAGAGGCAGCCTGTAGACTTGCCTTGTCTGCGATAGACGGGAAAGCTATCGCTATTTACATAGACAGTCAGGCAGCCATAAAAGCCCTGAATACACCAACAATCAGATCAAAGTTGGTAAAACAATGCCGGGAATCTCTTAACGAGATTGCGGACAGATGTTCAGTAACCCTGTGCTGGGTTCCAGGTCACAGCGACATTCCGGGCAACTGTAAAGCCAGACACGGAAGCGGCCTTCACCCAACCAACAACAGTGAACCGTACGCTCCTATGCAATCGATCAAATTCTCCCTTTTCAAAAGGGCAATAATGATCGCAAATAACAGATGGAACAGCATAGACACCTGCGTCACATCTAAAAAAATCTGGCCGAAATTAGACACTGTTTGATAGGCACGCAGAATGGGAGCAGAATGGGAGCACCCTACAGGAGCCGCATGGACGAGGAGGAAGAAGAAACCGTTCTTGATCTACTTTGCACATGCCCAGCTCTTGCAAAGCTGCGAAAAAGCAACTTAGGGGAATTCTTCTTCGAGGACATCAGTGACTTGTCTCGTACGGACATACGCTGTGTCAGCAAATTCATAACAGAGCAAATGGCTCGAATGATCTTCAATAAACACTCAGCGTCAGCTAACCACTGGCCGCACCACCATCTCTTAGATGGACTGTTTTGCAAATTACAATCGAGGGGTAGACTGTTTCGGGCATCCTTCACTACATTCAAAACAAACTGTCACTCGGTCAAACTCACCTTTCTTGACCAAGTCAAACCACTCTGCAATCATGCGTAGCAAACAGGTCGATTGTTACAATCACCACTACTACCATGCTCTTTGCAACATCCGCCCTTTCCTGACAAGCTGCCAAAGGCCAAAGCGAGGGTCTAACCGTGACGGTCACCACCCGCATATTCGAAGGCATATTGTCCACCGGTCATCCTTGACCAACCTTATTAAGACCTTAGTAAGGTACATAACGTAAGGGCCGATATAACGGGTGATTTTTTAGCTGGTTTGGTTTTGGCAACACTGGTTTTGACAGCTGACGTGTGTTTAGTACCTTCTGTCACTGTCAAACAGCTTCAGTTTGGTTTGCAATTTAACCATGGATCGTCTTACAAATGAACAACGCTTGCAAATTATTGAATTTTACTATCAAAATTCGTGCTCGGTTCGAAATGTTCATCGCGCGCTGCTTCCATTTTATGATTGGCATTCTCGACCTTCTGAGCAGTTGAATGGGTACGTAAATAAGCAAAATTGCCGCATTTGGAGTGAAGATCAGCCAGAAGCATTGCAACAGCTACCAATGCATCCCGAAAAAGCCACTGTTTGGTGCGGTTTATGGGCCGGCGGCATTATTGGGCCATATTTCTTCAAAGATGATGCGAATCGCAGCGTTTCAACAAGACGGTGCCACATGCCACACAGCACGCGAAACAATGGCGCAATTGCGAGGCGAGTTTGGTGAACAGTTAATTTCACGTTTCGTGCCGGTCAATTGGCCGCCTAGATCGTGCGATTTGACACCATTAGATTATTTTTTGTGTGGGTATGTCAAGGCTAATGTGTATAGGGACAAGCCCGCTTCGATTGACGCACTATATGTGTGAAAGAGTATGCCAAAATTGGACTCAGCGGATGGGCTACCTGAGACGCAGCCGCGGTCAACATTTGCATGAAATTATCTTTAAACATTAAATTGCAAGGTTCAAACTATCGATTCAAATAAATATTTCATTCATTTTTTCGATTTGTTTGTGTTTTTTTTTAAAAAAAAGTTCTAAACCTCTTAAAAAATCACCCGTTACAACCATCACCGGTATTACATATCGGTTCACCTCATTTATACGAGATGTCGGAGGATTAAAGCGAGGGGCTCACTGTTTCGGTCACCCGTCGCACATCCGAAAACATCTCGTCCTATGGTTATTCCCAGTCTCACTTCTTCAAGGAGTTGTCTGAGGATTACATGCGATGGGATGGCTGCTTCGGCCACCCTCCCCTCATCTGAGGATAAACTGCCCCCGGTTCTCTCTACGAGACATAGGAGTCACAGGCAAAAGTCACATGCACATAACAGCAACAATGCCCATTAGCACGTCCGGTCTAGATAACACACTGACCGTCCCCCCCCCCCCCCCTTCCCCTTTAACTCATATGGTATCACAAAGGACCTAAATCAAATTGGTCTAAGTGTGTCTTTCTAGACAGCCATCTTACCTAACCTAACCTAACCTAATCATTTTATCATTGAATACCGTCTCACCGAAAGCGAGTGCCACAACTTTGCAAAGTTTTTTTTAATATGTCCTGCTTAAATCCCCGGCAATCCCTATGTACATAAGTAGAGTGCATGCATTTAAACAAAGTAACAAGCATTTACAAATGGCGACATTATAGTTATGAAGTTAGAAATGCGAAAATAATGATTATGATCCTCGTCAAACAATAGTTGACTCAATATGAACTACTCTATAATTTAAATAAAACACAATTTACATTCACGGTGAGAGACACGTTAACGTACATAGTTTATTATGTATTGCTTTACTTTTAGATTATAATTTTTTTTTTTTGTTACACGGTTCACATTGAATCAACGCGTATGTTTTGTGACAAGGCTTGCATAATTTATTAGCCCTTTTAAATTAACAAATTTCTATCGTTATCATGGCTACATCCTTATTAATTTTCTTTTTTATTTATTTATATAATTTTTAGCAGCAAATATCTCGCCTTGGTCCAGATATTTGACAAACAGCAAAAATTAAAAAAATAAAAAAACATTTTTCTTGTAGTTATGTTCATTTACTTTGCTCAAACCTCAAACGAAATTGTATATAACTGTTTCTATATTAACATTTCGCACTCCATGTAGAATTGTATAATTTTTAACTAGTTATTTATCCGTTAAAATAGTAATTTCGACAACGCAATGCGTTGCAGTATTGTCGTCCGTATCTCGTCGGCACACAAAACGCAGCAACTCACATGTCACATCTTCGGGATTTTCTCATTGTAATCTCAATGAATTTCCTGCTCCTTCAAAAAAGAGAGCAAATAAACTCACTGAGTGTTAAATGAGTAAAACCACCCAGCAGCAAGAAGCTGCAAGTAATTTTTAATGGATAAATAGTTTGTAACAATTATATGAGTCCAAGGTAATAAAAAAAAAAAAAAAAAAAAAAAATACATCGTTTGGGTCCTAGCTGTAGGAATGTCCATAGCTATTCCTAGACAATGAAATAATGTTTGGAACAAAACAAATCGGCATGTGCGCAACGAACCATGTATCCTGCGGCTGTAGAGAGAACTACAGGTGGTGTGCCAGCAGCAATGTGTGGGTGTTACGTTCTTTTCCCCCAAATCGCCAATATTTCCAAAGATTCTAGAATACCATGGAGCTTAAAACTATAAAAAAAAAAGCAAAGGGGTTTGTAGACTAGAGAGCAAATTTATTTATCACATTTATCGTCTTTTTGTTTTTAACATCTTGTAAGGGTAGAAACAGTAAGTCCCGAATGTGTTAACTAAAAGTGTTTTGTATACATAAGAATTCATTAAAAAAAAAAATTGTAAGCTATCGTTAATTACAAGTAACTCATTTGGTGTCTCAATGTTACAACGTTCATACACCCACAAGTGATGTTGTGTAAAAGAAAAAATCGTAATAGTTGCAATTTTTTTTAGTTATTCATCACAACACACATGGTCCGTTGTGAGACCCTCCCATTGATTTGAAATTTAACAAGCATTCTTTACTCTGAATATTTAGAACCAAGGGAATCAAAATAATTTGAATAATAGTCAGCAACCACAACAACCTAGCACGCCACGTCCATTAAAGGTGCAGACTCAGGCGGCACCTGCTACTCCAGTGAGCACTCCCATCAAAGCTCCACCGAAGCCCATACTAAAGAAAGATGTCAAACCAGCTGTTGTTGCTGCTGCTGTTCCTGGTGTTGTTGTTCCAGATTTAAAACCAGTAGAAGCAGTTGAGCTACCTGCACCGGTCGAACAAATGGATGAGACCCCTGAGAAAGTTTCTGAATCCGAGGCAATGTCTGGCAGTGAGGATATGGCCGAGGATAGTGGCATCCCACGTAAGCCGTTCTTCAAGAAAATCTTCGGCGGAGTTCGCAAGAAGCCCTCAGGTGAGTTGAAATTGGAAATTGAATTTGTTTTGCCAAGTCTGTTCATGAAAAAATTCCGGTGAGGATTATTATTTTTTGAAACGCCACTAACCTTTCCCGATGCCGATCACAACTGTGTTTGTTTTTATTCCACAGTCCGCGCCAAGGAGAGAAAAATTCGTCAAAATCGTCATTTGCGGAAGGTTATCCTGCCGAAGAATGCTCTGATGGCATTATACGAAGTAAAAGGCATTCAGATTGGAGATTTCATCATCAACAGCAACATGGAGGGTGGCTTCACTGCCCTGGTGACCGTAAACAATTGCCAATACGAGGGCACTGGCAATTCAAAGAACTGCGCCAAGACAAACGCTTGCGAGAAAGCTTTGCGTGACTATGTCCTTAAAAAGATGATGCAAAAGCCCCGAAGCTTAGCTCTAGCTGATCCAATGGACACCAGTGAATCTAATGACGGTATAGAGTATTTGCGATTGATAAGTGATTGTGTGATCTTTATTGTTAATTTTAAGCAGCAAACAATGGTGAGGATCAAGACAACAACGCAGCTCCTGATGACACCGATGATGTACCAATGGTGAATCTGGCTTCATATGCCTTATACAAACTGTTTACTGCATGGGAGAGTGAAGGCTACCATGTGCCAGAGTTCCATACAGCTCCTCCCCAACAATCTTCAAATAATACACAGCAAGCGGAAGCGGCCTTATCGAAAAAACCTATTGGGCGGAACGAATTGCCACCCAACTGGGAGATAATGCATCCTGCAACACTGTTATGCATCGTACGCGTTTTTTTTTGTCCCTACATCCAATTGGATAACTTGAAAAATTGCTTTTCTTCTTTTTAGATGCGTCCACGCTTGACATACACAGACTGCGGTAATAACGGAGACACTAGCAATCCTATGCAGACCATAAAAGTAATGGTCGACGAGCAACAATTTGTTGGTACAGGTCGCTCTAAGAAGATCGCCCGCAAGAATGTTGCTATAGCAGTGTGCAACAGCTTGTTTGGCACATCCTTCCATACGGATGAACAACAGTAAAGATATCGAGCGGTGGTAGCGTATTTCGACGTTGAGCAAACTTGCATCGCCCGAAAGTGCAAATTAATTTCCTAATTTCTGATCTTTTTTCGGTCGTAGTTGAAAAGCGACAACGGCGTCATTACTTTGCACACATTCTGGTAGTGTTACGAGTAGTTTTAAACTTTTGTATTTTATCTTTGCAGACTCTTATTCTCTCAATAACCTTTATTGTAGATTTTATTGTAACGAGTATTTATTATTCAATAAACGAATATTTACTGCACGCAATTTATTGAAGAGTATCCAAACTACATCGCTGTCGTTTTTTGAAAGAAAATACAGCCTGTAGGGTGTACAGCCTACACGACACCACCTCCGATAACGGATTTAGGCTGATCGACTTCGCGGCAGGGCGAAATGGTGTCATAGCAAGTACGCGGTTACCGCCACAACGAAACCCCTGGTTCGACGACGAGTGCCGGCAAGCACATGCAGCTAAACAAGAGGCATACAAAGCGGCGTTGCAAAAAAGGACCAGAGCTGCTCGTGAGCTCTACGCGCAGAAAAGAAGAGGGGAACGCCGGCTTCTCAGGAGAAAAAAGAAAGAGCACGAGAAGCGCGCGAAATAGAGAGATGCTACAGCAGGAGTGAGGTTCGGAAGTTTTACCAGAGGGTAAAAAGAACCTGCCAAGGCTACAGAGTCGGAACCGAAGCCTGCAAGAACGAATGTCATAGCAGAATCGCAGTCGATGCTGAGGATATGGAAGAACAAATGCTGCGGACTGCTTAATGGCGATGACGAACTGAATCCCGCTGTCAGGCAGAATGAACCATTCAACCTGGACGAAGTGAAGGTAGCCATATCTAAGCTTAAGTCCAACAAAGCCGCTGGAGCAGATGGCCTAACCGCCGAGCTGTTCAAAGCGGCAGGCGATGACTTGGTTAGGAGCATGCACCCACTCATCTGTAAAGAACTCACCGAGACCTTCGATGTCAAAGAAGGATTTAGACAAGGCGATGCGCTGTCATGTCACTTCTTCAACATCGTTCTTGAAAGAATAGTGCAAAACTCAAACGCTAACACCAGAGGCGCTATCTTCCAAAAGTCGGTCCACCTACTCGCCTACGTCGACGACATTGTCATATTCGGCAGAACGCAGCGTGATGTCATTGGCGCGTTCGTGAGCACTGAGACGGAAGCGGCGAAAATGGGTTTGGCGGTCAATAATGGCAAGTCAAAGTATATGCTGTCATCAAGAAAAGACACCCAACACCGACGTCTTGGTCAAAATGTCTCTATAGACAGATATAACTTTGAGGTGGTAAAGGACTTTGTCTACCTAGGCTCCGCTATGAACCCAGACAATGCAATGACACCAGCGCTGAGATTAAACGAAGAATAACTCTTGCCAATCGCTGTTTCTCTGGGTTAAGTAAGCAATTGAGTAGGAAAGCCCTCTCTCGAACAACTAAAGTGACCCTGTATAACCCCTTCATCATTCCAGTTCTACTTTATGGTGCAGAGGCATGGACTCAATCAAAAGCTGATGAGGTTACTCTTGGTTGCTTCGAGTAATTTTCGGTCCCGACTGCATATACGGTGAATGGAGGAGGAGATACAACGACAAACTATACGGGCTGTACATCGACATCGACCTAGCCAGAAGAGTGAAGGTCCAACGACTGCGGTGGCTGGGTCATGTAGAGCGAATGTAGGTGAATGTTCCGGCCCGGAAGATCTTTGAATCCACACCCGAGGGACGGCGCAGTAGAGGAAGACCGCGACTCAGGTGGCGAACCCAAGTGGAAGGGGACCTTAACCATGTAATCAACAGAACGCAGCGTGATGTCACTGGCGCGTTCGTGAGCATTGAGACGGAAGCGGCGAAAATGGGTTTGGCGGTCAATGAGGGAACTATGCGGGCTGTGCAGCGACATCGACCTAGCCAGAAGAGTGAAGATCCAACGACTGCGGTGGCTGGGTCATGTAGAGCGAATGCAGGTGAATGCTCCGGCCCGGAAGATCTTCGAATCCACACCCGAGGGACGGCGCAGTAGAGGAAGACCGCGACTCAGGTGGCGCACCCAGGTGGAAGGGGTCCTTAACCAACTTCGCGTGCGAAACTGGAGACACCTGGCCATAGATCGTGCTGGCTGGAGACGCTTGTTGGTTGCCACCTTAAGTAAACAAACAAATAGCCTGGGGAAATATACGCTTAGTGAACGATGCAAGTATAATGACGTTAGATGCAAGTGAAACGTGGGGCTACTTAGTAGGTCACAACATGCTACGAGGTGCTAACATCAGCTCAGACCACTGTCTAGTTCGTTGTAGCCAAAGTAAGTTTGCGGAAATTACTGTCTACATCCGAGGTAATACTGTAATCAGGTTTGACGTCAAGCCAGTGCTGCTGCGTGTGCCTGACACTGTTGTGAGTCTGCTGTGCTATAACCACAATTTAAAAGTAAGCATAACCTCATCAAAAACGCACCGAACAAGTGCTATTGTGCTACAACAAGGGTTGAGTATCCACCTTCGTCTATTATCGGATTCAGATTCGTCGGGAAAGTTGTTTATAAGATGATTTTGTAAGTTCTCTAGGCCCCATAATTATACAACATTCAACGTTTAATATGCTTGTCACACCAAGCCCAAAACCGGGTTTTCTTCGAAAACTCGTCGATGCATTCACACCGACCACCAACTTGTTTTCGTTTGAAGTTTCAATCAGCTGTGAGACACTAGTCGTTAAATTTCGGTGCAAACTTTTGTGGTTACAAATTTCGATCGCATTAATTAACAAACAAAATGAATTTAGTGCATTTAAAAACAATATTACCCCTTAAATAAATTGTGGAAATGATTTTAAGATGTGAATTGTGACATTTGTTCATTCAGCCATTTTTCTGAACATTGCAAAAGGTGTGTTTGTTCCTACAACCCAACAATTGGAAGTTTTTTTCTTGTTTTGAAAACTGAAATATGTATGGAAAAACTTCCGTTTTCGATGAAGTTTTCGTGTGTTTTGGCGAAAACCCGGTTTTGGGCTTGGTGTGAAAAGCTTATAACTGAAACTGCATGTACAATCTTTTGAATGGATGAAAACCGTTAAAACACCATATTTTGGAGGGAAGCTGTGAAGATGACGGCAACTTCAATCAAGAACACACATACACAGGTTAGTTTTCGCACACTGTAGGACGCCTACTATAGCAACCTTTTACTAGACTAGACACCCACCGTTGCATTATTATTTGCAGTGTATGTATGTTGGCGCATTTTTTTTATTTCAATTTCAAAGAGGGTCGCTGAGTTTTTTTATGTGCTCGTCGTGATTCTGAAAAGATTGAAAAACACTGCTCTAAGATGTCATGTTCAAAATTTATTTGAGTAATTAAAGTGCTCTGCACTTCAGACATGTACGGACTAAAATACTACCTACTTGCTAAAAATTGGTTAAATGTAATCTTACAGCTATATTTAATGCGGTGATCAATTATTTGAGAAGTGCCATCAGTTTGTTCAGTTGCGGTGACTTGAGATCGTTGGGTGTGACAATATTATAAAAGTATTTTTGAATAAACAGCCACATAAGGTAGCTCTCCTTGTTGTACTCTAAATTGAAAACTTGATACAGCTTAAAAACGATATCCAAAGCTTTCAGAAACGAGTTAGTTTTATACTGCAGATGGTTGTAGATTATAAGAAATCGATTTATATGCTCGGCCTTAAAGCCGACTCCAAAAATAAGCGGCTGCCGATTTAGACCCAATTTTTGATACCGAATTGTTATGGATTCGGCCATTTCTCTGGCATATTCATCGGTTACCACCACGTTAAAGAACGAGGTGCGTGCGTCCCTGATGCTCGGCTTCCAGTAAGTCTTTTTGACCCTTCCCTTCTCAGTGACCAACTTCAAGAGAATAACTTCGGATGGCGGAAGTATGGAATTGATGAGCTGACAAACATGACCATCCCTTATTTCTGAAATCCAAATACATAATTCAAGTTCTATGGTGAGAAATAAATATATTTTATATTTTAAGCACCTTTATTTGGTTGCATTTCCAAATTTCTGTACATGTAAATGCTATACGAGTCTTTTATGTTTTTCTCGAATATCGGCATGACGTCCGCACAGAATTTGTCCCACTTTTCGAATAGACATTTTCGTTTATTGACGTAAATCTGATCAAAGTCTGACAGGATCTGCAACAACAGAATATCAGCACACATAGAGATCGGAAAACATATTCAAAGAACAATTCAACGTACCAATGTGTGGCCGAGAGGATTACCTAATGATGGCCACGCATTAACGATCGTTTCCTTCCGTTCGTTGGTCATAAAAGCAGTTTTCCTGTGACGATAGGTTTGCTTCCATTTGTCGAGAACACCATTACGATCAAACCATGGATGTTGGTAGGTTTCAAGCCATTTTTTTGCTTCCTCATACAAAACCTGGGGAGACACAGTCGACTTTCTTTTCCTTTGACGATATGACTTGCAACTGCAAACTGGCAGTTCTCTCGAAATATCAATGCGAGGGTGGACTACGCACTGTGTTGACTGTTCATTGCCCTCGAATGTGCCATATCCCTGAAATTGTTTAATTACGAAGAACATGGTATCCATCTCAAATAAAAACCCAATCGCGTTATCATTACTTACATTTTCCTTCTGCCACTTTATTAAGTGGGTGCGGAACATAACTCTAATCGCAAGCTTATCGTTTGGTATCATTACCTTTATGTCCTCCTCGTTCAAATTTTGCATAACTTCCATAGTGATTTTATATCCTGGAATAACGTTTCTTAACAAGTTAGTGACACTAAAGTGTATATTATATATGAGGTTTACTTTCAAACAATGAACTTAGTTCTTTCTGCAGGTCCCATTCCTGAAGCAAATCAAACACGGTTTCCACATCCTGCAAGAACATTATTTGGAAAAAATGTATTATAGGTATAGCACTCAACAATGTATTCATTACTAATAGGATAGTATGGGAAAGGGTGTAAATCGAAGCTAAGCCACAGAAAGAAGATTTTTTGTCACTGTACTGTTTTTGGCAAAATCATCGCCAATAATGTTCCTCAAATGTTGTTACCCAAAGTCATTTGTTCCAATAAAATAACAAATAAGAGTTCCTGCACTGCCAATTTATCTAAGAACTTTACACTTCTTTTCTAATTACCTCTTCATCTTCTTCTTCTTCTTCCTCCTCGGAAAGTACTTCTCTCTTAACATTAAATATTTCTCTTTTAATTATTGGTTCCTCTTTTATGCCCGGAGTTGCAGAAACAAAAATAACCTCGTCCGATGATCGCCTTCTACTGGTTTCTGGACCCTTTAAGGAAAAAATTGTTTTTCGAATACATTAAAATTGCATGCTTTAAATTCGTCACAAACACTCACCACATGTTCACATGTTCTTCTTTTTCTAGAGTTATATAGTGCACTTGATGATCCGACTTCTGCCATTATTGTTTCCAATTAATTTGTTTTTCTTATTCAAAAAGAATTGAAGTTATAGAAATATTAATCGTTTGGCGAACCGCTGTCAAAACATTTTCTTCTATAAACGATGAAAAAGCTTTTACAAAATAAATGACAGTTGGGCTGTGCTTTTTGTGTGTACGTAATAGGTTTGTTTGACGTGGCTAGCACTAGTGCCCACTAGTGCGCACTGAGAAGTGTCAGCTGATTTTCCCGCCTACCCAAAAACCTGCACAACCCTGAAAATTCGGCTATCATATCGAACGCAAAATATGCTGCCCTGAAGTCTGGCAGTTTTTGGATTTGAAAAATATTTATGTTTTAGTGAACGAAGTACGAAGATGATAACACTTTTGTTCTGTTTATTGTTAAAAATGAGTGAACTCAATTCTGATCTTGTGCTTGCCATAATGCAAACAAGTTGATAAAACTGTTTGCAATATATGCGATGCACTAAAAAATGTAATTAGCTTTCATTCCAGATTTTTTTCATTCCATTTAGCTTTAAAATAAGGTTTTAGTGCATAAACGTTGTTGTTTTCAAACAATTCCCTTTTGAATATCAAATTTATTGTATTTATCTTTATTACGATATTCAAATAAACTAATAAAAGCAAGCAAAATGACAGCCCAACTCAGCACTGAGTTCTTGCCCCGACAAAATAACTGGGGTCAGTTCAGTGCACAACTAGGGCGCCCTAGAAGCCATGTCAAACACAGGTTTTCAGTACCAGGGCGAGTTCAGTGCTATATCGAACACATTAGGGTTAACCCAGTGCGCACTAGTGCGCACTAGGGCCCACGTCAAACAAACCTAATATTTACCAAGCTTATTAAAGTATACTAGATTAATGAGTGACTGCATTCAGTTGATTTCGTTCACCTTTTTTTTAATCTACAAAATGCACTCTTTTGTAAACTAGAACACTCTACTTCTCCACCTTTTTGTTATTCGTTTGTTCAGCGAAAAAAACTATAAATCAATTGAGAATTCAATCTAATATAAAAGGGTACCTATTTATTATTTATTTATTTTTTTAATAAAAAAGACAATTCGAATGAGTTTATTTATTTTACTTATGTCATATTTATGCCATAATAAGACGAAATGAATTGACGTTGATGATGCATTATGTCGTTTTCCATTGGGCAAAAAGAAGCGTCTGGGAGAGTCCGGAATAGAAAAAATCACTTCTGAAACCGTTCCATTGGTACAAAAAATACTCTTCTGGTGATTCTGAGAGAATTTCGCTTCTGGATTTGAAGTCAGAATCCACTCAAGAAGCACTCACACGAGTGTAGTTTGTGTATTTTATACAAGTCAACTGACGGCTGCCGTAGATTATTTTTTGGCATTTCACCAATACTCTTGTGGATTCAATCAGAAGCAGTTTTCTTGTTCCATTGGACTACAAAATGAGTGGATCGCCGAGTGAAACCAATGGAAAACGACATTAGTTTATAACTACAGGAATGAGTTTGAGCTACACATGTTGCGCTTAAAATTTAACTCGATAGCACTGTTTGTGCTAGTGAAAGCTCAAGCTCATACAACCACTCACGCAATTCAAAATTCACATCACTACACTAATAAACAAAGAAATGCCCACTTTTAACTTTATTATTCCATACATAACATTCAATAAAATAATTCACTTTCGTTGTAAATAAGACTTCAATTCGGTGGAATTTCGCCGACTTTACAAAGGTTTCTCGATATGTTTACAAATAAGTTTAGGACTTATCAGAATCGAAAACCATGATACCTGACAAATTAAATCAGGTATTTACTTCTGACTTTGAAAAATTCATTGACTACATGTCTTGCAATTATGTATGTAGGTACCCCCCAATAGAGGAACATAACCCTACTTCGGCAAAGTTAATTCGAACTACCTTCATTGGTTGTCTCGTCACAGTAACCTTTTTTGCATTCTAAAGGTCGTCAGTCCAATTGCAACTGAGAAGCCTAAGAGTTACTTCACCGGCTCCAAAGAAGAGTTTAAGCTGTCTATTTTGCAAAAGCGCAGCAGGAGGTTCCGACACCAATACTGTGAATCCTCTGAAACTCTCCCTCGAAACGTCTTCTTCAATAATTTTCCATGTTTTCATATTCAATAAAGGATTTTGAGAACGCAGAACATCGAGCACCTCATTCGTCGCAATGTCTAGGTCTGGAACATCAAGCCTTGCTTTAGACATGAATGGATTGCTTTCAGGTGGTATGCCCTTCAAAACAGATCCCTGCCAGAGCTTCATATTTACCACTGTAGTTTTCGCAAAATCATAGGATAACTTATTTTTGCAGTCCAAAACGATAACACCATCATTCCAGCTTGGTGACCCATACGAAAGGACGGCACATTGAAGGTTTTTCAGAGTATGCTTAACAACTGCTTTCCCAAAAGCCTTCTGGATCAAATTCCCATGCGCAATTGAATACCGGCCTCCGGGTGCACCGAAATCCACCACAGCCAATTGCAGAGTTTCTGAAATATCGTCGTCCTCTATCACAATCGAGCTGTTTCGTTCAATTAAATTCACATTTGGTGCTTCCATTATATTGGGCGCGTTAAGTTTTAAATATTTTCTAACAATGATCTTCTCGGCCCAAGTCAGCGAATCTAACTGCCTACTAGATAGCGAATTTGGATCTTTAGCAGAGAGGTTCCTATGAACATGTACTGCTCGGGCAAACTGACTACCGCGAAATGGATTTGAGTGCCGATATTTTTCTTTCGGGCGTCTTTTTAAATTGCGATAAGAGGGAAATTTCTTTATATTTGGAGAATATTGTTTAATGAAAGACGTTTGGCAATTGACTTCAATTTTGGGTTCTTTCTTCAAAAATAAATTTGAGAACTCCTGTTTTACAGCAACCCTCTAGAATACAATAGTTAAGTTGAAAATGAATTTTAAGTCTAAGTAATGGAACATGGAGATTGTGCATACCGTACTGCAGTTTTCTTTTTTTATGGGTACATTTCTGCCTTTAGGAACACGTAGTAAACCTGATAAATTCATTGAATGTATTAAATAATTTAGTGTAAACAGTAAAAAATAATAAGATGCAAATGAAAAATAGAATTAAACTCGTTTTTCCAAAAACAACTTGCAAGATTGTTGACAATTTCGCAGCGGCACAACACAGCTGCTGTCGATATCGAAACCGAAACAGTAGAAACATATCGTTTTTAAAATGTAGTAGTTTGGAGGGTGTATTCAGCCAGTGAACCAATTTGTGCGGCCAAAAAGTATCAAATAGGGATGAATTATTTAAAAGAGATGGATATCCTTTTACATCGTCTTTTACGTCTACATAAAAAAAAACATTTGTTTATATTTACTGTTTGTTTTTGTAATTCGAACCCAAATGCTGCAAAAAAGCATGTTGCTAATGGCCGACCGCGAATCATCTTGCTTATATGAGCATTGGGGTCGTTTGGGTGTTTAATAGCCGTGTTTTTTTGAGCTTCCATCTCAGCAAAGCAAAGTAGGAAAATGTGCACTTAAACGATTCCCAGCAGGTTTCTGAACAGTAGGTTTTATCAAAAATGGTGGCAGTGTGGGCTTGTTCAGTAGGTAGCATGATACAACATGATTGGGCACATCACAAGAAATAACTTTTTTCAGTCAAAGAAATACAATTTTTTCTTCATAAAATGTTCCAATTGATATTGATCCTTGCTCATATTTTGGGGTTTAAAAAACAGTGGAGAAATATTAAATCTGAATATATACTGGTACAAGAAATGGATCTCAATGATTAATACACTATAATATCTTACGATTGTATTAATAAGGTATATTTGTCTAAAACAATATTTGCAGCTTACATAAAAAATAATTTATTGCATATTTTAATAAAAGCCCTTATATTTATTTGTTATTTTGAAAATTAGTTCACTTATGCATTTCTTTATGAATTTCCACCAATCACAACCAACGAATAGTATGTACTGTAAATAGAGAAACTTTGTGAACAGATTCATATTATACAAGGAGGGCAACAAAAATGTTCTCCCCCTGGTGTTCAGAAGTATACATTTACTCCCAAGTGAATCTTGCTGGGGATGAATACCAAGTGTGAGTCGTCGAAGTGTCAAGTGGAGCGTAGTTGTTGTAATTGCGTGCTGAAAATCCTACTTTACTTTGCTTTGCTGAGAACGAAGCTCAAAAAAACAGGCCTATTGTTTTCTGCTTCGTATTGAAATTGTTTGTTTCGCTATTTTGTGGAAGTTTTGATTAAATTGAGAAAAATAGTGAACTACACAGTAGAGAATACAGAATTCTTGCATTAAAACCCACATAATTATCCTAGAATAGATTTTTTTCATGAATTTTTTTGAAAAAACAAATTTCCCTCAGCCGCTCTTCCCCTGGAAAGCTATATAGGTCATATGGGTATATCTCTTTATTCCATTATTTTTGGTCATAGCCCGGTGCAAAGATAATGGAATACAGAGATATATATCTTTCCAGTGGAAGGGCGGCTGCCTACAAGCTGTTTTCCAGAAAAATTCATGAAGTCACACACACCTGCTTATTTCTATTATAGTATATGTGAGTTCATGAATTGGACTTTAATGCAAGAATTCGGTATTCTCTAATGTGTATTTCACTATCTTTTTCAGTTTAATCAACACCTCCACAAAAACTAAACAAATTCAAAACGTAACACAAAACAATTAAACACCGCGATGCTCATAAAAGCAAGATGATTCGCGGTCGTCCATTAGCAACATGCTTTTTTGTTAGCCACACGTATTCACAGACGGGGGTTGAAATTACAAAAACAACAATGTAAACAAATGGGTTTTGAGGGGATAGACGTACGAAAGATAACCATCTCTTTTATTCATTAATCTCTGGCCCGGTGTCTCCATTTTTCATTGGCCGCGTTCCACTGTCCGCTAGTCTTCTAGCACAAAATATCCCAGATGAAGGAACGCTCGCGCAGCGGAAGCGGCAATGTGACATTTGACACTTCTTGTCTAATCATTTTCGTGTCGCATAATTATTTCCAAACTACATTTAAAAAGAAATGGTACATGTTATAGAAACCATAATAATATCGGAATTGCTATTTTACTTTATCACAATTGCAGCTCGGCTTCGTATTTTTGTTTTTATTTTGTAGACGTTTGAACGATTTCCTTTGACAGCTGTTTTTTTTTTCTCAAAGCAGCGGGTAGTTTTGCGCTAGATTGAGAAATTTCCTTGAAAGGGATATTTCACAAAAAGTGCTAGACGACTAGCGCAAATGGTAAAATGTCAATTATTTTATATATTTTATATGGAGTTTGACATACCGCTGCTCATCTAGCGGGCAGTGGAACGCGGCCATTCTGGTGGAAATTGCACGTGGGTGGAGACCACGAATTTCACGAAGAAACCAGTTTCAAGAAATGTATTGCTCAGGTTATTTAATGGTATCGATTGGTATCGATTGCATGAAATGAGCTGCAATTTCTGTGCAGTTTGACACATGTTTTTCATTTCCACGATGGCTGAGTTGAGTGGCGAATGGTCGCTTGTAGCGCTGAAACTGGCTGAAACTACGTACATATTTGAATAAATGAGACAAGTATAGTCATGACAAGAATATGGTAGACGGGAAAAGAGAAAGGATTGCATGGCCTAATGCAAGAACGCAACGATGTACTCTGCTCAGCAACATTTCAACCAATTTCAACGAATGAATGAAATGCCCATCCCACTGATGCCCATCCTACATTTTATTGCAAACCTACTGTCGTGCTTTCAATGCAATCAAATTTGACAGATTGCTGAATTGAAAAATTGCACGTGGAGAGTGGAGACCCATGTAAACTTTTATTTTGGTAGCACTGACGCGACGGCTGTTTGTCATTTCAATTTCATTTGTTTTTAAAACGAAATACACGTGCAAGTCGAAGTGCAATTTCCAGATTTCACTGAAATTTAAAGAATTTACTAACAAATATTCTTCTTGAATTGTTAAACAATAATGGATTCGTTTGATATATTTCGCCAGTTGACTAGAGGTGTCCATTTTGCAAAAAAGAAAGAAACTTTACATAATGTATGTGTCGTCCAATATTTCGCAAAATTTCAGTTGCATTCAGAAACTACATTTCGATTTTAGGCGATAGTTGTGAAAAAGGAACTGCAAAATGATATCAAACAAGAGCAGCTAAGTGAAGATTCGTCTGTAGAAGAAGAGGAGACAATGCAGTTTCTATCGGGCTCAATACTTGCCGATGAACCAAAAGCGAAAAAAAATTCAATAACTATGGCAGAGAAAAGGCGATTGCGCGATGAAGAACGAGTGAGTTAGATAGTACACGTAGATATTATTACATATTCGCAATTAGTCAAACACGTTATTTACTCCAACAGATTGCCAACCTTCGAAAAACAAACAAAATTTCGGTTATTGGTAAAAATATTCCACCACCAATAACAACCTTCGAAGAGTTGGAAGCAGATTATAAAGTTTCACCAAAGCTTGTCAATAATTTGGCGTCGTGCAAATATCCAACACCAACGGCTATTCAAATGCAAGCTATACCGATTATGCTAAAGGTTTGTATACATTAGTTCCATTTAGGTAACCTACTGATTTTTTTATACAACATCGCATACATCAGGGTCGTCCATTGATGGCGTGTGCCCCAACTGGCTCTGGCAAGACAATTGCCTTCTTGACACCAATCATTAACGATCTAAAAGTGCCGAAAAAAGACGGTTTCCGAGCACTTATCCTGGCGCCAACTCGTGAACTTTCCCAACAAATTTATCGCGAGTGCATGCGATTGTCGGAAAAAACTGCTCTCAAGGTTCACGTCATCAGCAAAGTGAGTCAAGCGGAACAGAAATTTGGCCCGAAGAGCAGTAAAAAGTACGATATTCTAATATCGACACCGAATCGAGTACGATATCTACTGCAGCAAGAACCGCCCGTTTTGGACTTGACGAGGTTGGTTTTTACTTTCATTTCTAAAAGCTTGCGAATACCCTGTTTAATTTTTGCAGAATTGAATGGTTTGTGATTGATGAAGCCGACAAGATGTTAGAGGAGGGTCAGAATAGTTTCAAAGAGCAGTTCGACGATATTCTATCAGCGTGCACGAGTTCAACTAAGAAACTTGCGTTGTTTAGTGCCACCTACACGGTACCAGTAGCAAAATGGGCTCTAAAGCATATGAAAGGATTAGCTCGAGTCACTATTGGGCAACAAAATTCTGCCACCGAATTGGTCAATCAAGAGCTACTGTTTGTCGGATCGGAGTCGGGAAAATTGATTGCTGTACGGGATTTGGTTCGGACAGGCTTGAAGCCACCTGTATTGATATTTGTCCAGAGCAAGGTAAGTGCGTCTTATCCAAAAATTGCACATTTGTTAACTCTTCAGGTCAATCCAAAAGAAAATCTTGGAAGCTCTTCTGTGAGGCGATCACAGATACTAGCGAGGCTTCCAGACTTCGCAAAATGTTGGCTAAGGACGCAGCTGTCCCTAGCTTTATTAAGAAATCGGACGGTTCGTGGGCCGAAAGCAGCGAGGAAGTTCTGGAATCACAAGTGGAAGCACACTTTCCAGGAAGTAGCGCGCCAATAACTCCATTATCTAATGGATATGGCATTGGTTCGGGAATAGACGTAAGGGTTGTTGAGAATGTCATCACTGGGAAGAAATTGCGATGGGCAATTAAGTCCTTCGCTTCGTTGAAAGCACCTGGCCCCGATGGCATCCTGCCGGCTATGCTTCAAAGGGCTCCGGAATAACGGAACTCTATGTAATGCTCAGCATGCATATTTGAAAGGTAAATCAATAGAGACGGCTCTACACGAGGTTATAGGCAAAATTGAAGGCAGCCTACACCAGAAAGAATTTGCACTAGCTGCCTTTTTGGATATTGAGGGTGCCTTTAATAACGTCAGGAAAGATGCAATCAAAAGCGCCTTAAAAAAGATAAATGTCGAGCAACGCATCACCAATTGGCTATGCGAAATGCTCTCGACGAGAAATATCAATTCCACTCTCGGAAACAGTTCGATAAGAAAATCTGTTACTAGAGGCACTCCACAAGGAGGGGTTATCTCTCCCCTCCTCTGGGTGCTGGTCATAGATGACATACTTAAAGAATTAAACAATGCAGGTTTCAAAGTCATCGCATATGCCGATGACGTAGTTATCATTGTTCAAGGAAAATTCCTGAACACGATGAGTGAACTTATGAAAACAGCCCTCAATAGGCTTAGATTATGGGCCGAAGGGTGTGGACTACGAGTCAACCCGGAGAAAACCGAACTCGTACTATTTAGTACAAAATACAAGATACCACCCTTCAACCTGCCCAGACTTGATGGAGTGGAGCTCTCTCTCTCGGAGAGCGCAAAATATCTTGGCACGGTATTAGACAGGAAATTAAATTGGAAACTTAACGTACAGGAAAGAGTCCGCAAGGCTTATAATGCTCTCTTCATATGCAAGAGAACAGCAGGAAAGAAATGGGGCATGAAGCCGTCAATCTTATATTGGCTATACAAAATGGTAGTAAGACCCATAATTACATATGGGGCTCTTGTCTGGTGGAAAGCCACAAACAAGAAGTATGTACGGGATATGTTGACCAGGGTACAAAGAACAGCCTGCATTGCCGTTACGGGTGCTTTACGTACCACACCAACGGCTGCACTGGAGGCGTTTATAAATCTTTTGCCACTGGACCTACAAATAAAATCAATTGCAGGAAATAGTGCGCTACGGCTCACTAATATTGGGCTCTTTAAGAACAGTAGGATAGGACATAGCAGTATTTTGAAGGAATCATTCTCCGAAATACCGGAAAAGTCGGATGAAGGTCTTGGTACACTAGATTTTGACACACCATACGATGTGTTGTACCCTGACAGAGAGGATTGGTATAGGAACTTGGTGTAGAGGGTAAATGAGACCTCGATATACACTGACGGCTCCAAAACCAGTGAGGGCACAGGGTCTGGTGTATTCTCCAATGAACTGGACTTACATCTGGCCCTGAGACTTCCGGACACATGCAGTGTGTTCCAGGCGGAGATTCTGGCAGTACTCAAAGCTGCGGAGGAACTTGAGATGAGATCGATATCCAATAAGAATATCGCCATCTACATTGATAGTCAGGCTGCGCTTAAAGCGCTAGAGTCACATGCCACTAAATCTGAACTAGTAAGGAATTGCCGCACAATGCTCAAGGCATTATGTTCGCAGAACCGTGTCAGATTATGTTGGGTGCCTGGGCATTGTAATATTTAAGGTAATGAAAAGGCCGACGCTCTGCCCAAGGAAGGAGCGGAGCTCCCAACTAACACAATGATTGAGGGTTGTTTTCGTAAAAACTTCCCATTTAGCAGCCACAAGATGGCCACAGCTAGATGGTCACATGGTCTCAAAGGCACTGTGGCCCATTTTAAACCGGAAAAAGTCTGAAGAAGTACTCAGCTTCAGTAGAACCAAACTTAGGTTAACGGTAGGAATACTCTCTGGACATTGCCTTCTAAGGAAGCATGCCATGAGACTAGGACTAGCTAACTCGGACATATGCAGGTATTGTGAGGACCTACAAGTCACGGAAGACATCTACCACATTTTATGTGAGTGTCAAGCAATCGCTCGGAGTCGAAGGAAGCACCTTGGCAGGTTCTTCTTAAATCACTTAGAGGAGGTTGGTTCCTCAAACAATATTGGGACCATTATTAAATTCTGCAGGGAAATTGATTGTTTGGGCGATTTGGTTTAGGTTTTTAACCGTAACGGTTCCCTGGGGATGGCGATGGGCCCACTATGGTGCCTGGTCTTTTTGTGATGAACTCACAACCCCACTCAACCTAACCTAACTCTTCAGGTAATTCTTTACAGTTCTGTGATGCTTCGTTCCGTCCTTAAAAATTAAGACGTTTACGTATAGTTTACGAATTTGACATCTTTTATGCCGTTTCTCGAAGATACAATTTGTATTGCTTATTTTTGTGTAGGACCGGGCAAAGCAGTTGTTTGACGAGCTGCTTTACGATGGAATTAATGTGGATGTCATTCATGCGGATCGAACGCAACAGCAACGAGACAATGTGGTACGCGCATTTCGAGAAGGTCACATTTGGGTTCTTATTTGCACAGAACTAATGGGTCGTGGTATTGATTTCAAAGGCGTCAATCTTGTGATCAACTATGACTTCCCACCGACAACGATTTCATACATCCACCGGATAGGAAGAACAGGCAGAGCTGGTCGACCGGGACGAGCAATCACTTACTTTACACAAAACGACACCACCAATTTAAGGAGGTAAGTTCATTACCGATTCTTAGCCAGTTAAGTTATCCACTGTAATCGATATTACAGCATCGCACACATAATAAAAAACTCCGGTGGAAGTGTTCCCGAGTACATGCTGAAACTGAAAAAGCCCAAGAAATCAGATAAAAAACAACTGGCCAACAATGCACCCAAACGGGATGTCATCTCTACAGATCCGAAATTCGAGGAGCGCCAAAAAAGAAAACTCAGCAAAATAGGAGAGTTTGTCAAACGTCGTCCAAGTACAGATGAGGAAACAAACAAGTCGCCGCAAAATAAAAAGAAGAAGATCGCTAAGAACTTGCTTAACGAGGACGATCGGCCCAAGGCGCAAAAGAACCAAAAAAATAAAAAGAAATGAAACAAGTAACACTATAAACATATAAACAGAAGTTTTTTCATTTTTATTACCTACAATAATTGACACATTGTTCGACATCCAATACATACATTTACATACATTCACTTAAAAACTAGAAAAGGTTGTTAGGCACTTGTTTAGTTAACATCACATTTGTTTGTAAAATCGATTGTTTCCCTAATATTCTTTTAAGATTCGCATAGCCAATCACATGGCAGCTTTGGCATCTTGCTAGCTGGCCATGGCAAGTAACCGGCTGTTTTGAACACCCAATAATCGTAGGAGACTTTCATTATAAGAGCGAAAAGTAAAATCACTTCCAACGCAATCAGATAGTAAATGTAATCGGTCCAGTCGTGTGGTGATTGACAGAGCTTGATCTCCTGCAGTTCGATGACTTTCTGCGGCATGTTGCGGCACAAAATTTGATTGTAATCGGGAATATTTAGATGCCGTGCTAGTAGCCACAGCTGGAAATTAATTATGTACTGTTTGACCTTAATCGCGCACAAAAGTGTATATTCATACCTTGAGAACTTTTGCTGAATTGCAATCGCAGTTTAGTTCATTGCCACCGAGATATATTGCACGCCCGCTCGGATTGCTGTCCAGAGCATTGGACAGGAGGTATTCTGGGATCTGTGGATGTTAGGAGCAAACATTTTGTTTTGGTTTTGTTATAAAATAAAAATTACTAGAAACAAAATCAATCTAATCATAGTGTACCGAAGTCGACATCAAGAAGAACATGAGTAGTACATTCGTGTTAATTTGTTTGTTACCTTGACAATGGCATTCTTTCGTAGGTAGAACTTTTGGAAGACTTCCATAAACTTTGTTCCCTCTAACTCGAACATGGACGAGATCTGATTCTGGGTGGCGTCAAATTTAATGATGTTACTGTAACTTGGGTTCGAATGGAAGTGATTTCCAATGCTGGTAATCTAAAAAATTAAAGGAATTCAATTTTAAAATCACATTCGACACCAGTACGAGGGTAACATTGCTCACGCTATTGTTCGAAACATTCAGAGATATCGTGTTATCCGGTAGTTTTGGAGGCAACTCAGTAAGACCCAAACTAGAGCAATCCACTTTGGCAGTAAACAACAAATGGGGCTTGTCATTTTTGGTCTGTTAAACACGAACAAAATAATTATATATAACATTATAAGGCAAAGTGTCTCATACTTACTGCGAAAATCATTTGTTCGGCGTCACACACACAATTTCCATGGTCCGGTATCTGTGGACACTCCGAATGGAGTCGCTTCCAACGTTCCAGCTGTCGAATGGGCACATAGTCAGTTGAATTGAACCAGTTGTACGTTTGATTAAAAAGGCAATATGTCGTATCGGGACCGACAAACTTGAACGAACTGCGAACAATGGACTTGAGCAGAGAATCGCACGACATCCTCTTGTTTCCGCTAAAATGCAAAAGGACATGTTTAGTGTTTGGTAATAGATTACAGGGACATTCGCTTCACCTTATGTCAATAGTTAGATTTTGATGCGAATTTATATTAGGAATTCGCGACAAATTGTTGCTCGATATGTCCAGCACTTGGAAGTATTGCAAACCAATAAAGGCACGAGGGAAGATTTCCGACAAATTGTTGTTGGACACATTAAGGCACCTTACCGAGGCCGCTCGCGACATACCATGGTTAATTGCAGTTATATTTCCATCAGTTATCGCCAACGATTCGAGTGTCTGAAATGTGGAGTAAGAGATATTGAGAAATGGTATCGTTGCGTTGCGTATGTGAAGATTGGTCCATTCGTTGGTTTTGCTGCACGATGAGATCATCGAGAAATCAGTCACGTTACAGCAAACCCATGACTTGGAAACTACTGGATGCGGACGACACCGACACGAATCGGTGACAGTTTGATTGCCCCATTGTTGGCATAGTTCTGCATTGGCATAGAAGCATGACTCCGTGTCATCGGTCAGCTTTTCGCTGGGGTTTTGAGTCGACGACGAGGTAGATGGTGAGTTAGCAGCTTGTTGCTGTACCACTGGTTCCGTTTGAATATCCTCCTCCGGAACGACACGCTCAATAACGGCACAGCAGATGCATAGCCAAAGAATGGTCGTTTTGTTGAGGGACTGCAATTAAAAAAAATTGATAAATAAATGCATGCAAAACAGTTCTTCCATCTAACCACCCAACCGAGGACCTTATGACGTTACAGCATTGCTAACATTATCAAACCGTTTATATTAATCTTTAGCAAACAAGTGTCCACACCCTTAGTTTGTCTACCACCTTCTCTTTAGTCAATATTCTGCTTCGAATGGACATGTGGAACAGGTATCATGACTGAAAGTGACATTTTTTGATAGTTGCTGAATTTGTGTACACTCTTGTGGGCGGGTGGTTATAATTTCATCCGCAAATATTTGTACGGTTAAGAGTTATGGCAAGCTGCTCTCGATGTGTTTACCAATCAAATATTTGCATACTACTATGAGTTGATGAGAATTTAATAAACTGAAGTTCAAAAGAGAAAGCTAATTCATTCCTAGAATTGTTGATATTCACTTTAAACGTTGTTTTTAAGGTGTGGACGCAACGGTGTGTTGTCCACCCTTGAGGTGGACAGGAATAGACCTTATCTTCGGAGAAGCGCAACACAATATACAACTTCGGAGGACAGCTAGAGAGACTGATGACGTGTTGATTAAGATTAAAAATGCCATAGATCTTTAAAAGTAGCAAAATGTTATCTCGCTCATCAGGAGATTGTTGTTATGCCATCACTTTAAAGACGGCTTTTTGGATCTGTATTGTTACGTTGAAACAAACACGTTTAAAATAGGTACCTATTCAGCGCAACGAATTTTGTTTAGCTACAAAATGGTACAAAAATGAATTTGGTTCCTTTTTCGGTAAGAAAGGCAAATCAAGAGGTGACCGTAATCGCCGGTCAGTGAAATTCATTCCACATTGATGTCATCGATCAGGCTGAAGATTGTGGTGCCTCGTCTAGGTTAGGTTAGGCTTTTGGGTGGGTGCGTCAGAACGGGTTCTGCCGCCATGTGGACCCATTGTGATGCCCTTATTGGGGGGTTAGCCGGTGTTGTTGGCTATAGTGTTTCCTTCTTGGTTACTCGACCTTGTCCAGCCATCCTGATGCTCAAGTGACAGAGACTTGGGCATTGACAGAGGAAGTGAGGTGTGTCCTCGTGTACCTCCTCGTCGCCGCAACCCCTGCATATATCGTCATTCTTGAGTTTAAGTTTCATTGTGTGGTATCTTAGGAAGTTGTGACCCGTTAGGGCTCCTACCAGTTTATACATCGACGTTCTATCAAATCGCAAAAGCTTGATAGTCCGACTTGGATTGTATTCCGGCCATAACTTCCGTGGTATTTCGCAGGTAGTTAGTTCTTTCCACCTGTTGTTGGCTTTCATCCGGGTCTTATTTTCCACCCTCTCTCTGAGATTACAGAGTAGTGGTTTGATTGAATTAATCGCCCGATCTTGGTCCATAGCAGAACCATTTCTTGCCAATTCATCAGCCATCTCATTGCCGGTTTTGTCACTGTGTCCAGCGACCCAGCAGAGACGCGTGGTGTGCTGCGAGCAGAGAACCTTAAGCTCTTCACGGCAGCGGTGAACTAGCTTTGATTTTATTTCGATAGCAGATACTGCTTTTATAGCCGCCTGGCTGTCAATAAATATGGTAATATCATTATTTGGTATTGCTAACATTGACACCATATGGGCAGCTTCGGCGATTGCCAGAACCTCCGCCTGAAAGACACTACTGTAATCAGGTAGTCTGATTGACTGGTGTATATTTAACTCTTCAGAGAAGATTCCAGCACCTGTTCCACGGTCCATCTTAGAGCCATCTGTGTAGATGGATATCGATTTTCCTTTTGTGGGTTCATCTGTGTTCCATTCCTCCCTGCTAGGGAAATAGCAGGAGAATGGTATGTCAAAGTCAAGATGGGGAGACAAGTAGTCAGAAGTGACCGCATCTCCCACATATTTATTCAGAATCTGTGTGTGTCCAGTTATGTGGGGTTTCCAGCTTTTTTTTTGGCTGATCCTGAGGGCACTTTTGGCTGCAGATTCGTGCATGTATAGATCTAGAGGTAACAAGTTGAGGATAGCCTCCATTCCAGCAGTAGGTGTTGTCCTTATTGCGCCGGTTGTTCCTATACATGCTAGTCTTTGTATTTTGGTCATTAATTTGAGATTCGAAGCTTTGTTTGTGGCTTGCCACCAGACTAAGCTACCGTACGTATTGGACGCACAACAGCCGTATACATCCACAGAATTATTTTGGGGTTTGGTCCCCACCTTTTGCCAAAGATTCGGTTGCATGCGTAAAAAGCATTTGCAGCTTTTTTTACTCTTTCATTGACGTTTAGTTTCCAATTAAGCTTCCTATCTAAAATTATACCCAGATATTTGGCACTCTCAGCAACCCTGAGGGGTATACCCTCAATAGTTGGAGGATCGAAGTTTGGAATCACCCTTTTGTTACTGAACACGACTAGTTCAGTCTTCTGTGGATTGATTCCAAGACCGCATTGGGTTGCCCACAAACTAAGTGTTCGTTATGGTCGGTAGGAATTTGCATGCAGCAAGTATTACTACATCGTCTGCGTAAGCAGTTACTTTGACCCCTCTGTTTTCGAACTTTAATAAAATTTCATTTATGACAAGGACCCAGAGTAGGGGGAAATGACTCCTCCTTGTGGTGTACCTCTTGAGGCTGTCACTCTTAGTTCAATGCCACCTAATTCTGCGTTAATATTTCTTTCATTGAGCAATCTCTCAATCACATTGGTAAGCGTTTGTTCTACGTTGTTATTGAGTAGTGCTCTTTTCACAGCACACGTCTGAATGCTCCTTCAATGTCGAGGAACGCGGCTAGTGTGTATTCTGTATTCTTTGTCCTTTAGGGATTTTTCTATGATGCGAGTGACCTCATGCAACGCAGTCTCAACTCCTTTACCTTTGATGTAGGCATGCTGAGCCGTTGAGATCGCGTTATTGTCAAGTCCACTGCGGATAAAAACGTTCAAAAGCTTTTCCAAGGTTTTCAGGATGAATGAAGTTAAACTTATGGGCCTGAAATCCTTAGCAGTCGTATGGCTGGACTTTCCTGCCTTCGGAATGAAGACAACCTTTACTTCACGCCATGCCCTGGGAATGTGACCACATTCGAGGCAGCGCTTGAAGAGTTTCGTCAGAGCTGGTATAACAATTGACCTGGATTTCTGGAGCATGATTGGAAAAATTCCGTCCAGCCCAGGAGACTTAAAAGGGGAGAAAGTTTCAATCGCCCAGTTAAGTTTTTCCTCGGTTATTATACCAGCTGGAACTGTTGCTGCTGTGTTTGCAGTGCTTGGTGCAGACTGGAGGGTGCCTCGTCTAAATAGCTAACAGATTATTCCAAAGCTTATAGGTGTAAGGCGCAATAGCATATTCTTTGTCAGAAGCTAATGATCCTATAATAATTTTTGGCGCAACAGGTCCGTAGGGACCCTAGGCCTAGCTTCTCGCAACCATTCGTTTTTTGTGTGAGTTTTCATTTTCGGAACGAATGGAAGGGATCTACAATTTTATGCCAATTCCAAACGGCTAATTGAGAAGCTCTTTCATGACAGTTATACTCTCGGATGTTTGTCAGACGTTCGCGAGAGGTGGCGCAGTGAAAAAACCCCGAGTTGGAAATTGGTTTTTTTGCGGGATTCAAACCTGAACCCCTCGCTTAGTAGTCCAACACACTAACCACTAAGCCACTGCGCCTACCCTAATAATACCTACCTAATAAAATAACGAAAGATAACCTGGTAGTGTTTTCTCTTAAGAAAAAAGACATGCACAAGTGACAAATAGGTAATCACCCCTATCGAGGTATCCGCTCGGAACGGAATTTTCTCCGATCTGTACGAAATCGGAGAAATTCCATTCGAGGTATCCGTTCTGATACGACTTTCGGATAATTTCTCCGATGACATATAACGCACCTTGTCGCATTGCGTGGAACCGCGTCATAACACTTACTTTTGACAGCTACATGGCACATTTTTTCCGAAGCTCTCCGACAACTAACTGCTGCTGAATATTTGAATGCGAAATGAACGCGCTTATATGCTTTTCTATTTTGTTCCGAAACGGATACTTCGAACGCAATTTTAGTTCCGATCGGATTTGACTTTCGTATCGGAATTTTTTCCGAACGGATACCTCGATAGGGGTGATTACCTATTTGTCACTTGTGCATGTCTTTTTTCTTAAGAGAAAACACTACCGCTAAGACGTCTTGTTGAAGTGAACATAAAAAGTGTCATTAAACTTGCTTCTAAAATGCAAAAGTGCCATCGCCGTTGATTTTTTGATAGGGTGAAAATAAAAGTACCCGCCAAAGCATTAACATTAATTTATTATGAGGGTCATTTACATAAACATATACATATAATAATGTACAACCACTCTACGTCCACCTAATTCAATGGTTTACCTTACGAATTTATTCAGAATATTTTGACTGGTACCTAAAAATACAAAAATAAATATACCTACGTACATATATATAGAAATTAGCATCTCTTCGTTTCTTTTGCAAGTGCTAAATGCCCAATAGCTGTGTCAATATCACCTTAAAGCTACTTAAGAGCATAGGTATACATAATTTGCACTTAACACGTATTAGTTAATAATGAAAAAGCTTACAAATGAATACAACTTAACAGTGCTAAACAATAGATCTGTTTAATATCGTTCATAAGGCGACAGACGTACTAGAGTTAACTAGCTTTAGTTTTAAATAAAATAGAAAATGTCAACAGAAGGAATTTAGCGTCGCCCTGTAGAGCCGCCAGCAACAAGTGGAATGCATTCGAGTTAAAAATGCTTGGTTGGGTTTTGCTTTGGGGTATAAAAATAAACCACACGAGTCTAAAAATAGATTTGTTTTGTCTAATAGCCGAGTAGAGTTCGAGAATGACGTTTATATAGATATTAACAAATAATGATGTGGTATGATAAAAACAAACCTTTATCGAGAGCCACATCGCTTTCCAAATTGATATATAATAAATGTACTTGCAAAACGAAAACAAAGTTAGATAAACACTAAACAATACGCATAATTAACTTGTATTAACTAATCCCGACACAAGGAAAATCGTTTTAATATAGGTATTTCTTATCAGAGGCACTATCACTTTTCACATATTATATCTCCTCTGCACTGTAGGGCTGCTTTTATGGACACAATCACTTGCCTTTGATCCAGCCGATAGATAAGAGTAGGTAGATCTCACAAAACAAAGGGAATATTTCAAATATAGCACTACAAATGAAAATTTATATTAACTACAAAATTAAAATAAACGCAGAAGCCGAAAGGAGCAAAACGCGCGTTTGCTGCGATTTCTCAACTGGAATGGCACTGGTGGCAGTCTGACAGTCGGGTGAAACTGAAAAATGAGGAATGAAGAATGAACATAAACTGAAATGACAATGACAAGTGACAACAACAACAACTGACACTCAGCGATAGTGATGAAAAAATAATATTCTAAATTGTACTGAAAACTGCAAATAGTACTGAAACGTGTAAAATAGTACAAATTTTATTTGAATGGCGAAAACCGAACACAAACATTAAAAACAAATATATAATCCAAGCAAAAGGAAACAAGTGCTTATTTCATTGAATCTAGTCGTTTTCGATCTGGTCAACATATCAATTTTTATGTGGTAGGTAGGAGAATCGGTCGTAAAGTGTATGTCATACAGCTAGGTGATTCGGGTGTCATGTCCACAAAATATTTGCTTCTTCTGACACAATTTTTTTTTGAATTTTTTTAGATTTGGCATCAAAAAACAATAAACAAATTTTTCAAGAGGGACAATTTTTTAAAAATCTCCGCTTTTTCTCAGATTTACACGTACTTTTTCTTGACTAGATTTGTCGTTTTCAGTCCATAAACGTCAACTGCAAAAACTATTCACGTGACAGTTGTCCGACTTACTAAACTAGGAATCCGAATGTCCGCAGTGTTTTTGTTTCTGACACACAGCCAGCGGCTACGAAACGTATATGCTTGAAGAGGTCAAAAGAGATAACAAGAATCGGATGGGAATTCACGGACAATCCGTACTATTGGCTACACCAGCACTTTTCATCAGAGAAATTTTCATCGCCGATAGACATAACAAACTCATCACCCTTAAGGACTATTCACATGAGAGCGAGCGAACGAATTGCTGAAATGCGAACAAACCACTTTTGATGTATTTATGAACAGAAAATTGTACATTTTACTATTCCAAGAGGAGGATAGTTAATTATCCCATCAAAATGTATCAAGAAACATGTTAATAAACAGTTAAAATAACGAAATTTCGAATTGCAAACTTTTTGCCGCGAACAAATACACCCTTGGCGCGAATTGTCAAAGTTTATTCACAATCCACATCATTCAATTCGCGTTCCACAAACTAACGAATAAAGCATTCGTTCGAACTTAACCTCAAACTCAAAATGTTATAGAGACAAATAACGGCGACTGTCATTGGATTCGCGGGTTTCTGCGACCAAATTAAATGTATCATGTGAATGGACTGTCAAAACTTGCGAATATTCGTTCGTTCGTAGGTAGTTGGTCGCTCTCATGTGAATGATCCTTTAGCACACTTAAGGACCATTCACATGAGAGCGAATTGCGAACCACGAACTGGCGAATATTCGTAGATTCTGACATTTCATTCACATGAAAACTTTTTTTAGTCGCAGGTACCCGCGAATCATTTGTATTGTTGAAGGTTAAGTTCGAGCGAATTTTTCATTCGCAGGTTTGTGGATCGCGACTGTTTTATGTGGATGGTGAATAAAGTGTGACAGTTCGCGGCAAGAATTTTCAATTCGCGGGAGAATTGCTGTAATTGTAAATTTCGTTACTCTAATCAATCAAGTCTCGGTTTTTTGTAGATTGGGTGTTATATTAATTGAATATAATGCTTTTGTGGTAAAACAAATAGCAATTTACAATTCATAAATACCGATAAATTGATTTGTTCGCAGTTCGCCTATTCGCAGTTCGCCTATTCGCAGTTCGCGCTCATGTGAATAGTCCTTTACGACAAAAGTAACATCGTATTAATAAAAATAAAGTGTCAATTTAACAATAGCCTGGCATCACTTCTTACTCATTGATTTCCATTCTACAACCCTGTACTTTATAGAGAAATGCATTTCAAATCAGCTGCTTTATGTCATATATCTGTAAACAAGCAGCCGCAACCGCAACCACAACCACTTTTTCGTCTTTATAAAACAGCCGAAAAAAATGTAAGTTTTCGGCAAACACATTCTTCTAGTTTATATAAATAAAAAATGAGTGCTGAAGTAAGTGAATCCAAAGCCGAGAATCTCATTCGTCAACTTAATGCTACAAATGCGAAAAAAGTCGCATTCCTACTAGTTCTAGGCTTTGTAGCCTATCATGGTATCCTAAACTATCGATATGGTGAGTCCTATTAGAGTGTCCAGAAATGAACTGTCCCCTCGAAGAAAAAACAATTAAATCGAGTGCATTTTAAGGTAGCGACTCATGTAATTGGCTGTTGTCGAAAGGTCGCTTCAAAGGTGACAAAGAATGGCAGCCGTATGGCTGTATGATGCACAAATATTCCCAGACGTAAGATAATCCCAATCATTTCTATGTAAATTTTGATAATGATTCATTTTAGTGACACAAGACGCTGCTTTCGTTATCTGGCATTTTGGGGTAACAAAAATCAATTCGTTTTCATCGGCGATACACGCGTCCGTATGCTTTACCAGACGTTCATAAATCACCTTCATCCAAACGACGATGACAACGGATCGCTGCTGCTCGCTGATCAGAAATCTGACTCTGAGTTTGAGGAGCCGAAGTTGAAGATGAAAGCAATTTATGTGTATGCGGATGAAATGTCCAACGGCCTGTTGGACTTGTTGGTTAAATTTGAGGCGGACACGCCCTCACCATCGGTGGTGATTGCGGGGTTCACTCATCAGGGTTTTCTGGGTGGAAATGTAACTGCGGATTTGTTGAAGGGCTATAAAGCGAATCTAACGAGACTGGCGATTCCCTTTGATAGATTGATTGCGAAGAAATCCAAGGTACTTTGGAAGTTACAGGACCGAGTGAACGAGGAGAAACTTGCTGAAAACTGGAAGGCCGTTCAGAACGAAGATATCGACAAGTTCAACCGGCTTGCTCGTGAAGTTTTTCGATATTCTACGGCCAGTGTTTGGGAATCTTCGTCACACATAGCCAACGGCCTGCTGGATGATGCGGCAGATGGATACAAGTTAAGTGCGCTGGGGTTGCGCCATGACATCCAGATTATCCTGAACATGTACTGCAACGACTACATGAACTATAACGATGGGACATGCTGCAGTAGTGCTGAGCCATACACTATTTTGCAGATCGTCTCATATGCCGTCTTCGGAGTGTGGTAAGATTCTCACTTTCTAAGGGTAGACAGTCGGCTTATAATTTTCTTTGCAGTTTTGCATTGGTGGTGGCAATGTACACCCGCCGTTGGATCATGCATATGCGTGGAAAGACGCTTTATATGCCACTCAACCAAAACAGCAGTATGAACCCAAATCCATTGCCAGTGGACTATGCGACACCAGTTGTGGCACTGGCCATTCTGGGTTTAATTCTCGCGTACTTCTACCTTTGCGACCGCACAAACTTTTTCATGAAGGAGAATAAGTACTACTCGGAGTTCAGCTTTTGGATCCCAGTGGGCTACGTGTTCGCGCTGGGTCTGTTCTTTACCGAAGACAGTCGTTTCACCAAGGTTCTGAATCGTGATCAAACAGACGAACTGAAAGGATGGATTCTCTGCGTCGTTCTGATCTACTACATGACGGGGGCTCACCGGGTTCTACCGATCCATATGCATATCCGTGTTCTGATCAGTGCCTATCTTTTCTTGACGGGCTACAGCCAATTTACGTACATGTGGCAGACAGGAAACTCGGGTTTGGTCCGCTTTGTTCAAGTGATGTTTCGCATCAACTTTATGACGATTGTGCTCTGCTTTTGTATGAATCGCCCATACCAGTTCTACTACTTTGTTCCCTTGCTATCATTCTGGGTGTGCATAATCTACTTCCTCCTGTCGCTCCCACCTCGGATCACTGCTCAAAGCGTCGACAGCAACGCCCTGCATTACCTGTATTTGGTGGGAAAATTTGTCGGCTGCCTGAGTGTCATCACCATCCTGTTCATGTCAGAGGTGTTCTTTGAGAGAATTTTTGTGACCAGGCCCTGGAAAGCGTTGTTCGTCACCACCGACGATGACATTCACGAGTGGTGGTATCAGTGGAAGATTGATAGATACACGGTCACATTTGGAATGATTTACGGCGCTTGCTTTCACATTGCGCAGAAATACAGCATTTTTGACGACAACAACCACGGAAACTTGTTTGCTCGGCGAACCTCGCTAACTGTGACACTGTTCGCTATAATGGGTGTCGGCTTCTATACCACATTCAGCTTCTTCTGTCGCAACGAGCAGAATTGCGAAGAAATTCACTCATACATTGTGTTCATCCCGATCATAGGGTACATAATTCTGCGGAATATATCCGGGATCCTAAGGACCAGATATTCGACGTTCTTCGCTTGGTTTGGGAGGATCTCCTTGGAGCTGTTTATTTGCCAGTATCACATTTGGTTGGCTGCCGATCGACATGGAGTGCTCGTGCTGTTGCCGGGCTTCCCAACGCTCAATATGATTATAACGAGTTTTATTTTTGTTTGCGCCTCACATGAGGTGCACAGGATCACACAGATTCTACTACCGTATGCGGTGCCCAATGATTGGAAGCTCGTCACCAGGAACTTCCTATTGTTCTTTATTGTGCTGATACCAATTGGAAGGTACGACGGGATGTTTTAGGAAGGCCAGAAGTGATCGATCTTAATGCACAAAATTCGAAGGCTCGTCTGCTTGATAGTTTTTTTTTTGTTCGTTTTTAGAATTACCGTTAAGTAAACGCCTGTACTTACAATTTACTTCAGAAATATACACACAAATCCACTTAAACGAAGGTATTTTTCTCTGGTTAAAATTGTGTTAATCCAAATGTTTACTTCAAATCTCGATCAGTAATCGAGATTCGCAAAATTGTTCTGACTCTGAAAAAAGTGTTTTTTTTTTTTTGCGGCCAATGGAACATGAAATGGACATTCAGCTGATTTCGAGAGCAGAAAAGTTTCTGTACCAATGGAAAACGACATTAGTACCTACTTCGTTACGAAATTCTTGATAAGATTTGTCGGCTTTTTCGTTTATAAACGGTATTTGGAATTTGAATTGAGAAAACTGTTGATGTGCCCGATCAATAAATAATTGTGTTATGTCCTTTTTCATTGGGATAAAAAATTAATCTTTTTTCGATCACTTTTTGCAGATATCGATATTTTTCAGTCCCAATGGAAAACGACATAATTCTTTTGCTTCTTACATCTATTTTAACGCTATAGGTACAACCACGAAATATAAATCAAATCAAACAAGAGGTCAGTTACAAATTAGAATTTGGACGATTTGACAACCAACTGTCAGCAATAACCTACTATCCCAAAGAAATTCCATGGGCTAGTAGGTCTGTTAATTTACTTTTAAATCTTACGAATTTTTACTAATTCTTACGAATTTTTACTCAATGCTATTCCTTAACTCAAAAAATTCGTAAGAGAGCGTCGTCAAGAGAGTAAGATATTACCCCTCCACTGAGAACCCAACGAATTTCTACTCAACAAATTTCTTGGGATAAGAAGTTGTAAAGCTGTCAGTAGGTCTGTTCCTTTACCTTTGTAGTAAAAATGGAAAAGACTGTCAAAACGGAAGTGGTTGGGATAAATTCTCTCACAGAGAGATAGACACTTGCGAAAAAGTTAGGGAATGCTTTTGTAGTAATCTATTGTCATTTTCCATTGGTTTCACTCGGGGATCCACTCATTCTGTAGCCCAATGGAACAAGAAAACTGCTTCTGGTTGAATCCACAAGAGTATTGGTGAAATGCCAAAAAATAATCTACGGCATCTGTCAGTTGACTTGTATAAAATACACAAACTACACTTTTGTGAGTGCTTCTTGAGTGGATTCTGACTTCAAATCCAGAAGCGAAATTCTCTCCTCCGAATCACCAGAAGAGTATTTTTTGTGCCAATGGAACGGTTTCAGAAGTGATTTTTTCGATTCTGGACTCTCCCGGACGCTTCTTTTTGCCCAATGGAAAACGACATATGAAAAATGACAGATACATAATACAAATATTCAAAAAAGTGGTACGAAAAGTCGTTAAAATGTCTGATGAGGAATTTGCTAATTTACTGAGAAAACTAGTTACATCATGTAAGCAGCGATGAAAGTGATCTGAAATTAATGGAACTTCTTCTTGATGAATCCGAGTATGTGGAAGAGTTTGACTGATTGAACTAAAAGCATTCGATGGTGGACACTACTCCTTGCTACAGCGAGGAAGAATTTCGTTGCCACGTTCGAAAATAACACTCAACATTATTTTGTCACCTGTTGATACGCAAAAAACAACAAAGAAAATAACAAACCTCAAACAAGCTGTGAATTGTAAGGTGACTGACAGCTTTATCACTTCTTAAATTAACGAAATTTGATGAGTAAAAATTCGTGAGATTTTTAGTGGAGGGGATCTGCTCCCTCGATAATGCTCTCTTTTACAAATTTTTCGAGTGAGGGAACGGCAATGTAAAAATTCGTAAGATTTAAAAGTAAAGGAACAGACCTACTGCCACAATACCAACAGCTGTTTAAATACATTAATAGCCATGGATATAATTTAGGAGGATCTATTTCTAGTCTATACGACCCGTCGTATTCGGAATTTTGCTACGAACCACGAAAACGAAAGAACTATCATAGAATCCCGAATCCGTTGTAGGGGAAATTGTTTGCTACGAATTTCGAAATTTCCTCTACGACAGATTCTATGATAGTTCTTTCGGGGTTCGTTGCAAAATTCAGAATACGACGGATTCTGTGATAGACGTGAATATCTTCATAATTTTCATCGTCATCTGAAGACTACGAATCAATGAAAATACTTCATTTGTAAATGAAATAGGGGAATCATTTTTCAAGTCGATATCCATTTGTGATTTTTGCAAAAACAAATGCAACTTGAACAGCTTATATTGCTGTCAAATCTAAAGCAAATCAATTTCGTTGCATGTTCCTTGAGCAGCGTACAGTCTGAGATCTGAAAAAGATTTCTGGTGGTCCCAATGGAAAACGACATTAGCTAGTCAGTTGCCAGAGTTACTGAGTCCGATTCTTGAAGGTCCCTATTTTTATAGAATTGTCCTGAGTTGAATTTGAGTTCACTCCCATACACGCCAAATGTCAGATTCCTATATATTGTTTTGTTGTATTAACGGCGAATCAATAAAACACAAAGCATTTTTGAACTTTATAATTCCCATTATACAGATGGTAATTTTATTCACTTTATGTAATTGTTATATGTATATTAAGGAATTTCATATATAAGTATTATTTAGCAACACATCTCTTTCACAATATAACATGTATATACCCATTTACTAATAAATTATAACATAATTGCATCTATACAATGGATATAATATTTTATCATACAATTTGTGATTATAATAATAAATAAGTACTTTTCACTTTTAGCACATTTTATGTTTCTGTTTTGTTAAAATTTTTCTATAACACTTTCATTTATTATTTTCAGCATAAATTCTTTAAAAGCATTTATATAAAAAAAAAAAATCAAAATGACTTTGTAAAAATTGAAAAATTGTTGAAAAATTCAATTTGATTTGATTAAAATTTTGAATTTTTATTATTTCTTTTTTTGTTTTCAGTGCCAATCAAAGAGTTTTGCTGAATGATTTACATAATTGTATTTAAATATTAATTTAATTATACGTTGTTTTTTTCTTTTAAATATATTTCTCTATTATATTGATTGAAATTTCGGGTTTTGTAAACATCCTCTAATATTAATTTTGAACTTATTTCTCTTTTGTAACTTGTAATGTGGATTTATTTTTTGTTTGTACCATAAAATGTGTGTACCTAGATAATTTGAAAACGAGAATAATAGCAAAATATATATTTGTGTGTTATAAAAATAACCATATACTTTTCAATCCGTCATCATAAAAATAGTTGTAGTAATAAATATCGAGAAAAATAATGTTTGCTATTTATTTTTGGATTATAAAATATTTTTGTTATATAGGACGTTTCTTTAGTAACAGTATTTGTTTTTTTTTTGTATTAAAATAACTATAAGAAATATATGTGCTTTATTAGTGAAGTTTTTTGTTTGCTATGAGACATTTAAGGATTTTTTTCTCAAATACACAACGAATTCAAATATCAGGAAGACTAGCAAATGAAAATGTATTCCAAACAATTTGTATTTTGTAGAAATAAGTATACTTGAAACGAAAAAGTCATCAACATATGATTATGTGTTCCTGTTCGTGTATAAATATGTTTCTATTGTAAACAAATGACCGACGACTTTGGTTTGCTGATAAATGAGAAACAATTACCCTGTTGTAGTGCTAAGTTAGTTAGCACGCTTTTAAAATTGTTTATCATTTTATTTCTCTTGGACTAATATACAATTAAATTTTAACTTATGTTTTATTTTGATTTAAAGTTTGTTTGTTCTTTGCATTTATTCATAATACATATTTTGCTAATATTTATCTATATGTTTACATTTTGCATTATGTCTTGTAGATGCCATATGAATGTTTTGACGAGCAAGATTTTATTTATTAAAGTTTAGTGTAAGCACAGGTAAAAGTATTCGGTTTTATAGACAGCATTTTGTTTATGTATAAGGTTAAATTTTACTATTTATGTATAGATATATATATAGTATTTATTTATATTAAATTTGAGTTTACAACAGAAATATATTTGCTAAAAAGTCTTCATCGCATAAGATTATTGATAACTTGTCAACGAAAACATTGAAATAGAAAAGTTTAAGAAGCTACTAACTAAAAACTCACCAATGGGACCTTGAATCAACGGTTTATTAAGAATACGTTATAAATTAATCTCTCAATAAGACAGTGTTTACCTTGAAACTAATATAATATATTCGTCTCAGAACAGGCCTTAGAAAAACGTCTTATAATTGTCTGTGCAATTTATTTTGATGCATTGCATATGAAGCTTTTAAAGAAGTGGGTGCTGTCTGTTTTTACGCATTAAGAACAGAAGTTTGATGGCACATACAGACTTTGACAAGAAAGCAAGACAAACCAAATGTTATTATTATCATGGATATACACTAGGTGGCGGTTTGGTACCGGACTTAAACGGGATTGGCTATTAGAACAACATACCAAGTCAATGGCCGCGTTCCACTGCCCGCTAGAAGAGCAGCGGCATGTCAAACTCCATATAAAAAAAATTGGCATTTGCGCTGGACGCCTAGCACTTTTTGTGAAATATCCCTTTCAGGGAAAATTCTCAATCTAGCGCAAAACTATCCGCTGGATTAAGAGAAAAAAAAAACTACCTGTCAAAGGAAATCGTTCAAACGTTTACAAAAAATACGAAGCTGAGCTGCAATTGTGATAAAATCGGTAATAATAAGTAAAATAGCAATACAGATTGTTTTTATAATATTGATTTATGCAATTGTTTCTTTTTAATCGTCGTAAGGGAAATAATTATGCGGCACGAAACTATTTATGAAGAAATGATTAGAAAAATAGTGACAAATGTCACTTTGCCTCTGGCGCTATCATTCTAGCGCGAGCGTTCCTTCAAATGGGATATTTTGTGCTAGACGTCTAGATGCCAGTGGATCGCGGCCAATGATCGACTGACGATCGTGTTGAATGGCTATTTTTTTGAAATAAATGACACAGGATGATTTGGGGACTTATTTCTTTCGCAGGATGTCAACGACTTCCCGATAAGAATCGAAACCTAAATGGCCTGCATATAATAGTTCGATGTACAGTTATCGACGGATATAGGAAACACTCGTATAAAAACACTTCGCTTTTAAGAAACGCATGCGGAAACACCTTAGAGTTTGTTTCTTGTATAAGTCTTCGCATAAAAGAACACCTCGGATATGAGAAACAATTTTTTTTTGGTATTTAAGAAGTTTCTTATATCCGTCGTGGACTGTATACGAAAGCGTCATGAAGGGGAAGGGGAGGCCGACAAATCTAGTAAAGAAAATCCTGCCTGCATACTCAGTTATAAAAAAAAACAGAGTGGCCGCTGCAGAATTCTGAAGAGTCGAAAAAAGGGCCAGTGAGAGAAAAAGGTGCAATTTCTGGGGCTACTCTGGTAATTTCGAATTTTCGCACATTTAGATAGACAACCGTGTTACATTTTAAATGTACTTGTTCGAAAATAATAACTTTTTTTAAAATGGGCCTTTTCCAAATAAAAAATTTCAAAATCAAACAAAGGTAACGCTGACCGCGAGAATACAAAAACAATTCAAGTTGCTTTGTCAACGCGTTCGGATGCATAGTCCCGACAAATCTAGTTGACATATTTTACATAAACTTGGTACCCGAACGTCGCCATTGTATTCACACATAATGGGGTATTATGCTTTTCTCTTTAGAACTGCAACTGAAACGCTCAATTGCGTTGTGAACAAAAATAATAAAAACACAGAACTGTAGTCATCTAAGTAAATGTGAAACTGGAACTGAGTTTAACTAATATAGCATAGGCCAAATGGCGATTAAAAATAAATTTAAGTATTTTTTGCCTTATTTTCCGATAGACTAACGCGTCCAGAAGTCATAGTTTACGTGTTTGGTTTATTTGATGACATTGACAAATAGCTGTCAAAAATTTACCTGAAAGTCCGTCCATATTTATGAATGTAGTACCTAATAAAACAGTTTTAATTGATTCTAACTTATAAAACATCTGAGTAAAGATGTGCGTATTATGTGCGTTCGACATTATTTTATGTAACAGATTTCGAAATCATATTTCAGCTCAGAAATATGGCACAAACTTATTAATTTAATTGGATTAAAAAGTAGCTTCTTACACTAAGCCTCAACTATAGTTAAATGCTTATGACGTTTACCCTGCTCCCAACCATAAAACAAAAGTTATTTTCGACAAAGTGAATATTTAACTTAAAAGGAAAATAATCGATCCCATTGTTTTTTGTAAACAATGTAAAAAATAATAACTTCCAAATAAGTAAATGCAAAAATACCGCCTAAAGAATGCAACTAGGTATACTATTCGTGAAAATTATAATATTTAAGCTATACAATAATTATATATATAAGTATTATATTAGACAACCTCTAGCTACGGATATACATTATACATAGGTACATTAAATTATTTTTGATTTGATTCTTCTGCGTAGACATTATTTTGTATTTCTTTAACATTAACACACTTTCTCTCTTGTATATATGTATATAATGTAAAATACAATGTATTTATAGTTTATTTGACTAATTTGTTTGAGTTAACTTAAGCATCCACCAATTTGTTTACAATGTCTATAAATTTCGATATTCCAATAGAAATGTCACATTGATAGTTTTTTGTTTTGTTGATTGCTACATAAATATACTACACAAAGTGTTATGTACTTTTTGCCGAATGGCTTTCTCTTGATGAGTTTTTCGGTTTTACTTTCAGAATATATCATCCGTTCGATCTAAAACTTTAGCACTAAATGGCGGAATATGTTCTTATTTTTTGTTTCAAGCAACAGGAATGTTTTTTTGTTGTTTAATACGAGTCTTTTCCAATGGTATTCGAGATGGTTTGATTTATTTTTCCCAATTTTGCGTGTTATTTCGTTAGATATAGCATAGCGGTATGTGGTTAGATTAAAAAGCAAGCTATTGGTGCTTTGATCTAAAGAATTTGGTGTGATGATTTCTTTTTAAAGTTTCCTTGCATTCCTAATATAAAGAAGTTATCACTATACCTACTCCAGATAATCTCTTTTCTTGACTTGAGTGTCTATATCGAGGGTACGCATACATGAATTACTTAATTTGTAAGGATCAATATTTTTCTTTTATTTAAAAATTGTTTCGCTTGATGTTTTGCTGGTTGTGTCGTCGTCGTTGTTTGGATGGACTGAATATATTGTTGTGGTCCATCTGTTTTTTTTTTTTTGGTTTTGTGATTTTGTTTGGTTGGGTATAGTACTTAAAAGAATCGTCGAGTTTTTCTACGAAGCAATTTTTACGTGTCCTTATATTATAATAAATACAATATAAATATACTGGTCCTTTGTTTTCGATAGCAATTTCCCGAAAAAAAATATTCAAAATTTCACCTTCCCTAAAAAATTGTTGCCGACTTCTGAGTGTTGGTGAATTTTCCCAAGCTCTGTATTATATTTTTGTCTTATATTCGCGTATCTATTGGCGATATAGAAGTGGAAACAAGTTGAAATTAAACACAGAGCGGTGAAAAAACCAGGTGGCCATGCAGCGTAGTCATTTATGATTTCTTTCTACCTCGACGATTACAAAGTTGGCACTAGTTTCGTTTAGTCAGGATCATCACGAATTCTGGAAAATTAAGTAAAAAAATTAATTAATTTTAACGACAAACTAAAACAAGGAAATAGCACTGATCTATATAATATAACGGGTGTTTTTTTTTTTTAGAACTTAAAGTTGGCAGCACTATTTTAACTGGCGGCCATTTTGTCAGTTGTCAAGTAGTGATTTATTTTTAATTTGGTTTGGCATTTCAACATAAAGGGACTCCCGCGTGAACAACGCTTCCAAATTGTGCAAATTTATTTTGAAAATCATGGTTCTGTTCGAAATACGCACTACGTCAATTTTCATAATCGAATTTTGTTTAGCGATGTTGCTCACTTTTGGTTGAATGAATACGTCAATAAACAAAACTGCCGTATTTGGAGTGATGATAATAATCCTCAAGTGTATGTTGACCGTTACATCCACAAAAACTGACTGTTTGGTGTGCTTTATGGGTTGGTGGAATAATTGGTCCGTACTTCTTTAAAAACGATGCTGGCCAGAACGTCACAGTCAATGGTGACCGAGTTAGTGTAACTTTTATGGAATGAAACATTAAGAGTAGGACAAGTGGATATTAAAGCAAACAAAACATCACAGAAGAAACTTTAGCACTTCATGTCCACTCCGTTAAGGATCTCACTACTTAAAGAACCTTGAGAATAAGTTAAGACTTGAGTCATTTCGATAAGAAAACTTCTACAGTCAGAAAACGCATTCTTACTAATAGATAAAACAAATTCTTTCATTGTTAGGCACATTCTACTACACTCCAAACACTATTTGCAATATTTGACTCCGCTTAATTGAAACACCAATTTGAAACAATTATTTTCGAAAATTAACATTTCCGTGACAAACTTTGTGTTTCAGTAAACCGCCTTTTTCTCAGTAAAGCGCAGTTCAGATAAGCAGAGTCAACTGAATTTCCAAAACGCATATATTTATTTACCGCTGTAGTTGACCATGCCATCGCCATCCATATCAGCTTCCTTCATCATGTCATCGACTTCAGCTTCCGATAGTTTTTCACCCAAGTTCGTCATAACGTGACGCAGTTCCGATGACGATATCAGACCATCATTGTTCTTATCGAAAACTCTGTACAAATAAACGAATATTGTTGGAATTAAAAAAAAATTATTTGAAGGAAATTTCAATAATATTACTTGAAGGCTTCTTTAAGTTCATCCTCGCCGTCGGGGATCTTCATTTTCTTGGACATCATTTGAAGAAATTCGTTAAATTCAATGGTTCCATTTCCATTTGCATCGAAAGCATCCACCATGTTTCGAAGTTCGGTTTCTGTTCAAAGAAAACGTCATTATTTCGTCAAAGTACATTTGCACGGATTGATCATACCACTTGGACGTTGACCTAACGAGCGCATAACAACACCCAATTCGGACATGGATATAGTACCGTCCTCGTCTTTGTCAAACAGCATGAAGGCTTCCTTGAATTCTGGAATGAAACAAAATTATGTTTTCGCAGTTGAATTAAATGTTTTCGAAATCAAAAATTCGATAAAGAACCGGACCCACCTGCAACTTGATCCTCAGTAAGTCCGTGTTCAGTCTAAAAAAATAGAAGAAAAGTTATTAACATTTCGACTTGAAATACTTTACAACAAATTGAAATTAATTAGTATATGCACAAACCAAATCGATTTTCACCACCAAGTCGTAGGTTTGGTGTTTCTTCTTGCTCTTTTTCTGTGATTTTCCAACGGCCGCCGCCGCTTTGGGTGGACCCCCACTAAGCGATTGTTTGGGTGTCGACGAACCCTTGTTGCTGCTGGAACCGGACTGTTGTTTAGCCGGTGCAGGCTGTTTGGCTGTGTGTGCTGTTGCCTTAGCTGGCGCTCCACCCTTTTGACCCGGTCCGGGGGTCTTATCACGTTGCCCGGACTTGGCATTGTGACTGGATCCATCTGCAGGCTTATTTCGTGCCTAGAAAAGGTAAATCAGTTTAATTTATTACTAAATGCATTCGAAAGGTATTCGTATGATCCTGATGAGATCTCCTGAAAAAGCTGTGGCAGGAGAATTCCAAACTATGTGTATTTAAAGAACTTTGATATAGTCAGACTTCTGTTTGTCTATCTGTGCGCAGATGAAATATCTAATACTTATATATAATAAAAGAATCACATGTTAATTGTGCAGAGGTGCACTTACGAAAGCAAATCAATAAATAAAGTGTTGAAAAAAGGACAAAACATGAGTAACACATCCTATCCTATCCTCAGCTTGAATCAGTTCTAAAAAATCAATAGTCTTCTTAAAATATCGAATATTTTCAGATCAAAAAAGGAAGATTGCCAGGGATGGTATATAGCTACTTCGATAACTATCAAGAAATCTTGAACTGATATCGATGGCGCTCAATGTTAAGTCAAGCAACATTTTTTTAAGTTCTAGCACCAAAATAGCCACCAGAACGTAAATATTTTCCGACCTAACAGCAGCTTTCTCAGTTTAACAAAATAGTTTGTGATTGTGAACGAATACTTTTATCAACTTAACATTTACGGAACCTCACAATTGCAAAGAAAGAAACGACCTACACAAATGGTATAGTGCAAGCAAAAGTTTTGCATTTAATAGTTCACTTTGGAATTATATTTAAGGGAAAGACTTTCCGTCAGACAAACGGGATCAATATTATTGTTTTGTTTTATCTGAGACTCGTGATTTAAAATTGATAGGAGACAAACAAAATTTAACCTCTTACGTCAACTCTCTCCTTTTGTTACACAGAAATGGTGTTTCTTTTGTGAAAATTAAACAGCCAACGCTTAAATTTCTTATCATACCGCCTATGATGCAGATGAGAATGTAATAGTTCTTGGGCATCGTACAGATTAAACCAATTTTGCGCATAACTGACAGATAAATAGTTGTAATAAATATTTTCCAACAAAAAAAAAAACAGTCAAATTTTCATTTATATACTTGACTTCCTTGACTTTTCAAATTTTTTTACAAGAAATAAAAAATAACTTAGGACTACAAAAGCTGCACGTTGAAATTATTTATTAATAAATGCCCGCGTGGCCGAGTGAAGCTGGTAGCTCACATCGTGCTCCTTTGAAGTCAATCGAATTTTTTTCTTTGATGAGATACATTCAAACGCTTGCACGTTTTTCTTTTGTGAAGGAAATAAATATCTTTTATTCTTTGAATTTCTGTTCTGTTCATGTGACATAACAGTGATTCCGAAAAGAAGCAAAAACAAAATTCCTAAGATTTATGAAGTTTCTTACGCTGAATCATAATATCAACGTGGCAACGCGATCATCAAAGAAATGGAAATCTGGGAGGCATTGCATCAGAAAATGGAATGTGTTTTAAGCAGACAGATTTATAAAAATAAATAAGCAAGTAAATTATAAATAAAGCCTGACAGCTCGTTCTATTCCCAGACAATGGAAATTGAACGCAAAACTTAGATTGATCGGTAGAGCTACTTTTGTTACATCAGTCACACATACAATATTATGTACGAATTTACGAACTGTCAACTTAGTAGGTACTCAGTCACTGAATTCTTGTCAACTGAAAAAAAAGCTGTTCATGTGATCGATCTAGGGCAATCAAAACTAATAACGTTTTCGATTGAAGAAAAGAATTGCTCTTCTATCAAGAGGCCTGATTGCTCTTCCATGTTCTCTAGTTTTAATTGGAAAAATTACACAAGTCAGCTGACAGCTGCCGTAGATTATTTTTTTGCATTTCACCAATACTCTTGTGGATTCTATCAGAAGCAGTTTTCTTGTTCCATTGGACTACAGAATGAGTGGATCCCCGAGTGAAACCAATGAAACACGACATTAACTAGATTCTTGAACGTCTCCAATGGCTTTAAGCTGCAACTTGTGCTTTTTGGTTATTGGCTAGTTTTGGGTAATTCCGTTGTGGAAGCACAAAAAATTAAAATGTTGGAGCGAGAGATTTACCACTTTGATTTACGTAGCTATTAAGATTTCGACTTTATTTCTATTTATTACTCCACACGTTTATTCGTTTAACAGAATTGCACATTAGGGGTGTTCCTTGCTTTTAATTTTTACGAACTTTTACTCAATGCCGTTCTATAACTCCAAAAATTCGTAAAAGAGCAGCTTCGAGAGTGTAGGATATTAACCCTCCCCACCACTTTGAATGTTACTATAGTTATTACTTAATAAAATTCTTGTAGTAGGATTTGTTGGAAGGAACTTGGTCAAGCTGTCCGTCAACTGACACTTAACAGGCCATTTGAATGTCCCTTTTTCCTCTTCTCGAATGCTTGTAGTTCATAAAGTATTTACAAACTCCTCATACTCGGGTTCATCAAAAGGAAGTTCGATTATTCAGAATCACTGATGTGGACGTTCGGATTCATAGTTAAGTAAGTCTGACAGCTGACTGAATAGATGCACTTATTTCATTTGTTAATTGGCTCAGAGTGGTCACGTGAGTAGTTTTTGCAGTAGACGTTTATGGAGGGGAAGCTGACAAATCTATTCAAGAAAATCCTGCCTGCATCTGAATACTCAGTTGACATTTCGAAGAGCCAAATTTAAAATAAACGCTGCTGAATTCGAAAATGACCAAAATAGGCCACTGAGACAAAACTTTGTCTTTTCAGAAGCTATTCTGCTAATTTAGAATTTTCGCACGAAATTTAACAACCGTTGGCTCGCATAACACTATATAAAAGTGTGGTAATGTCTTATATTTTATACGTACTTATGTATTTGGAAATAACAATTTTTTTTTTAAATTTTGAAGAGGCCCCTTTCCAAATAAAAATGGTTTAAATAGCAAAAATTGTGACAGGCAATCTACTTGACGTTTTACATAAACTAGGTATCCGAACGTCCCCACTTACACAACTAACCAAATCAAGTAAGAAATTTGAAAATTTTTTGATTACGTATCTGTCATTTTTTATAGATTACTTCAAAAGTGTCCCCTAACTTTTTCGTAAGTCTCTCTCTCTCTCTCTCTGTAAGAATTTATCACCACCACTGAAGTTTTGATAGTCTTTTCAATTCGTACTACAAAAGTGAAAGGAACAAACCTACCATCTATTTGTCATAATTAAAGTAGGTATGCCTCGGGATTTTTGTTTAGAGATGCCTTTAAATTGTCTTTAAAGTCGTTTTACTATAGGTAGCAAATACTAATTAATATAAGAAATATGAACATGGGTAAATGTGTAACGAAAAAATAAATTTATTGGGCCATTAAATTTAAGAAGTTCACAGTGGCTTTATTTTCCATACAAATTTCGCAATTGTGAGCTTACGTAAATTTAAAGTCGGGACTAAAATTTGTCATTAGTACGGCGCATTATAATAATACTCCATCCCAGAAGGGCGTATGCTTGAATTCTCCTGAAATTCATGGGCCTTACTAATAATCATTTCTAACCTCCACACTAAATATTTTCTAGGTCACAATATAGAATTTTGTATGGAAAATTTCGCCATTGTGAGTTCGAAAAATTTAGTCTGGACACTAAAAATGATTATTGGTATGGCGGCATGTGTTTTATTCTCCCGACAAACACTTCATTTAGAAGTTTGTCTTTGTTTAGCGGACTAATTATTCCGGAAGCTTGAGCTGAGACTGTTTAAAAAAAAAATATATATTTAAAACTGAGACATTCTGCGTGTTTTTTTGTTGACTATCATTTCTCCGTTTTTATTTTGCGTGCGAATTCCTTTCACAATTAATAAAAGACTCATAAAAGCTACAGGAAATATAAATAAACAGAATACTCCTCTGCTACATACTTTGTTTTCAGTCAAGTCATTAAATTTATTCAACCCACACATGGAATCCTTAAACCTGTAGCAAAATATTCTAATTTATGCGAAAACTGTTTGTTTCGCAAACTAATTGCGTTGCGTCATTTCTATCCCAATGTTTACGGATGCATTGTTTACAATTCACTTAGCAAAACTGATCGACGCTCACCGGGAGGGGGGGTAATTTCGGCTAATTTTGTTCACATATTTACCCCCTCAATGATATTAACCAACACAAACAAAGTTTATCCTCGCTTCAAATTTCTAAATTCCAGCTGCCAAGTTGTCGTCTCAAAAGTCATTATGCTTTTATGCGAAAAGCTATCCACTTTTTAATTCGGTGTAGGCTGTTTCAAACATAATGGAGTGACATTTATAAAGTGTTGCGATTAGCCTTAGCTTTGCGGTTTTTTTTTTATGAAAAATGATAAAACGATTAAGCCAGGCGAGACCAGGGGGGACTAAGTTTCGCCAAACTAATGTATTTTTAATATCCAACGGCATAATACACACTGCTTGGCATAATCACCTCAAACAGACACTGTGCAAAATCTTGACAAAAAAAAAAAAAAAAAAATACCTGACCTACTGAATCTTGGAAGCTAAATCTTTCTACGACATCGTAATCATATATTTTCGTCCTAATACACTGGTATATTATCAATTGAAACAAACAATATATAATGTGTGTAATTTATTATCTTATGGATGTCACTCTATGACATTAATGTTTCTTCATCTCACCCCTGAGTCCTAGGGGTATTTATATTTGCCTCTTCATGTGTATTTGGGGGTAATAAATTACATTTAGTATTTAAAACTATGTCTTAATTCAGACGGAGGTGACCCCTGGTTGCTGTTGACAGGAAACAAAATTAAAATGCTTTTAGAAGAAGACACTACTGTGCTTAATACACATTTCGGAATGTCGACCCTGATAGGAAGATGGGGGAACATAAATAATTTCAGGGGCGGAGATTAGTTTGAAAGGGGCCATTGGATAAGCAAGGAGTATGTATTTAGAAATAAAAGACACATAATGTTTATGTATTTCGAGATGTGGCAGGAATTTTTAGAGGAAAGCTACTTGCGTTTTCTTGTCGATCCAAATGCGCTTGGAATATATATCTAGATATTTTAGTTTCAACCGAAAATTTGAGGGTTAGTTCAAAAATTCGGCACTGCCAGACCAGTGGTGACATTATTTTGATAGTCAGTATATACTTTCAAATAAATAGTTGGCGCAATAATAGCCGTCTTTTTTTGAGCTTCGATCTCAGCAAAGCAAAGTAAAGTAGGATTGTCAGCACGCAATTGCAACAACTATTGCGAGTCTCGAAATCCTACTTTACTTTGGTTTGCTGAGATCGAAGCTTAAAAAAAACAGGCCTATAAATCATATTCATAACCATTCGTTTTGACAGTGACGGCTAAAAATCGAGCTAAAAAGCAAAACTTTTGTTTCAGAATGTACTTCATGTATCTGTCAAAATTTAGCGTAGGCTGGACACATTTTTTTAAAATTAGATTTTGACAGATTGTTGTGTTCTGTTGAATGAATGATTGCCTCGACGAAGAATGCCTTGAATATCAAATGGTTGTTGAAATAAGGGGGAATTGAATTTTTGATGGAAGATTTTGCAAAGAACAGTTGTTTTCTGTGATAATTCCACAGTGTAATAATTAATTACCAAAATCTTCATTTATCCATTGAAGTGCCAGTGCCTATAGTCAAATGGCAGTCTAATACCGATCTCCGAGTGCAGCGGCAAGAAAATTGCGATTTGGGGGTCTCAGTATTGCATCTGAAATGAACTGTGGAGAGGGAGCGGGCGCATATTCTCAACAGAATTAGACATTTACAATTTTTTTCGACTTTCCAATACAGACAGCGCCACAGCGGTTTTCAGGCAGAAGTACCTACTGGCAATTATGAAGGCGTCCAGACTCTGGACTGCTCATCTGTGGGGAACGCTTTCTTTCAGTGTTTGTTTTGATTTCTTTTTTGTTAATTTTTTTTTTTAAATTAAACTAAGTATATTAGATTATGGTTATAAGTGATTTATGAAAGTTCGTTCAAAGGGATTGTATATGTCGCTATACATACTTTACATACAGAAAAACAATAATAATAAGAAAAGCAAAGCCAAATCACGGCACCATTACATAACTTCTACGGATTCCCAGGATGCTGTGCACACCATCCGGATGTCAACCTAACAACAATCTCATCATAAGAGAGAATAAAACCGGGGTAAGTTTGAAGTTCCATTATCTTTGAACGGACTGCATAGACTATTGATTTATCGAATTATTGGTACGGTAACTTTTGAATTTTCAAAAAAAAAAAAAAAAAAAAAATTTTTTGTTGCGAATAATTACAATAACTTTTGATTTAATGTTTAAATGATTCGATCCTCCTTGTGGGTTGTTTAGTTAATTGATACGTTGCCATCGAATAATTAAGCCTTAAGCAAGTAATGGTAAAAAAAATAACTGCCAGTGTCATGGAGCCTAAGAGTATACCCAACTTTTGTTTGGGTTAAAAGTAATTTCGACTATGACCAATTCGGCGCTGCACTTGCAGATTTTGATGGTGAACAATTTGTTTTATTATATAATATTATTATACAATAAGAAGATAACCTAGTTAAGTTGTAATAAAATTTGGTGAATTATTAATCTTTCGTAGAAACTGGTTCCCTATGAACGTTTGACCTTATAAAATTCCATTACCGGAATTTATTTGAAACTATTTTTTTTGATAATCAATTTCTTTTCGTAGGATACTTTTCATTCATCTGGTTTTGCATACTTTTAGGAATACATTAAAATATTTCGTTTTTTTTTTTCTTTCTTTGTTTTTCTTTGAATTTAAATAAAATGCGTGGATGGTGGTTATTTTTAAAAGGAAATCAAATTGTTTTCATTTTTGCATTCTATGGTTTTGGAATTTAGCATCCGCTTCCGCTTGGAGAATGATCAGTTTGAATCGTATTTAATTTTCATACTCAGATAGTATGTTGTGTTAAAATTGTTAGCAGGAGGATGTGAGCATTTGCAGGACATGGACGACGATGGTGAGGAAGACATATTTCCAAGTTATAGTCTTTAGACGTAGACGTTATGACGATGGTGAAGATTATTAAGCCTAGATTATGAATATGGCTTTATAAAGTTTTGATCCAATTAGGGGCTGCCATAAATTCGAGGACATGGTAGCCATGGTGTTCCACTTCCGATCCAGTTTGGATATGGGGGTGATACAAGGGGTGGGTAATCCTCAGAGAGCACAACCATCTGTTGCTCTCCCCACAGCTAGGAATCTTATTAGCCTTTTGGGACAATTCAGGTCTCTCATTTTTTTTTTGTGAGACATTTACACTTTTTTTTTGGCATGTAAATGCGTAACGACCCGTCCAGTGCTTCCGACAGCAAGAACCCCCCCCCCATCCGACGAGCTAGAACGTGCTAAAGCTAGCATGCCAAGCGGTCGTGGCCTGGACACCCTTCCACTTTAGCTGCCCGGACTGACTCAAGGTCCCTGTAAGCCGGGGGTCATAACGGTAGCATGATAGGTGGAAGGGCCAAATATGGAAAGTCGAGAAGTGCCTATCATCAAAAAGCATTCCAGTCCTTCGGTCAATATCCCCTCAACGATTCAGGCGATTGGGTGTTGGCTTTCAACAATCGGCTTCTCCGTAGGAACAGTTATTTCGTTACACATCAGCCTAGCGAATCCCAGAAAAAACCGGCCTGGCTATCGAAAAACTGATTAAAACAACAAATTCAACGACCGAGCGCGTTGTGGACTGCGGGAGATACTCGCCAGGTTGTGTCATCGGCATCGATGTCAGCCAGGGATCGTGGTCACAAGGTTTTCCTATTTCGGCAATTTTTTAAGTTGGAAAAGTCATTTTAAACAACGGTTTTTTTTTTTTACAAATAAATACGTTTAAAATGTCAAGCGGTTGCATGTCACAAGACTATAATAGTGCAAGGCGAATCAATGTTAGTTAAATTTCATGCGAGAGTTCTAAATTTGAAGGGTACCTTCAGAAATGACACTCTCTCTCAGCGGTCCTTTGTCTTGCGACTTTGGAGAATTCTGCAGCTGTCACCCTATCCCGGTCAGAGGTCGGATGTCGTTTTGAAAGTGTACCTACATTTTTTAGGCCAATTTTTGTAGACAGGGATAGTTTTCGGATCGATGATTTAATAAATAAAAAATAAATAGTTGGTGCAACAGGTCTGTAGGGACCCTAGGCCTAACTTCTCACAACCATTTGTGTTAGTTTTAAGTTTTTTGGAACGAATGGAAGGGATCTACAATTTTATGCCGATTCCAAACAGCCGATTGAGAAGCTTAACTTTTGGAGGTTTGTCTAACGTATACGCGAGAGGTGGCACAGTGAAAAAAACCCTTAGTTGGAATTTGGGTTTTTGCGGGATTCGAACACAAAGCCACTGCGCCGTTGCGGATTGGTGATTTACAAAATTAAAAAAAAGAAAAAGTAAAAGAGTTCTGGAAGCTCATTCTGGAATGAAGTTAGTCAATTTCGAAGCTGTTCTCATTTCTTAGCTTCTCACAACCATTCCTTTTGTGTTGATTTTTTTATTTTTTTATTTTTGGACGAATAGGAGGGACCAGCAATTTTATGCCGAGTCCAAACGGTCGAATTAAGAAGCTTCCCAAGGACAGTATTTGTCAGACGTTCGCGAAAGGGGGAAACAATTTTCACATAAATTCGAATCGAATTGACCAAACGATGTACAGAGAAAAAGGATTCAAACAGTCAATCATCAATTTGTCTCCATTTGATAAAGCTCGTCAATTTTCCAAAGAAGAAGACAGCTTCCAAAAATCATATCACTTCGCATAGGCGTTCGGGAAATAACACTCACCTACACACACACACAAACACATTTCTATTCACAATTTCCTTCCCGCATTTAATTATGACAAAAATCAACACTCTCTATATATACAAATATTTCCACTAGAAGCCTGCGAAGGCGTACCTATTTATTGCGCAACATGTGTGTGGCATGTGAAATATCTTTCCCCCGATTAATCAATCAAAAAAATACGCACAAATTTCAATCATCATCATCGTCGGGAATCATTCTTTCTCGTGTTCCTCTGATAAAATCAAGATACAAAATCAAAATTTGAGACGGGAATTTGCGGCCCATAAAATAAAAAAAAAAAAATAAAATAATTCTGGCGAACTTCGAAACAACTAACAATCTAATATTAAACAAACAAGATCTACGCTTTTCATACATTTTTTCCATCGAATTAACACCGCAATAGCAATTCCTTTGTAACACTTGCATACACATTTGATGGGGCGGATAGCAGCAAATTGAGATTGCCGTCTCCACGGCCCACATCCCACATGGAATGGCGATAATGATGATGACGATCATCGAATGGATTCCCTCATGCGGTCCGGTTGATTCTGTTCTGGTCATTATCAACATCATCGTCCGATACGAGTTGTGCCGGACAGACGATTTTCGAAATATTCCTGTCCAAGGGCGCATCATGGGGCCAAGGAGCTATGCGGCTATTCGATATTGAACGTGGAACGAAGATGGCGCCGTAAATATACCACAGACGAAACAAGCCAACAAATTCGACAGCAGCAGCAGCAACAACAACACAGCAGAAGGTGTAGTATTCGGAGCAGTCTAATTTACGTGAGATGCTATTTTGAGAAAGCTTATAAGTTACAACACCGGAGTAGCCTCTGGTTAGTGTTATGTGAAAATGGTTTCACTTGCTGAATATACTTCCAATGGATGAAGTGCGTTGACTTGGGCAAGGGAGAAAACTAGCTGACGTGGAGAAATGTTCAGTAGAAACGTGAGTTATTTTGAGTTGGAGCCGGAGCTTGGAGTCGTAGGACTCCTACAAAATGGTGGTGGACATTCGGAACAGCTCTACATCAGGGATGAAAAATTAACGGTGTCGACTGTAAGCAAATCTAAGTCTCGATTGTTTTGGAGCTGAATTGGAGCTGAATTGCAATTGCATTTTTTACTTTTTCGAATCGTGTTCGTACAAAATTTTGAATGATTTGGGACTTTTATCAATTTTATTTATTGTCACGCAATTCCGTCTGTCTGAATGTCTATTCGTCGGCTTCTGAGCCCGTTTCAAACCACGTTTTTATAGTTTGTGAGCTTAAAGTTCGGAGCCATTTTTAAGGTTCCGTACCCAAAGGGAAAAAACGTAACCTTATTAGTTTCGCTCGGATGTCTCTCCGTCTGTCTGTCTGTCCGAACCCACTAAGCCAATTTTGTTACCAGGTCCACTCAAGAACCGATTGACATAGGAGGCTAAAATTTACACACAACATCGGGTATAACCTCTAGTTAAACGACAAATACCAATGGAAGGAATACATCGATTGGTTTTCGATTAATTATTAATCTGGTGAAAAAAATATTTTCATTCGCCCAAAAAACGGTTTATTTCTTGATTCACAAAAAAATACATAAATTCCTTTTTTGTAGATCATGTTCTTATCTATATATGTGCTGAATACTGTTTTGCCGAAAAGTTAATGTTTACAAGATATTTTCAAAAAAGATAATTTTACCATGTAAAATACGTTGCTCTCATAAGTTTTAATCTCTACTACGCAGTTGTGCACAATTGGGTTCCCGCTTGCTAATTTCGTTGGGGAGTATAATACACTTTTTTGGGGAGTACAGAACAAAATAAAAGTAATATATTTTTAGTCAATAGTTTTTAATTGGGACAGGTCGCATACAGAATGGAAAATTGGCGTGGGTTGGGTACTAGGTAATAATTAGAAAATGAAAATGTGCGAGTAATTTTTGAGAATAAAAATATTAAGTAATTAAATTAAACTAAATAGTGATGAATTCATGAAGAGGGGAAAGATTGAATGATATTATAGATTTCATATAATATCTGATGTGTTGGACTTTAGCCAAATACGCAACCTAAGGTGCGCGAGTGACACTCGCACTTGGCCGGTTTTTTTTTGTTTTTGTACGCCAATTTTAAAATGCGTTTTTTCTTGAGAACGGTTAATACGATTTAAACAAAAATTAAGTGTTTAACTCGATGGCAAGCAAAGTTTATTTTTTCTAAACTATTGTTTGACGTACATTGCCCTTTTAACTTATTTTGAAAGGCAAAATGTGTCAAACCAAATAATCTCCCACTTTATTTGCGATCATAATACTTTTATTTTTAAAGAAATCAAATTCAATAAATAAAATATGTTCAATTTACTTTTAACTTGCTTATCTGCATAATAATGAACTTTCGTGGCAGTGGCCCTTAGAAATAGAAAAACCTGGATTCGACTCTAGAGTCCTCTTTTGGCAGTGAACTCTAAATCCCACCTAGCATTTCGTACAAATGAAACAAATTTAACATGTCCTGTTCGGGAATAGATTCAATTTTATTATTCCACCAAAGGCGAGCTTCAAGTTGCCATTGAACCAAATGAATAAACATGTGGAGGATTTGACATCATCGCCTTTTGACACTGCTGATCGTATTTGTTTTTGTTTTGGTTGTAAACACATCAGCTGACTGACTGGTACCCGACATCGTTGAAGACGAAATTAAATAGAGTCAGTTTTTATTTTTAATTTTTCAGTAAGTCGAAGTTTGGCGAGTAGAAAATTAGAAAACAAACGAAAAGTGGTGGAAATGGATTCTCTCTCATTTTTTTTTTCGTCAATTTTCTCAGTACGTGGTCGCATGCGCACATTTTCTCAGCAAATTTTTAATAATTTTAGGTTTGCAAAAAAGTACCCAAACGAACCTCATATTACGTTACTTTGCTAGTTCAGTTAATAATAAGCAACTTGGAACTCACCCCGTTAGCAACTTCAACTAATTGGATTTGACAGGAGTCAGTTTAGATTTCATATTCAGCGATGACTCCAATCTAACTAGTTTGGAAGTGTTCGTTTTTCCAGATATAATCAATTATATTTCTTGATTTTAAAAGATTTGATAAAAATTAAGTAAAAATGAGTTTCCAACCAACTGGCTTTAAGATCGGAACTCACGCGAAAGGTAACTGACGTATGTGTCGAATAGTACAGTGCAACGTTAGAGGCAAAATGTCCTAGAACTTGATAACCTAAATCGAAAAAAAAAAACTTAAAAGATTTCCTCGACTGCGCTGGTCATATTGTAAAACGCGCGTTCTATCCCATCTCATGTTTGGCAGACTCCTTTAAGCTTACACGTTATAGTACAGATCGAAGAGAGCAGACAGCGCCAACCACATGGGACTCTGTGTCTGAGCCTCACTCAAGAATAACTTGCAGAGGCTGTTTTGACGAGTGATCCCTTGAGAACACACCCTTCTTTCTGCCCAGGTCAGTGATAATTATTGATACACAGGGTTGCAATTGGAAAGTTATAACCTCTTTCAGGAAGTAATTATCTTCGCAACCGCACTATCCCAACGTAGCTCAATTCAGGTTGTGATGTATTAGTAAAAACAGTTTTTCAAACTTAAAACGATACTCAATTATCAGTTGCACTCATTTCAAAATACAAATAAACTTTCATTGGTAAAAAATGTTACATGTTTGCGCTGCTTGTTTTTAAGGACATCCAGGATGGCTGGACGGCGCGCGTCGGGTAGATACAACAAGGAATGATATATGTATGTGCTAACCATAACACCATACAAACGGCTAACCCCCAAAAAAGGGCATCACAATGGGTCCACAGGGACCTAAGTGTGGTATAGTAGAATTAACCTTTCCGGTAAGCCTAACCTAACCTAACCTTGCCCTGCTTTTGGTGACATTAATGAAATCCTTCATACACGTTACATGTCAATATTTTTCAAGTGTTTGTTTTAATTGACGATTGATCTGTAAGGGACTGCAATCATCCTCACTAAAAAGACAATCGTTGACTTTCTGTCATTCAAAACTTTTCCTCAATTGGCTGAAATAACTCCTACAATTCCATTATGTGACTAACAAATACTCGAGAAAAGTTGAGAAACTATTTCTCCATTCACCTCCATCCCTGGCCAATTTCAATAACCGATACATTCCTCAATAATTAACTCGAACTTTTCCCCGAGCTCTGTTTGGCCAACAGTTCATAAAGTTGAACTTTGAGGTGTCGAAACTTTTTCCACACCGACACAATGTGTGAAAAATACTTTTTTTCCGAAACCCACTGGAAAATGCTTAACATTTTTTTTTCTTCTAAAAACCGAATGAACAAAAATCCAACTTTTGGTTTTTCACAGAGGGAAATCAAAAACGGGCGTTGTGTTTTTTTTTCAATATTTTTTTTTTTGAAACATTCATCAACTCGATTTCTTTTCTTTTCATTTCTTTATTGGTCGTTGACCACATTGAATCTGAGTAGTTCCATTCCGTCTTCTTCGGTGTAAGGGTATAAACTGAGTGCGCTAAAATGGTTAGTAAGGTGGTTGAGTGTATGATTCCGAAAATGGATTCAAAAAGTTTTCTTTTTGCTTGAAATTATGTTTTGTAATTGTTTGTAATTAATGTCAGTTGGAAAGTCCGTCAATTGGATACCCACACGAAAATCTGTGCAAATCCAAAGTGTTATTTTTACCAATGAACGTTTATTTGTATATTGAATTACAAATTTCCTGTGGATGAAGTGATTGGTAGTGAAGTACCTATAATGAGCTGAGTTTATTGCGTTGGGAAATTTTCAAAAGATCTCTAATGGGTGATTACATTATGATTGATCGTTGCTATTTGAAAGTTGCTATAAGGAATTTTTTTTTTTTTGTGGTCAAGGGACAAAGTGGAAGTGCTGGAATGAGAATTCCTCCTTGAATGATTTGAAGTGAATTTCAATATAAGCTGTGTTTAGTTTTTGGATTTTTTTTACAAACAGGAAAATAGCAGAACTTTGATTTTTAAGCAAAGAGATGAGTTTCTTGTTAAATAGCTGTGCAAGTGAAATTCCGGGTAGTTCCAAATAACATAAAATCCATTCAACTGAAAGGACTACTGGCAGTAGAGAATGACTATTAAATTCTCGTCTGTACATTCTTTATGATCTTTATTGTTTTTTTTGTTGCCACAAGAGTAACGTCAAATAAAATTCAAATCATTATCGTTAACAGAATGGTTGGAATGAAAAACGAGCTGAGTATAAAAATAAAAGCCAATTTCGAAGATAAAAGAATTTATTCCGCCACCTCAATGTGCCTATATCGGATTTCAAATTTCACATGGTTTGCATATGGGATAAAGGCTCGGACGCATAAGCATGTGTATGGTTGTTGTAGTGGCTAAATAGTATTGCCTTCAAATTTAGAACAATTTTTGTAAAGCTTTAAATTTTACTTTCGATCTGAAGAGCCAAGAGCGCCTGATAATGTCTGTTACATAATTTTTATTTTTATTAAAAATGGATCCATTACTATCCAGTAGCAAGACGATATTTATTTGGGCTTATTGCATTATAAAATTAATATACACTCGTGTGAATAACTAGATATTTTTTTTCGAACATCGAATAATTCATTTCCCCTATTCGATTCGCATTCACTAGTTATGTATTTTACTAGTGAATTTTTGTACTTGTTGGCAATGTCATCAATCGAATGCGAAAGCTCCACATATGTCGGTAAGGAAGTGGGTCTGAGTTATTGCTTGTTTGCTGGAATTATTCCCTTATTTGTTGGGCTATGATTTATACAAGTGATTCGTTTTATATATCATTGAGCTTATCAGCTTGTTATTCAATTTCAACTGTGTTATGTTTTAACAAATTGTGTCGCTGATTTTGACAACGAAAAACTGCTATCGATAACTAAATCGATACGGGAGTTGTTTGGCTTGTGTATTTGGTTTGTGTGCACTTGTTGGATTGTTCGACGAGCGCTCAATGGAAGTGGAAATGGAATAGGCTTGAAATTAGTATAAATTCACTTGTGTGTGCGTAAGTGAATCGAAATTATTTCGGGATATCAGTTTTAGGTCTGCTGTTTTTTAGTTAGGTACTTTTACATTTGGAGGTGTACACATTTGTAAATTGAATGGAACAGAAAACTGTTTCCGTTTGATTCCAGTGGAAATGATATACTGGGCAACTGAGATGGAGTCTCGTGTTCAACTTTCTGAAGAACAAAAATCGCACTGTAACGTTGCTTTTTTTACTGTGTCACCACTCCCGAGCGTCTGTTAAACGTCTTGACACTAATCCCACTTTGGTTACGACGTGTAATTTGAATGTAAATGTACATGGGCTTAAGTTAGATTACTTCGTTGAAATCACTTCGTAAAACATTTTCAGAAAATGCCCATCAATTGTCAAATTGTTCCGTCCATTAATAATAACATTTGCAATGATCTCACTCCTCAACTTTAAGGGCATCTTCTGAAATACAATACTACAGACAGCATCACGAAGCATATTTCCTTGTTCGAAATCGCAAAGCAAAGCTGTCACAACTTTGACAATTGTGTTTTGAATGCTTTTACTCCGACCTAGTGACACCTTCAGAGAGTCCTTGCAAATCGTTTACCTGTCACACTGGTATGCACACAATTTTGCAATCGAAAAAAAAAACCCAGTTTTATAAATTCACGTACCTGTGTGTGAAAATTTTTGTTGCATCCTTAAACTCGAATGCACTACGAAAGCGAAAACTAAAGTGGGCAGTGTGGACATTATATTGACATGGCCAATCCTTTACGACTACGAATATATTTTTATAAACTCATGACAATCGGTGGAGCAACAGGTATACCAACCACTCCGCTATTGACGCCTCTTATAATAGATTCATGAAATTAAATGTTAAACCGGTGATTAAGTGGTTCTGTCGGCTTGAGGAAGGGAAACACTCGTATTATAGCGTGCGGGTCCTTAAAAAGAGATTAATTATTATATTGTCACCCTTGTGACAGATGTAACCATAGAAGAAGTCCTTTATTGTTATCAAACTTTGTATTTCTTTTTTCCGAATACCGTGTTGCTTCGGATCTGCTGAAAGGATTTTAATCATTTTTTTGGAAATAGGTTAAGGTTCCTTTTTATAACTTGTCTTGCATACCTTCTTTTTCTATTCCACAAAATAAAGTCGCTAACAACTTTTCGATTTTATCTTTTCAGGGTGACCAAAGTGATGGTAAATACAAAGTTTAATTGGAATTGTTAAAAATAAGTGCTTAATAGAAGCAACTAAATTTTCCTATTTACAGTGCTTCTCAAAGCTTTCCAAATGTTCGACTCCAAAAAGGCTGGTCGCATTGAAAACGAAAAAGTCCGCACCATTCTGAGTACACTTGGACTTCGTTTCACCGATGAACAATTGGATGAACTGATTGATGCTGAAGATAGCGGTAAGTTGAATATTTTCAAAATAAAAGACATAATCTACTAAATATGGAGTTATAGTGAAACTCCATTTTCATATGGAAGTGGCTAATTTTTGTACTGACTGACGTTTGTCTGGCCTTTGGGAGACGGCTACGTATTTAACGTAACGTAAGTTGTACAGGATTGTGCTCGAAAATGAAAAACTGGAGTTTTGAGTCATTTTTGCGAGCGTAGCGAGCCACACACTTTGAAATTTCCATACGTGGTCGTATCCCGAACGACGCGAGCGACGTGCGAATATCATCAGACATTAGACTTTTCCTATGCGAGTTCTTCTGCGATAAAATATGTTCCAAAACGGATTATCAAATAACGTAGGAGTACGAATGTGCTTCCTTGTTGTAGCCATTTATCCATCATCCGTTCAGTTTTAGAGTAGGAAGGGAGCAAAAATTATTTTACACCGATTCTGGAACGGCTGAAATGCAATTTAAAAATCTCCTTCAGGACAGTTAATACTCTTGACGTTCGCGAGAGGTTGTGCAGTGGAAAAAATAACTTAAGAAGTTATTTTGTGTTTTTGTTTTCTCGTCCAACACACTCCAGTGGTTAACTATGCAACTGCGCCAATGTTATACAAACATACAAATATCATCTAATCTAACTAACAAATTTCTCAACGCATATAGGTACTCGTACCACATGTAAATTTGAAATGAAACTATATAAACATGGTCGTTTTCCGCTGTAAAACAGTAGCGCGTCTATATTTTTGGAATATGCATGAAGTTGACTAGCAAAGGTAATGGAATACAGAAATATATAACTTTCCAGTGGAAGGGCGGCTGCCTACAAGCAGTTTGCCAGAAAAATTCATGAAGTCACCCACACTTGCTTACTTCTATTCAAGCATTCGGTATTCTCTACTGTGTATTTCACTATTATTCCAATTTAATCAAAACCTCCCCAAAAACCAAACAAAATACGAAACACAACAGAGATGTCAGAGTAGTTTACGTGAGGTAATCTACTACGCGTAATAAATGGAGTAAGCTACGAGCCTGATTTGTTTCATTTGCTACCTACATTTTATGTACATACTCGTACTTAGAAAAAGTTAAATTTCAATAGAAAATAAACCGAAACAGATTTGGAATTTTTCAGTTTATCAGTTTGACGGTTAGATCTGATAACGCTAACTACATTTTGACAGTTAGCACTACTTTTACTACATTTGGCTACGTTTACTACTTATAACTAGCAAACGTAACAAATGTAGAAATTAAAAAAAAAATAATTTCTGCCATCTCTGCTACTAACCCATCTCAGTTACGTAGCAACAATACGAACTCACGTAAAACGAATGGTTGTCAGAAGCTAGCCATAGAGTACTTATACGGACCTGTTGCGCCACCTATTTATTTACTTACTTACAATTAAATTGATACAACATACTTAAAACAGTTGACTACTGTTCTATACTGAATGCATCGAATAGCACATGAACAGCAACGTTCACTTAGCCTCACTTAAAACTTAAATCGGAGCCAAATGATTTGATGATCTTTTTTCCGTTCTTTAATGCTTTTATTTAAACACTTTTCTGCTGCAAGACCTGCAAATAAGTGCACTTACATACTCGTTTATACTCGTATATTTGTGACTACTTCAAATTAAATTACGTATAAAAATATTTTTAATTTGGTTCCTACGTCTGCCGAAAAAAAAGTAATGAATACAAATCAAGGTGGAATTAATTTCCCTGCATAGCAATTTTTAATTTATTTTTAGTTTCCCACTTTTTTTTTTATGAATATTAAACATTTTATTCGCACCGTGACTGTGCAAAAGAAAAATGTGTGTGAACATTTTTTATTGGAGCTGCTTCCGATATACATTTACCTATATACAAATAAAATATTTTTATAATGCTCTCTGGCTCTGCTCTTCGTTTCGGAATGTCACGTGTGTGGGGGTGGAATTTTATCATTGATCTAGTGTTTGTAAAAACAGAAACAAAGAAAAAAGTTCTCTTTGTGTTAAAATAAAATAAATAAATTCGTTAAAACATTAGAAAATAAATTGGAACAAAGGATATAAATTATTTTTTTAAACACTGCGAATATTTTGAATACTTATATCTTCCCCATGGTATGAACTGAAGTCTATTATTTATATTCATGAAATCATTTCTCTCCATGTTCAAAGTCAAAATGATTCAGAGGCTATTCACGCTATAGGCGTATTTTCGAGAGCAGACGAATTTTGTTTGCGATGAGTTCATTAATTAAAAATAAACAAAATTTAATTCGCATCTCATATTTCTTTTCATGGAAACTTACACCTCGATGTGTAGGAAAAAATGCTGCAATGCATTTTACTAATATTTACAACTTTTGTATACAATAGGTAGGTGTACTAAATACATAAAAATACATCAAGCGCATCCGTGTAGATCTATCCCTGGGGCAGGCTTCTCGCTTGGATTCGTTTGCGTGTTATTTTTCAATTTGAGGTAGATTGAACGGAAATTAAATAACCTCGGTGTATTTCTCTAGTGTGTGCTAGAGTTCGCAAATGTCTACCAGTGGAAATTCGTTCGAGTCCGAAAACCCATTCAAATGGTTCAAGTGACCCCAATCCTACTATATCCAGCTGATCGAAATTTAAAAAAATTGGCTTAGTGGGTTCGGACAGACAGACAGACAGACGGAGAGACATCCGAGCGAAACTAATAAGGTTACGTTTTTTCCCTTTGGGTACGGAACCTTAAAAAAAGGAATAACCTTATCTGGTCAATTTGAGTGATTTTGGCCGAGTTTGTTAACCATCAGAACCGCTCAAGAATTGAGATCTACTTAAAAATTTAAGACTTCTTAAAAAGGTGTTAAATGTGTGGAATTTTAAAATTATGCATTGTGTACGGCCGCCATAAATGTAAGATCAAAAATTCAGCATTATATTGAATAAATATTTAAAAATATCTTTATGAACAAAACTTAAGCAACTAAGTTGCGATATTGTGCAGTAGAAAATTGCAAAGCAAGCTTTTAAGTAAGCGAGATAGCTCTTTTCAGAGTCAAGGCTACTTTTTGACACATTTCGTTTAACATAACCGTTTTGCATAAGCATTCTTTGAAGGAACGGTCCTAAAAAATATCATAATTGAAGCAAACAATTTTTGTACGTCAAAATAAATTCCAATTATCCTTAAGGTAAGTCTTAAATAACGAAGAGAGATTTAAAAATTAAATCCATACGCCTGAGTGTTCAATTATTCATACTTTGTAAAGGCGTTCTTCTAAAGAAATCATCCGTTTTAAGATTGATGTGTTCTTTTTTAAGGAGACAAACTATGCCCAGTCGGTCCTTGTCTAACTGCCTCCATCGAAATAGTTCCAAGTCTTTCATTGCGAATTGCGATGATGCGAGAAAATAAATAGTTGGCGCAACAGGTCTGTAGGGACCCCAAACCTAGCTTCTCACAACCATTCGTTTTGCGTGTGTTTTTAATTTTTGGAACGAATTAAAGGGATCTACAATTTTATGTCGATTCCAAACGGCCGATTGAGTATCTCTTTCAAACAGTTATACTCTCGGATGTTTGGCAGAAAAAACCCTTAGTTGGAATTAGGGTTTTTGCGGAATTCGACAGTGGGACCCCCCGCTCAGTAGTCCAACACACTAACCACCAAGCCTGCGCCTACTTGGGAATAAATAATACATTTTTCTCTAATCGAATTTGCAGCCAACATTGGCCATTGAAAATTCTTCTGATTTTACATCAACCAAGGTTTAACAATTAAGTGCATATAGACTTATTTATATGAAGTTGACATTTTTCACAGCAACGCAAAGCGAGCTTCAAACTAAATTCACCATCACTCGTCAATAAATAAGTTGTAATAATGAAGCTGACTTCATGTAAGGCTGTTGCAATGTAAAACTAATTAATTCTGTCTAAGCACAAAAAGAAAAGAACAGAAACATTTGCATTATAATAGCTTCAAGTTATCCAGAAAATATATTTACCCCCAGTGCACTTTTAATGGGCATTCGCAAACAATGCTCTTCCAGATGTACATTTCCAGGTGTACATTGCAAGATGTTCATTTCCAAGGTAACGGAGAGAGTTCCGAGACTCTTCGCTCTCCTTATGTGGATAGAGCCAATAGCCAAATCACTTTTCCGTGACGTAAATTATGATAATTATATAGTAAAAACTAATATGACATTGCAGTGCAGCGCAGTCTGTCTCTTGCGTTGTAAATTTGTGCAGTTTCCTTTGCAGGTTCTTCGTAATGACACCATAATTAGTTTCATTTAAAATTTACGAGGTAATATGAGGCTTAGAGGTTGTCTTCTGTAAACTTAATACAACACAGTTGTATTGCAGCGGGTGTGTTCGGAACTTATAAATCAAATGTCTTCGTAAGAAATAATGCGCCATTAGGATTGTGTGTGGATATAACTGTGCAGTCTGTTCTAAAGAAGTGAGCCGTTTACCATTAACTGGTTAAGTAAATTCCCTCGTTGAATTAAATGACTTAAATATAAAAATATTCAACAATAAATGGAGCTGTTTGCGGATTCTACTCCTTATTCTATGTGTTCCCACCCACCAAAAGTCATCCAAAAGTCTCTTAAGCTGTTGTCAGAAAATGCATTAAAAACTCAGCAGTCAGCCGACTCTGCTTTCCAGTTTATGATTTCTCATTCACGTCGCTGCTAACTGACTCGACAATAAATCACTTGATACCAAACTTTATGCAGTAAATCACAACCTGTCAACAAACAATAAACAAATAGCAAAGCATTCAAAATATCCTTTTCCCTACTCCCATTGTTATGCAATTAATACGCATTCAGACACTCTGACGTATACGTAACATTTTTTCGTGCCACAAACGTTGGCGAGGATTTTAGGTTTTTACGTAATTCGACTACGTTATCTGGATACAGTTCGCATAACATAAATAGGATTAAGACTTTCCAAATCCATTTGGTGAGTTTTAAACTTTTGGCAAGCTTCCATACTTAAGTGACCATTTCATGCACGTATTCGGACGATATTCATCGGCAAACGTTTGAAGGCGACTCCTGTACACATGGCCGACGAGAGAATATAAATCAAAGTCAGCCGCCGTGCTGCCATCCTTTAATTCAATGGAAGTTCGTTTGTCCTTGTTGTACCGAAGGATTGGTGGAACACTTTCAAATAGTCAATCACACTGACTCGTGAAACACATTACACCGGAAAAAGATTTAATGCAATTTTGTTGCCTTTACTTTGAATGGCATGTTCTTTCGACGAAGGAAAGCTTGAATGTTTGGCATTTATCACCGACATGTAGGTACAGTTGATCGGGAGAAGGTACGGTTCGTTTGTGGGCGTACAATGAGAAATCGGCGCTACTTACGAGCGGTGGCTACAATTTGTCCCGAGTGTGAAGGATATGGTGAATTTCGGGAGGAATAGTTCAATAGTTCATTGGGTCGATTTATTGATTTCAAACACAGATGGAGTGCTGTTGACCTTGTGTGGAGTATTTCCGATGATGTTCGAAGTTGCAGCAGAAGTTTATAAAATTATTGGAATTTTTTTTGAAGAGATCTTCCATCCGAAAATAGTTTTTCAAGTTTTAATACTCTTGCAATGAAGTTGTTTTAGGACTTTTGTCAGAACTTTGGGAGGTTAACACATTTATGGGTTTCTAAGGAAGTTTTCAACTTTGCTGTAAGAAACGATGAAGACCACTAAATCAGGAAGGACAGATTTATTGCGGATTGGGTGGGATAAAATAACTTGATGGGCCCCTTCACTGTGAGAACATTCTAACGTTTTATATTTCTAAGCACATGATAGATTTCTGTCTGTCAAAGTCTGCAATCTGTATTTATTTATAAAAGGTTTGGACAGCAATGAAAGAAAGCGTACTGATCGTTCCTATCGCCATAATTCATAACTCTTCCGCTGGTGACGACTTGAAATTGGTATTGTAAATTGTATTCAATAAAAAATGACATAAATACAATAAGTGTTGCCAAAATTACTAAATTTAAATAGATTTCCATAAGAAAATGCACTTGAAGAGTGGTTTTGGGAATTTTAAAGTAAAATTAAAATAAGAAAGAAATAATCTCAACCATAAATAATTATGTTGACATTTAAAATATTTAAATAATCGACAAAAATTCCCGCTAAATTTTCATAAGATAGCCCAAAATACTCAAGCCAAAGCTTAATTTCCCATGTGTCAGAAACGCTTCAAAAGATTTGTCAAAATTATTCATTTTTTGTGTCAGTTTGGAATGCTTTGCAAAATGTTTCTATTTCTATTTAAAAATGAATTGGTAAATTTGAAATATGTGTTCCTTTTGGGTCTCAGCAGACTTATTTTTTATAACGAGCTTCTTAATACTTTGCGCGTAGGAGGAAACCACCTTTATAGAAAAAAAAAACTGATGCATTTCTCAATTCCGGCAATGAAAACAAAACTCTGCACACATTCTCCATATTGAAAAGAATTTGTATTCAATCTCGCGCGAATATTCGTTCTATATTTAGAACTGAGATTTTTTTTGTCACTTCCACAGCGAGTGTTTTGCAGTTGAACGTGGGATGCTCGCATTCATTCGAAATATACTGCCTATTCATAGATATTGATATGTTGTTTATGCGATTGGAATTAAAGCAGAAGAACAAAGTTCACAAATGCATCTGACAGTAGACTGAAGTTTATTGTAGATGTATACAGCTTGCTATTTGCTAATAAAGACATACAAAATAATGACATTTACATAATTCCTTGTGGCATTTGTCAACGTCATGTTCTCTTTTAGCTATGTCTCTTGTTACGTATGTACCTATAAAACCGGAATGTCGTTATACCGTTATTCTATAGTCACAAAAGTAACATTTTGGTGCATTACACTGGGACTAGATAGAAAAATGTCAAAATGGGCCTTACAAATTAACATTTTTAGTTTCAATTTTAAGTTTTATTAGTTCGCAGTGGCCATATTTTGATTTTCCATACAAATTCTGGAACTGTGAGCTTCCGTTAATTTAACGTCGAGACTAAAATTTGTTATTAGTACGCCGCAATGCAAATATCTCGGAAAATAGTTATAAATTTAAAATTGGAGTACAATTTGACTTTGGGGAGTAATAAAGTCTTATGTTATTACTTTCGGCAGAGCCGTCATTGAAGCAAAATAAAAGTTTTGTTTGACACTGACAGTAGCAAAATTTCATGTCATTAAGAGAACAAACTCGAGTGGCCTGTTATGAAATTCAGTTTGTCATTGAGAAACGAACAACCAGAACAACAAAAGTGAATTTGTACTTTCGCTTAGTAAACTTTTTGTTTTCTTTAAATCTTTTAAACAAGAAACCAGGGCACTCATTCCGTAACTCTGAGAACGATAATCGTTTCAGCGATAGTAGTAAACGATCTCGTTTCCAATTTGCTTTCCGTAACTCTATCACTATCGTCTCGTCTATCGTTTATTTTATACAAATCGTGAGAGCATTGAGTGTCTTTCAGAGACCCTCAAACTACATGAAAATTCCAATCAGACGTCGTTTAAAATGTCATAAATGAGTTTTTTGGCAAACAAATTTGTACTTGATGCCGGCAAACTTGAAAACTGCAAAGTGGAATTATTTCAAATTTGTTCCTTAGTTCATAATAACAAATAACATCGAAAATATGTATTATTGATAGGTCAGCTTCATGGATGAGCATCCCGACTTGTCCAAAGCAGTCCAAAGATTCCATTTCGTATAGGTACTTCGATTGCTGTACTATCATTATCAATACATGCAATGGAGGGCAGCACAAACATTTGCAAAAACTACTTTTCCAATTATAATTCCAAATCAACATGATTATTATGAAGACATGTAATTTAATGTTATAGTGAATTATTGATAAGTTTTGTCCTTTGTAAACACCAATACACATTTCCACAATATTTCTTGCTTTTGCGTGAGGTTTATACAAAATAAGAGTCTAAAATGTACATAAGTCATTATTTATATATTTGCCAGCATTTGAAATGTATCTAAAGTCAATTATTCTTCGTGAAATTCAATAAAAAAATCTGCAAACAACTACAAAACATACAAATCAACGCAAAACGATACCTCATTAGGTATCGCTCAAATTATATCGTCAAGGCGATAGCGTTTCGACGATTATTGATTTACGTGAAGCAAATGTTCAATCGTCAAAACGATATCGTCTGGACGATAGACGATTATTGAAGTTACGTGAAGCAAAGCTATCGTCGAAATGCTATCGTCTGGCGATAATTGACATACGGAATGAGTGCCCAGTATACAAAGTACAATAAGTACAAAGACAAAGTGGTAGTAGTTTAAAGAGGGAGTAGTTTGTGAGCATGCAGAGATTGACGGTCTCTTTCGTAAGAAGGTTGACAGCTAAAGTCAAAGTTGTTAAACTAAACCTCGTCTCGTTCAATATGACCTTAAGGGATTCATACATCTTTCTGGACGAATTATGATACATATAAGCCTGTCAAATGTCTAGTATCCTTCTACCAAGATGACAGATTTGCTTTTATTATATTTTTCTGTATACCTACCTTCTGTATTTCATTGAATCAAGTTTAAGATCTGGTTTTATTTAAACAAGAAGTTCACAACATTCCATTTTCACATTGTGACTGGCCGAAGGCAATCATTCACAATCGCCACTTTTTCCGATTAAATTCATTTCTTTTACCTTCTTCCTACGAGTTGTTCAAATCGCATTATTTTAATTGGGACGGTTGCATGGTTCTAGTTCCCTCTTCCCTGAGTCTGACATTAGTCTTACATTTTTTGGCATTTCGAATTAGCCAATACACATCGTATGACGACTTTTTCAATACACTTTGAAGGAGAATCACGCGACATATCTAATGAAGAAAATTATGGCTGAAAACTCTGCTGACATTTCTATGTGTCAAAGTGTCTTAGAACTCTTAAATTTATTATTAATTAATTTTAGCAACTATGAGCAGCGAACTACACATTTGTTTTCATATTTTAGTTGATTTTATGAAAATTGTCGAAAAATCTTTTTATATTGACAAAGTCTTGACAGGAAAGTATAGTGTGTGAGAAATGTCAAATCTGATTTTCAACGCCCTCGCGAAATCTGTTCCGACATATCTAGTTCGAATTTTCGCAATAACACGCACATATAATTCAATAACATCCACAAAAAAGAAACCAAAATAAATCAATTCTGACAGCTAAATTCATTTATTATCATTTGTGTGAAACTGAACATATGAGAAGTTCATTCAAGTGGAATTAATAAATTCGAGCAACTTCCGACCTGATTCAAAACCATGGTCCTTTGAGGTTCAATTTTAAATGCTACTTATGTCAAAAATAATATGCATTCTCAAAGTCAAGTGTGCACTGCACTGGAAAGTGAATATATTTACAATGTTAATGCTCTTCGTTGTAAAATTTCCCACACAAAAGAATTCGCAACTAAAAGCTTCAATTGCAACTGTTTCGGGCATTAAAAGTTATGAAATTAATGCAAATGTACATTTCCGTACACAAGCAGCTTGATGTGGCCCCGTCCTGCAGTATCCATTTCCACCGACACAGGCCGGTAGCCGTAATTTGTCTCAACACTCCCTCTTGTTTGTACTCAACACCCAAGTGAAAGGTAGCGTTAACCCGGCCGTTCACCGTTATTTATGAGCAAAATAAAATGTTGCGATTACTTCAACAAAAGCTTTCGCCCCCCTCCAATGGAAGTGTGCCTTCAACATTCCACCCGACCCCACTGTGTGAGTATTTCGTACTTCACTGTACTATGTTCTGGGATAATAATTATATCCACTCGGTGTTGTGTGTTTGTGCAAAATTACCTGAGTTTTTCTCAAGCAGATATTTTTTATTTTTAGACTTTGCAATATTTCCATTAGCTACCGAAAGGGTTGATTAACTTTGATCCTTCGTCTTAGTTCACTTTTTTTTTTTTTGAACACCCACGTAAACGGTTGAATTGTGACTGAGCACACAACAGTTGTCGCATTAGTCGAGCTCAAATTTAAATTCTTTACATATTCGAATACACTCGTGGGGATAACCAGGACACAATAGAAATGACATTCGATTCGACATCCGCATTAGAGATTTCAATCAAAACGTGTTCAAGCATTTTGCACAAAAAAGAAATCCGAAAATAACTCTCACAGGACTCTACAGACCATATTAATACAGTATGTCCCCTATTGCAGGTGATGGAACTCTTGATTTCGATGCATTCAGTCGTGTTGCAAATCACTTCCAAGAGGAGGACGATGAGGCCATCCAACAAGAGCTGAAGGAGGCTTTCAGATTATACGACAAAGCTGGCAATGGTTACATTCCGACATCATCGTTGAAGGAAATCCTCATGGCATTAGACGATCAATTAAACAACGACCAACTGAATGAGATGATTGCCGAAATTGACACCGACGGCTCGGGAACAGTAGATTTCGAAGGTAAGTACCGCCAAAATGGATAACCTTGCATTACCAATTTTGGAAAGAGTTTTTTATTCGTCAAGTTTCTTTGTAATCCAATAATGGATTTTCTCTTTATCTCTTTCTTTTGCAACGCGTATAGAATTCATGGAAATGATGACTGGCGATTAAATCGGCCACTAAACTACTTAAACGAAGAATGCAACTGTAATTTATTTTTTATGAAAATCAACAATTTTAATGTGAATTTAATAAATGTACTTCTATAATTGTTCGTTGAGTTTTATGGCCAAATGTCATATGATTGAAAGTCTCTTACCCGTATGTGGATTGTTTGGAAAGTTGAAAGCGAAAGGAATGCAAAAGCAATTGCAATGTCGGAACTCACAAGAGGTTAACCGAACAAGTGTAGTCGTTTGCTGAGCAATTGCTTAGAGATGATTGTTATCGGAGTTTTGTTTGGTGATTTGATTTGATTTTTAAGATTTATGGCGCGTGGCGCATGGTAAGGGGTTTATAGGGAAAACTAGTTCTAGACTCCTCAAAGTGATTACCGAACAGGTTTTATTACGAATCAAAACGAGAAGGTAATGAAAAAACATTTTTCAAGTGGATTTGAGATGATGCATGGATAATCAAGACTAATGCCAGCAAAATGTTGAGTGTCCAATCTTTTTATGGGTACTGCCAATGTGATATGGGTTAGCAAAAAGTATTTTCTATTCTCTATTTAAAAACAGTCTCCATATCCCTATTAGTGGGACAATGTAATTTTTTTTTTGCAAAACGTAAAATTATTTAAAATTAGCTAAGAAACTGTACGAAAATTGAGAAAAATGCGAGACAAATCTATTTCCCCTCTTTTAACTTTTTCGTAATTTTCTACTCGCCGAATTTCGACTTACTGAAAAATGAAAAATGAAAACTGCCAACTAAATGACAGCTCAATAATTTGGCAAGCAAAACTCTATTTAATTTCGCCTTCAACGATGTCGGAGGAAGAAGTTCTAATTGAATGTCAAAATGACATTTCTTAAACTTTTATAAGAAAACCGGTCAGACTTCTCTTGAAATTGAGGGATTTCTCTCTCGATATTTGAGATTTGACATTTCTCATTGTTCTTATCTGAAAGTAGGTACAAGAACGAACCTATTGGTAAAAACGGTTTGTCTACCACCTTGACAATCTTTGTAGAATGCAAAACTGCTGAACTGCGCCTTCAGAATTACCTTCCTATCTAAATGCAAACAAAAATAGTGGGCCTTGCCAATAATCAATTTTAACCTTCACACTAAATATTTCCTAGGTCACTATATGCAATTTTGTATGGAAAATTTCGCCATTGTGAGTTCGAAAAACATAACCTGGACACTAAAAATGATTATAAGAATCGCGGAGTGCATTTGTTGATTTTTGGTTTGACTTTGGTTTTCAACACCCAAGTGGAAGACAAATTAAGAATGCTTGTGCAAGTTAATCGACAAACTATATTCGGGCAATATCTTAAGCACGTTTTTAAAAGTATATACGGCCACAAACGTTGAAAAAAGTCATCGAAAATTGGACCTCCAGATTAGACTATACGTCCGAGCCAGCCGTAACGGTCATATGTCCGAAATCATATTTAAATTAGCCAGCAGATTATCTTTCGAATAAAGTAAATTTCGTGTCAATTTAAAAAAATCATCTTTGTTTTATTCCATTTCAACGTTCTATACCTCTAAAAAAAACAACCTTTACAATCGGACTTGACTATGCCTTGGATCTTTGCTGCAACAAGCTATCACATAAATACGTTTCTGTTAATCTAGAGAAAGGGTGTCTTGACTGATTGCAGGTTTATAGTCATGTGCTTAGTGGAAAAAGGAATTTTTTATTTAGTGGCCATTAAATATAAGGACTGCAGTTTTTCTGTCGTTATGCGAGAAAAATATTATATCCAAGTCAAATATGACAATAATTGACGTAGTGGCTATGGAAAAAGGACGAAAAAATAATGTAGATTGTGGATACAAATGTTCAGAGTTACCAAGAACAAAGTGCACTGAGAGTCTGAAAAGAAAAAACGTATAAAACGTAGGCATCCGCCAAACGCATCGAACTGTTCCTTTCGTTACTTTAAAGTTTAAAGTCCCACAAAAAAGTATTTTTCCATCAACCCATAGGAGTGTGTTTTGCCTTTTTCTAACAACCATTTCCCTATTATAGTTTCTATTTTTAAAAGCAGCAGATGATACGCTCTTTATCCTCCATTCGGAGAGCAAAAAAAGGGACATTTGTCAGCCTGTCATACTGACACCCGCAGACATATCAATAATTTTTTACTTTTTTGTTGCCGTTCATGTGTAGAAGTTATTTCGACGAATATCTAATAACTAAAAATTCATATGTCACGAAACGTCAAAAATTGTCACTCACTCACAAAAACGCATCTAATAATTTCTGAATGCAAAATGGCCGACTGCGTTGCACTGTACTAAGAACGATTTGTGTACATACCCACACACGGTCAACAGACGCTGATTTTTCGATTAAAATTTTAAAATGCTAGGAAAATGCGAGAGAAAATCGAAATGGCATGGGATTTCGACAAGAGGCAACTGAATTGCTAGATAGGGTCCCACTGATTCAGTAGACGCCCGGTTTTTCCTATATCATTCATGTATTTAGGGCTCATACAATCAATCAGATGGATTCATTTAAGAAGTCTTTACAAATATTTGCATTGTTTAACTTTGTTGTTGTCATTCTAGCATTCATTAATATTCATTTCGATTTTTATTTGCAAAGTTGAATCAAGAGGGCCTGTCAAACTTTGGCCTACGGAATTAATTTTGATGAATGCAAAGAACGCAACTGAGTGTAATCAATGACTGCATTCAGCTGAATGGCAGCAAACTGAATGTAATCATTTCAACGGCAAAAGTGTAATGATTCCATTGAGTTTTTTTTTTTTTTTAAATAATTGACATAACGATTCTGAATTTATTAAATTCATTTTGAGAAGTTTATCTTGAAAGTAACAGGAACTTGAAAAAGTAAAAAGAAATTAAATTTGTAGCGAGAGGGAAATTAGTTTTATATTAAGATCCTTATAATTCTTAACACTATCATTAGTTATTGTTTAATTTTTCCAAACTCACTGTGTTTTCTTTTGAAACAAAAATATATAATTTAATTAATACCTTGCCTGGGCTGGAAAATAAGTAACAATCACCAAACCAATTCGATGTAGATACATTAAGAAATATAATTTTAGTATTTTACACAAAGAGCACAATAGTTGCTACATAATATTGCATGATTATTCAGTCTGACTTACATTGAATATCTTTTAAATAAATTGTTCCAACAGTAAAGACCACACCATATGGATCGCGCAGAAATATAGTTAATTACAGAAAATACACTTTAAAAATCACGTGTTAATATTTATTTTATGAATTTCTCGAAATAATTCACTTAAGAGGAAGAATAGACAGACATTTCCAACTGGAAAGCATGCATTTCAAAAGAAAAAGAATATCTTTACTTCGTTCTAAATGATTTCAATTGATTAGGTATGTGTGGGTGTGTTTGTGCGTTTTTCTTAATAAAATATTATGATGCATGCCATTTGTTCAACAAACTACGGATCATCCTACACTATAGAAGAAGCATTCGATTCGCACTAAAATTCAGTGAGACTAAGTCAGTTCTGTGTTCAGATCTACGAGTATCCAACTAACTATGAAAAATGCAATGAACTTCGAAGGTGTGTGTGTGTGTACGCAATCATGAGAAAGCTAAGAAAAAATCTTAGGAAAAATAAAAAACCCAAGAAAAATAAATCACAAACAAAAATCTAAAATTTGAAATAAGAGGGAAAAAGTGTAAACGTAGCATAAACAGCGGCAATGAACTGTAAACATGTATGTTTTAAAAAACGGTGTTGATATTATTTTTTGAGAAATAAAATTCTACTGAAATATTTGATTGAATTGATTTTTTTTTATTATTTTTAAAAGTTCGGTGTAGTTGTTGTTTTTTTTTTTTGTTTTTTTTTCTAGATTTCAGTACCTGACTGAGACTCCTAAAGCTACTTGTGCTGACACTTCTTGCCTGAAAGAAATGAAATATTAGAGTCATAGCAGTAGTTGTAGAGTAGTAGTAGTACAGTTTAGTAGAGTGGCAGTAATAGAGTAGACAAAGTAAAAAATGGCGAAACAAAAACAAAAACTGGATGTAAGAATAATTCAAAAGTTAATGCGAACAAAATTGAAAAGGTTTGTGTATTAATCCTGAAAAAAATATTAGTGCTGAGGTATCGGTTGACATGGGATGAGGTTTCTTTGTTGATGAGTAAATTCGGCGGACATTGAAAGCATGTGCAATAAATTTAAATAAAAATTAAAGACCACAACACTGCAGACGGATAAAAAATAATACACGAGTAGATACCTTGGTTTTACATATTGAGATAATTACTAATATATAGATTGTATGTAGTCGTAAAAACATAATTGGAACAATTTTTGTGTTTAGTTGGTTTTCGATTGATGGCATCAAGGGGACGGTGTTTTTTTTTATGTGTGTTTTAACAGTAAACAGTGTATTTAACTATAAGTATTTGTAGTGTCAAATAAATACTTAGATTACCACAGCTACTTTTTAAATAGGAGTGCAAGGATTAGTTTGGTAATTTTGTTAAGGGTTAAATGTACCCAAACAGAATATTTAAATATCTACCTTATCTTTTCGGTCTTATAGGGGATAAGATAATCGGCAATTTAAATTTCCATGCCCTGTGCAGTGATACCAAGTTTTGGTTATTTTCTGCCTCGAAATAAAGACAAATTCTTGCCCACTAAAAGGAATGCCTTTATTTTTCTTTTTAATTCATAAAGTCCGATTAAAATTACTTTAGAGGTAACAAAGTCTGTATTCGTTTTTTTTTTTTCCTAATATTTTTTGTCGACATTAAATTAAGAGGTTAATCTGAATAACCTCGTGCTAAAATAAAAAATTCCAACTATTTGCGACCTGTAATTTTGAGCAAGAAATTAAATGTTTTCGGACGATGAAGGTTCTTACATATTTGAAAACTGTATAGAAGCGGAAAATATTTTTTGCGACATAATCTTCACTCTTTTTTTTTTATGCGATTATCTTTGTATTTTTTCTTTGAATCAAAATAAGTTGCCCCACCACTTCTACTTCTATTATCTAGAAAAGGGCTTGCACTCCCCGTCTAACCCAAAGGCCTGTAAAAAACTCGCTAGCTTGTCTTAGGATTTATCAGTTTTAGGTGCCTCTTGCACACAATAGTCAGTCGCAAATTTTAATACATATAACGTTGCATAGGTATAGTCTGGGACATATGGCAAAAACTGGAGCAGCCTTTAATTTGTCAAACAGAAACAAGTTATTAGTTTTAAAATTGAAATTTTACTCTCGTTCTAAGTTCCTCCATGACTTCACTATTGAATCACGAATTCATATGCAAACAAAAGATAAAACAATTGCGCTTAAACTCTCTTTTTTAGAAAATCTTCTGTCCGTAAATCGTATTTCGCTGGTCAACAAACAAATGTTGAACAAATTTGGCAGCTCTGTTGTTCACATATTTTTAGTAAAATATTTTATTTGCGTCGGCAAAATCAGCAATCACAAATAGCAAGCATAAGGCACCAAGTGACAAAGAACACAAACTGAAACAGAAACATAATCCCATACATTTGCAACAGAAACAGAATTAGGAATTTGGATTTTTCTGCATCTGTCATCTGGCTGTTTGTTTCGTAGTATAGGTATTATACTGTGATGACCATGTACGAATTACAAATTATACGCTGCCATTCGACAATTAGCTTTATGTTAAACGTCTTTAAACATTTTGATAGAATAGGCGGCAGCCATGTTTTTATGGATCTATTTCAGTTTTGCGTAGCTGAGCTTTGAAACGTTCTGTTCTGTTTCAGTTTCTGTCCCTGTTTCTATCCTTTGTCACTTGGCGCCTTTAGTAAAAGTTTACATTTTTCTGCAACGAAATAGCTCTCGATTTGGTAAAATTACAAACCTTAGAAATAGATGCATTCAACTTGTGAACCAATATAACGGGGGTTCTAACTTTTATGTCGAATTTGTAGGCGATCAACTCATAGGGCATGGACTGTAAGGATATTTAAAAACTCGACGACCGGATAATGTACTACCTCATCTTCAGCCATTTATAGACAGTTAAAAAGTTATATCTTCTCAAATATTTATTCATGCTTTTTCCACACTTAGATCAGCAGTGATTGTAAAAGTTTGCTTTCTCTTCTTTTCAGAAACCTCACATACAGGGTGCAACCAGTGATTGTATAAGTTTTCTTTCATTACAGAAATCATAGAAACGGTGTTTACATTTAGTTTTGTACTAGATAATGCTGTTCTTTTTATATCTGTCAACTAGTACCTACTGATAAGGTGAGTACTTTAGTGAACAACTTGCATTTACTATCAAAAATTATTGAAAATATTTCAATAGTCAATCAGAGGTGTACAGTGTACTTTATATTTAATTAACTTTTCCACAAAACTATTACTTAACAGATATGAAATAAAGAACGACACAATTTAGTACAGTTGTCATAGTCAAATTGATTTCAAATTTGAAATGACAATTTTAACAACCCTTTTATATTTATTTGTCAGGTGCCTATCAGAATCTAGTACAATAATTTTTATTGGCAGCAAATTTAAAAAGAAACTCAAATTTGGGTACACTTGACCAATGAACAGCTATAATGTGATGCGTGCTCAAATGCACAGAGAAATAATATACAATTTTATTAAATGCCTATTTGTGCGTTACTATTCCGTCATTTTTAACATATACGTAACTAGAGCGTAGATGTAGGTCAGTAAAAAATCACAATCTCCTTAGTATTAGTTGTTATCTCAGCAAATGTAGGTTCCACTTAAATTTTCTTTCCAATAAAACGACATACACAATTTGATTGCGGCAACAACAGCTGCTGAACGAATTTAAGGCCAAAAAAACATCACTGCTAACTAAGCAAATGAAGCGAAGCGAAATTTTCCCACCAAAAATGTATCCAAACAAAAGGAAAAAAAAAATGCCAAATGGAAATAAGATGATTTATGTGTATCCGACGTGTGGAAGAGATTTTAGGTAACCACTACTATTTGATACTTTCCTTGGATGTAACCCTAGTCTAATGTTTGATGTGGTAAATGCGGTGATACATGTCACAGAGTGACCATGACCCATCGAGAAAATAACCCCCAAAAATATCCCATCGACAAAATAGATACAGTTGTTTTGTCTATGGCTTATTTTGTCAACTTGGGATTGGGATCTCTCTAAACTATGAACAGTTCCAGTTATGTATTTCATTTCGAACACCCAAACACTAATACCCAAAATAATAAACAAGTGTGTAACACGTTCGTGTGCATTAAAGGCCAATCAATAGCTCTCGTGTGGTAATCTAAGGTAAACAAAACCAAATCATTCAATCAAATTTTTGTGTGTTTGTATGTACAGTAACTTCAAGTGTCCTTGCTGCAAGAACCTCTGTTGAAAGTTACAACTGGTAACACGAATTCAATTCTCTTTTTTTTTTTGCTTTTACAAAATTTAGATACCTTGCTCCGCGTTCTTTGCGGTGTTGAAAATTCCTCTTTCGATTTTCGTCGTTTATCCTTCAATATCATACGAGCAGCTGCGAATGCCATGTTTCAACACTTAAGAATTTCAACTATACAACACGATTGTTACTTATAAAGTATAGGTAAGACCTTAAAACACTAGGTAAAACTATTTACGAATCACACAGTGGGCGCGTATCGTAACACGTATCTGTTGGTTAAATTTAACACTATACTGTCGGAGATATAATAATATTAATATAACGCTTGTGCGTTCAGTGTTAACCGAAACAACAACACCAACAACAAGGAAAGGAACAGCAAAATGTTAGTCGTCCTGTCGATAATCCCCCGAAGGACCGGTGTGTAGGGTAGTCGCGCGCCAAATGCACACCACCGACAGTTTTTGCCTAGGACGCTTCAGAATTCACCGCCACTACAGTAAAGCACTTTTAAAGTTTTCTCAACGCATTTGTATGTGTATGTAGTACAAGTAATTTTACAGAATTTCCATGTACAACTAGCTTCGCAGTGATGTCGCACCTACATGCACATCTGCACATCTGCACACCCACTTTCCGGTGAATCTGTTAACAAGCTTTGTGCTGTTTGCGGAACAGATTTTCCACACTTTGGAAGGAGGCGCGTAGGTTGTGTGAGTAACTGAGGACTGTGCTGCTATAATGACATGAGCCAGGTCCCTTCGTATTGATGTCGCGAACTACTTGTGCAGTTCTTCTGCTAACTGCCTCCCAATGGCTCAATGTCCTTCTGTGGAAATCAATGTAAGAATTCAATTTCACTTGTACGGTAGTTGAGATCGGCGTATCGGTCTTCTTAAATTCGTTGGTGAATCTTAACTGTTCTTGTTTTGTGGGGTGCTATTTCCGTTCGCCAGAGTATTGTTGTGCACCCTGCAGGAGCTCGATGATGCAATTGGATGAGTGGCTATTGGATGCAATTGTGCCGACAGATAGACGCCACTTTTACGTGTTTCCTCTGCAGTCATCTTCTGGTGCTCACTGATGATGCTGTTGCCTCTCCCCCTCGGTTGTAACCCACCGCGTGAAGGCTGAGTCTCTCTGCGCACTGCCAGTTCAAGATTCTTACTTTATCGCTTGTGTGTCCTTTTTGTTTGTTATTTCTCCTCTTATGCTTTTGCCTTTCTAAATTGCAAAAGGATGCAGCTCCGTTTCGGATATGAAACTATGAATGGATTTCATGCTCAAGAGTTAAATAGAATAAATCAAATTCGTTGTGCAGTGGCTCCTTCCATCTGGGGGTTCTATATCTTGTGTTCCAGAGAAAATAAGTTGTTTCGAGAGTTGCTTTGTTCGTTTGCCTTTTATACACAGTTACCACTGCCTGTGTCTTGTTTTAATCGTTTCGCTCGAGTCTAAAAGTTGTCATTGCTCTAGAATAAAAGATGAAAAGGAAGAGAACACACGCATAGGTACATATACAAATTGAGAGAATGGAATGAAACAAAATTTCGATTTCCACTGTCGAGCATATCATTGTTTTGTATGTCGTTGGTAGTTGGTAGATATTGTAAGAAGGTTAAGAGGTAGGATGCTCTTTTTTTTTTCTTTTTTCAGTCGAGATTGTTTTATTTTGTCAATGGAAGCGGAAATTCAATGACAGGCGGCCGCGGCCTTGTCCTGGAGAAATGAAATTGTAACTGAAAGAGAGCGGAACAAGTGATAGTATATTGTAAGGGATTTTCACATTTGAAAGCTTTTCTGTTTATTTGAACATCTGGTTATCATACTATTTGCATATGGCATTTGGGGAGTCTTGCATATTATTTTCTTCTAAGTTCGGTCGTCCGTTCTTAAAAATGCAGGTTTGTTTGGTTTTGTTAAATAATGGCAGACAAATTTTAAATAGGATATGGGTGGACTCTACTTTAAAGTAAATTATACTAATCAAAATATTGACGAATTTGCTCTGTACGTTGTAATTGGAAAATAGTACTAGATCTGTTTGAAGTTTAGATATTGGGGACGTTCGGATTCCTATTTTAGTAAGTCTTAAAGCTGTCTGACTAGATGAACCTACCTATTTCAGTTTTTATTGGACCAGGGTGGTCACGTGCAGTTGACGTTTATGGAGGGGAAGCCGACAAATTTAGTCAAGAAAATCCTGCCTGCATATTCAGTTGACATTTCGACGAGTTAAATTTAAATTAAGCAGAGTGGCCACTGCAAAATTCGGAAAAGTCGAAAAAGGACCCGTGGGAGAAAAAATGGGACATTTCTAAAGCTTCTTTCCAAATTTAGAATTTCCGGACGATATTTAACAAATATTAGTGTTACATTTTAAACGCACATAGGTATTTGGAAATAGTAATTTTTGAAAAAATTTGCGAAGGGCCTTTTCCAAATAAAAATGGGCAAAATCAAACAAAGGTAACGCTTACTGCGAGAATTCAAAAACAATTCAAGTTGCTTAATCAACGCGTTCGGATTCCAAGTCCCGACAAATCAAGTTGACGTTTTCCATAAACTATGAATCCGAACGTCCCCAATATAAGTACCACTTTATCACAATTAATTGCATACATTCAGGCAGATTTCTATTGTCTACGTTACTTACTTAACTGAGATAGATGTTTAATAAAACAAACCCATAAATCTTTTCCTGGTTTTTAGTTAAACTGCGTGGTATTTTGACACTGACAGCTCCTTTGGCAGGCACACAAATAATAGGCCTGTTCGTTTACCAGTCTGGGGGCTACTTAATGTCAGTATACCTATACATATTTGATATTTTGATAAAATTTACCAGCATACATTTTAGATTCAACAATTTTTTGTTTTTTATGCTTCATTGAAAAAAATGTGCAATTTTAGGTGAATTCTTATCACGACAGAAGTGTCCGGTATATTTTTAAAGAATTGCCCTGAAATGTTTGTTGTGTGGTTAGAAACAAATTTTGGGCTATGTGGTCAGAAAAAAATATGCAATTAAGCAAGCAAATGTAAACTTTAGTTTAAATATATTGATTTGGGCAATTAAAACATTCATATTACGCACAAAGGGCCAAATTTGGATAAAAGAATGCCAACAATCACCCATCGCATGCACACCTATCTAATGAATCCCCTTCGCCGATAATAAATAACTGATGATGGAATACAGAAATATAATAAAAAGGAAATGCCACCTCGACTTAGCACACAAAACTCTTTTCTGTTATCAAATATGATCCATATAGATAATCGATTTACATGCACGAATAAAAACAGCATTGCAATAAATATGTTCGGAAATATAGGTAGTGCTAGCCCAAACCTCTCGATAGTTCGGCGTATTTCGATTTCGCCTAACTGCTTCATTGAGCATCGGAGAAATGCTGAACTTATATAGCCCAAAGTAGCACTGCGAAAACCCATAAATGCTCATTAAACATACATTCATATTTCTTGTTTGTCAATCGAAAACACCAATTCGTAAAACAATTGAAATTTTAGTATTGCTTTTTTTTCACAGCCTGTGAAAATGGTTAACTTGACGTCGTAAGATTCCAGCTCAATCGAAAGGTGAATATAATTTTCGCACAGGTGAAAAAAAAACCCGACCATCTTTGAGAATACCAATTCTTTTTTCCTATGCGAAAATTTCAGGCGGATTTGCTCGTATACGAATTATGTTATGCGGAATTTGAGAACTGGGATCCAGATAACCGAGAGTGCGTTCGACTTCTAAACAACCGTAAATGTGGTTTGATGTTCCATATTCCAACCTGTACCTTAAAGAACTATTCACTATTCAGATGAGAAAGAATTATTGCAAAGCGCGAATATTAATAGTTTCTGACACTTCATTCACATGAAAAATTTTCAGTCGCAGCGATTCTGTTTATTTTTTAAAGGTTAAGCTCGAATAAATTTTTCATTGGACTTGTTGATCGCCACAGTATTGTGTGCATTGTGAATAAAGTGTGACAGTTAGCGGCAAGAATTTTTAATTCGCGGGAAATTGTAAATTTCGCTATTTCAATCAATTAAGACTCAGGTTTTTTTTTAGATTAGATGTTAGATTAATCAAATATACTGATTTTTTTGGAGAACAAAAAGCAATTTCCAATTCATAAATACATTGATTTGTTCTTAATTCGTGCTCATATGAATAGTCCTTAAAAAAGATAAGTCAGCTCTCCTAATGAAATTATTATTTTTAGCATATGCATAGAACAAAAAGTAGAACCCTATTTTGTCCATGTCTGTAGTGCTAGTGCGTGTCGGAGAGAGAAAGCAACAGTGCGGTTATATCGATAATGAAATAGGTATGAGACGTCATCGTAACCACATTTGCCGTTGTTTAGAAGTCGAATGCACGGCCGTTAAATGGTTAAGTAATGAACGCCCTGCGGATGTGTTTTAGCATTCTCTCTTCATTTATCCCATTAAGTGTGGTAATTTTCCATCTCATCGTACTTAAATTAGTTTAAAAATCCCTTAATACTTTTGCGGGAAAAAAATTAAATTTTTAAAAGTAAAGTTTGTATTACACGGAAATAAATTAATGTAAAATTAACCTTTAGTAAGAAAATCGCAGAAAATTTTGAAACAATACCGTTTACATGAGCATTTTTGATGTGTTGGTAATCATGGTTCAGCAAAAATTTGAATTTCAGCAAAAAAATTATCTAGTTCGAATGCTTTTTGTTAGATTCCTGAAACTCCCACGATTTTGCTGCTTTTTCCCTTTATCCCACCGAAGACATTTCGGACATCGAAACTCCCACAAAAAGGGGTACATCCCACGATATAACAACACTACTGCCGAAATTATTACCTATTGAAAAGAAAAATTGGGAAAATTTCACTCAAATGGAACCCCCGATAATTCAAGCGAAATGTCAAACTGAGATATCAATAATTCTCTAAACAAAAATAAAGAAAGTCAATTATCTGATCTGATCCGGATCCGGGAGAAACGGTTGTCGCTTACTACAACAGTATTTGAGCAATATTGAACAATACAGTAGATGGTGCTCACAGTGCGGAGTGGATCATAAATCACGACTGAAACAGTTCACTTCCCATAGCTATCTGTCTTTGTTTAGTATAACTATAAGCCAAGAAGAATCTTGGTAAAGCCCGTATGAAACTACATTTTTCTAGGATTTTTTCCTCATTTTTATCACATTAAATCATGTTCAAAGGAGAAACGATTAACACCTGAGTTAGGGGTTTCTGCTTGGTAGTACAATGGACCGGTATTGAGTCTGAGTGCTTCCGGGTTTTGAAATCCCCTTTTTATTAAAAAAAAAAAAAACACATGAATTTTCAAACGTATTTATCACCACGAACTTCAAATTGACGGAGGGCTAATGCCAATAATGTTAATGTCAAAAAATGCTGCTAGCATTTTCATAGTAATTTTTCGTACTGCTCTAGTTTCATTTTCAAAGTTTGAAAAATGCAATAAAAAATGTGGTGTCGTACAGGATTAACTTGGGCACTTATTGAATAAAATTGTTTGCGCTCCAAGTCAAAGCAACGCAGTGCATCGCAAATCTTTGGACTTGAATATTGAATATTACGTGAAAAAAAAAACTTATTAAAAAAAAATGAAATAGCAATTCAGAAAAAGAACGTGTATACGACTAGGTAAATGGAAATGAAAAAGCAATTTAAACAAAGTACGTATACGACTCCGTTAATGGAAATGAAATACCAATTCAGAATACAGAATGAATTAATTTTTATTGCTCCATTCGTGTTTTACTTGTTTTTTCCAAAACATGTATTCACTCACGTCAGAGGTTATTCTTATAGAATAACTCTAAAAGGTACAAGAGGTTGCAAAAAGTTGCAAAGTGACAAAAATACAAACGCAAAATGTTAGACAATGAAAGGCAAATGGATGAATCAGACAGGCAATAAAAAACTTAATTTAAAAAAACCAAAAAGCCCGACTGACTTCAAAGTTCAAAGTAAAAGCTATAAAATATGAACAAGACACTATACCTAACTAATTCACCATCGGAGACGATACCTGTACCTGAGTACCCTCCGACTGCCAAATAATTAGGTACAGTGTCTTGTTCATGTTTTATAGCTTTTGAAGTCGGGTTTTTTGGTTTTTTAATTTTAATTTTTTTTAGCCTATGACACTCCGGGGAAGAATATGAATCTAATGACACCTCACTCTTCAAAATCGGTTAAGCCGTTTGGGCTACAGGCAGTGTGACCAATTTAATTTTTGAAATCATGCTAAATTCAGCAGTATAGCATTTTTTTTTGTTATAAAAAGTGCTAAAAATCGTGCTAAATATTTATTTCAATCAAAACCTGCTAAAAACCCAAAATATTAACAAAAAATCTGTTTTTCAAAAAAAAAAAAAAAAGATGATATTTTTCAAAAAAATCACTTCGTGACGCGTATTACATAAAAAACTAATTTAATACTATTAAGTTCAGCCTTTGTTCATTAATTAAAAATAAATGATATTATTATTAATTTTAAAATAAATTAATATTGTTGGGCTTCGGTGAAAACCTACTCAAAAAAATCGGCCATATCGTTTTCTTGTCCTGGAGGATAGTAGCACAATAAATTTCGTCTGCTTTGATTTTATTTTATTATTTAAGTTCATAATTTGACTAAATCAAAATCCTGCTAATTTTTCCTGCTAGAGCATGAAATTAAGCTAAACAAAATGCTGGCATGAAATGAAAAATAAAATAATCCTGCTAAATTTAGCAGGAAATATGCTAAATTGGTCACACTGGCTACAGGGCGTCCCGTAGGAACGTACATAGGATACGCGCGAAACACGTAACCCTCCCTGTGTCCAGTCGGGTAAAAATAGGGCGTATGCCAACAACACGCGGTGTTCCCAAGCGGCCCCCACCTAAGTACTAACCGCGCTCGACTCTGCTTGATTTCGGTGATCGGACGAGAACAGTTTTTTTTTTTTACTTTTAAATTCATTTTTATTAATATTATTCATTAAACTTACATACTAGACAAAAACGATTAAATCTAATTTAAAAACTAACATTGGTCTTAATTCTAGCTTACTGGCCCTTAGAGAGCGCTCTAAGGATATTGTTAAGTTTAGATTTTTCCAGCGTGGTATGGTCGTTGGCGAATATCGAATTTACAAAACTTACACTTAACATAATAATGTCTTCTCGAGCATATTCTAGAACGCTCCTTTGATTGCGTCATCACACTAGCTAGTAGCGACACAGTTCAGCACACCTCTTACTTAGTTCAAATGTTAATTTCAAAAAATATACAATTCGGCCGTCGCAAGTGTAAATGCCATATGAGAAAGCTTTCAACTTCGCAGCTCAAATTCGGCATAAAAGTATGTGAACCTTTCATCAGTGCCGTGCAGTGTTTTCAAAAACAGCATTACTTATTGACAAACCAATTTATATTTTTAATGGGATAAAACATAAAAGGCTTACAAAACAAACAGTCCAAGAAGAGCATTGCATTGGTGTAGTGAAACTGCAGACCCACTCTGAAGATCAATTATTTCAACTGGTTGCGTAAGCTATCACTATAACGCGCTGCATCATTTTGTTGAAGTGTAGACTCAAACAAACGTAGCACCGGCAGCCTTTTCTGAAACTTATCCCATTTTAATTACTTTGCTGGTGGCTGCATAAAACAGCATTGCTCCAATATTCCTTTATGAACGAACTGAAAGCCTGCCTATGGCTCCCATCTCATCATGTCAAAGTAAACAACTAACGAAGTAGGTGGTGAATACAGTGCAACCAACACCAATGGCAACCTTGCATTGACGGTATTCTAAGGTGAAAGAAACATCCATTTAAAAGAGTGTGAACATGCGTGTTTATAAGTGTAGTCAAAGGATTGACAGGACAGCAGAAGTAGGTATAGTAAGTGGCTTTACAACAAAAGTAACCAAGAAGTTAAGGTAGCTTCATATATCTGCTCTTCGTCGTTACTCGTTCCAAGGAGAGACAGAAAAAATGAGGTTTTTGAGTTCGCATCACATTGTTCACGAATGGTGTTCACGAACGGTGTTCAATGTTATGAAAGCGAAATCCGTGTCATGCAACTATTGATGGTAGTTTGTACACCTTCGCGTGACGCTATACCAAATAAAATGAATATTCCTAAAATTAACGAGAACGCGAACTGTCCAAACTTTCTGGCGATAATTGAAAACTCATTCATGACGTGCAATAAGTCACGTTCCTTTTGGCATTCAACCTTTCATTGGCGCTAATTGAATTTTAGTTAAAATTTAACTCAACAACGCTGTCATTCCAGGGCAATTAAATTAAACTAATTAAATCAAAATCAAAGCGCAACACATTGACGTCTAACAAGAGAGCAGCCACAACCGGGACTACCCGGTCTGTTTCCTGCACTTTGATTAAATACAAAGCGCAAAAACAAACTTCAAATGCGCGTTCTTGCCGAACAAAGGTGCACCGTTTGACCTGGTTTCCAGTGCTGCGAATTGCGAATCTGCTGCGTTTACACTCTATAGTGCCCAGCTAAAGCATTCCGTGTGGTTTACATAATTTCATTGACATTAAATAGAGCATCATTGGAATAAATTAGAGTAGACCCGCTGGCATATATGCAACACACGATATATTCTCGTGCAAGCTCAACATTTCATTTGAGAATAATTCGAATTTCAATGCGAAATACAATTCCAGTGGATACACTCATAGTATCTAAAAGTACATTAGAGCTTATAACAATTGTGCGCTGGCATTTTATGACCCAAGGCAAGGTGTTTCGTGCTGAAAATGCATTCCGGTGATGGTGAGAGCTTCCGTTTTTCTTTTCGTTTTTCCTTTAAAATGTCCTGTGGCGTATTAATTTCGTCTTTAAAAGGACATTAGTTTGCCTATCACGTGACAACTGCATTTCGTGTGTGTTGGGAATTTTCAAATTATTTATGCCACATTTGAGTTGGAATAGATATGCATTGTACTCGCATACACAACACATACAAACCTGTGAAATTTCCTTTTGCGTGTTGAGCCAAAAGGTCGCGGCAATCGACGACAATATACACGAAGAAATTGCCGAATTTCTTCTCGTTGGCAAAATGACAATTTTGCCATTGTAAATAATGAAGTTGTTAAGTTTTATTAAATTTAATATTTATTCCTGTGTCGTCCGGTTTGAGGCGGAAGTTTTTATATCGCACAACGGTTGTCTTGCAAGGAAATGTTTGACACAAAGTGCAAGTTTGGTGCCAACAGAACCGCAAAGTTTATATCGAAAGGATAAAGAATGTTTTCTCACTTTGAATCCATTAATGGCCTCGGCCAAAGCGCAATTGTGTTTTCTTATGAATTTATTCATAGAGGGAAGTCCTTTTGTGGTGGTTTTTTTTAGCGTGACTTTAACAAATGGGAAATGTGTCAGAATAATGGGAGGAAAACAAAAAGCAGCTTGGTGCCAAAATCATTTTTTTCTGACACCAGAAATTATGAAACTCTGTTCTTGTTTGTACAATTGTGTACCTATGTCAAACTAGTTTGGGCGTGCACTTTTCGATTTCACAAGAGTCGTTGGTAGATCATCTGTACAATGACGTTCATTCAGATAGCGAGTATTTCCCCTTGCACAATTTCCCATCTTTCCTCACGATGGAATAAAGAGAGGTTTGAATTCCGCGGTGAAGATGAAGTGAGGAAGGCCAAACGTTAAATGCATTTAGTATGTTTTTATACATTTACTCGTAAAACTGTAACAAATCAGTTTTTTCCATTTCAAGTTTGAATTCTATAGAAGCACATTTCTTTTAAATTAAATTTGAAAAGAGGTACAAATACACAACAACAGTTCACAGTAGGTACAGAAAGTGTTTGCATATTCAGCACAACTGTTGAAAAAAGGTTACCACTGTACTGATTTATGTACTTTGTACTATTTGACGTTACCACTTTGTCACATTTTTAATATTTGAAATAAATCGAACGAGGTGATCTCACTTACGACCACATTACCAAAAATTTAACCCAAGTACCTAAACAATATTCAGTCATTAAATATAAACGTAAGGATAGATCAGTTTAAGTACTTTAACTTGGATCAAAACTCAATTTCATAATCTTGACAACTCTTCGTTCGCAGGAGGCAGGAAATAAGTGAAAGTGAAAATCTATATTTATGTATATAAAAATGGTCTAAAAAATTTATGGTAGCTCATCAATTGAATTTTTTTCAGCTGTTCGTTGTTGCCAGGAGAAGGTTCTTACGAAAGAAAAATTTGAAAAACCCTCCGGAAAATTCCGGAAATTTCAAAAATCAAAAATTTTGGTTTTTTAATGGAAAAACGCAAAAATCTTAATGGAAGACTCGGAAAATTCCGGAAAAACGCGAAAAATTTAAATTTTTTTTATAAAATTTTGCATTTAATCGCAAGAAGGAAAGTTCGTAGTGAATATTGGAAAATTTCGGATAATTTTGAAAATCATTGTGATTAAAGACGTTTTGCGTTCATTTTGGGTGTAGAAGTAAACGATATTAATAACTCATTGCCGAGCAGAAGAAACGATTCGCTGATGAAGGCTGTTGACGATGGAACGGGAAGCATTTACTCTCGTGGGACAGGCAAAGGCAAGAGATTCGTCATTTCGTTGATTCTGGGAACAATTCGGTCAAGATCTCCAATGCGTTTTCTGTTGTTGGAAGGCGGTCGAACTACACCCGCTTTGAAGCTGCCGATGAATCTTCTCACGGTTGACATGCCAACGTGTACAATGATCAATAATTCGGCGACAGCGATATTGATGGAAGAATGCAAAATCATTATTTGATATGAATGCACGATGGCGCATAAACGAGCTTTGTAGGAAGTTCACCTAACGATGAAGGATTTACGAGGTGATTCGAGACAATTTGGTGGGGCTATGATACTGCTCTCCGGAGATTTTCGTCAAACCCTTCCCGTCATCCCGAAATCTATACTGCTGCCGATGAACTTAATGCATGCCTGAAATCGTCGTCTTTGTGGCGGCAAGAAGTTGACCAAGAACATGAGAGTCGCCTTGCATCAGAACGACCCATCGGCTGCTGAGTTCTCGAGACAACTGCTGGCGCTTGGTAATGGCCAATTTCTTGTTGATGTTTTGACTGGATGCAACATTTTTTCGAGTTCACATCGTTGAAGTACGATCTCATCAGTCATCACCATAGTGTTAACGGGAACTCCACAAAATTATAAAAATTGGATTTGTGAACGTGTAATACTAGCAGCGAAGAATAAGGACGGACGTCAATAGCTTGAATTTTATTATTCGCTTGATGTGCAGATGTGGAACTCCACAGCATAATTTACAACTGAAGGTGGGATCGATCATAACCATGTCGCGGAATCTGAATCATCCGAAATTGTGCAACGAGAAACTGATATACAAGTGACAATTCAATGAAGAGGAAGTCCCTATTCCGACGAACTCCAAATATTTCAACTGATCTTCCATTCCAATTCAAGCGCATTCAGTTCCCCGTTCGATTGGCTTTTGCGATGACAATCAGTAAATCGCAAGGCCAATCGTTGGAAGTTTGCGGGATTAATCTAGAATTTCACTGTTTTTCGCACCGTTAGCTGTATTTGTTTGCGTCTTCCTGTTTGCAAACCGTCTTCGTTGTTTGTTTTTGCACCGGAAAACAAATCGAAAAACTTTGTTAATCGATCGCTCTCTACTGATTTCGATTCCATTCAAATAAATCAAACTGAATTTTGAAATATCTGTGTTTTATTATCACTCTGGAGTTTTTTTGAAGGCGTTAAATTGGGGCGAGACGAAGTTTGCCGGGTCCGCTAGTAGAATATAAAAAGGAGATAGCAAGTAGCTCAAAAATTGATTTTATTTATGAAGTGGATGAAATGTTGATGGCTTCCTCGTCAGAAGACAAATTTAAAAGCTGATAGAACATCCGATATTTATTTATAATTTAACGAAAAATTTTACCCGGTTGGGGTAAAATCGTTTTCAACTGTTTTAGCACCGCATTTAAATGCAACTTTATCCAGGGGTTTTGTGCATGTTTTTGAGTGAATATTAGAATTGTAAGTTGAAATCATCGGGTTTAAAAAAAAAGGCGTTAGGGTGGAAACTTAACTTAAACGTATTAAACAGTCAGAGTTGTGATTTTTTTTTGCTAGAATGCAATATTTATGTTATGGCATTTAAAAAAATGATCTACTAATTTGTACGTTTCAGTACTATGTATATCTTTTCAGTTTTGGTCACTCGAATTCGTTTAAATATATAAAACACAATACCAACCTCAAACACAACAGCTTACTGTTTTCCATTTCAACATTGACCCATCCTTATTAAAACCCCCTTTAGAAGAAAACTGATGGGGCTGGCATTCATATTGTTTGGGTAAAACAGTTTTGCTCGTATCCAGCCACATAAAGAGAACAATCAACAACTACGAGTAACTTGTAATTATATTTCGAGCAGCGCAAGAACTATCCAAACGAATTACGAAGCGCAAAAGTTTTCTCCCACTTAAAGAACTGATTATCTTTCAACAAATATTAGTCCTTTGCGAATCTGGGCGATTTTTGAGATCCTTTCTGATGTCAGTTGTTAATGCTTTGCGTAGCTCTTTATACCGGGTAACCGAATAAATATTAAATCCTCAAGAGGACTCCTTTTTTTTTATTTCTCTGTCAATAGTGATGGTTTATTTCGTTGGCTCCCATTTTTTGATCTCTATTTCTTTTCTACTCCCGGGTGCAATTTGAATACAATAACAAATGACCGCCTCCTCGCCAATTCACTTATTGTTGTGTCCTGTGAAATTGAATTGCCCACAAATACTCATTTGCATAACAGCTAGTGTAACTCATCTAAATTACAAGTCCAAACAGTATCTATATCTATACCTATACGGGGCATCTCATGCGCTGACTACTGACGCTGCCTTCGAAAGTGAAACTAACCTCAAAGTTATCATATTAAAAAGAAAAACTGAGTCCTCCTGCCCCAGGATGGTGGTTGTTGGTTGGTGGTGACGGTGAGTAGTTGCGGCTGGGAAATCTCCAGTGCATGACGGGTTACGGCGATGAAGGCGAGCAGAAGGAAGGAAGGCTATGAAGCCCAAAACCGCAAGATAATAATATAAAATTACATTAAGCGCTGGCACTATATTCATGAATATATTGAAGACGGTTGGTTCGCCAGGGACAACAGAAAGTTTCTGCCGCGTGCGGGCTTTTCCTTCCACGAAGAGAACTTATATAAATTTTAGTTTCGCTTTAATGAAAGTTCCTTTTTATTTCGATATTTTTTGGGACCCAGACCGTTGTAGTGCAATTGTGATGAAACTTAGTTAGACGTTAATTGAGTTATCTGCAAATAGGTAGATGCAATCATTTCGTTGGGTATATAGTTTGACGGCGTTGTTTAGCTGACACTCTGGTAGTCTGGTTGTGTGTGTTGTTGCATCACTTGACCTGAAACGAACGAAGCTGACGCCAAAAAACTGAAGTCTGTAAAATCCCAGCCAAGCGGAATTAATGCGCAGCAAAATCAACGTCGCATACTCCTTTTTCCTTTATATCGACAGCAGAGTGCAAGTGAGAAGCTATTGAAGCGAAAAATCCTCACCTTGTTTCTATCCATTCGCATTAATAATGCACTTGTACAGCCGCCTATAGTGCAATTAAGAAAGCAAACACTCATACCCTGTGTGGGCAGGATCGAATTATTGTTCTGCCATCAATCATTCAACGCCCGACTAGTATAATTGTTCGGCAAGAAATTGATTTCGACTCCAAAACAAAGCGTTACAGCAATAGGGACCTTTAATTCTTCGTGAGCCGGAACCCTAATTGTTTGCACATTCGAAGAGGTGATAAATTACTTAGCCGCATTTGCGACTGGTGCGTTGTATTTTCATAACAGTAATCAATATGAAACGACTGAATGCGATGGGTGACGTTCGGGTCACTTAAGGCATATAATGCCGACGACCACTTTGCATCAGTAATGAAAGCGTTTCTTTATCCATTTTTGATTCGTTTCCAATTAGGGTCTAGACAGGTGACATATTTGTGTGCGGTCATATTTGGGCGAGTGGCCATTATCCTAATTGCAATACAGCAACAATAATAATGAAGGTGAAATGGAAATGAGTTATATAGACGGATAAGTTTTAGGAGTTGGAAATAGTGGAGGTTATGTTTTTTTTTTTAAAGCCCGAAGTCATGTTGTAAGGTTGTTTGGAAAATGCTGAGATATATGACATGTGCCATCATGAGTAAAATACTATTACTAAATTTCAAGTAAATTTTTGTTAAATTGCTCCCCAAAGTGTGCACTAAAATCTTTTCTATTGCTGTCAAAACTGGATAATTCTATTTTTAGCGGTAAAGTAGTAAAAGCGCTTAAAAAAGTGAGTAACTTTAACGTCATTACTATTTCTCTCGGTCACATTGGCCATTCTTATTCCATTTGGTAGTTTTTTTACGAAATTAAATACGCAGATATTATCAATATCAATAATTGAAAAAAAAATTTATGTGATGTGTAGGTAGGTGAATTAAATATGATGAAAAACCAATCACTGTGAATGCAAATATTTCGTTAAATTATTTTGGTAATTTTTAGCTACAGTTGGTAATTTGTATTTCCAATTTTGTACACCAACTTTATTTTCAAGTGGCAACCGTGAGTGCGACTACGAGCGAACCGTCATTCGCTTCTGTCAACAAGACCTTACTGCACACAATAAGTTGCCGTTCAAGAAAGAGGAAATATCATCAAAAAAACATCTTTGGCGAACAATTTCCAGCGAATCCTTTCGAAAACAGAAACAACAAAAGCAACATAAATACTGTTACATTCGGGCTGGGATTCGTAAAGATAAAACACTATTCCGTTTAACTTCTCTAATAAAATTCACTTTTATTCCACTTTTATCGACTATTCTAATATTTCACTTATTAAGTACCAGAACACTATTACTTAAACAATTCTTCAACGTTTCAAACCAATCACTTTATTTTCTCTATTACTTTTCACTTATTTATCTTCACAAACTATCTCGAACTTTAACCAATCACTGTTATAAATCAACTGCCTCGCCCTCTTCTAAAAGCTGTCCTTTTATACCCGCTCCGCCATCTGACGAGAACTTTCTAGCTAATTCTAAGTGGTTCTAGAACAAGGTTCAGTGGTGACAGATTCCAGTCTCCAATTGGAAGTGACACTTGAGTGGAACTTGTTTTGTGACTTTAAGGCCTGGTTTCATCAAACTGTCTAAGGCCTGGTTTCACCAAACCGTGACTAAGGGCTTGTTTCACCACTTAAGTTACACGATACCTTCCACGCCACAATATCCCCCTCTTAAACTTGTTCGTCCCGAACAAACTCGTTAACATTTTCACCATTATAACGATGAAGACGATCCACATGAACGACTTTCAGCTTGCCTCTTCCTCGTTGGATGCGATAGACAACGTCGTTGATGCGCTTTACGATTGTATAGGGCCCTTCCCAGTCTTGTTGCAACTTAGGCGATAAACCTTTCCTTCGATGAGGGTTATATAGCCATACCAGATCTCCTTCCTGGAATCCTGTAGTTGTCGTTTTAGTATCGTACCTCGTTTTCATGCGGTCACTGGCTATCTTAATCTTATCCCTAGTGTCTCGATGCACGTCCCTGATGATATCCCTGAGGTCTGTAACGTATTCCTCCTCATTCTTGGGCTCTTCGCATGGATATCCAAACATCAACTCGCTAGGTAGGCGGACTGTTCGACCAAATAATATTTCAGATGGAGTATGTCCTGTGGTGTTATGCACTGCTCCTCGATAAGCCAATAAGAACATGGGAATCTGCTTATCCCAGTCTCTCTGGTCTTCGCCAACGACCTTAGAGAGGTGTTCATTCAGTGTCCTGTTGAAGCGCTCCACCATCCCATCTGATTGTGGATGAAGCGGGTTTGTCCTTGTCTTGTGAATCCCGAGTAACTGGCACACTCCTTGGAAAATCTTCGACTCGAAGTTCCGTCCTTGGTCTGAATGCAGTTCCATTGGTACACCGAATCTGCTTACCCAGTTATTGACGATTTGCTCCACCACGGTTTTAGCTTCTTGATTTGGGATAGCAAATGCTTCAGGCCACTTACTGAAATAGTCCATAACAACGAGGATGTACCGATTTCCATTGTTTGTTTCAGGAAACGGTCCCGCAATATCAACTGCTATCCTTTCGAAAGGGGCTCCAACATTGTATTGATGCATTTTGCCACGGACTTTCAGTCTCGGACCTTTGCTGGCCGCACATGTAACGCATTTCCTGCACCAAGTTTCAACGTCCTCCCTTGAATGAATCCAGTAAAAGCGTTCCCGCACTTTTTCGAGCGTTTTATTGATTCCCAAGTGGCCTCCAGACACTCCATCATGCAATTCCCTGAGCACTTCCCTAACCTTTGACCTGAGTACAACAAGCTGCATTTCGAACGACTTTCCATCCGGGCTTTCCCATCTTCTTTTTAGAATGCCGTCTTGTACGTGAAGGGAGTCCCACTGCGCCCAGTATGCCTTCAGCTCGGGGCTCCTATTGGATATCTCCTGCCAGTCTGGTTTTCCCTCATGCTCCTTCCAGGCGATAATCGGTTCGATATCCGGATCTTCCCTTTGAGCCTCCCGTATTTCCCGCGCACTCCAGCCACCAATGGGCATAGCTCTCACCCTTTGAACGGACGCGACTTCTTTTTCCTCGTGTCGTAAGCAATGTTTGCAATTTGCTTTGCACGGTCGACGGGAGAGAGCGTCTGCATTAGAGTGAAGACTTCCCTTTCGATGTTGTATTTCGTAGTCGTACATCTGCAGCCGTTCGATCCACCTTGCGACTTGGCCTTCAGGATTCTTAAAGTGCAGCAGCCACTTTAAAGATGCATGATCTGTGCGGAGGATGAATTTCCGCCCATAAAGGTACTTATGGAAATGTTTTGTCGCCAATACCAAAGCAAGGAGTTCGCGCCTGGTAACACAGTAGTTCCTTTCTGGCTTTGAGAGAACTTTGCTGAAGTAGGAAACTACTTTCTCTTGGCCATCGTGCACCTGGGAAAGGACGGCTCCAATTCCCACATTACTAGCGTCTGCATCCACAATAAATGTTTTCCCAGGGGTGGGGTACGCTAGTATGGGGGCGTTGCACAACTGTTGTTTAAGTTCCTTGAAGCTCTTTTCGCACTCACCTGACCATTTGAATTGTTTGCCTTTTTCTGTCAGTTGATGCAAGCTCTTTGCGATCCTGGCAAAGTCCTTTACAAATCGTCTGTAATAGGTCGCAAGTCCCAGGAAGCTTCTCAGTTGATGTTTGTCTTTGGGTACCGGCCAGTTTTTCACTGCATCGACCTTCTCCGGATCAGTCTTGACTCCTTTGGAAGAGATGATGTGCCCGAGGTACTTCACTTCTGGTCTAAATAAGGAACACTTCTTCGGGTTAAGTTTTAGTTGCGCACTTCGTAGCCTTTGGAACACCTCCTTAAGGTTATCTCGATGTTCGTTAAATGTTTTTCCTACTACGATGACATCGTCCAGGTAGACCAAGCAGGTTTTCCACGTTAGTCCCAGCAAAACGCGCTCCATTAGACGCTCAAAGGTTGCTGGAGCATTGCACAGTCCAAATGGCATTACTGTAAACTGCCAAAGCCCGTTTCCTGCTGTGAATGCTGTTTTCTCGCGGTCTTCTGGATGGATCTGCACTTGCCAGTAGCCACTCTTCAGATCAAGAGTCGAAAACCATTTGGCTCCGGATAGTGTGTCCAGGGTGTCATCAATTCTTGGCAGGGGGTAGCTATCCTTCTTGGTGACGTTGTTGAGTTGGCGATAGTCCACGCAGAATCTCGTACTTCCGTCTTTCTTCTTGACCAGGACGACCGGCGATGCCCACGGACTTTTTGAGCTTTCAATCAGTCCTTCCTTTTCCATCGTCGACACCATTTCTGCAACCTCCGTCTGCTTAGCCAATGGTAGTCGTCGGGGAGGCTGACGAATCGGTCTCGCATCTCCGGTGTCGATTCGGTGTTGTACGAGATGTGTTCGGCCATACTCGCCGTTCTGTGAAGCAAATATATCAGCAAACTCATTGATTAGACTCCCTGCCATGGATCGCTGCTCCTGATCCAGCTCGCACTCTCCGAGTATATTCTTTTTCATTTCCGATATCTCCATAGGTCTAACCGGTTTCACATCACTCGCATTGGACAACTTTGTGACCGCAGTAATCGGTACGCACTTTCCAATCACTTCTCCTTGCTTTAGTTTCACGCTTTTGTGTTCCACATTGAGGACACGAACGGGAACCATGTTGTTTTTGGGTTCAACAAGCATCTTTCCGACAATATAGCTCTGATAATAATTTTCTGGATTTGGCTCGACTAGGTAGAATCGGTGGCTCCCAGGATCACCTTCCAGCTTTGTCCAAATAACTGTCTCTGACGAAGGTGGTAATATTTCGTCCTCACTTACAACTGTCCTTAGAGCTGCGACGTTCTCGTTCCCGTAAACCATCGGAATCTCGACGTTCTTGTACTTTATAACTTGCGAACCGATGTCGAGCACTATATCATGCGTCTTCATAAAGTCGATTCCGATGATGCATTCGTCACATATATCAGCCACTAAGAATGCATGGGAGAAGACTATTCCTGCAAGGTTTATCGTCAAGAGTACCTCACCATACACCTTTGTTGTTGCTCCAGTTGCTGTTTTCAGACAGTAGCTGCTGGTGTTGTGCAGCCATGATTAGCGAACGATGTCCCTTCTGATTATGGAAGCGGTGGCACCTGTATCGATTGTAGCCACATACTTTTTCTGGCCGATATGGGCTTCCACTGTCAGGCTCCTATTACATCGTTTGGTCTGGGAAACCTGAATTGTGGTCCTGGGGGCGTCGATTCCAGAAACCAGCTTCTGCCCCGCGAAGTTGGTTCTTACTCGTTTCCCGACTGATGGCTTTGTGATGTTCCATCCGCCGAACGCTCAAACGCCTCCTCGTTCCTAGCTCTGCAATGTGGACAACTGCCCTGTCTACGTGCGGCTCTGCACTGTCGTTGTAGATGTCCAATTTTGTTGCAGTTCCAGCAACGGATCGGTCCCCTTCGAGAACTGTTACGGTCGACTACTTCTGTTCTCTGGCACGAGCATTCAACGGATGTCATTTCTCTCACGCGGTGAAATCCTTGAGATGCTTGGTCAGCAGCTCTCATGGTTAAAGCAAATGCCAGTGCCTCAGGAAGAGTTCTCTTTCCAGCCATTCGTAGAGCCATCTGCAGTTGTCTGTCCTCTATGGCTTGTGTAAATGCCTCAATAGCCATTTCATTGATGACATCCTCGCCGGCATTGGGATAAGACAAGTGCGCTAGCCGTTCGATATCAGCTTGCAGTTGCTGGAGTGTTTCTCCCCTCTTCTGGATTCGACTGCGAAGTTGCACTCTATATACTTGCTGCATATGGTCGTCACCGAATCGCATCTCAATAGCCTTCACCAATGCATCGTAGTCGCGTTGTTTTTCTGCTGAGACAGTTTGAAGCAATTCTGCAGCTGTACCTCGTAATGCGAGTGTTAATGCAATCGACTTTTCCTCGTCGTCCCATCCATTGGTCGTTGCAGCTGCTTCGAACTGTCTCCGATAAATCGGCCATGATGTTTGACCATCAAAAACGGGTGGCTGCATCTCCTTCTTTCTTGGGCAGTCAGCAGAATATTCCCGAGCCTTCTGTTTCTTGACTATTTCGAGCTCTTTAGTTATATTCTTGATGTTTGTTCCGAGCTCTTTAGCTATGTTCTCGATGTTTGTCTCGTGTTTTTGAAACGTTTTGTTAATTTCCTCAAACTTTGTTTCATGCTCGTTTAATTTTTCATCAATCGCGTCGATTTTTACATCTAGAACATTCTTAAATTCTTCCACTGCATCTTTTTGTGCGGCGACAATGGAATTTGTCTGATCTTCAAGAGAATTTTTCTGTTCTTCTAGAGAATTTTTCTGTTCTGCGAACTTCAATTCCATGGAATTCTTCTGCTCTTCGAACTTCAATTCCATAGAATTTTTCTGTTGTTCAAGAGAATTCTTTTGTTCTGCGAACTTAGATTCCATAGAGTTTTTCTGTTCTGCGAACTTAGATTCCATAGAATTTTTCTGTTCAGCGAACTTAGATTCCATAGAATTTTTCTGTTCTTCTATCTTGACAAGAAGCAATTCCATCATAGCGCTAATATCAACGCTTGTACTTACTTGTTCTTCTGCCACGTCGAATAGCATAGTTTTTGGATCTTCTCCGTCGTTTTGGACAGCTTCCTGTAGACGAAGGATGAGGTCACTTTTTCCTCCAGCTGTGGATAGATTCCGTTTTTCTAGTTCACTTTTTAATTGGGGTATGCTTAGTTGCAGCAATATACGACCCATTTTGTTTGTCTCTTGTAATTTAGAAATTCACACAAATTCACTTTTTTTTTTTTTTTTTTTTATTCTTTTTTACCCTACACTTAGACACTTAGCACAGAATAAGTTTTATCCCACTTCTGACACCAATGTTACATTCGGGCTGGGATTCGTAAAGATAAAACACTATTCCGTTTAACTTCTCTAATAAAATTCACTTTTATTCCACTTTTATCGACTATTCTAATATTTCACTTATTAAGTACCAGAACACTATTACTTAAACAATTCTTCAACGTTTCAAACCAATCACTTTATTTTCTCTATTACTTTTCACTTATTTATCTTCACAAACTATCTCGAACTTTAACCAATCACTGTTATAAATCAACTGCCTCGCCCTCTTCTAAAAGCTGTCCTTTTATACCCGCTCCGCCATCTGACGAGAACTTTCTAGCTAATTCTAAGTGGTTCTAGAACAAGGTTCAGTGGTGACAGATTCCAGTCTCCAATTGGAAGTGACACTTGAGTGGAACTTGTTTTGTGACTTTAAGGCCTGGTTTCATCAAACTGTCTAAGGCCTGGTTTCACCAAACCGTGACTAAGGGCTTGTTTCACCACTTAAGTTACACGATACCTTCCACGCCACAATACGAACGGATGTTTCTGTCACCACACACATGCAATGACATTCCGGATGCGTTCTTCGATTTCATTCGCTCGCACAGTTTTCGTTCTGCTAAAGGTGACAGTTGTTGACATCTGCATCCATAACAAATGATGGCGTATGGAATTGCCACAATACATCACAGTTTCATAGTGTTTCATACCTACTGCCATTTGACCCTTGAACATTAAAAATGTAATTAAACATTTCTTAAATGAGCATTCATTGCTACAACATCAATTGATGAGCTGGATGAGCATTATATTCGATATTCCATTTGGAAAATTAGTTTACTTTATTTCCTCTCTAGAGAAGCAGGAGCAAAGCGTGAGTGCTCCGTGCTAATGAATGCACCTGTAAAAGCAAAACCATCATCTTTGCTGGGTATGTTGATTGGAAATTGGCATTGGTGCCGCCATCAACAGTTGTTATTGTCCTGTTTGCCACCCACTCGCGTTGCCGACAAATTTTGTTAATTGAAAGTACGATGATTAAAATTGATTCTCCTGTGAATCCTGTTTCTAGTTGATTGCAATAGAAAAGTAATTATTTCCCTTTTCGATTCAAATCGATTGCAAATAGGAATTCGTATTTTATATGGAATTGCGCATATAATGTCTGCATTTTCTGATTTACAATATTTGTATAGATAAAATCTGTTCAACCCAATTGTGGAGATCAAAATCTGTCCGACTACAAAGTTCTGATGAAATAAAAATTCCAAACAAATTTTCGAAGTACCTACTTATTAAATTTCTAGTCAAAGAAACAGATAGATGGACAATGTAATATAAATTAATATCGAAAATGCTTAAGTGTACTTAATTTTTGTATTCATCAATTAAAGAATAGAGGGTTTCTATTACTTTACATCTCTTAGGTATTTGTCCGGAATAGAATTCACCCCGGTTTTCACAGTTGCTTTGCAAAGTGTCGCGAATAAAATAAAAGGGTGTGTCTTATCGTTATCCGCTGCCCAGGAACGAAAGTTGATATCTAAGCAGATATTATTTCATAAATGCATTCAAGCTTCTACATATACTTTTTTCATTTCCCGGGCTTTCTAGTTTACTACTCTTTCTCTAAAAGATTTTTTGCGATAAATTTTTAGCATTTAAAATAATTGTACAGAAAAACAAAAATACTGTCTTTGAAAAGAACGCTATTGTGAACATCTAATACATTCAATAACTGCGGTCTAAAATATTTCAAATGTAAACGTCAGTTTTGTGATTTTTGATCTCCAAAAATTGCGAAAGCAATGGGGACGTTCGGATAGCTTCTTTATGTAAAATGTCAACTAGATTGGTCGTGACTATGAATCCGAACGCGTTGACTAAGCAAGTTGAATTGTTTTTGTATTGTCGCGGTCAGCGTTACCTTTGCTTGATTTTGCACTTTTTTATTTGGGAAGGCCCTTCATAGATTTTTAAAAAATTGTTCTATTTAAAATGTAACACGGCTGGCAATCACAACACTATTATAGTGTTATGCGAACCAATGGTTGTTAAATATCGTGTGAAAATTCTAAATTACCAGAGTGACCTTAGAAATCACACTTTTTTCTCTTATCGCACCTTTTTTTGACTCCTCAGAATTCTGCAACGGCCACTCTGTTTATTTTAAATTTGACTCTTCGAAATGTCAACTGAGTACGCAGCCAGGATTTTCTTGACTAGATTGGTCGGCTTCCCCTCCATAAACGTCAACTGCAAAAACTATACACGTGAACACTCTGGGCCAATAAAAACTGAGACGCATCTAGTCAGACAGCTGTCAGACTTAGGCCCATTTTATTCATTCGAAGTTGAACACAACTTTGGGAAGTTTTCCATATAAAAATCCCGAAGTTGTGTTCAACTTCGAGTGAATAAAATGGGCCTTACTAAACTACGAATCCGAACGTCCCCAATGTATTTATTCAAATATGAACTCCAATTTAAATTGGCCTACTTTATTTTGCTGTATGGAAAGTGCCACTCCTCGTTAACATTTCACAAAGGGTTTTGTTTTGCACATCAACGTTCTAAGTTGTGACATTTGTTCGGTCAGCTATTCTGCTGAATTTGCTGAATATTGCAAAAGGTGTGTTTGTTTCAACAACTCAACGATTGGAAGTCGTTTTCGTGGCAACCGACTCGTTTTGAAAACTGAAACATGTATGGGAAAGTTCTGATTTCGATGAAATTTTCGAGTTTTTTCGCGAAAACCCGAATTTTTTTCAAAAAGAAAAATGCAAGTACTTTTCCTAGAATTTTTTGGAGTTTTTATGTTTTACGATGCTTGCTCTGGAACTTTTGTCATTTCAGAGCGTATACACGGCAAAGCTGGGCAGGAAAATATTCTTGAGCCACCCTGCTTATGGAAAACGTCAATGCCAATATTTTTGTTGTGCACCTAACATTATCGCACTGCATTCAATGACAAAAACTATTTTATAAGTGCGAAAAACTTGGTATTCTCAAGGAAACATCTGAAATTGCAATAAATTTCTAAACCGGTTGCCTACAAATCATTTTTCACTTTGAAATGTCAAAAAATTAATGCGCCGTACAATTAAAATCAAGTGAAAAAGCTGCGGAGAAATTTTAGTATCGCTGTTTACAACTCAGTTTTGGAAGCGCTATTTTCCACTGGAACTGCGTACTGCCTAGTGAAAAATTTGTATGAAAAATTGGTTTTCACTTGAACTGCGTTTCGACTTTCGAGTTGCTGTTGACCGTATTTATTTTGAGGTGCTGCATATTACCAGGGGTCTCCACGAGCAATTTTTCATATCATGAAATATCACACAATGAAAATTGCTCGTGGAGACCACAAATAATAGTATGATACCTAACAAAAATTTCTTGCAATATATTGCTCAGCTCATTGCTTGCTATCGATAGTATGAAATGCAAGATATGAAAAATTGCTCGTGGAGACACCGGGTTAAACGACAATTTGTGTTGAAAGGGTAGGTGGCTAATTGTTTTTGGAAACCATTTTGCGAAATGGAGTAGGTGCTACAAGGGCAGGTTATATATGTATTCACTTGTGAAAACGTACGCACATAGATGGATGGATGTATATTTTTAGTCTTTTATTTTCTCAAAAGTTAAAATACAAAGTTAAAGCCAAGCTCAAATGTTTGACAGCGCACTATAAATCACCATTCCTGTCATAACCTATATGGATGGGACCAGATGGAAAAAAACACCGACAGGTTAGCCTTCCCACTGTCACTTTCTACCTGTCTATATTCTCAGCTCTTGATTCAATCTACATAGATCTCTGAAAACTGTCAAATTGAACAAAACAACAAATTCCCTAGTAAAACAATTTATAGAAAAAAATAAAAATAAATAAATAACAAATCCAAATTATGATTTCCTTTTGGAAAATCCTTCGGACGTTTCGTCAATTCTGCAACAAGTACTACCCGCACATATTTTGTCTGGCCATTGCTGTTGCAGCATTCATCGGATACTTGCAGTTCGAATTGAAGCAGCAAAGCGTAGAGGAGCTGAACCGCTGGAAGAATCTCCTAACACTCTTCAATGGCATGGAGGCGTTAATCATCTTACCAATTCTACTGGCCACCACATCGCTTATGGTATTCTCCCTGATTGCCATCAACCTAGACTCATTGCGACGCTATGACGAGTTGACACATCATCAAATCAGAAAACAATACGCCGATTTTGTGTTCATTCAATTGGTTACTCGCATAGAACACATCGAAAAGAAACAACTACGAAGCAGGGACATCATTTCCATTGAGAAATTTATTCGTGCCCATGAAGATATGCGCAAAACTATTGACAAGTTCCGTATGGATACCAAAAAGTTGCTGGAACTTTCGGAAGTTGAATTGCTGCTGCCACCGGAAGTCGTTTTTGCTGATGAAGAGATTCATAGTTCACGCTTTGCGCATCTGTCTCCTGAGGAGAATCTGGTTTTGGAATTGGCTGCATCCTAGGGTAAATGAGTGCGAAAGGGGGAACAGATGTTCCTCACTTATTTTGTGTGGTATTGGGAAATATGGGAAATGTAAGTGTATTTTTTTAAAATCTATAAATATATAAACTGGAACGAGAAGGATGCTAGTGCTAAATGCGAACGCTGTGTGTTTGTAGCTTAATATTGTACAGGGATGTAGAGAGGGGGAGGAAAAATTGTGTGTTAAAAGTTCGATTAGGATCTTCAAGAATTTAAAATCTTTAAAGAGAAGAAGGGCGTGGTAGCCCCTTTGTGGAAATTAAAGCAGCAATTGGAACATTTTTGCAAACAAATTTTTATCAGATGCTTTCCTAATAACTTCAAAATCTGTTTCAAATGAAAGATTGGAGTTGCAAGATATAGCAAAATGAAGGCAGATACTGTCAACGACGGATATACGAAACACTCATATAAGAATAAAATCGCCTATAAGAAGATTAGAAACACCGTAGACTTTGCTTCTTGTGTACCCACGCGTTCGCATACAATAGGCGTGTTTTTTTGAGCTTCGATCTCGGCAAAGCAAAGTAAAGTAAAATAGGATTTTCAGCTCACAATTACAACAACTACGATTTATATGACACTTCGCAACTCGCTATAGTTGTTGTAATTGCGTGCTAAAAATTTTACTTTACTTTGCTTTGCTAAAATCGAAGCTCAAAACACACCTCATAATAACTCGGATATAAAAAACTCTTTCTTTTTTTTAGACGTTTCTTGTATTCATCGTGGAGTGGTCCCAAGAATTTAAAGCAGCTGGAAACTACTCGGACCTGTCACTTGGAAAACATCGCACATGCCCTTAAACTGTCATAAAATATTATATTTTGGTTACTAGATTAGAAGACATTTGAAAATATATTCAAAATTAAGCTCAGCCGTCAAGAAGTAATGAAACCACTGCAGCTCCTTTTTCTCCGGATTCAATAGTCCCGGTCTGTCATCTCATTCCGGACCACACGACTGAAATCCCAACTTTCATTAGTCACTTTCGTCACATTATTAGTACCCATGTAGCATTTCCATTAACGTTGATGCCACTACCCAAATCCGACCCTTTGTTCATTTAGTGTTTCCTTTGAGGAAATTAAATACCCCGCAATTAAGCCAGCTCCATAAAGTGATGAAACCTAAACATAGGTGCCTATACCTAGCCATAGAAATACACTGAAAGGTCTGCCATTAAATTGAATGAACAAAACGAGGTTTTACTGTACATCTACTGGCCGTTCTTTTGGGTATTCGTATTCCCCAAAGTTGGAGCATTAAGAATGTCAATAAGTTTGAAATAAAAGTCACGAGACTGACGCTAAAATGTCATGGCGTTTCATCACCATCAGGACAAAGTGAATAAAGGCATTTATCCTTGACTCGGGTTATTGCGGAGCGCGCGCTTCATCGATGACTGCTTTATTTTTCTTTTCGTCGCCGAGTTAAGCAAACACACTCCATTCAAAGGGATAACAAGAAACCGAGAACATCTGTTTCCGCTGTTAAATTTTGGCGGCAACATACAAAGCGAGTACAATTTGCATTTGGATTTTCATTTTCATTTAATTTCCGTTTTATTTCGAAATGGAATGGAACTTAAGCTAACCACTACTCTGCCCCCCATTGCAGCTGTCCCAATTATAATTATTAATTAGCTTAGCTGGGCCCCCTGCCATTTCTTTGGTACGATGTATGTGAGGTTAAGCTTTTCAAGAAACGGATTAAATTCTTTGAGGACAAAAAAAAAAAAAAAAAACTACGACAAATATATCCCGGAGAGCAGTACAGATGTGGATCTACTACTGCATTGAGGTCAGCTGGCCTCGGCCTTGCGTGCTAGTGGTTGGAAAGCAATTTCCGAAAATTAACAACCGCATAGACAAAACTCTGCATTTGCCGTCAAACTCTCGCAGTGCGTCGGTTTTTCGGTAGAAATATGGCCAATGTGAAAGGGTGTAATTCGAGGGGACAGTTTTCGACGCTAACGAGTGATTGACACAAATATATATGTGGAATATACAGAATGCTTGTCAATGCAAGGAGTATTTGTCTCTATTTATTAAGCCTCTTTGTCGGACAATAAATTTATTTAATCAGAAATGCGATTTAAAAAGAATTAAAAAAACGTGTACAATTTTCGAATATAACTTTTTCTCATCAGAGAATTTTGCAACTTTCCTCCGAAACTCAAACAAGTCCGTCAAAACATTCTCATGCAATTCGGTCTTCCTACGGTTGAAAGCTAAATCTATTCTAAATCTAAATATTACAACGTCGAGTACAAACTATAGGTTTGTTTGACGTGGCTATAGCACTAGTGCCCACTAGCGCGCACTGAGAAGGGTGAGCTAATTTTCACCCCTCTCAAAAACCCTACATAGTCCTGAAAATTCGGCTATCATATCGAACACCAAATATGCTGCCCTGAAGTCTGCCAGTTTTTGAAATTGAAAAATACTTATCTTTGGTGAACGAAGTATGGAGATGATAAGATTTTTTTCTACTTATTGTTAAAAATGAGTGAACTCAAGTCTGATCTCGTGCTTGCCATAAGGAAATCAAGTTGATAAAACTGTTTGCAATACAGGCGATGCATTTAAAAATGTATTCAGCGCACTAGTGCGCACTAGGGCCCACGTCAAACAAACCTTATCTTTAAAACTGGACGCTGAGCAAAGCTGCCACTTTCCCAAAATATTAATTATTTTTGCGATGATTTTTTTTATTTTTTGAAAAGTAAACCATTGTGGTCTGAATTTATCTTTATACTAGCTGATCCGGCGAACTTCGTTCCGCCCAAATTCGTTAATGTAATTATAGTAATAATTTCGAGCATGCACAATGCACATGCTACTTTATAATGTAGACGCTTAAATACCTCTTTCGTTGAGACAAAATTTCAAAAATTCCGCGGCAACGAAATCCATTCGATGCGTCGACAGGAACATGACCATTACCGATAGTTAGCAGTATTGATTGGAGAACACTTCAGCAGATGGATCATTTAGCAAACATGCGATGTCGTCAGCTGAAGTTTCTTCAAAGCATTGATCTCATGCAGCGGTCGATCTCGATCGTGGTATTACTGGTAGCGTTTGCCGGATATCGCCTGAGAGTAAAATCAATGCACCCCCAAAACGTCGTGCGTCATTATGCAGATCTTTCATATTGCGATTCAGAGCTTCTAACGCACGCTTATGCGACATTGTGCATTCGTCCTAGATAATAATTTTGCTTGCTACCAAAGCTTTGGCCTTTGCTTGAAGGTTTAATGGCAATTTCAATGCCGAATGAGCGGCAACCTTCCAGCAGCGTAGCCGCTATTCCAGAAGATGCAACTGCTACAGCAATTTCCGATCTTGCACGAACTGTAGCCAAAATCAATGATATGAGGGTTAAGGGCGCCACACGGTCCATGAATCATCTTTGTAATTATGACATCATGCAGGTCTGGATCGGTTTCGGGATCTGGAATCTCGGCACATATAATGTCATCAATTTGGTCTAGTTGCATCCTTTCTACTAACTGCATGAGTAAAGCCTCTTTTTTGCCATTCAATCGAATACGTCCAACACCAAGTACAACCAAAGACACGATGCTTAACAATAGATATAGTCCATCAGCGACCGACGAAGTATTTGCAACTTTAACAGCCAAGAAGAAAATTAACCGCACCTATCAACTTGGTTGGTAAATGGTAAGCCTTTTCCCTTCTCTCTCTACACCGGTACCGAAGGTGTTATGGTACCTTTGAGTTTCCCTCCCCATAACCCTACTCACGAATGAGCAGAATACCACGACTGTTACTCGCTCATTTTTCGTAACAACCCCTACGTGCAAACTCAAAACGCTCCACAACTCCTGTTGCCTGTCTTCTTTGTCACGTCATCTCAATCACCCCCACATTTCAACTTACTCACACAATACTTATGCAAGGATCTTGAAAATACATGTCAAACGAAAATGATGGATTCAATAAGCATGAAACAAATCAAATCTACTCCATTTCAAAAACTTACTTAATGTAACATTGTAAGCATAACCAAACTTATTAGGTAGGTAGGTATATTTAAAAACAAAAATTTCTAAATTTTTGACAACAACTATTTGGTTGAAAAATAATAATAACTAGTATCGCTTGTGGTCGAAAATCGACCATACCTTTTATAAGAATGTATACTAAAAAACGTACTTCTATTATTCTCGTTATTCTTGTTATTTATTTATGTTTTTTATAAACGAGAAAAAAGCGACATCTATAATACCTACATGGAAAACGACTGGGTCGAACGAAACTTTCTCGTTAAGAGTGTCCATATGGACATAGAATCCCTTATTTCTAAGTATGTTTAGCAGTTCATTTACTACGATGCACCATAGCAGGGCGATAGAACACCACTCTTGCCCCCAGAGTTTTAACAGAATCATATTAAGAATGCTTATTATCTACCTTTTAAATGTATTTTGGTCAAAATGGTTATAGCGGTTTTTTGTAAAATTTGCCAGACAAAACAGTACCAAATATTGCAATGTTTTATTTGAAAAATACAATTGCGTCACTATTTAGTTGAAAACCGATTATAAGTAATTGTTCGGGATATAAGCATTGCTTCGTTTTTTAAGTTTTATCGAAATCAAGATGGGATTTTCGATATACAACCATACACATAAACAAATTTCATTGAGATCGGTTGAGTTTCTCAGAAAATGGACAACAGCGCCACCTATCGGGTCCAAAACTATCCTATCTTTCTAGCTGCATACATCCATACACAATACACATAAACAAATTTTATTGAGATCGGTTGAGTTTCTCAGAAAATCGACAACAGCGCCACCTATCGGGTCCAAAACTATCCTATCTTTTTAGCTGCATACAACCATGCACACAAACTAAGTTTCATTGAGATCGGCTGAGTTTCTCAAAAAAATGGACAACAGCGCCACCTATCGGGTCCAAAACTATCCTATCTTTCTAGCTGCATACAACCATACACACAAACTAAGTTTCATTGAGATCGGTTGAGTTTCTCAAAAAAACCGACAACAGCGCCACCTATCGGGTCCAAAACTATCCTATCTTTCTAGCTGAATCCAACCATACACACAAACAAAGTTTCATTGAGATCGGCTGAGTTTCTCAAAAAAATCGACAACAGCGCCACCTATTAGGTCCAAAACTATCCTATCTTTCTAGCTGCATACAACCATACACACAAACAAAGTTTCATTGAGATCTGTTGAGTTTCTCAGAAAATGGGCAACAGCGCCATCAGGTGTCGGTTTCTCGGTGACGATGACTCGGTGTCGGTTTTTCGGTGACGGTGACGCGGTGTCGTTTTACATAAAGGTAACGCGAATTCATTAATTTCTTCCCATCTAAAAGTGCCCAACGCGCCTGAAGAATACTATTTTCAAAAATACATCGTACGATAATTATAGAGAAAAACTGAGTTCGCTATTAAGTTATAAATGACCACATTACCTTAGAAATTATTTTTTGTTACAATCGTATGGAGCGTTTTCGAGATATGTCGAAATTTCAAAAGTACCGTTGTTCGAGTTTTTAGGCAAAAACTGGGTACGCAGTCATGGTGACCTCACCTACTTAAGCTTAAATATCAATTTTGGTTGAAATCGTTAGAGCCGTTTTCGATCAAATCAAACTGGTACGAAAATTGAATATAGGAAGTACCATTAATATTGAGTTAACCTTGCAAAAAAAAAAAAAACACCTCCCGAACTGTAAGCCCAAAAACTCCAAATCCGAGGTTTGAACGTAATCCGGGAAGCCGTTTAGGCTGTAAGCCTTTGGAAGTACGGACAGACCGGACAGAATTTTCCAATCCACTTTTTTGATTTCCTCTATCATCGTTATATCAGAACTGATTAATATCTCGAGTCCGAAATTTTGCACAAAAATAATAGATACCTATCTTACTCTTACTATCTACGTAATGGAGAAAGTAAAAAAATACGTAAATGAGCTGCTCCATCGGAAACAGATTCTAATCTAAAATGATTTATGTTTTTAATAGGTACGTTACTATGGTAATATAGTGGCGACAAATAATTCCCCTTAATAAATTTCTTACAATTATTGCTTATTTTTAGGGGCAGGTAAATTGCATACCTTTATGGGTAAATGATTCTCTTCAACAGGTTCTAATCTTAGATGATTAAATACGTTACTATGGAAACATGACAGCGAAAACTTGATTGTCATCAAAATCCTATTAGTACCTGTTTTGTATGGGGAAGTCTTAACTTAATTTTACCAGTCTTAATGGGGACATATACCCACGATTCTGTGTTTGTGCACATCTATGGCACAGCACCTTTCAAATAAGATAAGTTTCATTCTCCTCATTTCATATTAAATGCCAAAAAAGCGTACGGAAAGCTTCTATGTTCACGTATTAATATAATGATAATTGTCAACAACAATTGCTTTAAAAATATGAAATATTTTTTTTTGTATTTGAAGTGTCACTACTCGATTTCAATCCAGTTTATTTATTTATTTTTTTTTTTTTTCAAAGTGCTTTTCCCCATGAAAAACGAAATGTGTGCCTTCAACGCCACCTGTTGAGAATTTTCCAACTTTTCTTTTTTCATAAACCATCCCTGATCCAAGCCTGATAAAACACAACAAAAATCATTGAAATCGGTTGAGCCGTTCGTGAGTTATAAAGTCACAACGCACTTGCAACAATTTTATATATAGAGAGATTACGACCCTTTATAATTTAGTTGAAAAAAAGAAGGTCAAACAAAAAAAGTTCTGTGCCTTGATTTTGTGCGGTTTTTGAGGCGATGTCGCTAGGGAACGGCCCGAATCGGATTTGAATGTGTGAGTGAGCCGCGCGCTGTGACCAATGTGACCGTTGTGCAATAATTTGGCACTTTTTTCGAGGATCTGATACAATTTGTTACTACTGTATCCCTTTATTTTAGTTTGAAAAGGAACTTTGCAATTTTTAGAAACACTGTGATTTTCAAATGAATTTCAGTAAAATATAACGCTGCTTTTTATCAGAACACGATTATAGTGTTACGAGAGCCAACAATTGTTAAATATTGTGCGAAAATTCTTAAATTTCAGAGAATCTTTACAAATGAAACTTTTTTCTTACACCGCTCTTATTTTTTTTTGCTACTTTTCAGAATTTTGCAACAATCTCCCGGATTGTTAGAGAAAGATTATAAATTTTAGTTTTAGTTTTACAATACAATATAGACTGTAAATACTCGTAGATCCTTCCCACACAACTTTTCTTTTATAAATTGAACCAAATCACTACAATTAGATGTCGTTTAGATTGTTCCGCTTGTGAGCTAAACACTAGACACTACTTCTATGAAACAGTAGATGGACGTTTTCAAATAAATTTGGAAATGAAAACCTTTTAGCTTTGATTTTTATTTATAAATATATAAAAATTAATTGAATATTGTTCATAAATTATACCTATCAACTCATTTTTATATCTACTTTTAAGATCGCGTTCAATTTAGTTTTAAAAAGTCCCTAAAAAAGGGGCGATGAAAGAAAAATGTGCCTTTTTCTGATGCTACTACGTAAATTTAGTATTTTCTCCCAATATTTAGCAAGTATTAGCCGGCTTTACGCTATGATAGGGAACCGCGTTATATTTTAAACATATTCATTTTGAAATCACAGTTTTTGAAAAAAAATTTAAGTACTATTCACATGAGCGCGAGTTGCGAACAAATGAATTTAATTGTATTTATGAATTGAAAATTGATTTTTATACTAGCTCAATTTACAATTATTACAGCAATTGAAAATTCTTGCAGCGAACTGTCCCACTTTATTCACAATCCACATAAAACATTCGCGAATCCACAAACCCACGAATGAAAAAATTCTATCGAAGTTAACATTGAACAATGATTGAAGTGATTGAAGTGTCAAAAATATTCGCTTGTTCGCTGTTCATTCGCAATTGGCTCTCATGTGAATAGTCCTAAAATGTGAATTTTCCAACTAATAAAAAGGAACAAAGGAATAACAAATTGTATTAGTGTCCTCGAAAAAGGTACCAAATTGTCGCACAACGGTCACGCTGTTCTCGTCCGATATCCTTCTCGCTACCTATAAAGGTTGCGTCTGGGAAAGATCGCCTGGAATTTCCCGGAACAAAGCAATATAAGATCAGGAAATATTGGAAGTTGTCAGTTCGCGACATCACTCACACATTTATAGAATTTGCCTATACATGAACCCTTTCCGACACCGCCATTGCGGCAAAAACCGCACAAAATCAAGGCACTGGTGTGCAAGGTTAAATGACCAAGCCATTGTTATAAATTATAATAATTCAATTCATTTCGCAAAACAAAAAGGAAAATTATGCTCAAAGCCACCAAGGTTTGAGGCCAAATTTTGAGCGCTAAAGACTAAACAAATCAAACTTAAATCTGAACAGTGAAATAAGTTATTAGTACCAGGAGTTGGTATCCTCATGTAAGAGGATTGAAGCCGATTGAAAGAGTTTTAATTTCGGCCCTGAGTTCTCACTTAATCCTACAAAAATTCGACAAAATATCGCAGACGAACCGCCGTTGTTTGTTAGTTTTGCACTTTGTTAGTCATTTTTTATTAGTCGGTTATTGATAGTGATTTGGATTGATTTCCATCATGCGTTCGACTAAAAACGAGTATGCAAATGAACCTAGAACTTTTGACTGTGATTTCTTGAACAAACGAACATTATTTGATTTCTACAATCCAAATTATTGCACTAACTGAAACATGTTTTTACTAACCACAAACACAGCACAAACTGTATACCATGGCGGCATCAAGGTGAAGGGACAAATCACACAATCTCTATGGTTTTGAGTTACTTTGCAGCCCCACTTGATCACCGAATATGCCGTAGTACATGTAATAGCGAAATCGAGCGTCCTTAATTGCGAATCCTGATAAGTTGCGCCCAATTTCGAGTGAAGGCGTTCATAGAGCAGCAATAATTCTTCCCTCGCAGATCAAAAGGGGCTCTATTATCTTGCTGAATGCAGGACAATTAACTCCCAGCACAATTTAAGACCGGATATATTATGTGCTCACCATAAAATAACTCTAAACGTTTACTCTATCTCTGCAATGGCACGACCAGTGGTAGGCTATTACGAGCAGCAACCTCAAATTGCAAAATGGATTGATACCCCCAGCAGCAGTAAGCCCAACATACACTCTCCTATCTCTGATTCTAAATGACAATTACTGACCTACCCTTCGTGGTAGTTCTACAGCACAGCACATGATTAACGGGATTCAATTTAAAAAGTTGTATGAAAACAGAAGGAGCGGAGGCAAAAGAAGGTTGAACATAACAAGAAAAAATGCTCAACGTTAGCCAAGTCAATCAAAAGAGGCAAAAGTTTGCAAAACGCCCTAAGGAAACACTGACGGCGAGGACGACGACGATGATGATGGTAATTGCCATTGGCACAAACACTTTCAGCTCATTTCATCCGCCCAAGTCATCCGGCCACCCACATGAATGGTCCACCAAATTGAAAGGAAAATTCAAAAGTACTCAGATTTCTATACACTCGCAGATGGAGCTTTTTTTTTCTTCTACTTTTGTTCAGCTGTAGTTGTACTCCTCTGGGGTTGCCCTTGCCATTGCCGAAGCAGAAGAAAAGCTTCTTTTATGCGTTGTGGCCTATGTTTGTACTCGCACTGAATGCGGTTCTGTTGTGTGCAGCGTGCATAAAGAAAGGGGGTGGCTGACGGTCTTGACTGGCTTATTGCTGCAAATATATGGTCTTTTTGCGTGTTCCAGTTGCCACCCAAGGACACACTGATAAGGATTCCTTTTTCTTCTGCTTCGGGTTGAGGCGAACTTACGAATAAATAGCCAACATGACAGTAATGGAGGTGGGAGTGCTTTGAATTATAAATGTGGAACAATTATGAATGATACTGTCTTGCAGCATGAAGAGCTAGTCCGAGTAAAGCCCGAGTGTAGCTTTCTGGACAAGGTAACTAAAACGGACTGACATTGCTTCGTACCGTACTACCGGATCGGGACATTGCCACGAAAGCTGATAAATGAAATACACTTAAATGATTAAGTGATAAATAATTGGTTGGCCATTGGCAATAAGAAACGGTGGCGCAGCAGTAATGGATTTGTTTCGAAAGGATATGCCAGGTGGATGGTTAGTTGGCGATGATGGACGTCGCGTTTGTCTGATTCGGTTGCACGAAGGTTCGTGTTACGAACACAAGAAAACAGAGGAAAAAACACAATTGTAATGAAAGTCTTTATTGGAGATTAAGAAAAAAAAATGGTAAATTTGAGGACAGGCGACGAGTAGGTGGCATGACAAACACAACGGCTTCGTCGTCAGACAACCAGCCACAAATTCATACTATACACCGTATACAGGCACGCCCACTTTTTTGTTGGTGATAGTTCTGATAGTATACTGCTCTGGGTCACCTTTTCGATGACCCCTTAATGGACTTTAATTCTTCGAAGAGTTCGAGTTTTAATACGACAGTTAACTTGTGTGTGTTTCAGAAGTGGAACGATACAGGGCGGTGCGTATTTTTCGTTTTGCATGAAATAACTTTAATTTGAAAGCAGATTGAATGGTCTTAGAATAAGATAAATGTTAGTTTTAAAATAGATTTAATCGTTTTTGAGTAGTATGTAAGTTAAGTTAAAAATATCAATAAAAATTAATTTAAAATGTAAGGAAAAAAAATCTTTTGCTAAGGGATTTCATTCGTCAGTTAATTTCAATTTGGTAAAGCTGGCATTTGACACCTGCAAAACTCAGCTCTCATTTGAAGTGTCATAACATCAGTTGAATATTTGCCATTTACGATGATGGATCGAACAACACGTTAAAATTTTTAAAACTTACTATACGAAAGTGGTGGTTCAAACGTAGCTACTTTTCGCGCATTACGCGATGATTATGGCCGTCATAATCACCGACTACGCAAGCAATCGGTAAGTTTTGAAGAAACTTGAAGAGAGGGGTAGCGTTACTGATGTCGTAAGGCCTGTTCGTGTGTATCATCGTAGTGCACACTCCGTCGAAAATATTGCTGTTGCAAGTGCACGTGTTTCTGATGATCCGAATTTATCGATTTATCAATTCGGTTGGCGATATGGTCGCATGATAACCGTTTTTTTTTTGTGGCCAGCGATTGAAGATCATGACTTGGACGATACGTGATTCCAACAAGACGAGCAACAAGCCACACAGCACGACCAATTATGGCTTGAATACGTGAGAAGCTTCCTGGTTGCGTAATTTCATGTTTTTGCGACGTCAATTGGCCACCAAGATCATGCGATTTGACACCGTTAGATCTTTTTCTGTGGGGTTACGCAAAAGACCATGATAACGCGACTAACCCCCGAACTGTAGACGCATCAAGAACCAACATTACTCAAGTTATGGCCGCGACATACCGCCCGAAATGTGCGAAAAAGTGGTCAAAATTACCTCAAAGGAATCGCATGCTGCGAATCTTCCCGAGGCCGACATTTGAATGATACCTACTGTTTTTTGCACTTAATGGGATTTTCGGTGCCCCAGAAGCGATAGTTTTACTTTTTTACGTACCCGCTGAGGTGGAATCATAGCCTCATCGCTCATTATGATTATGGTCGAAAAATCGATAGACACGATTATTCCGCGTTCTTGGGGAGTGCATCGCTCCATGGCTTGTTCACTCCACAAATGTTAAAACAGTTTTGACATTGGCGGCCATTTGCAAAAATAAGAACATCTTCCAATAAGGTGATGTCTTTTGGCCCAGCTTGTTTATATCCGCATGTGTTGGATTAGTTGTTATTGGAAAGAAGTCCATTTTAGGAGTAGATCAAAATTGTGGCTTGGTGATTTCGCCGTGATTCTGACACCAATGGTGCATGGATCGAGGCCTAAAGCGTATTTTTTGCTTCCTCTTTTTTTGGGGACAAAAGCGTTGCTGTAAGAAATAAAAATGAAAAATCATGTTTGCGCGGTATGTCTTTTTGTGCGCCTAAAAGTAGATTCAATGTTCCCTCTTAAGTTGCTAAAGTACCCGATGAAGTGGTTTGGATACAAGCTAATAAGTATGCAAAGTCTTAGAACATGGGTTGGAGCGCTGAGTTTTGTGTTTTCAAAGATTGCGTTCTAAAAACTATGGAACTTGGAATATTATTGGCCTTGTGTGTAATAGTTGGCGGCAAAAACAAAAAAAAACTATTTCGCTTGCACTGGAGATTTATTTCAATTGATTTTTAGACAACGAACTAATTTTTAACGATCGTTTGTTATTTTCGTCAAGTTTTTCCCACAAAGCCTCTTTTTAGAAAACAATTCTAACCGTACAAAGTCTATCGCAGCTTCCTGCTAACTTGCGTTTTAGCCAACAATAGGTAGTGGGAATGTCAAATCTCAAAATAAGCAGTGACAAAGTGAGTCTTTACCTTAGGCACAAGCTGTTATTTCGGTTCGGGTTCAGCGATGCAATTGAAACCAGTCTAGATCTTTTAATGCATTAAAAAATAGGAAAAATAGTTGCTGACACCCGCATTACCTGGATCAACTAACAGTTTTCTTTTGGCTGAGCCCAGAAGTCATCGGTCGCTTTTGACTTTGTCGTACCCTTAGTAAAAAATATCGAGCCTTTTAATAGATGATTTTCTGGACTAGACATTGACTGTTGGTTGGTGTTGCTGTGGAGACTGTTTGCGTCAGTTTGGCGCAATATAGTCTTCGCCGTTGTGATCAAAGATTGTATGCAGTGTGACCAATCAAATTTTTGAAATCATGCTAAATTCAGCAGTATGGCATTTATTTTTTTTTATAAAAAGTGCTAAAAATCATGCTAAATATTTATTTCAAATCAAAACCTGCTAAAAACCCAAAAAATTAACAAAAAAGCTGTTTTTCAGAAAAAAAGAAGAAGATATATTTAAAAAAAATCACTTCGTGACGCGTATTACATAAAAAACAATTTTAATACCATTAAGTTCAGTCTTTGTTTGTTAATTAAATATAAATGCTCTTATTATTAATTTTAAAATAAATTAATATTGCTGGGCTACGATTAAAATCCCCTCAAAAACATCGGCCATATCATTTTCTTATCCTGGTGGATAGTAGCACACTAATGACGTTTTCGATTTCTATGAAAAGAGCTAATCTAGAAGTCCTCTTTCTATGTTTCATATGTTTCATTGAAATGAAAAGGGAACTTCCAGGTCAATTCTTAGCACGACAGAAGCGTTCGGGATATTTTTAAAGAATTGCCCTGAACTCACATTATGTGTTGTGTTGTTGGAAACAAAATTTGCGCTATGTGATCCGAAAATATACAATTAGGCGTGCAAAATGTAAGCATAAATGGATATATATTGATTTGTCCTATTAAAACATTCATATTTACCGTAGAAAACAAAAAAAAAGTAACAACAGAATACCCAATCTCACATATGGTGTCTATCACTATTACAAAAGTGCCCCAACGAATTTCACTGGAAAGAGAAATTCTGGATTTCGAGGCAATTCTCTCGGATCTTCAATGAAAAACGCCATAAGGATCGTCTGCTTTGATTTTATTTTATTATTTTAATTCATAATTTGGCTAAATCAAAATCCTGCTAATTTTTCCTGCTAGAGCATAAAATAATGCTAAAAAAAATGCTGGCATTATTTGAAAAAAAAAAGATGCTAAAAATAAAATAATCCTGCTAAATTTAGCAGGAAATATGCTAAATTGGTCACACTGATTGTATGTGACCAACTCGCTCCTAAACGTAACTCGCGGTAAACGTGTGCTAGCCTAAGGCCAAGAGATATCTTTGCGTTGTCTTCCAGAAATACGCCGCATACTCGTCTTTCATAACCTAAGGATGTATGCTTCTCACTTACCATTCAGTTGAGACTGTAAAGATCCCATCGTAGACTTTGCTCTCAACTGAGCAACGCAACTGAAGAAGATGAAAGTTCCTCTTCAAATAGAAAAGCAAACCAGGTAATCACTGAAAGTTCACTCATTCAAATGCAGCAATTCTTCTTTGTAACATTCCCATTCCCCCATTCAATCGAGTTGACTGACAACCAGTGTTGTCTATATAGTCACCTATGCGGTAAGCCTCTGAGGTGGTGCGGTCCAGAGGCTTAGAGGACGTTGGCTATGCCCACCTACAATTTGCCCATATTTTGGGCATGTGACTCAAGTAGAGAGGGGGAAGTTAGAAAGGAAACCGAAAGGCTAGATAGTGTCCCTTGTGTCAACACGAAAACCAGTTCAATACTTTCGAATACACTGCCCAACTACAATAATGACTGGCCCTTCCGAAATAAAATAACAAACTATTTAACTATTTGACTACCACCCCCTAAATATACCCAAGAACAACAATGCTGACAATATATGGGTACTATTACAAATAAGTTGTTAACAGTAGTAGCCGTAGATTAGTATCTAAATGAGTATATTGAATTGCCATCGATTCTATTGACACCACACCAAAATGAAGTTATTTCCAAACATTGCGCTCATCAATTTCGGATAATTGGGTTAACATGAACAGAAAGGTAAGGAACAAACTAATGAATTGACTTTGGTATTTATGCTATAGACCCCTGCCGCTTAGACACCGAGGAGAAATAAAATATCACATTCCCAACTTGGTGTATTTATTTTCTTGTATTTTTCTTGCAGTAATAGAGGTACCTCCGTCCTTTTGTTACATCCCCAATGAGTGTAATTTTTCTTATTACAGAGATAACTAAGGTGTTTCCAACAAAGAAGCGTTTTCTGTATAGCTACGAATTTGGCAAAGTTTTCTAAATCGAATTAGCAGTGTCAAAAATAGTTCTATCGCAAATGGCAGGGACGTGAATTAGTGACGGAGAAGGAGAATAGTGGAAAAGTGTATAAAGTTTTTTCCGTGTCAAAAATAATGAATTTTTCATTCTGTTGTCAATATACATGAAGCGGCTTCCACGCCAATTTAGTTATACGAACAATGCTGCCAATTATTTATTAAAATGGAGAAGACTGCGAAATTTTTGCTTCGACGTGTTATGTTTATTGCCGTTATTTAATTTTTTGTTCTCTACGCAAGCTGTAAGGGTTCAGGAGTCTTGGTACCTACTAGAAAAAGGCTGATATTTATAGGGTGGAGTTCAGTTCTTAACTGTATTAAGAATGCTGCATTAGCAAAATTTCGCGTTCATTATTCGGTTGTTCCCTAACGATAATGCAATCGAACACATTAGCCAAATTTAGTCAAACTTCGTTCCCTTATAGACAAAAGTTGGGAAGAAGAGTGTCAAAAAGAGAGAACAGAATATTTCCCCTACATAAAAACAAACTGACAGATGGTTGTCAAATCGTTCAAATGCTAATTTGTAACTAACTATTTACAGCCGTATTAATAAAAAACCCTTAACTAATCTCTAACTCGTATATTACCTAGCACCTAGTTAAATAAATAACATATGAGTTAAATATTCTTATTAATAAAAGAAAATAACTCATATAATAACTAGCTGATGTTTTCTCTAAAATAGCTGGCATCACCTAACCAAATTGTACTGAAAACAGCTGAAAACTATTACATATTGGCTATCATCACGGCTGGCTAGTGAATTTCAGTTGTGACAAATGAAAAAGAAAAAAAAAACAACAGAAAATAAAGCAAAACAACAAAAAATTTTCATTTATTTTTGAATATTTTATTTGTAAATAATGTTTTTTTTTTCTTTTTTGGTACACTTTTCGAGTTGGGGCGATGGAAACCGAATCTTCCCCTAACATATTCACCAAAAATTAACACTATTTACAAACACTGAAAACCGGTCAGCCATTTTGTTCCACAATTTTGAAAATTAAAATTTAATTTATTTGTCATTTTGACGGGCACGAATTTTTTTTTGATTTACTCACTCGCTAACAGACCTCCTGCCGTTAGTTAGTTATATGAAAGTTACGAAGCGTTAGTTATCTTCTAAAAATGTTTATTAATAGGAATTTGAGTTTAACTAATGTGTTTGCCAGTAGTTAGGCCTAACATGTAGTTACGCGACTATTATTAATACGGCTGTTATTTGTTTTAATTTATATTTTATGCTTGTATAGCATTAAAATATATGTAAGAAGCAAAAGAGTTGAAGTTTTTAATTTATGAAATAAAAGCAATTCAAATCTTAGTCTTAAATATAAATTTGTGCTTTGTTCTATTTTTTGGTTGTATTTCATTTCGATGAGCGAGTTCTCACGCAACGAGAAAAGTCTGTCATATTGCCAAATTTGAACTAGAAAGGGAAACAGACCTTTGGCAGTACCTGCGATCACAAGAGAAAATTTACTCAGCTTGCTGTTTTTGTTTTGTTGCCGCGATGCAGAAAAATGGGAGAAGAAAAAAATTCAATAAAATGAAAATTATTAAATAATTAAATAATTTGTACTGTATTTATTTATAAATTATCAACAGCCAAAAAAATATTCCGATGATGGAACAATTCTTCTTACATCACTTCACCCTGGATTGAAATCGAAATTAATATTAAACATTTTTATGTCTGTCATTTATGAAATTTGTTTATGTAAGAAATTATGAACTCATTTTTGTCAACGCACACCTGTCTCATTCAGACAGCTGCAGTTTGCGTTCATAAATGTAGTCATTTGCGCAACATTATTTACAATTATAAACTCACACTTTGTTTATTCTGCTTTCAACAAAATATTGTACAAACAGTAATATATTCAATACCCCTTTCCACGTAACCGTGTTAGCTTAAGTGAGTTATTTTCCGTTTCTCCGCGTGAGAAACGAAGACATTTTGGGACGAAATTTTGCATGTTTCTCGTTATGTCAAACAACTGCTACGCCATTCGTAACCACGTCGGTGTGAGAGTTTATTCAAATTCCTACTACACCATTGAGTAGAATTAGGAGAAGAAATGTTAAGTCTTCTAAGGGCCTTTTCATTATTCATTTACTATTTAAGCCTAGTACGCAGCTGTTTTTTAACGAAATTTTCCGGTAGTCTCGGAAAATAATTTGTAGAGAATTCCATCAACTGTAATAAATAAATAAATAAATGATATGAAACTATTACACAAGTAGCCGTGTTACCAGCACTGTCTTTTTATCTCCGAATTGACTCCATTAAATTGTCTTTTCACTGGCTCTTTAAAATTGACATTGGAATTATCCTGATTTAGGCTTTAAAGTTGTGCGATTCTTAGGCTCCTTAGGAATTTATAAAAAAATGCATACTTCTATCAAGGAAGTACTCTTTTTGTAACGGGTGATTTTTTAAGAGGTTTAGAACTTTAAAAAAAAAAAAAACACAAAAAATCGAATCGATAGTTTGAACCTTGCAATTTAATGTTTAAAGATAATTTCATGCAAATGTTGACCGCGGCTGCGTCTCAGGTAGCCCATCCGCTGAGTCCAATTTTGGCATACTCTTTCACACATATCGGCCGGTATCTCACGAATGAATGCATGGATGTTGGCTTCCAGTGCGTCAATCGAAGCGGGCTTGTCCCTATACACATTAGCCTTGACATACCCCCACAAAAAATAATCTAATGGTGTCAAATCGCACGATCTAGGCGGCCAATTGACCGGCCCGAAACGTGAAATTAACTGTTCACCAAACTCGCCTCGCAATTGCGCCATTGTTTCGCGTGCTGTGTGGCATGTGGCACCGTCTTGTTGAAACCACATATCATGCAAGTCAAGAACTTCCATTTCGGGCAAAAAAAAGTTTGTTATCATCGCTCGGTAGCGTTCACCATTGACAGTAACGCTGCGATTCGCATCATCTTTGAAGAAATATGGCCCAATAATGCCGCCGGCCCATAAACCGCACCAAACAGTGGCTTTTTCGGGATGCATTGGTAGCTGTTGCAATGCTTCTTCACTCCAAATGCGGCAATTTTGCTTATTTACGTACCCATTCAACCAAAAATGAGCCTCATCGCTGAACACAATTTTTCGATAAAAAAGCGAAAATGAACATTTCGAACCGAGCACGAATTTTGATAGTAAAATTCAATAATTTGCAAGCGTTGTTCATTTGTAAGACGATCCATGGTTAAATTGCAAACCAAACTGAAGCTGTTTGACAGTGACACAAGGCACTAAACACACGTCAGCTGTCAAAACCAGTGTTGCCAAAACCAAACCAGCTAAAAAATCACCCGTTATAACTAAAATTGTCTATATAATTGCAAATTGGTCATTTTCATTGTTTTTGAAAACACTCTCTCAGCAGTAAAATCGTCTCACAAAATATTCGTGAATACGAAAATACACAAATCTCTCACTTACGAGGTTGTGTTGTTTTGATTTTTTTAACTTAATATTGGGCGTGTTTTTTTTAGCTTACATCTCAGGAAAGCAAAGTAAAGTAGTAGTTTTAAAACGCAATTCCAACAACTACTCTAAGTGTCAAATAGAACGTAATTGTTGTAACTGTGATCTTAAAATCCTACTGCATTTTGCTTTGCTTTGATCTCCATTTTTGAGTTTGGCTCCAAGATTTTTTTCAATTTGGATTGTGCAAGTAATCTGACAGTAAATATGTTTGAAAGGAGAGTGGAGAAATGTACCAAACAATCTACTACAATTACTCACTTTTCGCCATCATTCGCAGCAGCAGCGTGCAGCAAAACGAATACGGGAGCAAAATTTTTCGTTGATGATTTCGTTGTGTCAATTTCGTATGGGATTTATCGTTCCGAAACAGTTGCATACTAGGCTTTTTGACATTAAATATCTCAAGGTGACAAGCAGAAAGCTTTCCTCATAGTAATTTAACTTCAATTAAATGAGAATATCAACCCTACCCTGGCTTTATATAGCTCATCTCTAAAATAGTGGTAAATCCGACTTAAGTTCAAAAATGTAAATGTCTGGATCAGGAGCCGACGAACCGACAAACTGACAAGTCTTCCAACTGTCACTTGATTTTGTCTAATTTTTCGATTTTGTTTAGGTACAGCCTCCCTTACTTTGTCCACTGCTCAATAAATTTATCATCTTTTGACAAGGAAATTTTCCAACAACACCATTACCTCGAACACCAAGGGCAACGTATGACAGCTTTTTATTCATGAATCTCAATTACCATACATAAATGTTTTCTCTTTCGAAACGTGTAATTGTCCTCATGTCCAAGTTGTTTTGTTGTCAAGATTTTAATTGTTACCAAGTGAATAAAAAGCCCATTAAAAGCATTCCTTAAGCAAGTTCTGTCATACAAAAGCAATATGAATCCTCGATTCAGCCTTTTGACTTCGCTTTCTCTTTCAGGCAGAAAAAGTTCTCTTCAGTTAATTTCAAAAATTCCTTCCACAAATTTTTCCTTTAACAGTTCCAGTGGCAAATACCCAAATTCACAGTGGCAACGATTACACGCTGAATCATTAAGGTCCGATCAGGCTCATCAGGCAGTTGACCAAATTTTCATTTTCAAAAAAAGAAATCACTTCAATTAATTAACACACACTGCTCCCATTCACCGGGATGCATAAATTAAATTAAAAACACTAAAATGTAATTAATCTGAATGGCTGCATTAATTTAATTAAAAAAGCAAACAGTTGTGTGTGTGTTTTCGTTCTTAATTGAAGCACGTAATTGGAGGGAACAACAAATCGCAACAGCCAAAGCGCGAGCTGCCTGTACATAAATCTATACGATGATTGAAACGTTGATTGGTGTGCCTTTTGTTGCTACGACTATATTAACTACCTGTGTGCGGCAAACAAGAAATACAACACCACTTTCAGCGCAATTACATCATAATTAAGCATTCAACAAGCAATATTGTGGTGTGCTGCCAAATGTATTAATGAACATTATGTCCCTGCAACAAGTCTACCCCATCGCTGACGTATGAGTGTGACAATGACGAAGTGACGGCTTAGCAATTCCAACTCCTTGCGGCTTTTGTTTATCGCAAATCCCAGCCATGTTGTTGAATACTTTTCCTCTTCGAAGGATAACAAAAGTATGTGTATGTGTATCTCTGTCTCGGTGTTTATCCTGCGCTCTGATTGATTTATCAGATATTAGGCACACTGAATGAAAATGACTTACTTGCAGGGGGGGTAAAAACGACGAACCACACCTCGGAATGGAATTGAAGAAAAATATTATTTCAACTCAGGGCATTTATCGATTCGAAGAGATTTATTGATTTTCCTCCAACCTCAAAGGCACTGAAGGATTTCCGATTTCCAAAGAAGCGAAGACGAATAGCAAGTGAAAAATGGATGTGTTTGTGTATAATAATGAAGCAGAACGGCGAGATACATGCGGGAAGGAGGAATCATGGCTTTCGGTTCTACTTCTTGTATAACATTTGCAATTTGTAAAGTAATTGATTTTCCAGAACTTTGCTTAACAACTTTGGGCTTTTATCTAAAAAGTTGGATACTTTTTGATACGGTGACCATTTCGTTAACTTTCCTTCATATGTTCAGTTGGGATTTAGCAGCTTAAACAAAGCGCTTTGTGGCTAAATGGGGACTGTTGTGCAAAAGCGGATTGGTATCCAGTTAATGGAGCGTTTAGACTCCGGCTTGTAGTTATATCAACAAAAACTAGTTGCTGACACAACTATTTGTTTCTCTTATGGTCAGCGGCAGTGCAGCCCACGCCGTTAGGGGTTACACACGAGCACTTTAACCACTACATCTTGATTTAAGCCATTTGGGGTGATACTGATATAAAAAAAGTGAAGACTTGGTTGTTTGTTTACAGTGTTGGTCAAATAAGAAACGTGTCAAACCTGTTACAGAGTTTAGTGGTTCTCAAAATTTTCCAAGCAGGACTTTGCGAAATACTGCTAAGTAGAAATTCCGTCTCCGGCTTCTATTATCAGAAAAATTTGAGCGTTTGTCACAGTCAAAAGAGGTAGAATGTGGATATATGAATAGTAATCTTTGGAACGACAAAAACTATTTCAAGAATTCGAAAGATACACTTTACCTTTAACAATAAAAGCTATTTATTTTTAAACGAGCAATAAATTGGTAGCCTCAGTAAAAGACATAGGACAGACGGTCACCTTCTACGTAGAGTTCCAGTTCAGTTTTGATAATTAATAAGGAGCAAGAACTTAATCTACAAAAAATGTTTTACCAACAATTTAAGAGCCATTGGGCAACAGCTGGTATCGATCCACAAGTGTCCAAAAGAAAAGTTCATTCGTTTTTAACCTCAAATTAAAAATTCCTGCTAGAAACTGATGTGTGAAATACGCGCAAACAGCTGCTACCACGAAAAGTTTCCATGAAAAGTCAAAATGCACAAATATACATATTCTCATTCCGAGTTTAAAATCCGTTTTTCAATGAATAGTTTTTCGCTGAACCTACAGACGTGCACATTGCACAAGTCGATGAAATTCTCAATTTATATAAAAATTTTCCTAGATCTATGGTTAACATCACAACAATCCAAACGCTTGAGAAGACTCTTTTACTTAATTTTTTCAGACATTTCGCAATAGATTTGAATAATAACAAATTATCCCAACTGTCAAACGCACTCTTTCGATTTAAACTGGTTTAATTTTTCTTGTTTAAGGGCGAATGGTTGTTCATTTATTTTGGCGTTTTAAAATTACAACCCCCATACACATTTCATAATTTGCGCAAATTGTTACCATTGTCTCAAAAATTAATATTAATTCGAGATTTTTGTTATTCGATATTAAGCTTTCGAGATTTTCGCTTTCGGGATTTTTTTAATTCGAGATTTTTACATTCGAGATTTTTTTTTCGAGATATCTTGGTAAACCCTTGTCAATCATACTGTGTCACTCATGCCACTTAACCTTCGAATAGTTATCTAGCTCTTATTTTATGATTGAAAAACTCTAAGCTTATATCTAGCAGATAAAGAGTGAAATAAATTTAATTGTTATTTAGCAATCAGGCAATTTACCTGACTATTGAAAAATCGGCCTTTAGAATCTAAGCCAGGAGAGCTGGGTGCGCAATGTTTTTGACATTTTAATTGTTTTTTGCATAAAATAAATAAATAAATAAATAGTTGGCGCAACAGGTCCATAGGACCCTAGGCCTAGCTTCTCGCAACCATTCGTTTTGTGTGAATTTTTTAATTTTTGGAGCTCTTTCAAGACAGTTATACTCTCGGATGTTTGTCAGACGTTTTTTTTAAATTTTAACATTCGAAGATTTGATGCCATAATTGTCAGTTTGACATTTAGAAATATAAACATACTCGTAATAGGTCTGTTCGCTTACTTTCTGGTTCAATTCTGGTAATAGGTCAGATTTCTCTCATTGCGAGACAATTCGCTAACCGGAATGAAATATAACCAAAAATAGTAGGAACGCTTTGAACCACAAATTTGAAAAAAGTTTATTTTTTCTAAAGGGGAATATTCAAATGTCAGTAGAACAAAGCAGAAATGTATATTTAACACCAAGATTTGAATTGCTTTGATTTCAGAAACTAAAAGATTCAAGTCCTTTGCTTCTTACATCTATTTTAATGCTATACAAGCTCAAAATATAAATGAAAACAAATAACAAAACCTGTTACAAATTAGATTTGACAACCATCTGTCAGCAATAACAAACTAGTCCAAAGAAATTTTTTGGAGTAATATTTTCCGGGTTTTTCTATGGAGGGGAAATGTTCTGTTCTCTCTTTGCTCTCTTCTGCCTTATATGCTTTTCACACCAAGCCCAAAACCTGGTTTTCGCCAAAACACACGAAAACTTCATCGAAAACAGAAGTTTTCCCATACATATTTCAGTTTTCAAAACGAGTCGTTTGCACTCGTTTTCCGCGAAAAAACCACGAAAACGACTTCCAGTCGTTGGGTTGTAGGAACAAACACACCTTTTGCAATGTTCAGAAAAATGGCTGACCGAAAAAATGTCACAATTCACATCTTAAAATCATTTCCACAATTAATTGATGGGCTAATATTGTTTTTAAATGCACTAAATTAATTTTGTGTGTAAATTAATGCGATCGAAATTTGTAACCACAAATGTTTGCACCGAAGTTTAACGACTAGTGTCTCACAGCTGATTGAAATGTCAAACGAAAACGAGTTGGTGGTCGGTGTGAATGCATCGACGAGTTTTCGAGGAAAACCAGGTTTTGGGCTTGGTGTGAAAAGCATATAACTCTTGCGTAAGGGAACGAAGTTTGGCTAAATTTGTCTAATGTGTTCGAATGTATTATCGTTAGGGAACAGACCTAATGGTATGTGGCAGCATTTCAATTAGATCTACCCACGGATGGTGTTGCTGTTATTGTCATTTTCTCTGTATATAAGAAACAATTTGAATAAATCCGAAATTATTTTGTCCGACAAAAAACTGTGCGTTTTACTCGATCAGTTATTAAATAGTTGTACTGAACAACGGAAATATATTCCACTTGACTGTACAGTTGCCCCATGTACACTATTTTTTTAAAGAACTCAATAGAACTTTTAAAATTTCTTCCCTATAAGATAACTCAAAAGTTCTTTTGTGTGCCTTGTAAAAAAGAGACACAAGTTTTAATTTATTAAAACCATTTATATTAATAATATACGAAAAGGGGGAAAAAAATCATAATCAAAACCCGAGCGAACCCACGGGCTGGCGCCATTCACTGTATAACAATTTCCAATGGTCACAGTATTCTAGTACTTTCTGATCTTATCCCCAACTCCACCGATAGGCGACATCAATTCAAACGTTAAGTACTATTCAAATTTGTCGACAACACTAGGGCAATCGAAACTCTATGTTCTACAGTGCGCACAAGACAGAAGATATAATCAACCAAGAAGTTTTTTTTTTTTTGCAAACATATCCAATCCTCACCGCCTTGCCCAAAAGCAAAGGAGCCCGACAGGCACCAATTTCCTACATTATTAATGCGTGAAGACGCATTCTTATCGTTCAACTTTTAAATATGTGATGCGATCCAGAGTTTAGTTAGCTTTCAACAACAAAATCCCACCCCCCTCCTCCACCCACCGAACATCATGCATTATGCACACTGATTCATCGTCCTCTCAAAACATTCCATTGCCCCAACTCATAGCCATTGATAACACTGTCATAAGGAAATAAACTTTTTTTTTGAGTTTGTTGTTTGTTACGTATACGCCCCCGATAGGCGTACTGAAATAAATATGTTATGGGTCATTCAATTTCTCCCCACCTAATCACATGTTTACTGCGCTCGTAAATAACTCCATCTATATCTATAATTTGAGAATAAAAATATCAAATCCCAGATATAGCTACAGGACAACCAACAATAATGGCCTATTTACAATCGACCCTTGAAAGTCCCTAACTGGAGCAGCAGCAGCGAGATGCCTTGAAATTATGCAACCGAAAGTCAGTGTGCGACTTGCTCTGGAGCCGTATTTAGCGTTTATTTCATAATAGCACGACCGTTCTTATCCTGGTTTCACAGTACACACACTTAAAAACACATGAATGGGAATACACTCTTCCTTCGAACGATTTGGCCTGCGGCTAGATAAAGGATATTGCACGGTACTTGTGTTTTATGGTCCGCAATTATGGTTATTACCCTTTTCAAAAAAAATCTCTTATTCGTTCCTGGCTCACAATGATATGCTCGGCGTGTAGTTGTCATATTAAAAAATGTATTTTCATGTTGCAAAACTTACCTCGGTACTTCTCAAAGTGCCACTGTGCTGATGGAACTGTCTGGAGATATGGGTACGCGTCCGAAACTCACTTTAAAATATTAAAGTTATGTAAACACATTCTGTTTCGGTCGAAAGGACACTACCGGGCAGAACTCACACTCAACTGTTTCCACTGGGAATGAAATTATTTCCCTATTTGCGAAAAGAAACTTGTACCGCACCAAATTTGTTGTAACACGCTGAATGCTCTGAAGGAACTTCTTGCATAACACCTGGTTAGAGACACACTCTTCGTCGTCGTCCTTAGTCGTTATCGTGTGGCGCACACAAACACACAAAACACACCCGTCATCGTGTGTGCTTTTTGTTTTATATTTCCTCTGTTCACCTGTCCTTATTGGTGGCTGCTCCTTTATTTTGTGTGGTTCTTCGTTTAATTTCTTAATTTCTGGTGCTCGATGGTGCATAAATCTCGGTTTTGAAAAAGCGGAGAAAATTGATATCTTTACCGTTTGTCGGGAGTGTAGACTGTAGAGTGTGAAGTACCGCGCTAGTCTATGGTCGATTGGTGCCTCACGCGCGCTCCAATTGAGTCAAGTGCAAGAAGTGGAACAACAGAGCAGCAGCAGCAGCAGAATGTGCACCCCCGATTGTGTTATTCAATAACTTTCTCTGAGAGATGTCCCTTGAAATGAAATGAATTGCCGTTGCCGCGTGCAGAAATTGCAGAGAGCGAGAATAGATAGAGAAAGACTTGTCCGAGAGAGAGCAAGAGATTGAAATCCGAGAGTGAAAGGAGTTCTTCTATGCTATATTTCGGTGTTATTGCTACCAGCCTGAGCTAGGCATAACGGGAAACTGACAACATTTGCCTCTGCTCGTCTGCAGCTATGCTCTATGCACTATAGGTGTATAGGGAACTTCGTCCGCACACCCAGACCAGACCCACTCAATGCGGGAACTCGAAAAAGTACTCTATTGGGTTCGTACTTTGTACAGGACACGCAATACCGGCAAACAACTGAGTGAGAGCGAACTGTTCGGTGTCGAAAGATAGCGTTTTCCTGTGGGGAAATGTTTATACGCACGCCATGGCCATCGTTGAAGCCAATTGTAAGATTAATGAAATGTCTGTCCTTATGTCCATAGTCCATTTGTCTGGCTGTCGGTCGACCGGTCCGTCGTTTGTTTTTCGACCAACCTTCATTAGGAAGATACCTTTTAAAAGATGGGTTCAAAGCAAAAGCGACGCGAACGAGGAGAGAGCGAATTATTATTTTTAAATGAAAATAGGCAACTAGAGCTTTGCATTGGGCTTTCGGAGCTTCGGGGACACTTGCTTGGATTTTGGGAGTGGATTTCTATGTTTTCCTTTATTGACGTCTGGTTTGGAATCGACGCTCCTTCAGAATCGGGTAGGCGTAGAGGAAGAACAAATTGCACAGCCGGACCAGTGTCGACCAGTGAAGCAAAAAAAAAAAAAAAACTAAACCTTTCCACCGTCGTTCCTCTAATGGAATATTAATGGCCGATGGGAAATTGGTGGAAAATTTACCGGATTTAAGATTGTAATCATCAGCTCTGGGGATCGTTGGAAGTATGAGTGCTTGTGATGAACCGCAAATGTGATGATGCGATTACTGCTGCGAATGGGAGGGAGTTTGTTGTGATTTGGTTGGATTCGAACTAAGCGGAAATTGAGAGGGTATGATAGACGGCTTAGAGGAGGAGACTTCCCACGCAAACTGCATCGGTCATTGGTTCTGGTGCAAACATTTTCACCGGATCCGAAAGGAAGTCGGTTTTTCATTAGCATGTTTAGTGGGCGTTGATGAATAAGGCTTAATTGGAATTTCTATTGTAGTTCCAAACATTGCGAATAATTCGCCGCTTTGGCAACTAAAACAGCACTGCAAATGTAGTAGGACTTGGTTTTAGTTTTTCTTTCCAAATATACTCTACGTAAAGGATTTTATTTGCTGACAGCTAGAAATTCTGCAACTGCATTTAATTTTAGCTTAGGCGGCCCCACAGTTTATAGGAGAACAGTGGTGCCATTCGCATTCATATGTCGATCATTAGGCTCGACCCACAGAATAGGATTCGACGGAAAACTTGATAAAATGTACAAGCCACTATAAGTAAGTATTAAATTTGTAGACTGTCAGCTCCCGGGCAACTACTCGATTCCCCCGCAAAAATTTGAAAATAGAAATCTCTCTTAATTTCCTGTCTGGGAATACGTCTGAGTCAGTATACACAAAACGAATTTAAAAGGAGGGGGTAATAAAATACTGACACTCAGCAGCCATCCTTCTTCGTGGAATTTCTACCTTTGTGTTGAAATGTTGTTGCCGGGCAAACCTTCCGAGCAAAACGAAAATAAAGCATCAAAATTATGGAAATATCACAAATCTAACGAAAAAACATTCGAACTAACGGGTGATTTTTTAAGAGGTTTAGAACTTTAAAAAAAAAAAAACACAAAAAATTCGAAAAAAATGAATGAAATATTTATTTGAATCGATAGTTTGAACCTTGCAATTTAATGTTTAAAGATAATTTCATGCAAATGTTGACCGCGGCTGCGTCTCAGGTAGCCCATCCGCTGAGTCCAATTTTGGCATACTCTTTCACACTTATCGGCCGGTATCTCACGAATGAATGCATGGATGTTGGTTTCCAGAGCGTCAATCGAAGCGGGCTTGTCCCTATACACATTAGCCCTGACATACCCCCACAAAAAATAATCTAATGGTGTCAAATCGCACGATCTAGGCGGCCAATTGACCGGCCCGAAACGTGAAATTAACTGTTCACCAAACTCGCTTCGCAATTGCGCCATTGTTTCGCGTGCTGTGTGGCATGTGGCACCGTCTTGTTGAAACTACATATCATGCAAGTCAAGAACTTCCATTTCGGGCAAAAAAAACTTTGTTATCGTCGCTCGGTAGCGTTCACCATTGACAGTAACGCTGCGATTCGCATCATCTTTGAAGAAATATGGCCCAATAATGCCGCCGGCCCATAAACCGCACCAAACAGTGGCTTTTTCGGGATGCATTGGTAGCTGTTGCAATGCTTCTGGCTGATCTTCACTCCAAATGCGGCAATTTTGCTTATTTACGTACCAAAAATGAGCCTCATCGCTGAACACAATTTTTCGATAAAAAAGCGCGATGAACATTTCGAACCGAGCACGAATTTTGATAGTAAAATTCAATAATTTGCAAGCGTTGTTCATTTGTAAGACGATCCATGGTTAAATTGCAAACCAAACTGAAGCTGTTTGACAGTGACACAAGGTACTAAACACACGTCAGCTGTCAAAACCAGTGTTGCCAAAACCAAACCAGCTAAAAAATCACCCGTTACATTCCGACACAATAAATGCCCATCAAAAAGAGATTTGTCTTTAGTAACAAATTTCTTGTACCACGAAATAACAAGCTGCGATTTCTAATCCGGAAGTTAATTTAATGTGAATTTCTTTTCGAATAATACACACTTTACTTTTAGAAGAAGTCGTGGCGTAGATTGATCAGCAACCAAAACGACATCACCTACTTTCAGCTCGATCGATGATTTGTTCGGCTTGTGATGGAAGGATAGTGACATACATATCTCATTCGCTGTTTCTAGTTCCAGACACTTCTGAGCATGTCTGCATCTGGCTCTCTTGGTGAAGCGTGTAATGGTAGACTCCGATACTCAAATATGAAACTCGACGGCGTCAGGGGAGATAGGTCCAATCGATCTGCGCTTACATACATCAATGGACGACTATTGATGATTTCTTAGGTCTCTCGACGATGATAGTTTTTTTTTGCTTAGCGGATTGTCACTTTTAACAAATTGTTCATACATAGTTCGAATTAGTTTTTGCCAGAACCCTCCCTACCATGGACCACGTTCTATGAAGCTCCATTTGATTTTTCTTCGTTAGGAATCCCTGGATGACCTCTTCGTCCCAGAGGGAATCAGGTCTGTGCAACTCAATAGCAGCTCTCCAAAAAGTACGAGCATTATCGGACAATATCGTACTAGGCACGCCTCGTCTACTAATGAAACGTCTAAGAGCCATTATAAAAGGTTCAGTCCATAAACTCTTAGTCAGCTCTAAATGCACAGGTCGCTTTGCTGCACATGTCAAAATAGCGACGTAAATTTTTGAAGCGGCTGACCTTTCGTCATAGCAGCATAGCCAGCATAATCAACCCCAACGCCTGGATAACGTAGCCCTCTCGACAGGCACAGGTACAAAGGGTTGTGAAGCCGGTAATCGCCAAAGCTTTCTGCACACCTTGCATGTATTGATACGCTTCTTTTGACAATCCAGAAATATTTTCTTAGTTGTTGTATAATCGGGAAATAAAACACCGTGCTTTGTTTAGGGGCGGGAAAATACACAAAAACCCGACTATGGTAAATTCACTCCATTGCTTTACACATATTTATCCTGTATTCACACACAGCCGACTACTATTTTGAACTTCCTTCCACCACTGTTACAAAATCAACTGTCCGCCATAGTTCTCAAACCTATCTTTTTTATCTGCTCCGCCATCTATCGAGAAGTTTTTGGTTTATTCCGGCTGGTTCTAGAATCAGCTCAGTGGAGACTTACATTAATTTGGCAAAACTTGTTTCGTGACTAATGGGTTGATTACCCTCCACCATTTTAGGTTCCACGATACATTCCACACCACAGTAGCACAATGACTAAAAATAATCAGCCGTATTTATTAGATACGACGTTGTTTAGTTAAACATCGCGTAAAGATTTACGCAGCCTCTACGTGGCTTTCATGAAATTGTGATTTATAAACATTTTTCCGCGGTAATTTTACTAAACGAGGTTTGTGTCTAAATAGGTAAGATTTTCGATAAACTATTACAGAAAACACAGAAATCTATTACCTTTTTGCTCTGAAACCGATATCCGCTGTGATTAGCTTTGTAAATGAAATCATTTTACACAATAAAAAGTCAAATTATCTAAAACAATTCCGAAATGTCTTCGAAGGGACTGCTGAAATATCAAACTCCAACCATATATCTATGTGTCTCCCTATATCCATATTCTTATTTCTATTCTACCAACCAACGCCAAATCCAATGCCAGGTTATATGTAGACATATTCGCACACATCCTAAGACATTCCCCACAACAACAAAACTAAAGTAGAAGACATAAGAGCCCTTTTTTATTATCAGCCATGATCTATATAGTTCATCGATTTGCATGCACTTACAACAACAGCAAATGGTCCTGCTTCTCATCGATATCATGAACCATGATCTGAAAATTATTTCAACTATTGCTCGCAGCGCTGTTTGGCGCTGTTTGTTTCATTCTTGAATGTTGGTGTGCCTGTAAAATATAGCCACACAGTCACGTTGCCAGACTAAAAAATTCAATACTCTTCATAGCACAAAAAATCAATCAGCATTTTTTTACATCCAATAAATTTCCCGTCCTTGGAGATTATGCTTTTTAATTCTGTAAAGGTATGTGAAGCCCAGTGAAATATTCCATAATAACAAAAAAATGCTTATGAAATGTGTCGCAGTTCGTAAATAATAATTGTTTCACAATTTTTCCGGCAGAAAGGTGAGAGTTGTTTTTGTTTTTACATAAAGTACAAATCAGGTATACAAGTGTCCAGAAAATCTCGGAATATCTAATGAAAAATGTAAACTAACAGGCTGCAACTGTTTTCGCCGAGTTTTTTTTGGACAAAAATAGCTAAATTTACGTGAAGTGACGATTTTATTTTAACAATCGAACGTATTTAGTGTGTGTGCAGAGAGAACTATGGTATTATTATGAAAAGTATAATGCTTTGTCTAAGAATTATTCCAATCGAAGCCGACCAGATGTGTAAACTGCACAATATTTCATATATTTTTATTTACCTACTAAATATAATTTCAATCTTATAATGGCATATGCAAACTAAATTCGTTTGGCAGAAATTTGCACAGCATGCGAAATGAATGAACAAACAAAAATTAATTTCACTTTTTGGTTTTATTTACAATTCGACGACGACCAAATGACATTTGATGCAAAAACACATTTACGTAAGCTCTACGCAGGCTCTAGACGTATTTTCGTATTTAACTTACGCAGCCCTAAAGCAACGTTGCTTAAGTTCGAAAAATCTTTATAAATCACATTTTCCTGCGTAAGGGCATTTTAGAGGGTGCGTAGAGATAAGCAGACTCTACGATGAGTTTACCTATAAATAAGGCTGAATATGTGAGTCGTTATTTACCCTATGGCTAAAAGCATGGACGAAACAGTTGGCAACTCCAACGATTGAGGTGAAAATATAGAATTGAGAAAAAATATAGAAGATAGAGACAATTATACAGGAATTTTGTTTAAATGTATATAATGTAATGTAGCTTAACGTTTTAATGTACAGTAACGCACTTGATTTCATGTAGTTACTATATAAAACCCCAATTTGGGAATAATTGTCTTTGTTCTTTGTTGTGCGCTCCTAGGGAGTTAAAACAACGAGTAAGCTCTTAAATTTTATTTTATTGTATTAAAATTAATAACTTGACCTTTAGATAATAAACTCAACTTCACCAAATAGTTGGAGTTTATTTATTTCTCTGGCACAACAGGAAAAAACCACAATGTGATATCACTCCAAAATAATACACACCATTCATGGCACTTAACAATTAACAGGACATGGCAAACGAATTTTTAGAAATTCTGATGATCAACTAATTTGTAGCTGAAACTCAATTCATCGTATTTGTCTTGTAGAAGAAGTATGTAAACGAAAAAGGTACTAAGCATCCCGTACTATATAGACTATCTAGGTAAAATAACAGAAATCCAAATAATATATTTGTTTTAATGAAATGTAAGTAGGAACTAAATTCACCACAAGATACCCACCGTTTTCTTAACACGTCCCGATAGATGCTAATTGTTTGAATTATTTAAAATTTTTCAAATGTCACCACAGAATGAACTTTCAGCCAGCTGTCAAATATCTATGTGCAAGTGTATGCGTGCGGCTAATTTACTTTAACATTACACACATACCTTCACATATAGCAGCACGGAAAACAATTTATGTAGCCAAATTAATTGAGGTCTCAAAACGGCGCTCAGTGCGTAAGTTGTGTTTTTCGATTGTCAGGAAACTGGGAATACAGCCACTTAAACCAACCATGAAACGAATGCTTGTGAGAGGCTGGGCCTAGTAATAGGAAGCTATTGCTAATTTTTGTCATGCATCCTCTACCAGAAAATTACTATTCCCCGCAAACATAATTCAACAACCCCCGTCAAAATTCGCATTGCCTCTAAACAAGGGTACAGTTCAATCCAACACCTCTTTGGAGGAGACAACAGGCTCTTAGATTAGGTACGGCTTCGATTTTCTTCAGTGTTGCTTTCACATTCGGGTGGATAACTTTCATAGACTCAACCTAATGTCCTGAATATTCTCTACTAAAGTTGAACAAAATTGCCGCCTGTTAGTCAGGCGATAAGCTGCAAACTTATGCAAACTCCTCGAAAGCAACACAGAGAATTTGTTTCACAACAAGGACTGGTCAAGTGATGATAGCAAACTTGTAAAGCACCAAACTTAACTTTAATCTCTTGCGCAAATATTGCTTCCGTTGCCTATGTGCATTCACCCTTTCACTTGAAGCCAGGTTACACCCACACCTTGATTTCTATTTATTTACCAACGTAATCACAAGACTCCAGCAATACCCATCGGCAGCAGCCGCATGTAGCTATAAATATCCTATCCACTTGTCCGGTCAAGAGCATAGGACTCACACCGAATGTCACAATGAATCTCCATCAAGTCTCAATTCAAAATCACTTTGGGTGACCGAGTTCCGTATATAGTTATCCAAAAGGGGCGGCAATATAAATGCGCCCCACAAAGTAAGCAAATAGCTGGGATAAATAAAATCTGCCATGAAACGATTGCCCTCGCCTCGCACCATCCATCCGGGCGACATATGTTAGTGGAGGATTATTTTTCGTAATATCCTGCTAATCCTTTATTTAACGACTAAGCGAATCCATTCTTCGCTCTAGGGTGGTCGAGTCACCACACTGTTAGTCGGTAGATATCAGACCTTGTTATTGGCAATTCCATGTGGAGATGTACTGGATGTCCTGGCCTGTCATTTGGATCTATGACTGTGTAAAACCGATGTCAAAACACATAAATGAAGAGCAGAGCTTTTTGTTTTTGTCTTGGTTTTTTTTTTCTCATCCTGGTGACAGATAGGGTATGAAAAACGATGGGTAGGTCTGACAATAGTACGAGTATATAGACAGGCGGAGCGGTGTGGAGTAATAAACTTTTATTGCTCTTTTAAATAATTTCGGCAGAGATCTTCTTGACAATCGAGGCAGATATACGGTCGCCATGCTCTATGTTGCCGGAACATACCTACGGATGTAATTTATTTATGGCTCTTACACAACTGGCAATGGGTGGGTAGGGACTTGTGCCTCCTGGGGCTTTTTATTAGACATTTGTTGATTGGGAGGATTACAGATAATATATATGTAGATGTTGATATAATATGGTTGTTCGCTGTTGTCATGTGAGACAACCTGATGAAGGTTAGTCTGGCTTCGAATGGATTCCTTTTTGATTTCTTAATAACTGCGAATGTAATGATGAGTGTCGGAAGGATATGAGAGGAATGGGGATGTCAATGATTTTGGGGGGATGAGATATTTATGTGGAATTTTTTTTTGGTCGTTGTTTATAGTTAAAGTTTGTCATACCAACAGTAAGATAAATAAGGTGTGTTCCCATTGCAAAAGTCAAGCATAAAAAAGTAGAACGAAACGAGGACTTAAGGTCTTTGCAATCTTAGTTTTGACTAATCAAGGATTTCCGAAGACCAGTTTTTCAGTTTTATGCTTTAAGATTCATTGGTCTGGTATGCTCCAAGAGAGCATTTAAAATGTGGATTTATAGAAGAATTCTGAAACTTTTTTGTCTGGCAGGATCACGAATTAAGAAGTGTAGGCGCAGTGGCTTAGTGGTTAGTGTGTTGGACTGCAAAGCGAATCATGCAAAAAAACACAAAATTCCAACTCAGGTTTTTTTTCACTGCGCCACCTCTCGCGAACGTCTGACAAACATCCGAGAGTATAACTCTCTTGAAAGAGCTTCTCAATCGGCCGTTTGGAATCGGCATAAAATTGTAGATATCTTCCATTCGTTCCAAAAATTAAAAAAAAAACTCACACAAAACGAATGGTTGCGAGAAGCTAGGCCCAGGGTCCCTATAAACCTGTTGTGCCAACGTTTAAAGAAAAAAGCAACAAGCATCTCGGATACAAAATGAGGAAAAATGTATTAAAAATGTCTATATCAGTTTACAGATTGCTGAAGGTCCGCAAACTTTTTTTGAAGTAAAGCTTCGTAGGTGGCAGTGAAACTTCAAGGCCATGTAACGTTTTGAAAAATTTCAGTCAACTAGAGAGAAGAAAATTTATAACGTAGTGAGAAAATTAGGTAGAGCTTCGGAGTCTTACCTCTGAAGATGTGTGGCCACAACCACACTCTCTTTTTTTAAGTAAGTTTTGTCCAGGTAGGCGCAGTGGGTTATAGAGGTTAGTGTGTTGGACTACTAAGCCATGGTCGAATCCCGCAAAAACCCAAATTCCAACTAAGGGTTTTTCCATTGCGCCGTCTGCCATACATCCGAGAGTATAACTGCCTTAAAAGAGCTTCAAATTAGCCGTTTGGAATTGCCATCAAATTATATGCTCCTTCCATTTGTTTCAAAAATGAAAAACTCATACAAAACGAATGGTTGTGAGAAGCTAGGCTTAGGGTCCCTACAGACCTGTTGCGCCAACTATTTATTTATTATTTTTTAGTTTTGACCAGAAATAGCGTAACGGATACAGTGGTTGACACCCCTTTCTTTTGATACAGTTGTTGGCACCACTGTGTTCAATAGCAATTTGCTCTGGTTCAAATATTTCTATGGAGAACAAATTTTTTCTTCCAATAGCTAAATCCGCTTTTGAATGAAAAAATGCGACAAAACAGATTTTATTTTGTAAATTTAAATTTTAGTGATAACTTTAGATTATGAAAAGTACCTACGAGTAAGTGACTTATCTTTAGAAAATCTGAAGATAGAAGGGATTTACCGAAAAGACAAATCTATTAGTTTGACATTTTTACCTCGAAATCGTTTGGCGAAAAAATGATGACGTACAGCAAATTATAACAATGAGAATGTTGCCGATGAAAGCGATATTTCCAACAGAGAGAAAGAATTAATGTAAAAAGTTGTTTTCTTCGTTTAACGCTGTTTTAATGAGGTTTAATTGTTAATTTAAAAAATAAATGCGACGTTTTTATTGGTCACAGTCCCGCATTTGTAATGTGTTTTTCCCACTTTCCCAATTTGATGTAAATGTAGAAATGTAGAAAATCCCCACATTTTTTAACGCTTCTACGACCTTTAACTTGGGATCGCCGCTTCAATTGTTTTTTTAAAAAAATGATCTCCTCTTAATTTTATGTCCGTGTAACAGCGCTGCCAAGTCAGTGCTTTCAGCGTTAATTCTAGTACCCAAAATTGAATTTTAGTGCCCCAAAGTGGATTTAGCGCTTGGGAGTTTTTTTTTTTGTGCTTTTCTAACGCTACCGTTGCACACCTTCTTTGCATTCATATACCACAGGGGAGATTTAAAAAAGAAATTTAAACTATGTAGCTACTTACTCATTATTTTTTAAAGTTTTATTGAAGTTTTTGTTTTTATTTATTTTATTTTACTGTTTAATCGCCATAATGACTGCATATGAATAAACTTTTGTAGTTCTTTTTTTTTTTAACTTTTTTACCTACTCTGGGGGTTTTTAAAAAAGGTACAGTTTTGGGGCCCACAAGTTCAAAATTAACGCTGACAGTTCTAAGAACAGTGCTCAAACGCCAGAATGATTTGGCAACGCTGTCCGTTTACGTGACTTAGAATCCGCGTGAGGCTAAACCCAAGCAGCCAATGAACTGACATAATGTTTTTAAAAAACTAGTAAATTCGAATTTTCTGTGCAAGAAAAATTCAGCAAGACACTAACGAACATTCCCTTACAATTTTTTTTTTTCAAAAACTGTAGCGGAAATACTGAGCCATATTTACATAAGAAATAAATTTCACACCCTTAATGATGTAATGAAGTCCTTTAACTGTACGACAAATTAAATGCTTGCCTCTTACACTAAAATTCAATTAAAATGACACATCTATCGATAGCATCAAGTTCACATAATAAATTATTCAAAACACATATACTCGTAACTCATTTGGGTGTGATGTGCTAATGTGATAAACTGTCATTCTGTTCACTTGAGTTTAGTGCTTCTGTCTGCCGACAACAACATTCAAATGAGTTAACCAATTTATTGCTTAATTTTGTCACTGATGAACGTGATTGAAAATATATATAAATTAAATAAATCAAATGATTAAAGCTACTTACAACTTATCAATGATGATTAATGCTGAATGTATGATGAAGTGCTAACCATTGTTGTTGTGTAATAATCTTTTACTTACCTAGAAATGAATGGAAATGTTTATAAAACAATAATTGTTACAAGCGCCTTAAATAAAATATGAAAGCTAAAAACGAAATTACCATTTTAATAATCGAAATAGTTTTATTCCCAGGGAATGTTACGAATGGGAGGTTGTACTTACATTAAAAACTACCTACAGAAAAAGTGAAGTGTCACGAGTTTGAAGTTAGGCAATCCCTTTTAGTAGGGACACGCATTTGCATTATTCAAAAAGCGAAAGAGAGTGTGCAATATTGGGACTGAGTGAAATAATAGGATGTACTTTTATTCTAAGAATTGGCTTAACTTAACTAAAGCTAAAACACCGTTTTAGGCTTTCGAGACTTTCATCAACTATAGCAACGTCTGTTTTAAGTCTGAGAAAAAAAAAGACAGCTCCACGACTATTTCACTTTCTAAGCTACAAGTAAACAGATTCCTAGTGAACTATGTATGTATACATCTAGAGGCTTACCCTTTAATAATGGGGAAAAATATGTCCTAGTGATGGCTATAAAAATCAAGTATAAATGAAAGTAAAATACAGAGCAACTTTTGTGTCCAAAAGGGTAAGTCAATTGAAAGAACCCAGAAAGCGATTTCTCCAAAATAGACTACTTCCGCTTTTGTGACACTCATCTTGCATATTTACTGTGGAATAAAACGTAGCAATTGCTTTCACCCAAGAGAAATGTCAAAATCGAAGCATTTGCTACGTTTCGTATGAGTAAAAAACAATTTGAGTTAGTTCCAACTTTTGACATGTTCGCAAAGCGGCGGTATGAATAACACTTATCAGACAAAGCAAATGCTATACAAATTCTGAGTCTGCTATTGCTTAATATTTTGTGCACACATTTTTAACATAAAACAATCTAAGAATTGTGAATAGTTAAGTTTAATTCTATTTGTACTGGAAAATCAACAAAAAACCTACGGAAAAAGCAGCAATTGTTTCGTTTCACGCGAAGTATGGACTGATGACTATTTGGCTAATATTTCTTTCAAATGGACATTTTTAGACAGAATCATTTGTATAGCGGAGATCCGGGCTTCTAGATCGACAGTTCAAAAACTTTTCGGTAATTCATAGTTCTTTTTTAACTAATTGTCTAGTCTCTAGTGTGTTAACAAATAAATATTTAAAACAATATCGGATACAATCCCCGGCACCTGAAAAAGAAATGAAGCATCAACCAGCTCTTTGGCAAACAAGAATCGTATTATATGTAATTGAACCTATAGACTACATTTGTAATTCTGAATTTTATTTTTTTAATTTCAATTGCCACGAAAGTCGTTAGAATCTTAAGAAAAAGTAAAAAAATCAAATTCACTGTTCTGGTTTGACAGGAACTGCAACGCAAGGCAAGTACCTACACGTGCAGCGAAGTATGGTCGAATTTTCGAACTTACTTTAGCAAAGTCGAACATACTTTAGAGAAGTAGATTATTCGTACCGATTAAAAGCAATTGCTAAGAGCTTTTACTTTGCTACAACCTTTTGCTCAAAGCAAATGCTAGTTTTTATTCATACGACGAATGGACGCCATCAACTACATGATTTCCTTCCAAGAGATTCACCTGGATCGGATGAGTTTTTAAAATCAGTTTTCGGAATTTCTATTCATTCATAATGTCCATTTCAAGTATGTATTCTGTATTGAATTGGGCTTGCAAAGTCCGAGCTTTAGTTCGGACATATTCATCGCATGCAAGAACCATTCCTATAATTATGGGACAGCTCAATTTTACCCCAGATGCAATCCACTGCATTTATGAAGCTTTTGCAGACACGAGCTTTCTTCGGAATGGATTTCAGTCCGTAAAAAGTTCGGAAACACAGATTGAGAAGCTTTGTGGCAGTAGAGAAAAAAGTTTTTTTATGAATTTGTCCCCTTTGCCGCTTTTACCAACCGATAAATACAAGGAGCAAAGTCGTATCCCACACGTAGGTACGTACTGGAAACTATTCAAGTACCTATTTATCAAAATGAACTCAATAATCCTTTATAACTGAAGATTTCCTAAACTATTGAAATAAGTTCCTTTATGCCTCTATTTTTTATGTTTTTTAAATTCATAGTCCAACACACAAGAAAGTAATTTCGATGACAAATCACATCACAAATTTGATTAATCTCTCTCACACACGCCATCCAATTGATTGAGTCCACTCGCACGGAATATCAATTCGAACCGAATTCGAGTTCAATTATAATCTATGATGGTGCGGCGGATGCTTTAATAAATTCAAGTCTCGTATTGAATATGAAATTTATGTTCTCAATAAAGACGTTTTCGAATCGAATTTCCAAGATGCTTACACTGCTACTCTACTACACACATCCCTGTTGATTCTTTTGTTCGTACCTATACGACTGTGGAATCCAAACAAATTATTGTCACATTTCCATCAGAGTGAAAGTTGTTGTCAAGGTATTTGATGGGATACGTCAAATGTCACTTTGGAAACGGATCCATATGTGGAATATTGGCATATTTCCGTTATACCTAATTTAATAGCAATGAAGCAGAATCACCCGTGCAACTTTGAATTAGAGATGTGCGGAGGCTTATGTTTGACATATTGCGAGGTGTGGTTGATTTTTGACATTTCAAAAGCCAATTTTCGTATGGTGCAGAAAAGAGTACTAGAACTGATTTGATTTTTCTTCGTTCGTCGTTGGAATTTGGCGGGTTGAAAATTAGCAGTGACAGAAAATATTTTGGTTTCTACCAGTCCCCCGCGAAGACCTTAACAAAATACGTCGTTATGTTCATCCTATTAACATTAAAAGCATCCACATTCAAAGGGGCATCAAATACTCAATACAATAATTGGTGTGACAGCCACATACATTGTAATGTTCAAACCTATTTAATGTCTCTTTTGCGAACCATGAGCTTACTTTAAAGTTATTGACATTTAAATGCGAAACTTGACCCTGAAGCAGGAGTCAAAGCACCTGCCAAAAATATGACGCATCCAACCATTATAAAAATAAAACCCAGACTCTCCACTAACAAACTTAATGAATGAAAGGACATAGCGATAATTCCCTTCCTTCAGCCAAACTAACGAGCACGGGTGACACACCTCAACAATCTTTTCTAAGCCCTTGAGCACGAAATTTTACCATATTTGCTATAACCACCAGATAGTCAGCAACACTGTGAGGTTAGTATGTGTGCGACATGCCCATTTTTTGAGAGGTCCTTGATTCGCAATAAACTGTACGTTCGTGTGTCGGCTCGGCATGGAATGAAAACAAGCAGAGTGGAACAGCCTGCCATACAATTCTAAAGTGTCGACGGGTTCACTTTAATAAATATGTTGTTCATTCCAGTCCAGAACATCTGCATAGTAAACACACATTTAACACGCAGATAAACACGTCCTCTAATAACAGGGAAATACTGTTTTCAGTTTCGCTATCTCGGGAGGACAAACACCTGTGGCGAAAATTCAAAAACATTAAGGCCCATTTTATTCACTCGAAATTGAACACAACTTGGCAGTTTTCCATATAAAAATCCCCAAGTTGTGTTCAACTTCGAGTGAATAAAATGGGCCTTAATGTGCTGGGCAGAGTCGGATTTTTGCTGTTCCGTGACACGTGACATGTCAATGCTGCGTGTTTTCGCTTGACTTTGCAGAAAGTATTATGATTGATAAATTACTGGCTGAATGAGCATTTACAAAAGTTATTGTGGTAAAAGATGTGTAGGCTAAGATTAGGAATGAACCCGAAGAACAACATGTTGACAAGAACAAGTCATAAATTTCGCATTTGTTAAATGATACAAAATGTAATTTATGAACTTTTGTTGACTTCTGCGAAATTGATACTAATGATAGGTACGACGTACGACAATCATTATGAATGTTTTTGTAACAATTTTTGAAACGAATTTTTAGCTAATGGCGTATACCTTTTCTAGCGAACAAACCTAAATACTTGAAGGTTCCACTGCATGAAAAAAAGTAAGATAATTTTTTTGAGTGACAAAAATTCCGCTGCTTCTTGGATTTTCTTCTTCTTAGATAACATACGCTACCGGTTAGATTTTGAAACATGGAGCAATAATGTTATTAGGAAAAACCTTTCAGAACGCGTTGTTCCAAACGGGGCTAAGACTGTTTAAGCAACTTTCCAATAAATCGGCAACAACTTCAATTTACCTCTATTTCAGCCCACAACACCTAATTGCCAGCATTAAATGCCGCAGTTAAACCGTTGTAGGTTTGCCTTTCTCCAGACACGTTTTTCTAACAATTTCAAAAATTCAACGAGCTTTCCACCGAGAACTGTTCGAAAATGTTATTCTCTGATACCTTCCTACTTAAGTATTTTTAGAACGCATCAATCAAGTGAAAAAGTGTGGTTCTGTTTATGTGGTTCACTCAGCTACACAAAACTAAATACACGGCTGCCACCTATTATGTCAAATTGTGTTTTAGCTTTGACTTCAACGAAAAAATGAAACAGTGTTTGGAAATGTTTAATGAAGCCGATTTACATGAAGCTAATTGTCGAATTGTGGCGTATGATGGGGAACAAACAGCCAGATGACAGATCCTCCCAGATCCCTCCATGGATTTTTCTGCATCTGTCATCTGGCTGTTAGTTTCGCATCGTACTATTTTATATTGCGATGACCACGTACGAATTACAAATTATACGCCTCAACTCGACAATTAACTTCATGTATGTAAATCGTCTTTACTAAACACGTCCAAAATCTGTTCCATTTTTTTGTTGAAGTCAATGCTCAAAGCTAAAATGTAATCAAACGAAACACAATTTGACAGAATAGGCGGCAGCCATGTGTTTATGGATCTGTTTCTGTTGCAGTTTTGTGTAGCTGAGCGAACAACGTAAACAAAACCACAATTTACTACAGAACGAAAAAACTTTCTGTTCTGTCTCTGTTCCTGTTTCTGTTCTTTGTCACTTGGTGCCTTAAGCGATTTTCGTTTAATTCTTAAATCGATTTTTAAGGCAACCTTTGGAGATTATTTTTGGGGTGATTTTTAAAGCTGTTATTCGTTGCATAGCTTTAGATAATAATTGCACAATTTTGTAGCCAATTTAAGCGTTCTGTCAAAGTTAGTTTTTATCACCGTTTTTTTTTTACCAATTTTTTGGTTAATTTTTTATAAAGGAATAATTTTTTTTTGTTAGAAATTGTCTTTAAATTCTCGGTCCGGATTGTTATAAGCAATTTATGTGTCGTCCAAGCGGAGGTTCTGGCTCTGCTGGGTCCCTAGACACAGAGACAAAACGGGCAATGAGAGGGCGGATGAAATGGAGAGAAATGGATCTTGATAGAGCATTTCAATCGATTAAGCCACCACTTTGCAATCTCAGAGAGCGAGTGGAGAACAAAATTCGAATGAAAACTGTTGTAGTCATGGCAACTCTTTGAACTGCCAGCTAATTCAAGATGACAAGTAGCTGACGTCTGTCAACTACTAGCCGGCTCTACGAAGAGACATACACACGTGGTTTTCATTATTGGCCTAACCTGCTTGATTTCTTCTCTATAAATTGTTAATTCTCTTCTAGTCACTATCCAATTAAATTTAATGAATTGTTTTATTGAACACAATTGAGTGTATTTCATATCTTGCAAAATAAAACAAAAACCAGCAATAGGTGGAAAGAACTCACGACTTGTGAAAATATCATGGAATCAGAATAGAGGTCGGACGAATAAACTTCTATAGTTTTATAAGTGATCGCTATCTAAGTTAGTGAGAGCTCTGACTGGTCATAACTTCCTAAGAAACCACTTAATGAAACTAAATCCAAAGATGACGACATATGTAGAGGCTGCGAAGACGAGCAGGTACTCGATTACACACCTCACTTCCTTTATTATTGCCCGAGTCTCTGTCAATTGAGGAACAGAACACTCGGAAGTAATTACTTCCCTGACGAATATGCACTTTCTGATGTCTCTCTGTCTGCTTTTTACAGGTTTCTGAGGACATCGAGATGGCTAGACACCACGAAAGGAAGAAGACGGAAACCACCGATGGAACACCAACGGTTAACCTCAAATAAAGAGCATCACATCACAATGGGTCCACGAGGACCTAAGGACTCACCCTGCTCAACCTACCCATTTACCTAACCTAACCTATCCTAATATCTATTTGTAGCGCTTTTAAACTTAGCTTACTACAAACATCCGCATATTTCAAAAACTTCTTGGGTTCGGAACCAGTGCTGTGAGCAGCTCATATTTCACATTCCATTTGACGAGTGCGAAAGCGGTGGGAAACATCTAAAACGTCCATGTACACGAATAAAGAAAATTCCAGTAAAAAACGAGAAAAAATCTAAAGAAAAAAAAATCGATTGGCATTTTTAGTTTTTAAAAAAGACTTTTGCTAATCTTTGAAAATACTAGATACAGCCTTAAAAATGCCAAAATGGCATCACTGTAACGGAACACGAAGAATAGTGTTGTCTCTACCGAGGGAAATGTCTTTTTGAAAACAAGTTGTGATTTTTTATGAGTTTGAGAAAATGTTTTTGCCGTTTTGGTTTTGGACTGAGGTTTTCAACTTGGTTCTTGATAATCTCTTGCAGTGCATTTTTTTTTAACTTTTTTATAGAGCATTGTTTTGGGATGAGAATATTCGTGAGCAAAATTTTGTGCACTTTTATCGGCTTGATTTTTCAATGTGCTATGGATGAATACGAGCAGTGACGAATGAATATTTTTAATAACTAAAATTAAATTGAATCGAAAAAGTATCAACAAGATTTTAAAGCAAACTTTCTTTGTCTTGGAAAATAAAATATTAAAATATTTTAAAAATAAAAAGCGGCTGTTCGTTAAGCCCAAACCAGCTATATCTGATATAATTACGTAAAAAATACGGGATCTTAAAGAGATCGAAAATCTGTTGTGGCGGGTCAATACCACCATTGCCGTGGAAATATCTGACCTGTGCCCCAAAAAGTCTACCGAGTCTAGGCTTTCAGCTATTTTAAGTGTTAACCCAAGTGTAACACTACCATTAGTATGATATATTGAGCAAGAAAATCCCTCTTGCTCAAAGGTATAATAGTTTAAGTTAGGCTGCACAATGCAGCTCGTCAAGTGAGACAGACGTATTGAGTTAAGTTCGCTTTACGTATCTGAACTGGAAGGGCGCTTGGCGAGTTCGCGAAGTGTGTTATTAGTTTTAAATAATTGAACATTTACCATGTAATATAAGTATGCAACTATTAAAAACAAAATTTAAAAAAATATGACAGCTGCAAAGCTCGATTAAGAATTGATCTGTCGATCACAACTTGCGAAAAGTGACATGAATTGAACAGCAAATACAACACAATGTAAAGCACCAATGTTAGTTCAATTGCTATGCACCCCTGTGCACTTACAATAATTACACTCCAAACAACAGCTGTTTTGTTACGAGTTGTAAATAGATGGATTAATATATTTTTTCCTCGATTTTTTTAAGAAAGCAATAAAGTAAAATATTTACATTTTAGTAAATGTGCTTACGAAAATAGATTAACATCACATTTCCGTCTGTCTGATTGGCAAAACAAAAGAAAACAAAAATTAAAAGTGGTTAGGTATTTAAGTCATTAGGAAACACCACTAACACAGTAATTTATTTTGTATTGTAGAAACTTCCAGATACAATTCTCACTCTATATTGACGGGCTATTTTGCAGTATCTGGTTAGTTTTAGGACGTCAACTTCATTAATGATTTGTATGACTTTGTTTTTCCGATATTCCAAATATTAATCTTCTCGTCTCCCTTAAAAAGAGTGCTAAATATTTTCGTGGTTGAAATGACCCACTTCCCCTATAACCCGTCACATTTTTTACTGGTTCGCGGCTAACGACTCATGTCCGCCACAAATTAAGTGCCGCTACTATTTAGTAGACCCATTAATCCGTGTCGGTGTCCTGTTATCCTGTGCGCCCGCAATTGCACCTTTTGACACCTCCAACAATGTGTAGGCCTGGGTGGAGAAAAAACGATTTCCCGATGGTGGCACATACAACCCAACGGAGCAGATGCAGTCTACAAGGCTTTACTCGTACCTGCACGAGTAATTTCTTTGTCGTGTGCATCACGTTATTATGAGGCCACATGAAACGTATCCGATTGTTGGACATTTTTCTAGGCCATTGACTTTGTCGATATTTTTTTCTCTCTCCCTATCTCTATTTCGTTCACTTTTTTATGTCACTTTCATTAATTTAAGTGAGGTAGCTGCTTTCTGCACAAATTAAGTTGTAGCGTGCTTCACAAGGTTATCGAACTTTAAAGAAATGCCTAATTTTCTTATTATGCCCAAACCTACAAACCTACCTTATCGGTAATGCGACTGAATTTGTAGTTGAACAGGTCTTTCGGAACAATATAATCGGCCAATTCGCCATCTTAAAAATGAGAACTTAACGAAATAGTGCCGGCGGGCAAGAAGTTTTGCTACCGCAATTGTAGCAGTTGTTCTCTTTCAGTTCCGCCTTCAACGAGTTCAGACTTCAGACCTCTGACCACACGTAAGTCGTTTTTTATTTGTACATTTGCCTGCATTGTACATGAATTTCTTTTCATGTAGGATAGATTCGTGGTTTTAATTAGGCAGATTATAAAAGGAAATGAAGCAGCGGTGAAAGCTTTGTGTTCCACAACAGCATAATAACACAAAAGCAGCAAATATAACTTTCACGTGGTTCGATAGTGCGTTCTGTTCTAAAGGTATGGCTCATCCATTTCATAAAATGTTTTCATGATTTCATTTTAATATCATTTTAATAACATAGGAAAATGACGGATGACCTGGTGCAACTGTCCAAATATTCTCAGCACAGCATAAGAAGCTCCATGCGTAGAGAGTCCGCAAGATAACCAGTTACCCGTGCATCCGCTTCTGATAAGCCAACAAAAAAGGCGAAATCCCATAATCGCACAAGTTTGTTCACCCCACACATCGACAATATACTCTTGCAAATTCGCTCAAGAACAGAAGACCTCAAGATAACCCGCAAACCTGATCCACACGTGAACCATCCAGATTCAACAAAAAAAAAAAAATATACATATAACTATATGACAAGGTTCATTCAGTGAAAAGTGCAAAAATACGTTTTCCTTTGTGCAAAAAAAAAAAAATGAGAAAAAAAAACCACCGTCGAGCAAATGCCGACAACCGCAAGCGTGCCAATGGCTGCTTCAGGTATTTACCCAGCACAGCTACAAAGTGCATGGCATCAATTTAATCCTTCGAGATGCGGCCGATTGAACTACTGTCCCATGCCCCAGATAGGTGTGGCTAAAACCATTTCCGGTTTGCAAATCGATACAGGACTTACGTTCAAATGATGACTGCCTTAAGGAAAATGATGGCAGGACAACTCACTTGAGGATGTGGGTCATATTTACTTACAGACCGACTGAAGTTGGCATAAACAATCTCATTTCCCTTGATAGCACTCGGGGGCAAATGAAACGAATGTACAAGAAGGTATGTGGAATTTACTGCAATGACGATCATAAAAGATGACACTAAAGTGCCGCAGCGTATAGCTAAGTGATATAAAGGAGTCAATTACATCTAAATGTGCTCTCGGGAATAATGGAGTCATTCGAATTTTAGTGCAAAATTGTATTGCGTACTTCTCCGAGCTGTATGTGTGTTGGTGTAATAAAATGACACGATGTTCTGAAATAGAATAAAAAAAAACCCCACCGCAAATGCATCAGTTGAGAAGACTCCGTTCCTATTTCGAAGCAGTCAATCGTGAGGGTTAAGTGGAGCAGCATTTAATGACCATTTTTATGAGCATCATCCCGACAATTTATTGCTTGTTTTATGAAGTTGTTCAACCTGCCAATCGGCTGTTGAAGAGTCCATGATCGTAACAAGTCGTGTACAGGTCATAATCTTGGTAACGCAGCAACGGGGGCTGGTCGAGTGAACCTCCAGAAGTAGGTAGTTCATATTCTAGTGTGGAATGTAGAGTGGAACCTAAAATGGTGAAGTGTAAACAGCCCATTAGTCACCAAACAAGTCCCACTGCCAATTGGAGGCACGAACCTGTCAAATCAGTGTAAGTCTCCACTGAGCTAGTTCTAGAACCAGCCGGATTATTCAAAATACACTTAAAAATTCTATAAATAGATGGCGGAGCAGCTAAAGAGCAGTTGAACGTTTGATAACCGGATGAGGTAGGCTCTTATGCTGTTGTCATGCCCTGGATAGACCTCTTCAACTTGAGCAAGTTTCCAGTCTCGATATTGCCGGGTCACTAAGCAGCACGATATCATTAGGCTTAATTTCAACTACGGAGCCCCCTTTCGAAAAATGCAGCGAACGCAGTAACTTAATTGCGTTCGATAGGTCATGGTAGGGGTGGGGGAGCACGCGTGGAGATTTCAGCTGAATTTGGCAGTCGATGAATCTGATCGAACAGCGATAAGCTGCACGATTCGCGATTTCCATGATACTCGTACTTTACTAATTCGTTTGGAGCGAAACGTCGTTAATTATTAGTCCCGGTTTTTGGCACCAGTAAAGTAAAAAAAAATATATATATCAAAATACCCGGTTGCAATTATAGTAATAGTTGGTTTATCTCAATTAGTTAACCATTTAAAGTTTTATAGTATTATTTAAGGAATTACTTTTTATAGGCGAAATATACATAAACAAAAGAGTAATTAAATTTTACAAAAGCTTATTAGCATGGGAGAAGTTGCATCTAATATAATTTTCACAAATTGGCTTGAGTCGTTTAAGAAATTTTTTAAGTGATATAATTTGGTACTTAAAAAGTGAATTAGGTCCTAGAATAATCCATAAAAGTGTAATAAAATTGATTTATTAGAAAAGTTCAACAGAATAGTGTTTTAAATTTTTGAACTTTTAGCCCTTAAAAAGCATAAAGAACTCTGTAAAGTTTAAGCATTGAAAATGTACTTCTTCGGTTCCAAGTAGAGGGAATGAGCTGGATCAAGAATTTGAAAAAAAATCCATTAAAAGATGAGCCAGGAAAAAAAACAAGTATTGTCCTAAAAAGGTGGCATCAAATCAAATCGCAATGTTTATTATTTTTAGCAAAGCTCCCTTTTCCGTGAAGAGTTCAGCTAGAAAAAATATATGCACGACTGGATCACACGTTACTTGGAATTTTTAAAAATGCTCGAAGCATATACCTGCAACATAACAAGTCATGCAGAGCATTGAAGCAGTTAATGGATCGCTGCATATCCTTGTCAAGAGTATCCCTTCCAGCTATCCGATGACTTTTTAACTGCAAAGATGGTTTTGTGGCAAATGGTGACTGCAATCACTCAAATTCCAATTTCCTTTAAATCAACACCCGATTTAATTTATTTCAATTCTCACAGATTCCCGAGCGTTGGGTTAAAAAAATACCAAAACCTCGGAAGGGATACAACTCACGGGTATAATTTTTCAGAATGTCATAGCCAACATCGTCATGGCACCACTCCATTAAATTCGATTCGCATTCCCTATTGATGGTGCTGCGTCTAATCTCGATTTCGATTGGGATCCTTTGAATATTGTCGCCAGCCATCTGAATGCATTACTTTCCAATACCATCCACATGATATCACCAGCAAAACCATCGCCGTATTGAAGCAGCAGCATGACTGCTGCCTTTCTATACTTCCGTTCGAAGTTTTATCATCTTCCATTGAATGGCGGCGGATAGGTACTCGTACAATGTGCGGCAACAACAATTTTCAATTTGATCCACAACCGGGTGTCATCCATCCACCGCATTCTCTGTATAGGTGATGCAATGTAACGCGAAATTACTTCAGTGGCGAACAGATCTGAATTATTAATCACCTGTCACCCGCATCACACTAAAAATGACGAGTCGTGTCAGAACAGCACGTTTCCATCACTTTGCGGTTATGCTCTTCCTTTGATGTGACAGAAGGTAACCATTCTAATGGTCATCGACTGGCATACCCATGTCAACGCGATGAATACATTTCTGTGCGGAAAGTCACAAGCGTACAACTGACATTTTACGGTAAATCATCCTTCGTGTGGAGCACAATCAATTCGATTAGATAAATATTCAAATCCCATGCAATGCCGGGGACACTACAACGTTCGCGGTGCCTGAGACTAGCCATGCAGAAACTCTTCGTCGCATCCCACTGAATGGTAAAACACAATTAAACTGTCGTTTCGATGGGATCTGACTTAATCCATTTACAGTTTGTATATAGGGGGAGGCAGTGCGGCGAGAAAATCCTTTCGTATTACAGGTGATGCTGATCTGCATCCAACGAAACCTTGTTTTCTAAACGCGAAGTTGTGGTAGCCTACACCAAATGAATGCGCAATTTGTCGACATCATATCGAAAGGAAGTCGGGTGGACTTGTGAAACGTGAGCCACACTCGGTCACGTTGACTGGATCCAAATCCAATTCCAGATGGCTGCATCGCAATTGCTTGTGCACACATTCACATCCCCCGTGCATAAGTACATTTCCACTGAATGGATGAATCTAAAGTGGTGAATCGTGGAATTTCTTCTTTTTTTAAAGTCAGAATAACGTATGCATAGAGTGACGCAGCACTGCATGCCAGATATAAAGTGTCAAAGGAGGGTTTATTTTATAATTCGATGAATAGATGTTTCGCTTTGGCATTGAACCAGGATGACAGTTGAAATTCCCATCGATTGGGATTAGGCGGAAAAGCAGAGAAAACATGTTTTTTACTTCACATACGCTTGCTGTTTGATCTGTTATGACAGTTAACGGCCCCAAGCCGACATTGACATTGAATTAGTTCCTGCGAGTTGTGTATAGTTGATGAAGTGTCACAGATTGTCAAAATACTACAGTATTGCTTAAAACACTCTTTTCGCCTTTTTAAAAATACTTTCACAAATATTTTACGCTATTGTTAATACTTGTTCTCTGTTCAGAAACGGTTTGGAAACAGATCGTATTAGATGAAAAGCGAACATATATAAACAGAATTGTTTCCTGTTGCAACTCGGTCAAACTTTTATCTAGTTTTAATCTTCTCGTTCCGCAATACCTTACACTGCGACAAGGAAAACGACTATAGTACAAAGTGAGAGCTGACTTCCCTATTTCTGGAACAAAATCAATTTAAAACAATTAGTCATGCAGTCAGAACCATGATATATTCATGCAAAACTACTGTTTACTAAAAAGCTAATAGTAGGTATGTAAAAATGACAATGAAATCACGCAACAAGTAGGTATCGGTCCGCGCTCAGCCATTTACTTGCAATCGATTAACTGCCTTATTCATTTATCAAAGCAATAAACAAAAAGTTTAAATTGATCGTATCTGCATTATTTCAATTCTGAAGTTAGCATCAGTGAACAGTGACGCGCGACAATCGAATTATCATTCTAGTCTTGACTCCCTGACGATTAATTTCATTATTAAACGATTCTGCCAAGCCCACCGATTTCATTTCGTGAGAAGCATTCAACAGAGTAGGATCGAATCGTACAGCCTTCCGGTATGACGTTTAATTTAATTTGTGTTTCAATTTGATGTGTTTGTTTATTGTTGCATTGTTTAAAATGTGTGAGAAATTGTTCAAATAATGTTTGGGAAATTTATTGTGCATGTGGGATCATATTTATGCATGTGATTGTCGTTTCTTGAAGCTGAGTCAGTGCTGTCATTGTGATTAGTTCAAGTTATTACACAGTGATGTTTCTTTGGAATCGCAATTACTTATTCAATTTCGAGTGATTAAAAATCAGCAACTTCTTGTTTGCAACTTTTTCTTTCAATGTCGTCAATAATTAATTTGTGCTTCTTAATGGGTGTCATTAATTGAAAGATGCACAAGGGTTGCGAAAAAGCCAACGAACTGTCAAAAAGTACACAAATCAGAAATTGACAAATGAAATTGTTATTTGGCAGGAAAAATATTGATTTTGATGGAAAATAGTTCAACTTCATAATTGACGTTTACTTTACGATCTCTGTTAAAAGCTGCAGGCCCTAACCATGACTGCATACCCAGTTTTTGGCTAAAAATTCGAACAATGTAACGATTGAAGCAGAAATTAATTTCTAAGGTAATATGGTCATTTATAACTTAATAGCAAGCTCAGTTTTTCTCTATAATATTGTACAATGGATTTATGAAAATAGTAATTTTTTAAAAATATATGGGCCTATTCTGCGAAATCTTTTATTCTGTTATAAATTTTCTGTTATGAATCATAAAAGGTCTCGACCATAAAAGATCTTTTATAAATCGTAATCTGTGCTTCGAACTTCTATGAAACTCTGTTATAGAACTTCGAAAATTGAAACAGCTTTGTTTTTATTTTTTTTTTGTAAATACTAAATGGGTACCTAGGTCCTAGGTACCTAATAAATTTTTTCCAAAATAGCATAAAATTGTCGGTGAAAGGAGTAAAGTTTTTTAATTATTACTCACATCAGGAAGATCAAATGGGTTACTATATTAAATCTTAGTTCCAGCAAAAGTGATGGCTGTTTTCGGCTAAACAAAAATATAAATCTAGAAAAAATTTTCAACTATTATACTTTTTTTTACATACATTTATTACATTTTGTCTACATTTGTAAGCATTTCGTCGCCTAGGAATTATATAGAGAAACATTTCAATCCAAGAATTCATATTAAATAAAAATCTTTTATAATAAAAGTCACAAAATTCAATCTTTTATTCTGTTATGATTCTTAACAGAATTCATAAAAGATTTTTCCACACAGAATACCAATTTTAGAGCCCGTAAAAGATTTTTTGACAATTCGAACTTTTGTACGGAAATTAATAACAGAACAAATTGATAAAAGTTTTTGCCGAATAGGCCTGATAGTTTTGTCTAGTTAACTTAAAACGGCAATCACGATTTTGAACAAAATGTAAACTAAGAGTCAAATGGATGTTTTCAAAACTATTGTGTCCTTAATTTTCAATTCGAAGCACCGATTTAAAAACTGCTCATATCTCGAAAGCCCCATCTTCGATTTCGATAAAATGTCAACAACGAAGTATTTCTTTTATCCGGAACAATATCATACAGTCAGTTTTCAGCTTAATAGTTACGCAATAGTATTTTTCCAACTAAACATTGCAATATTTGCAACTGTTATATCTGGACAATTTTACAGAAACAAAAACTTAATTTGCACCGCACACACGAGCATCGGGATATTCAATTTATAACTACTAATGCAAATTCACAAATGCCTGAATTATTACATAATCTTTCTAAAGATATCGGTCTATCATGAGCAATACTTCCAATAATTGAAAACTTAAATTATATTCCAATCAAAATTAAAAACATATCCTTAGGTCAAAAACAGAAACTGCTAGGTACTAGGTACGCTTGTCCTGTACTCAAAAATCAAGTGAGGAGTAACCCCTTATAAAATAGTACAGTAGACGCTTGCGACATTGCCAGTTACTGAGAGCTTTAACCTTTACAAACTCATATTGTTATTTTATATAACTGCCATATGAGATGAATATCCAAAAGAGGATTTTGTTTTCTTTTGTCTAGTACCGAGAAAGTTTCGTTCGACCCAGTCGTGCACTTTATTTTTTTTTTTAACTTAAAGATTTACAGCCTTATTTATAAACTCGTCGTAGAGTCTGCTTATCTCTACGCACCCTCTAAAATGCCCTTACGCAGGAAAATGTGATTTATAAAGATTTTACGAACTTAAGCAACGTTGCTTTAGGGCTGCGTAAGTTAAACGCGAAAATTTGCGTTTAGAGCCTGCCTAGAGCTTACGTAAATGTGTTCTTGCATCAAATGACATTTGGTCTTGAGTCGAATTATAAATAAAACCAAAAAGTGAAATTAATTTTTGTTTGTTCATTCATTTCGCATGCTGTGCAAATTTCTGCCAAACGAATTTCTTTTGCATATGCCATTATAAGATTGAAATTATATTTAGTAGGTAAATAAAAATATATGAAATATTGTGCAGTTTACACATCTGGTCGGCTTCGATTGGAATAATTCTTAGACAAAGCATTATACTTTTCATAATAATACCATCTCTCTGCACACAAACAAAATACGTTTGATTGTTAAAATAAAATCGTCACTTCACGTAAATTTAAAGCTATTTGTCAAAAAAAAAAAAAAAAACTCGGCGAAAACAGTTGCAGCCAGCTAGTTTACATTTTTCATTAGATATTCCGAGATTTTCTAGACATTTGTACCAGATTTATACTTTATGTAAAAACAAAAGCAACTCTCACCTTTCTGCCGGAAAACTTGTGAAACAATGATTATTTACGAACTGCGACCCACTTCATAAGCATTTTTGAAGCGAATATAGCTTTTTTACGGACGGTCGGTGGGTCACGCATATAAATTATTCAAAAAGATGGGGAGTAAACCGAAAAAAATCGTCACCGTAGCGTTAACTTCCCCCTCCATTGCGCACTCGGAAGATGAAAACTCTAGAACGGCTCCACCGATTTGGATGATTTTTGTTTTGTGTTGTTCGTCTTGATTCAGGGATGGTTTAGGAAAAAAGAAAAGTCGAAAAATTCTTAAATATATGTGTGTAGAGAGCAAAAGAGGAACAGAGAGAGTAATCTAAACTAACTGGCACTATGAAAAATTAAAATGAATTTTAAATAGGCCGCCACGTAACACGGGCCAATACTTTACGTCCAATGATTCGCTTCTTTCGGCCGTCCCACGACAGCTCGATTTTTTTTTTTGTTATTATGGAATATTTCACTGGGCTTCACATACCTTTACAGAATTAAAAAGCAAAATCTCCAAGGACGGGAAATTTATTGGATGTAAAAAAATGCTGATTGATTTTTTGTGCTATGAGTATTGAATTTTTTAGTCTGGCAACGTGACTGTGTGGCTATATTTTGAAGGCACACCAACATTTAAGAATGAAACAAACAGCGCCAAACAGCGCTGCGAGCAATAGTAGAAATAATTTTCAGATCATGGTTCATGATCTCGATGAGAAGCAGGATCATTTGCTGTTGTTGTAAGAGTATGTAAATCGATTTTCTATATAGATCATGGCTGATAATAAAATAGGGCTTAGGTTACATTAAGTAACTTTTTGAAATGGAGTAGATACTTTTTTTTATTTCATGGTTTTGAATCCATCATTTATGTTTGACATGTATTTTCAGGATCCTTGCATAAGTAAGTGTGAGTAAGTTGAAATGTAGAAAATTCCCTACTATTTCGTATTAGAAAACCACAAAGCTTATTAGCTTTGGCAGTAACGTAGTCAATTTGAGATGCAAAGGTGAATCAATTATAATGCCAAGATCTTTCACCTCATCGACTCTATTTAATTCAAAACTGTTGCGGAAATATGTCTGAAATGTAGGAACGGCGCTTACACTATAACCATCAACTTTTACTTGGGTTCTGGACCCGATAGGTGGTGCTGAAAGATAGGATACCACACTATAGGTGGTACTTTGCAAAAAAAACATAAGCGGTATAGGAAAACGATTTGTGGCACCTCCCATTCAAAAATAAAATCAAGCGCTATTTCTAAAGTTGCATAATTAAAATTATAATGGACATTATCCAAATAAAGCACTTTGCAAACTTCAGCGGATTCCGCTTATTCAGAACGGCTTGCACTTGGTATTTAAGCATCTACACAAAATTTGAGAATACAAACATTAAATGAACTTGGCCACGATTAAGGATTTTTTTTTTGTATGTTCATTTCTTTTTACCTAACGACTGTGCTTTTCGTATACTTCGTCCTTTATTCAAGGGAGATTTTTATACACAGAAACACAAAAGCCATAGCGTGAAAATTTTTCAAGCAAACCGATGCCGACCAGAACAGAAGAAAAAGAAAAAAAAAAATTGTTTGCATTGTTGGCAGCATTGCGACTGTACGAAAGAATACTGGGTTTGAAGTTGACGGTTATGTAAATTACTGTTTCCTCACCAAAGTTACGCTCGACTAAGAAAATGGAAGAGCACAAGAGCTGGTTCTGTTTAAATGAATTGTATTCGATGATACTCTTTCGTAAGTGCTGTCCGATAAAAAATCCGCTTGATCTAGTAACAAAAAATAATAATAACGGCTATCAAACACGAACAGTTGCAAAAACAAATTTGCCATAAAAGGTAATCACAAATTGAAATCAGTTAAGTTCCACAGTCTTAAGTCACAGTCAGTCTATGGTCAGTGTCAGATTTTGTTCCCTTTATTCGTTCTCTAGGTCTAGACCATTGTGTGTTCAGTATTCAGTTCCGTTACTGATGATATTTTAGAGTTGTTACGGAATTATTGCATTTAAGGAAACCTACTCAAGTCATATTATATTCTCAACTTTCAGAGCACCATGACGATGAAATTTACTCTAGCGTTGCTCTGTTGGATATTCCTTCAGCTGGACACCACAAGCAGCCTTGATTTGGGTTTAAAAAATGTGCTCACATCCTCAAGAGACATTGCAGGAGGTGTAATAAATAGCGCCGGCAATTTGCTACCAACGCCAAAGGGTCTTTTTGAATCTGGAAAAAATCTTATCGCAGGATATCCCTTCGAATTTGTCTCCTCCTCGATCAATGCTGTTTGTAAGTATTCACATCAAGTCCTTTGATTACCAGACCAATAGTACAAATAACTCTTGATTGTCAGGCTCAGCGGCTGTGTCGACAAACTCTATTACGCCAAAAATAACACCCGACATCCAGAAGATGCAATTCCAATTGAGAACACCGTGCCGCAAATACAGCTACCCGCTGCTCAAGGCGAACGATATGTGGAAAAGTCCCGAATTCGATAACACAAAGAAGACTGTCATCTTGGCGACTGGATGGACGACAACTGTCAACGAAACGGACACGATTTCCCTTATGGCCAAGGCGTACCACTGTCGGGGAGACGTAAACTTTATCGTAAGAAAAACCACTCGATGAACTGTTTCGTTTATTCAGTTAATTGACCGTTTCCCTCAGGCAGTTGATGTTTCATCGTATGTGGACACTCTTTACACATGGTCTGCCTTGAATACCGAAGAAATCGGTGAGAAAATCGCAGTGGGACTTGTGCAATTGAGCGAAATAGTACCGGTGGACAAAATTCATCTCATTGGTAGGTGACCTGCTGAAGACAAAGGGAAAACAAATAAAACCACCACCACTCCTGTCGTTTTTTTTTTTTTTCTATTTTAGGACACAGTTTAGGGGCGCATATTGTCGGCTCCGCAGGACGTACATTCAATTACTTGACTGGCAAGCAAATACCACGCATCACCGGTCTGGATCCGGCGAAACCATGTTTCAATGAGGGCGAAAATCTTTCAGGACTGCTGCGTGGCGACGCCGAGTTCATTGATATCATTCACAGTAATCCGGGTGTGTTGGGTAAGCGTGACCCCATGGGTGATGTTGACTTCTATCCAGGTGGTTTGAGTCCGCTGCCAGTGGGATGTTTTACAGTTGTGTGTGCTCACGAGCGTGCATGGGTATATTACACGGAAACCGTCTATCCGGGAAATGAAAAGAATTTCATGGCGGTGCGGTGTAGTTCATTGACCAGATTGAGGAACAAAAAATGTCCTGGAGGATCATTTCCGATGGGATATGCTGCAAGCAAACAGTTGAAGGGTAATTTCTTCCTCGATGTGAACGGTGACGAACCATATGGACGAGATGGCAATGCAGCCAGGGATTTAAAGTTTGAAAATTGCGGACTCTGTCCGAATGAGAGTGGAAGATCAAATTAATTTTTAGCCCTTCATGTATGTACTACTTATGTAACGACAACGAAATATGACTTTTTTGCGAATTGAGAATTATTATTAAATTATGTGAGCTTTTTTCAATTGGTTTTGTGTTTTTAAAAATTAAAAATTTGGTTGACTTAATGTCGTTTTCCATTGGGCAAAAAGAAGCGTCCGGTTGTTTGTCAGGGGTTTGCGGAGAAGCGTTAGCTGTAATTAATGTTTTGTCCATTGATCGAACCTGGAAGCTCTCGGTTAGTAGTCCAATACACTAACCAGTAAACCACTGCGCCACATTAGCTAAAACAACTGATAAATTCGTTCCTTAATGAAAGTGGATTCTCAGCAAAATTTTGCGAGAGTGCTGGCAGTGAAGATGGTTGGACACGATCCTGCATTCTCTAGGTGAGTCTCAAGAAATAATTGCGACAGACCCTGAGCAAGCAGACGAAGCCAATCTGTTTGTAGATGAACTGCCCTTTTATTTGGCCAGAAGAAGTTTGAATGTACATTTTTTTAATTTTTCTTATTTAATCGAAGTTCTTTTCAGATCTGATTTATTTATATTTAAAATTTTTAAATAATTAAACATTTGTTTTTATTTTGTTCTTTAAATAATATTTGTATAATATGTTTAGCCTATGACACTCCGGGGAAGAATACCAATTTAATGACACCCCACTCTTTAAAATCGGTCGAGCCGTTTGGGCTACAGGCCGTCCCTTAGGAACGTACATAGGAACGCGCGAAACACAATAACCCTCCCTGTGTACCTACAGTCGGGTAAAAATATATTTCTTTGATTTTGTTCCGTACTCCCCGGTAGCGGTACTAATCAAAAATATTGTACTATTGTTAACCTGTAAAGTAGGTACAGCTTCATTGAACAGGGAAATCCCTCCTGCTCAAAGGTGTCGTAGTATTAGTATAGGACTGCACAATGCAGCTCGTCAAGTGAGTTAGACGTATTGAGTTAAGATCGCAGTTCGTATCTGACTTTCAAGGGCGCTTGACGAGTTCGCGCAGTGCAACATAAATGTTGTTCATATTTTCAGAAGTGGGATTGCCCATTGGTCCTTCTTTTGTGTAAAAAAAAAAAAAAAAAAATGTGTAAAGTGTACAATGTCTAGTGTAGTGGAACGATAGTGAAAGACAAAAAAAAAAAAAAAAAAAGGGTATGAAAGATACCCAGTAGAGAAAAAAACGTCTTCCGCGAGTTGAGATGCCTAAGGTCTGTTGCCGACCGATTGGCAATAAAACAGGAAGAACGTGTGTGTAAACAGGATGAACGTGTGGGTATGAGAAATTTTGGGAAAACCGTACATAGGTACAGGTATCTGAGTGAGCTAAACCTCGGATTGGGTAAGCAATAATTTAAGTTACTAAAATCACAGCTGACGAAAGATACCAGCGAAAGATTTTCTTCTATGGAGTACGGTATGCACTATACACGGGGTACCTAGTTTGGGATATGTGAACGCATAAAAAACTAGCAGACGGCGGCAAAACGGGATTGTTCTGTTTTTTTTTTGTTTTCCGTGCACACTGCATGCACAATGCACATGTCGTGCTGAGCTGGGGGTTGATTTTCGTTTCAGTGAAAAAAAACAGGTATAATACGTAGATAGATCTTTTTACCAAATTTTCTGTCAGGCTTGGTGGGCGTAGATATCCATTTCGTTACGTATTTTGAAAATGTGCACTGATTTTTTTCTGTGAATAACGCTCGTTCGGGTAAATTCATTCATTCAATGCCGTCGAGTATATATGAAGAATACGTGAACATTCAATGTTTCCGTACATTTTACGGTATCTAGTATGAAATGAGGAGAATGAGACTTGTATCATTCGAAGGGTGATGTGCAATAGAATAGAAGTACAACCAAATAAAAAGCAAGACTGGCTCGAACGAAACTTTCTCGTTAAGAGTATCCATATGGACATAGAACCCCTTATTTCTGAGTATGTTTAGCAGTTAATTTAATACGATGGACAATAGCAGGGCCATAGAACACCCCTCTGGGGGCAACTTTTGAGTTTTAACAGATCATATTAAGAATACTTATATGTATATAGTTCGGATGTTAGGTATATTTTACATGTGTTTTGGTCAAAATCGTTAGAGCGGTTTTTGCAAAATTTGCCAGGCAGGCGGAACGGTGCCAGGTATTGCAGTGTTTGCTTTGAAAGGTGCTATTGCGTGGCTGTTTAGTTGAGGACCGTTGTAAGTTTTTGTTCGGGATGTAAGCATTGCTTGGTTTTTGAGGTTTTGTCGAAGTCGGAAATGGGGCTTTCGAGATGTGAGTAGTTTTTGGAATTGGCGTTTTCGGTGCTTCGAGTTGAAAATTGAGGACTCAGTCGTTTTGGAAACATTCATTTGACTTTGGGTTTGCATTTTGGTAAAAACGTTAACGAAGAAAGTTGAAAAAAAATTAGGAGCGTATGTCGCCATTGGAGCTGGTACAATTGGGTTAGGAATTTCCTGTACGCTCAGTGTTTATTGCAGGCCTTTTTGGTGGCGTTCAATTTGCCGCCACCATTGCCATAGTAACGTATTCAAATATGAAAGTATGTACATATAAATCATCTTATATTAGAACCTATTTTCGATGCGTCTTATACAGTCCTATGAGGCAAAGTCTTTTATCAATTTTTTCTGTTGTTCTGTTGTGAATTTCCATGCAGGGGTTCGGACTGTCAGGGGATCTTTTGCGGGCTCTAAAATTGGTATTCTGTGTGGAGGGGTCTTTTGTGAATAAAAGATGGAATTTTGTGACTATTGTTTAGTTTAGTTTAGTTTGGTTAGTTATTTAGCTCATTTAAGCCATTATAATAATTTTAACATAGCCATTTAGTTCATATATACAACTCCAAATGTTACAATTAAATTTTGTTATTGACAATTATATCTAGCGTATTCAATTAAATTTCTCTTAAATTCATTAAAATTATGTATGTGCTTTAGACTGCTTGGTAGGTTATTAAATTCTTGAAAACCCATATAAAAAATGTGTCGCTGCCCTCTGATCGTTCGCGTCCTCTGAATTTGTGGATTGCCCGTGCTCCTTAGTTGATATGAATCGTCATCGTCACCCGTGGTATGTGCGTTATTACATAAATAACCAGGAAGCATATTGTTTTTAATTTTGTATACAAATAACATAGTCATGATATATAGCCTCTGATTTACACCATCTTAAGGTGTTGAGCATAAATCTAATTGGTGTGTATCTGTTACATTTATTACATAAATAAAAGATTTCTGTTGGATGTGAGGTCTTAGATTGGGATGTTTCTCTTTATAATGCCTAGTCAACGAAATGCTTGAAAATGGAGACAAAGTGTAGTGGATGTGTGTAAAAGGGTAATATAGTTGAAAATTGTTTCAACATTTGTATTTTTGTTTAGCCGAAAACTGTTGCAGAATTATCGACGCAGCAAAAGAAAAGTACTTTTAGGAACGAAATGTGGAGAGAAAAAATAAAACCACGACTTTCTTGGAGCTTAGATAGAATTAGACAGTTTATTATTTCATGAATAGTGTGATAATTCAAAGCGGTGCTAAATAGAGCTAATTGATAGACAAAATGGAATTCAGTAGTGTGCTATCATATAAATTTACAATGTGAATAACAATCTTATTTCAACAAAAACACCCATCACTTTTGCTGAAGATTTGATGGTAACCCATTTAATCTTCCTGATGTGAGTGATAGTTCGGAACTTGCTCCTTTCACCGACAGTTTTATGTTATTTTGCAAACAAAAAAAAAAAAATGTTGTCAGGTGTCACTTAGTATAAAAAAAAAAAAAAAAAAAAAATCTGCTTTCAATTTTCGAAGTTCTTTAACGGAGTTTCATAAGAGTTCGGAATGTGATTTATAAAAGATCTTTTGTGGTCAAGAAATTTTATGGTTTGTGGCAGGGATTTCATAACGGAATAAACGATTTCGCAGAATAGGCCCAATTAACCCATAATGGAATGAAATTTGCTTACGCATAAAAGTAAGCAAATAATGTTTAAATTTTATACCTTTTTGGAAATTTTGCTTAATGTTCTTATTGTTTCTGATGCAATTAAAACACTTTTAATTCATCCTTCCACACTACTTTTCTTCGGTTTTTTTGTCACATACTCAGCGGTATTCTTTATTGAGTTCATCATAATTTTTAATATATTCTTAATTTGTTTTTATATTGCAACTTTGCCCATGACACAACAAAACATAAACATAATAAATAAATAAATTAGAATAAATGATTGTAGACATCACTTATGTGAAATAACGCAGTCGAAGTACAATTCCGTGTAGTGCTGTCGTGCGTTAGGTGATAAACAGCGAATAGCTAATAATATGTAGATGGAATATGTTTATTAATAAGAAAAGTTAACAAACGGATAGGGTCACTATCCGTCTGCCAGCTAAAACACGTGTTAGAGAGCGGATAGCGTTTTTTTATTAATGCGGGGGAATACCGACTACCGCCTACGAGTAAAAGTACCGATACCAACATCGATTTTAAGGAAAAGTGAAAGGTTGCGTTCTGTTTAAGATACCAAAGTACTTGGTTCAGTTGTTCAAACAGGGATGGAGTTGTTCCGTGAGTAAACATGATCGTTTAAATGAATTCACAAGGGGACTTGTTGCACATCATGTGCGCAGTCGAAATAGATTGTGTGGTGAAGTTGAGTTGTACTGATATGAGTTGAGCAAATCTAAAAGAAACGAGAACATTGGAAGTTGCCAGTCCTGTTTCACTACAAAAGCAGGTTTTCAAGCAACGTATTAATAACGTTTAACGCTTATTGTCAAAGGGTTTTTTATATTACATATATACCTATATGTTGTTTTTCCGTTATTTTCAATTAACTTATATTCGATCAAGAGAAAATAGCGTGAACAAGAAATGACATTTGCGCCACGAAATTAAGTTCACGGAATGAAATAAAAGGTCTCAATTTCAAGAGAGGTACGTAACCGCTTTTCTTGCAAAAGGGTTGAGAAATGTCATTTTAGTTGCCAATTCTTCGTCCGACTTCGTTGAGGGCGAGATTGAATAGAGTTTTGCTTGTCAAACGTCTGAGCTGTCACTTAGTTGTCAGTTTTCGTTTTCATTTTTCAGTAAGTCGAAATTCGGCGAGTAGAAAGTTGCGAAGGAATGAGGAGAGGGTAAATGGATTTCTTCTCATATTTTTTGCGATTTTCTCAGTACGTGTTCGCATTTGTACAATTTCTTAGCAAACTTTAATAACGTTGCCAAAAAAAAAAAAAAAGGCTAATTGCCACGGCTGTGTGCGAAAAAAAAAAAGGCTGAGTGCCACGGCTGAGTGCGAAAAAAAAAGGCTAATTGCCACGGCTGTGTGCGAAAAAAAAAAAAGGCTAATTGCCACGGCTGTGTGCGAAAAAAAAAAAAAGGCTAATTGCCACGGCTGAGTGCGAAAAAAAAAGGCTGAGTGCGAAAAAAAAAAAAAAAAAAAAAAAAAGGGCTAATTGCCACGGCTGAGTGCGAAAAAAAAGGGCTGAGTGCCACGGCTGAGTGCGAAACAAAGGCTAATTGCCACGGCTGAGTGCGAAAAAAAAGGGCTGTGTGCCACGGCTGAGTGCGAAAAAAAAAAAAAAAGGCTAATTGCCACGGCTGTGTGCGAAAAAAAAAAGGCTAATTGCCACGGCTGTGTGCGAAAAAAAAAAAAAAGGCTGAGTGCCACGGCTGAGTGCGAAACAAAGGCTAATTGCCACGGCTGAGTGCGAAAAAAAAAGGCTGAGTGCCACGGCTGAGTGCGAAACAAAGGCTAATTGCCACGGCTGAGTGCGAAAAAAAAAAAAAAGGCTAATTGCCACGGCTGAGTGCGAAAAAAAAAGGCTAATTGCCACGGCTGAGTGCGAAAAAAAAAAAAAAAAAAAAAAAGAATAGTTAGCTAGGTGCACTGAGGACAGTGCAATACAGGATGGCCGAGTTGTTAACCTGTAAAGTAGGTACAGCTTCATTGAACAGGGAAATCCCTCCTGCTCAAAGGTGTCGTAGTATTAGTATAGGACTGCACAATGCAGCTCGTCAAGTGAGTTAGACGTATTGAGTTAAGATCGCAGTTCGTATCTGACTTTCAAGGGCGCTTGACGAGTTCGCGCAGTGCAACATAAATGTTGTTCATACTATACTCCCCAACGAAATTATGAAACGGCAGCCCGCAGTATCACTCAATACTCAGGTATCTGTATCAGCGGCAATGATCTGAAACGCGGCCTCCACGGGAATGCCAATGCATATGCAACTACTCGTAAACAGCGTTACCAAGTCAGTGATTTCAGCGTTAAATCTAGTGCCCAAAATTTAATTTCTCTGCCGAAAAAGTAGATTTAGCGCTTGGGCGTTTTTTCAGTGCTTAAAAAAATATTTTAGTGTTTTTCTAATGCTGTCGCTGCACACCGGATTTTTGCCTACTTTGCAGCCATATACCACAGGGGCAATTTAAAAAATGAATTAAACCTATTATTTTTTTAAGTTTTATTGAAATTTATTTTTTATTTTAGAGTGCACTCGCCATATGACTGAAAATGAATAAGATTATGTTGTTATTGGTTTTTTACTTCAATTTTACTTCAACTTCCGAGTTGTTTTAAAAAAATTAAAACGCTGAACATTTAAAAAACGGTGCCTAAAACTCCAAAATGACTTGGCAACGCTGCTCGTTAATAAGGAACTTACATTTATCATGTTGATTCAGTTTAGCAAAAAAACTGATTTCAATCAACAAACTACATTTTTGTGGCTTGCTTTGCTTTTAGTATCGAATAAAGTTCCAATCAAAGTGCTTCGTTCGAACAAAAAGTGATGAGGTAAATAAAACCTTGCAGTTGCATCAAATCCGGTGGCACAATGCTCTCCATATCTATTCCCATGACAACACTTCATGGATTTTATATTTAAAATGCATTTGTAATTGTTTCTGAGAAAACAGTAGGAAATGCATTGTTTTACACATGAAACGTACTTTTCCAACAATTTGCAAAATGGCTAATTAAATTTTCTTTTATGAGAATAATTTATTCACGCAGAGATGGGCAAGGGAAAGGAAGTAACTGTTTTATAATAATTCTGCAGCTACTACTGGGGCGAATTATTATACTAAAAGTAAGCAAGTCAATATTGAGAGTGGTTTTCTACTGTTGTTGTTCGAGTTGTTTGGCGTAGAATGAGGCTGCGCTAAGGTTCCGACAAGGGGCGGTGGCAAACTATGTTTTCTAAAGTAGGTAAATAGAAAATGTTAAGAACGAAATAATAACGGTTGACTAGAAGTAAAATTCAATTAAATAAGTATTTTCACGCAAAAGGGATTTTTTTTCTATGGCGGCGTGTGTTTTAAAATCACCAAAATCCCCTCTGATCTATTCAAGCTCAAATAAAAGTGTTGACGGATAATCCGATATAGGCAGTTTGCATTAGCCGATTTGCTAGACATAATTGCAGTATTCGGGTGATATAGGCATTTTTTTTCTAACAATTACTCGTAATTTTTATAGCACAGTTCTTAAAATGATTCATCATAACTTTTTGAGGCATTGCTCATTATATGTCGACTTTAGGTTTTTGCAGTAATCCAATCTGCCGCTTAAAAAAAATTAAATAAGCTCTGTAACTCCCCTTAAAAAAGCTGGCCGGATAATGTGAAACACTACCTTCGTATAAAGTGATATACCATTTCAAATTAACCGAATAGTTTCGAACCGTAAAAAACAGCCGAATAGTTGTTTCAAAATAAAATAAATATATTTGTAAGCAAATTATGAATTCATTTATTAGCAACTGGTTTGAGACTGGTTTAAGACTTTTAAAAACGCAAAAGTATACATAAAATGACTATACAGCGACTTACATGAGTCGTAGTTGAAAACTGCTTGCCGTGTTGGAAGGCAATCATTGTGAGCCCAAACCAAATCACACTGCAAGCATGGAACCCATGTTTTGGTCTTCTTATCCATCCTGTCCAAATATGAGTTGGCGATAATTTTTATTTTGCGTACTCTTGCTCCAGTAATCTATAAACGTACCCACATTTTCAGCGTTAAAGCCTTTTGCCCCATCGATTAAAGTTCCGGTTGTACTCCTATCCTGATGCTAATTTCTGATTTGTGCCCTTTTAGAAATGCGTACAACCAATCCTTTTCAAAGATTCCTTTCAATACGGAAAACGGGCAAGCTAAGCTGTTTCTTTTTGCTTCTTACTACCTATAATTGGCTTCATTCTGAATCATGTGAGCGAAGTCAGCCCTACAGTTTTTGTCTTATCAAGAAAAAGATATTGTGATCAATGGTTTTCCAATTGGGACGAATACGGGTCGATGTTGGCATCTTGCAGCTATGTTGTTTTCGAGACATCTGTCTTATCTGGCGTCAGTCAGTCAGTCAGCTAAATAAAATTACATGATTGGCAAAGCACATCTTTATTATCAAAATGAGTGTCCGTCAGTGAAATTGTTCCATTTTACAACAGACGCTGTGGACCTTCAAAGTCGACTCTCCAACGTTTGGTCGCCAAATTCTAAGCCATTTCGGTAAACATTCACCCCAACACTCGTATGGCAAAGGGACACCAGATCGGCTAACAACATTGACGCGGTCCGTTAAAGTCTACAGCAGAACCCGAAGCTGTCAAATCCTCATCGACCTTTCGCAGATTTCAATTGGCAAACTTTGCGTCGTGAGGTGCGCATTTCGCGGGAAAACAATTTTAAATATTTTTTCAGTTTAAGCCTTGCTTGGGTAATTTTGTGAAAGCATCATGGTGTCGGTGTCAAGTTTCTTATGAAATAAAATCATAAACTTCCATTGAACTGTTTTAAAAACAAAAGTAATTTCCTTTTTGTCGGCAAAAACAATAAACACAACCAATTTCTTTTTGGGGAGTTTATTATCTGAATTAAAAATGATATTCGTTATAATTTACATATTTATAGATTATAGTACAAAAAGATAAACGTAAAAGTAATTCCCTTACTTATTATTATTTGCTTTGCTTCCTTTCTTCTCGGCGAACGTCCGTGGAATAATACAACAAAATAAAAGAACGCGGAATAATTGGCGTCGGTCCAGCTGACGTCTGTCAAGCAGACTTCTGTCCAGCTGACGTCTGTCAAGCTGACGTTCAGAGTTACCGCCTAATGTTTAAACTGGAACATTCCTCTTCCGCAATACCAAGTCGCCAATAAAAGTAGGTGTCCTTCAAGAGAAATCTCTAACAAATACAAATTTAAACATCGGTACCAAAGTCTTTTCGGTCTATGTCAGAGCGTGTTCCGAAGCATCACTGATTTGCGGAAAAGTAAAGCCATCGCATCCTCAGGCCAATTCTTATAGCAAAAACCTTCTCAATGGGATGTCAGGAGTAATTTTCTCCATCGTCTTACCATCAATTTTCTCGCAAATAAAGTCATTTCATTGCATTACAGGATCCACTGAAATGGACAAAGCAATTTTCTACCATCCTCACTCCACATCCTTAGTGGCATTGCAGTATTTTCTTATTTTCCAGAATACCACTTCCCAATGAATACTTTATGACCAAAGTTAGCTCTGTGTGTGTGGTGTAGACAGATTTCGATTAAAATAAATAATATCGACAGAACTGGAGAGTGGAGAATAAGTGCTCCGGCGAATCGGAAATTAGTTATTACGATGTGCGGCGAGGACCTTGTGTGTCTCACTTCTCAGCCCGGCGAAGGGTGAATTAAAGTGTGACAGGAAAAACCCACAGAAATTAAGACATTGTTCATACGCACATTGGAGTAGGCTTAAGGAACATTTTGCATTCGAAATGATTTATTTTTCATTCACTGGCTCGGTGCTACAATCTCACACAGTCGTAGTATCCCAATGACTTAATAGTGGACATAATGCACGAGGCGACTTCGTAAATTCGGAGGAAGGTCTGTGTCTGGCTTAAGCAAATGAAGTTTCTAATTCGATGTGGCTGATTGCATTTTTATCAAAGTTTTGGTATTTTCTTCACTCTGTATAAGACCCTGCTGTGGCAAATAAGCTAAACCCACTTGACAAATTTTCTGAAAGAGTGCTCCCCCCTTGAACTCAATCCAAATTGCAAAAGCAAAATAATTGCAATTTATCTGGCTCTCCTTTTGTGAGCCAAATGTCAATGATTCTAAGAAAAGTCTCATTAAATACGATCGGACGATGTTGTTAAACATTCCATAACATCAAACACAATGACACCGGAGAGCTTAGAAACCAATTAGTTAAGCACATACGTATCTGTATACAAATAGGTACCTGGCTTGCCCTTCGGTGTGCCCTGATATGCAATTAAGTTGCTTCAGTCCCAATGGGAGGCAAACCATATGGCTTTGCTTACGTTCTCCCTTTTCCTTCCCTTTCCACATAATACAATTAATTGCAAAAGTTAATATCCTCTCCTTTGTCAATCAAAAGCGTAACACTGACCCTTCACTGCTTTGGCTTTCCAAGCAGTGCAAACTGTTACCTGTTTTATAACAAAAACAATATTTAACAGCGGGGGCCACGTCGACAGCAACTACTGTCCGAACATTTCCCAAATCCAATTATTTTTCCTGGAGTTCATGTGTGTCATTCTGTGAGGAGAATCTATGAGTTGCGATGCCCTAAAGGTGACAGCGAGCAATAAAGAGCTACCTCGTATGTTTAATATATTCGATCAATAATTTACAAAAAAAAATCCAATTATTAAATCTGAGGTAAGCTCTCATACGCGTGTTGTTTTCCTGAAAAATGTTTCTTGTTTTTCCGGTTTTATAAATTTATGAGCAAGGTTTTCGGGGGGCCTCCTTTTAACCTTTACGATGATTCCACATGCGAACAAATGAATATTTATTCAGGAATGGAATAAACTGTCGTTTCCGGTGTCCATTAATATTTATTTTTCTTCCAGGACATAAATCTGTTGAATAAATTCACACCTTTTAGCAGAGGTTAATTTGCCAAATATTTATTGTCAACTAGGTTATGGCTTCGTGTTGATTTCATTTTTAAATCACTGCAAATAAGTTTCGCCATTTATTGCGGAAGTCGAATTTGTATGTCAGAAGAACAAACGGTACTCTACTGAGGGCTTTCTTCGTCGTATTCGTATTGGAAACATTTAAGAATCAAATTAATGCCCGTACAAATTTTCTTTTGCTTTTTTTTTTGACCACTTAAACTTAGGCCACTTTGGCCCCAGTTATAGCCATACGTAAAATGCAGCAGAAAAATTTGGAACAGCGTAAAATTATTCTTTTTATGTTTAGGCGGTCATAGCGACAATTCTGTCAGAAATTTTTTTTCTTACGAAAACAATCACAACAAGTTGGAGCAGTAAAGAAATAAAATATCGCAGTGGAATGATTTGGTTTTATGTTGTGGAATTGACTGAGAAGTAGATCGGAAAAAGTTATTCGTATCGAATAAGTTATTTTTCTAGAAAATTTATTTGTCTATTTTGTTTTTTAAGTGTCTTGCAATGTGTCCGCTCACAAAAAAAAAAAACAATGCTTCATAAAATGCCCAAAATGAAATTAATATGTTCCATGATCATACAAAAATATTGGAAAAATTCTATTTGCTAGAAAACATTAAATTTAGTTCGTACTGACACCAAATTGTCAGTCAGTTTTTCTGACAAATTTCCTTGGATTTTTTTTTTTTACTTTTAAACAATAAAATAGATGAACATGGGATTCGCGAAAAGCTTTCTTATGAAGGTGCCAGCGTAAGAATCGGACAACTCCACTTTTCCTCAAAATATGGTTTTAAATGTAAAATTGTTAATAAAAAAATTCCGCATCGTTTGGTGCAATAACAAGACATCTACGCTGATTCTACGTAAGGGTACTACACTTTTGGAGTTAGCGTATACCTTGATACGGAGCATGAATTAGACAACTCCCGGAGTTGTCCGGTGTTTGCTCCGTAAAAAAATATCAAATTTGTTGGGGCATGCAAATGTTTTTGTTTTCTGAGTATGTGTGCCTAATGATTTTACTCATACAGACACCTCTGTACATGGCAGAGTAGTAGAAAATATGGGCAAAAGCCTTATTGTTCGGTGTTTGCTCGTGTAAAGCAGACAAATGTAAATCTCATTGTACATCACTTGCCTGAACCGGAACACAGTTTTTTACCATGCGATAGATCTTTTGGTGTTATTGAAAAACAAAAAAAAATATTGGAGAAATTTAGTGGACAAGTGCTTCAGCAGATTTCACGTTGTTACTAATCAAGCGATAGCTATTTGACTTTAAGAGCAGCTTAGCTCCATTTTACAAAAAAAAACTGTTACCAACAAAAATAAAGTCAAATGGACGATTTCCAAAAACCGACGATTTAAGTATGAAAAAGAAGGAAATCTAGTAAAACTATCTGCTTCGATTTCTCACTTTGGAGAACTCACAACTTACGATATCGAAAAAAAGCAAATTTTCAAGGTGATCCTTTTAGGCCTGATCTGCTATACTTTAACAGTCTTCCATTAAACTCCAAAAAGTACGACGACGTGATGGTTTTGGCGCAAAAATATGTTCCTCAAGCCGAAATGGCCTTTTACAGTTATTTGATTTCTCAAGATGTCGTTCGAGAAGCCTCCGAGTTGGAAGACTATTTTTTTTACCAAAAACGGTGCAAAAATGAGACAACTCCAAAACTTAAATATGTTTTTTTTGTACTTTAAAATACAAATTTTTTAAATGTTTTTATACTGAAAAATACGTTTATTTTGTTTTTATGTGAAATAAATTTTTGTTATGTTATTCTAATATCTACCGCCCTTAAACGGAACTTTGAGTATGGGACTACTTTTCTCTTAATACCTGTTATTTTGTGGAGAACTTTGTAAAAACATAATTATTATAATAATAAGATTGATATTGGCGATTTGACTTGTTATCAGAAAACACGTAAGTGTACACAGTTTTACGTGGTGCTTAGCAAAAGTCGTTACAGATAATGCTAGTTGGTATTACAACTACGTATTATGTGTACGTACAGACAATTAGGTTCTTTCGGGGACTTTTTTTTTTAAAAAAAATAAGCCAAATTCGATTTGGCTTTCAGTCCAGGTCCTATCAATCTAAAACCATTAAAAATCGTTGTAGTTACGGAAAACTGAACAACTGGGGTTTAATAGATTTAAAAACCATAAGATACCCAATTTTTGTTTCCTCTCACAGAAAAATTAATAAAATTGACATAAGCTTCTATAAACTATTATATTTGAAATATTTGCTAAGAAACTGTGCTCATTCGAAACCTCGTACTGAGAAAATTGAAAAATGAGGGAGACATAAATTTCCATTCGTTTAATTTTTTCGTAATTTTCTACTCTTCCAATTTCTACTTACTGAAAAATGACAAATGAAAACTGGCGACTAAGTGACAGCTCAAAAGTTTGACAATTGAAACTCTATTTATTGTCGTCTTCAACGACGTCAGAGAAAGATGTTGTAATTGAATGTTCTCTTAGAACATATTATTAGCGCATTCAAAATGGTAAGTTTTATAGGAATTTAGCTTACAAAAAATTCAATTCCATATAGATGTTGCAGTTAACCTTGTCAAAATTATATTTCTTGAACTTTTCTTAAGGTAACCGGTCAGGTATGTCTATTGAAATTAAGAATTTTTTCTCTAATTTTTAATTTTTCTATGCTTAAAGTACACGAACGAGACTATTGGCAAATAACATGACAACTGCATGACAGCTTGTCTTTAGAATGTACTTTCATAACTCTCATCTTTTTTCCAGTCGCCTAGCGTAGCAGTGACGAGCATGTCGAATGATTCCACCATCAAGATATATATAGGCAATGAAAAGCAATACCAGATATTGATTAAATACCAAATGCTGATGGATATCGTCAATATTACCGGGCTACCTAAACTTAGAACAAAAGACAAGCGAAAACTCTCGTTTCTCTGATGTTTGTCATCATACCTTCGCCAAAGGGTGGTGCATTAAAAAAAAACCTTAAGATCTAATTTGTGTTTTTCGTGGATCGAAACTGGCTTCAAAGCCACTGTGCACCGTCGAAGTCTGCTAACAATGTTGAACGCACTCTCAATCTCCTTGAGTAATGTCGGGACAGATTCAGAGCAGTTTTTCTGCTCTCGAAATCAGAGTCAGTTTTGCGAATTTCGATATCTGAGCAAAGTTCCCACCTACTTACACTAACGCCAAAACATTTGTCAAACTTTAAAGTGTCTTATTAATTACATATTTAGAAGATAAGTCTGTGAAAAATAGAGAAAAATTTACATTTGGCTGCCGCAATGGATATCAACATAAATTGAGTGAATTTTTATAAGCAAAAATTACAATTTAAGAACAGCTGACTTTTAAAATGCGCACTACCACAAATGCGAAGGAAGAAAAATCTCGTTTTATATTCCATTGGGCACGAAAAATCCAGAATCTGAGAGCAAAATCCGAAAATCCCAATGGATAACGACATAAGAAAGATGAAAACAAGTATAATACGCAGAAGATTTTCGGTTCCAACTTTGAAATGTATAATCAAATATATAGAAAATAAGGTATAATTCCAAATTCCCAACTGTGTATGTGTTTCGAGCTCTACGCAATCAGTGAGCTATACCTTAATTTATGCGAATGCCCTTAAATGTCCACCGAAAGCATTTCGCCACCATACCATCTCGACGACAGCATTAATTCCTTTGGCAAACATACTTCAGACTGATGCTTATCCAAACCAAACACTTCGGGCGGCTGACATTCTTAAATACCGCATCGAAATGACGTCTTCTCCACTCAAGCGGAACACTTGTAAACAATTTAAATATGTCAAATGAACGCAGACACCTTCTAGCTAGGAGTATGAACAAAAAATGCATTCAACCAAAAACAAATTTATTTACAAATTTCAGTCGTCAAACAAAGACTACATCCTTTCTGGACCAAACGGCTTTGACATACTTATAGGTTCGCTATCTACAACCAAGTAAATTTCATCTACTGAACATAGATATTCCACTTCATCTCCCTAAGTATCAAAAGTAAATATATACATATATTCAACGACAAAAAAAAAACTCCACCCTCCCCCACTTCTTCACTATGATTACACACAGGAAAAACGAAAAAGCTTCTAAAGAAAAAATTACAACAAAAAAGTGCCAATGAAAATGGCGTACACAGAGGATATACATAATTTTTTTGTTCCTAACTTTATTTACATCTCGATGAGACTTCTCCTAGACAGGATAATGTTGGAGCGCAGCAATCAATTATAATTAACTTTTCTTTGTACTGATCAAATAAGGTTTCGCTGACACTCAATAGGACAACAGCAGAGAGGACCTGAAAAGTCGTGATTTGTGAGGTGAAATAATTCCGCCGGGACAACGATATTTTGTCCGACAAGCTACATCCAATTAGGCTAAGTGTACCTGCTGTCTCGAGAACTATAAAGGCGGATGTACAATACATAAGGTGGTGTGTAAAAATTAAAATCAGATGCAAAAATAAAAACACAAGTTGCACTTTGTCGGTGAAACTACTCAATAGATACATACCCTTCGCATAACGCGTATGGAAAATGATGACGACTTCATTCTAACGCGTCTCTTTTTCGCAACTGCAGCAAGGTACCTTCCACAGACTGGTTAGCTACGTTCTATTCTTTTGCTTATCTAAGCCGTTGCTTACAAGTAGACCGTATGGATAAGTAGGCAGAGTTTTTATTTAAAAAAATATCCTCCCAACAGGTGGTTTCCGTTTAATGTATGACAATTCCGCACAAATTCTATACAACCGACTAGAAAGTACTACGAATGAATTTGTTTTTTTCTCCGCACACTAGATGTGTATCTGGGGGAGTACAAAGTATGTACCTTGGATGGAAAAACTAAGAAAGGATCTAGTTATCCCCTTTTCGCACGTCTCACGCACTTTTCCTCACAATACACCGCCGACGCCAATTTCATATCAAAAATATACGATACTCATTCAATAAATATGGACGGCAATTTTAAAGTATTTTTCTAGCCACACTACTTAAAATTCCGAATATCCTTCTATGGGATGAACAATCACACGAAACTGCCAATGTCTAATGAAGCACTACTGAGGAGAGCAACCGCTTGCGTTCGACCGATTCTGAATGAGGGCGGTAACTGATAGCTTACAAAAATATTCCCGAGGATCCTGTTTGTGGTATGTACCATCATGGACACACCATACAGTCTGCCGATGTATATTCGTGTCCTTCTGACCTTTTCCCAATAGAAAATCTATGTTGTTGTTGTTATCAGGGTTGCTTTTTTGCTGTACATTTCTGTGTTTTTTTTTCGCACGAGAGAGTCCTGAAATCCTGTATATGTCACTATAGTAATTGCAGTATCCTTTCCTTGTACAGCAGAGGAACTTTCCTCAACAACAACAAGTTGTAGTTTTTGGTGATAGAAAGAGATGCAAATACTGAAAGTTCGAGGTAGAGAGATGAAACGCGAGAGATGCGTGCAAAATGTCTCACATATTGTTCATCGTCACTTGTGGCTTTTTGTATTGACTGCTAGGTAGTAGACCTATTGTGCTGGGACTGCTATTTATATGTATGTGCGTAGATAGAAATCACAAGAGCGCAAGTAACAAGTCGGCGATTTCAGCGGCTTCATCAGTAACAAAAGCAACAGCGAGACGAGCTTTTTTGTATCCTCCGCTACAGTGGAACAGGAAACGAAGCCAACAGGTATCTTTCAAATAGACAGACGATTGTGTAATTGTGCATGTGTGGCAGTCTCTCCAGGGCAGGTCTGTGAGAGACTGACAAATTGGTTTTGATATTGCATGCCATGCTCTCGAAAGTGGTCTAGGTCTAGGGTGCGGTTTGGTAAGTTTTCCGGTGGTCTTGAAGCCAACAAATTTAAAATATGAGATGCGGTTGTCCGTAGTAAGCCAAGTAAAGCTGTCAAACTTTCAATCAACAAGACCTCTAGGCGTGCAAATATGTGAGCTTTAAAGTAAATGCTTCTTAATTAGTTAGTGGACACGAGAGCTTCTTCCATCCATCTCTGAAAAACTTTTTACTTGTCGCCATAATTAAACAAAAAACAAAAACTGTATCAACTAAAATAACGAATAGGGTCGCTTTGGCTCAATTCTGGCACCGCTCTTCAATCTGGTCACCCTTTAAGCCAATATATTTTCAAGGAGTCTGCCTGATTGTAAAAAAAAATGTTACGTGCTTAGCGGCAATGTTTTCTTTAAAACGAGCAGCTTTTAACCTGTGGGTTGTGTGGCTTTAGACCAGCAATAAGTGAAAAATGTTTCATTCGATGTAACAAAAATGTTTCGAATATTTTTTTTCTGAAAAATCTCTTCGACAGTCGTAATCGCGCCACTTGGAAAAAATATTACGTATACGCCCTACATTCGACAGTAGATTTTTCTTTTCGTACATGATATCTATTCAAGACGCAATAGCTTGGTAAAAGCAGTGTATTTATTATCTTAGTGGTCTTCCATTTCCATCTTGGTTTACCTTTGCAGAACAAAAGGTTAAGGTTCTTCAGTAATTTCTTGTTGGTAGATTTAATTTCTAAAACTGAAAGAAGTCTGGGCTTAAAAATGTTTTCTGAACTGAACGAAAAAAATAAAAAGAAAATATACGTGTTGTGCACTGGAAGGGACTTATTGTCACATGTCAATATTGAACATCGGGATAATTCTGAAGCGCAATTGACACTAATTCTACTAGTGTGGTTTTCCATTGGGACCACCAGATTTCCTTTTCAGATCTCGGATTTTACGCGGCTCATGGGACATGCAACGAATTAGATCTGCTTTTGTAAATTTTCTATTGCGTTATTTGACAGCTGCAATATCAGCTGTAGACATTGCATTCGTTTTTGGACAAATCAAATTGCAAATTATACTGGTATTGTGGCAGTACCTATGCATAAATCTGAAAAATATTTAGATCTGCAAAAAGTGATCCGAATCGAAAAAAAATAGTGTTTTTTTAACAATGAATCATGAAAAGTGATTTAGATCAAAAGATTACATATTTTTGGCCCAAATTAGACAAAACAAAATGGTTGCCCCTTTTGGTGTGTTTTACCTCGGATAGATTTTAAATGTCGTACTCAGATGACAGGGGGAAAATTACGACCGAAAACAAAATGGTGGCGTTCTACTAATGTGATTTTCCATTGGGATTTTCAGATTTTGCTCTCAGATTTTAGATTTTTCGTGCCCAATGGAACATAAAACGAGATTTTTCTTCCTTCGCATTTGAGGTACCTATGCTCATAAAAATCCACTCAATTTATGTTGATATCCATTGCGGCGGCCAAATGTAAATTTGTCGCTTGTTTTCACAGATGTGTCTTCTAAAAACGTAATTAATAATTACACTTTAAAGTTTGACAAAAATGTTTTGGGGTTAGTGTAAGTAGGTCTGAATCTCGCTCAGATACCGAGTTTCGGAAAATTGCTCTGACTCCCAATAGAAAACCACATAAAATTTATGTAAACAGCGGTTGAAAGTTGGATTGTTGCGCTATAGTATCAAAAGTGTTGCAAGTGGTAGTTTTAAGTTGCTGTATGGGTATGTATTGACTGCGGAAATTTTTCGTTTAATGCATACATTGTTTGTCTGATACAGAATAAAATATTAACCTCATTTATGCTCCTGCTCTTGGTACTTTGATAATGCTATTTTGATCACTGATCTTTAAAGTGGAGACAACATAATGAAATGATCATTCCTTAATCCCTTTCCCCTCTTAGAAAAAAGCTATTCATAAATTTCAATTACTTCAGCAATGCCCTATATCATACATAACTATGTGTACGAGTGATGGCATCCTTTTGCTAATCATTTCTATTCTAATTATTGCTCTTCAGTAGCTCTCATCGTATAATAAGTCAACAAGCACTGCGCATAGTCTGGATTTGGGTTGCGAGAACATTCCAAATAACTCTCCCTACTTGTAGGTTTGTGAGCTTTACCTATCGTCATGTCAAGCAGGTAGTTAAAGGACAATGCTATTCCTGTACTAACTGAACAAAGTTAACTACCAGCTGTAGCATAGGAATACGGAACAAAACAGTGGCATATACCTGCCATCCCATTCCCAATTTAAATGCAATGTATTTTCTGTTATGCGATAAGCTCGTTCAATCCATTATTCCTAAATAATCGAAAATATAAATATATGCATCTACTGCAATTCGTGAAAATAGATTTTAAAATTTCAATGAATATTTCATGATGTTGTGGCAGTTGATGCAAAATTAATTTGCATAAATTAAGTGCATACTGATGGAGAAAATAGAGTTGTGCCAAAGATTGAAGATATGGAGCCAAAATGTTGGTTGGTATTTGTAGTATGGAGCTCATTTGGCACTGGTCATCAAAACAAATGAAAGCAATAACAGCAACAGAGATGAAAACGGTTTGTTTTGAGCACTCAATTTAATTAATTCGATTTAGAAATTCAAACAATTTGCATAGTGCACTTTAAATTAGTTAAGGTGTGTTGAGTATGTTAATAGGTGGGCTATTCAAATTTGATATGAATAAACAAGCTGAAAGTAGGAAAGGTAATTTGAGGAGAAAGTGTTGTCCACAATGTGGCATAAGAAGTCCATTGTAATTGTAAGGGTTCTAGTCGATATAACTTGATTAAGCTGAGTTATAGCATATGAGTTCATTTATTCAATTGCAACACTGAATACAGCAGGTAAAATTTTGATTGCACTTTTTTAGGATTAGTAACTCATGCGGACTCTGTACTACGATGGGGCCTGCCACTTTTCATTGAATACTCAGTAAGACTTTGGTTTTCAACTAAACTGTATCGACTTTGTTTAGTATGTCAAGAGTTACGGTGTTTGTGATCTTCTTTTAGGATTTTTCGTGCGATGTATACGATAGCTAGGGCCATATTACGATTATCATGCAGCAACAAGCAGCAATTCCTTGAAAACTAAACAAACTTCGATACCACTTACTGAAACCTATACGGTTTCTCGTAAGAGTTAATTTTGTAATCTCCTTTTATGTGGACGACTACCCATAGAAATCAAACTCAAGTTTACTGGTTCGAAGAGAAATGTTATACAAGATGATGAAAAGCTTTTAATAGAGACTATTTTATTCCAAACTGCTGCAGCAACAGCGTCTTCCCCACTTACATCTATTCACTTACCCTCTTCTTTAACTGAATTTTTCACAACACATTAAACTCTTTACAATTTACTTACACGACGCATAACACGTAATGAAAACGATGATGCTTTCATATTGTTGAATTGGTAGAATCACTTCAAAATTTAGAAATCACTTTTCTAATGAGGATATTGCTGAAAATGTAAGCAATCAACGTCCACTTCATTCGCCGACCGAAGAAATACTAAACCCAATTGGTATGTAACATCCAACTGGTATTAATAACTTAATAACTTGACAAAAGGCCAAGTGGTGTGGGATTCTTAAGAGTTTGTCCTTTGCATCAAAGATTTATCAAATTCAAGTGGGATGCAAAACAATAAGTTCATTAAATGTCCTTGATGCCTATGTATCGCCTTTAGTTGTGAATTCAAATGCATTGTTTTTGTTTTTTTGGTTTATTTTTGTTGGAATTTGTGCTGGATTTGTTTAATTAAAAGGCGTTAAGACGTTAGAAGTAATTCAAATATAAAAAAATAGTAAAAGTTGTAGAGAGTATTGGTAAGTTGAGTATTGCTTAGTATACAATAGGCCAAATGGAATTCTTTGCGCAGTTAACCAAGTCCTCGTGTTTGCAGAATGTGTTGAAAGTTGTGCTCTTGTGAAATCCGAGAATTTCACGTTCCTCATAGATACGGTATGTGAATGTGCTCTCATATGTTCCTATGAAGTACCTGCAGAAGATGAGAAAATGAGATGATAACTAATGAACTTTGAAGAATACCATACCTTGCATGAGAACATATGATTTGATCAATAATAGCTATGCCGCCATCCGTTAGCAACGTTTTCTGCTGCAATGATTCAGCTGTGTAACGATACACTCTCCCCCTCTGCAGGTACGATTTAAGATTCTTGAATTCTGGAAAAAGTAATGAAAATTGGAATCGGCTTGTAGACCTTATGCGCGTTCATCTTTTACCAAATTGGGAGCAATCGCTGGAAATGAATAGTTTCTCCAAGCCGAGCTCTCGCATTTTGTTCCTTATTTGTGTCCCAGCTGACTTTAGGCTGGGTGTGGTTTTTTCTCGGCCTTTTATAAAGTCGCCACGACGCAAATGAGCACATAGGTAGTCCCCGCCTATGGCGCCACGATAAGGCTATCGGAAAAAATTAATATGCATTACTTTCTAAAATTTCAACAGCTAAACAACTAACCTTCTCGTCTAACCAACTACCTGGTCTTTGCACAGCATCATACTCATCCGTCGAATTAAGGTAGTTCTTTCGATATTCGTTGGCTATCCTAACTAACTCTCGATTGAATCGCATTGATCGTCGTGCCATCCAGAACTCATCGCTTCCCCACTGATCGTGCAGAACTATCTCCGCATTCAATAGGGCGAATATCTTTGGTGAACTGCCGAGCCTTGAAATGGAATACATCAGTTATAATAAATGCGGTTATCATTTCGCCTACTTCTGAATTGCATTTCCGAGCACGTTACTTAGCAAACTAGCACCTCCCTGAAAATTCAAGCAGATGAATTTATTGTCTGCTAATCGAGCCTGTTGCAGCAGAAACCCGCGTAGATGGTCCGCCCTTGTGCACTTTTCAAGTTCATATTTATCTCGAAACACTCCGTTCTCGAACATGTCCTCAAAATGCTTCAACTGGTAGACTATATCAACTGGAATGCGATTTGGATCTGTGAGGGTTTCTTGAATTTCGACCGTAAATTCATTGAAGTCTATCACAGGAGCGAATGCTTTCATACTGGCAATATCGAAGAATCTCGACCACAACACGTTTTCCTGGTAGACATGACTAGATTTCCAATGATACAATCGTCTAAATGGTGGCAGCACCAGCTTTATGTGTTCAAAGCCGTTTTCCATTCGAATATTTCGCACAAAAACCGCCAAACGAATGTATACATCCCGACGAAGATTAAAGCCTTCCGGTGGATTAACGTCGTATAAAAGGTAAATCGCTTTTCCCATATTTCGATTGGAAACACAACATTGTCGTGGATTGGGATACTCAAAGATTTCATTGTACCGACAAACATTGCTTTGAGGACTTGCAGTCTGTATGTAAATCACAGAAAGGATTAAGAGGACAGCTGAAAATGAATTCAGTTAGTACATATTATATTATAAATGAATAATTGTAGCATTTATTTGAAATGTATGTGCTAACTGTTTATACTGCTCATTGCTTCTCCGGAACGATGTATTTTCACGTTTGAAAGGCTAACATATTTTACTTTGATCCGTTTGCAGTTAAAGCTAGTTTATCATAAGGTATCTAAATAATTTTGTTACGCAAAATTGTTCATTTTTCCTTTTTTTATTTTTAAATTTTAAGGAAATTTATGTATTAGAAGAAATTTTGTTTAAATTCTGCCGCAGCTGGAGCCGAGTTGTTATCACAAATGTCAATTTTTGACACATAAGACATAACTACCGCATTATGTCAGTTCGTCGGTTGCATTCACAGTGACGAATAAAGAGCCCATTCTAGTGCGCATTTACATGGGCAGTAAACTTTTTTTTTTTTTGTTTTAAGCGAGAGTCGTTGAATTTGAAACAAATCGTTAGGTAGGTTGGTACAACATATGAATTTAATACAAATCTGTATAATTTCGTTTAAAATTGGGCAATGGTTGGTTGGTTTAGGTGGCTGTATTTCCCGACGAGGGAAAAACACAAGTAGCGCATTGAGCGCCGTTTTGAAACCACAACTAACGGAACCTGAAATTAAAGGGGGTAAAGGAAGTTAAAAGAGCTCAAAACCAGCCTGTGGAGTTGAGGAATTTGATAATCTTATGGAAGTGGATGCTTTGGATGGGATGACCTAGTGCACTGCGTCTGGTTTTGGCTAGGGCCGGACACTCACAAAATAGATGAAACACCGTCTCACTCTTGTTAGTGTCAGCACAGCTACGGCAGTGGGTATTGTAGGGGATGCCAAGCTTGGCTGCGTGAGTTCCTAAAGGCCAATGACCCGTACTAATTGCTGTTAGTCTGGCGACGTCTATACGTGTTCTGGCTAAAAGGCTATTTGTTCTGGCATCATCGTAGGTTGGCCAGATCTTCCTTGAAATGACACAGTTCGTCAGGTTCAACCATCTAGTCTCAGCCCATGAGGTGAAGTGCAGGAGGATTTCTCTCTTTACATATCCCAGCGGAGGGAAAACTTCCTCCGCATGAGAAATGCACAGAGCTGAGCCAGATCTGGCAAGTTCATCGGCCTTCTCATTCCCTTCGATGTTCCTATGGCCGGGAACCCAGACGAGAGTGATATCAAACCGATGACAAGCCCTGGTCAGTATCTCTCTACATTTCACAACAAGTTTGGACGTTGACTTAGTTGAACCGACTGCCTTAATCGCGGCCTGACTGTCGACGAATATGCCTATTTTTCTTTTGGGAGTCGCACTGTTGTGGAGCAGTCTGCACGCCTCCTTAATTGCAAGTACTTCTGCTTGAAATACACTGGCTACGTTGGGTAGGCGAAGGCTTTTAGAGATGTTTAATTCTGTTGAGAAAATGCCTGCTCCTACTCCACATTCCATTTTGGAACCATCTGTGAAGATAGGTATGTCGAATTCATTAACGACTGCATTCTCCTCCCATTCTGATCTAGAGGGGAATCTAACAGAGACGTTTTTATGGAAGTTGAAGCATGTTTGGAAACTCGTTTTTATTTAGCTTTGAGGGAAATTAAATTCAAATCAAGCAGAGATAGCGTTTCCCATTGACTTTTAAAGCACATAAAGGCTGAGGTTGCGAAGAATAAATTCGCTGGCATATTCCGGAAGATTGTGGCAATAAGATTGTACGGATTGTGACATTCCGAAAAAAAAATCTTTCTCTTTAAAGTGTGACTTCTTCAGAAATGATGTCCTCAAGAGTGCACTCATGATACCGTCAGAACTCAGACGTTTAAGAAATTATGTAGAAATTTTTTTTTAGTCTCGACTTTAAATTTACGGAAGCTCACAATTGCGAAATTTGTACGGAAAATATAGCCACTGTAAACTACTTAAATTTAGAGTCGAAACTAAAAATGTTTATTGCATGTGTTCTGAAAATTTTATTCTTTGAACTACAGAGATCTTTTACGCAACTCCTCTGACACGATCTTATACCTTTTTAAGAAACAAAACTATGAGATAATATGTGACCTGTTTTGTTTTTGAACGCCTTTTTACTGGTAGGTACCTTAAAGGAGTTCAAAAAATACCATTATCCTGTACTGCACCCGAATCGTACGAAACACAAGAAGTTGCAACCCTCGATCCGCTCTAGCCCCTATTATGTTATTCATTAATTGAAATGAATCATATTAATTATGTTACCCACCCCAAATAAAACCGTGCTAGCATTCTTTATGATGAAGACAACAGTACAGCGCAATCGCTAGAATCATTCTCCTTCTCCATGCCATATGGCACCAGTCACTACTCTCTAAAACTCAACTGTGTATGCATTTGAAGAATACTCGCACACAGTATTTCCTAGATTTAAATATAGAAAATCCAACTGAACTGATATTAGGGGAAACGCACTACCACCAAGACTGGGAACGACGTTTCTGCGCACATTTTGTCGCGTCGAAAATATAAATTGATTTCAATTTATTTAGTATTCAGCAATCAGCACTCTCTGTGAATTTTAATATACTAGCCGGGTAACGAAAAACGAGTACACTTCCATACGCCGCGTACTGCTGAGTAAGCCGATGGGTCGAGGGGAAATATTCGAATAATTAGTTATTCTAAAAGGGAAGTTACAAATACTCAAAACGGTCTAGCTATAGCAAGCGCTATACGTTTAGTGACACTTTATTTTTTCAACAGAACTACTTTGCTATTAGTGATAACACGAACGCTGTCGAGCTAGTTGGCGTGATATTTGTCTGTCTCAACGCGAATTATAAAACACACCCTAAAAAAAATGCCATTAGAACTGAATGAAAAGTTTTGTGCAACCACCTGGAATTTAGCCGGTAGTTTCGCCATATTGTTCGTTTCTTATCAGGTTATTAGAAAAGTTCTGCCCTGGTTATATTCGAATGTTTTCGGACCGACATTTTTTGGACCACGGGTTAATTTTAAGCGGCTGGGCGAATGGGCTGGTATGTGTATATGCCGAGTGAATAAAGTTCCTTTTCAAAATATTTACAAAAAAACTTGTGACCCCTTGGAAAACTTAAATCTTTATCTATTCTTATTGTAGTGATAACTGGAGCTACCGACGGTATTGGAAAGGCATACGCTAAAGCGGTGAGATGTGTTTTTTTTTCGGCATAACCTAAGTTATAACATTATGTACATGGAAAGGATAAACTACGTCTTAAATCTATATCTGTGGTAATAAGTTAAAATAGCTTATGTCAATTTTGGTAATTTTTCAGTGTGAGCAAAAGAAATTTATCTTAAGGTTTTCAAATCTATTGTATTACATAGTCCAAGTAAATTAAAGCTGTTCAGTTTTCTTCATATTTAACGGTTTTTAATTGTTGTAGAGTGATGGGACCTGGACTAAAAGAAAGCTAAGGAAAACGAGAACTTTGTAATGTAAAAAACTCGAATATGGCTTATGTCGACATAAGCTATTTCAACTTATTGCCACAGATATAAAGCGATATGTATTGTTTACACCAAGCAGGTTTATCAATTCCATTTTGTTATCTGCATTTCTTATCGAATAATGCTGATTTTTAGATTGTGTTTTATATTGTACTTTCTAACATATAAATGTGACTTGCGACAGGCATGAAACCACTGCGGAATTGCATTGTCATTTGCCGGTTAAGGTAACACACGGGGAGGCTTTTATTGATTTGTTCTGTTGAGCTAGAATTGTATTTTGTACCTTCAGCAAAAGTGTACGAGTGCATTTAACTCAAAGTCTGGAACTAAAATCAAAGTTATTCAAAAGAAGGAATTTGTTTCTTGGAACATTACAATTTTTCTAACATTTATATTTTCCATAGAAATTAGTTTGTGGAACGAATCCTGGGACACGTCTTTGACGCCAGAAATTTGAGTTCGATTGGTCGCGAATGCGTGTCAAGATTCTATGATCCGATCGTTCATGTAGGAAAAGACAGTTGATAATACAGAATCTCTCCGTTGGAGATAATTTCAGTGCTACTCTGACCTTCGATTTTTTTCTACTTTCTTTATATAGTTATCGAAATATGGTTTCGGTACAGTTTAGCAATTGTTTTTGTTGCTTTTGAGATAGGTTGATATTTTTACCAAACTTTAGGTCAGTAGTTCAAGCAATCTCATCTAGTCCTCATCTAATCTAGGAAGAATGCATGAAAATGAGCTGTTTTTTTTTGCATTGTATATGAAATGAATGGGTGTTTTTGTGTTTTAAAATGCTAAAAGTGGGAAAAAGAAAAACACCTTAAGATGCAATTTTTTTCTTCAATTACATATTTTTATTTTTTTTTTAGAGAAATTAGAATAGATTTTATAATAAGGACTAGGCAGGGGACGTTCGGATACCAAGTTTATGTTAAACGTCAACTAGATTTGTCGGGACTATTAATCCGAACGCGTTGACTAAGCAACTTGAATTGTTTTTGTATTCTCGCGGTCAGCGTTACCTTTGTTTGATTTTGGAAATATTTATTTGGAAAAGGTCCTTCACAAATTTTTATAAAATCGCTATTTTCAAACAAGTAATGCGTACCTACTAATGGTTGTTAAATATCGTGCGAAAATTCTAAATTACCAGCGGCCTTTTTTCGACTCTTCAGAATTCTGCAGCGGTCACTCTGTTTATTTTAAATTTGACTCTTCGAAATGCCAACTGAGTATGCAGGCAGGATTCTCCTGACTAGATTTATCGGCTTCCCTCCATAAACGTCAACTGCAAAATCTATACACCAATAAATACTGAAACACATCTTGTCAGACAGCTGTCAGACTTACAAACTAGGAATCTGAACATCGATCCTAAAGAAAATATAATAAAAAAGTTTCTTCACTCTTTCAACCGATCGCTTCCGATAAAGAAAAATTATCAATAACTTAATAGGTCTTTGTTCTGGGTATTCTTTGCGGTCATAAAGGCTTAGGTATTGATGACATGGTTAGAATTTCAATTACGAAGGTAGTTCGTAAATTCACACATGTATACTTACCAGCCGCATATAGCTTAATCGTAAACGAATAAGTAAACGCAGCGAAACTCGCATAAGCATTTTTCTTTGCTTATAACACTCTGAAGGGAGTCAATCAAAGTTCACTGAATGAATTGAACGACACACGATCGCAATTGTTTGGAATTGCTAATTGAGCCATTTTTGTTTTCCATTTTTGTGAATAACGGCAGACTTTTTAGCCCAAAAATAGTAAGATCAATAATAATTACAATGTTCATCCCATAAACGAGTATTTCTCATATATATATTATATACCTACATTATAACTACAAAGAAAGAAATTTTAGGGTTTCGCTAATTTGAATTTGCAATTTCCATAGGTAACTAAAGACTTGCAGCGACATCACTAATGCACATTGAACTTCGTTTTGCACTTGAAATTTGAAAGTAAACATCACATTATAATGCGTTTTCAATGTCTATCTAATGACTTTGCATGCCGATAATACGGAAACACTGGAACTTTGAGTTTCAACAAGTAAAGTTAAATATTTACATACGACATGTAGCCCTGAACTTGCATTTCATAAGTTACACTGCTGCACTCTTCGCTTTGTCATTAGGTATTGTTCGCTCAAGCCGCTAATGCAATTTAAATGATTTCGGTAGCTGCTTGTCTTTGGAAATGCAAATTAATAAAAGTCGCTCTGGTAATTTATTTATGATATCCTAAATTCCTAAAGAGAAACACATTTGACGTGTAGAAATTTGACATTCGCTTCGATTTTCCTTTATTTTAATGCACTGAACAAGACTAAAAATATTAGCATAATCCGGTGGAAAGGAAAAGGATAGTAGGTAGGTATATATTATATACAAAACATGCTCTGATGTCCAAAGGATGTAAGTTCCAATTTCAGATGGAATTTAGGCAGTTTTTGAGTTCTTTCCATTTCTGTATAATATTCCTCGAACTATTTTAAGTTCACGTTGATAAATTAAATAGCTGAACGCCTTTCCGTATTATCGGTATTTCGCAGCGATGAGAAAGTTCTCTCACGCTAGGGAACATACCTCGTAGAATAAGTAAGCTGAGGCAATAAGTCTTGCCTGTCGGCTGTCACTGAATCTGGGCAAGTAATAGCCTTAGTTGCTAGTTGCTATCGGGAGAACCAACCATCAGATGGATTCTATTCAAACGTTTGTATTACACTACTCCTACTCCTGTTGAGGGAAGATGTAAATTCATTCAGTACACTCCTTGACAGCTGCGTTAATTAAAGACGTGCACAGAAGTATTAGGGTTGCGTCGGGCCCACAGTGTGAACAACTAGTGAAGCTGATAAGTAGCAAACGAATTCAGTTAAAAAAGCAGATTAATCTTATTTTATATTGCGTGTTCCACACGAAAATAACTATCTGATGAGAAACCGCATTTGGCGTCATTCATTTTCTCTGGTGGTTTGAAATCAATCAATGAAATACAAGCTAAAGAATTGTTCTATTATGAACATAATATGTGAAGCGTATAGGCACATTATTTGCTTAGTGGTTACTGTGTCGTACTAATAAACGATAGGTGAAAGATTCGATCAATGGAAAAACACAAATTTCATATCTTAATATTATTATAGGGGTGTTCCTTTACTTTTAAATCTTACTATTTATTACTAATTCTTACAAAGTTTTACTCAATACTGTCGTCGAGAGAGCAGGATATGTATTACCAAACCATTGAAATTCTTACGAATTTTTACTCAACAAATTTCTTTGTGTAAGAATTGGAAAGACTGTCAGTCACCTTAAGGCTGGTACGCTGTTCGAGTGAAGTGAAATTTTCACTATTCTCCAAAAAGTGCTGTGAAATAGAAAGTGAAATATTTTGTTGGAGAAATTTATGCAGGGTGACTGAGCTCAAAAGTTTTTATTTTGCACACAATAAGTTATTGCTATTTTTGTATACAACCAAATTCTGAAACCAGTAGACCTTACAGGCAAAAAATGATGGTCCTTCAAAATATATTACAAAGGAACGTAGTCATAGTCAATGCACCTCTTGGTACATACGCAAAGCTGATCTACCTACGTAGGCATCTAGATATTAAATTACCAAGTTGAGAAAGAAGTCGAACAAGTTGCTTACACGCACAGAAGTAAGCTTCTCAAATAACCGAATTATTAAATACAGGCAGTGTAATCAGGAGATTAAAGAAGATAAAACATTTTGATCTATAAAAATTAGCTATAGGTAGTCAAAGAAATTCTTACAAAAAAGTTCAAAAATTCGACAAACGACAAGGCACCCAACATTATCGCACTATATTCAATGAAGAAACTATTTATAAGTTCGAAAAACTTATTATTCTCTTAAGAGCACATCTGAAAATCCAATAAATTTCCAAACCGCTTTCCTACAAATCTTTTTCACGCTGAAATGTCGTAGTAAATTAGCAAAGTCCTCGTGTTTATCAGACTTTTTTGACGTGGTGGACCTGTTGGGCCACCTATTTATTTTTTATGTGAAGTCTCGAATGTTGTTAGTAGCGGAATATGAGAGCAGTGCTGCCAGGCTCTTAAAGCAAAATTCTTCCTCACCTTAAAATTACCATTTTTCGCCATTCTTCGTGGTGGTTCGCAATGGAGACCCCACAATCAAAATATTAAGTAAACTGACTGCTTCTTACAAATTTGTTTACCAAGTTCCAATACAAAAACTGAAATTCAATTAGAATAAAGAATGAACCCGTGCATATTTGAATATGGCTCATTTTAAAATCACTCATACGATTAAAATGACACATGATACTTGTGCACGAGGAATATATTATTTTTTGTGTCATATCACTATATCAGTTACGTGGTTGTGCACGCACATACGCAAAAAGTTTGGGTTCAGTTTAAAGGGAATATTGGAAATATTGACTTGATATTTAGTATTTATTTACTTTCACCACATTTTGTTCTAGAAGAGGGCAGATTCCCCTTTTCCCCTTTCATCAAATTTTTGATTGAAATCCCTCACAAAAAGCGGAATTTCCCACTAACTTGCAACACTGTTTATAAGTAAGCTCTCCGTATATTTTATAATTCTATAATTCTTATTCAATTCAATAAGTATTTTATTAACCAATCCGCAAATGCATTGTTTGATAATAACGTAAGAACTTCAGTTCATGTTAACAGCGCGAACCTGTAAAATACGATACAAAAATCGAGCTTTCTATATAAGACTTTAACTGAAATACATAGGATTGGGCACACTTAAGCTTGTGTCAAAACTATACAATCATTCACTTAAATTCAGCCAAAAGCTACCAATTGCTAAGGAAAATAAAAGTACTCAAAACATACTAATGTCCCGCTATATTCAATATTAACCTATCAACACAATATTCAACAGAAAAAGGTATTAAAAAAATAAACGTGGTTTTAATTTTATTTAATAAACTTTTAAGTCACTTTATTAGTGCCATAATTTAACTACACCTTAATTTTTCAATAACCACAATATGTGTTTCAAAAGACTGCGTTTGACAATCGTAGAGTAATGCACGTTTCGGCTCAAGATTAAGTACAAACAAAATTAATTTAACTGATTTGTTTTTAAATAAGCAAAAAAGTTTAATTTCTGAAGCTGTTTTGCAAAATTTTGAATTTTTGATTTTTTTCTAAACACTTTTTCACTAAAAAAAGGGTCATTGTAACAGGCTCTCGAAAAAAGTACCAAACTGCAACTTAAGTCGCACAACGGTCACGCTATCTCGTTCTTACTCTAGTCCTTGATTTTGTTAACTCGTGCAGGTTACCCTGTCTTGAGCAGGTCTGCACAAATTGCTCAAACATTTATGTCGTTTTCGATTTGGCTTTTCAGATTTTGATCTGTGATTTCAGATTTCTGCTGGCAAATCGAACATGAAATCTGAATTATATTGGTATGTGTGTGTATTGAGTTGGCGGCAAAATAAAACATTTTTGCACTTGCACTCGAAATCCATTTCAATTGATTTTCACACATTTATATACTGCATTTCGAAATCATTTAATATAAAAACTCGATCCCATACGCGTTAAATAAATAATTCAGTTAAAAAAGCAATCGTTCCAACGATAAACAATTCGTAACCGACGCTGTGTGTCATAAACATTGGTGTTAGTGAAAGTATGTGTAAAATCTGAGGAAAAATTGAGATTTCTCAAAAGTGATCTGAGATCAAAAAAAAGATTGATTTTTGTGGCAAATAGAACATGAAAAGCAATCTCGATAAAAAAAAAAATTGATTTTTTGTCAAATCGAAAACGACATTAAATCAGTTTAATTGTTAATTGCTATCCTACCTGAAATAAGTTACTCATCATCGACTTGTTTTAATTTCAGCTGGCTAAAAAAGGACTCAATGTTGTCCTCATTAGCCGATCACCGAGCAAACTTGAAGCAGTCGCCAAGGAAATCTGTAAGGCTGTACCTATAGAGTACCATCTCAATTTGTTACTAACTATATCATATTTTTTTTTTGTTCCTTAGCTGAGGAAACAAAAGTCGAAGTCAAAACAATTGACATCGACTTCACCGGTGGACCTGAAATTTACGATAAAATCCAAACCAATCTGGAAGGACTTGATGTTGGGGTGCTGATCAACAATGTCGGTATCAGTTACCAATACCCCGAGTTCTTCCTTACATATACCGATGACAATAAAACTTTCCTGCGAGATATTGTCGCAGCTAACGTTCATTCCGTTACACATATGACTAAACTGATTTTACCGCGATTGGTTGCCAAGAAGCAAGGCGTTATCATTAACGTATCATCATTAGCCGCCGTCATTCCGAATCCATTGCTTAGCACATACAGTGGTACAAAGGTTTGTTATTTCACATATTTTTGACAATCTGCAAGTGAAACTAATTCGTCTTTATATTGTACAGGCTTTTGTGGACAAATTCAGCGAGGACCTGCAGCGTGAGTATAAGGACCAAGGAATTATTATACAAAGTATCCGGCCAGGTTTTGTCGCCACAAATATGTCAAAGGTTCGCAAGACGAGCACCATGATTCCATCTGCAGATTGCTATGTGAGTGCAGCTTTGAAAACAGTTGGCATATCCGGCCAGACAACCGGATACTGGCCACATGCTGTTATGAAACTTGTCATCGATGCAGCCGACTGTGCTTTGGGTAAAGATTTTGCACGAAATTTAGTTTTCGGACAAATGACAGCAACAAGGAAAAAAGCCCTGCGCAACCAAAAGAAGAACTGAGTTTCTTTAGAATTTATCATAAGCGGTTGATGAGGGAAAATGTACCAAAAAGACTATGAATTGAGTTGCATGCACATCTTTCTTTTATTGTTTGTGTGATGTTTATTAAAAATAGTTTGTTATGCAGATATATAGACATGTGTATATTGGATACCTTTTTGTATCTTCTTTATAGCTTGCACTTAATAAAACAAAAAAATAGGATTTTGTAGTTTCAACTTAGTCGGGTTGCATTTCAAGTTTAGTCGTTGTTAACTGTTAAACTGGGCCGAATTGGAAAAAACCGTGGGGTCCGATAAAAATCCCGATGAACGTAAGTAATGTCGTTTTCGATTTGACAAAAAATCAATTTTTTTTTGATCGATATTTCTTTTCATGTTCTATTTGCCACAAAAATCAATTTTTTTTTTTTGATCTTAGATCACTTTTGAGAAATCTCAATTTTTCCTCAGATGTGTAATACTTTCACTAACACCAATGTTTATGACACACAGCGTCGGTTACGAATAGTTTATCGTTGGGAGGGTTGCTTTTTTAACTGAATTATTTATTTAACGCATATGGGATCGAGTTTTTATATTAAATGATTTCGAAATGCAGTACTATAAATGTGTGAAAATCAATTGAAATGGATTTCGAGTGCAAGTGCAAATATGTTTTTTTTTTGCCGCCAACTCAATACACACACATACCAATATAATTCAGATTTTATGTTCGATTTGCCAGCAGAAATCTGAAATCTCAGATCAAAATCTGAAAAGCCAAATCGAAAACGACATAAGTAACCAGCAAAGTGGGTCAAATTTAACCCCGGATATTTGACCCAGAATCGGGCCCTAAGGACACGATTTACGAGATATATATTCTCCCCAAATTGAGATAAAAAAGAAAAACAGAGATCTAGCACTTAATAAAACGCTGGCATAATGTCAGACTAACTCGGAGGAGGGTTGTTGTACTTTACTTTCACTGACATAGGATGTTTGTTTTAAGTCCTACAACAAAAGCCGAGTTTTTTTGAGCTTCGATCTCAGCAAGGCAAAGTAAAGTAGGCTTCTCAGCACGCTAATTACAACAACTATTGCGAGTCCCGAAGTGTCAATTGGAATGTAGTTGTTGTAATTGCGTGCTGAAAATCCTACTTTGCTTTGCTTTGCTGAGATCGAAGCTCAAAAAAACTCGGCTAAAAACAAACAAAAATGGACCAATCTTTAGAGCAAATTATATTTCTGTCGGATCTTATTTTTTTGCAGTGAACCGGGGAATAAAAAAATTCTCGAATGGTGAAATAAATCCCTTGTGAATCGGGCCCTAATCTCATAACAGCCGCTGTAGCATTATCAGCAACATCATCCACAGTCCACTTTTCAAAAACTGACAATCATCTGTCAGTGTCACACTATATTATTGGAGGAAAATACATTCGTTTCCTCACATTTTTCAATTGTTTTTACGTGAGAAGTAAGTCGAAAACACCAGAATTGTTTTCGTAAAGCAATAAAACCTATTCCACATTATACTTTTCATTTTTTTTTTAAACTTTTGTTTACTTTCTGTCACTTTTTAACAATTGACATCTCACCTTACGTAATTCGCCAAATTTTCCTTTTCAGTTTAATGGCCAGAGGAATCGTCTCGGCATTCGCGAGGAAATACGGTGCAGTAATATTCTTCCCAACTTTTGCAGTCACAACTATTTACGCCGATTGGTCCCATACCCGCAAGTGGAAGCGTTCTCTGAAGCCCGAACAGCAAGAGAATCTATCACATTAAATCAAAATGGTAATTGGTATAACGAAACAGTGGGTATGGATCAGTCTTCCGATCCTTGGTGGTGTAATTGGCAACTTTTTGGACCAGAAGGAAACCCAGCGGATGACCAGATTTCGCGATAAGAGTGCACTCTACTATCGAGAGCTTAAAGCAGGCGAGGCACCATCCTGGTAGAACATTTTTAATTTTTAAGAATATTTGTGAGATCTAGAAGAATTAAATTGAAATGTTCTTCTAAAATAATTAACTTTTTTCGTTTTATGGTTAGTTGCGTAACATTATTGCTGTTGTAGCATTTTGTAAAATTTACAAAGGTGGTTGGTTTCATAGTTGGTCGATACGGAACAGTTCCCAATGGCGAGAGTTGGTGGGACTTGGATGATTGCTTTATATATAAACATGGTCGACGCACTCAGCAATCCGTTGAGTACATTTTTTCATTCAATTTTGATAGAAACTGAATTATTTGTAGCTTCGAAAGTACAGCACAGTATTGTTTCCCCCTATTTACGTTGACTCCGCAACTTTATCTTAATCCTATCCAATTCTGACTTTACCACTAGATAAGAACCGAGCTCCATTCGGAAATACTGCACCGGTGGCGATTTCGCGAGCTGGCTATAAGGAAATAAGCTCAACTTGATCCGGACCGGATATATTTACAGCCAGATTTTTCATTGTCTTGTGTCGACGTGTAGAAAATAAATAAATAAGGAAAGCCACAAACAAAAATTACTATGTACCTAACGCCATAACCAATTCTTTTAGTCCAAGGTACGTTTCTAGGTATGCACATGAATACTTATCATCACAATTTATCAAATGACCATGAAAAAAGGCAAAACAAAAAGCATTTGCAAACAAATTACCCATTCATAAATCAACAAGTCTTTTCAACGGCTTTTTCCAAAATTCTTCCATTGTCCACTCATTCTAAACAAACCTTAAAACAAATAACTGACGTCTTGCTCCAAGAAATTTTATGTGACCGCACAATACAAATCCGTAAACAGGTTTATTGTTTCTTTCGTCTGAATTTGGGAAGATGAGAAGGCACGTTCGCTAACAGAACAGTATCCAATAGATAATCTCTATACTCTATCCCAGCGGGCTCGCATTGGGATGGATATTCGTTGGATATAAGTTGATGTAGGTATTCCATGGAAAACTCAGGTAGATTGGTAAACCAGCATTGTTATTACCCTTATCACATTGCACTTGTGCTGAGAGCAAAAATGTGCTTGACACGTCTTTCATAAACATCTAGAGCACGAGACTGTTTTCGTTATTTATTTAACGTTGTCTTACCCATAACAATCCTAAGACTTAGGCCCCAGTTATAGCTATCATTGAAATGCATCATTGAAAATTTTGATTTACGATTTTAAGACGATTAATCAAACAATATTGGCGATAGTTGGTATCAAAATAAAGGTAATCAATTGTGGAATTTGTTTACGAAAAAAATAACTTAATTCTGATTAAAACTTTTCTTTAAATCCACTTTTTTTATTTCACTGATCATTAGGTAACATTTATGAAAACATCTCAAATTTCCTTCAACTAAATTTCTTAAGTGTGGTAGGTAGTCGAGTACCAATAAAGAAGATTAGGTGATTTGCCGCAATTGTACCCATACACCGCTCAGTTTATAGAACAGTTTGTGGTAATCATAGCCCAGACGATCTTACATACTGGCCATTTAAAAGTCTTCCATCCCTCGTATATTTTTCCGGTGGATCTGCCTGATACCACGCAGCACTCACACCAACTATGTTTACGAATCGTGTGATTTTTTTCGTCATATTGCCTGGCCACTCGTTCTGGCCTTGATTTTTTTCTGTTACAAAATAAACTACAACAAAATCAGTGCTGACCTAGTACTGCCCCAGGACTTAAGATTATGAAGAAACTGGATTTAAACTAATAAGCATCTCAAACACTTAAGAAACAATTTAAAATGTGCTTCAAACTCGCATCCCGAATCATAATATGCAAGTAGGTACCTGAAGATCGATTTGTATTCCCGATAAAAGAGAAATCAAAGAACCACAAACGCAGTGTTTTGGTCTTCAACGCGGTACACAGTGAATTGTAGGCGTGCTGTGATAAATCCTCTTTCACCCTCTTAGGAAGATCTCTCTGAGTGGTAAATTCAACGGCAATATCTGCGTATATAACCGTCGTACATATGTGCGAAAAGGCAAACCAAAATCGGACCCATGAACAACTGTTAAACCGATTTGTGTTTCAGTAGTAGATAGGCCGGTAACACGAAACGAACTGGGGACAGTGGCTTCAAAGGGAGATTATTATTTTTTTTCTTCACTCATTCTGTTAACATTTCGCGAACGTTTTTCAAATAAAGTAACGGACAGCTTGTGAATCCGGTTTAGTTTGATCCATATTGAATAACCGTGGCGCTTAGCTCATAACACGCAATATTTAAGTTGACTCAGCTGCAATGATAGAATCGAAATTTCAAATGAAAACTTTGAACGATTATGAAGTGATATCGGTTATCGGGAGTGGTGCGTTTGGGACATGTTTCAAGGTACGCGACAAAGACACTGGTGAAATATATGCCTGGAAGGGCATGGACTATGATGAGCTGAGTGAAACGAAGAAGGAATCCTTGGTATCGGAAATAAACGTTCTACGACAGTTGCAACATCCAAATATTGTGCAATACTATCATCACATGGTAAACCACGAAACAAAGTCCATATTCATTGTCATGGAATGCTGTGAAGGCGGTGATCTTTTGCAACTGATCGAGAGATGTCGTGCACAGAGACAGCGCTTTGAGGAGAAGTACATCTGGAGGGTTCTCTTCCAAATATGTAAAGCTTTACAGGTGTGCCACAATAAAATCAAAGAAGGCACCATCTTGCATCGGGACATAAAGCCAGCGAATATCTTCTTGGATACCGAAGGTAATGTAAAATTAGGTGATTTTGGTTTGGCCCGCGTCCTTAGGCGAAATGAGAGTTTTGCTGAAACATTTGTTGGAACACCGTATTATATGAGTCCGGAAATCGTTAAGGGCTCCAAGTATGATCGAAAGTCGGACGTTTGGGCTGTAGGTTGCTTAACCTATGAAATGTGCTCTCTGAGGCCACCATTCAAGGGTCGACGGTTTGAACAGCTTTCTAAGAATATTTCCGGAGGCAAGTTTCACGCCATCCCAGATTGCTACTCGCCAGATATGCAGGAGATCATTTCGTTCATGCTCGAAGTGGATAACGACCAAAGGCCAAACATTGACGTGATTACTAGGCATCCGATTTTGATAAGAAATATTTTGGACAGTCCAAACGAATTTCCGAAACTTATTCCGATTTCTTCTTCGCAAGAAATAGACTCCAAGTGGAAGCTGACCTTTACACCGAATACAGAACTCTCTAGTACAGCTTTAACCCATTTTACAGTGGACGATGACGAGAATAAACATGTGACAGGAGTGTCAACACCAGTCCTCCGTTCTGAGATCTTTGACTCGGTTAAAAGAAAGATTTTTCCAAGGAGTCTTAGGTGCTCTGACCCAGAACTATATGAGAGTATACGAAGAGAAGACACAGAGGCTACCATTAATCCAACGACCTCGGGATATAGTCCTACGGCAATGACGCAGAACATTTTCGAAAAGGCGCTTCAAGATCGTTTGCACGCGATACGTGCCCAGGAGAGCTTACTCAACCAGAGAGAAGCCAATTTGCTTCTGCGGGAGCAGAAACTAAACGCCCGAGAAAAGCGAATAATAGACATGGAAAGAAATTTCGAAGCAAAGCAGGTTGCGACCGAGTTCATCGCTAAACGGACAGAAAGCGGACTGAAACCCAAAACACCACCCAGACTAACCACAGTATCGAAAATACCGACGAAAAACTGCGATGATACGTACTGCAGCATCGAGCCCAATGAAACTTTAATAGCTCCAACTGTTGCCAAACTCAATCTGGCTACTATGGCACCACCTAAATCGCTCGCCAGAAAAGTGACTTTCAAATCACCAAAGAAATTCACAAAGTACGACATCGAGAATATTCCACCGCGCGATTCCAAGAGCTGCACACTACGGTCTAGCGTATCATCGAAAACAAGCGACGAGTCAGATGGAGGTCATGTTCATAAGAGAAAGTCTATTCTGTCGATTTTTGGCCTAAGTAAGGCAAACAAGGACAATAAACCACCAGCTATTCAGCAAAACTCAAAGAATTTCACACAAGTAATTGACAAATGCCAAACAGAAGAGCTATCAACAGTCTGGACCACGGAAAATAAAAGAGCGGCCTTCGAAATGCTAGCTGCCATGAACGCGGCTGCGGGTAAACTCGGAAACAACGAGAATGGACTCACTGGGCTACGGCAGTGTCGCCAATCCGTGCGTGATCGAGGATCATCTTTGCGGCGAAATAAACATCTTCGAAGGTCAGTCATTGGATTACCTGCTGGAATGGCTGAGGCTCAAAGTGGTCGAATCGTTTTGTAGACAAGGTTTTCTAAGTAAAGTTTTTTCTCATAGCAATAAAATAACTTTTCCATGTATGTGATAGACGAATGTGATGATGGGTTATTCCCAGTTTGTAAAAGTAATAAATTGTTAGGTGTATGCGTCTATGCAATCTATAATAGATATATATGTAAAAGGCAGCTGGAGTATTTTCAAAATAAATAATAAATACGGATATTCGCTGAGGAATTTTCAGTCAATTTTTATTCGTTATTTTTTATTTGTGTTTCAATTTTTGAGTTACAGCTTTCAGAGGAGAAGAAAGGTAAGCAAGGTTTAATTAAATAAACAATTTAATTATTCGAAATTGTATTATACAAGTTCTGTGTGAAAAGTATTTCTCTCCCATCGTGAGACAAAATAATACTAAAAGGTGCGGTAGCTCATTTAGATTCAATTTCTACATTCACTAACCAAACCCACACATCCAAGACGCCCGGAAGATATGCAAACAGCAATTGCACTTCGATTCGGGGCATTAGAGTGTGTGACACAATTTGCTTGGGTACCAAACAATATAGAAGTCCATACGCCACCCAACTTGTTTACACAGTGAGCCGATTAGTAGATAATGTGTCCAATGTCCACAGTAATCTCCAACTGATAAGACCGGCTAAAAATATATCATCCCCCACCTGATAACGGCTGTCTGGCAAACATAGCCAAGTACAACCGTTCGAGAAAAAAAGAAAACAAGTTTTCGTAACAAACATAATTTTTTTCCATTTTATTCCAAAACTAAACGTTGAGATCTTGTCTCATACAATTAAATGCACTTACGGTATTGAGAATCAGTCATCTTTCCTAAGGTTGCATGCGGAGGGCACCATCAATGCGAATAGTCTCACCGTTCAACAGTGGGTTTTCATAGATCGCCTGGACCAAGTGAGCATACTCAGATGGTTCGCCCAGACGCTGAGGGAACGGAATGCTCTTGGCCAAGAAGTTACGAACTTTGTCTGGCAGAGCGGCCAACATTGGAGTGTTGAATAGACCAGGAGCAATTGTACAAACACGAATACCTTGCGTGCTCAAGTCCCGAGCAATTGGCAAAGTCATACCAACAACTGCTGCTTTTGATGCAGAGTAAGCTGCCTGACCTATTTGTCCATCATAAGCTGCAACCGAAGCAGTGTTGACAATAACACCACGCTGGCCATCCTTATTGGGTTCATTTGTTCCCATTAGGCCAGCAGACAAGCGGATGACATTGAACGTACCGACAGCATTTACTGTAAGCACTCTTTGGAAATCATCCAACCTATGTGCGGCATTCTTGTTGAAATTGTAGGTCCGAACGGCGGTGGCAGTTCCTGCACAGTTCACGGTTAAGTCCAAACGTCCGAATTGATCCTTGGCAACCTGCACAGCTGTTTGAACATCCTTCTCGGATGTAACGTCTACTGGAACGAACACAACATTATCGCCCAACTCAGCGGCGACCTCAGAGCCCTTAGATGTTGACAAATCCGCCAAAACCACTTTAGCTCCGCTGCGAGCCAGACGTTCGGCGGTAGCCCTACCTAATCCAGAAGCTCCTCCTGTAACAAGTGACACTGCATTCTAAAGAAAAGAAATATAAATCGAAATTAATTAAATGACATTAATAAGGAATGTTTTTTTATGTAATAATGGAGTCAGTGGACCTTGTACCCAACGCAAAGAGAATATAAACTTGTACCCAATTATACGTAAATAACTGTACTACACATAGCATATACATTTTTTGCACAGACAGGTACCAAAAAAAATAAAATAAGAAAAGCCACATTTCTCAATTTAAATTTTAGAAAATCGACGAACTGTTGCCGCTAAATTCACCTTTCGCTTATGCTTACTTTAATCATGTTGAATACTAATGTTAGATCTATTCTGTACTTAAAATATTAAATCAAACTGTTGGCACTTTTGATAACGAAGCAAAATTATTCTTTTCGGTAAAATAAGAGATTAAACTGAAAGTTCAAGTGGAGAGCTAGTGTTCCTTAAACATCGATAGTCTATCGATAGTATCGATAGTTTTTTACTATCGATACTATCGATGGTTCAAAAAAACTATCGATACTATCGAAATGCATATATATGAGCACATATTCGGAGCAAAAGTAGAAGTACTAATAAAACATGTGAAACATGTACGTACGAGAAGTACTTCGTTAGTAGGAGAACTACTTTTCTACGTATAAAGAAGTACTTCTTTTGTACTGAAAAAAAGATAAGCGCCTTTAATTAAACTATAATGAATGAATTACAAAATGCGAGTCCTTTTAAAACATTTCTTGACCATAGCTGCTTCGGTATTCTAATATTTTGCAGTGTCTAGACATCGGTCTAGGTATGCATCTGGTTTATGATGCTGTAATAAAAAAATAACCAAAAATAACAAAACTTTGGCAAAAGAGAGGTAGCCTCTTTACTGCAAATTGCGTTTGCGCGACTATGTGCGCAATGTGCATATGCGAGTATGTACTTCTTTTAACCCTTCCACGAAACAACAAATGGCCGCTGACGCTGGTGAAAGTGATTTGGAATTTTTGTTTTTTGTACATAGGTTTTATGTTTTTTCTTGTGTCAACAAATAAAACATTTTTGCATATATGTGCATGTGCATGTGCATATCCTATGGTAGCATTTACAATCGTAGGTAGTGCTGCAAGTGCTGCGTGTTTTCTAACTTTGTAGATGCAAATCACTTGAAGGTGGATGTTCTTAGAGTTGAGTTCAAGTTTACTGACCAATAACAATAAAATAGTAAAGTTATTTCTTGAAATTTAAAGTGAAAACTTGTAGAGAAAAATGAATCGAAGTAAAAAATCGGTTATGTGGAATATTTTAAGTATGTTGAAGGTGACAATAAATTTGTTAAGTGTTTTTTTGTGCCAAAAGGAGTACAAGCACTCTGGTAACACGAGTAATCTCTCCGGCCACTTGAAGCGTAAGCATCAGTCGGGAATGCTCGCTAGAACTTCTCATCAATCAAGATGGTTTGTCTTCTTCGTTTAATAAAATATGTTTGTTTTTAAATGTTTTTTTATTAATAAATTGTGGACAAATTTACAACCCCGTCTTTAGAAAACGTATGTATATAAAACTATCGATAGTATCGATACTATCGATAGTTTTACTCCGAAACTATCGATACTATCGAAATATTAAACTATCGATGTTTAAGGAACACTATGGAGAGCTAAGTCCAAGTTGGTCTAATTGGGAAATTTGCCTACTACGGTTAGGTGGACTCCAAGTCGGTATGGTAGTTTTTTGACAGTTTGTGTTAGTTTTTGACAGCGGTATAAGGGAGACTTTACACTTTGTAGGATTGGAAAAAAAAATATCAAACGCGAAATATTTTTTTGTGTTTTGTGTTGTGTTTTCATCTGGTTTTCTTTCATGTTGGGATTTTCGGATTTTGCTGTGGTTAGTGTATGTTTCAAAAGTCAGCATATTAGGTGACTTAAATTTCCTTTAAAACATTTATAACAAAACTCTTTATTTATTTCTTTCTTTCTTTATTTTTACTTTTACCGATGCGTATGCGAGGCGAGTATGCGACCGACCTCTCTGGAATCCAATCTCACACTCTGCTTTTGACGTTTTAGTCTCGTTCTCCTTTTTCACTCTAAAGCCCGTATGACACTACATTTTTCTCTCATTTTTTCCTCATTTTTATAGCATTAAATTAAATCATGTTGAAATGTCAGCTTCGTGTAAAAGAGACAAAATGTGTATTATGAAAGGGGTAACAATTGTTTTCCAAAGCAACCACAAATTTTCAAACGAATTTATAGCCACAAACTTCAAAGTGAGGGAAGGCCAGGGATCCCAGATTAAAGAAAAAAAACATACCATATATATTATATTGTTTTCCCCCAAAAAATCCCCTTTTGCTAGAAAAAATTAACAAAATTACCGACTGTCCCCCCAATCTGGGATCACTGCTGGAGGCAAATACAATTTAATGTGGAAATGTCAAAAAAAAAAAAGCTGCCAGCAGCTTAAAAAAATGTAAATTGAATACATTTTCAATGCATTTTTTTTGACATATCCACATTAATTAGGCTGGTGTGTACGCACTCACTCCTATCGGGAATTTGCATAGTAATCTTTCGTCCTGCTCTAGTTTCATTTTTAAAGTCTGAAAAATGTTGAAAAAAATGTAGTGTCATACGGGCTTAACAAGCAGTTCATAAGTTGTAGTTTATGCTTATAAAAATCCACTCAAATTATGTTGACATCCATTTCGGCAGCCAAATGTAATTTTGTCTCTATTTTTCACAGACTTGCTTCTAAATACGTAATTATTAACACACTTTCAAGTTTGGCAAAAAATGACGGATATTTTGGTGTGAGTGTAAGTAGGTGTGAATCAAATAATATCGCGATTCGGAAAATTGCTCTGACCGCCGCTTCTTTTGCGGCCAATGGGATATGAAATCTGACAGCCAGCTGATTTAGAGCGCAGAAAAACTGCTCGGAATATGAAATGGGAAACGACATTAGACACATTGTGTTCCATAATATAACAATTAACAATATTCTTTTAATTTTATAAAACTTCTGTTCGCGATTCAGCTGAAGCTATAGAAGAGGTTGCTACCATCATGTAGGTTCAGGTAATTCATTTTTAAAATAAAGATCACTAATTTAATTCAATTCCATAAGAATAACGGGTAGGTAAGAGCAATATTTGTTTTGATTGGTACTATATTTTGTTTTTCTGTTTCTATTCCCATACACAAGCCAGAAAATATAAGTAAAGGACTATTCACATGAGAGCGAACTGCGAACCACGAACTGGCGAATATTCGTAGATTCTGACACTTCATTTACATGAAAACTTTTTTTAGTCGCAGGTGCCCGCAAATCATTTGTATTGTAGAAGGTTCAGTTCGAGCGAATTTTTCATTCGCAGGTTTGTGGATCGCGACTGTTTTATGTGGATTGTGAATAAAGTGTGACAGTTCGCGGCAAGAATTTTCAATTCGCGGGAGAATTGCTGTAATTGTAAATTACGTTATTTTAGTCAATCAAGTCTCGGTTTTTTTTAGATTAGGTGTTATATTAATTTAATATAAAGCTTTTGTGGTAAAACAAATAGCAATTTTCAATTCATAAATACAGATAAATTGATTTGTTCGCAGTTCGCGCTCATGTGAATGGTCCTTAATTTCTCCGTTGCGCACTATTCAAATCTATAGCATTGCAAAAATGTGGGTATGGCAACATTTGACTTTTTGACGTTTGCTTATTGACAGCTGATAATTGTGATAAGAGAAAACACAAACTGAACTAAAAGCGCAATTATTATATTTTGAACAGCTAAATTATAGTTTTCTTTAAGTAAAATGGATAAACCAACGACTTCATTTACCGCCGATTGGGTGCGATGCGAATCAAAAAATCGTACTGGTCGATACTATATGTTTAATCCCAAAACAGGCGAAACTAAATGGTGCTCTAGCGAAGAAACAGTAACTTCAACAAATATTATTTCCGGTAATTAACATCAAGTGATGTAGATTTTAAATAAATGTTGGGAATCTACTTTGATCTTTACAGCTAAGGATATCGTTAAAACCCCGGCACAAGATCGACTTAAACGTCTTCAAAATAACCTAAAAAAAACAAAGCCCAATGTGCCTAATAGTAGTCGCCAATCAAAGAAAGTCAATACATCGGGAGTTGAGAAACCAAAGGTGCCCGAAGTAAAAAATGATTCTTCAGCAAATGCAGCAAATAATGTAACGGATCCCAAGGGTACTACGAGTAAGCAAATTCTAGATCCCAAAGTAAAACCGTCTACGTTGGATCAAACTAAAATGAATTTCCCAACTAAACGAGAGCTCTGTAAAGCAACAGATAAAGAAGATTGTTCAGAACCAACATCAAAGCGTAAATTTGATATTCCCAAGAAACCAGAAAGTAGTACCCATGGTACACAAAAAGCCTCTGCAACGGTGAAAAAGCCATCTGGAATGGCAAGTAAACCAATTTCGACGTCGACATTGTCGAACCCACAAAAGATGACCGTTAAAGGTTCCCCTCATTCAAAGCATTTAGAGGAAAGCTCAATTTCCCAAAAAGATGAGCATCCGAAAGGCAACTCTTCAGTTATTGTCCCAGATAAAAATTGCAAACTAGAGACAAACAATAATTGTTCGGGAAAACAATTAGAACAAAGATGTTCGCAACCTTCTACATCGGAATCAAACTTACCAAACAGCAAACCACTAAAAGCTGAGCCCAAACCTGGTCTCATGTCCATGGTAAAGGGATTCTGCGAAAAAATTATAAACAGAGCAACAAAGGAAAAGAAACGAAAGCCACCAGAAAAGAAAGACAGGGACAAGATGTCAAACATTTCTCCCAACTCAAAGCCATCCTTTAAGCAGAGGAAGCCAGACAATGGTAATGTGATCAGGGGGATACTGCAGGAGAACGATAATAGCAGTAAACCAAAGAAACAGTCTCCGCTCCTGCTGAATGTTTCACCAACTGTACGAACGGTGTCCTCTCCGATTCCCGTGCCAAACATAAGTGGTAAGTTTTCTTTAATTACCATCCTAGGTATTGTTTTAAAAGATCTTATTTCAGCCAATGACAGGCTACAGCGACTGAGAGACTCATTGCATTTGCAACAAAAAAGTATCCAGATGCCTGCTACTTCGTTTTCATTTAGCTTTTCTTCAGAAGTCTCTAATGTTAGTAGTAGCCAGGATTATGCAAATGTTTCTACTTCTGATTGCGAACCAATGGACTGGCAACCAACAGAAGAGCTTTCACCGACTCCTGTAAGAAACCTAATAAATAAAGCTTCTCGACAACAAATATCATTCCACCTTTCAGGTAGACTCATCTTCGCTGCCCGTTAGCCACGCAATTAATTCTTGCAGTCCTAGTGAACACTATGACACAGTCAACGAAAATCTTCTGCGCCTGGCAGCAGACAAGAAGCGGAACAATTGGAAAACCGATCACTTCTACTTTGTTATAGACACAAATGTTTTCATTAACAGTCCAACGTTTGTCGATGAGCTTATACAAATGAAACTGTGTGGTAAGCAAACTTCCAACCAAGCCCAACTTCTTCTACTACTGTCTCTCTCCTAGATACTATGGGAACTATAATCTATGTACCTTACTGCGTTCTGCAGGAATTGGATAAGTTAAAAATACGCTCACCTAGCGAGAGTGTTAGAACTCGTTCGGCAAGAGCGATCAAATTTCTCAACAAATGCTTCGAAGATAGAGAGCAACATATACAAGGTAAAGTGGTATCACGCTACGAATGCAAGTCATCCGGTAAAATGTCTCTTTTTAGCACAAAGTGCGGTTGATGAAAAACAGCATCTGATCAAGGTGACATCACCCGATGATAGCATCCTTAACTGCTGCTTGCAAGTGAAGAAACACGTGGAAAACATGCTCCTCCTAACCGAGGACAACAATCTTCGAAACAAGGCCTTATGCAGTGATATCCTAGTGTCGACTAAAAGTGATCTCGTATCGAAGCATGAAAGTCGCCTGTAAAAAATGAAATTTTAATGAAATATGGAAACCGAGAGAAGTACAAAACTGAATTTTTGCCCGCAAAGCCATAAGCTAAAAATTAGATGTTAGAATTTATATTTTATACCTATTTACAATGAATTTCTTGTATGAATGTTGAAATGTAAGAATTACTTGAAATTGAATATTTTGTTTCTCTGCTCCACTGCACAATTTTATTAAGATCCGTGTAAGTATTTTCTTGCGATCATTTTCTGTAGGCAATCAATTTTTTGCAGGGAAAAATGTTAAAGCTGTTATATCGTAGGTTCTGCCTGGTTTGTGTGCCTATTTGACAACCGTAAAGACGTTACAGGCATCGAAAAGTTAACAGAAACGTTCCAAAACTCCTTCTGCAACGGAAACTTTGAAACACACTTTTTAAAGACAATCTCCAGAAGACTAGGGCCCATTTTATTCACTCGAAGTTGAACACAACTTGGGAAGTTTTCCATATAAAAATCCCCAAGTTCAACTTCGAGTGAACAAAATGGGCCCAAGACCTTAGCTTGCAGTGCTGGAACTAACATACTAATATGTATTTGCAAATTCTTAACTAAGAGCATCTCGGGGAGCTAATAAGAGTTTTATCGGTCTAGCTTTCTCGAGAGAAGGAAGTATTCAAAAAAGCAAAAAATGTCCACCTATTCTGAAAGGTTTCTTCTAAAACTAAGAAAATCAAACAAAAACGCATCATGCGCCAAGATATCTTCTGAATGAGGTCAGACATTTTAAATAAGCTCAACTTCGGAATTCGACCGGCTTCAGGTTGAGAAGGCAGAACTAATCGAGCGCACGGAATACAATCATCTACAAACTATTTCAACATATTCAACAAGTTACCAAATGAAATTAAATATGACACAAATTTTAGATCATTTGAAAGAAAATGGCCGCGTTCCACTGCCCGCTAGATGAGCAGCGGCATGTCAAACTCCATATAAAAAAAATGGACATTTTACCATTTGCGCTAGTCGTCTAGCACTTTTTGTGAAATATCCCTTTCAGGGAAATTTCTCAATCTAGCGCAAAACTACCCGCTGCTTTGAGAGAAAAAAAAACAAAAAAACAGCTGTCAATGGAAATCGTTCAAACGTCTACAAAATAAAAACAAAAATACGAAGCCGAGCTGCAATTGTGATGAAATTGGTAATAAGGTAAGTAAAATAGCAATTCCGATATTATTATGGTTTCTATAACATGTACCATTTCTTTTTAAATGCAGTTTGGAAATAATTATGCGACACGAAATTATTTATGAAGGAAAGTCATATGTTTTTGATGCCAACAAGTCAAATGTCATTTTGCCGCTGCCGCTGCCGCTGCCCGAGCGTTCCTTCATCAGGGATATTTTGTGCTAGAAGACTAGCGGGCAGAGGAACGCGGCCAATTGTTGCGGACACCTGCAAGTGGGTTCAGTAGATGAAAATGCAATAAATGAAATAATCACAGCAAAATACATAATTAAAATATGACACAACTATTACTAGTTTTTTTTTGTTGCTGGTTGACTGCCTGTGACTGATTCCTTTGAATTCTCGACAGCCAGCTGTTGAATATCAGGTCGGCTATCGGCTATACTGTCAATACAGGGATGGCCGTGTCCCAAAGATCTTTATATTATCGCGACCGTAGACACAAACCTTAAAAAGCTATGTTGAATTGGAAGAAAGGGAAACTATAATAAATGCATTGTACTGAGAGGAATTCAAAAAACGGAAAATTCAAATCGGATGATAGTACCCATAGCGGACCCATATACCTCTGCAGCAAGCAGTTCGACCTTGTTTTGCCATTGTGCGTGAGACCTTCATGGGATACGTATGGATCCCAAATACCCTTGAATAACATTAATTAAATTAAATTAAGTACTACCAAAGTCAAAACAGTAAGTGTTCTTATAAGTCCTATAAGTATAGGCAGTGCATTAATTTGTTTTTTATAGGAAGTGTGTCCGAAAGGCAATATTTATGGCGCATAGCCAAGGAAGCAGCAAAAAAATACAGGTGCGGAGCAGAAAATACAGGTGGTGAGTGTAGTGGATAAGTGTTTTATAGACAGTAGGACAAAAAAATAATACAGGTGTTTTATTAATAGGCAGATCAACTAAGTCAATTTTGAGTGAAGTTGGCGGTCAGACGGCACAGTCGTGGCCGCCGCAATTAAACTTGGTAGCTGCACAAAAAATTTATATAAAACAGCAAAATTAAACTTGGTAGCGGCAGAAAAATTATAAAACGCCAAAATTAAACTTGGTAGCGGCACAAAACTATCAAACGCCGAAATTCAAACTGAGCAGCGGCACAAAACTGGGTAGTATCACAAAAATTACATAAAACAGCAACATAAGCTGGTTAGTGGAAAAAAATTACTTTAAACAGCAACAAAAATTGGCTAGAGGCACAAAGTCCAACGGTGACAGCAAAAAAGGTGCACCGGCGGAACAGCAACAAATTGCCTGCAGAAGTTTGAAAGCAAATGCCCCAAAAAAAAAAAAAAATAATATTTTGAGTACCTATACAATTTCCACAGTGCTCTAGAATAATAAATATATAAATATTACAAAAATCTATATAAAAAATTTATAAATATATATAATACTATATTAGTAAGGGTACTGCCAAAACACCCCTATTTTAAGACGTGAAAAAAAGCAGTTGTATTGTGCATGCCGTATGGTAGAGCGTTGCCAGCACCAACTGGAGTGTTAAAACCTATAGATACTGTCCACCGGAAAATTCTGCCTAAATTATAGTGATTGTCGAGAATTTTTATTTGTAGTTTGTTTATTTATAAGTTCCTCTCTTGTGTTTTATTATAAATATTTTTGGCGTGAATCATATTTTTTTTTGTACATTAGCTCTTTTGTTGTTTCAACCAAGTGTTTGTGATAGGTTTCGTTTCGCCGTTGGTTTTTTTTTGTTGTTTCGAGCCCGCGATTTATCTATATAGAGCTCTAGATAGGTAGGAGCACGGGTTAATCTTAAAGAAAAAAATCAATTGTCCAAGGAGATAACAAAAAGGTTATCCAAGTAGTTAATCCACAGGGTGAAACCAAATTTAATTTTAATTAATTTAATGATAATTTTTTTTTGTTTTTGTTGCTATACAATATTTAAAGTGATATACTATTTATAAGTTCATATATTTTCCTTTTTTTTTGTCTATTATTAGTTTTTTTTTATAGTTATCATTTTCGCCTCTTTTGTTCTTTGGTAATTTTTCTTTTGTTTGTATAAGTAAGCTAAGATTAGTTTTCCTTTAAATCTTTTTAAAGAATAATTTAGTTTTAGAGTACTTGTTTCAATAAACAATAATTTATTTATGATATGATCACGTCATACCATGGTCGAAAGTTTTGTTATTTTCTTTGATTTTGGTGTTCTTTTCCATTAAGCTGAAATAAGCTCAATGGCCTGTTAAGCAGATTTTCAGGGGTGTAGTAGGGTTGGCTACGGTCCTTTCGGCGAGATGAACTAATCAAAGGCATCTATGCCCATTTTGGGGAAGTTTTACCATCGGCCGCAAACTTCCAGGAGGGGAGGGAATTGGCCAAGCTGCAACAACATCAGCAGCCCCTCAGTGTGGTAGCCGTCCGTCTGCTTTAGTTATGGTAAGTTCTGGCATGTTTAATGTTTTGTGGTAGGTTTTGTTAAGTGTGTGGACAAGAACCACCCCATCCGGCGAGCAGAGCCGTGCTACGCTAGCATGCCATGCTCCTCGCACTTAGCACTCCATTCCCTTCCATTTCCACTTCCTTCCTAAGGTCCCGTCCGCATCCTTTCATCCTTTCTTTCAACCGCTCCCAACGCCCTCTATAATCCCTATTAAACCTACATAACAAATGGCGCCCAACGTTTTTGTTTGTCCAAGTCTTCTGTCCTTTATGTCGTATTTGTCCACTATTGTTCTTGCTGTGAATATCGAAACCTCGTAAGTCTTCGAGTGGATAGCCTTCTGGAATGCCATCTCGAATTGCGACGAGCATGTTCGATATTGACAGCGACAACAATTAAAGCTTTGTCAGTCCTAGTTATCTTTTTCTATCCACCTTTCTTGTTGTTAACTTTCACTTTTCTATACCACCATATTACTTTTCCTTTTCTAGTATCATTGTCTTATTTCGATATGTGTCTAGTGGCCTAGTCTGATGTGTTTCGTCAAGTCAAGTTGCACTAGAACATCCTTAGTTTGTAATCTTCTTTTATGTGTTGCAGTTCAGAATGTTTCAAGTCTTTCAGTAAAAGCCCATTGGTTGAACTGAAATTGCGGAAACAATCTGAACGCAACGGAGTGTGTCCCTATTTAATTTATCTATGTGTTGCTCATTCTGCCACACTGAGGGATCAATCACATCGTCCGTCCGCAGTCTTCAATGATCCGAATAGTTGCCCATTGGTTAGTTCATGATGACGACAACAAAATGCCGCCGAAGAAAGCAAACCTGAAACACCCCGCATGTTAGATGAGAAATAAAAACAACAACGAATTAATAAAACGATTACAAGTATTTTCTTTAAGTGTATTCACTCAATATTCTAATTAATACAATTTTGGTTTTGGGAAATTATATATAATTAGGTTTTTTTTTTTGTGTATATACACTGATACGAATACTTCACACATTTACATTTTTTTTGTTTCTATTATTATTACTGTCGTACATTTGTTTACTACAGTATTAGTTTTATATAATCTTATATCTGTTTGTTTTTTTTGCGTTAGGTACATTTACTTTTCTTTATTGTGATATTTTTTTTTTGTTTTCTTATATTTTTTTTTGTTTCACTTACTACACATTTTCTTACACCTTTACACTATATTTATTAAATAACCTTCAAGATATTCCACTTGTTCGTTGAACGAGAGTAAGGATAGAGAGTTCCAATGAGTTCATCTGAAAAGAAAAAAGTTAGTCAGAAACTTAATAGAGCGAAAATTATAGACGATAGAAGAATAATTACGCGTTCTGTAACAAATTCGTCTAGAAACCCAACACAAACCAATATGGCGAGTCTAATGCACTCACCACCTGTTACAAACACCAACGTTCCACCTCCTATCATTGTGAATCCCGGTAACTGTCCTCCAGCGAATTCAACTTCGATGGCAGGTCAGAGCACAGCGAATCAGATTGCTACGAGTGATTTGCCACCCGTAAATATGTCAAATGTTGCACATACGCCACTGACGCATATGGGGGCAGTTCATAAAAAGTCATTTGCTTATGCGTACAATTCAGACGTAGGTCCTCCACAATCTCCGCAATGCGCTCCGAGTTCGGGTCCAGCGCGTCCGCCTTCGTCCTTTGCACCTAATAGTTCCTTTTCTTCCATTCAAGCACCGTCGTATAGTAGTCTAAGCGAAACGGGCGCTGCCTCCCTGGAAGCCCAGGATGATAGTCTGCACACTGTCATCAGTGTACCTCAAAATGCTGGTTGTCCAGCGAATAAGAAACAGTCAGTAGCAGCAGATGGGGATGCAATAGCCGAATTGAAATCATACATCAACCTGGCTGTGGTAAATGCATTCTCTTCCTATAAAAGCACTATCCACAAAGATATTTCCGAAGACCTGAAAAAAGACTTGAAAGAGAGCATGATGGAATTTTTAAAAGATATCAATCTGCTTACCAAACCAACACCTCCAGCTGAAGAGGTAATGCGACCACCAACAGCTACTTCAAGCAACGAACCAAAATCGGTTGCGAGTCAAAACAATCATTCCCAACTACGAGCTGACTCTATGCCTTTTGTACCTGCCAATAATGCGAACCTGCAACAAGAAAATGCGGTGAGTTATCAAGCAAGCAGGGCGGAATATAGTAATGCTTACCATCATGAGCAGCCAACATTCCATAATCCAGTACCGATGATAAATTATAACCACCAACCTCGTGGTGCAAATCATGCAGTAGTTAGAGCACCCATAAAGATTGACAAGTGGGGGCTTATTTTTGAAGGTCAGCCAGAGAAACTTAGTGTCGAAGATTTCGTGTTTCGTCTCGAGACTCTTCGAAGTCAATATGGCTGTCCGTGGGCTGAAATTCTGAGAGACTTTCACCTCTTGTTATCGGGAAGAGCTCACGAGTGGTACTGGCAGTATCAACGATGTAATTATCGACCGGATTGGCCAACACTTCGTGATGCGTTGTTCAGGCAGTTCCGAAATTCAAAATCGGATTTCGAAATAATTCGTGAATTGATGGACCGTAGGCAAGGTTCGTGGGAGTCTACGGACGATTATTTCGCCGTCATTGCGAGGATGAAATCTCAGCTGCAAGTCCCAATACCGGAAATAGAGTTGATCCGGATAATGAAACGGAACCTAAAAGAAAGTATTGGCAGATTGGTCTTTCCAATGACGACCTTTACGGTTGAACAGTTGAGACAGGCTTGCAAGGACGCTGAAAGTACGTTTCCTAGTAGAGATGTCCCACGAAACCAACGCCAAGGTCCACCGATGAAGTACGTGGCTCATGAAATAGCAGTGGCTGGAGAAAGCGAAAACGACGAGTTCGGACATTTTGAGAATCTAGCTGCGCTCCATCCACCAGGCAACCGTCCGCAGCAGATGAGACCGAAATTTGACCAGCAGTCTTACACGTGCTGGAACTGTCGGCAGCAGGGTCACTCATTTGTTGAATGCCCAGAGAGCGTGCGTAACACCTTTTGTTACCGATGCGGTCAACCGGGTGTGATTACACCGAAATGCATGCGTTGCAACCCGGAAAACCTGCACAGGAGCGCGAGTCAACCGGGGGAATCGCGCTCAACTCAAACCCAGACTTACCCGCAACAAACCAACCACTATTAGCAAGTAAGCAAACTCCCGAAAAGGTAACAATATTAGTTAGAGTTAAGGATAATGATGGCGAAGGGGTAGATTCTAGTAATAGGTTAGTTTTAAGGCCCTTGCATGTTCGATTGAGGGAATATAATGCTGCAAGGAATAGAATTTTTTGTCAAAACAGTGTTCCGTTTATGTCTAATAGGATTAAGAAAACTCGAGATAGGTTTAGGAATAGAAAACTAGTAAGAAAAAGTATAGCTTCGACAACTGTAGTTACCAGCACAGATCCAAGACCGTATGCGAAAATAAAAATTTCAAACCAAGAGATACTCGGTTTGTTAGACAGTGGAGCCAGTATTAGCATATTGGGAAAAAACTGCTTAAGCTTCCTGGAATTAGCCAAAGTCCCGTTCAGTTCGTCTTTTCACTCCAAAGTTAAAACAGCTGACGGACAAAATCAGGACATAGTCGGGAGAGTGAAGACAGAGGTCGAATATAAAAACCAAAAACAACTTATAACGTTTTATTTAGTCCCCAGCTTGGATCAGGAGTTGTATCTCGGTGTTGATTTTTGGAAGGCTTTCCACCTCGCCCCTGATATTATAAGTTCAATTACAATTCCCAATATAGATCATAGCAGTGACACTCACGAGTTGTCCATAGCACAAGAATCAAAATTAGAGTCGGTGAAGCATAAATTCATATGTTATTCCCAGCACGGTCTAGGCAAAACAGATTTGGAGGAGCACGTCATAGATACCGGAGACGCGGCTCCCGTAAAGCAACGTCACTATCCTGTCTCTCCAGCGGTGCAAGACCTCTTGTATCAGGAAATTGACAGGATGATTAGCCTTGGCGTTGTGGAGGAGAGCGAGAGTCCTTGGTGTTCTCCTGTGGTCTTAATACGCAAGCCGGGGAAGAACCGATTGTGTCTAGACTCGCGAAGAGTAAACAGTTTGACCAAGAAGGACGCTTATCCTCTCCCCCACATCGACGGACTTCTCAGCCGCCTTCAGGATACTTACTATATTAGTAGCGTAGACCTGAAGGATGCATTTTGGCAAATACCGTTGGAGAGGCAGAGTAGAGAAAAGACAGCATTTGCGGTACCGGGGAGGCCTTTGTACCAATTCACCGTTATGCCTTTTGGGCTGTGCAACGCGGCTCAACGAATGTGCCGCCTAATGGACAAGGTCATCCCCTCCCGCCTAAAAGATCGCGTCTTCGTGTATCTAGACGACCTCCTTATTATAGCTCCCGATTTCGATACCCATATTTCTTTGCTAGAAGAAGTTGCGGTGTGCCTGCGGAAGGCAAATTTAACGATAAACCTCACGAAATCCAAGTTCTGCTTCAAAGAGCTCAAATATTTAGGATTTGTGGTTGGTGGAGGACTTTTGAAGACCGACCCAGCAAAAGTAGAAGCCATAGAGAACTTTCCGCTGCCGAAAAGCCCAAAACAGGTGCGACGTTTTCTTGGCCTTGCTGGTTGGTACAGGCGATTCATTCAAAACTTTTCTAGCCTGACTGCACCAATCACGGATACCTTAAAGAAGAGCAAAACTGGATTTGTAATGAGCGATGAGGCAATAGCAGCATTTAAAAGCCTGAAAGATGCCTTAGTCAGTGCACCGGTTCTGACACATCCCGATTTTAAAAAGCGGTTCTATGTTCAGTGTGACGCCTCCAATTCAGGAATTGGGGCCGTATTATTCCAAAGAAATGACAAAGAAGAAGAATTTCCCATTGCCTACTTTTCCCAAAAACTCAATTCGTGTCAAAAAAATTACAGTGTGACGGAAAAGGAATGTCTAGCAGCAGTGATGGCCATACAAAAGTTTCGTCCGTACGTAGAGGGTATGGACTTCACCGTCATCACTGACCATTCAAGCCTTAAGTGGCTAATGAGTCTCAAAGACCTCAGTGGTAGACTGGCTAGGTGGAGCCTCAAGCTGCAGGCATTTTCGTTCGTGATAGAACACCGTAAAGGTTCACAAAATGTTGTTCCAGACACACTGTCACGAATGCATATTGAGAGCCTAGAATTAGAAAATATAGCACCATTAGTTGACCTCGACTCCAGTGAATTCCAGTCTGACGAGTACCAAAGTCTAATAGACACTGTGAAAGGAAATTCAGAGAAACTACCCGACCTTAAAGTCGAAGACGGCTTTGTGTATAAACGTTCATTGTCAGCCCCAGATGATTTCCTCAATGAACACCAGTGGAAATTATGGATTCCACCAGGGCTGACAAACGAAATAATCATGCATGCACATGAACCACCACAAGCTGCTCATGGCGGGATCGCCAAAACATTAAGTCGTGTCCGTCAATTTTTCTACTGGCCCAATATGACTGTTCAAGTTAAGAATTTTGTAGTGCAATGTGAAATATGTAAAAAGTGTAAAGCGTCTAATCAAGTCCTGCGTCCTGAAATGTCATCTACTTATTGTTCGAGTCGTCCGTTCCAAAAATTATATGTTGACTTTCTTGGTCCTTACCCTAGGTCAAAAGCAGGAAACGCTTACATTTTTGTAGTCCTTGACCACTTGTCCAAGTTTGTGTTGCTCAAAGCACTTAAAAAAGCGACTGCATCCAGCGTTGTTAAGTTTTTGCAAAATGAGGTATTTTACATGTTCGGAGTACCAGAAGTAATTCACTCTGATAACGGTAGACAATTTCTGTCAAGCGACTTTCAAAGCTTATTAGCCAGAAACGGCATAAAACATTTTAAGACTGCTAATTATTCGCCACAGTCAAATGCCTCAGAAAGAGTCAATAGGACTCTGTTGGCAGCTATACGATCATATGTGAAGGATGATCAGCGAAATTGGGATGCGCACCTTGATGAGATAGCGTGTGCTTTGAGAGGATCGAACCATACTGCGACTGGTGTGACACCATATTTTGCCTTATTTGGCACAAATATGATGACACACGGTAGTTGCTACGAATTAGCAACTAAACTTGATGTCTTAAACGATAGTGAGGTATCGATCATCCCTCGACACTTGAAACTTCAATGCATGCGCGAAAAAATTAAGTCAAACATCCGACAAGCGCAAGAGAAAAGTGCCAGGATATATAACACTCGCGCACGAAAAGTTCACTTCATGCCTGGACAAGAAGTGTACAGAAGAAATTTTGTCCTTAGTGATAGCACCAAGTACCTGACGTCCAAACTATGTCCTAAATTTGTTAAGTGTCGAGTTATTAAATCTGTAGGCAAAAACATGTATGAACTGGAAAACCTAAAAGGCAAACCAGTAGGCATATTTCATGCCAAAGACATCAAACAATAACATATCTACACATACCTCTAGTGCAATAAAAAGGGCCGATGTAATTTATTTAAGTATTTCGTTTATTACCGTATATTATTCCCTAATTGTCATATATATATAGCTATCTCTATGTTAATTTATTTACTAGTATCGGTTAGGTTTAAGTATACTTATATATACCTATTTGTAACAGTACGTCCATCTCTAAATGTTATTTATTTATTTATTTATCTAGCTTAATAAGTGCATGTTATTTATTTCATATTTATTTATCTAGTTATACCTAGAAGTTCATGTTATTTATTTCCTATTTATTTATTTATCTAGTCATTCGTAGTTTGTATTATTTATTTATCTAGGCGTAAGTTTTTGTTATTTATTTACAATTTATTTATCTATTTATTTATTTATTCACCCATTTATTTGTATATGTATATGTCAATGTAGCTATTTATTTATTTATTTATTTGTTCATTCGTGTATGTATTGAAGTATCGAATTATTTACCTATTTATTTTTGCCCATCATTTGTTTTATATCTTATATTTATCTATATCTGAATATGACCTTAGGTACTCAATTGATCATATTATAAAACTACTAAGCTAAATACTCTTCTTAAATTATTATATGCACTTACGTGATGGGCAGATCGATAAGTTGTTCAACTCGGAGCATACACTTTAACACATCAGTTCACTGCGTTGTTGATTCTGCAAACGAATTCCCACAGGGAAGAGATTCTGCCAACTCTCTATCTCGTATCCAAAGCTCCAGAATGAAGTTGAAGAATATGAATATGATCATCTGCAAAAAAATTACCTAAGTTAGAACTGTATTTACATATATGAGGGCTATAAGTAATAAGTTATGCATCATACCCTGATTTATTTGCACTAGATGTAGTTAAACGCAGTGAGACTCACCCTCTGCATGACGACAATTTGTGCAATACTACTGTTCGTGCTGGATTCGCATGCATCTACCTACCTGCAATGCTTTGTGGCATATCTCTGTTTTGTGTTACCCTTGTTTACCAGGGCGCATGCGTGGAATAAACTTCACGAGAATTGTGTTTAATGGACTGTGTGCTGTGTCTGGCGCCTGGGGTGGGTTTTGATTAAAGTCATATACCTAAGGATATGTAAACTGTTAGTGAAGATTTCTCAAGTAGGTCAGTCACTTACCTTTATAATGCCCGGCTTATATCGTGGGGTTCTTCACCACGTTTCATAGATTATGATCTTTCAGGCATCCGTGTTCTCCGTCTCTGATGGTACACAGGTGAACCCCAGATTCGAAGTTTTGTTGCGGACACCTGCAAGTGGGTTCAGTAGATGAAAATGCAATAAATGAAATAATCACAGCAAAATACATAATTAAAATATGACACAACTATTACTAGTTTTTTTTTGTTGCTGGTTGACTGCCTGTGACTGATTCCTTTGAATTCTCGACAGCCAGCTGTTGAATATCAGGTCGGCTATCGGCTATACTGTCAATACAGGGATGGCCGTGTCCCAAAGATCTTTATATTATCGCGACCGTAGACACAAACCTTAAAAAGCTATGTTGAATTGGAAGAAAGGGAAACTATAATAAATGCATTGTACTGAGAGGAATTCAAAAAACGGAAAATTCAAATCGGATGATAGTACCCATAGCGGACCCATATACCTCTGCAGCAAGCAGTTCGACCTTGTTTTGCCATTGTGCGTGAGACCTTCATGGGATACGTATGGATCCCAAATACCCTTGAATAACATTAATTAAATTAAATTAAGTACTACCAAAGTCAAAACAGTAAGTGTTCTTATAAGTCCTATAAGTATAGGCAGTGCATTAATTTGTTTTTTATAGGAAGTGTGTCCGAAAGGCAATATTTATGGCGCATAGCCAAGGAAGCAGCAAAAAAATACAGGTGCGGAGCAGAAAATACAGGTGGTGAGTGTAGTGGATAAGTGTTTTATAGACAGTAGGACAAAAAAATAATACAGGTGTTTTATTAATAGGCAGATCAACTAAGTCAATTTTGAGTGAAGTTGGCGGTCAGACGGCACAGTCGTGGCCGCCGCAATTAAACTTGGTAGCTGCACAAAAAATTTATATAAAACAGCAAAATTAAACTTGGTAGCGGCAGAAAAATTATAAAACGCCAAAATTAAACTTGGTAGCGGCACAAAACTATCAAACGCCGAAATTCAAACTGAGCAGCGGCACAAAACTGGGTAGTATCACAAAAATTACATAAAACAGCAACATAAGCTGGTTAGTGGAAAAAAATTACTTTAAACAGCAACAAAAATTGGCTAGAGGCACAAAGTCCAACGGTGACAGCAAAAAAGGTGCACCGGCGGAACAGCAACAAATTGCCTGCAGAAGTTTGAAAGCAAATGCCCCAAAAAAAAAAAAAAATAATATTTTGAGTACCTATACAATTTCCACAGTGCTCTAGAATAATAAATATATAAATATTACAAAAATCTATATAAAAAATTTATAAATATATATAATACTATATTAGTAAGGGTACTGCCAAAACACCCCTATTTTAAGACGTGAAAAAAAGCAGTTGTATTGTGCATGCCGTATGGTAGAGCGTTGCCAGCACCAACTGGAGTGTTAAAACCTATAGATACTGTCCACCGGAAAATTCTGCCTAAATTATAGTGATTGTCGAGAATTTTTATTTGTAGTTTGTTTATTTATAAGTTCCTCTCTTGTGTTTTATTATAAATATTTTTGGCGTGAATCATATTTTTTTTTGTACATTAGCTCTTTTGTTGTTTCAACCAAGTGTTTGTGATAGGTTTCGTTTCGCCGTTGGTTTTTTTTTGTTGTTTCGAGCCCGCGATTTATCTATATAGAGCTCTAGATAGGTAGGAGCACGGGTTAATCTTAAAGAAAAAAATCAATTGTCCAAGGAGATAACAAAAAGGTTATCCAAGTAGTTAATCCACAGGGTGAAACCAAATTTAATTTTAATTAATTTAATGATAATTTTTTTTTGTTTTTGTTGCTATACAATATTTAAAGTGATATACTATTTATAAGTTCATATATTTTCCTTTTTTTTTGTCTATTATTAGTTTTTTTTTATAGTTATCATTTTCGCCTCTTTTGTTCTTTGGTAATTTTTCTTTTGTTTGTATAAGTAAGCTAAGATTAGTTTTCCTTTAAATCTTTTTAAAGAATAATTTAGTTTTAGAGTACTTGTTTCAATAAACAATAATTTATTTATGATATGATCACGTCATACCATGGTCGAAAGTTTTGTTATTTTCTTTGATTTTGGTGTTCTTTTCCATTAAGCTGAAATAAGCTCAATGGCCTGTTAAGCAGATTTTCAGGGGTGTAGTAGGGTTGGCTACGGTCCTTTCGGCGAGATGAACTAATCAAAGGCATCTATGCCCATTTTGGGGAAGTTTTACCATCGGCCGCAAACTTCCAGGAGGGGAGGGAATTGGCCAAGCTGCAACAACATCAGCAGCCCCTCAGTGTGGTAGCCGTCCGTCTGCTTTAGTTATGGTAAGTTCTGGCATGTTTAATGTTTTGTGGTAGGTTTTGTTAAGTGTGTGGACAAGAACCACCCCATCCGGCGAGCAGAGCCGTGCTACGCTAGCATGCCATGCTCCTCGCACTTAGCACTCCATTCCCTTCCATTTCCACTTCCTTCCTAAGGTCCCGTCCGCATCCTTTCATCCTTTCTTTCAACCGCTCCCAACGCCCTCTATAATCCCTATTAAACCTACATAACAAATGGCGCCCAACGTTTTTGTTTGTCCAAGTCTTCTGTCCTTTATGTCGTATTTGTCCACTATTGTTCTTGCTGTGAATATCGAAACCTCGTAAGTCTTCGAGTGGATAGCCTTCTGGAATGCCATCTCGAATTGCGACGAGCATGTTCGATATTGACAGCGACAACAATTAAAGCTTTGTCAGTCCTAGTTATCTTTTTCTATCCACCTTTCTTGTTGTTAACTTTCACTTTTCTATACCACCATATTACTTTTCCTTTTCTAGTATCATTGTCTTATTTCGATATGTGTCTAGTGGCCTAGTCTGATGTGTTTCGTCAAGTCAAGTTGCACTAGAACATCCTTAGTTTGTAATCTTCTTTTATGTGTTGCAGTTCAGAATGTTTCAAGTCTTTCAGTAAAAGCCCATTGGTTGAACTGAAATTGCGGAAACAATCTGAACGCAACGGAGTGTGTCCCTATTTAATTTATCTATGTGTTGCTCATTCTGCCACACTGAGGGATCAATCACATCGTCCGTCCGCAGTCTTCAATGATCCGAATAGTTGCCCATTGGTTAGTTCATGATGACGACAACAAAATGCCGCCGAAGAAAGCAAACCTGAAACACCCCGCATGTTAGATGAGAAATAAAAACAACAACGAATTAATAAAACGATTACAAGTATTTTCTTTAAGTGTATTCACTCAATATTCTAATTAATACAATTTTGGTTTTGGGAAATTATATATAATTAGGTTTTTTTTTTTGTGTATATACACTGATACGAATACTTCACACATTTACATTTTTTTTGTTTCTATTATTATTACTGTCGTACATTTGTTTACTACAGTATTAGTTTTATATAATCTTATATCTGTTTGTTTTTTTTGCGTTAGGTACATTTACTTTTCTTTATTGTGATATTTTTTTTTTGTTTTCTTATATTTTTTTTTGTTTCACTTACTACACATTTTCTTACACCTTTACACTATATTTATTAAATAACCTTCAAGATATTCCACTTGTTCGTTGAACGAGAGTAAGGATAGAGAGTTCCAATGAGTTCATCTGAAAAGAAAAAAGTTAGTCAGAAACTTAATAGAGCGAAAATTATAGACGATAGAAGAATAATTACGCGTTCTGTAACAAATTCGTCTAGAAACCCAACACAAACCAATATGGCGAGTCTAATGCACTCACCACCTGTTACAAACACCAACGTTCCACCTCCTATCATTGTGAATCCCGGTAACTGTCCTCCAGCGAATTCAACTTCGATGGCAGGTCAGAGCACAGCGAATCAGATTGCTACGAGTGATTTGCCACCCGTAAATATGTCAAATGTTGCACATACGCCACTGACGCATATGGGGGCAGTTCATAAAAAGTCATTTGCTTATGCGTACAATTCAGACGTAGGTCCTCCACAATCTCCGCAATGCGCTCCGAGTTCGGGTCCAGCGCGTCCGCCTTCGTCCTTTGCACCTAATAGTTCCTTTTCTTCCATTCAAGCACCGTCGTATAGTAGTCTAAGCGAAACGGGCGCTGCCTCCCTGGAAGCCCATGATGATAGTCTGCACACTGTCATCAGTGTACCTCAAAATGCTGGTTGTCCAGCGAATAAGAAACAGTCAGTAGCAGCAGATGGGGATGCAATAGCCGAATTGAAATCATACATCAACCTGGCTGTGGTAAATGCATTCTCTTCCTATAAAAGCACTATCCACAAAGATATTTCCGAAGACCTGAAAAAAGACTTGAAAGAGAGCATGATGGAATTTTTAAAAGATATCAATCTGCTTACCAAACCAACACCTCCAGCTGAAGAGGTAATGCGACCACCAACAGCTACTTCAAGCAACGAACCAAAATCGGTTGCGAGTCAAAACAATCATTCCCAACTACGAGCTGACTCTATGCCTTTTGTACCTGCCAATAATGCGAACCTGCAACAAGAAAATGCGGTGAGTTATCAAGCAAGCAGGGCGGAATATAGTAATGCTTACCATCATGAGCAGCCAACATTCCATAATCCAGTACCGATGATAAATTATAACCACCAACCTCGTGGTGCAAATCATGCAGTAGTTAGAGCACCCATAAAGATTGACAAGTGGGGGCTTATTTTTGAAGGTCAGCCAGAGAAACTTAGTGTCGAAGATTTCGTGTTTCGTCTCGAGACTCTTCGAAGTCAATATGGCTGTCCGTGGGCTGAAATTCTGAGAGACTTTCACCTCTTGTTATCGGGAAGAGCTCACGAGTGGTACTGGCAGTATCAACGATGTAATTATCGACCGGATTGGCCAACACTTCGTGATGCGTTGTTCAGGCAGTTCCGAAATTCAAAATCGGATTTCGAAATAATTCGTGAATTGATGGACCGTAGGCAAGGTTCGTGGGAGTCTACGGACGATTATTTCGCCGTCATTGCGAGGATGAAATCTCAGCTGCAAGTCCCAATACCGGAAATAGAGTTGATCCGGATAATGAAACGGAACCTAAAAGAAAGTATTGGCAGATTGGTCTTTCCAATGACGACCTTTACGGTTGAACAGTTGAGACAGGCTTGCAAGGACGCTGAAAGTACGTTTCCTAGTAGAGATGTCCCACGAAACCAACGCCAAGGTCCACCGATGAAGTACGTGGCTCATGAAATAGCAGTGGCTGGAGAAAGCGAAAACGACGAGTTCGGACATTTTGAGAATCTAGCTGCGCTCCATCCACCAGGCAACCGTCCGCAGCAGATGAGACCGAAATTTGACCAGCAGTCTTACACGTGCTGGAACTGTCGGCAGCAGGGTCACTCATTTGTTGAATGCCCAGAGAGCGTGCGTAACACCTTTTGTTACCGATGCGGTCAACCGGGTGTGATTACACCGAAATGCATGCGTTGCAACCCGGAAAACCTGCACAGGAGCGCGAGTCAACCGGGGGAATCGCGCTCAACTCAAACCCAGACTTACCCGCAACAAACCAACCACTATTAGCAAGTAAGCAAACTCCCGAAAAGGTAACAATATTAGTTAGAGTTAAGGATAATGATGGCGAAGGGGTAGATTCTAGTAATAGGTTAGTTTTAAGGCCCTTGCATGTTCGATTGAGGGAATATAATGCTGCAAGGAATAGAATTTTTTGTCAAAACAGTGTTCCGTTTATGTCTAATAGGATTAAGAAAACTCGAGATAGGTTTAGGAATAGAAAACTAGTAAGAAAAAGTATAGCTTCGACAACTGTAGTTACCAGCACAGATCCAAGACCGTATGCGAAAATAAAAATTTCAAACCAAGAGATACTCGGTTTGTTAGACAGTGGAGCCAGTATTAGCATATTGGGAAAAAACTGCTTAAGCTTCCTGGAATTAGCCAAAGTCCCGTTCAGTTCGTCTTTTCACTCCAAAGTTAAAACAGCTGACGGACAAAATCAGGACATAGTCGGGAGAGTGAAGACAGAGGTCGAATATAAAAACCAAAAACAACTTATAACGTTTTATTTAGTCCCCAGCTTGGATCAGGAGTTGTATCTCGGTGTTGATTTTTGGAAGGCTTTCCACCTCGCCCCTGATATTATAAGTTCAATTACAATTCCCAATATAGATCATAGCAGTGACACTCACGAGTTGTCCATAGCACAAGAATCAAAATTAGAGTCGGTGAAGCATAAATTCATATGTTATTCCCAGCACGGTCTAGGCAAAACAGATTTGGAGGAGCACGTCATAGATACCGGAGACGCGGCTCCCGTAAAGCAACGTCACTATCCTGTCTCTCCAGCGGTGCAAGACCTCTTGTATCAGGAAATTGACAGGATGATTAGCCTTGGCGTTGTGGAGGAGAGCGAGAGTCCTTGGTGTTCTCCTGTGGTCTTAATACGCAAGCCGGGGAAGAACCGATTGTGTCTAGACTCGCGAAGAGTAAACAGTTTGACCAAGAAGGACGCTTATCCTCTCCCCCACATCGACGGACTTCTCAGCCGCCTTCAGGATACTTACTATATTAGTAGCGTAGACCTGAAGGATGCATTTTGGCAAATACCGTTGGAGAGGCAGAGTAGAGAAAAGACAGCATTTGCGGTACCGGGGAGGCCTTTGTACCAATTCACCGTTATGCCTTTTGGGCTGTGCAACGCGGCTCAACGAATGTGCCGCCTAATGGACAAGGTCATCCCCTCCCGCCTAAAAGATCGCGTCTTCGTGTATCTAGACGACCTCCTTATTATAGCTCCCGATTTCGATACCCATATTTCTTTGCTAGAAGAAGTTGCGGTGTGCCTGCGGAAGGCAAATTTAACGATAAACCTCACGAAATCCAAGTTCTGCTTCAAAGAGCTCAAATATTTAGGATTTGTGGTTGGTGGAGGACTTTTGAAGACCGACCCAGCAAAAGTAGAAGCCATAGAGAACTTTCCGCTGCCGAAAAGCCCAAAACAGGTGCGACGTTTTCTTGGCCTTGCTGGTTGGTACAGGCGATTCATTCAAAACTTTTCTAGCCTGACTGCACCAATCACGGATACCTTAAAGAAGAGCAAAACTGGATTTGTAATGAGCGATGAGGCAATAGCAGCATTTAAAAGCCTGAAAGATGCCTTAGTCAGTGCACCGGTTCTGACACATCCCGATTTTAAAAAGCGGTTCTATGTTCAGTGTGACGCCTCCAATTCAGGAATTGGGGCCGTATTATTCCAAAGAAATGACAAAGAAGAAGAATTTCCCATTGCCTACTTTTCCCAAAAACTCAATTCGTGTCAAAAAAATTACAGTGTGACGGAAAAGGAATGTCTAGCAGCAGTGATGGCCATACAAAAGTTTCGTCCGTACGTAGAGGGTATGGACTTCACCGTCATCACTGACCATTCAAGCCTTAAGTGGCTAATGAGTCTCAAAGACCTCAGTGGTAGACTGGCTAGGTGGAGCCTCAAGCTGCAGGCATTTTCGTTCGTGATAGAACACCGTAAAGGTTCACAAAATGTTGTTCCAGACACACTGTCACGAATGCATATTGAGAGCCTAGAATTAGAAAATATAGCACCATTAGTTGACCTCGACTCCAGTGAATTCCAGTCTGACGAGTACCAAAGTCTAATAGACACTGTGAAAGGAAATTCAGAGAAACTACCCGACCTTAAAGTCGAAGACGGCTTTGTGTATAAACGTTCATTGTCAGCCCCAGATGATTTCCTCAATGAACACCAGTGGAAATTATGGATTCCACCAGGGCTGACAAACGAAATAATCATGCATGCACATGAACCACCACAAGCTGCTCATGGCGGGATCGCCAAAACATTAAGTCGTGTCCGTCAATTTTTCTACTGGCCCAATATGACTGTTCAAGTTAAGAATTTTGTAGTGCAATGTGAAATATGTAAAAAGTGTAAAGCGTCTAATCAAGTCCTGCGTCCTGAAATGTCATCTACTTATTGTTCGAGTCGTCCGTTCCAAAAATTATATGTTGACTTTCTTGGTCCTTACCCTAGGTCAAAAGCAGGAAACGCTTACATTTTTGTAGTCCTTGACCACTTGTCCAAGTTTGTGTTGCTCAAAGCACTTAAAAAAGCGACTGCATCCAGCGTTGTTAAGTTTTTGCAAAATGAGGTATTTTACATGTTCGGAGTACCAGAAGTAATTCACTCTGATAACGGTAGACAATTTCTGTCAAGCGACTTTCAAAGCTTATTAGCCAGAAACGGCATAAAACATTTTAAGACTGCTAATTATTCGCCACAGTCAAATGCCTCAGAAAGAGTCAATAGGACTCTGTTGGCAGCTATACGATCATATGTGAAGGATGATCAGCGAAATTGGGATGCGCACCTTGATGAGATAGCGTGTGCTTTGAGAGGATCGAACCATACTGCGACTGGTGTGACACCATATTTTGCCTTATTTGGCACAAATATGATGACACACGGTAGTTGCTACGAATTAGCAACTAAACTTGATGTCTTAAACGATAGTGAGGTATCGATCATCCCTCGACACTTGAAACTTCAATGCATGCGCGAAAAAATTAAGTCAAACATCCGACAAGCGCAAGAGAAAAGTGCCAGGATATATAACACTCGCGCACGAAAAGTTCACTTCATGCCTGGACAAGAAGTGTACAGAAGAAATTTTGTCCTTAGTGATAGCACCAAGTACCTGACGTCCAAACTATGTCCTAAATTTGTTAAGTGTCGAGTTATTAAATCTGTAGGCAAAAACATGTATGAACTGGAAAACCTAAAAGGCAAACCAGTAGGCATATTTCATGCCAAAGACATCAAACAATAACATATCTACACATACCTCTAGTGCAATAAAAAGGGCCGATGTAATTTATTTAAGTATTTCGTTTATTACCGTATATTATTCCCTAATTGTCATATATATATAGCTATCTCTATGTTAATTTATTTACTAGTATCGGTTAGGTTTAAGTATACTTATATATACCTATTTGTAACAGTACGTCCATCTCTAAATGTTATTTATTTATTTATTTATCTAGCTTAATAAGTGCATGTTATTTATTTCATATTTATTTATCTAGTTATACCTAGAAGTTCATGTTATTTATTTCCTATTTATTTATTTATCTAGTCATTCGTAGTTTGTATTATTTATTTATCTAGGCGTAAGTTTTTGTTATTTATTTACAATTTATTTATCTATTTATTTATTTATTCACCCATTTATTTGTATATGTATATGTCAATGTAGCTATTTATTTATTTATTTATTTGTTCATTCGTGTATGTATTGAAGTATCGAATTATTTACCTATTTATTTTTGCCCATCATTTGTTTTATATCTTATATTTATCTATATCTGAATATGACCTTAGGTACTCAATTGATCATATTATAAAACTACTAAGCTAAATACTCTTCTTAAATTATTATATGCACTTACGTGATGGGCAGATCGATAAGTTGTTCAACTCGGAGCATACACTTTAACACATCAGTTCACTGCGTTGTTGATTCTGCAAACGAATTCCCACAGGGAAGAGATTCTGCCAACTCTCTATCTCGTATCCAAAGCTCCAGAATGAAGTTGAAGAATATGAATATGATCATCTGCAAAAAAATTACCTAAGTTAGAACTGTATTTACATATATGAGGGCTATAAGTAATAAGTTATGCATCATACCCTGATTTATTTGCACTAGATGTAGTTAAACGCAGTGAGACTCACCCTCTGCATGACGACAATTTGTGCAATACTACTGTTCGTGCTGGATTCGCATGCATCTACCTACCTGCAATGCTTTGTGGCATATCTCTGTTTTGTGTTACCCTTGTTTACCAGGGCGCATGCGTGGAATAAACTTCACGAGAATTGTGTTTAATGGACTGTGTGCTGTGTCTGGCGCCTGGGGTGGGTTTTGATTAAAGTCATATACCTAAGGATATGTAAACTGTTAGTGAAGATTTCTCAAGTAGGTCAGTCACTTACCTTTATAATGCCCGGCTTATATCGTGGGGTTCTTCACCACGTTTCATAGATTATGATCTTTCAGGCATCCGTGTTCTCCGTCTCTGATGGTACACAGGTGAACCCCAGATTCGAAGTTTTGTTGCGGACACCTGCAAGTGGGTTCAGTAGATGAAAATGCAATAAATGAAATAATCACAGCAAAATACATAATTAAAATATGACACAACTATTACTAGTTTTTTTTTGTTGCTGGTTGACTGCCTGTGACTGATTCCTTTGAATTCTCGACAGCCAGCTGTTGAATATCAGGTCGGCTATCGGCTATACTGTCAATACAGGGATGGCCGTGTCCCAAAGATCTTTATATTATCGCGACCGTAGACACAAACCTTAAAAAGCTATGTTGAATTGGAAGAAAGGGAAACTATAATAAATGCATTGTACTGAGAGGAATTCAAAAAACGGAAAATTCAAATCGGATGATAGTACCCATAGCGGACCCATATACCTCTGCAGCAAGCAGTTCGACCTTGTTTTGCCATTGTGCGTGAGACCTTCATGGGATACGTATGGATCCCAAATACCCTTGAATAACATTAATTAAATTAAATTAAGTACTACCAAAGTCAAAACAGTAAGTGTTCTTATAAGTCCTATAAGTATAGGCAGTGCATTAATTTGTTTTTTATAGGAAGTGTGTCCGAAAGGCAATATTTATGGCGCATAGCCAAGGAAGCAGCAAAAAAATACAGGTGCGGAGCAGAAAATACAGGTGGTGAGTGTAGTGGATAAGTGTTTTATAGACAGTAGGACAAAAAAATAATACAGGTGTTTTATTAATAGGCAGATCAACTAAGTCAATTTTGAGTGAAGTTGGCGGTCAGACGGCACAGTCGTGGCCGCCGCAATTAAACTTGGTAGCTGCACAAAAAATTTATATAAAACAGCAAAATTAAACTTGGTAGCGGCAGAAAAATTATAAAACGCCAAAATTAAACTTGGTAGCGGCACAAAACTATCAAACGCCGAAATTCAAACTGAGCAGCGGCACAAAACTGGGTATAGTATCACAAAAATTACATAAAACAGCAACATAAGCTGGTTAGTGGAAAAAAATTACTTTAAACAGCAACAAAAATTGGCTAGAGGCACAAAGTCCAACGGTGACAGCAAAAAAGGTGCACCGGCGGAACAGCAACAAATTGCCTGCAGAAGTTTGAAAGCAAATGCCCCAAAAAAAAAAAAAAATAATATTTTGAGTACCTATACAATTTCCACAGTGCTCTAGAATAATAAATATATAAATATTACAAAAATCTATATAAAAAATTTATAAATATATATAATACTATATTAGTAAGGGTACTGCCAAAACACCCCTATTTTAAGACGTGAAAAAAAGCAGTTGTATTGTGCATGCCGTATGGTAGAGCGTTGCCAGCACCAACTGGAGTGTTAAAACCTATAGATACTGTCCACCGGAAAATTCTGCCTAAATTATAGTGATTGTCGAGAATTTTTATTTGTAGTTTGTTTATTTATAAGTTCCTCTCTTGTGTTTTATTATAAATATTTTTGGCGTGAATCATATTTTTTTTTGTACATTAGCTCTTTTGTTGTTTCAACCAAGTGTTTGTGATAGGTTTCGTTTCGCCGTTGGTTTTTTTTTGTTGTTTCGAGCCCGCGATTTATCTATATAGAGCTCTAGATAGGTAGGAGCACGGGTTAATCTTAAAGAAAAAAATCAATTGTCCAAGGAGATAACAAAAAGGTTATCCAAGTAGTTAATCCACAGGGTGAAACCAAATTTAATTTTAATTAATTTAATGATAATTTTTTTTTGTTTTTGTTGCTATACAATATTTAAAGTGATATACTATTTATAAGTTCATATATTTTCCTTTTTTTTTGTCTATTATTAGTTTTTTTTTATAGTTATCATTTTCGCCTCTTTTGTTCTTTGGTAATTTTTCTTTTGTTTGTATAAGTAAGCTAAGATTAGTTTTCCTTTAAATCTTTTTAAAGAATAATTTAGTTTTAGAGTACTTGTTTCAATAAACAATAATTTATTTATGATATGATCACGTCATACCATGGTCGAAAGTTTTGTTATTTTCTTTGATTTTGGTGTTCTTTTCCATTAAGCTGAAATAAGCTCAATGGCCTGTTAAGCAGATTTTCAGGGGTGTAGTAGGGTTGGCTACGGTCCTTTCGGCGAGATGAACTAATCAAAGGCATCTATGCCCATTTTGGGGAAGTTTTACCATCGGCCGCAAACTTCCAGGAGGGGAGGGAATTGGCCAAGCTGCAACAACATCAGCAGCCCCTCAGTGTGGTAGCCGTCCGTCTGCTTTAGTTATGGTAAGTTCTGGCATGTTTAATGTTTTGTGGTAGGTTTTGTTAAGTGTGTGGACAAGAACCACCCCATCCGGCGAGCAGAGCCGTGCTACGCTAGCATGCCATGCTCCTCGCACTTAGCACTCCATTCCCTTCCATTTCCACTTCCTTCCTAAGGTCCCGTCCGCATCCTTTCATCCTTTCTTTCAACCGCTCCCAACGCCCTCTATAATCCCTATTAAACCTACATAACACAATGTATTGAATATGTGAAAAGAAATTAAAAATATATAACTGCAATAAGACTTAATGTGCCGTCGAAAAGAGGCAGCACACTTATGGCATTTGATCCACTGTCATAACTTCACAACCACATCGGAATATGCCGTGCCCGAGCTACGGAATTTATGAATGCCAAGTTCAGCTGGAGTGTTATCCCAAATAATAAGCACGCAAGCTTAGCGGTATTTGTTGTTTTTTTTTATTCGGATTTTGGAAAAACGTCCACGCGCCGCAATGCAATGCATGCTCGCGTTTAACTTGTCTCTATCGGTAACCGGAACTTCTTAGACAAATATGTATTAATTACTTCTCTGCACATTAGCAACACATTATAACTTGCAATCGTTATCATTAACAAACAAACGAATTAATCTAGTTAAATAAACCGAAAAACACAATCACAAGGTACCTATATAAGAACATGCAACATGATAGCTCGTTTTTTTTAAGTGTATCTCTAATCGGAATAGCAGTTCTTTAGCATTTTGGTGAGCAAACGGTGAACTTTTTCAGTGCACCTTCAACATTTATTACAAAATGTTTGTTTAAATTAATTGAAGAAAAAGACAAAACGGTTTGAATGAAAATATTTACGTTTTATTTTTACAACTCCGGAAATATTAAATTCAAATTAGAACTTATTAATTTGCTATAGTATAATGAAAACGTATAACTTGATAAATTTTAATGGTGTTTGGCAATATTTTCATAAGTTTGAGTATTTTGTCTAGTGGAAACATAGCATAAAAGGAAACTACTATAAATGTCAATGCGGTTTACTAAAGGGGCTGTAATTATTAAGTAAATAACACTGTAGGTAGGTATGAAAAAGCAAATCACTAGTATGTAATCGACCTAAGACTAGTATTCTGCATGTTTCGCCTCACGTCACAGGCGTCAAGACAGGCCATACCTGGAGATTGCACTTGACGAAACTTCAAACTGACATTAGGCAAAAGTTTGACATTCCGTCAGCTGTTCTTTGTTTAGTTCACTGTGGGAATCGATAGGTAGGGGTTCATTTGTCCGATTAGTCTATAATTTTAGTCGTAAATTGCTGTTTTCGTGTTTTCCATTGTTCGACAGGTAATACATTATTGTGTAAAGTATATTCGTGGAGTTTGTTTACCAAACATCAATTGTATGAAGTGTGAAACTAATTGAAACCCGAATAAACTCTTTAAAACCGGCGGCAAATGAGATTTTTCCAGGAGTTCGAACAAGGTTTGTACGCGTATACAATACATAGACCATTTGTGACTTAAATTTTTTGTTTTGTGGGCTTTTGTCGTTTGTTATTGTTCGTTAAATTCGATTCTCGTGATACTGTTTATTACTAGAGTCGCAGATTCTTGTGAGAGCGCAATTATCTCAATCTCAATTAAATGAAATCATTTGATTCCTCTAAAACTGAAGTCAGGTGAGTGCGTTTTTTAAGTGAACTTGATGTCATTTCAGCTATTGCTACATACATTTCCAGAGCTCTTATCTTCCTTGAGCACACAAAAGGCCAGTGCTTTGATTGTTTGTTTTTTTTTATGTTTTTGTAATTTTGTGTAAATAGTGCTGATAATGGCAGTTTTTCAGATTGCAATAGTCTTTCGGTTGGAGGCGAATAATCAGCGAAAAACGTGGATTTTAAATCTATTGGAGGAAGGCATGTGCAGTGTACACAGAATTTGTAATCCGTCGGCAAAGAGCTCGGTTTCGGGGTGTTTGCATTGGGGTTTAATTAGGAACCCAAACACAGTCACAGTCACAGTCACAAGCTGCAAAGGGGAATTAAGTGTGAGCTTGTAAGATATAGGTATCGGTTGGGTAAAGTGAAAATTCCATTTGATTTTGAGATGGTAGGCATTTAAAAAACAGACCAATGCGGGTCAAGAAAGTTTGATCAATGTTACTATGGTAAATGCACTTTAGTTGCTGCATAATCTTTCGACTAAACATATTTATTTATGTCATGTATGCATTTTCTCTTCAGTTTACGATTACCGAAACTGGTTCTTTCCACGATTCCCTTCTTATTTCTGCACTACCTGTATAATTATGATGGGTGGCATGATTTTAAAAACGCACATTGTTATTGAATTGACCCTTCCTGGCGATAGATTTGTAGGTGTGTCAGGCCGACTCCTCGTGTCTGCTATTGTCTCCAAATAGAAACAGTCAATGCAATGACCCAAAATGACGAAAATTGTAACCGTACGTGCATTAAAGCTTAGCTCTGTTTAAATGTCCTGCTAGAAATACCCAGCATTTAACCCAAAGCCCATATCAGTAATAGAAGTACCTAACATACAATGAAATAAAGAAGGTTAGACATTCTCGTCAGACAAGCTGGTTTGAAATACTGTTAACTTCTTTTCAAAGTGGATAACTCTGTTGAAGGAACCGCCGGTTTGAGGAAGAGTTCCGGCGCTTACAGAAGGAAAAGAGCAGCTCGTGAGCTCTACCAGCAAAAGAGGAAAGAAGAACACCGACTTCAATAGAAAGAACGCGAGAAGCGTGCAATCGAGGTAAAAGAGAGGTGTCACTGCAGGAAAAATATGTTTTTTCAATCATTCTTCCTAAAACTCGAATACGCTATTGACTTAAATAAATTACATATTTATAAATAAAGGGTTTACCTTTTATTTTATTAGTACGGGACTGAATATTATAATCAGGTTATGGGCCCAGACCCTCGTACTTGAAAAATAAATAAGTAATTGGAAAAGAAGTTTCGAGAAATGGCGGACGGACTGAAATTTTCGGTAGCCAAACTGAACAGTCAAAACTACCATATTTGGAAGTATCGGATGAAGCTTCTTTTAATGAAGGAAGGAGGATGGTGTGCGATTACTGAATCTAAGCCTGATCCAGTAACTGCGGCATGGAAAACAGCCAATGATATAGCCACTGTTCTTATTGGTTTGTCGGTAGAAGACAATCAACTCATTCATATCAGAAGGACTTCAACAACTAAAGAACATGGGAAAAATTACAGCCGTATCATGAAAAGTCAACACTAAGTAATAGGGTACAGTTAATTCGATATTCACATAGCTGATTGTAATGTCAAGGAAACGTGTGAAGTATGTATAAAAGGAAAGATGACTCGCTTACCATTTCCAAAGTTTTCAGAAAGGGGGAGCACAGGTCTTCTTGATTTAATTCATTCAGACCTTTGCGGCCCTATGCAAAAGGTTACTCCAAGTGGAAATAAATACTTTCTGACATTTATTGATGACTTTAGTCGATTTACTGTCATATACCTATTAAAGAAGAAGTCGGAAGTTTACGAAAAACTTGTAGAGTATGTTCAGATGGTTAAAAATAAATTTGCAAAATTACCAAAGATTATTCGATCCGATAATGGTAAGGAGTTTGTCGATAGAAGAGTTGTGGAATTTCTCACTTCCAAGGGCATTTCACGTCAATATACAATCAGATACACACCAGAGCAAAATGGAGTGGCTGAGCGTAAAAACCGATCGCTCGTCGAAATGACAAGATGTTTGTTGCTAGATGCAGGACTAAACAACGAAATCTGGGGGGAAGCCGTAATGACTGCCAATTATTTGCAGAATCGCTTACCACCATCCGTAACGAAGAATACTCCGTTTAAGCTATGGGAAGGACGAAAACCATCCATAAATCATCTTCGTTTATTTGGGTCAAAAGCATATGTTCATATTCCTAAAGAAAAACGAAAAAAACTTGATAAAAAGGCTGAACTAAGAACATTTGTCGGATATGATGGACACGCAAAAGGTTATCGTATGCTTGATATTCGAACAAATGAGATCATCGTGAGTCGTGACGTAAAGTTCATTGAGCCAGTGAATGCAAAACAACATCTGGATGAAGTAGTTCCGATGAATTTTAATGACAAAAAGAAAGTAGAAGAATCAATGAACAATAAATCTACTGAAAGAGACATGTTCTATTTTGAATTGAAATCCGCTGGCAGTAATGACCACAAAAATGATGAAGAACAATCATATGAAGATGAAGACACAACACAACAGCCAGATGAACCCATTGTACCAGAGATTAGACGTTCAAGCCGTATAAATAAGGGCAAGCCACCGAATAGATACCACACTCTAAAGGTTACGCAGCAAATTGAACCCAAGAATCTAGCAGATGCATTAAATAGTACTCAGAAGGATCAATGGATAGAGGCAATGGAAGAAGAAATGAGACCACTTAAAGATAATTCTACATGGGAATTAGTGGAACTACGTCAAGGACGAAAACCAGTTGGCTCAAAATGGACATTCAAGTTAAAAAAAGAAATGGAAACATCAAGCGATACAAAGCTCGTCTAGTTGCTCAAGGTTTCAGTCAAATTTTTGGGGTTGACTATGATGAAGTATTTGCACCTGTGGTTCGTCAGGCAACATTTCGATCATTATTAGCAAAAGCTGGAGACGAGAATATTATTGTGAAACATTTTGATGCAAAAACAGCCTTCCTTAATGGTGATCTGGAGGAGGAGATATACATGAAACAACCACCCGGTTTCGAGCAAGGAGAAACAAATACAGTCTGTTTATTGAAGAAAAGCTTGTATGGATTGAAACAATCAGCGAGAGTGTGGAAAAATTCTATTCATACTGTGCTAATTGAAGCAGAGTTCAACCAGGCTGACGCAGATCCTTGTCTTTATTCAAAACGACATGGAACTAATATCTGCTTCATCATAATTTACGTTGAAGACATTATCATTGCAAGTAAAAATGAGGAGTTAATAAAGGAGACGGAAAAATATTTGAAGTCAAAGTTCAAAGTACGGGACTGGATATTATTAACAAAAATTAAATCACGTAAATTCTTTTAAGTAAAATAAGTTAACGCAACAGCTGTTGGATTAAATGTTATAACATAATCCAAACTGACGTCATTTGTTCTTTAGCCGGCGCTTCTATATCATCGTCATGGTGGAATTTGGTCACGGCTTGACGACGCGTGTCAGACCAGAAACATATCTCTGTTCAAATTATGGATAGATGTCTTTTGTTTCATTTATATTCAAAGAAGGACTTATTAGAAGTAATATCGGATTACATTCTACACACATGCAATTCACTCTATTAATGAACGTAGCCAGATCAAATATCCCTTCAAGAAATAGAGTTGATTGTGTCAGTACAAAAAATGCGAAATGCTGCCCCTTTCGCTTTCATATTTAGCAAAATATAATAATTCTTCTTTTAACTTTCAACTTGTAAGCCTCTTAAATCGAAATGGTTTTTATTTAATTAATGCAGTTTCTTCATAGACAGCGCGCTCATGTGCACTCGAGATCAATCTCGATTTGATGTTCCATTGGGCATAACTTGCATTTTATGTTTAGGTTACACGTTTGACCGCTTATGATATAAGTTGGTCATGTGATGGAGGTGAGACACAAGTTTTGATTAAGAAGAAAAAAGCTGCCATAACCAAAGCCACATTCAAATTACGTACTTACATTGTTTAAGTCTAAAGAAGAAAGCTGAAATTAATTATATATGCTGTACTGAATTGAAATCAAGAAAGTGAACATTCATTCACTTTGACTGACGTATAAAGCGGTCTAGTGACAAAGAACAGAAACAGAAACAGAATCAGAACCATTTGGTATTGCAGTGTGTTTTGGTTGCAACCATACTGAATTAAATTTGTATTCTTAGTAATTAAGCGCCTGGCGTTTGCCTATCTTTTTTTTGGTTCAATTACGATGTCAACAATATTTAACAATAAAAATTCTTTGCACGTGAGTAGCTCCCATCTAGAAGAAACAAAAGTGTCATTTGAGTTTTTTTTTTTTCTGTAAACCTGCAGTTTGTTTGACGTGGTCCAACCTAAAGCGATCCTTGATTTGATCCGATCCTCATATCATTATTATTTCGGGATTATCCTTTTCATTGGATCTTACACTTGCAAGTCTGTACAACCAGAATTCATAAGTTATCGGTAAGTTGCTGAAAGAAAAAACGCAATTTTTCCATAGATTGTCATGTCAGCATTATACGACTACTCATATTTGTACACCGAAGTCTGGTAAAATTAGCACAGCCAAAGATACTCCGATCACTTATCAATTTATCGGGTAAAGCTGTACATTTCATTCAAATATGAGAGTATTGTCTCGCTTCAGTGGCATACAAATTCCATGGAATGATATTTATAGTCTGTCAGAATTTCATACAAAAACAAAAAAAACAACTACAAACAATGAGCGAGCTACCGCGTACCCTATTACGTGGAAGCCAAGGGAGATTAATGTTTTCTCTATGTCAACAGACATGACAGGTGGGAAAAAGTGTGGAAAGAAACGAAAATATCTGGTTCCTACCGAAATTGAAAATAGCACCGCCTCTATAATTGAATTACCATATCATTTATTTGTCGCGGAATGAATAAGCAGATATCTTTTGAATTTATTGGGCCACACGTCAATTATGTTGGTGAATGATTAATGTGTTTTTGGTTTTCCAAAGGAAGTCCTCCAAGCATCATCAACATCGTCATTCACATCCCCATCAGTGTCAGTGCCAAGATAAGTGACAGGCAAATATTAAAAGCAAACAAATATGTATATAATGCACATGCAATTTCAACAAAAATAGGTTATAAATAAAAATGTCTTACACACGCAAGTCATATTAGCGTAAGGACAAAATATTGCCACTTTGACATTTGCGCGGACTCTAGATAAGATGAATGGATTTATTTTTAGACTTTGGTCGTCACTGAAGATGGACCTCAGGAAGGTCAGGGACAGCACTACCTATGCCTGTTATGCATGCATTACAAAAATATAGTTCGCTAGGTGCATTTACTGAAAACCAATAGTAAGATAGACAAAGACATGTGTTAATTTGGCAGTTTTATTTCGTAAGTCGAAAAGAAGCATTTTATGGGAGCGTTATTCTTTTAATTTGTCCCTTGTAACTGCATGTTTGAGGGGAAAATAACGTTCGTTTCTATTAACAATCCATCTCTGACAGAATTGTTATTTTATTTTTTTACAAGTGTACATAATCAATCGTACATCTGATAACGAAATGACATCTAACATAATCGCCACGTGCACTTTGAGTATGCAGGATCAGATAAACCATTTCAGTGATCGCATGACATGTTCCAATCAATGAATCATTTTTATGACATACCGCTGATTTGTCAATTTTAAAGTACAAGGCTATGTCACAGACAACTATGCGTTTATCAAATATCGTAGCTCATTTCTACGCATACTAGGTTTGTCCTAAAAAAAGATAAGCTTTCAGCTTGACCATTGCTGATATTATCTTTTCATAAATAAATACAACTATTTACAAAATATTTGTCATAATCATAAGCCACTCAAAAAATTCAAATGTTTACTCAAGACTTTATAAATTGCGCCGTTGGCGGAATGGAAAATCTTCAATTCAAAAGTCTATTTTATACCTATAGGTAACGAAATATGTTAAAGTAATATTAGCAATAAATCAATTGTCATTGTTTATTTTAATAAACACTGCTCGCTCGCAACGGCACAGGTTACCAAGGAACTCATCACCACATATCCTTTCAGAGACTTATATGCGCTCAAGAAATTGACCCCAGGTTTGTTTTATTGAACATCTATCTCAGAAAAAGCTAAGTAAAAAAGACAAATGTTTAAACCAATTCAATCAGGGTGAAAGTCGGCAAGCATTGGGCACATTCAAGAATCTCGTCATTTTAAGTCGACTAGATTGGTCTGGATAAGATGTAACCTGAACGCAAAAACACGATTGGTCGGGAACGTCGCTTTTTCTACGTCATCCACATATCCGAACTGTCAACTTAGTACTCAGTCACGAATTTCTTGACTAGATTCGTCGGCTATCCCTCCATAAACGTCAACTGAAACAGCTGCTCACATGTTCGATGTCAGCCAATCAAAACCGATATACATCTAGCCAGACAGCTGTCAGACTTACTAATCTTGATACTTGAACGTCCCCGTTTACGGTGAAGTATACTAAGCTGTCAATTCTTTCCAATCGGTTTTTCGTATGGAAAAATATTTAACTGGGGTCAGATTCTGTAAGGCGAAACGATCAAACGTTTTGCCCTATGTAACACATGCAATTTCTTCGTGCACACGAAAACGTTTAAACGTTACAGAATCTGACCCCTGGACTTTAGGTCCGTTCGTGTACTTTAAGCATAGAAAAATGAAAAATGTCAAATCTCTAAAATCGAGAGAGAATTCTCTCAATTTCTAGAGATGTACCTGATCGTTTTTCTTACAAAAAGGTTAAGAAATGTCATGTTTGGCATAATTGTAAAATGCAGCATCTACAAAATAAGTTGGAATTGAATTTTTTTCAAACTAAATGTTGAAGATCATTCTATATTATATCTGGTAATGACATCAAGAATATGTCAAGTCAATGAAATATGCAATTCTACTGGCAACTCTGCTTTTATTTTTGTGTTCTTTGTTTCCTTCTTCTTTTATCACTTATGAAATAAAATGGCTGCATTTATTGCGTTCTAAAATTTATTCAAGAAAGGTTCACAGTTTTTTAATTAACAATACTAAATACGCGCTGATATATAGTTTTACTTGTCAAACTTTTGAGCTGTCACTTAGTTGGCAGTTTTCATTTTTCAGTAAGTCAAAATTCGGCGAGTAGAAAATTACGAAAAAATTAAAAGACGGGAAATGGATTTCTCTCTCATTTTTTAAAATTTTCTCAGTAAGTGGTCGCATTTGCACAGTTTCTTAGCAAATTTTAAATAACTTTACGTTTGCAAAAAAGTACCCGACCGAACGAACCTTTTGTCAAAACATTAGCCTACACACAACCCGTAAAAATTCGAACAAGTAACTTTTTTCATATGGGTGTTGTGATGTGTTGCAGAAGTTCAGCGGCTATATTAGGTATGTTCCATTACGACAATGCATTGGTACGCATTAGCCAAATTTAGTCAAACTTCGTTCCCTTAAGCAAAAGTTGGACAGAAGAGACCCAAAAAGAGAACAAAACATTTCCCCTCCATAAAAAACCTGCAAATATCAGCCCAAGAAATGTCTGTGTACTGTTTGGTTATTGCTGACAGATGGTTGTCAAATTTTTTAAATGCTTATTTGTAACTGAATTTTTATTTGTTTTCATGCATAGTTTGTACTTGTACAGCATTAAAATAGATGTAAGAAGCAAATGCATTGAACTTTTTAATTTCTGCAATAAAAGTCATACAAATCTTGGTCTTAAAAATGTAAATTAGTGTTCCGTTCTACTGTAATTTGAATATTCCCGCCTAGAATAAATTCACATTTTTCAAATAAGAGGTTGAACGCGTTCCTTTTCTTTTTGGTTATATTTCATTTGGGTGAGCGAATTCTCTCGCAATGAGAGAAATGTGATATATTGCCAAAATTGAACCAGAAAGTAATATGCTTTTCACACCTAGCCCAAAACCGTGTTTTCCTCGAAAACTCGTCGATGCATTCACACCGACCACCAACTCATTTTCGTTTGACGTTTCAATCAGCTGTGAGACACTAGTCGTTAAAGTTCGGTGCAAACTTTTTTGGTTTCAAATTTAGACCGTTTAAAAACAATCGGCCTTACTAATAATCAATCACTAATGTCGACAACTAGTTAGATGTCAGCTTTAGTAAAAATGTACAGCTTTTGTGAAATGGTACCAATAAACAATTAGACCTCCACATTTACTAGTCCTACAACTTTCTTAGAATCTATTACATTTGTTGTCATTGCAGAATTCAAATTTCATAATTTGTTTTCGTGAAAAACAAGGTCAATGGTCTCTTTCACAAGGAGGATTTTATTCTAAAAGAAGGAATACATAAATTGCAATTAAATTTGCCCAACACATATCTTTCCAATGCTCTTTGAGACTTATTATAAGCAAAAAACAAAACACAAAATAGAAAATGCACAAAATATCCGCTGATCTGTCAAATAACATATGCAAATCAGTAATGCCCTATCGTTCGATCGGACACAATTTTCAGTACTTTTATGGTACGCTTTCCATTGTTTTCTAATACTACCTCGCGATTTCTTTATGAGTGCATTTGTGTCGTAATAAAATCCCTTTCAAACTATTCAATAAACAAAGCACAGTTTATTTGAATGGTTTCATTTATTCGTAGGCTTACGATGCAAATCAAAACTTATTAGTGGTCTAAACATCACAATTGCATCGTTAGCAAGAGAATATTTTTGAAAATGGAAATAATATCTGGCTCATTCATTACAGAATGAATAACAATCGCACGTAGGAAGCGTGTTAAGAACTTAACTTATCGGATTTGAAAATAAATACAATTTAACCTATAAAAAATTGTATGGCTTATATATTACTTAATTCGGGAAACTTAGAAGCCGACAAAAGTTGAAATTCGAACTGAAAAATATAAAACGCATATTCTCGTACTACCTGTTAGGCTGTACTTTCACACCCAGAAGTTAATAAACTTGTTATTTTGCATGTATTTTGCTGAGTTCTGATAATTCTATTTTTATAACTATATATTTTCCGCGAAGGGAACCTTTTCACGCCATTCATTCTCGGTAAACAAACTCCTTTTGCAAAGAGTTTGAAAAGGGTTCAGTTGAAACAAAATATCTACCTGTGTCGCCTAAGGTACTGAGAATTGTTGCGAAAAGGTACCTACAAGCCGTCCAAACTTTGGTAAGAAGATATTTTATTCTGTTTGCGACGACTGTCAAGAAAGTCTTGGAATTATCCCAAACTTATATAAAATTTATTTTTTATTAAGCAACTAACTAGGAAAACCAATCAAAAAGCAACAGAAAGAAAAACACGTTTCACGTGTTTAGAAATAAAACAAAAACGTAATATTTTTCAATATTTTGCATACATTTGTACAAATTTGTGTGTGATAGACTTAAAAACCATTTGCATTGTTGTATTACAACGAATAAAATTATAAAGCATTCACAATTTACTAAAATTAATTAATACTTGTAAACGCTCAGGCTGAACAACATCGTATTAAATTCTCTCCTATTTCGAAATTTAATACCGCGATTTTGGATGGCTGGGCAACACTTGTCTTCAAAATGACATAAGGGAGAATTTATTTAGCTAATGTCCGAGATAAACATGGCTTTCTCAACACTAACATTTAACCCTACAGTTAGCGATAGTCTGGCAACTATATTTGTTTATTGGTAAAGGGATTTTGGAAAGTGTGGAGTCTTTTCGTAAAGTGCCAGACTAAAGTTGATTATTGGTAAGGCCGAATATCAGCCCATCTATTAATTGTGGAAAATGATTTTAATTTGTGAGTTGTGACATTTGTTCGGTCAGCCATTTCGCTGGATATTGCCAAAGGTCGTTAGAAGTCGTTTTCGTGGAGTTTTCGTGGAAAACGAGTGCAAACGACTCGTTTCTAAAACTGAAATATGTAAGGGAAAACTTCTGTTTTCGATGAAGTTTTCCTGTGTTTTAGCGACAACCCGGTTTTGGGCTTGGTGTGAAAAGCCTATAAGGGTTCAATTTTCTACAGGCCATTATAGGTGTCATAATCATACTTCCTATAATCGGATAAAGTTAGGGTTAGTACTCCTCAAATATTAGGTCTGTTTCTTTATGAATTTTTACTAACTCTTACGAATTTTTACTCAATGCCGTCCCTTAACTCGAAAAATTCATAAAAAAAACGTCATGGAGAGAGCAAGACAGTCGGAAATGAATATTCTCCGCAGCGCATTCTGCTTCTGCATACTCTGTCGGAACCTCAAATAACATTTGAGGTGTCCGTTTTTAGAAACAAACAAATAACTGAAATGCGATGTCGGATTGATTTTACGTACTCGTTTTGTTTGGTGCTTGCTTTTTTTCGCTCAATTTTCCACTGGAAACACAAATTGAAACAATAAATACAAAAAAATTAGTTGCTATTTTTATGTTTTATTTTTATTGCTCATATTTATGATCACTTAACTGCAAATCGTAAATAAATTCCGCAACTGATTGTTAACGGAGGATATTAAAAACAGTTCTTATGAAGCTGTCAAAAATGTCACTCAAAAATAAACTGCAACGCCCAATGCTGGAGTGCGTTAATACCTCACAGCGAAAATCCTCCGATTCGTATAAAATTTGAGAATTTTCTGTTCCGACGAATACCTCGCTAGGGCCGACAACCCCTCTACTTACGGAGAAAGTTACGAATTTGTAGTCAATAAATTTCTTGGGCTAAGAATTGGAACTTTCAGTCACCTGGCTATTGTCTACGAAATTCTTGCTCGCTGTAAGAAGGGACAATCTCCTCCACGTAACCTTTAATGCATTGTCGCTCTTTCATCTTCTCGAATGCTTGCAGTTCAATCAGTAAATACTCTTCCATATACTCGGGATCTTCAAAAAGACAGAAACGTACCTATGCCATTTTTCATAGATTAGTACAAAAGCGTTCCCTAACTTTTTTGTAAGTGTCTCTCTCTGAGAGAGAATTTATCCCCATAAGTGCCATTTTGACAGTCTTTTCCATTCTTTCTACAAAAGAAGAGGAACAAATTAGGTATAGCTAAAAACAACACCCACAACATGTCTTGAACAATGTATTGCAACAGCCACTGTCATGCTGTCATTGTCTCATTGATGGGCAAGACATTCGCAGTCGAATAATACACGTAGTGATTGTCACCTTTTTTGGTTTGTTGTTGATTTAAGACCCCATTAGATAGTATCCATAAAACTGACAAAATTTGAACACTAAAAGTCGAGTTAATACTACTTTTTAACTAATAACCAGTCAGACCAGTTTATATTCTCGTCTCATAAATGTCTGTTTCACATAATATCATTTCGATGCGTTGTCGTAAATTAGTTTTTGGTATGTTTAAATCTTGATGCATTTGAGCAACTAATAGAGTTTCTTTTATTTTTTTGCCGGTGGTCGTGGCGAAGTGTTAAATCGTTCGTTTGTGAATGTTGAAGGTCAGGCGCTTAAATTCAAGGCTATAACACAAAACGCTCCTATGATTAAACTTAGCAAAGGCTATCGTTGATTTTGTGAGAAAAACTATTTTGTGAACTATAAGCGAACAGATCGATAACAATTAACCATTTCATCCCATTTCCGTGTCATCGGCACACTGAAAAAAGAAAAAAAAATATTAAAACTGACAGTACCTAGGCAGATATCGTGTATCTTGTTTGTATTGGCCTAGTTCGATCATTTAAAGAGTTTTGTGTCAGTTGACAAGTGCGAATCTAATCCAAGAGCACTTTTTTTGCTCTCAGAGCAGTTTTTATGTTCGTTTGGTACAAAAAAAAAAACAGTCTATTTCAGATTTCAGAGCACTTTTCCGAATCTGAATATTTTCTCAGATTTGCTTCAGATTTACCACACAAGTGCGTTTTAGTTTGACAACTGGTGGAGTTTGTTTACGTTTTCGTGATTTTTGAGCAGCAAAGAAAGGGGAGATCTATTTTAGTAAATTATTTATGTATGAACATATAGAAATCGATCAGGAAGGAAATTTGGAATGTTTTAATATAAAATTTAACCAGTGAATGGAAATCGCTTAAAAAAGTGTCACAGACAAAGATAATGGAATACAGAGATATATATCTTTCCAGTGGAAATGCGGCTGCCTACAAGCTGTTTTCCAGAAAAATTCATGAAGTCACACACACTTGCTCATTTCTATTATAGTATTTGTGAGTTCATGAATTGGACTTTAGTACAAGAATTCAGTATTCTCTACTGTACATTTAAATTTTTTTCTTAGTTTAATTAAAACCTTCACAAAAACCAAACAAATTCAAATCGAAACACAAAACAATTAAACACCGCGATAAACATAAAAGCAAGATGATTCGCGGTCGGCCATTAGCAACATGCTTTTTTGTTGGTCACACGTATTCACAGACGGGGGTTGAAATTACAAAAACAACAATGTAAACAAATGGGTTTTGGGGGGATAGACGTACGAAAGATAACCATCTCTTTTATTCATTAATCTCTGCTTCACATATTCAAATCGCACGAATATCAACACAAAAAAGAGCAAGTGACGTTTTTATGTTCGATTAGGCACACGAGATCTAAGATCTAAGAGCAAATCTGAAGAATCAAATCGAAAAAGCCCAATCGAAAACCACATTAGTTCTCAGTTAACATTCTGATGCCAATAACGACCAATATGGTTTTTGGCGTTCAGGGGAAATGTCGTAGTTCGAATACTACATGAAATTGTATGTGTTTTTCATTCTTACCAAAAATAAGTACAAAAACTTGTGTGAATTTTATTCATTTCAAACTGGAGTTGAATTACACAGTACATCATTGAATCTTGTGAATTTCACATGCAAAATAGTAAAAAATGCAGTCACGTAGTACTCGATCACGGACGCCGTTATCAACCCCTGATTCATAGAGCTATATAACAAAAATTCTATCAAGTCCTTTGACTTTCTAAACATAAATGACAAAGCATTGTCTCATCCCTTGGGAGTACACACTACACAGTTCTGAGGTTGTTTAATAACACCCCCAGTAAGTAATAAATAAATATCGATATGCCATTTCAAAACGGCTTTCTTTGTCCTTTTTCCTTCTTGGTCTTAATTGCGTTAAGTGACGCTCAACTCTTGAAGTCGTACGTAATAGATCTATTTTCCAAATTGATGAACGGTAATAAAATCCCTCACGACACACAATCAATTAACGTTCTAGTTATGTTTCGTTTTTTTCTAATAGAACCTAAATCGTCAACATGAAGTTCGCGGAACATCTTTCCGCGCACATTACCCCCGAATGGCGAAAGCAATACATTAACTATGAGGTAAGTGAATTTGGATTCTGCGACAGTAAGTCAAAATTAATACAATTACTTTGCTTTGCAGGAAATGAAAGCGATGCTGTATATGGCGGTGGAAGAAGCACCTGCCGCCGAAAGTGTCGAAGATGAAGTACTTAAAAGACATTTCGTCAATTTCGATGAGAGTTTCTTTCATTACTGTGATAAAGAGCTGAAGAAAATCAACACATTCTACTCGGAGAAGTTAGCGGAAGCGACGAGAAAATTCGCCACATTAAAAGCTGAACTGAAAACATGCATGGACGATGCCGAACGTTTGGCAAAGAAATCCAAGTCACTGAAAAAGGCAGGAATGCCGCACAGGAAAGCCCAAGAACTGAAGTTGGCGTTCAGTGAATTTTATCTTAGTTTAATATTGTTGCAAAACTATCAGAATTTGAATCATACCGGTTTTCGGAAGATCTTAAAGAAGCACGATAAGGTACGTTGTGTAATTTGTAAAGCTATGCACATACAAGTCGCAAACGATCTACGTAAGTGTATTCTTTGCTTAAGCTTAGTAGGGATATACAAATGGGTCTATATTTGGTTGTTGATAATTGCATCGTTTCTGTTTAGTGGATATTGTATTTGCCCCAATAATTGTTAGTTTGTTAAACCAACAATTTATGAAATTACATTTAGAATAGTGATCAAAACTGCTCAACACAGCGTGAGTTACAATAAGTATTGGGAGTTAATATCCAAGAGATTCCAAATATATTTTGTTGACTGGAATGACCTTAGCAAGAGTTACACAATGTACATTGCATTACTCTAATTTCATCTGTGGATTATTAACCAACCTGGGAGTGTTCAAATGTTTGCTGAAACGGACTTGTTTCTCTACCACCACTTGCATTGATTCAATACAGTACTTCCAATACTTCTTGTCGCGTTGTGTTTTATGTAGGAAATATAGGTCTATTAAAATTTCTCCAATAAAACTTAATTCCACTGATGTTATCCTGTACAACGTTTAAAATGAGACGATACATACAAAAATATTGCGTATACGCCACCTCGACCGCAGAAAAATCCTCCCGAAGTTGCACAATTCTGGATAGTTGATAATTGCATCTGTTATTTTCAGCTCCTGCGAGTAGAAGCTGGAGCGAAATGGCGTCAAGATTACGTCGAGGCTTCACATTTTTTCATAAACAAAGACATCGACAATATTATCAATGACACCGAAACGCTTGTCACCAGCGAACTGGAGTCTGGTGACCGTCAACGTGCCATGAAACGCCTTCGTGTGCCACCACTCGGTGAACAACAGAGCCCGTGGACTACGTTTAAAGTGGGACTTTTTTCCGGAAGTTTCATTGTCCTCGGAATCGTTGTTGTTTTATCAGGTCAGTATAAAGAATTATTCCCATTTGTTGGGTAAATTAACAATTTATTCAACTTGTAGCGATTTTCCACGACATCAGTGGAGAAAACCTAAAAGTGACTTTCCGACTTTACCGAGCACCGTTACTTATAATCGAGTTCATATTCCTAATCGGCGTCAACATTTACGGTTGGCGATCGTCCGGCGTAAACCATGTACTTATTTTCGAATTAGATCCTAGAAACCATCTGTCCGAACAGCATTTAATGGAACTGGCAGCGATTTTTGGTGTTGTTTGGACGTTAAGTATGCTAAGCTTTCTTTATAGCGCCAGCTTGAGTATACCAGCGTTCGTGAATCCGCTAACATTGACTATAATCATGTTTGTGTTTTTATTGAACCCATTCCATGTACTACATCACGACGCGAGGTTTTGGCTCCTAAGGATTAGCGTAAGTTATTCTTATATTCTATTTGTAGGGCTTTTGTTTTTTATAGATTATTTATAGGGTCGCATGATTGCAGCTCCATTCTTCCATGTTGGCTTTGCTGATTTCTGGCTGGGGGATCAATTGAATTCCCTTGTCACTGCACTGCTTGACTTTGAGTACTTGGTCTGTTTCTATTTCACCAACGGCAATTGGAATGAGGCAACAGATACTTCGGTCTGCATGGAAAAGGACTTTATTATACGACCCATATTTAACTGCCTTCCGGCTTGGTTCCGTTTTGCCCAATGTTTGCGCCGTTACCGAGATACAAAAGAAGCCTTTCCACATTTGGTCAATGCGGGCAAATATTCTATGACATTTTTTGTCGTTATATTTGCAACGTTGCGCTCATTTAATGGAAGTAGGTATCTGATACCTAAAGAATGGACTTTATTTAATATTGCTATTGGTTATAGCTTACTATTCCAACACTTATGACAATCCGTACACGTGGCTGTGGATTATTAGCTCCATAATTTCTTCATGTTATTCGTACACATGGGACATCAAAATGGATTGGGGTCTGTTCGACAAGAATGCTGGAGAGAACAAGTTCTTGCGAGAGGAAGTCGTTTATTCATCAACTGTGAGTAGTCGATTTTAGTTTTTCGAATAAATTAAATGAAACGGCCAAGAACAGTCTTTAATATTTAATATGATTGACTTGATGTACTAAAACTTCAACTTTCGCATCTCTTCTTATTGACAGTGCTTCTATTACTTTGCTATTATTGAAGATTTCGTGATGAGATTCATTTGGGCTCTGTCGTTTTACTTGACACAAATGAAATTCGTCAGCAGCGACATCATGGTCTCCATCACAGCCATTTTAGAAGTATTTCGGTAAGTAATGCATGCCTCCGACATTTAAACAACAGCTCATATGATCTCATTTTCCACACTTAGTCGTTTTGTGTGGAACTTCTTCCGCCTGGAGAACGAACATCTGAATAACTGCGGTAAGTTCCGAGCTGTTCGGGATATATCGATTGCCCCCATCGATTCTTCTGATCAAACACTTATTCTTCGAATGATGGACGAACCCGAGGGTGTTATAAACCGATATTCCAAAACAAATCGACCAAAGCCGAAAAAATCAAAGGACCCGGAGAAGCGTGGCTTGTTGCACCCACGTGGATCCTTCCAGGATCTCACTATTGATGTCGATGGAACAAAAAAATTGTAATTCAGACCTGCATACACGATTCATATATTTTTAATCGGTTAATACAAAATCGTTTTTTCTTTTGTATTGCCTTTAAGATTTTTGATATAAAACATAGCGCTTATTTTTGAAAGCGGCAGTATTACTTAAAATAGAAATGAAAATGCATTAGAACTGCTATGAGGTAACAACAAACAATAATAACGATAATATTAAACGAAATGCCTAAACACTAATGAAACTAAATGTGGTCAATCCATTCCTTTTGTAACCCCATTCCTAATTATATTTTATATTTTTTGTAGTTAGTAATCGAAATGCAATAACTATTATTGTTAAATGTTTTGTGAACATAATTCAGAAATATAGTTTATATTTTTTTATATAGTAATTGTGTGTTTTTGCCGGCTATTACATACATACAGGCGGATTGCAGATGCCATTTGCTTATCGAAAAGTATTTTTTGTATCAGATCAGACCGTCAACCAAATTATTTGACGATCGGCGTAAGGCAATATAATTATGATGAGCCAACAAAACGGAAATCGGTATCCATCAACACAGATGGATCAAAGATGGACTGAGGAACCGGTGCCGGTATAAATTTGTAATTTCGGAGAGCGCGTGGAGAACAAGATTCGTATGAAAACAAATAACAGGTGGAAAGCACTAACTGCCTGTGAAGTATCTCGGAAGCTATGGCTGGTATATGACAGAGGCCGAACCATCAAACTTCTACAGTTTGACAGGTCATCGCCGTCTAAGCTGGTAGGGGCTCTAACAGGTCACAACTTCACTTCTTAAGAAGTCACATGATGAAACTGAATCTCAAAGATGACGGTTTATGTAGAGGCTGCGGAGAGGAAGAGGTCCATGAGGACACACGTCACTTCCTATGTCATTGCCCGAGCCTCTGTCATTTGAGGAACAGAATACTTCCATGACTTGCGAGAGCTTTCTGATGTAACATTTTCTGATCTTTGCAGGTTTTTGAGGACATCAGGATGGCTGGGCGGCGTCGGGTAAATACAAGAACGAAAGACACGAGCTAACCATCAACAACACCAACGGTTAACCCCCAAAAAAGGGCATCACAATGGGTCCACAAGGACCGAAGTGTGGTATACAGCTAGGTTCCAGAATTCGAGTGAAATGAAATCGAAATTGTAAATCGAGTGAATTCATTTTCAGTGTTCCGCACTTCGACCGATTTACTCCGAATATTTTTCGAATTCATTTCGAGCGAAAGTGAAATGTGGAACCTAGCTGTATATTTTCGCAGAGGAGTGTTTTGAATGAAGTGTGAGCATGTCTACTGATATCGGGAACGTTTTTTTGTCATTCATAAACCATTTAAGGGTCTTCTACATTAGGTGTGCTTTATTGATCTCCTGTTCCAGTTGAGTCCATTTTCCTGCTCAAGCTAAATTTTATCTCTTCTATAAACATTTCTACAAGGATAAAATTTAGCGGGGGGTGAGATTTAAAGTCTCCACCCACTTTAGCTAGCGACATTTCCAGAACAAAAAAAAATTTATAAACTGTCTATAGGTCTGTTCCTTTACTTAAAAAACTTACGAATTTCACTCATTGCAGTTAAAATTTACTTAAGTAGGGTTTACCCTGCTCTACCAACCCGTAAACCTTACCTAACCTAGGGCACTATAACCATTCGAACTTCTTCAACTTAATTTTGGAACGAACATTGATGCCACAACGGTAAAATTCTGTGAGGATATTTCGTGTCAGCTGAAACGTTTGTCAAACAGCTAGAACCTTTGTCGCTCGCGTATCTAACATGCAGTCAGGATCAAGTGCCCGAGACACAGCAAGTAGTGCTAGACCAAATAGGAGGAGACTACTTAATGTAGAGAATAAAGCAACTAATCTTCAAGAATCGTCCGCTGCACAACGTACAAAATCATGCGGCTCTTATCAAAGTACATCAAAATTATTCCTACGAACGTTTATATTGCATTTATTTGAAACAAGAGTTAACAGTTAACACAATCACTTGTAATCATTTATTCTACCCATTCCCAAGCGTTCCTTTATCATTTCCGTCTTCAACCACGAAGGCACGTTCCTGATGGCATGTGCGTTAGGGAATTGCAGCGGTGGCTCAGGGCCCTTGAATGGATGGGTTTTCGCAAGTTTCTTTTGCAAATACTCCTTGTTCACCTGAAGAAGCACAAGGTAATTCTAATAAGCTCGACAGTTGAACTGCAAACCTACCTGTTTGATATCTCTGTGCTTATCCATGTACAGATTGAAAGGCTGTCTCAGGGGGAACCATTTCTGATCCTGCAGATATGGCTTCGGGAACTCATATTCAAAAATGGGCTCTTTCATGTCTGTGAGTAAATAGAAAATAATTTCTGAACATCGGTAATTATTACTTTAATCATACTTAAGAAATTGTGGTAAAAGTTAGTTAGACCCTTGTCCCAGTCGCTTTGGAAGAAGGCGAGTCCAGCTGGTGTAATACAATCCTGGTGCTTGTTGTAAAAATCAAAAGTTTTGAATGTGCGCTTCTCCAAATCGTTACTTTTCTCGACTTTGTACTCGCTGAAGTCTAATTTAGAGTTTTGTTTATAAAGAACGAAAATATATCGTTGGAAGCCAATGCCTTTGGGTGGAATTGGTTGCATATATTCAACTAGAACGTCACCCTTCTTTACGTCGCCATTTGGAATATTGGAACTGTATTCAAGAATTCAATTTGAAACAAAAGAAATATCGTTTAACGATAAAACTACTTACACAAACCAGTGCACGTACTCGGAATCACTGGACGTGAAGTGGCCATCGGGGTTGGTGGCGATCAGCGTCCAGTAAGATTCTTTAGTGGATTTCTAAGGAAACAAATACTAAACGATCGTCTTCTTTATAAAGGAATTCGTTTGCCTACCTTTCCAGTTATTGGATCAGAGGTTCCGTCGAAGTTGACTAGTGGAGCCTTTGAAGCTTCGGAAGGCTTCACTATGTTCCCATTATATACCGGACAAAGCGTATCATCGTCGAGTTCATACTAAAACGATAAATTTATTTTTTGTTCTATACACAGAATGAACCACTCTCGTACCCTTATATCCAATGCAACTCTCGGAACAAAGTATGCGTAATCTCCGAACAAGTCCTTAAATACGTTGTAGTGGTCGGCTAATTTCTTCAAATCATACTGACCAGATGCATTTTTGTAGTCTTCGTAAACTTGATCCAAGTCAATAACCACTGTAGAATACAAAATTATGTAAACATTCTACACACAATCACTTTGCCGCTACTTACAGTTATTACTGCGCGACTTTTTCTCCAGCTCTAAACTGCTTCTTTGCAATTTCAAATGAGCGAGACGTTCTTTTAATTGATCGGAACGCGATGGTCTTAGTCTAGGAAATCCGATATTTACTTTTTCAGCAATTTCTGGATCAACCACATTCTCCGCTTAAAGGAAAAAGAGAATTTGCGGGTAGGCATTGATTATATTCGAAGCGAGTTTACATACCTTGAACTCTTTGTTCAAGAGTTTTGGCAACTCCTGGTGGTTTACCACGCAATCTGTGACCATGCCTGACCGCTAATACAAGTGGACATGATTGTTTTAAGTAATTATTTAAACTATTTTTCAATAATAAATTGCCGTAAGACATGTTTGAGAGATTTTATAGGTTAACAATTAAAAAAGTCCGTCAGATTTGACGTTTAGTAAAGTCATTCCTTTTGTGAACCATTCACAATCCATTGTAAACAACTTAATGGTAGGTACACATCGCTATAAATGAGGGGTCGAACAGGTAATCATTTGTTAATGTGAAAAAAAAATTAATTAGGTATATTTTCAAACGAATGCTCACGGAAATGTAGGTAGCTACTGAATTTCTATTAGCTGCAATGTAAAAATGTGATAATACGAATCAAAAAAATATGGACGAGTAACTATTTCTGAACTGTACCTATTTGTTAATAGTGATAAAAGAAATAGTAGGTAGTCACAGAAAATATTCTTGTGTGAGCAAATATAAATGTTGAAAAATGTATGGTTTACAAATGCAAGTCGAGAGATATAAGTGCTAACACGACTGCGTTGGGGTTTCGAGTGACATTTCGATTAAATGAGATCGTTTACCAATAACCATTTCATAATGTCGTTTTCCATTGGTTTCACTCGGGGATCCACTCATTCTGTAGTCCAATGGAACAAGAAAACTGCTTCTGATTGAATCCACAAGAGTACGGCTGCCGTCAGTTGACTTGTATAAAATACACAAACTACACTTGTGTGAGTGCTTCTTGAGTGGATTCTGACTTCAAATCCAGAAGCGAAATTCTCTCCTCAGAATCACCAGAAGAGTATTTTTTGTGCCAATGGAACGGTTTCAGAAGTGATTTTTTCGATTCCGGACTCTCCCGGACGCTTCTTTTTGCCCAATGGAAAACGACATAACATTAAGGGTATTCACTTACACGGTGTCTCCACCTGCAAATTTTCTTTCATGAAATCTCTCACATTTGGTCGCGTTGAAAGAACGACAATATGAAATGAAATGAAGGGTGGGCATTTCATATCATGAAATTTCATTCGTTGAAATGTCGTTGAGCAGAGCACATCGTTGCGTTCTCGCATTAAAGGCCATGAAGGAATTAGAAGAATTGAGGAAACGAGCTGAGAAAAGAAAACGAAGGTTTTGGGTAAATCAATTTCTGGAAAAAAGGGAAATGCACAATTTAGAGGAACATTTGTTGAAAGATGTTCTGTGGGAAGATGACGAGTTTCGCAATTTTTGCAGAATGCATATTGACAAGTTTCTTCTACAAGGAACTGTGAATGTTTACGATCCATCTTAATTACTCTTTGTTTCGTCATTTTTGTTCTTCTAAAAGGATCTATAAATGTTTATGATCCTTTCTTATCCCTTTTCGTTGTAGCTATGCATATTTTCCATTTTCTGTTTTATGATGCTTGTAAAACTATCTGGAAATGTTTTTTTCCTTGTTTAAATTTTCGCACATCTGGCAATCGTGTAAACATAGCTTTAAAAAAATTGGTAAAAGGTTCGATGACCCAAAAATAAACTCATACAACACGAACTCATTCCCACTCAGCCATCGCTGGATAAAAACAAGTAATAATAACCAGCTATTTCCAAGAGCAAAATCTGTCTTGATCGACATGCAAAACTATAATGCCCATGTGACTACATCCTAGATCCTACCTACATCCATATCCTTGTAATGACTATACTTATTGTCTCGTTTTTATTCAAATACCTAGTTTCAGCGCTACAACCTACAAGCGACCATTCGCCACTCAGCCATCGTGAAAATGAAAAACAAGTGTCAAACTGCACAGAAATTTCAGTCCCTCTCATGAAATCAATACCATGAAAGGAGCTGTGAAATACTTTTCATGAAACTGGTTTTTTCATGAAATTTGTGGTCTCCACGTGCAATCTGTCCTCTCATGAAAATTTTCATGCTAAGAAAATTGCAGGTGGAGACACCGTGAAACGCGTAAAACCCTCATAAACTGCGTAAACTGCAGAAATTTACCACCTCGTAAACGAACTGTCAGATTTTGTATTGAATTAGGCTTGGAAATCGACTGCAGAAGGTTACGCAAATTTACAAATGTCAAACTGTGACAAACGGTTGTGTGAATTACTTTTCATGTTTTCAGAGTTGCAGCAATGACGGTAAAAATTGAATGAAATACATAGTTATTCTGTTGCTTTATCGTTATTTGCAGTGAATTACGCAATGCCATTTCCGAGATGGGCGTTCACTTAAAGCACCGCAGAAATTTATGAATTTACGAACTGCGTAAAATTATAAGATTAAGTGAATACCCTTATTAACATAACTCAGCCTGTATTAATAGAGCGGGAGGTATTTATCCCAAGTCAAAGTAAGTTGAAAGCAGCTTACTCTGAGTAATATGGAAAATCTATAGGTAGTTCATTTTGACATCTTCCTTCTAAAATATAAATAACGAACATCAATATGATAGTTACTTTAAATATTTGTATTGAGCACTGTATTATTTATATTGCTTTGCTAATACTATACCTATACTAAAATAAACCAAACTTTTTTTTAGTCGAATAAATGTATTCTCTTTGACATCTTACAAGTGCCAACACATGTCGCATACATTACAGTATATTTTAATTAATATACACAATCTATGACAGCTAATATTTACATTTTAGCTATTACAAGCTCAAAGACGCAATATCTTGATTAAATGTTTTCAAAGTTACCCAATAAATCAAGACTTACTGTCAGATACACCTAATCGATTTGACTGTCGATTTTTATAGCCATATTTGTCCAAAAATATTCATTAATAATATGAAAACATGTTCAGATCATAAAAGGACATAAAATCAACTCTCATAGCCAACGCATGCAACTCAACAATTGGTTGTTTGCAAAACTATTTGCCTAACAAAAAACTAGTTGCTACTTTGCCTAAAGCTCCGAACCGTCTCTTAATAAAGTCAAAACTATTAACTTCAAGCAAGTTGAACTCAATCAAACAAGTATTCCAATTTTATCGCTCCTAACGTAGGGGGAAAGCGGGAGACTTGAACATATGGGAGACTTGAGCCACTCTCAATAATTTGCTCAAATTCCATTGAAATCTAACAAGTGTAAGTGTATGCGATGCAGACAGTGACGAGCTAATTTCACACAAAAAGAATTCTAAATCATCAGCTGTCTCTGGTTGGTGGAAGAGAAAAGGTGTTTTGCAGTGCCAATAGTAAAAAAAAATTTTTTTCTTTTTTCTCTATAAAATTGATCTGTAAAGCGTTAAGTAAATCAATTTGATGTTACCTAACAATATTGATATTCTACATTGTAAATATTAGTATGATACCATTCTAGTTTGTATATAACAAAAATTATGAATATAAATTTGTTAAAAAATGCGAACGGGAGACTTGAGACAGTTTCTAAAGGGAGAGTTGATCAGTGGCTCAAATCTCCATTTGCTCTGATGAAATGTTATGTAAGTGTTTTAAAGCCTTGTATTTAATTTTAATAATAAAAAATAATAATTTAATTAAAAAACTCAAAGAAATAAACCTTGTAATAGGTTATTTAAGTTATTGATTTATTTTCGTTATGTTTCTGAGGTTTAGTTTTTGTTTACCTTTTTTTACTTTGTATATGCTAAGAAACTGAAGTACCTAAACCACTTAAACAATAAAAATAAATTATAATCACATTGGAAGTGGATAAATTATTCGTTTTATTGTATTTCTCGTAGGATTTGAGTATGTTCAACTCTCCCCGAAGGGGTGTTCAAGTCTCCCGGTGGTGCGGGAGACTTGAGCCGAAAATCTGTTTTCAAACATTTGGCATTTGCCAAAAATTTCTTGCGTTTATTATAAGTTTAAGAGACCGTTCTTAAAATAGATAAATGTAGCTACAAAAAAAATCCATTTAACAGGTGGCTGTGATTGATAAAAAAAGTTTTATTAACGATCTAACAAAAAGTGGCTCAAGTCTCCCGCTTTCCCCCTATGGATTGAACGTATATTGCAATTGCAACTAAAAGTCAGTACGTTTAAACCCGTACCTGCACATTTAACCACCAAAAAGAGTAATTTTTCTCCATGAAACTAGAGACAAACCGTCGCCATTTAAGTCTATGACCACAAATAGATTCAGCTATTTGAATGCCATATACGGCAACGGTAATGAAAATTAAAGCATGGTACAGAGGAATTAATAGAAACAAACGGTACATGTTTGGCTATCATCGTTATGTGTACCTACCTTGAGAGAGTATCTGATATGTCTGTACTCTGTGTGTTAAAAGAAAACCAGCAAAAAAGACATGTATGAAGGAAACTAACTAGGTGTAAGAGGCTTTCAAGGTAAACTACGTGTTGTATGTGTAGCCAGAGGATGTCAGACGTCAGAGTTCGAAAAGTGAGAAATTTTCAATGTTTAGATTAATTGATGATTATGTAGGTACTATGGTTCCTGCCAAATGCCAAGTGGGCATAGTGCGGCAGTGACCTCCAGGCCTACTCATCTATACAATACGTTTCAATTCGAATATTTCATCACCGGAACTTCCTTTTCAAACTTATTGACAGTTAAACAAAATGAACTTGAATCCAAGTTAAAAGCGTAAAAAACTGCCTCTTTTGGGTTACATTTCTCTCTATACGCTTAAATCTACGATCAGAAATCAATCACCAAATTAACGACTGCAACAACGCTCCACGCATAGCATGTGGATCTATTCGTATTTGCAGTGGCACGCATGTAGTGCAGTTTTAGTTTTGATTCAAGTTCTACTTGCGAAATCAAAATCGTTGTAGCTTTATACTTTATGGAGCGAAAATAATATTTAATGTCTGTTTGGAGCTGCGATGATGCCATTGGTATACCTTATACTATAATGTGCGTGGCTGCTGGTTAGTGACTTTGTGCGCGGCTGTATTTGATGGACTTACCTACTCTCGTATTTCTCCCGAGTTCGAGTCCATATTGGGGAATAACCTTAATTCGCTGAGAGTAAAACGCGTGTATGGTAATCTCAATGCCCATTTAGCAGCACGGACGCATGCCAACCGGGCAAAACACTTTTCTTATCATGTCTTTCGGTTTAGTGAACGGAACCACTAAGTTGCGAGACTTTAACGGCGGAGATACGGAGTTATATTGAATTATAGAAAATTCCAAGACTTCAGAATGACTAATGGCCGGGGAGAGTACATGACGAATAGTTGTTGTGATTTTCCTTTCGTTTGTTTAGCGCACACACGTAGGTATATGCAGCCCATTCATTAGCCCGAGGTCCGCGCAATTATAATTATTCATACTGGTGTTGAATGAAAAATTCAAAGAAATCCATTCAAATTCATAAGAAATCGTTTTCCATTGAAGATGAATAATTTGATTTGATGGAATCCTTTGCGATTGCAGAAGTATGGTTTCGCTACTGAGTATTGAACCAGTTTTGGCCATCTCATTTGAACTTCAAATTCGTACCTAGATTTTTCTATATTTCGTCAATCACTTAAATTTCTTCAAAATCTAAAAAAACTTCCAACTATTGCCATAAACTTTAAATAAAAATATAAAAGAATGAAAGTGGGTCCCCATAAAGTTCTCCCAAAGAACCAGGCGAAACGCAATTCTTTTGCATTGAATTTCCAAAAAGATGATTTTATTGGGGACGTTCGGATTCCTAGTTTAGTACCTAAGTCTGACTAGATGTGTTTCAATTTTTATTGGCCCATAGTGGTCACGTGTTAGTTTTTGCAGTTGACGTTTATGGAGGGGAAGCCGACAAATCTCAGTTGACATTTCCTACAGTCAAATTTAAAATAAAATACCATTATGGCCGCAGCAGAATTCTGAAGAGTCGAAAAAAGGAAGAGAGGAAGAAAAAATTTTTTTTTAATTTATGAAGGGCCTTTTCCAAATAAAAAATTCCAAAATCAAACAACGGTAACGCTGATCGCGAGAATACAAAAACAATTCAAGTTGCTTAGTCAACGCGTTCGGTTTCATAGTCGCGACAAATATAGTTGACGTTTTACACAAACAAGGAATCCGAACGTCCCCATTATTGGGTGCGTTTATCTAACATACTACGCCTTATATTATAAACACCTTGCGCAACACTTTGCTATCAGCGAGTTCACTCTTCAAAATCTCTCGAAAAGTAAAATGTGCCTATTTGTGGGCTCCCAACTCCAACTTTAAATGAGGTCATAGGCTCAGTCGAATAACTAAGGGTTTCGTCTTTAGATTCGATAACGTAGTGTTCGTTCATGGGTAAGCCAATTGGCCCGGTAAATGTTCAAAATACATAGTTATTTAAGCATTTTGATGATACTATATGGTTAGAATATTTAGCATGAGACATTAATTGTTGCTTTTAGCTTTTACGCTTTAATGTCCATTTTTGCCACGCTTAACTAATGACTCAATCTTAAAAATGCTTTTCACACCAAGCCCAAAACCGTGTTTTCCTCGAAAACTCGTCGATGCATTCAAACCAACTAGTTTTCGTTTGACGTTTTAATCAGCTGTGAGACACTAGTCGTAAAGCTTCGGTGCAAACTTTTGTGGTTACAAAGTTCGATTGCATTAATTAACAAACAAAATGAATTTAGTGCATTTCACAATAATATTAGCCCATCAAATAATTGTGGAAACTGATTTTGACATTTGTTCGGTCAGCCATTTTGCTGAATTTGCTGGATAGGTATTTCAAAAGGTGTATTTGTTCCAACAACCCAACGAATGGAAGTCGTTTTCGTGCTGTTTTCGTGAAAAACGAGTGCAAGCGACTCATTTTGAAAACTGAAAAATGTATGGCAACACTTCTGTTTTCGATGAAGTTTTCGTGTGTGGCGAAGTTTTCCATACAAAATTGCATATCGTGATCTACAAAATATTTAGTGTGCAGGTTAAAAGTGATTATTAGTAAGGCCCACTGACAATAATTCATTTCTCTACTTGACTTATTCATATCAGCTGTTTTATCAGTTGAAAACAATAGCGATATCGGTATTGTTGTAACTCTAAGTGGCCCTCTTTAGTTCAATTCATTTGGATTTCATAAGAACATTGTTGTGAAACAAATAAAACATTGGTATAAATTTATTGACGCATTTCCATTAACAGTCATAAAAAATAAGCTTAAGAATAGTTCTTTGTAACTGTGAGCCAATATTTTCTATTGATTGATTATAACAAATTTAGCCATAAGTCTGATAACATTTTCACCGAACGTTATCGTCGTAGACAATTGAGAATGACGTGTTGGTAAATTCATGTGCCTAACACTTGATTCAGCGGTTAGTTGATAGATATAATGCTTAAGCAATAAACTATTAAAGAGTTTATTATTTTCTTAGAAAGAATACAGGCTGCTGACTATAATCGATTTACAGAGGATCTAAGAAATATACAAAATATGCAACACAAGAAATAATAACCACGGCTTACAAAGTTGAAAAGGAAAAAATGAAGAGTTTTATTTATGTCAACTTGACAAGACAAAATGATTGACAGATAAAATTGTACGTAACCAAAAGAGTTGCTGGAAATATTTAATTTTAAGTTTTATGTCGTTTTCCATTGATTATTAATGACGAAAATTAATACCCATTTGATATAACTAGTCGAAAACCATCAAATCATTCCCGCAGTTTGATTTAATTTAAATATTTTTTCGCAAAAAGAGCTAAAGAAATTTTGCTCATGGAATTCCTCTCAAACTTTATCGTTCGCCTGTGTTCGTTTATGTGGTATTCGTTTGGGCTTCTTCAGATTTGCCCTCAGATTTCAGATTTCGTGTGCCTAATCGAACATAAAAACGTCACTTGCTCTTTTTTGTGTTGATATTTGTGTGATTTGAATATGTGTAGTCTTCGACACTTTTCTAAGCGATTTCAATTCACTGGTTAAATTTTGTATTAAGACATTAGAAATATCTGTCCCGATTGATTTCTAAATATTTATACATAAATAATTTACAAAAATTGATTCACCCGATGCAATGCCTTTCTTTGCTCGAGAAAAAATTCACTAAAAATGTAAACAAACTCGCCATCAGTTGTCAAACTCAAACGCACTTGTATTGGTAAATCTGAGAAAATATCTAGATTCGCAAAAGTGCTCTGGAATCTGAAAAAGATTGCTTTTTCCTGTACCAAACGAACATAAAAATTGCTCTGAGAGCAAAAAAAGTGCTCTGAGAGCGACCAATCGAATACCACATTAATGTGTCTTTCTATTTTCCCATGTTGCCGCTTAGTCGTAGATCGTGTCGAGAGCTTCTGGATAAATGTAAACAAAAAAAGAAATAAGCTAAAATAGTTGACAGCTCCCTAAGTTCATAACACAATTTGTGATCAACCACAGAATTGTAATACGTCTTTTGTTGCATCTTACGAGTGCGATGTTTTCAATATAAACATCTTTATTACATTCAACATTTTGCCATTCAAGCTAAATAAAGAGTATTAACTGCTTCGCGCTTCACCGGAAGTGGACATATTCAACTATATTCGCTGTCATAAATATGGTTAGAAAATTATTGCTAATATGGTAGTAAATAAGTTCGCTTCAAAAACGATAGAAATGGAAATGACACTTACACTCCGCTTTATATAGAATCAATACATTCGAATCAGCAAGCCACGCACACTTCGTGTTGCTAATTATAAAATGGAATATTTTATTAGATATGTATAGGTAATGTAAGGTAGTTTCCCTAAGTTGAAACTTTCAGTTAATAAGTTGGTAATGATGAATTTGTAGAATTCTTTTAAGACGATTTAACGGGAACAAAAAACAGTTGACATTTTACGAACAGGCTCACATACCATTGTCGAATAAAAAGTGACAGCTGATGTGTTTCTCAAAAGGTGGAACGAATTTTTTGGTTACCTTAAGTCGACTAGATTGGTCTGTATATGAGATGTAACCTGAACTAGATTATTCGGGAACGTCACTTTCTTTACGTTATCCACATATGCGAACTGTCAACTTAGTACTCAGTCACGAATTTCTTGACTAGATTCATCTATGCTACCCCTCCAGAGACATCAACTAAAGCAGCTGTTCATGTGACCGATCTAATGTCGTTTTCGATTTGACAAAAAAACAATTTTTTTTTTTTGATCGAGATTGCTTTTCATATTCGATTCGCCACAAAAATCAATCTTTTTTTTTTATCTCAGATCACTTTTGAGAAATCTCTATTTTTCCTCAGATTTTACACATACTTTCACTAACACCAATGTTTATGACACACAGCGTCGGTTACGAATTGTTTATCGTTGGAAGGATTGCTTTTTTAACTGAATTATTTATTTAACGCGTATGGGATCGAGTTTTTATATTAAATGATTTCGAAATGCAGTACTATAAATGTGTGAAAATGTGCAAAATTGTTTTTTTTTTGCCGCCAACTCAATACACACACATACCAATATAATCCAGATTTCATGTTCGATTTAGCAGCAGAAATCTGAAAAGCCAAATCGAAAACGACATAAGACAATCAAAGTTGAGATATATCAAGTCAGCAGCTGTCAGATTTACTAAGCTAGATACTTGAACGTCCCCCCATAGCTGAGCTTCGGTATTGCTAGAGATCAGAAAAATTGTGTTCACGATCTGATAAAAATAAACAAAATTTTACTAGGTCTGTTACAACGAATCGTGAATCGTCTGAGTCTTGTAATTATTGTTCAGATGTTGTTGCCACCCCGGGCAACCACTTTCAAATTTTGCAAACGAAATGAAGACACCAGTGAAATAACCTTGTAATTCAAATTCAATTGGTTTTATTTGGTCTTTTCTTTTTACGTTACAAAATTCCTTTTAAAGTTATAGTTAGATTAATAGCGTGTTTATTATAAAAAAAAAAAAAAAAATGCTTAATTTTAATAGTTAACAGATATTTCACTTAGCATATTGACCTCAATGGACGGGGATGTTCTCCAAATTTGCAGGCAAATGATATAGATAGAGGGCCTTACTAATAATCATTTTTAACCTTCGCCCTAAATATTTCCTAGGTCACAATATGCAATTTTGTATGGAAAATTTCGCCATTGTGAGTTCGAAAAATTTAGCCTGGACTGGACACTAAAAATGATTATTAGTACCGCGGAGAGTATATTTTTTTCTGCTGTTTGCATTACTGTTTTCAATCTGCCTTAAGTCGTACCTACGGTTTAAGTTTGTTTGTTTCTATATTATCTGTTTAGTGTTTTTACTTGCGTTCCCTCCCTTTAACATAGACATATAATAATATGTTGAATATCTAAATAATTCTAAAATGCCAAAGTCACCGATCTGTCATAAAACAAATCTGACAAAATTATGTCAGAGCAATCACCTTCAGTAGTTTACATTGACATACATGTACACTAGTATTAAAATATGTTTTTATTTTTTTTTTTACTATACTTCTATTATTATTTAATTTATCAGTTTAGCAAGGTACTTATAGACTTAGACATATTGCGCGATGATGTGATTAAGTTTTTAGTTGTTGAATTTCGTGATAGCAACTGGTAATCGTGATAAAATAAGTCAATCATTGATTAGCTGATCAATTGCAATATACCTATAGCAGCTGACACTTTTGTTGCTATGGATATTTTATAGAATTATTGTTTATTTCTGAATTTTCTTCCCCCACAACAAATACAAACTTATTCATAGGTTATGTATTGTATAGGTATTGTATAAGTTTCCATAATTTAGCAAACTTGAGTTTATAGTGACGAAACTTTCACAATCGTTTGAAGAAAATGCGGCGTTTGGCGATGTGCTGATAAATTATTGATGACAACTGATAGAACGAAATTTCGAGTTAAAAAGCATTATCTTGAGGGAATTTTTTCAAAACTTAGTTTAATCTAACAACTAAGTTTTCTTACTGTCGGGCGCCGGCGGCTAGCTCACATTGTATACCTAATAGAAAACAGCCCAGCTTCATTCCTTTTCTGGTTCGCTATTAAAGCTCAGTACGCAGATGACCCGAAACGGAAAATCCCATACAAAAGTGACACAACGAAATCATGAACGACAAATTTCGCTCTCCTTTTCGTTTTGCAGTACGCAGCTGGTACGCAGATGCTGCGAAATGATGGCGGAAAAGTGGTTAGTTGTAGTAGATTGCTTGGTACAATTCACCACTCTCTTTTCGCACACGTTTATTGTCCGGGACATTATTTGCTTGCGAAAATTTGACATTTGTACTCCAGTGTTGCCAGATTTATAAGAGGTATGGAGGCAAGTTGGAAAATTTTGGCGCCAAAAATACCTAACTCATTGGCAGACTTATTAAATTGTTTAAGGACGACGATAAATGAAAAATAGGTGGTCATAGCACAATTTCAGACAGATGGAACAGTAAAGACATTAATATTTCCGTGGAAAGATTTGTTTATGTTTTTTGTGGAATTAACTAAGAAGTTTATCGAACAAAGTTGTTCATACGGAAAAATTTCTAAAATCTTTTTTTTTTTACAAAATTTAAAGGTAATTTGCCAATTTTTTTTTTTTGATAAACTTGCTTTATAATTAATAAGCCATTTGATGACCAAGGATGAGTTCAGCCATCAAGTTTAAGTGGTCAAAAAAAGCAAAAATAAATGTTTACGATTTCGTCAGGCGAAAAGAATACGTTTGTTTCGTCAAAAAATCACGAAACTTTAAAGTAAATATTCTAAATTAGGACAATTACCAAATGAAAATTTTAAGGAGCCAGCGAAAAGTTCGAGTATCCAAATCGAAGATAAATTGACAGTGATGGTAACACTGCTACTTGTGTAGCAGCTGATGGAACCCTCCACAAATTATTTTCCGCTGCCTTTTCGCAGACGTTTCGTTGTCCTTTTGGAGACCACCGGAAAATTTCGTTTCGGATCATCTGCATACTACGCTTAACTTATAATTCTTTTGGAAAGATTAACAATGACCCGATATTATTTGGCCGCTTATATTTGCGAGTATTTCAAAGCTTCGCAAATGCACACTTCTTGTTGTTTTCGTAATTTCTTCTGGTCGTCGGTATCATTTTTCTTCAAACTACTAAAACAAAAAACTTACTTCAACAATTTCACTTTCTAACAACACGACCAAAACTATGCGACAGCTTGGAACGTCAATGCCACTGTGAAATTTCGTATATGTATTTATTCCATTTTCAGTCGGTTCGATCGAATCCAATTCAAGCCTAAAAATGTCTAGCCCCACATGAGTTTGTGTTCCCTGTCATCTTTACAGATCGTCATCGGTCAGTTTTACGAAACCAAACCGATTTCCCTATCACCAACAAATTGATCATAATCTGAATGCAGTGTGGGCTTAAATATCACCAAATAAAGTCTGTGGTTCTTTTATGTGTTCCAACGCTTTAAATTTTTCTCTGTAACGTTTATTTTTCGTCTTCTAATAGTTCTTATCTTCGTTCTGCATTTTCCCTGTCTATTTAACTACTTGCCTTTATATGGTATCTTCTGTGCCGTCAGAGTCTTTTTCAGAACGGATCCGTTTATATAACTTACAAAAAATATAGGTAATTATATAGTAGTTGGGCGGTCAATATATATATTATATTGGTTGCGGTCAAGAAAAGTGAATGTATCTGTGAAATGAAAGAAATGTACTGTTAAGCGTATATTTTCGCCTATTCCGATGCGGCGCTGCGCTGCCACAGTAATAATATGAACGTGAATGATGGGGGCAAATGACCACATGTGTGTCATTTAACTGGAAATAGAGAGAATCTTATAAATATTACGAACAATAAAATGGAACAATAATTTAATTTGGAAAAAAGAAATAAATTAAAGAGTGGTTTTGGTTTACGGTTTATCGTGTTTTTTTTTATGCGCGTGCGTCTGGTTAGATTAATCGGCTAAAAGCTTGGAGGTAATTAGTGTATTTAAGAGTTAAGTCAATGCACGGTCTGTTTGATTAATAATTTATACACTTTTTTTTTCTATTAATTGCGATAACAATGCGGCATTGGAAATGTAATCGTTTGTTAAACAATTTCAAATGTAGAAACGGTCTAGTTAGGTTTTTTTTTTCTCTCTTTCGACGGTGGTGACAACTATTCATGGTTTCTTTTTGGGGGGAAGAGTATTTCGGGAATTTCTATTGTCATTTACTCGTTATAAATACAGAAATAAACTCTCACTTGATTTACTTTAGTGAATATCAGAAGGCATGCGAATTTATCAGTCATCCAGATCAGCACCTGTTGTGCACTAGAAACACCCACTGCAGTCGAAAATTTCCCCAAAGGAAAATTTCATCTAAAACGTTAAATGTTAAAATATTGCTAAATGGTGTTTTTTTTATTCCAATGCTATTTATACAAACGCGTGGTTTGGCAGCTCAGACGAAGAATTGAGAAATATTTCGTAGAAACGTCAACTTTAACAGCTGACCGATTTAATCAAACAAAACGGAGATACAACAAGTCAGACAGCTGTCAGACTTACTTTACTAGATACTTGAACCCCCCCAATATCTATTTACAAGCTACCTTCAAAACCTTGTAAAAAAGCGTTCGTTCACAGTTCCATTTTTAAGATTTCCACATTTTATGGGCCATTTTCCTTTGGGAAAGAAGTGTCCCGGAATCGAAAAAATAACTTCCATTGGCACAAAAAGTACCTACTCTTTTGGTGATTATAAAAGAGAATTTCGCTCCTCGATTTGAAGTCAGAATCCACTCAAGAAGCACTTAAATAATAATAATAGTTGGCGCAGGGACTGTGGGGACCCAGGGCCTGGCTTCTCGCAACCATTCGTTTTGTGTGAGTTTTAAATTTTTGGAACGAATGGAAGGGATCTACAATTTTATGCCGGTTCCAAACGGGCCGATTGAGAAGCTCTTTCATGACAGTTATACTCTCGGATGTTTGTCAGACGTTCGCGAGAGGTGCGGCGCAGTGAAAAAAACCCTGAGTTGGAATTTGGGTTTTTGCGGGATTCGAACCTGGACCCCTCGCTTAGTAGTCCAACACACTAACCACTAAGCCACTGCGACCAAGAAGCACTTACACGAGGGTAATTTATATATTTTACTTGTAGTTAAGTCATCTGACAGAAGCCATCGATTATTTTTTGACATTTCACCAATACTTTTGTGGATTCAATCAGAAGCAGTTTTCTTGTTCACTGGATTACAGAACGTGTGGATCCCCAAGTGAAACCAATAGAAAACGGCATAAGTGACTAGCGCTACGCCAAACCACATATATATTTTGAAACAAAAATTGTATCGAACCATTTGTGCCAGAGCTCTATCTCTAGCAAACATCAATGGAAATGTTTTTAGTCTAGCGTATTATATTGTGTTCGACCCGTTTCTGGGCATGACCCAAAGGACTACTTTTGGACTTGTTTTTCGAAGAATGAATTTTTTGTAGATTTTCGATAAGTTTATGGATCGAGGTTTTGGCCCGTTTTTGGACCAGTTAAATTCGTTTCTGCATAGATTTGGACGTATTTTTCGACTCTTTTTCGATGCGTTTTTGTGCGAGTCTTTCGATACCTACCTTTCTGTACGCAATTCTCGACATTGCAATATAGTTGAAATTTGTATATGGGCACCAAGGAGCAATTATTCTATATGAAGCGACCCCATTCCAATATTTGAAACGAGGAAAATAAGTTGCTAGTGACGTCTATTTCGGATAATATTCTAAACCAACAAATCTATCCTCATATTGATTTTCAGTGCAAATAAGTTTCCTCTTAATGTTTTTGTTGAGTTACTATAATAGCGTGGGTGTTGCCAACATTCGTCGCAACGTTATCCATGACTGAATGAAAATAAATAGCATAGCAGAGAGTGAGAGAGTTCTATTGTCAACTACTTAACTTTTTATTTTAAGTGCAGCTATAGAGCAAAAGGGGCCCGAGCCGAAAAAAGGGTCCTTCACATAAAATGCTAATTGCAAAAAAAAAAAAAAACGGAGCATTTAACATTTAAACATTTATTTTTAACAAAACACAATTTTTAACTTTCTCCATTACGTAGTAAGAGAAAGATATTGGTTTCGTACAAAATTTCGAACTCGAGATTTTAATCAATTCTGACATTACGATGATAGAGGAACTCAAAAAAGTGGGTCGCAAAATTCTGTCCGGTCTGTCCGTCCTTCCACGGGCCTACAGCCTAAACGGCTTCTCGGATTACGTTCAAACTTCGGATTTGGAGTTTTTGGGCTTACAGTTCGGGAGGTGTTTTTTTTTTGCAAGGTAACCTCAATATTAATGGTACTTCCCATACAAAATTTTTGTACCAGTTTGATTTGATCGAAAACGGCTCTAACGATTTCAACCAAAATTGATATTTAAGCTTAAGTAGGTGAGGTTACAATGACTGCGTACCCAGTTTTTGGCTAAAAATTCGAACAACGGTACTTTTGAAATTTCGACATATCTCGAAAACGGTCTATACGATTGTAACAAAAATTAATTTCTAAGGTAATGTGTTCATTTATAACTCAATTGTAACCTCAGTTTTTCTCTTTATTATCGTACAATGGATTTTTGAACGAAGGAATTTTGTAAAACTGAGTTTTCTTCAGTTTACCGGAAAACGGCGAAAACGATTTTGACCAAAATGCAAACTTTGAGTCAAATGGATGTTTTTAAAACAATTGTGTCCTCAATTTTCAATTCGAAGAACCGAAAACAATAATTTAAAAAAATGCTCATATCTCGAAAACCCCATCTTTGATTTCGATAAAACTTTAAAAACGAAGCAATGCTTACATCCCTTATAAGCCTTATAATAAATACGCAATTGTATTTTTCAAATTAAACATTCCAATATTTGGTACTGTTTCGTCAGCACAATCTTACAAAACTCGCTCTAACGATTTTGACCAAAATACACACTGAAGATAACATAAGTATTCTAAATGAAGATGCCAACCATTTGGGGCTTACACAATCAGAAAATCAAACTTCATTTGCTTTTTGTTTTCTATCTATAGTATCGAGAAAGTTTCGTTCGACCCAGTCGTGCACTTTATTTTTTATTACGAAGCACTTATTTGCATATGTTTGCATCTTTTTCGTTCAAAAAGAAGAAAATCTTACTTTAACTTTTAATAATTTATCAAAAAGTGGGTGCCAAGGTTCCTGAGGCTCAAAAAGGGGCCAAATGCCAAACGCTGCTATAGAGACTACAGCCAGAGTACAGACCAACCTTGTGCTGAATTACTCAATTAGATAAATTCGGCTCAAATATTTTAGCTTTTGTTCAATTCTCCGAGCCAAATAGAAATGGTTTACATTTGGCTTAAAACTCACAATTCATTCTAAAAAAAAACATTTGCGCTCTTTTGAGCGCCGCCGTCACGATTCACCAAGTGAAGACACCCATTTAATTATTTTGAATGTGAAAAGGAGCCTTTGCTGCAGGAACTTCAAATATGTTGGAAGAATTCGCTACCGTTCAGAAAGATTTAAATGTAGTAAAATTCTGGACTTGGATGAAGGACAATAAGAATATCATGGGGAACTATTTGTATATAAATGTATGCTCGTTTGCTAACAACGCGTTAAGTCTACCCCATAGTAGTTCTTGTGCGGAACGTGTTTTTTCTACATTAAATAACTACACGACAAATAATCGAAATGGCTTAAATTATCAAGTCACTCATTCACTTATGAGTTTCTAGGAACTTTTAAAAGGATCAACAAGATCTTGTGAATTTCGATTGTGGTGAGTGTATGGGACGCGGAGGATGATTCCCTAATGGTGCCAGTTTAAGCGATGGCAACGCTACAAACAGAGGCAAAAATGCCGCAATGATAGGCAAATGTGCCACGAAAAGAAAGGAGTGTTGGCCTTCGGTTGATGTTTATTTGAATGAGAATTTCCAATCCATTACATGCTATTTATACTTAAATTATTCACTACAACTATTGAACATTTGACTTATGTGACTAATGGTTTCTACTTACAACTAGGTTACAATATAACTATTATAGCTGCCTTAGCTATGTTCATTCATGGACTACTGGGGAGGTCAGTATACTGACGGTGGCTCGGATGACCAGCGTAGTGTGGTCGCGTGTTGAGTCACACTACACGATCCTCCTGAAGCTCCGTACGAAAATGTTAGAAGTGTTTCTTTTTCTGTTTATTTGGGTTTCTTGAATTCAGTTAAACCATTCTTTAATGTATATTTTATAATTTTCTGTAGGTATTGAAAAAGATTTTATAAACTGTGATACCGATGTACCCTGTTTATATAAAGGTGTGCCCAGGCCAACGAAACATATAATAAACATTTAATAAATATTTCATTAACATTTCATAAACATTTATTAAACAGAAAAAAATGTTCATGAAATGTTTATTAAATATTTCGTTGGTCTGGACACCAATGAAACATTTATGAAATGTTTCGCAGTTTCCCATTCGTGATGGGAAATAATTTTTTGTCACATGTTTCCGGGCAAAGAGGAGAGAGTAGGCACTGTTTTTTCAATATATTTGAATATAAAAATTAAAATGTAAAAAAATCTTTAAGTAATGAGGAAGTTATGCATTTGATTAAATTATTTGAACTAAATCAAGTTTTGTGGTATCCCCTGGATGATAATTATAAGAACAAAAACAAGAAAAAAGATGCGTTGTCCCAAAGTTTTGACTTCATTTCTTTTAATTACCTACAGATGAGCCATGACAAACCAAACGCAGCTTATGTGCGGTATTCGATTGGTCTTCTTTTTTGTTTACTTTAGGTCACAGTTCACAGATCACAGTTCACATAAAGCGCTAAGGCAAATCGAAAAAAAAAATAAAGACTTAAATATTTTCATTCTACCCTCGAGGACCTACCGTGTCCGTGTGCAGCTATCCTTATGTTAGAAATAGCTTAACTCATCGATACTTTCAATCAATGAGTGTATTTAAATTTTCTTCAACGGACGTGATTCATTTAAAATTTTGCATAAACATTTGCATTATTTGAATTATTAACAGAAGAAAGGAACTCACATAATGAAATCTAATTGGGTATAGGTACACTCCGGTTCCAGGATAAAAATGTGCACCTGCCTGTGTTCAATGTATTAATTTTATATAACCTTTAACATTTTCGAACCAAACATTAACAATGTGGCCAAGTCGTGATCTTATTGTTGTTTGCCTCCACTCTTCAATCATATTATAAAAGACGAATATACTGCCTAGGCCTATAGGCTCAGCCAAGAGTCGAACTAAGTTCAAGTTCAAATACGTACATACTCGTGTGTATGTATTATCTGTTTTTTTTTTTTTTCTCTTTTCTAATTTTTATTTGCCATTTGAATAAATTAACGTCCAACGTGAGACTGCATGCATATACACTTATATAGAGCCGATTTTGGTCGGATATGTCTATCTTTCTATGGACGGGGCAAAACGAAAAATTATGGATTTGTGGCTTGTGTCACTAGGTTTGTTTGACGTGGCTAGCACTAGTGCCCACTAGTGCGCACTGAGAAGTGTCAGCTGATTTTCCCGCCTACCCAAAAACCTGCACAACCCTGAAAATTCGGCTATCATATCGAACGCAAAATATGCTGCCCTGAAGTCTGGCAGTTTTTGAATTTGAAAAATACTTATATTTTGGTGAACGAAGTGCGAAGATGATAACATTTTGTTCTGTTTATTGTTAAAAATGAGTGAACTCAATTCTGATCTTGTGCTTGCCATAATGCAAACAAGTTGATAAAACTGTTTGCAATATATGCGATGCACTAAAAAATGTAATCAGCTTTGATTCCAGATTTTTTTTCATTCCATTTAACTTTAAAATAAGGTTTTAGTCCAAAAACGTTGTTGTTTTCAAACAATTCCCCTTTGAATATCAAATTTATTGTATTTATCTTTATTACGATATTCAAATAAACGAATAACAGCAAGCGAAATGACAGCGCAACTCAGCACTGAGTTCTTGCCCCGACAAAATAACTGGGGTCAGTTCAGTGCACAACTAGGGCGCCCTAGAAGTCATGTCAAACACAGGTTTTCAGTACCAGGGCGAGTTCAGTGCTATATCGAACACATTAGGGTTAACCCAGTGCGCACTAGTGCGCACTAGGGCCCACGTCAAACAAACCTACTATTGTGTGTTCGCAAATGGGTGTGTGCAGTGCCGGGTATAGCGCCGCTCACAAGTCACAATTCACAAACGACACCATCTATTGAGAGCGGAATTACGTTTAGGGAGAGAAAAGGTCTCGGCAGTGCCATTGCACAAAACCGAAGGAGAAAAACCAAATAGGAAATATGGCAACATCGATATAATAAGGGAAAAACAGTCCTGCGCATGGCACATCCCTCCTTATTTGGAATTTTATTGCCGGTACAACATGTTCCGATGATATCAACCCTAGGTCACGAGCCATTGAAGTGCCGGCTTTAAAATAGGTATATACATAATGTAGGTGCATCCTTAGAACATAGGTATATCTACTATCTACACGAATCCTTTTCGTTTTATTAACCCAAAAGGAGCTACGAGACAAAAGGGAATTAAAATAAAGAACAACTGAAAATACTTGCGGGACCATTGTTTGTTTTATTAGAAGACCTAAGTCGCATGCCATATTTGCTTGGGTTTTGTTTTTCGTATTTTTGCTTCGGTTTTATGTGACGGTTAATAAGGGTGGTGTAGGTATAAGGTATTAAATTGGGGTGTGGTTGGATTAATCGATACAGCGCAAGTATTAGCTCCTTGTATTGGAAGCGGGAGAGTCGGAGAGTAGATATTTGCGGCTAAGCCCTCCACTGAAAAGATGGCGGAATCAAATTTTGCCGGCCGGAAAAGGTGAAGGCGACCTGCGACCGGTATCAAACTATTTTTACTTTTTGTTCGGTTGGGCATAGCTGGGAAGAGCATTGAAATAGAGTTCATGAATTTATTGATTGAAATTGAAAGAGCGCCCTTCTTGCACGTAAAACGTTGCGGGAAACTGTAAGGGAGAATAGACACATCGGTGTGTACCTATGCACAACTTTTGTATTTTTCATTTTCCAGACAAGTTAATTAGACAATTAGTTAAGTTGCTCAATTGAACCTCTGTCTAGAATGTGTGGGCGGTTAAAAAAAATGTGGTAGAAATGACCTAGAGTAGGAGGTTTTAAAACTTTGAGTCTAGTTCCAAAATATTTGTTATAGAATTTTTCAACTAGGTACCAACTTTTTTTTTTTTCTAGGAAATACATATCTTGGTGAGCTAAGCCAGTCGTATGACATATAAACGATTCGGACATATAGAATCAAAAGCTTCACAGCTCTGGTCCTTGATGGTTGATGCGGTCAAATGACACATAATCTTATGGTTCGGCTAGTTTTTGGATCCCATTTAAAAAAAAAAAAAAACGATTAAGCCCAGATAGCTTGGGTCACTCTCATTTAAATCCGGTAGCCGCATATACTCAGGAACACAGCAAAATATGTTTTTCGAATACTTGTGTACATAACAAGTACCTAGGTACCCACTGAATACATACGATTACGATATCAGGCAGGATCCGAAAGGGCCGACAGCGTCTTGTTAACTCGAAACATCAAACAGTCACCTTCTGTATACGTGTATATATGTACTTAGGTTAAACATAATGAGCCTGACACACGCCCTGAATAAAGAAGCGCACATACGAGTACTAGGTACATCCATTTACTGCAGCACAGTATATCTGCAAAACGTCTTGTACCGGCACTGGGGCCAGTCGTGTTCAATCACACTCATTGCGTATGCAAGTGTGCCCGACTCAAGGATAAGGATTTCATTAGTATTTATTCATTCATCTTGTGTGTTTCCTTAGCTCGGACCGATAATATTTATTTATAAATCCCCTATATGTTGAAGTACACTTGAACTTGCTGGCATGGGTGATGCTGATGATAACGAATAAAATATAAAAAAAAAAGAAAACGAAGACAAAAGGAAACACCCGTCCCGTCCCAGCATATTGATATTCCATGCAGCCGGTGTATTATTATTTCCACAGACGCCTGCCGTTGTAGTCATATGATTCACATGGGGCATAATCATGTATTACTTATGTACAAATGGTCTTCTTAAACCACAGCGTCGAATGAGCCAGGCAAACATACAACAACAACAAAAAACGGAAATGAAACATATAAAATTAATGACTCACCCAAAATGCCCTCGGAATCCATAAACTAAGCACTACACACAGAGCAGATCTTTAGCGAGCTGGGGTGGATTTATCTGCTCGTATTTCCCGCAAAACTATTGCTGCAGCTCTCAAAATTCTATATCCATTCAGCAAGAAGAAGCACATTATATTCATATTCGCTCACATACACAAAATCTGCAGCCAATTCGTGACGTGAGTGCTTTGCATTTGTATGTAGAACTATATAGTTGAGCATGAGATCATGGAGTTGTAGAGCTACTAGCGACTAGCGAGCACGTGCTGCAAGTTATCCTATACCGCTACTCCAACCAAAGTTGTGCGAATTTTCTGCAGAAACTCATACTATAATGGTGGCTGAAGAGATTGTTATTGTGTTGTCGGCCGGCTGAATTAAGGGTGGAAGTTCCAGTCGAAATGTATTTTTCGTTAATAGGCGAATGACCTTCCTTTGATTCACCCCCGCTGCTATAAGAATTTCAAGACGACTAGCCGAACCCGGTTTGGTATTAAGAGGGGTTGCGCCCTAGGTTAACAGAGTAATTTGATCGTATGCATATCGATTTTGGTGCAGTGGAGTTGGTGGTGTGTCTGACTGAGTCATGTGGAATCACTTTCCCTGTTGGAAATTATTTTATTTTTTTTTATGTGTCAATCAACTTGGTGCAGGGTAATATTTGTATTTTGCCAGACCAAATGAATCAGCGGATTTCGGAGATTTATCAAACGCCCTCGGTTTTCTTTCGATTCGTTGGCATATAAGGGGGTGTAGTGAGTCTAGTTTTAGTCCTTTTAGACACGATGGGAGTGCATGTGAAAGTGCATTCGATTTATATTTTGGGCGTTGTATCAAATGGGATTGTTGGAAAAAAAGTCCATAGTTTGTATGGACATTATCTTTACGGAAACTTCTAGAATAAGATGATGGATGCTTACAAACTATACGGAGTATTCTTCGGGGGATAAGTCGACATTGGGGGGAACTACATTCGAAACATGTGCATTTTAGAATTTGCATAAGAAGATCACTTATATGCAGATATCTGCAATTGTGGTGGGAGTTTTTTTTTAATTCCAGCGAATGAAAGAATGATAAAAGTCCGGTTACAAGGAACCTGGCGTTTACAAAAAGGCAATCTTCCTTATGAATAAAATTAATGAAATTATTAATGCATAATTTTAGTTCGAAGTTGAAGCTCAATATTCCTTACAAGCGTTGCAACCATTTTGGAGCCTTAAGAAGTAAGACCCTTGGCCCACACTTTCTTAAAAGTAGGTAATCAAAATGGCGCCTTTTTTATTATGATTTTATTCTTTATTGAACGAAAAAGTATGCGAATATATTATGAAAAGAAGTGTTCCGCAATGATCAAATATGTTTTTTTTGTTTTTTGTTTTTGTTATAAAGAAATGTCTTTGCTGCGATGATTTGTGTTTTTTGTTTTTCTGAATAAGTATTTTGTATGCAGACATAATAATAACAATAGTTGTTAATTTTTGTAACGAATGGAAAGGGATCTATAATTTTTTGCCGATTCCAAACGGCTAATTGAGAAGCTCTTTCAAGACAGTTATACTCACGGATGTTCGGTAGACGTTCGCGAGAGGTGGCGCAATGAAAAAACCCTGAGTTGGAATTTGGGTTTTTGAGGGATTCGAACCTGGGACCCCTCGCTTAGTATAGTCCAACACTCTAACCACTAAGCCACTGCGCCTACAAAAGCATTTTATTGGCCGGGTAATTTTCTTAGGTTATACAGAATGAGTATCATAAAAAGTGTTAAATATTAAACATCGTTTTTACGTTAATGAGTTCCTTCACAGGAACTAAGAAAACTGTCAGTTATGGACCATTCACATGAGCGCGAACTGCGAATAGGTGAACTGCGAACAAATCAATTTACGGGTATTTATGAATTGAAAATTGCTATTTGTTTTACCACAAAAGCATTATGTTCAATCAATCTAAAAAAAACCGATAACGAAATTTACAAATTACAATTACAGCAATTCTCCCGCGAATTGAAAATTATTGCTGCGATCTGTCACACTTTATTCACAATCCACATAACGGTCGCGATCCACAAACCTGCGAATGAAAAATTCGCTCGAACTTAACCTTCAAAACGATTCGCGGGTACCTGGTGACTAAAAAAAGGTTTCATGTAAATGAAGTGTCAAAATCTACGAATATTCGCCAGTTCGTGGTTCGCAATTCGCTCTCATGGTAATGGTCCTTTATTTAAGACAACGCAATAAAACTCTGAAGTTTCTTCTAAAATTGGTCAAACACAAATGCATTACATTTAGTAAGTAGCAAGATTTAGTCTCAATTTGCGAAATTTGCATTCAGTTTAAGCACTGCTTCCAATTTGATCACCAATAGGGAAGTCTTTGACCGGAAACCTCTGTATATACAAAATAGGAATTCTACTGCCCCGCCTACACTTTCATCCAAATTTGATAACTTTTGTCGACATTTTCAGATTACAATTAATACAAATAAATATGCGTGAATACAAAAATGTGTGTTCAAGAAAAAAAAAAAAAAAAATAACAGCCCCTCATCCAATATGGATGCAAATGGTTAACTGCTTTGCTGTAACCTTATCTGGCGTTGAAATGTTTGAGTTCAACAGATGGGTTTATGGGACTTTCAGTAAATGCCAGATGCATTCGTCGGTTTTTTGTTTTTACACATGCATTTAAGAAGCAGCACTATATCAGCGGAAGTTGTTTTTGTTTTTGGAATTTCATTAAGCATGATAAAAGATATGAATTTCGTGTACAAGATTTTGTGTGGTTTGATTTATGTTTTTTTTTATGATAAAAGGATAATTCAATTTCCTCCTATCAGCTGCACAAGAATTTATTTTTATTTAAGTAATTGCTGTTGAATGTGATTAAAAACGAAACATGAGTCAGTGGTGAATGAAAAAAACAAATAAGAGCGTAAAATTATCAAGTTTTTGAACTCTTAAATATAGTAAAGTCTTTTTCATTTAATAAAAAATATAATAAAATGGAAAATGATATATTTAATCATTATATGACCGTTGACCGACTGTGTGACTATATCTTTGTGACAGCTTTGCAAGCTAATGCTACCTTTCCACCGGGCACTAATCTCGAGATTTAGGACAAGAGATTACAAATAAATCCTGAAGTGTTTTGACATTCCGAGCTGGCGAGAGCGTGTTAACAAACCGGGCTCTACATGTAAATCTGGTCAGTTTAGGAGATACACTCATCGCCACTTGAATAGGACAAAGGACACCCCTTATTTCTGTTTTCTATTGCCCACTGCTCCCGAACCAAGCATGCTAGAGACTTATTTTTTTTTTTTTAATTAGAGTTTATTTATTTGTTATAATTTGACCACAAAGAAGATTTAATACTAAAGCTCTGAGCATTAACAAAATATTAATAACAAAAAAATTACAAAATATGAGATCGTAATTTTGCGCCACTTGAATAGGACACTTTAAAGAAAAAAACGTTTCAGGGAATTCCGAATCTTTTGAACAAAAAAATTAATTAATTAATTATTGTTGAGCCACCTTTCTGCTCCAAAACTTCACACATCCGGTTTGGAAGGGATGCATACAAATTGGCCAAATAGTTTAGCGAAATCGAGCTCCAAGCTAATTCAATGGCTTCGGTTAGTTCGGGTATACTCGAGTATTGCTGCCCTGATCCATATACTTGACGTGTCAACCATTCCCCGACATTTTCGATGATATTCAAATCCGGTGAATAGGGAGGCCATAGGTTAATAGCTCCACATTTTGGCTTTCTATATACGTTTTAACAACTCGGGCTGTATGTATGGGAGCATTATCATGTTGATAAATCCAATGCAGAGGTCCGAAAAGATTATGAAAGCATGGAAATGCCTCCTTCAATATACCATTGTAAGACATCGCAACCACAATGGTTGACAAAAATCGTAATTTGCAGGTGCTATAATAAGAAATGGCCCCCCACACCATGAAACCTCCAATTCTGCTATGCAGCCGGTCCAAATGATGAGTTTCTTTGCTGAGGTCATGAAAATAGTAGCTATAGCCATCGGGGCCTTCCAAATTGAATTTTTTTCTCGTCCGAGAAGACTACTCGATGCCACTTCGAAGTCCAGGTCACATGTGTGCGAAACTGAGGCGTTGCGCTTTCCGAACCGCGTTAAGGGGTGGCTTCTTCTTGATTTTCAGTCTTTTTAAGTGCTTAGAGTTGTAAATAACACGACGCATAGTTGTGAGACTTGCCTTAATACCACATTTTTCCTTGATTTTTGCCAAAGATTCGTGAGAATTTCACGCTTTTCTCAATATAAGTCGCCTTTCCGCGTTAGTAAGAACACTGTGTGTGCTGCCTTTCATGTTGTTTCCATATTTAGTCTCATTACTTAAAAATGTGGATATAATGTGTCGGCTTCTCTCGATTTTATTTAGCTATTTAAGCAATAGATAGGCCAGTGTCCTTGTAAGCTTTTATTTATCATTTTTCCGCTTCGGTTAAGACTTTCCCTCGACCAATTTCACATTTTTTTAAAATTAAATAGTCGAAATAACCAAACAAGTTTAATCAACGAAATATATGTGTCCGCGTGTCAAAGATAACGATCAAACTAAATGCATGTTCTATTCATGTGGCGCAAAAATATTGTCTAAATCCCAACAAACGCTAACATAAAGTGGAAACAAACATATAACGGCTCTTTTCAATAACTTGTAATTTTTCACAGAGAGCGAAGAATTGTTGTACAAAGATAACGTGCCACAATACCGTTATTTTGTCATTCCGCTTTCGAGTTAAGAGCAATTGCATAGAGAGTGTACAGGGTGGCGAGGAGTGTAACTTTTGTATGAGAAATCCCGAGATTTATGCGGGATTTACGGAAATTTTTCTATAAATCTTGCAGACAATCTCCGGTGGAAACAAATGCAAATGCACTCAAACCCCAAGTACAGTGATCTTATTTAAAAGTTATTCTATTCAGGCACTACAAATAATGCGTTTCCACAATAATTTTTTACAACGTATAACTGCAATTGCAACTATCTGAAGTCGGCACTAAGCCAAAGCAAATCCATTCTGATTGAAATTTCACTTAAACCAGTATGATCAGTGTGGAAAGTAGTAGATATAAATTGGCAACATCACCATACCAACGCAAAACAACACATCAATGGAGTCGCATGTACTCGCACAAAGTGGGATGCTCAACTAATGTTGTATATTGTTTTTCCTTCTCCGCGCACAACCTACATTTATCGCGCCAATTTCGACAGGGTGTACAGGTTTCCCAACTTCAAGACCAATTAACTCGCCAATAATAAATTAACCGGCCAACATTTACACTCAATACCAATCCGATTTGGTCCTCATTTAAATGCACGTTTTCCATTAAGGTTGCGCTGACAAATCTAATATTTATTCCGACTTAATCCCATATGTGAGTAATCATGTGTGTATAGTGTAAATATTTACTGTAGGTCTGATCTTGAGTACAAATTCATGGATGAGTCATTTCAAATCGTCATTTTGATTATGAAAAATATTTGCCCCTAACTAATGACTAATATTGTTCACTCTAAAGAATAGTCGGAGCACTCGTAACTATCAATAATAATAATTAGAAAAACAACTGAGTATCTACTACTACAGCTCTTGACACGTGGTATTATGGTGAGTCACTGCTCACATGGTAGGCCAGTTTATTTTTCTAATGCTAAGCTATAGATAAATAAAATTTTATTTGGGGCTTTGTATATAGCATTTAGTGATTTCTGCAATTGTACCAAATGAATGTTATATCAAAGCATATTATATAAGCTCAGCTAAGCAAATTCGGGTGTGAGTTTCTTTATGACATCCAAGCCAGCAAACAAATTCGTTTATTATACGTTTACTCTGAGACTTTAGCTGAATAAATAACAGGGAATGGTTTTGCTTTAAAATTAGTACAGTGTTATTGAATATAGAGCAAGTCACAGCCATGTGTTTCTCTGATCCCACAATGCCAGGGTACCAGAAGAAATATTATTACATAAGCGCCACCGTTTCAATTTCAATGAATCATTAACTATTCCCGACATGTTTTCCAGTTTTTATCTGTTGCCAGCACTCATTTTCCAAAATAAGTGTAAACGGCCGATTTGAAATTGAAAAGGCGAGAAGTGAGCGCACTCTTCCAATGAAAAATTGTGATGAATAATCGAAGTCGATCACATGGTAGGTACCTAAACTTTTGATGAGTTAGTTCATCATTGAAACAGATGTGAAACCGACATAAGAAAACTGTCACTGATACTTTTATGAACCTCGAAACTAGCGGCACATTTTACAGTTAAAATCTAGAAAACATCAACATGAAGTCCCTTAACGACTGAAATTGTATGATAATTTGACAGGTCGTATTCCGTCACCAATCAACGATATACGAGATAGGATATAAATGCATCTCTCATTCTCTCTTGCTAATAGGCTTTTCACACCAAGCCCAAAACCGTGTTTTCCTCGAAAACTCGTAGATGCATTCACACCGCCACCAACAAGTTTTCGTTTGACGTTTCAATCAGCTGTGAGACACTAGTCGTTAAACTTTGGTGCAAACTTTTGTGGTTACAAATTTCGATCGCATTAATTAACAAATAAAATGAATTTAGTGCATTTCAAAATAATTTTAGCCCATCAATTAATTGTGGAAAAGCATTTTAAGTTGTGAGTTGTGACATTTGTTCGGTCAGACATTTTGCTGAACATTGCAAAAGGCGTGTTTGTTTCAACAACCCAGCCATTGGAAGTCGTTTTCGTGGTATTTTCGTGGGAAACGAGTGCAAACGACTCGTTTTGAAAACTGAAATTTGTATGGGAAAACTTCTGTTTTCGATAAAGTTTTCGTGTGTTTTGGGGAAAACCCGGTTTTGGGCTTGCTATGAAAAGCATATAATGCAAAACCTATTCTTCTTACGGCAATCGTCCTTACTTTTGTATAATCTATAAAATTTAAACGTTTTACGTCGAAATTAACCCTCAGCCAAATATTTCGAATCTTTTGACTCATAGAAATATAAACTTTATTTTTAGTTTAAACTTCAATTAATATAGTGGCGATGTAGACTAATGAATGATAAGTGGTAGGTAATAAGTCTGAGTAAACAAGGGAGCTGAACGCACCTTTCCATTCAGTTGAAGGTATGAATGATCGTGTGAAACTGAACCGTAGAAGTTGATGTTCGCTTGCAAATAGACAAAACAAATTTGGCCTCATAAAAACAATTTTTAGTTTTAGAAATCACAATAGGTATCATTTTGCATAGGTATACAAATTTTGCAATTATTGTCAACTAATGTAATATTAAAGTCGAGACTGGAATTTGCACGTTTCCAATTTTTTTTTTTTAGTTTTAGATTTTATAAACTTGTTATGCCAACATTTTGCCTACTAAAATGATCTATAAGGTTAGGTGGGCCCTTTAAAAAAACAAATCTACGAAGAAGCTTAGGTCACAGTTTGTTTGATGAGAAACGAAACATCTCAAACAAGCGGTGCTAATAGTGCTTAGAGTGTGCTTAAATTTACATTTTACGAAGTCACATAATGCGCAATTCACCACATATACATTTCATCTATTGCGATCTACAAGAAATTCAAGTGGAAGGTTAAAAATCATTACAAGGAGGGCTCATTTATTTTCTTATAAGCATAATTTCGCCGGCTTGCTATAATTTTAATAATATAAAACGTCTATAGCTACAAATGCTTGTTCAAATCTTCTTGGTACTTTTCCACAATTCTTTGCAAAAAAAAAACAACACCGACTGATCTCATTTCCATATGTATACTTAGTTGTATTTGTGTTTTATTCATTTCGTTCCGTATTTAAGACTAATATTTTTCCAATAAATCCAAATAAATAAACGTCACATGTCACACAAAATACAACGACACAACAGATAAAACAAACTATCTACACAAAAATTCCCATTTCGTAACGATAGATCAAAAGGGCGCATTTGGAACATAATTAGTTCTGTCGTTCCATCAGTAATTCTTTGCAACATTTTTACTACATTCTAAAGCTTCACATGCCTTATGTCATGTGTCACAAAATCGTACTACGCAGTTCTTTTCTGCTGTTAAATTTGGAGCAACCGTTTTTTTTTTTTTAAATTTTGACCATTTTATGTTGTCACCCCAACACTTCTACAAAAGGTATCAATGCCATCATCAGCATATTTTTTTACAGTCTTTTTAAAAAAAAAAAAAAAAAAATAAGAAAACAAAATCGAATTATTATTTTTCTCATATCTAAACCAACATACACACAAACAGAAATGATGTCATAATCGAGAGTGAGCTAAGAATGCTTAGAATTCCATTCGTGATAAGAATTGTTAAATAACAAATAAATAATAAATTTGTAACTGCCAACAGCACCATATATGGTAAATAAAGTCGAGCAAATAACGAACTATTGTTTATCTATATACTCGTAGTTTTCGTCGATTTGTTGCTAATACCTTTAATTAAATTTGACAAATGACTGTGAAACCTTCGATTGGGGAAGTCAACGCTCAACATGTTTGGAAACATCATTTTGACGTTCACAATGGCTTATTTTACAGAAACTAGATCCAAAAGGGGTTTTCTGGTTGGTTCATCGGACTTGCGTTTGTTGATGTTCCGCTGAACATGGGCGTTGGTCAAAGTTATTATGTCGGGGCTCTGTTGTGTATAGTCATTGAAATGTTTATTATTTTGTTTTGGAATTTCAGCAGCTGGTGCCTATAGTTTGTTTGCTAAGGTCTGTTGCGAAGGGGGAATATTTAGATCACCTAATAGGCGATTCAGTTGAATAAAATTAATTAAAACTCTAATGAGGGAGTGTTAAGTGATGTTTAACTGGGTTGAATTAATTTTGTTTGCTATTTAATATATTCGTTGATAAAAGAAAAGTTCCTGTACCCACTTTCAAATGCAATGGTACACACAATGGAAACTCTATCCAAGGCGACGCTGCTTGTTTTTTTTTTTTTTTTTTTGTTCTTATTAAATAATAAGCATTACACAGAATTAAGTAAATTTGGGGTACGTTTAAGGCCCCAGTTATAAATAAGAATAATTTTTGGCGCAACAGGTCCGTAGGGACCCTAGCCTTCTCACAACAATTCGTTTTGTGTGAGATTTCATTTTTGGAACGAATGGAATTGATCTACAATTTTATGAAAAACTTTTTCTGAAAATTTTTCATTTAATTCCACAAAAAAAAAAATTACCTACACTAAAATATTTAATTTTTTTATTGTTCCATCTGTCAGGAATTTTTTTCTGATGGAATCCAATCAGTGGTTCTTGATTTGTTCTAATAGGGCCTTACCTAGTTTATGTAAAACGTCAACTAGATTTGTCGGGACTTGAATCCGAACGCGTTGACTAAGCAACTTTGCGGGAAGGGCCTATCATAAATTAAAAAAAAAAACGTTATTTTCAAACAAGTAAATTTAAAATGCAACACGATTGCCAATCGCAAAACTATTATAGTTTTATGGGAACTAATGGTTGATAAATATCGAGCGAAAATTCTAAATTGCCAGAGAAGGTAGCCTTAGAAATGACACATTTTTTCTCTTCACCGGCCCTTTTTTCGACTCAGTTCACTCTGTTTATTTTGAATTTGACTCTTCGAAATGTCAACTGAGTATGCAGGAAGGATTTTCTTGGCTATAGATTTGTCGGCTTCCCCTCCATAAACATCAACTGCAAAAACTATACACGTGACCACTCTGGGCCAATAAAAACTGAAACACATCTAGTCAGACAGCTGTCAGACTTACCAAACTATGAATCCGAACGTCCCCGCACATTATTTTCGTAGGAAAACATTTTTCTGACAGAATGTTTGCTATGACCGCATAAACGTAAAAAAAAAAACTCATTTTCGCTCTGTTCCTACTTTTTCGGTTGCACTTTACGTATGGCTATACCTAACCTATAACTGAGGCATAAGTTCACTTGTTCCAAGTCACAGTTTTACCAACAGAAATTTATTTGGTATTTTTTTTTTTTTGTACTATAAATTTTGACAGTTTACCAGTTGTTTTTCGCGTTCGCAAATAGGTATGATGCTTTGTATGAAAATTTTCGGCAAAGAGGAATAGTTACCTTTCGTGATTATAATATTTAAAAGTCAGAAAATACTACTAAAGCATAGGTTCAGTATACAAAAATTCACAATAACTAGTTAGGCAGAGAGTAATTCCAAGAATCGAAAAAGCGCTTGAAATGTCAATAAAAACAAAATGACTTACTTTCCCATAAACTTTACCTACACCGACTTCGAACGAAAGACAGAAATGTTTTCAAACCGCATTAGCCAATTCACCACCGTGTCTAATGGAAACCAGAGAAAAGTGGAATGACCACAATTAGAAGTGGCAACATTTCCACTTCGAGCTAGTGATGCTAGGTGCTACCTCGTTATAATTACAGTCGACTATCGTATTCGTACATCTTAAGTTAACGCCGCTATATGAGATGAATGGAAGTACGTAAAAGCATGCCTTACTCACGCCGTCTGTCTGGCGGTACGTAGGTTGATGACTGGAGAATTTTTATATAGGTGGGTACCCACATACCAATACCGACAGAGGAATGGTAAAAGAAAACAACAGAAAAAAAATCTTCAGGTGGGTGGCTAGACGATATGACCGACCACGACCAGCAATCCAACAAAAATAGCATGAGGAGAGATTGCATTGCATTTGAATACATTTGCTTTAGAAATAAATATTTATTAATAAGGGAAAGTAGCGGGATGAACTGGAGTAAACGGCATGCAACAGTATTGTGAACTTTTTTTTTAAATCTTCGTTCGTTGGTAGATAGGTTAGGTGTAAGTATCTACAATCAGTATTTTCATTGGAGACAACAGTGAATTGGAAACAAACAAATTTCGAATGAAATGATTTGATTTCCTTGGATATTTTTGCATTTTTAATTTGTGTGCGACGAACAAAGCTTTCTAAACTATTTTCAGACATTAACGGTTCACCCGATATTTTATAACCAAATCATTTGTTGCTTTTAGTGAATGTCAGAAAAACGGCAGTTATGACGAGGAAATTAAATCGTAGATTACTGGGTTTTAATTCCCAATTGGCATTTCAATAATGAAGGGGTGTTGTTGGCGGATTTGTTGCAGCTCGACGGGGATAACTTTGGTCTGGCTTTATTCATTTAGGTACAACAGCTGTGAAATTACGGCTTTATGTCCATGAATATGTTGTCACTACTGGCACCATATACTTATACATACACTCATATTTAACGATAAGTTAAATTTCTAGATTATTCCTGCTTTCAATGACAGTAGCTTAATTATAAAAGGCTGTAAATAAATTCATTTCCGAAAGAATAATGAATAACTGAAGATTGGTCAAAATAATATTTGAATCCATATCAAAATACGCAGTTCCCATCTCTAAAGGATCATTCACATGAGAGCGACCAACTACCTACGAACGAACGAATATTCGCAAGTTTTGACAGTCCATTCACATGATACATTTAATTTGGTCGCAGAAACCCGCGAATCCAATGACAGTCGCCGTTGTTTGTAAGTTTGAGGTTAAGTTCGAACGAATGCTTTATTCGTTAGTTTGTGGAACGCGAATTGAATGATGTGGATTGTGAATAAACTTTGACAATTCGCTCCAAGGGTGTATTCGTTCGCGGCAAAAAGTTTGCAATTCGAAATTTCGTTATTTAAACTGTTTATTAACATGTTTTCTTAATACATTTTGATGGGATAATTAACTATCCTCCTCTTGGAATAGTAAAATATACAATTTTCTGTTCATAAATGCATCAAAAGTGGTTTGTTCGCATTTCAGCAATTCGTTCGCTCGCTCTCATGTGAATAGTCCTTAAGGTAGCGGACGTCAGATATCACACAAAAATTTAACGGAACTCCTGAGTAACGAGTTGATAACATTTTACGGGGCTAAATAAGCTATAGGATTAAATTGGGCGCCACAGTGCAACTGAGTTCACGTAAATTATATCCACTAAATTGAATGTCACCTCATGACATTTAGGCCCATTTTCCCATATTTTTATATGGGAAACTTCCCAAGTTGTGTTCAACTTCGAGTGAATAAAATGGGCCTTAGTTACCGAAACTATACATATGTACATTCTTAATAAAGTTACTCGCAGCAAATAACACCCCATACAAGTACGAGTAGTACGTAGACTTATATTTCTCACCCACATGACAGTTCTTAAGTTACTGTCAAGGTCACTATCGTACTTGTACATTATTCCACTTTCCAACATTCATAATTGTTGTCGTCATCAATATCATCATAACACTAGGTTTGATACACTACTACTACGTACTACCATGACTTTGACTATAAATGAATAAATTCCATCGGAGAAGATATAGACAAAAGCGCATCTGTTTCTATACTTGCTGCTTAATTGCTGTTTGATGTCTACTCCGAAGATCAACGTTAATATACTGTTAGCACAAACAACGTCAACGGTCATCATGACACGTCGGTTATCATCGTCTTCGTCGTCATCTGCTTTAGAAGCATTTCACTAGAAATTCAGCGAAAATCTCGCACAGAATGACAAAACAATTTTATTTTTGTGTCTGCAATTAGAGAGTTGCGCGAAAAATACTTTATAAAAATGGACTAAACAAGCACGGGTAGATTTCAACCGTTTTACTACAAAGCTAAGCTAAGTTGGTGTATATGTGTAGTTTGTTGCCTTGCCGGTTGCATGAACCTTGTGTATACAGCTTGACTTAAAACGGGTGTAGGTTGATGGGTAAGAAGTGGGTCTGGGTATATGTAATGTCTCTGACGTTGGGTGTACGAACGTAATGTACTTTTGCCTCGCATTTGCAAGTTTTCTTCCTTTTTGTATATATTCCACTAATCTGTTATGGTGAATACATTTTTCTCTTTACCTATTTTTCCCATTTATAGCTAAAGGCTGGTACGCAGTTCAAGTGAAATCCAATTTTTCATACAAATTTTTCACTACGAAATGTCAAAATGAATTTTCCAAATGAAAATTTCACTAGGCGGTACGCAGTTCGAGTGGAAAATATCGCTTCCAAAACTGAGTCGTAGGTGGCGATACTAAAATCTCTCCGCAGCTATTTCACTTGGTTTTTATTGTCCGTCGCATTAATTTTTTGACATTTCAGCGTGAAAAATGATTTGTAGGATGCGGTTTAGAAATTTATTGGAATTTCAGATGTTTCCTTAAGAGAATAATAAGTGTTTCGCACTTATAAAATTGTTTTTTCATTGAATATAGTGCAATAATGTTAGGTGTACAAATATTTGGTGGCATGGATGACCTTTTCCATAAGCAGGGTGCCTCAAGAATATTTTTCTACCCAGTTTTGTTCAAACAATACCAGCAGATGATTTTTGAAAATGTGTATAGTTTCCTTTGCACTGATTGTTTAAATTTGACGACTGTCCGTTTTATTTTACAAATCAGACATTTGCCAAATTGAAAACTATTAAAATTGTCATGAACAAAATACGAAACATTTTTTTTTGTGTGTTGCTGGAAGAGGAAATCATCGAAAGTCATTCGAGAGCTAGTAGGTACGCGAGAGATGCTTCGAAAATAGGGAGGGCCTTTCAGACGATCTAAAACACCTCCCTAGGGCACTGACTTTTGACAACCGAATGTGATTGCATCTAGCCGTTCGACTAATCGAAAGATCTCTCGTTTGTAGAATTTCTGAACTTTTTTGTTAGAAAGTATATTGACTTAGCTAATTTTTATAGATCAACATGTTTTATCCGCCTTAATATCCTTATTACACTGCCTGTATTTTTAATAATTCAGTTGTTTCTAAGCTAACGTGGTTGAAAAGCTCTGCATTTAAGCAAATTGTTCGACTTCTTTCTCCACTGTTTCAATCAGGTTTCAATATCTAGATCCGTATGTAGATCAGCGTTGTGCGTGTACCAAAGTGCATTGGCTATGACTATGTTCCTTTGTAATATTTTTGAAAGACCTTAATTTTTTAGAAATACGTTTGGCGCGGTCATTCCCACAACTGGTGCCCGTAGGTCCATAATGGTTGTAGAATTTGGTTTTATAGCAATAACTTATTGTTATTGTGGTTGAACACGGATAAATATCTTCCATAAGTCAATACATTTTACTGCATCACATGATTCGCAAAAAGTGAAGTTTCCAATTTGTTTCTTCCAGCTGTTTTCTTGTCTAGTAAAATAAAAGTGCGAGAGTTGAATATTGGAGTATTCTTTATTCTATACCTAGTAGGTAACCTAAGATATTCTTGAACTGCCACAAAAAAACTTTTGTGCTCAGGCACCCTGCATAAATTTCTCCAACCAAAATCTCCAACAAAATATTTCACTTTCTATTTCACAGCACTTTTTGGAGAGGAGTGAAAATTTCACTTCACTCGATCAGCGTACCAGCCTTAAGTATCCTGCTCGCGCTAAATTTTATCTCCCATACAAAAATGTCTACAAAGATAAAATTTAGCGAGGCAGTTTAGCAAAGTAGTATCCTGTTCGCACGCTAAATTCTTAACTTCATGTAGATGGGCCGATGAAAAGTCTCCACTCATTTAGCTCGCGAAATAAATGTCCGGCACATTAAATCGAAGATAAATGTTGACAGAAGAAACGGAATAAAAAGTTTGCTGTGTGTTTGCTATTTTTTTATAGGAAAACGCAAAGAATATTTGCGTGAGAAACAAAAGGAAACGCAAATCCAAAGCAAAGATATTGTTTTGCGAGATATCGAGATATTTTTTTATATCAGAATAGAGAATCATTTGGCCTCGAATGTTTTTCGGGTAATAATAATTGTTTCACGACGGTAAAGAGATTTTGGAAAGTTTTGTCTTCTACTTGCTACTATAGAAATTGTTTCAGCTGATGCAGCAATGATAACATCTTCTTAAATTTTTGTTGTATGCATTGTTTGAAATATTGCGATACTTTTGATGCTTAAATTTAAAATAACGTGTATAATTTGAATCGCGTTTACCGACATTCTGTCATGAACTTATGGCTTTTGTCCCATCTATATCATATTTAAAAATTTAGCTACCATTTATCTTTGCTGTGGAGAAACGGAGTGGAGACTAGGGACGCTAAAATTTAGCGCGAGCAGGATACTTAGCTTATAGCTTTAACCGATTTAAGGTAAAACAGCTTGTCGTTGATTTGAAATTAATTTTTCTTTTGACACCTGATGGATTGGTTTAGGTAAATCAAAATTATGTATGGACTTCTGTATTTGTATTTAAACTCGAATATAACTTGTAGGCTGAAGAACAAATCAATCGCAATTCATAGACCATTGTAAGACTACCAACTTGTCAAAGTAATGTGAAACTCTGATGTGCAAAATTACCTACATCTTAACGTTTTTAGATTCCGCAAACTAATCCATAAATCTGCGGCAAAACTTGAACAGAAGTGGTAAATAGGAAGATATATACCTACTATACCTATGTATAGTAATGGCCATAGCGCATATAAGTATGCGTCAGTCCGATCAAAACGAGACCGTCCAGCGGCGCTATAGAATCAAGAATAGATAATAAACTGTCTGACTCTGAATCATTAAAACTGTGCCTGACATAGAAATGCGTAAGTAAGCAATTCCGGTCCCGACCGTAAACGTAAACGAGGAGAACGTTTGTTTTTAAAATCAAAACATTGCAAATTGCAATCAAAAAGAATTTCTTTGTCATCACCTAACTGACATGACGTCGACGCGTGCGATGGTAGTAACGGTTAAATTGCTGTGTGGCATAAATTTATTTAGTATATGGTCATACAGTCCCCTATGCCTGGGTACACTTAGTAAATGCTCCGCCAAGTACCTACAATGAAATCAAACAAATACCTCTGTATACCTACATGGACACATAACAAATGTACTTCAAACAAATAGTTAAAATATAGGTGGATGTAGATAATTGTAAACAAATAAAATAAAAATATTTTTTTTACTAACGACAGCGAGGTCTAAAAACAATAATGCAAGAGTAGGTTGTGTTGTTGGAACTTGGAAATCCACAAATCCCACACTCTCACCTTCGTACTTTATTTAGCAACATTCGCTTTAAAAAAATGTTTGCAAAATTCAATTTTACTTTACGAAGTGATGCTGGTTGGAGCATACAGTGGATCACTGTTAGTGTGGGAGTCATCGCCTATATGAGTTTTTTTTTTTTAACCAATGTGGTGGTGGTAGGTAAGTTGCAAAGTGAAATCAAATTAATTTCTTAGGCGCCATGGACATACCTACATAGCTTTAGACTTATTTTTTTTTTAGATACCTAGGTATCCATTCAAATTAATTTGTGTACCAACCTGGGACATGATAAAAAAAAATATTTCCGTCATCTTGTTGAGCACTAGAGATGACTAAATAGGGCAGGGAAACAACCTTGTAAACAATGTAGCTGGGGATTTGTGTCAACTATTGCTTTCTTTTGTTATAAGGATGTAAAATGTAATGCACATTAAATTGAGCACGACCCAGCAGACAAATGACGTTATTAATGAAAGCGTTCATATGACACTATATTTTTGTCTGCATATTTCAGATTCAGACTTTTGAAACGAGACTAGAGCAGCAAAAAAAAATACTACGAAAAATAGGTACCAATAGGAGTAAGTGCGTAGGTACACAACAACCTAGTTTATGTGGAGATGTCAAAAAAAGATGCATTGAAAATGTACCTAGGTATTCAATTTACATTTTTAAGCTGCTGGCAGTTTTTTTTTTTTTTTTTGACATTTCAACATTATTGGCATTTGCCTCCCGTCACTTTAAAGTTTGTGGTTAAAAATTGGTGGTTACTTTACAATCAGTTGCTATAGGTACCTACCCCTTTCGTAATACACATTTTGTCTCTTTTACACGAAGCTGACATTTGAACATGATTTAATGTTATAAAAAAGAGAAAACATTTTTTTGTGTCATACGGGCTTAAACAGGACAGAGCGAACTGAAACTTGAAGTTACCTTAGATATGGTGGAAGCACTACCTTATAAACCTTTGACCGTTGGCCTTGATCTTAAGTTAGGTTAGATTTAACATGGAAGGGATTTTCTTGGAGCGGGGGCTGAGACTTAATTTTAAGATTAAATATTTGCCAACGGAATACCTATACATCAAAAAAGCCCCTGATCCAACTGCGTACGGCACTGGTCTTACTGCAAAAACAAACTTCGCAATAACTTTATACCTACCTACAATCTACCTATAACGTATATAGGTAATCGGAAAAGGAAAACCCACCGTAAGGGTATAAGCGTCTCCAAAAAGAAAATCCATGCCGCACAGCCGCACTGTTTATAAGTGGAATCTTATGAAAGATGAACTGTGTGTAGGTTACCTACCTACCTACTTATCTTAAATTTTTATATATTTGTATCTAAAGTCTAAATTCCAACCTAGGTAGGTACTTAGTGTTCATATCATATGCGTGCTCCTAATCAAACCAGCAAATTAAAAGAACAAGGCTCTCATCGCTATTGATAAGATAAGGCAATAGGTAGGTATTTATAAATTATGTAACTTACCATGCAGTACCTCCTCACACTTTGGTAGGTACTACCACTACATAGGTACCAGGTGTATTAAAGCTGCAATCCCTTTAAATCAAACCAAAATCACTCTGAGCCGGTCTCAATTTGTCTTTTTCCTAAGTATTAACTAAAATTAGGGAAAACGGCTTTTTTATTCAGTAAACAAATAAAAATAAAACCAAGCACCTACCTACATACACATTCTCAGCATATAAAACAGCCATCATATCGTTCGGCAGAATATAATTCATATCAACGAACATATACACAGAAAACTGTGTTCAAAAAGTTGATAAACTGACATTCCACGCCATTTTAGTCACATGTATCCATATGTGTGGTGCTTTTGATTCTCCATAATCAGCAATGACTCATTTACACACAGTTATCTAAATCTGACATTGTAGTTGTGACAACAGCATGACCAGAGTAAAAAAAAAAACCTTTCCCCCTTTTCAAACTAGATATACTGAACAACAGAATAACCGACTTTATTGAAAGGCAGTGGCTGCCAGCCAAAGACGATAAAGAAAGAAATGAAAAGAAAAAGCAACAAAATAATACTCGCTACTATTTTTTTTTTCATCGCAGACTACCCATACTAACGCGCCAACGGTTCCACATTCAATCCCAAAGGGGAAATAAATTTTCGAAGGCAAATGCGGCAACGCTGATTGTGCATCCATTCCCATATATGGTAAAATGTCAGAAATTGTGTACATATTTTTTGATAAGAGGGGATACCTTTATAAACGTCGCCACCGACCAGTTTTGACATCATAACAGTTCGCGTTCTTGTGCTGTGTGGAACGTCAAGCAGAGCATATTCCTTAACTTAGGATTATAAATTTTAGTATTTATTTATTTTAAACAAAAAACACAAACCAAATGTAAGTATCATAGTGCTGCCAAATTGTGCTAAAGAAATCTTTAAATTTAACGGTAATCAAGAAAACGAAAACTCCACGTTCATGGAAGTTTTAAAGTGAATCAAAACAAGAAACGGATTAAGCTAAATATGGATAAATAGGATATTTACAGTTAAAAGAAGAGAACAAGTGTGAATATGTGTGCCACAGTGATTAAAGATAGTGTTGTCTGTTCAGGATAAAAAAAAATTCCTTGCATAATTGCCAGAATGAAGCCGGCTAAATTGATATCGAAAAAAAATGTACCTATAATCTAATTAGACGACGTGTCGGATATTCGTATACCTACGTGTTACTAAAAAGAAAACAAAAATTGTAATCCAATGGATTATACGGGTTGTGGTCACGCAAGTGAGAATCTGGTGTACAAAATAACATTTGGCTGTGCACTTTCAGAATACTCAAGGTCAAGAGCGTGTGACGTTGGAGATATGTTTGAATCGCTCATTATCTGACAGTTCAATACGTTGAAGTGGGCACAAAACTCAAATTCAAATACACCGCATATACCTACCTATATAATAATTGTGTATACGTATAAATAGTTTGGCAACGGTATAGTCTTCATCTTCAAAACTGACAACTTTTGCCATCTTCTACGCGCTTCTCCATAGGTCTTTATGTGTACCTAGGTGTATTTGCATCCTTCACATTACATATCTTAACTAAACAGTCATTGGCTCATGCTTTGCAGAACGGTTTGAATATCGGGAATAATTGGTTTATACCAAGTCTAAGGGCCGTTTTTTGATACTACTCACAGCGGTTTAAGTTCCACTTAAAATCCTATGTGACAGTAACAAACGGGCATAAAACTGTTCAAAGTCACCCATAACTATGACATACAGCATAGCTCCAATAAAGAATTCTCCCACGATTTTATAATCGATTGGAAAGAACGTCAAGTTCTGTCAATTTAAGTCACAATTCAGGAATGATCCAAAAATAATGCCAACCACTAGTAGACAATGCTACGTATTTTTCTATCGAAACGTTAAATTTTTGTAAATTTGGCATCACTTGAATCGGCTCAACACTAAAATATGAATACTCATCAAGCTATTGTAACATTAATCATATTTCTAGCTCTGATTCAGCATGCAATTTTTGAAGTTTAAAATGCCGTTAAACACTCGCATTTAACGCCTTACGAATCGGCAATGTTTCAAGGGGATCGTAATTTTATAAGACCTAGTTCTTCTATATCATTATTCGGGCGCACATACCTATTTTCTAACTGTCAAATTTCAAACTTCCTTCAAGTTATTTACATACGAGGCCAATGCACCGTAAACTTGTATAATTTTCGCATAATTTAACAGAGTTTTAATAATTTTACCGGTTCTCATCATCTTTCTTTTCTTTTCGAAACAATTTCCAATGCTACCCACTTTTTATACAGCGCATAGATAGATACCTATAATAAGAAAGAAATCACAGTTGGCATTCATTAAAATCATCATCTTCTTTCCGTTCAACTTTCCACTTGCGAAGAGAAAATTTGTGGCAATTCAATTTGAAATCTCTAGAAAGTTGAAACTTCTAGTAAATGCCCATCTTAAGCCGGTTGATGGAAAGATAGATCTTTGACGTTGCACCCGCAACCCCGCTATCCATCTTTTAAGCCGTCAATACACGAAAACGAAACACGTAGGTGCGACAAAGCACAAAGAAGGAAACGGCACGTGAACTTGACTTAATTTTTTTTTTTTGCTTTTTCATTTCTTTCGTTTGCTCATTGTGCTCCAAGTTCGGCTTTTGGGTGTGTATGTAGTGCGCAACGTGGAGGTTGTGATTTGGAGGGGAAATCCGAACAGCAGAAAACATTACCATATATGGTCAGAGAAACGTTCGATTCACGACTCGCAATTCGTTTCCCCTACCATTATACCATTTTTGTTGCCGGCTGCGGTGTTGACTGAGATATATTCATACACACACACACACTGTCTTATCGCTGAGTTATCGCCTTTTGGGTTTATTCAAAATTGGGTGCGGTGTGTTTGGGTACGTATATCGTATTCGTTCGTATATATGCGTTATGCGCAGATGACAAAGGGGAATCTGAATCTGGATGGTTCCTTTTCCTTCGCTGCACACGTCATAGCACAGCCCTCATGTGTCGGTAACATGGTTGATGGGTGGTGTAGTAGTATAAGTGTGGTTTTATACGATTCTCGGAAGGGGTAAGCGAAAAAAAAAACCTCTCAGCCTGGGGAAATAACAGTTAAGTGGAGGATTTTTGAATTTAACTGTGGCGTCACTCGTCATTCAGCTGCTGAAGTGGTTGCATCTTGTGAAGTCGTGTGTGCTCTTGTCTATTGTGTAGAATTTCTACTTGGTTCTGCGATAAAACTTTAATTTGTGAAACTTATTTTTTTGATTTTCAAATCAACAGCAAAAATAAAATTTCAGTCGAAATTTTCTGTGGTATTAACTAAAAGCAAAAAGACAAAAAGGTAAATGGTGGTGAAATTTTATTAATAGTTTTGTAACAATACGAATTATGTACTCGATGTACTTTTTTTTGCCGGCTTGGTGTGGTGGATTTCAAGAATTACCAACCACCTTTTTCTAACTGCCAAGGGCGTTGCCCTGTTGGCTTTTTTTTCGTTTCTTGCGTAGTCTCGTCAACTTCAATTTTAACTTCTTTTTTTTTTTCTTCTGTGGTGTGATTCATTTTGAAATTTTTGTGTATAACCAAGTTGGTTTTTCTCGATTTATTACCTTTTTTCTGGATAATTTGTTATTAACTATTTTTTTTTTTGTTTTAGAAATCAACATGTGCGACGAAGAAGTAGCTGCATTGGTTGTCGATAATGGATCCGGTATGTGCAAAGCCGGTTTCGCTGGAGATGATGCTCCACGAGCTGTCTTTCCATCAATTGTTGGCCGTCCAAGGCATCAAGGTGTCATGGTCGGTATGGGACAAAAAGACTCATATGTTGGTGATGAAGCCCAGAGCAAGAGAGGTAAGTTTCTTTTAAATCCATTATGTACCTACCTGCATACATTTTCCCGAGTTGCACTTGCAAATGACATCCGATTCTCAGAATTTCACTTTCCCATTTGAAATTGCTAAAAGCGATGAACGATGAAATAATTTTAAAATTCTCAAGCTATATAGGTTTCTTTGTATACATTGTGAGCATTTTTTTTTAAATGATTGGAACTTGTGTACCGACTTTTTACTTCGGTGGTTGATACACGCCCTTCCGGTGGTTAGTTGCCTAATTAAATCTGGCAATGCTGTTTGCTGGCTTTCGTGAAATGTATGAAATATTCATATTCAAATCTCTAAATTCAAAGAACAAGCTTATTCCTAAAATGCTCCCTTACCTAAGGTAAGAATCCATATTTTTCGAAACATACCAATTTTCTTTGGAAAACTGGGTTGTTGTAAAGTAAGTGTGTATTAGACCGCTTTCTTGTACTTGAATAAACCGAGAAGTTGTACAAAAAAAATGTGGAGTGTCTAACAAACGCACATAATTCAAAAAATAAGCATAGACGAGTTTTTTTGAGCTTCGATCTCAGCAAAGCAAAGTAAAGTAGGATTTTCAGCACGCTTATTACAACAACTATTGCGAGTCCCGAGGTGTCAATTGGAATGTAGTTGTTGTAATTGCGTGCTGAAAATCCTACTTTGCTTTGCTTTGCTGAGTTTGAATCTCAAAAAAACTCGGCTCATGTTCTCGAACACTTCTACTTTTGATAAACTTCAAACTCAGCTTACCGAAAGTGTGAGAATAAGGATTTCAATGCTTTGCGGTGAAATATTTTAGCCTAGTTATGTTTTCATCTCATTGCTTGTAATTTGCATGTATGACTGCGGTAAATACTGCACAATCTACTTAATTTTTTACATACCAACTACAATTGTTTCGATTTTTTTTTGTTTCCAGGTATCCTTACCTTGAAATACCCAATTGAACACGGTATCGTCACAAACTGGGATGATATGGAAAAGATCTGGCATCACACCTTCTACAATGAATTGCGTGTTGCCCCAGAGGAGCATCCCGTCCTCTTGACTGAGGCCCCATTGAACCCAAAGGCCAACAGGGAGAAGATGACCCAAATCATGTTCGAGACCTTCAATACCCCTGCTATGTATGTTGCCATTCAGGCTGTACTCTCACTGTACGCCTCCGGTCGTACCACCGGTATTGTGTTGGATTCCGGTGATGGTGTCTCTCACACTGTCCCAATCTACGAAGGTTATGCCCTGCCACATGCCATCCTCCGTTTGGATTTGGCTGGTCGCGATTTGACCGACTACTTGATGAAGATCTTGACTGAACGTGGTTACTCATTCACCACCACAGCTGAACGTGAAATTGTTCGTGACATCAAGGAGAAGCTGTGCTATGTTGCTCTCGATTTTGAGCAAGAAATGGCCACAGCCGCTTCATCTAGCTCCTTGGAGAAGAGCTATGAATTACCCGACGGTCAAGTCATCACCATCGGTAATGAGCGTTTCCGTTGCCCAGAGGCTCTGTTCCAACCCTCATTCTTGGGAATGGAAGCATGTGGCATCCACGAAACAACCTACAATTCCATCATGAAGTGCGATGTCGATATCCGTAAGGATTTGTACGCCAACACAGTATTGTCTGGTGGCACCACCATGTATCCGGGTATTGCTGATCGTATGCAAAAGGAAATCACCGCCTTGGCTCCATCCACAATGAAGATCAAAATCATTGCCCCACCAGAGAGGAAATACTCTGTATGGATCGGTGGTTCCATCTTGGCATCGCTCTCCACATTCCAACAGATGTGGATCTCGAAACAGGAATACGACGAGTCCGGCCCATCAATTGTCCACAGGAAGTGCTTCTAAACATAGCCGCCTCTCGCAAAACACTGTATTATGTATTGCTAATTATTATTTTTTAATTATTATTATTATTATAAATGAAAACAGAGAGGGAGAGAGACAGCAAGAACATCTGTACTGTAAAATCTCTCCAATGAACACCAACCAACAACGGCAAGCAACAACAAGAACAACAACAAATAAAAAAACGCCTAATTGCGCCAAATTTATAAAAAATTAAAAGAATTTTTTTTTGCATAAAGAGAAAGAAAAACAAGAGCATTTCCTTTTTAATTTTCACACCATTACACATACACTATTACATGCTGCAACACAAACTACATTCTTTGTCATTATTTATACGTCTTATTATATAATTTATCATGGAGATGATTTGCATTCCTTTTTATATGTACAATTGTTTTTACATTTCTTTTCCCCCCCTAAAAAACATACTTAAACTTAAAACAAATGAAAAGACTTACACGTTTAGAATGAAAAACAAAGACATTTTTGAAGGAAAGAAAAACAAGAAAAATTGTAATAAACAAACAAAAAAACAAAGAAAAGAAAACAAACTGATTATTTATTTAATACTAACAACAAATTGTAAAAAAAAATTGTGCTAACACATTCCAACAACAGAAGGTGATGATAGAGTGCTTGGGAAAGCGTGTTCAATTTGACCACCTACCAAGTTATGCAAATATTGCGGTTTTTTCAGTATTGAAAGCTTACCAACTCGCTTGCCAGCAGCACTCTTGATCTCTGTTTCTCAGTTGGTTTTCTTTTCTTTTGTTTTGGTTTGTTTTGTTGCCCTGAGTAGTATTCCTCCTGACTTACGAAAAACCGAAGGAAAGTGTAGACTTAAAATGGAAATGTTAAAAAAGAACAAAATATTCTACAACATCTTGAAGTAGAAAGCGAACTTGTAACCGGTGGGAAAGAAAGAAACAAGAAAAGAAAAATCTTGGGAATTAGACAGAATAGTAGAAGAACCGTTCGCTTTTTGTTTCCACAAATTTTTTTACCACTAAAAAAACAGAAATCGATTTAAAATACAAAAAATATGTAAAATGTACTGTCGCCTGTGTAATTTTGAATGCTTGAAGATCTTGGATTTTTAGGGAATGAGGCGTAAGTATTGTCAGAAGTCGGCACATTTTTAAGTTTGAATAGATGGCTGTAACGATTGCGGTATTACAATCTTAGGCAAATATACATGGAAATCATGCAATTTTGGGCACGCACAAATTCTAGAGAAAAACGTTGGGAATGATGTCACTTCCGACTACATGTCTCCCTATCTGAACTTTGATAGACCATTCACCTACTCCTTTCCGAGCAGAGATGAATGGAGAACAGATGAACCCACAAAGCGGAAATCGGTATCCATCTATACAGATGGATCAAAGATGGACTGTGGAACCGGTGCCGGCATATTCTGTGAGGAGTTGAACATAAACTGCTCCATCAGGCTTCCTGATAGCAGTAGTGTCTTCCAAGCAGAGATTCTGGCAATCGCGGAAGCGGCCCGAATGGTGTCATTGTTGGCAATACCACGTAAAGATATTACCATTTTCATTGATAGCCAGGCGGCTATAAAATCAATTTCTGCTATAGAAATTAAATCGAAGCTAGTTCACCGCTGTCGCGAAGAGCTCAAGGTTCTTTGCTCGCAGCACTCCACGAATCTCTGCTGGGTCCCTGGACACAGTGACAAAGCCGGCAATGAGAAAGCTGATGAACTGGCGAGAAAGGGGTCCGCAATGGATAATGATTAATGATAGAGCACTACAGTCGATCAAGCCTCCACTATGTAATTTCAGAGAACGAGTGGAGAACAAGATTCGTATGAAAACCAATAACAGGTGGAAAGCACTAACTACCTGTGAAGTACCTCGGAAGCTATGGCCAGCATATGACAAAGGACGAACATTCAAACTTCTACAGTTTGACAGGCCATCGCTGGTAGGGGCTTTAACGGGTCAAAACTTCTTAAGAAATCACATGATGAAACTAAATCTCAAGGATGACGATATATGTAGAGGTTTCGGAGACGAAGAGGTCCATGAGGACACACCTCACTTTCTCTGTCACTTGAGGAACAGAACACTTGGAAGCTTCTACTTCCATGACTTACGAGAACTTTCTGATGTTACACTTTCTGATCTTTACAGGTTTTTGAAGGCATCAGGATGGCTGGACGGCATCGGGTAAATACAAGAAGGATAACACAAGCTGACCATCAACAACACCGACGGTTAACCCCCAAAAAAGGGTATCACAATGGGTCCACAAGGACCTAAGTGTGGTATAGTAGGGTCTACCCTGCTCTACCAACCCACATACCTAACCTAACCTAGGCAAATATTCGGGCAAATGTCATAGAATAGCATTTGCAAGTCCTTGGAAGACTGAAATCTTTTAGCCGATCGGTTTCCAAAAATTACGCCAATTACCTATGTGTGGGATGGATACATCAAGATTTAAAAAGGAATTTTGCGCAGCGCTTGCTCAAACCGTCTATTGCTCAGTAATGGTGAGAAATAAGTTCGCAGGTTGTATCTATTAACGTTAACCCTGTTCCAGCTCTACAAAATACCATCTATCATTCGCTACTTCCAGAAATCCAAGTATAACATAAAACCACTCATGAATAGACCGCTAGCTCTGCACTTGAGATGAAAGCCACGACTGTAACCAAATAAAAAGTTGTATTCCAAAGAAAGAAAGGCATATTTAATGTGCCTATTGATATACAAAAGTTACTGTGGGTTGAACGATTGATTTTATTTCACTTGAACATGTTGAAAGAAGCACCAAACATTTTAAAAGCGATAAATAAATAAATAAATATTACTAGTAGTAAAAAGTTATCGTAAAGATTCAACTAGCCCGAAGCTACTGCAACCATCATCAATAGCTTTTAATTTGTCATTTAGAGGTGATAGGATATTGAATATAATAGTTTCCTTGATCTAGAAGAGAATAAAAACAATTTCATTGGAAATATTCGTTATAAAATGTGAAAAAATGATAAATACCGCCATAGTCTGGTCAAAGTTTGTATTCGAGTGTTCAATAGATATAGTTATACGCTCGTTGATGGCTCTGGCCCAATCTTTCAGAGTATATATGTCCTCTGGGTCATATCGAAAGTATTGTGAATAGCCAGCCGTTTTTAATTCTTCATTCGACTTGGTAATAACACTACTAACGAGTGCAGCGATTAACTGAAGGATGAAATGTGCTTTTAAAGACGTTTCTCTGCCTTTGATCATTTCGTTAACATCAACATCGACAAGGAGCTCATTGATAAGGGAAAACTGAAAAGCAAGGCCTATTACAGAAACTATTTAGAGTATAAATAATGCTTTGAATCTAACCGGATGGAAACAGTACATTTCAATTTCCTTATCGAGCGTCTCCAGGAACATCGCCCACAGTAGACACATAGCAATACCATTAGCCATTTCATTGCAAAAGCAAATATTTTTGCATAGAAACATAAGATTTTCACTGGATTTCAGATTCTCATGTATGCGCTTAGCTGCAATATGTAACTGCAAAGTAGTGTTAAATTTGCTCCTATAAAATTTTAACTATTCTCACATTGACAGGATCCAGAGAATTTGCATATCGAAATGTTTTATGCAGCAGCTCGGTTCGACATTCAAAGTCTTGAAAATTACTCGAAATTAGGTAAATTCTACTACTAGCGACAAAAAGCGATGTTAATTTGTCATAGGTCAAGTCCTCTAGTAGTAGTTGCTCCAATCCTTTACAGATCTGTGAAGGTGAATTACATATTATATTATTAGAATATTATGGTGCACACTCACACTTTTTATATCCTGTGGGCTTGGTTGTTCTGGCCAAGGGTCGGGAAGATTCAAGTTGTACATTCCCTTCAACGGAGAGTTTTCAAGGTAGTTGAATAGATCTAGGAATTGAAGTTTCGACTCTTCTATTAGTTCTAAACCTTCCTCTACGTTTGGATTTAAAGCGTCCATGATTGCTGAATTTGTACTTTATTGGTTTAGTTTTCAAATTTCTGTTGTTATGTTTTGGCTATGAGGCCAAACAAATTTGACAGGTTCATTCATATGGGTGTATTCAGGTAGTATGTAATTTGTAGTAAATTTTTGATGTTAGTGTACATCTTCGGACATCAATTAATCCGACTTGCAAAAATCAAACTCTTTGAAATCGAGAGCATTTTTGTTTTTCGATTTCTTTTCACAGTTATTCTGAAAACAGGTAGGTTTAATTTTGACTGCAAATAGAAAATGTTAATGGGGACGTTCGGATATCTAGTTTGTGTAAAACGTCAACTAGATTGGTCGTGACTATGAATCCGAACGCGTTGAGCAAGCAAGTTGAATTGTTTTTGTATTCTCGCGGTCAGCGTTACCTTTGCACTTTTTTATTTGGAAAGGTCCTTCATAAATCTTTAAAAAAATGTTATTTTCAAATAAGTACATTCGTGTGAACATTCTAAATTACCAGAGTGGCCTTAGAAATAACACCTTTTTCTCTCATCGCGCCTTTTTTCGACTCCTCAGAATTCTGCAACGGTCACTCTGTTTGTTTTAAATTTGACTGTCAACTGATGTCGATTTCCATTGAGATTTTCGGATTTTGCTCTCAGATTTCAGATTTTTCGTGCCCAATGGAACATAAAACGAGATTTTTCTTCCTTCGCATTTGTGGTAGTGCGTGTTTGAAAAGTCAGCTGTTCTTAAATTGTAATTTATGCTTATAGAAATCCACTCAATTTGTGTTGATATCCATTGCGGCAGCCAAATGTAATTTTTTCTCTAAATTTCACAGACTTGCCTTCAAATTAGTAATTAATAACGCACTTTAAAGTTTGACAAAAGACAAATGTTTTGGTGTTAGTGTACGTAGGTGTGAATCTCGCTCAGATATCGAGATTCGCAAAACTGCTCTGACTCTGAAAAAAAGTGTTTTTTTTGCGGCCAATTGAGAAATGGAGGGTGTACCCTAGCGGCCATAATTTGAACCCTACTAGACATACAAGTTTGACAGATCAGCGAAAAAATGTACGTAAAAGAAGCTAAGCGAGATTAAATATTTAAATATTGTGGCAAATAAATACATTTGTTAATTAAAAACATACAAATAAATTTCTAAATAGTTTACAGTGTTGGAAAATAAAGAAAAAGTGTTGGATCGAGTGTCTCATTGTGGTGTACCCAAGTGCAACTCATATAGAGAACATGGTATAACCGTGTACAAAAATCCAAATGAAGTTTAAAACTCGATTCCTTGTAAAAAAAGTGGTAAATTGTTCTTCGCATGGGAAAATAATTTCCTAAGTTCTTTAAAATATGTAGTTTACATTTTAAAGAAGGCAATATATTAAAGCCAATTGCAAGAGATAATAAAACATACTGCACGCGTTTGCTCGAAGTAGCATTTCCCAGCAGAAACCTTCCAAAATTATCATATCGAGAAAGTCTGAGATAAATCTTGGCTAGTTGCGTCAGCTACACAATAATAGATACCTAATGCTGCATAATAAATAGAATATTAACAACAATTTGAAGTACTTCAAACAGTTAAAAAAGAGTATAATCCAAAAATAAACAAATTGTTTACACGAAACAAACACAAATTTTTCATTCCACTTTTAAACGATTCAAACATAATTTATTGACCCGGGGTTATTTTATTTTCCCTAAACAATACTTGGATTTTAGACTGACAAGGCATTTATATCAATTAAAATAGTTTTTCATTCATAAAATAAATAAATTACTTTTGCAAAAATACATGTACCGCTTACCGATGACAAATTTCTGTATGTCTGATAGGGTTCTTTTCTTTGCCACCAGATATCGCAGGCCAACTTGTACATTTGTCAATGGAAAATGAAATCTGACAGCCAGCTGATTTCGAGAGCAGAAAAACTGCTCTGACTCTCAAAAAAAGTGCTTTTTCTGTCCCAATGGAAAACGACATGAGTACGCAGGCAGGATTTTCTTGACTAGATTAGTCGGCTTCCCCTCCATAAACGTCAACTGCAAAAACTATACACGTGAACACTCTGGGCCAATAAAAACTGAGACGCATCTAGTCAGACAGCTGTCAGACTTACTAAACTACGAATCTGAACGTCCCCAACGTCCCCAATATAAATCAGTTTAGGTGCTAAACTTGTACCTACTGTACAAAAATTCTACACAAAATTTATTCTAGCGAATAAAACCCAAAACGCTGTACCATAGTAACCTAAAATTAAGTGTCTTTCCGATATTTCTCTTTACCACCTGGCTGTTTGCTTAATTACCTATATAGCCCAGAGTTGAGAGGAAACGCAAATACAACCGGCTAGTACATATTTCATTTGGTGATTTCGATCAGATTTCCATCCTACTTTTTACTCGTTTTTCAACATTAAACTGTCAAAAATTAGTTGCTTTCAATTAAAGCACGACATACTCCTGTGCAATAATTGAATCTCTACTATATACTCCCTCTGTAGAAATAGAAACGAAAAGTCTTCTAGTGATGTGGTATTTGATTGGTCTTCTTCAGATTTGCTCTCAGATTTCAGATTGCATGTTTCTAATCGAACCTAAAAAGCTAAAAACCATAGACAAACTTGCTCTTTTTGTGTTGATATTCGTGCAATTCGAATATGTGTAGCTCCCGACACTTTTCAAAGCAATTTCCATTAATTGATTACATTTTATATTAAAACATTCGAAACGTGCGTCCCGATTGATTTCTAAATATTTATGCATAAATAAATTATAAAAATAATTTCACCCGATGCAATATGCCTTTCCTTGCTTTAGAAAAAATTCACGAAAACGTAAACCAACTCCACCAGTTGTTTCTGAAATCAAAAGATTTCTGGTGGTCCCAATGGAAAACTTCCTAAAACGCACTTGGATTGGTAAATCGGAGAAAATATCCAGATTCACAAAAGTGCTCTGAAATCTGAAAAAGATTGCTTCTTTTGTACCAAACAAACATAAAAATTGTTCTGAGAGCAAAAAAAGTGCATGAGAGCACCCAATCGAATACCTACCACATAATAAATTATGCGCATAATTTCAAGTTTGATACACTTGAAAAAATCGCCAATACAATTGAATTTTAATTCCTTGCATTATCAATTCAGTTTACTTACTTCTATGTAGTTACACAGAAATCAAATATCAGTCGTTCGTGTTTTATCAAGGGAGAAGGTTTTGTTATAGGTTAAGTGAAAGCAATAATGTCTGTAATTGGTACCTATTATAACGAAAATAGCAATGAGTCGTCTACTTGGGCCGTATATTCAGTGTTTGGATTTTTATTATTTACTGTTAAAGTTACATAAGAGTTTAATATTATTTGTACCGATAATTCTTTTTTGAAATAACGAATTATGTATGTGTAACTTTGCGGAGATATTTTAGCGGCCATGAAATTGCGTCGGTTAGAGCTGTGTTTCCCTGTGACTTAAACGGCGATCAAAAATAGTTTACCTTTTCCGAGTGTTACAGAGTTCAATTGGCCAGTATTTTAATCTGAGCACCCTGAATCCGCCGTGATGAGATTTATCTGCTCTCCTAGTTCTCCTAGTACGAAGATGGGAAGAGTTTTTCTGCAAATCACAAAATAGTAATAATAATAAAAAAAAAAAACACTCCGTAACGAATTGAATAGACAATTTACGAAGTCTTAAGCTTTAAATGCGGGAGGATCAAATTACAGAATTATTATAAAAACTGAACCACACAAATATAGTGCTATCTTTTACCAAATCAAGAATACGAGACCTTACAGTTTATTTCCAACAAAAAGTATTATCTGAGAACTTAAGTATATCATGATAAGTCGTATCAGAAAATATTCCTTTTAATCCTTTTACCTCTTGCGGGTCCTAAGACATTTAATTCGAAATTAATTCTTTGCAATAATAACTTTTGGATATTTATTTTAATGATTAATAATTTTTTTATTTTAACAGCAGAAATGGTCAAACATTTACCTGTCTCATATAATACGAATCTGATGTTTAATCAGAATGCCAGTTGAATCGAACACGCGTATGCTAAACATCGGCCCTGGCGAGGTATCCGTCGGAACGGAAAATTCTCCGCAGCGCATATTCTGTCGGAAAAGCAAATCGCATTCGAAGTATCCGTTTTCGGAAAAAAATAATTAAAATGCGATGATGCATTGATTTCATATCCTCTTATTGTTTGGTGCTTGGTTTTTCGCTTGATTTTGCACTGGAAACACAAATTGAGGCAATAAATACAAACAATGCGTCGCTATATTCTTTATTATTTTTATTTTTGGCATTTATTAACACTTACCTATATCGTAAACAAATTCCGCAAACAATTTCTCTCGGAGGATATCGGAGCTTAGCTGTCAAAAATTTAACAATGCACTTTATCGCACTTCAACTGCCGACTTCAATTTGCTGATATGCATTACAAAATGTCGGAAAAGTTGTTGCGAAGAATACCTTGCAGCAAAAATGCTCCGAATCGTATAAAATCGGAGAATTTTCCGTTCCGACGGATAGCGCGCTATGGTCGAATGAAACAATTCGTTCCGACATTTTGTTATTGTCTATAGCCCTGTTTTTTTGAGCTTCGTTCTCAGCAAAGCAAAGTAAAGTAGGATTTTCAGCACGCAATTACAACAACTACGCTCTACTTGACACTTCGACGACTCACACTAGGTATTCATTCCCAGCAAGATTCACTTGGGAGTAAATGTATACTTCTGAACACCAGGGGGAGAACATTTTTGTTGCCCTCCATGAATAATATGAATCTGTTCACAAAGTTTCTCTATTTACAGTACATACTATTCGTTGGTTGTGATTGGTGGAAATTCATAAAGAAATGCATAAGTGAACTAATTTTCAAAATAACAAATAAATATAAGGGCTTTTATTAAAATATGCAATAAATTATTTTTTATGTAAGCTGCAAATATTGTTTTAGACAAATATACCTTATTAAACTTGTAATCGTAAGATATTAGTGTATTAATCTTTGAGATATATATTTTTATATTTTTTAAACCCCAAAATATGAGGAAGGATCAATATCCATTGGAAAATTTTATGCAAAAAAATTGTATTTCTTTGACTGAAAAAAGTTACTTCTTGTGATGTGCCCAATCATGTTGTATCATGTTACTTACTGAACAAGCCCACACTGCCACCATTTTAGATAAAACCTACTGTTCAGAAAGCTGCTGGGAATCGTTTTAGTGCACATATTCCTACTTTACTTTGCTTTGCTGAGAACGAAGCTCAAAAAAACAGGGCTTATGACAAACGTTTGTATAGAATTCTTATTAACAAGCCTATTTGCCTATACGCTAATGGAAAACGATATAATATTTCATTATAGGTACCTACCCTCCATTTAGAAATACAAGTTTGAGCAATTTGTGGCTTAAAATATTCCCCAACTTGATTGGTATTATTTCACAGCTCCATGCGAGAATTTATTCGCACAGAGAAACAACAATGTGGGCCTTACAAATAATTTTTAACCTTCACACTTTTTTCAGATTCAGATCAGTTTTTCTGCTCTCGAAATCAGCTGTCTATCAGATTTCATGTTCCATCGGCCTCAAGAAATCTTGCAATGATGCGAATCTCGATTTTTGAGCGAGATTCACATCTACTTATACTAACACCAAAACTTTAGAGAGATATAGAATATAGATCATCTGTCATTTGTCAAACTTTAAAGTGCTTTTTTTTTTAACGTTTTTAGAGACGACAAGTCTATGAAAAATAGAGAACTATTTACACTTGGCCACTGCAAAGAATATTAACATAAATTGAATCGATTTTTTTTTTTTTAAATTACAATTTAAGAAAAGAATTTTAAAACACTCACCACCTCAAATGCGAAGATGGAAAAATCTCGCTTTATGTATGTTCCATTGGGCATGCAAAATCTTAAATATGAGAGCAAACTCTGAAAATCCAGGGTTATTTTAAATGGAAAATTTTGCCATTTTATGAGTTTGTACAGTCTTGCCTGGACACTAAATATGATTATTAGCTTCGAGCTAAGACATTCAGCCCACACTTTCCAACATTTTGATATGCAAATAATTGAGAGCTATTTCTAAAGCAAAGGGCTGCATACACTGCCCTTTTACGCATTATATTAATGTAACTCGGCTTCACGAGTCAACGGCTGACATTGAATGTTCGAATTTGCATTCTCAATAAATTAATCACATTGTTTATTCGTTTCTTTTCAACATCAGCGCTGCATATTTATTACCCGATGGCCATGACGAAAACTACAATTGAAGAATTCTTTAAAGATAAAGATATTTTCATCACCGGCGGCTCAGGATTTTTGGGCAAAGCACTGATCGAAAAACTTCTTCGGTCTTGTTCAAAAGTTAATCGAATTTTTGTGTTAATTCGAGAAAAGAAGGGAAAAACAGCACAAGAGCGCTTAAACGAGATTCTGAATACGGAATTGTTTGACAAAGTGCGGGTTAAGGATCCGCTACTACAACAAAAGGTTATTGCGATCAATGGCGACGCAACACTTCCTGGACTTGGAATAAGTGATGCTGACCGTCGGACATTACAAAATGTTTCATTAGTTTTTCATTCTGCAGCTAGTGTAAAGTAATTATTAGATTTATTATTCTAATTGTATCAGATAACAGCATTTTTTGATTCTCAGATTTGATGATCCACTGAAGGATGCAATAATACTGAACGCCAAAGGCACCTTGGAGACTTTAAAATTGGCAGAGGGTTTTCGTAAAATTAAAGCCTTCGTGCACATTTCGACAACTTACTCCAACCCAGACATACACGTTGTCGAAGAAGAGGTTTGTTTGTTGAAGAACGCTTCGCAAAAGCAACAACTATGGTCAAAATTAAAAGAAACCATAATGACAGATTATAATTTAACGAAATTTGTATAAAACTTACTCGGAAATTTCGCTTACGAGCCAGGATTTAAATAAAACTTCGTAAATTGTGTAGCATAGATTGGAACAGAAGAGTTGAAGATTTTTGGCGCACTATATGTATAAAAAAATAAAAAAATTGTATTAAAAACTTTAATGTAACCTTGTTATCTGGCAACGGAAAATAATTATATCAGTTACCACTATTTGAACGAACATTGGGCGCCAGTTATGTACACGGTACATTATTGTTTATTCGCGCTCTTAAAGCTCAATTATTTTTAAATTTGCACAACTTCCCAGCATCTTAATCCTTTTTTTAATATTTATTATTAGTAAAGCTAACTTGCGATATATTAATTTTCATATATTTCAGTTGTATCCAGCGAAAGTTGACTGGCAAACAGCAATAAAATTATCCGAAAACTACTCCACTGAAATGCTAAATATTCTTAACCTTAAGTAATGTCGATAGTTCGTTTGAATTGCTCTTTAACTTACATAATAACTTCGCAGATACAGTGGATTTCAGCCAAACACCTACACGTTTACCAAGGGAATAGCTGAGCATATAGCCAATGACTACAATGACAAATTACCAATAATAATTTATAGACCTTCTATTGGTAAGTTAAGTTTATCAGCCTCAACGTAAGATTGTCCAATGGTAGCTTGTTTTGACTTTTTTATGATACAAGCGGACCCACACCTTCTTGCTAGGCGTTATTATTAAAACAATTTCAAACAACATATTTTGCTTCGTTGAGTCGAGGAGCTTCGATATATGTTTATGGACGAATTTTCCACCTTTACATCAAATCGTGCGATAAAATGCAAAATTTTGTCGAAAAATTAAAATCTTTCGTGTTTTTCCGGAATGTTCCGAGTTTTCCACTAAGAATTTTCTATTTTTCCATTCGAAAAAAATTCCGGAACAATTGCAAAAACATTTTTCAACATTTCGCTTTCCGAACATATTCGTAAGCATTCAGTCAATCTTGTATAAAAAAGGATGCAACCAATCTCACATAAGTGTTCACTTCTCATCACACCGTTTCAAAATGTAAATGCCATAAGGATTTCTTATCTGTATTTTGTGTTTCCCTATAAGAAAAAACAAACCATCATAAATTTCCATTCTTTGCTAAATTGGTCCCTTTGTGTTCAGTTGTTTCTTCTGTCGAAGAACCAATTCCAGGCTGGATAGACAACTTCAACGGACCTGTCGGAATGTTTGTTGCCAGCGGAGTAGGTAATAGATTTGATGTTTAAATTGTTATAAAAAATTAAAACAGGGACATTTTTTTTAGGAATTCTGCGAACAGCGCATGGGGATCCCGATGTATGTTTGGACTATATGCCAGTTGATGTATCTGTCAAGGCCATGATAGTTGCCGCTTACAAAAAGTGCATAGAAGGACACAAGTAAACTTGCGTGCATTTCAAAACATGTTAATATAAACTTATACACCTCCTCCTAGCCCCCATGAACTGACTGTGTATAACAGCTCAACTGCAACAGTTCGTCCAGTTTCCACCGGCGATGTAATCGAGATGGCCAAGGAATTAATAGTGGACCATCCAATGGAGCAAACTTTCTGGGTTCCAGGTGGGGGCATTACAAAATCGAGAATTGTTTTTTATTTTCGGGTAGGTTATTAAATGTTAGCCAAACGGTATACAATTTTATGTTTTCTTCCTCTAGTTTATTACATTGCACGTGTTCTTCGGTTTGTTAGCTGACATTGTCCTTCGGATATCAAATCATAAACCATTGTAAGAGAGCTTCAAACAGGCCTAACAAGTTCTACATAATATAAAAACATTTACTTTCTCAGTTTCATGAAACTACAAAGAAAAATATTTGCTGCCAATACCGCCCTTCACTATTTTAACATTACCCATTGGTCATTTAAAAATGAAAAGTTCTACGAATTAGACCAATACATATTGCCAACGGATCGGTAAGTCCAAATAACTTTCAGATTTATTTTGTTCTTAAAACTTTAATTTTAGAAATGACTTCGCATTTGAACATTTCACAAACTTGGACATTAGACAGTTTTTTAAGAATGCTTTAATTGGATCTAAATATTTCTTACTGAAGCAGCCTTTGCAATCGTCAAATTGGGCTAAAATGAAATTCCGAATTCTTTCAGCTGTAAATTATTTCATTCAACTTATATTCTGGCTACTTGTTGCCAGAACAGCAATTGTGTTTTTCTATCGAAATCTGTATAAGCCAATTTTATTCTAGTTATTCAAACATATTTAAAAAAATTATTTAAAGGTAGTTTAGAGTAGGTGTATGGATAACTGATGTACGTGCACTAGTATGTAAAAAAACGAGTCCCAAAGTAACGAAATAAACAATTATTGATCATTGTTATAAAGCTCTTTGTTTTTTTTTTTTTTTGCTGTAGGTCACTTTTAGTGTTATTGGAAACATTAATAAGCAATATAAATATTTACAAATCTAGATCACTTTTGCGAATCTAGATTTGGTTGAAATTTGCACGAGTTTATTTGAGTTTGACAAACTAATGGATTTTGTTTAAATTTTCAATTCCAAAGAAAGGTATTATTGGTGTTTTTTATTAGTTTCGATTTCAGCAAAGCAAAAAAAGTATTGTCTTCAATTGCAACTAGCACCTACTATTTCATAAAAGCTATTCGTTATTATAATCAGGGCCCATGTTCTGTAAGTATCACATCGATATATTTATCACTAAAACGATATAAATTGAAAAACATGTTACTATGTTTTCGATGCGAAAATTTATCGCATGAGTTACAAAACATGGGCCCTGATTACAATCATCGAGTACCACTGAATGCACTCTCTGTTATACTGGGTAAATTTCCGGCCGCATATGCAAACGTCATTTCTGTTGACTAGGAGACTAGTCAAGTTTAACGATTTACTATATTTTTAAAGAATATGCCGAAACTATTGGATTTGCGGCAGGATCGCAATTTAATTAGAACTAATTTCGATGGATATAAACTGTCTCTTGAGAGCATACCGATTATAAGGCAAGATATTGCTATACCACCTTTAAAAGCGAACCTTTCCGATGACCAATATTCGTACCTCCACGCGGAGCTGTTTTCCATGCAGAACTTACTTGTTTCTGATCCTTGGGCTCGAGCTTCGTCCTATTTCGTCAACTATCAACGTGAGCTCATCAAATGCTCTTATGATGAAAGCAGTGGCCGACCAAATTCTATGCAGTCAGTGTTTCGAATGCCGGTCATTCATCCAAGGGTTAGTGGAGACTACAATTGCTCGCTGAAGTTTGTTTCAGAGAAGTTGGCAGTGCTCTGTGATGGAATCAAAGAACTATATCTTATTGACACTGGTGATCGCTCTAGAACTGATATGTGGAAGCAAGTCTTCTCGTGTGTAATATCCGATGAAATACGAAATTTCGTTTTGTTTGACTGTCGACTGGACATGATCGACGAGAAGAAGGTAATCAGTTGTGCTCTAGTGCGAATTGCACGTGCTGAGACATCGCATTTCTTACATTTGCACTGGGCTTGGCTTAGTCAGGAGGGTGACTCTTGGAATTTCGAAATTAAGGATGTAATTGAAGGAAAAGGGTCGTTGTATTATTGTGCTTTCGAACCAAAGGCTGAGTCTATTGTCATATCATCCAATCAACCACTTAAGTTCCGGTCGAAGGTTGACGAATCAGTAACATCAGAGCAGCAACCGAAGGAGCAGACGGCACCTGCCTACTCATGGTCACAAACAGATGATGACATTTTTGTGAAATTCAATTCAAATAAAAATGACTTTCACGTCAAATCCACAAAAAATAGACTGCAAGTTCTCTTGAAGGATGTCTGCATACTGGACAAGGATTTGTTCTCTCATATTGACCAAGACTTGACCACTTGGTCGGGGGTAAGTGGAATTTACATGTTTGCATTTCATCTGAGAATCGGTTTCATGTTCTTAGGATGACAACAGTTTCCAAATCACATTAGTTAAAGAAAATACATCTGTGTTTTGGCCATATTTAGTAGAAGATGGTCCGCCAGAATCAGTGGAAGCTACCATCTCCACCCTTCATCCAGAAAACCAACCAATTCCTAACTTAGAAGCACCAATTGAAGATTGCGACTTTCCAATTGGAACAACCGAAAACGAAGTTAAAATAGGTAAGTGGACCGGAAGCCACATCAAATTGAATCTAATAGTAACAGTCTTTTCAGAACGTCTTAACTTGGCATCGAAAGAGACGACGCATCACATTCTTCTGGGCAACGCTCCACCACTTTTTTCGACGAGCCTGAGGCCAGGCTTCCCACTAGCTTTAGCAACACGTCAGGATGTCGATACATGTCTCTGGTTACAACAGTACAATCCCAGCAAATCCACCGAGTGGGGTTTTCGGCATGAGGGCAATCTACACGCTTTTGGTTATGTTCAAGCATCGAAACAGCAAAAAAAGTTCATGGACTGTGCGCCAGACTTGAGCTATGCCATTATCTGCGAATCACATCGTCACGTTTTTCTTTACAAGTCGAAGTATGACAATGCAGGTGGGCTGCGAAATCGCACTGGCCCTCAAGTCAGCTTGGGCAAGCAGCATTTGATTACACTTGAAGACTCCGGCGAGGTTCTAGGAATCGTAACAGACAATTACGTGGTGACTTTGTTGACTGAAAAATGCGTTCTCTACTTGCAAATAAATTAAATTGGTATATATGTCCGTATTCTTATACTCGAATGTTATAATTGTTGTTATCTTCATCTAGAATCATACAAAGGTCTGGTTTGGTTTTTAAAATGTGGCTGGAAATTTTCTTAACGTTTACGTATTTACCCACATGGTCTTTGATTTTGAAGGTTTACAGCAAAGAGGATCTGTGGTTTACATCCTCTATGGTATAGATCCTCTTTGGTTTACAGCATTACATACGAGATGCAACCGTTGGATCTTAGATCACAGTGAATTTTGTTGTTTAAATCGCATTTTTTTCAATTTGTCATGAATAGGTACGGTTGTTTTATAATTTCCTTGCCATAAGTTGTTGCCCAAGGACGGGACTCGATTATTATCGGAAATCTTGAATCAAGTTAAAATAAATTTGAGAAAATTAGCAAGGTAGGTACATTTATCAGTAAAACATGCACGTAGACTACAAATGGACAGTTTCGACCAGTTCGACTTCGAGTTCTTCTATTTCCGACTTTTTTTTTTTTTTTTTTTTTCTTGGTGGCAGCAGCAGAATTTTTCCCAACAATTCTAAGAAATTTGTGTGTAGTGTTTGTTTGCTCGTCGTTCTGAAAATCCAATGCACACCAGCGACCAGTAATTTCAAACAAAAAACAAAAAAAATTGGCTTAGTGGGTTCGGACAGACAGACAGACAGACAGACGGAGAGACATCCGAGCGAAACTAATAAGATTACGTTTTTTCCCTTTGGGTACGGAACCTTAAAAAATGAACGATCTCTCAAGACAGGTGCCAGCCAGCAAAACTGCCAACACCAGCAACATCTATTCAAAAACACAGATCTGGCAGTGCCGACAAATAAATTGATAATTAATTTTTCATATATATATGACAATCAGATGACGCCACCATCGCTATGCAGCTGACGTTTCTGTTATAGCACGTGACAACAACAAATGACAGTTTTGTTCGGAATAAATACTCCTCCAAAGTGGTTGAACTCTGTATTATCGCTGTTTCGCAAACAGGAAACATTTTATTCCTCCTCTTTCAAACAAAACTCAATAGTTTACATTTTTACAAAATTAATAAAAAAAAACTATTCCAAAATTTTTATCGGCGCGTGTGTGTGAAATAAGTGAACAAGTGTAGTCATTTAGCCCGACAAAAAAAAACGAGGTAAATTGGTATGTACAAGAACTCTGGAATATTCCTTCCTCAAGTTTGCTTATTCTTTGGTGTGATTCATAGATAATAGATAAAATTAAGTATTTATTAGATAGTAATTAGAAGTCGAAACGTTTCGGTAAGTGTGTGAATGATTGGCATTTTTCTATTTCATCATGACTATGGAGACATCTATCATCTATGTAAAATTGTTGTCTGTATACTTTGTTCGTTCTAGAATCAAGTTTTATACATTTTCAGGGGCACTCACCTACCAAAATCCATAAACCGTATTCTACGTAGTCTACCTGTACCTATCTGTGGCTACATTTATTTGTGTCGTGTGCAGTTAAATGCATGATATTTTAACTATGATACTATTTATTATATGCGGCTACCTATTACATGGAAAACATACTCGCTCTCTATAATTTATTGTTGCCCCCATCACTGAACTTATGTAAGGTGACCTTAATGTACATATTTATCTACAAATAAATAGAAGATAATTGGTCAAACATTAGCAAACACATTTGTCTCTCGTCCCCTGGAATTTCTGTTTACCAGTATCGACTCAGAGACTTTGACCCTGGCTATGTGATAAACAACAAAATCGTGAATAGATGACAAGCTTTTGGAAGTTACGTAAAGAGATCTGTGGTTTTTATTGGCTAAAAAAGTCCATGAGTGCTTAGATATAATAGTGATGCGGCTAATGATGGGCAAATAAAGTTTTGCAAGTCACGCCAACTTATTTATTAACGTTTTACGTGTTTGAAGTGAAGTGAATGTTTAATGAACATCGAGTCGATTGTCATCAATCGATAAGTTGTCGGTATGGGCATAGCATTCTCCCCATCAAACAGTCATGCTGAGTCGTGGCCTTTCCTCATTCCTACCTCGCAGGATTAAAGTGATGATGAAACGGATGCAAGAAATGTGGAATTTCGCTCTTGCTTGACATAGTAGACAGCGTAGCGCAACAGTTGTTTACTATTCTCCAATCCTCCTTTGGCGTGGCTGTGCCTTGTGCTTTGCAGTGGTCATTTCTATGTCCGTAGAAACAAGTTGTGCGCATTAGTTTGTTTCCAATAAACTGTTCACGTCATGTAAGTGCTTGTACGGCTATTAATAACTATGATATACCTAGCACTCTTGATGTTTTTGTGGTTGCGACAATTATTTGGGAATTTCCAATTAGTTCTCAATTAAATCAAATCGAGCTGCCACACGCTTCATCAAATCCGATCTTTCTATATGATTTATCTGCGACCTTTCGGAGTATACCTACTATCTTTGTATATACAATGTATATACAAAGCCACTATGTATTTTGGCAGACACATTCGAAGGCAGCAGTTTTTATAGCAAAAACATGTAGGTAGGTCAGCAACGTCAGCATAGCAGCTTGCACAAGGCACGACCTAGCTCGTCGGATACGCTTCTACCTATATGCTCTAAGCACGAAGTCGGTATTTCGCTCGTTATAATTCCTTAAAATGTGGAATAGAAAGGGATCTTCTATCTTTATGTAATGTTGGTTTTCATTGGGACAAAAATCACTTTTCATGTTCCGTTGGGCAAAAAAATCTTTTTTTTCGATTCGCAAATCTCGATATTTTTTTTATTAACACATACTAACATACCAACATACTTTGCACAGCTGTTTTACATAATTTTAAGAAGTTTTCTTTCAAAACAAAACAATTTGAACAGCTGAAGCTTAAGAAAACACGCCTAATGTTTTCTTGAGCTTCGATCTCAGCAAAGCAAAATAAAGTAGGATTTTCAGCACGCAATTACAACAACTATCGCAAGTCTTGAAGTGTCAAGTACAGCGTAGTTGTTGTAATTGCGTGCTGAAAATCCAACCTTACTTTGCTTTGCTGAGGTCGAATCTAAAAAAACAGCAATAATACTTCCATGACTCATGAGTCGCGTAAAATCTGAGATCTGAAAACAAATATATCTGGAAAACATCTGTCGAACCAGTCTTCATCTTTGCCTGGTATAAAGATCCAGCTGAGCGATACAACATACAAGTTGCGAGTTTATCAGAAAGATCATTGATCGATAAAAAAAAATCTAGGTGACGGAAATTATAGCGGAAAAAAGTTGCGGAAGGTAAACTATTTGCCAATAAACAAAATAATTTACGATCGCCGATAAAATTATATAATCATTCAAAAATGCTTATCTGACCTGAACCTTGCAAAGACAAATTGCAGCGAGTCATAGGAGTCACAATTTATGACTACAGTGGAAGTCCATTATAACGAATAACCGATATAGCGAGTTTGCGATAAAACGAACTCTTTTCAGATATACCTACATTAGGTCTATTCGCGTACTTTTCCGAGCCAAATACTAACAACCTGTCAAACATAACAAATTGAGCGATACTCCGAGGGGGAAGTAATCAGGTGTATTCAAGGTACTTTTCTGTGCGTATTCATGGTGAATCACAGTGTATCACAGTGTATTCAAACGAATTCACATGCAATCACAAGTAGCAAATCTGTATTCAAGGACCACTCAAAAATATTGATTACTTCCCCCTCGCGATACTCTCTCAGGGACCTGACAAAAATACCCCAAAGTACCTACGTCCTAAGTGGATAGTCTGCGAGCTACTTTGAGCCACTTTCATCTTTACAATCTAAGCCATATCACAAATAAATATATAACCTAACTTTTTACAACATATGAAACGTTCTAGGAGAACATTCGACCACCACCGATTTTTTTTCACAAATTTTTTTAAACTTTCTTTCTTTGCAATTGAATTTTAAGACAGATTTAGAATTTGTTTCTTGTGAACTTTTTGCATTTGACATATTCATCAGTACTTTCCCGTTGAAATTCTCTGAGCTGTTTCGAGGCAAGAGAGGAACTACTCGTTACTCGTTATTTTGCTATTTTTTTCTTTTGCTGTTATTTTTGATGAGAACGTGTATAGACTTTGTGCGATTGCATTCGATTTAAACCACGTACGCGAATGAACCTAAGTGTCTCTGTACATCGAATGGTGCGCACGATTAGCTATCCGATATAAATAACCCGCGATACCAATAATCATTTTTAGTGTCCAGGCTAAGTTTTTCGAACTCACAATGTCGAAATTTTCCATACAAAATTGCATATTGTGACCTAGGAAATATTTTGTGTGAAGGTTAAAAATGATTATTGGTAAGGCCCAACGTATATAGGTATACGAGTAAGTTAGTTTAAAAAACCCCGAAATAATGACAGGACCACCTTTTAAATTAACATGTTTTTCAAAGTCGATCGATATAACGAACGCGCCCGATAAGTGAATGACATCAAACATTATATCATTCGTTAAGCTGCGATTACACGGCCATTTTTTCGAGTCATTTAAATGGCGCTCTGACGTAAAAATCTCGTCACAAAGCCGTCATTTAAATGTCGTTCCGTGTGATCGCCATTTTTGGGACAACATTTTCGGCGTCATTTAAATGACTAGGAAAATGGCAGAGCAAATGACATGGATTTTGTGCCATTTAAATGACGGAAAAAAAAATGGCCGTGTGATCGCTCTTCAATGACGCCTAGGATAAATGACTAAACTTTTCATTTAAATGGCAGCCTCAAAAAAATGACAAGGCACGAAATTCATGCTATGCCATTTTCTACGCAAATGACAAATGAAGCAGCATTTAATATGATATAGATAATGAAAGATTTGTTTTTTTTTGTAGCGAAGGGATGAGTCGCATCTGTGGTTGCTATTTTGGTAAAAATTAATACACGCAGAAAAATTACTTAAAATCAACCAAGTGATAACTGTTAATATAGCTCATACAAAGTTAAGTGGATTAAAAATAGACGAGTCAGTTTAAGGAAACTGCAAAATAGGGAAAATTGACTATCTCAAGTTTCTCAGTTCTTCCTGAATTTTTTGTGCACGTCAGATAGTCAACCAATAATTTATAGGAAAGATATCAGATAGGCAGTTTTGGCAGAATTTTCTACTTGCTCTTCTATATACTTGCCATTAATACAAAATAGAATTTTAGGCAGTTTTCAGTCAGTTTTGCTTGTAAGCCAACGAAATGACGCTTGCTTTCATTTGAAATTTGAATTTTGTCTCGTGGCGAAAGGACGTGAAATTAATAAACCGGTTTAAATTTTATTTTTTTGTGATTGTGTTGTTCGTTACCTACCTATTGAGCGTAATGGAAAACGAACCGTGTCGCCCTCAAGTGCCGACAATATGGACTGTTCAGTGAACTATGTTATGAATTCCAAGACCAAAAAAGCTGTAGGGAAGCGGAACAGAAAAATTAGCCATTCGTGAAGTGACGAGGAGAATTCGCGTTTGATTGTGGCGGTGCAAAAACAACGGGCACTTTGGGATACTGCAGTTCCCCAATACAAACTGCAGAATATCAAAACGGGAGTGTTTCTCTCAGGCAGTGCTTTTGATATGCTGGCAGGTGCAGCTGTTTGCTATCCAATGCTTAACCGAATGTAAAGCGATTAAAGACAACACCACACCATCCGAGAACCGTCCGTTGAGATCTACATCGACATACAACAATTTGTAGTCAGCATCAGCTACTCCCATCTCCGCAATTTCCACCATCATCGCCAAAGTTCTTTTTGACATTTTTTATTTATTATATCATATTTTTGTTTGTTTTCTATGCAATTTAAATTGATTAAAAAGATGGCACGCATGTGTCTTTGCCGAAAGAAAAACACTAAACACTAAACACAGTAGCTATATTTTTCTCATTGGTCATTGGTGTCATTTGTCATTTAAATGAGGCAAGTCATTGACATATGATCGCCATTTTTTCGCTCATTATTTAAATGTCATCCCAATGGAGAATTCTAATGTCGTTTTCCATTGGGCAAAAAGAAGCGTCCCGGAGAGTCCGGAATCGAAAAAATCACTTCTGAAACCGTTCCATTGGCACAAAAAATACTCTTCTGGTGATTCTGAGGAGAGAATTTCGCTTCTGGATTTGAAGTCAGAATCCACTCAAGAAGCACTCACACAAGTGTAGTTCGTGTATTTTATACAAGTCGACTGACAGCTGCCGTAGATTATTTTTTGGCATTTCACCAATACTCTTGTGGATTCAATCAGAAGCAGTTTTCTTGTTCCATTGGACTACAGAATGAGTGGATCCCCGAGTGAAACCAATGGAAAACGACATAAATGACTCGCACTGTCTGTCATTTGATTTTGGGACAAACATGACGGTAATAGTCTTTTCGTGTGTTCGCCATTTTTTTTCGCAAATGACCAATGACGAATCGTAGCGTGAATGGCACTCTAATACGACATTTTTTGCGGACGTCAGAGCTTCATTTAAATGACTCGAAAAAATGGCCGTGTAATCGCAGCTTTTCTGGACCCCCCCTGTATTATTATCAATCTATAAAAAGTTTGTATTGCCTCCATAAATGCTTTCTTTCAGTAGTTTTGGCTTTGTTTGTTATTGGGTATATGACGTATATCAGTCAGGTTTGTTTTGGTTACATCGTGTAACGACCAACCGTCTCCTTTATGTTTTTTAAATATTTTTTTTTTGCTAAATAAAAACAAATACAAAACATTTATTCGATGAAAATAAAGGAAATTTGCCAATGACATCATTTGCGCCGGCGAACATATTAGTGCTCACTATAACATGTTGTAAGTTGAGTTATAAAATTCACCTTCACCTTGATGGCAATTCGTTTTTCAAACCTATCTATTGCACAGACAGAAATAGTTTGTAAACCGCCGTTTAAAAAATGAGTTGAAAACTTATTCGAGCTAACAAAACATATTATTTATGTAGATAATTTGTATATGACATGCTTGCCAAGTCAGCGCCGAAAGCCGGGATACTAATGTTGATCAGAAACACACAAGAAAGTAGTGTGCACAGGTTTGAATCTGACAAGCGCCAGCGAATATTGATATAGTTGTTTATTGGTAATGGGTGGAAACTCTATTACAGCCAACAACAAGTTGTGACATAACAACAATTTCGCCTGGGATTAGGAGTCGAGTTTGTCCTGATAGCTCAGCATTGTTTGCTCAATCAATGCTTTTGCCCTCTGACATGGCCGAGTAACGACGATATTATGCTGATTGGGCAAAATGACCCCTAAGCTCCAAACAGACCGAGAAGTAAGCGTTAAGTCGGTTTGGTCACGGAAAGTGAGTTCGTTCTTTATTCTTCTTCTTCTTAATTTCCCTTTTCGTTTTGAAGCACGACGAGAAAAATCCTTCGCGAGGAAATGGAGTAAGAGAACGTATTTGAAAATATTTTTGCCAAGCAATTGGTTTTGTTTGAGATCAAGCATTTCAATAAATCTCTTTAAAATTTTTCTGTGTTTTTAATGTCAGCGCTCTTAGTTGCTTGTGATTTAAATCATTGGCAATAACCATAACATTTCTTTAAAATTTTGCTGGTGTGAGTTTCATTTACTACTAAAAATTGTTACAAAACGAATCGAATGGTCTTTGGACAAGGCAAAAGTCAGTTAAGAAGGAATTGGACCTTACAAATAAATCATTTCTAATCTTTACCTTTGTTGGTCACAATGAATAATTTTGTATGGAAAGTTTCGCTACTGTCAGTTTGCAAAATTTGGCCTGCTTCACTGAAGATGATTATTGATTGATGTTCATCAGAAAAACGATTGCATAATGTTCTCAAATGAAACGAAACGAAGCGAAAGGCAACGCATTGAGACATATCGAACAAGTAATCAAGCTGGCGCTTGTAGGAAATTATATTTAATCCCATAGAAACGAATGTATGTATGTGCCTTTGTAGTACTACTCTGAATATACTTCTAAATTACAAATCTGTAGACTGGATGTCTGTTACCTAGGTATTGGATATGGATAAATCTCTGAAGTGGATTATATAGCTCAATCATTTATATTTTATGGCCAATGGTTTCTTCTTCCATAGAATCATAAATTTGTACATGACCTTGAACGATGGTGGGGCCATTGGATGTACAATATTTCGTTCACAGTTTATTCTCTCTATATTCCTCACAATGCCTTAAGGCGACGCGACGTGTGTGTGTTTATTATTCGTTCGTTGCTCACTCAGAACATATTCCTAATTGTACGATTTTGATCAGTGTGTGCTGTTTGAAGGGAGAAACATAACAACGATATATTTAAATTAGTGATCTCATCAGCTTCTTTGAGTATCCCTATAATCGAAACGTTCTTTTAATTGATTTACCCACCAGTAAAGTTTTGTTTGATATCCAATAGTCATTCGCTTTCGGCCTTTTTTTTTTTGCCATTTACTCATTCAAGATTCCAATCAAGAACTGTCGTTCCCTAAATACATATACCAACTAATTAGAGAATGTACGAAAACTGTCAGGGTAAACATCACTCTTGTGAACAAAGTATTAGCGTGACGTATTTCAATTAGTAAATAAGTAAAAAAAACGCTTTGATTCTGGTAACACATAGCATACAACTTTTGTTTTTTGTTTTGTGGCAATGCCCCGCACAAGTCAGCAGAATAGGTACTAGGTTTACAAGGACATACCTACTTACATAGATAAGAAAAACATGACTAATGTAGTATTCGATTGGGTTCTCAGAGCACTTTGTTTTGCTCTCAGGTCACTTTTTATGTTCGATTGGTAAAAAAAAAGATTTCACAGCACTTTTGCCAATCTGGATTTTTTCCAAGATTTGAGTTTTACAACTGGAGGAGTTTGTGATTTTTTTTCTACACCAAATGTAAATATTTTTTTTTAAATATTTAGAAATCCATTGGGCCCCAATTTCCAATGTTTCAATATAGCATTTAACCAGTGAATGGTTGAAAATAGTCCCACACATATTCGAAATCGAATCGCACGGATATCAACAAAAAAAAAAAACAGCAAGTGACGTTTTTATGTCGTGAGCGAATCTCAAGTCGAATACTACCACATAATAATCATTTTTAACCTTCACACCAAATATTTTGTAGGTCACTATGGGTAATTCATACGGACAAGTCCGCCATTGGGAGTTCGTAAATATCTATCTAGACCATGCTCTGTAACTCATACAATAACTTTTCGAAATGAAAGCTTAGGAACAACATATTTTACCGTCTATCGCATCTGAAAAATAATGGAGTTCTCTAACTCCAACCGAAAAAGTATTCTCGAGTAACTTTTGGTTTCATACGTAAAACGAAACCGTAAATATTTTCTTTTGCTTTTTTGGAGAACTTAATCCTTAATCCTAATGGTTGAACTCAATCTTGATCTTATGAATTATATAGCTATATATATTGTTAATTTTTCCGTACGAAACACTTTTTCCGATCTAATTCTCAGTCAATTCTACAACGAAAAACCAAATCATTTCACTGAAGTATTTCATTTCTTTACTGTTTCATCTGTCAGGATTTTTTTTTCTGATTGCATTCAATCAGTGGTGGTTGATTTGTTGTAATTGTTTTCGTAGGGAACAATTTTTCTGACATACTGTTCCCACTTTTTTTTATTGCATTTTACGTATGGCTATAACTAGGGCCTAATCGGACAATGCTCAATGACAATTTCTTGGAATTTATGGAAATTGAACGTTGAACTGCTATACGTGTCGCAGTGCCCTGAATGATAAAATAGTCGTTTTATATTTTACCCATTGTCAAAAACCATAGTACGAAATACAACTGTTGTCTTTAAAAATAGAAACCAATAATAGGTTCGTTCGGGTACTTTTTTGCAAACGTAAAATTATTTAAAATCTATGCTAAGAAACTGTGCAAATGCGACCACGTACCTACTGAGAAAATTTAAATAAATGAGAGATAAATCCATTTCCCCTTCTTTTCATTTTTTCGTAATTTCCTACTCGCCGAATGAAAAATTAAACTTACTGAAAAATGAAAACTGCCAACGACAGCTCAAAAGTTTGACGAAATAAAACTATTCATTTTCGTCTTCAACGACGTCAGAGGAACAAGTTATAACTGAATGTTCTGATAGAACATATAAGCGCATTCAAATGGAAAGTTTAATAGGTATTTAGCTTGTAAAAAATTCAATTCCAACTTATTTTGTAGATGCTGCATTTTACGATTATGTCAAAATGACATTTCTTAAACTTTTTGTAAGAAAACCGATCAGGTACCTCTTGAAATTGAGAGAATTCTCTCTCGATTTTAGAGATTTGACATTTTTCATTTTTCTATGCTTAAAGTACACGAACGGACCTAATAATTCATGTGAGTAAAATAAAAAACAAGTCTAATGACAACTTAAACTCGTAAATTGAACCATTGCCGACATCTTATTTTTTATGTGAGGCTATGCAGTCCTCCGAAGCTGGATAAAGTCAAAAATGCTTGATAGAGTGAGTGACCCACCATAAGACCTCCAGGATACGCCTTGTCAAAAACAAGCCACCAAAACATTAGACCGAAATTGTGTTCAAAATTATTATGAATACGATTCCGTCAATGTCAATTTGTCTTCCATGGGCAAAAAAAACCAATTTAGTTGCAGCACTGCACCAGTTTTATGTCAACACAATTTTCGCTATCCTTTCATGTTTCATATTTTGAGTGAATCTCATTAAAATTGCATATGACGGCGTTTACAAAAATTCTTGCCATCTGCTTTTAATAAATTTCGTTTGGCAATCTTCCATGCGTTTAGACAGTATGTAGGTACTTTCTGGGCACATTCATAATACTTATATATGCAAACCTAAATTAAGTAGAAACGCATGCGATATAACATTTTTAAGAAATATTTTTTTACACAGAAGAAGAAAAAATACGAAATGAAATGTAATTAACAAACAGAATGAACTTAGTGCATTTCCAAATAATATTAGCCCATCAATTAGTTGTGGAAAATGATTTTAAGTTGTTATTTGTGACATTTGTCGGGTCAGCCATTCTGCTGAATTTGCTGAATATTGCAAAAGGTGTGTTTGTTTCAACAACCCAACGATTGGATGTCATTTTCGTGGTGTTTTCGTGGAAAACGAGTTTAAACGACTCGTTTTTAAATCTGAAATAGGTATGGGAAAACTTCTGTTTTCGTACAAGTTTTCGAGTGTTTTCGCGAAAACTCTGTTTTCAGCTCGGTGTGAAAATGCTATTACTCTCTGTTAATACTGTAGAAAATGAAGTGACAGACGCCATAAATAAAGAAACCTGTCTCATGCATTGGAAGACATAGTTGAGATAGCAAATTATATGCATGGTACACTATAAAGCTTTAACGTTTTTGACACTTTGCGCAAGTACGTCAGGGAATAGTTAATAATCCCGCATAGTTAATGCCCGCAGCAACACGTTGGATTCCTTCCATATTTTTACTAGACATCGATTGCGTTTTCTGGAATGCGTGGACTATAAGCTCCAATACATTTTCCACAAGCTGACAAGTTTTACAACGTTACGTTTTCCTCAGTAGTAACTGTGCTAAAAAAAAGGTTCGCCTTCATCACAGGTAGTTGTGAAGTCAATACCAAAAACAAATAACATAAAAGACACGTTTCTTTATTTAAACCCCTGTATACTAGACAATATGACTCTCTGGCATGGGTTGCCCCTTAATTATTCTATCGAATCCTAGACGCTGAAGGTCAATCGTTGTGAATCGGCCATCAATGATAAGTTCAGAGATGGCTCGACCAACAGCCGGAGTCTGCTGAATGCCATGTCCGCTGAAACCGGTTGCGATATACAGATTATTATAGTGCGGGTGCTTCCCAATAATGCCATTTTCATCAAAAGTATTAAATTCGTAAAAGCCAGCCCAGCTGCTGCGAACTTTTATTGATTCAAACGCCTTTACACGTTGGGCTAGTGTTGGCCAGATTTCAGCTTCAAAATAACTGTGATCTACATCTAGATTGTCAGTGGATGGTTCACTTGAAGAATCTGGACTGCGACCACATAAAAAGTTTCCGCCCAATCCATCGCGCCTGAAGTACGTTCCATTGGGATCTATAGTTAATGGGGTCAACAAGCCGGGCACATTTTCTCCTTGACAATCGAATACGTAGACATATCGCTTTCGCGGTTCAACTGGCAGTGGCGCACTCAATAGTCCAGGTCCATTTCCGATTCCCGCCAGTCGACCCACATGTCCGGAACTCGGACCGGCTGCTATCACACAGGATCCAAATTTAATCGATCGTTCTTCGCCATTAGGCAGACGTACAACAGCTTTATCTGCATCAGATTGCTGTGGCTTTATTTCGAAGCCAACCACCTCACCGTCGACAAAGTTGGCGCCATACTCCCGTGCTCTTTTTTTGTAACCCATTAGAAGAGCCCATGGATCAAACCAACCTTCCTTATCCAGGCCGTAACAGCCCAAAGCTACGCCATCGGTACTGATCCAGGGGAATGTCGATTTTAGTTTCTCTGGCGTAAGGACCTCATTGCGGGCTCCCAACTCGTTCTGAATTTTCGAATTGTCCTGCAGAGCTTGAGCACTTTTCTCCGAGGCCAAGATCAAATATCCATTCGGCTTGAAATTGAGTTCTACATCGCCTAGATGCTGCTTAGCTGTTTTTATGAACTCCGCGCCACACAGCGACATTTGAATATTTTCCGGAAGAGAGAACTGCTGCCTCACCCCACCTACTGATAACACTGTCGATGCACTTTTGTAAGCACTGTCTTTCTCAACGACTATTACGTTTAGACCGTGTCGAAGTTTTTTCTTCAACCAATAGGCGGTGGATGACCCAATTCCGCCACCTCCGACAATAAGAACATCACACTGTTCCTGCAGTCCCTGTGAATTTGATTCTTTGTTTCGATACACAACCCCAGTGGACAGAAGTCGCTTCGTGTGGGAATCTATAAGCGTGCTCTTTAGTATTTTGTGACGCACAGAACGAACGAGTTGGAAAAACGGCACCATTACTTTTTCTTTCTCGTTACACGACTTTCCGCTTCGAATGCCCGAAATGAGGCGACGATTCTAACTGACGGTTATATTTTCAAGTTATACACTGTTTTAAAGGGAGATAAGAAAATAAAATCTAATCTCTTACGATAGGTAATGCTATTTATATATAAAGCACTGGTTGATAGGGATCATTTCGCGTCTGTATTAACTGGAGACTCTTTAAATGGAATTACATATTTAGGAAAAGCCTTGAAATACCCCAGATCTCTAGACTGAGTCCAAATTATATAACATTTCAGAACGATCCCAAGCATGAATCAATGAATAACAAGATTTAGACAATCACTTCCTTGTTTTTACTGTAAATTTGACAGTACATTTTTCTTTCTTAGTTCAGAGCTGAGCACTGAACTGAGTTCAAGCATTATGAGCGCGCTCTGAACCGAGCGTGCTCAAAACGTTCTGATGTTTTTTTTTGTTTTTCCTGCTTTTCTGACTAATATGACTGGAAGTGTGCTTGTACATGTGTAATCAGCTGTTTTCTCTCAGGCTGCTCAGCAGCGTTACCACTTAAAAAAAAAAGAAAAGCTAAGTAGATTTGATGTAACATTGAACACCCTGAGATCAACCCAGACAATGATGCATACCATGAGTATGAATCCGTGAAAACAGACACAATTTATGTAAAATAGATTTAACAAAACAAACATTGTATACCGTTGGGCTCCTGTTGTTGAGCCAACGCATTTAAATATTTAATATTCACCACCAATTGCTACTTAGAATTAAGTCAAAAAGTTTAATAAAATCCGAAAAGTAAAGTAGATTCAAGAAAAGAGAAGTAGATTTCAAAATCATAGTTTTAATGATACATATATTCAATTCCATATTTAGTTTTATGTATACCTAAAACATGTAAAAAAACGTTACGATCTAAAAATATTTTTTTCTTTCTATTTACATCAGTTAATTTTATGATTTTTTATATCAAATACAACTACTAGTTGATTTTTATATAATTTCAATTAGTTATATGTGTTTATACATATCACAAAATTAAGATTAAAATATATGTATGTAGTTGAATTTTTATTTCAATATTATTAAGTTCACATTTTATGAAATAACGCAAAAACTCCATAGGAGGCTCAAAAATTCCTACCAGCTATCACATCTTTCACAGCAAAAACATTAATAAACGAAGAGTGAATTTTGATGCAGTTTATTGTTTTGAAATGTGAGATTGGACTTACATGAAAGAGTGTTAAACATTTTTTAAATACTTTTTTTTGGAAGTAGATCGAAGGGTTTTGTATTAAATTTGAAGCAGATTAAAAAGGGTTTTCTAAAGTGAAGTAGATATTACAAATTCATCAATAGTGCTAAGTAGGGAGCAGATTTAAATTGTTTTTCCAAAATTGAAGTAGATCTACTTCAATTGTAGTAAAGTGGTATCGCTGCTGCTCAGTCGATTTATTCTGAGCTCATGAAGCGCTCTGATCATGCTCTGAACGAGAAAAGAAAGATCTGATGTGAGTGAGCTAAAAAAAAGAAACACGAAATTTTTGTGTAACAGTTCAGACCCTACTCTGTAATAAAAAACCGATCAAGTGCGAGTGTCACTCGCGCACCGAAGGTTCCGTATTTGGCTAAAGTCCAACCCATCAGATATTATTTCAAATCGATAATATCATTCAATCTTTCCCCTGTTCATGAATTCATCACAATTTAGTTTAATTTACTTACTTAATATATTTTTACTCTCAAAAATTACTCACTCTTTAATTGCTACCTACACCTACACAATCCTCACCAATTTCCCATTCAGTATCTGTGTCTGTGTCCCTTAATTCGGTAACTCTCTCTTAGTAATGTGCTGTATTTTCTTTTTCCTTACCTTCTTAATGTGAGTCTCGAAAATTCGGCGAAATTATAGCACAACCATATTATAATATAGTGTACCTATACCAGTGCTACCGAAAGTACTACAATAGGAGTATTGTACTCCTTTTTCGTCTGCTGTATTCCTGTACTCCTCAAAGAAAAATTGTACTCCTATTCGGATTTAACTATGTATTTTCACATGCCTTGACATTTCCCTATCCAGTAAATTGCAAGACTAATTTTACTTTCTGGTTGTTTTATTAAGATTTTTTTATTGCCTTTGTTGATTTTGTTATATTCGTGTCGTTACAAACAATTGCGGATCCTGTAAATTCATTAAGGATAGGTAGATGTTGAAACGGTGTTAAACAAACTATGTAATTGTTGATTGCACTGACGAACACTCATTTTGATAATAATGTCTTATGGCGTGGTGTTTCGGCATCAGATTAGACAGACGCCACCAAAACAACATAGCCGCCATAGGCTGTCTAAAGCGACCTGTCCCAATTGAAAAGCTATTGACTAAAAATATATTACTTTTATTTTGTTCTGTACTCCCCAAAAAATTTATTATACTCCTCAACGAAATTATGAAGCGGCAGCCCTGGTGTATACCACCAGTGAGGGTCAATTGTGCACAACTGCGTAGTAGAGATTAGAACATTTATGAGAGCAACGTATTTTACATGGTAAATTTATCTTTTTTGAAAATATCATAAACTATTAACTTTTCGGCAAAACAGCATTCAGCACATATATAGCTAAGAATTAATTTACAAAAAAGGAATTTATGTATTTTTTTGTGAATCAAGAAATAAACCGTTTTTTGGGCGATTGAAAATATTTTTTTCACCAGATTACTAATTACTCGAAAACCAATCGATCTATTGCTTCCATTGGTATTTGTCGTTTAAATAGAGGCTATACCGGATGTCGTGTGTAAATTTTAGCCTCCTCTGTCAATCGGTTCTTGAGATAGACCTGGTAACAAAATTGGCTTAGTGGGTTCGGACACACAGACAGACGGAGAGACATCCGAGCGAAACTAATAAGGTTCCGTTTTTTTCCTTTGGGTACAGATTACGGAACCTTAAAAAGAAAAACGCCTATTAAATCCCACAAAAAAAAAAAAACCAACCCATTCCATTTCAATATAGGTGTGTCAGGAATTATTTTTCTGATGGCATCCAAACAGTGGTTGTTGATTTGTTGCTATTTTGTTTCGTAGGGAAACTTCTTTTTGACAGAATTTTTGCTATGTCCTAAATTAAAAAAAAAAAAACTCATTTTCACACTGTTCCAACTTTTTCGGTTGCATTTTACATAGGACTATAACTGGGGCCTAAAAAAGAAAATCGCCTCATATTGCAAACATTGGGCCTTACCAATAATCGTTTTTAACCTTCACACTAAATATTTCCTAGGTCACAATATGCAATTTTGTATGGAAAATTTCGCCATTGTGAGTTCGAAAAACTTAGCCTGGACCTTAAAATGATTATTGGTATCGCGGATTATGTGCAGCGTCACAATATGATGTTAAATGACATGACATTTCAGTTGCTTGTCGGAGGTGTTACCATAAATGAATCAAATTAATAATTTTTATTTTTGAAATTGTTTTCTTAAAACTAATTTAAGATTTTATTGTCTTTTCCATTGGGATTTTCGGATTTGGCTCTCAGATTTCAGATTTTTCGTGCCCAATGGAACATAAAACGAGATTTTTCTTTCTTTGCATTAATTTGTAGTATTGCATGTTTTAAAAGTCATCTGTTCTTAAGTTGTAGGTAATTTATGATTATGAAAATCCACTCAAATTGTTCATATCCATTGCGGCAGCCAAATGTAATTTTTTCTCTATTTTTCACAGACTTGTCTTCTAAATACGAAATTAATAACACACTTTAAAGTTTGACAAATGACATTAATGTTTTGGTGTTAGTGTAAGTTAGGTGTGGATCTTGCTCAGATTTCGAGATTCGCAAAATTGCTCTGACTCTCTTTTTTTTTTTAGCGGCCAATGGAACATGAAATCTGACAGCCAGCTGATTTCTAGAGCAGAAAAACTACTCTGACTCTCAAAAAAAGTGCTTTTAACGAAAATGAAAATCATACCGCAGTTTGCACCTCTGGTCCGCTTAGATTGGAATTCTTAGACAAAGTAAATGGCAGCAAATTCCAGAAGAACAAACTTAATTTAGTTCAAACTAAACATTCTACTTTTCATAACAATACTCATAGATGGCGTTCTCACAAGTTCTGTTCGTTGGCATAATCCAGAGAGTGGTCGTTCGGTTAGCGTTAGATGTTTTCATTTTTGCATTAGAAGATTATGAACTTAGAGTAAGAAGTGGTACGCGTACGATTATCACAAGAAGTGCGTTCGGTTTTTCAACCATGGTTAATCCCGTACCCGTTTCGCCCGCACCTTAGCTCTCTGCACACACAGAAAATATACGTTTAAAGTTATTTATTCAAAAAAAACTTAGCGAAAAGTGTTTTTTTTTTCTATGATATACTATTTAATTTTTCTAAGTCGAAATTCGGCGAGTAGAAAATTACGAAAAATGAAAAGATTAGAAATGGATTTCGCTCTAATTTTTTTTTAATCTTCTCAGTACGTGGCCGCATTCGCACAGTTTCTTAGAAAATTCCAAATAATTTTACGTTCGCAAAAAACTACCCGAACGAACCTACTGTTCTAAACGTCTAAAAAGAACAAAAATAAATACATATGTCCGTGTAATGTCACATCAAAACCGTTTGTGATTTTATCTTGAAAGAAACAAAACTAATTCTGAACCCTCAAGTCCCTCCTTTAGCCCTAACTCTTTACACAACAACCAGGAAACAAATTTTACTTTAGTGACAGTTACACATCACCATCAGAAATCGATGATTCGAAATAAATAAAACAAATATTTGCTTTTGTTGAATCACATGTCAATCATACCATTCCGCTGATAAAATGGAACACAAAGTTGTTCTATATCTTATCGGAACCACCCAGTCACTGTTATATCACTATGTTTGTGGGCGGATTTGTTATCAAAACGATAAGGATCTGTAACAAACATGATTGAAATGAAACGCGACTACATATTGTTTGTAGTAAAAGAGCTATGGGATTACATTCAATACAAGACGTATCTGGAAACCCCACCAAAAACATTCGCATTTTATATTCCCATCGCATTAAATGATGACGGCCGATAAAGTTGTAGGGGTAGGGTATATCTCTTGGCTCTATAATCATAGGCATAAAATATGTGACTGAAATGCCCCATAATGTACTCGTATGCACACATACCTTGGATTATTCAAGGTCAACATTTTTAAGCGATTCGTGTAGGAAATTTGTCAGATGTTTAGAACTCTATATTGAAATGAACTTCAATGGGTTGTATTGTAGCCGAGTGATATCACTTTTTGAATAATCTGTAATTGTAGATAATGAAGAATGCATAGCAATAACCATATACTTCCATTGTATTTGTTTTCGTTGTATGTGGTTGGGTGTAAACTAATAAAACGGTAGTGCACTTGTTGAGTTTCAGTTTAAAACTTGATCTAGATAGGCAAGGTCATAGGTATAGTATTACATTTCGTCAAAACTTGACGACTTTGTTTTTTTTTGCAACGTTTTCGAAAGGTAAATTTGTACTTCAGTATTTACACACAGTCCAGATTAATATGTGACAGGCTTCAGCCCAAAGCTTGGCCTACCTTTTTCTTAGTATAGACGGCAGTAAAGTTGTCCACACAACACCTGCGCACAGTGCTTTCAAAGTAGACATTTTTTAACACAGAGTACAAACTGAAAAATAGTTTCACATCTTTCAATTTTGCAGTTCCATCGGTTTTGGTTTTACAAACTTATTCATTCCAGTTGTCATTTGTCGTGTATGATTCTTGTACGTTATCGATTTTTAAAATTGTATTGCGGCGATTAATACTCGTTGTTAATAATTTAAAATGTCTTATTCCCTTCCAGCAATGGGATTACTGAGTGAAGGGAGTCCACTTTCGTGGGAGGAAACCAAGAAGCTAGCCGATCACGTTCGTGCACATGGAATTGAACAGTTTATAAATTTATATCACAGATTGAAGGACCGTCAAGGCGACGTTTTAAAATGGGGCGATGAGGTTTGTCTCAGTCGGAATTTGTCCTAGAAATGCAATCACACTAAAATAAATTCTTCTTCCAGGTTGAATACATAATTGTTAAATTTGATGATCAAAACAAGGTGGCGAGAGTTTCGCTTCGAGCTCCAGAACTGCTGGCGAAATTAAATGAAAAAGAACTTGCGGATCCTGATGGTGTTAAATCCCTCTGGCGGCCAGAATACGGGGCGTACATGATCGAAGGGACACCTGGTAAACCGTTTGGCGGCTTGATGGCCCATTTCAATTTAGTCGAAGCAAATATGAGAAACCGACGCGAAGAAGTGTCCGAGCTGCTGGAAGAGAATGAATGCGTTATGTCGATCACGAATTTTCCCCGCCTTGGTTGCCCCTCGTTTACAGATCCGGTGTTCAAGCCGAATCCAGAGGACGTCAAAGGTTCGGCACGGTCATTGTATTTCCCAGACGAAGCTATATTTCCAGGACATCCTCGCTTTAAAACGCTCACACGCAATATACGTATGCGGCGGGGGGAGAACGTAGCTATTAAGTTAAACGTATTCAAAGATGAAAAAACAGAAATTCCCGTCGCTGGTAGCCCGGTTGGTGAGCCAAACGTGGTACACTTGGATGCCATGGGCTTCGGTATGGGCTGCTGCTGCCTACAGGTGACCTTTCAGGCGTGTAACATTGTCGAGGCAAGGACATTGTATGACCAGTTGGCGCCACTGTGCCCGATTATGTTGGCACTGACTGCTGCCTCACCAATATACAGAGGTTATCTGACAGAATCCGATTGCCGCTGGAATGTGATAAGCGCGTCCGTCGATTGTCGGACAGAGGAGGAACGCGGCCTGAAGCCGCTGAAGGAAAACAAGTTCAGAATCCTCAAATCTCGATATGATTCCATTGATTCGTTCCTATCGCCTGAAGGTGGAAGGTAAGTCGTAACGAGCAACAAGCATTGATTTAATCACTGACGGACTGTTCATTGCAGATACAACGATGTGCCTTTGGTGTATGACGAAAATGTCTATAAACGTTTGCGTGACGGAGGAATTGATCATCTTCTGGCAGAACACATTGCACACCTCTTTATTCGTGACACGGTGTCACTGTTTAGCGAGAAAGTTAATCAGAACGACAATGAAGACACTGACCACTTCGAGAACATTCAATCAACCAATTGGCAGACAATGCGCTTCAAGCCACCACCACCGAACTCACCCATCGGCTGGCGTGTTGAATTCCGACCGTGTGAAGCTCAGATGACAGACTTTGAGAATGCTGCACTCGTTTGCTTTGTTGTCCTTCTGACCAGAGTGATTCTGTCCTATCAGTTGGACTTTCTTATCCCCATAAGCAAGGTTGATGAAAATATGCAGACCGCACAGAAGCGCGATGCCTGCCGCAAAGAAAAGTTCTGGTTCCGCAAATCAATACAGAAGACAAAGCCATGCACTGAACAAGTTAATGGGAACGGGTGTTGTCCCGACGAATATGATCTTATGTCTATCGATGAAATTTTCAACGGAAAGGTATGCGAGAAACTCAGTCGCCAAGGAAAATTTGCCTACAACTTTTATATTTACAGACAGATGGCTTTCCTGGTCTAATTCCTCTCATCAAGAGTTACCTACAATCGATGGAAGTTGATGCCGACACCCATTGTACCATTGAGCAGTACTTACGCTTGATACAGCGACGAGCATCCGGTGAATTCACAACCACTGCCACGTGGATAAGGGACGAAGTCCTTCATCATCCAGAGTACAAGTAAGTTTACAACCAAATCCGATCCAGGACACACAAACTAATCGTACATTCTCTAATTAGACAAGATTCTGTAGTAAGTGAGCGCATCAATTACGACCTTTTGAAGAAAATCCAACAAATTCAACAAGGAAAACTCCTAGTACCATCACTCCTAGGACACGGCAACAATTCCAAAACGAAAGATTCCATTCCACAGGCACTACAGAAGCATTTAGAAAAGAACAATTGTGATAAATGACCAGTAACGATGTCATCATCATCATTATAACGACTTTCGCACCACCGTCGTATTCACAAGAGTTATACAACAGTCACTACAACTTAATGGGTTTGCACAGACAGATGGAAACGGGAGCTCTAAAAGGAGCTATTGATAACTAGCGTGCTAATGCATTAACATCGTAAGCCTGTGTGTAGAGATGTGATTTTTTTGAGGTGTGGGAATTCTGTTGAGCAGAATTTCAGAAAGATAAAGATGCATTCGATGATTTTGTAACTGTTTTGTATTTGGTTGAGTTAAGTTTGTTTAAGGAAGTATATTCCACAATTTATGTACACATATATTAAAAATGAGCCCAAAACTAATTCACAGCTGTTATGAAAAGTTTTTTTGTATTTATTTGGAGGAGTGTTCATAATTGTTGATTTATGCGGTCACCATTTGTTGAGAGTACCGCACTTTAGGAACCTACTGCATTGAGCGACTGAAGGCATGGGAAAGAGCATTACAGTAGTTTTGCCACAGAAAGGAAACTACGCATATCTCATTTGTCGCTGAATTCCCAATTATGCGAAACACGTTGTTATATCTGGCTTTCCCTCATCCACCACCTCTATCACGACTAAGAGTTCGAATATAAACAATAGGCGGATTCGGAAGACTGTGAGTGCAGTCAAGCTGCATAAAATTATGGTATGCTTTGATGAAAATAGACAGGTGCTATATTTTTTGCTGTATTTGGTTAGTCACTTTAGCAGCATCCACAATCCGCTGAAGTAGCAACTTAGACTCCACCTGGAGATCCCAATAGAAGAAAGTTCTCATGGCAGGGAGCACCAATCTCCTTCCAAGACACAGACTTTCATTAAGAAATAAAACACGTTTCAATTCACTTTAAACCATCGCTTGATTCATCAATACTTTGACAGTATCACAAACAATGAATTTCAGAAAACTGCAAAACACACCTTCTTTTGCGGTTGCGATTCACTTCCTTATGACAACCTCCTCACAGGCTGCCTTTGCTGTCGGGTACTTATATTGAAATCCCAGTTCGAGCGTTCGTTTTGGTTCCACTTTGGCACCGTTCAAAAGCAGTGCTGACCTGTCTTTGCCAAACAGCAGATTGACTACAAATTCAGGAACCGCAAAAAAGGAGGGTCTATGTAAGGCAGCACCAAATGCCTAGAAAACAAAATTTAACATTAGTTATTAGGTGCATATCAGAGTTCTTTTTCACAAACACATACCTTACAAAATTCTTCGTTTGTGCATATGTCTGGTGCAACACCATTAACAACCCCACTCACTTTTGCATTTTCAATTGAATACTGAATCAGACGGCATAGATCTTCGATATGAATCCAAGGCAAAGGCTGTTTTCCACTACCCATAGGCCCACCCAAACCCAATTGGAATGGCAGTAATATCGATTGTATCATCCCGCCCTCACGACCGATAACAACACCTGTACGGACTTTCACAGAGCGGCAATTCACCCCAGTCGGTATTGTGGCGGCTTTTTCCCACTCAAGACACAAGCGCGACATAAAGTCGTAGCCTTCCACAGGATCGTTCTCGGAATACACCTGACCATCTGCCTTATAGTGACTCACACCAGAAATGTTGACAAATGCCTTCACATCTGGAGAGCTTTCTATCGCCTTGACGACGGCCGCACTTGAGTTGATTCTCGAGTTCCAAACATTTTGCTTAAATCTGAGCATAAGTGTATTTTTGTTGTGAAATTCAAGGTGAAAATTTCATTTTCTTACCCAGGAGTCCATCTACGAGAAGGATCGAGAACATTTTGGCCAGCCAAATTGACAACGGCGGTTACACCCTTTGGAACGCCATTCTTCTCCAACTCGTGCCAGGTGATCCGTTTCAGACCCGGCATTCGTGATACCACAGTAACATTGTACCCGTTCTGTATGAGATGTTTGTTCAGGCGATTTCCAATAAAGCCAGTTCCACCGCCTTTTAATTCGGATAGTAATTAGATTGTAGTATGTTATATAATAGAAATGCAATTACCAACGAGTACATGCTTCGCGAGCATATTTTTGTTTTATTTTACTGCAGTATAAAAGTGAAAAGTGAATTTTGTACAGCAAGTGTGTTTTTTTGTTTTTTGCTTTAATGACATTTGGCAATCAGCTGTTAGAATTATGCCATTTTCAATTTTCGATGTATAACAGTTTCATTTATTGCCGGAAGCGGTTATCTAAACTGTTTCCTTAACTTTCGATAGAGAACATGCTCGTTGCTAGTTTCAAATAAAGGAATTAAAACGATAAAAGTTCTAATTTCTAATTAAACCATTTTGTACTTGATTTATGTTTCCGTACGAATCCGTAAAGGGGCAACTACCTATAATTAAATTAGATTTGCCTACACACATCTAAAGGCTGGTACGCAATTCAAGTGAAATCCAATTTTTCATACAAATTTTTCACTGCGAAATGTCAAAATGAATTTTCCAAATGAAAATTTCACTAGGCGGTACGCAGTTCGAGTGGAAAATATCGCTTCCAAAAAAATCTAAAATCTCTCCGCAGCTATTTCACTTGGTTTTTATTGTCCGTCGCATTAATTTTTTGACAATTCAGCGTGAAAAATTATTTTTAGGATGCGGTTTAGAAATTTATAGGAATTTCAGATGTTTCCTTAACACCCCGACTCCACAGGAGATAATTTTTCTCATAATGCTCATCATGAGATGAAATGCCTTGTGGAGTCACTCTTTTTCATCGCATGATTGGATGTCTGCGATAGCTCTCTGCGATTATTTCTTGGCATGGATGTCTGGCATGAATTTGACACATGGTTGTTTTTTTTTTTCGCTTTTCATCTGTAAATGTCATTTTTTGTCTCATTTTACTGTCCCTCCATGCCGGTGATGTGTTTTGCATAATTTAGTTAAAATAAAATTTTGAAATTGTGCATAGAAAATAGGTATCTACAATTAGTAAATACAATTCTTCGTTTTTCGTGAATTATTGGGAGTAAAGAAGGTAAGGAAAACATTATGGTATATTTAATACTTTATTGGTTTTTATTTCTATGAACGAAATATATCTGTTGTGGTAGGTACATTTAAAATTCATATTTTGTTTTTTGTTTTTTGCTTACAACAACTATTGGAGTATTTTATACTTATTGCAAAAACTGTTATCGTGTTTCCAAACAGAATAAAAATGGCAGAGTGGAGATTATCCCAAAATGAAACCAAGCACTTGATAAACTTGTACAGGGAAAAAGAATGCCTTTGGAACTACAAAAGCAGCCTGTACAAGAGAGTCGACCTAAAAAATAAAGCTTGGGACTCCATATCAAAGGAGTTAAACAAACATATAATGGACATAAAAAAAAAGGTGCGAAATCTGCGGTCAGCCTACGTAGCTGAGAAAAAGAGAGTCCAAGACTCCCTGCGTTCAGGTTCTGCAGTTGAGCAAATATATGAACCCAGTCTTTTTTACTATACGGATTTTTCATTTCTGGATGATGTCATTGTACTGCGAAAAACACAAACTAATTTGAACCTGGTAAGAAATTAATAAAAACTACATAAAAATCAGATACATCTAAAGATTTATATACTTTTGTTTCTAGGACGATACATTAGAGAGAGCTATGGAGGCTACGGAAGACCAGCAAATGATTATGGAATCCTCGGAGGAATTCACAGAAGACTACATTATTTCTTCCCCTCCTGCAAGAAGTCCATCAATCTCAACCGGTTCAGCGAGGAGATCATCGGGGCGGGGATGTTTAGCCTCATCCAGCTCGAGAAGTGCAAGGTATGAGGACGCCATAGCTGCCATTCTCGAAAAATCGAATTCTTCACAAGGTAATTTATCTAATTTATCTAATTGCATATCATGATTTTCATTTATCTTTAGAATATTTTTGTTGCCATTGTAATCAATTTTTGCCCCTCCCGGCCAAACCCCATCCAGCATATTTATTTTCTTGTTTGGATCCGCACTACACACTCTTGCTTTTTTCGCATTAGTATGGAAAAAAACACAAACACTTTTAAATAAATCGATTTCTTTTTTCTTGCAGACACCAGAAGCAAGTATTCTATTTTTGGGAACAGCGTTGCTAGTCAACTAGAAGAGTTGAGGCCCATAGAAGCATCGGCAGCTATGGCTGAATTGCAACAAGTGCTCTCTAGGCACGTTATTCGGTCGCTGCAAAGACATTCGTTCGATCCTCTATCATCTTCCCAATCCAGCTCAAACGAAGTAGGTGATAATACAATCCTAAACTCCGAAGTATTCGATGAAGAGGAAGATGATGAAGAATTTAATTTATAAGTATTTATTTTAACATGCTTGTTTTCTTTAATAAAAAACGTTAAATACAACTTTTATTGACTAATTTTTTTCCACTGGTATGGAACATCACCATCTGTAACACAATAACGGACCAAATTGTCGCGAATTTTCGACGCATATTTGTAGCCTGAAACCTGTTGGATTGTTAGCTCCGACATCGTTTGTGGAAGAATCTGGGAATTTTCCAGTTCTACATTTGGGCATTTATTTAGAACAGGTGAAAGATAGTTATGTAACACACAACAAGCTTTTACCACAGCTTCGCTAGTTTCCAAGGCCAAGTCAATGGGCCGATGAAAAATTCGAAACCTCGAAGCCAATCGCCCAAATGCCATCTCAACCGTTAATCGGCACCGACTGAGTCTATAATTTAGGATTTCTTGTTGTATCGTTAATTTGGAGCTTCGACCAAATCCTTTCATTAAATGTTTGTCGAGTGCAAAAATGTCGTCCCCAACAAAAAAGTATGGTGTTGAACTTTCTTGACCTTTCAGTGAAATGGCTTGAGGTATATTTAGACGCCCTGTGGTGAGCCCATTGTAAAGGCTAGAATTTTTATACACAATTACATCCGACGCTCTTCCATTTCCTCCAACATCGATATAAAGAAATTTACTATGCGCATCTACAACGGCAAGCAAAACTATGCTAAAAAAGCCTTTATAATTGTAGAAATCGGATCCTGAATTTGGTGGCGCTATAATTCGTATATGTTTCCCATCAATCGAACCAATTGTGTGCGGGAAATCCCAATACTGTTCGAAATCTTGGGCAACTTTCAGCCACTCACTTTCGGTGTTGGGGGTCTAAAATAAAAATGATTTTTCGAATTAAAACAAAATTTCGCTTTCAATGCACTCAATTTGAAACAAACTTTCATATAGTTCTTATGAAGTGCATTATATATAGCAAATAGCACTACCGGGACAAACTTTGCAACTGTTTTTCGAGATATTCTTGACAAAAATTCCATCGATCTATATGAATCACCTGTAGCAATATACCTCAGCGTGATTGCAAGTCGTACTCTCGGTGTGATTGCAAAACGCATTTGAGTATCTTGTCTTTTAATTGAAGGTTCAATCTACAATAAAAAAAACATACAAATTTAAAAGAAAACTGTATTTCGCTTTATTTACCAAGACAAGAAGAGCAGTGAACTTGTCAATAGACATCCTACAGAAGTTTGTATAGTCTTGCCCTTCATCCCACAAAATATCTTTGAGCAAATGTTGCTCCAGCTCATGAGCCTCCCTTAGCATAAGGAAAGGATTAACCCAAAAGCGATGTTTCCGCTTTGGGTTTTCTTCTTTGTTCTCCAAATCCTCCAGTTCTTCTAACTCTTGAATAGCTTTAATTTGTTGAATAGCGGTCAACTCCTTTCCACCAATTCTTTTCATCATTTTAGATCTGAGAGTTGCAAAATAAATTTGTTAAAATCTATTTAGTTTGCTAGTATGTACTTCTTAATTTTTATGAATTTATTTTTCGGAAAAAAACTAAAATAAATACATAATAACTTTGTCAAATTAAAATACGAACTTAAATTTTGTAAACAAAACAAACAGCCGAATATTTTCCACAACACAAACGTCAACTAAATAAGATGTATGCTCTCTCGCCGTTGGGATAGAAATGAAATGTCATGGCATGATTTGCCCAGCAGAGAGAGGAGTAAATCGTATGATATGGATCTCAGGCATTTAGTCGGAGAGAAATATCTCCTGTGGAGTCGGGGTGTAAGAGAATAATAAGTGTTTCGCACTTATAAAATTGTTTTTTCATTGAATGTAGTGCAATAATGTTAGGTGTAAAAATATTTGGTGGCATGGATGACCTTTTCCATAAGCAGGGTGCCCCAAGAATATTTTTCTACCCAGTTTTGTTCAAGCAATGCCAGCAGATGATCTTTGAAAATATGTGTAATTTCCATGCACTGTTAATTATTTAAATTTGACGACTGTCCTGTCTATTTTACAAATCAGGCATTATTTGCCAAATTCAAAACTATTAAAATTGTCATGAACAAAATACGAAACATTTTTTTTTTTTGTGTGTTTGGAGGTTCGCTGGAACGGAAAATCATCGAAAGTCATTCGAGAACTAGAAGGTACGCGAGAGATGCTTCGACAATAGGGAAGGCCTTTCAGCCGATCTAAAACACCTTCCGAGAGCAATGACTTTTGCCAACCGAATGCGAATGTGCCTAGCCATTCGACTAATCGAAAAATCCCTCGTTTGTAGAATTTCTGAACTTTTTTGTTAGAAAATATATTGACTTAGCTAATTTTTATAGATCAACATGTTTTATCCGCCTTAATCTCCTGATTACACTGCCTGTATTTATAAATTCGGTTGTTTCTAAGCTAACGTGGTTGAGAAGCGTAGTGCATTTAAGGAACTTGTTCGACTTCTTTCTATACTGATTCAATATCTAGATCAGCGTTGTGCATTGAATATGACTTTATTCCTTTGTAATATTTTTGAAAGACCTTAATTTGGAGCGGTCATACCCACAACTGGTGCTCGTAGGTCCATACTGGTTGCAGAATTTGGTTTTATGGCAATAACTTATTGTTATTGTGGTCGATCACGGATGAATGTCTTCCAATAGTTCAATACATTTTACTGTAGGTATCACATGATTGACAAAAAGTGAAGTTTCCAATTTGTTCCTTCCAGCTGTTTTCTTGTCTAGTAAGTAAAAGTGCGAGAGTTGAATATTGGAGTATTCTTTATTTTATATGTAACCTAAGATCTTCTTAAACTGCGACAAAACAAATTTTTTTTGAGCTCAGTCACCCTGCATAAATTTCTCCAACTAAAATCTCCAACAAAATATTTCACTCTCTATTTCACAGCACTTTTTGGAGAGGAGTGAAAATTTCACTTCACTCGATCAGCGTACCAGCCTTAAGTCCTGTTTATTGACTATTTATAGTTGGTGCCAAAGGGTTATTCCAAATTTCTGTATTCTAAATAGAGAATTTCTTTCTATATTTTCCACATTTCTTAGTTAATACGGTGCGCACAGTTATTATACCTACATCTATACGAAATCTACCCATTTTTAATAACATTTGACTGAAATGTTCGAACGCTTTATCGTACGATACCACGGACCCACCCATAAACCTAACCTAACCTAACCTATCGTACGAGAACATCAGCAACAGACCCAGTACTGTCCTCCTGCATTGAATACTTACACTTTTTTTTGATACCCGTTAAAATAAGTTATAAGGGGGCCGATATTATGCATTTCTTATAAAATACATATCAAATTCTCTGAATTAAACAAAGAGACTCGAGTTATAGTTTTGAGTACTATTAAAATCACATTTATTTTACTATAGTTTATTGATTGTAACAAAATTCTAGGATGGATTTAAAGAATTCGTTGATTAATAATTAACGTCGCATGCACTTCACTTTTTACCAAGAGGTTTAGTACACTACAAAGAGATTTAGAAACTGAACTTTCCTCGAACTTTAAAAAATCCGATATTATGCTTATTATGAATAACCGCTCCTACACCGACATAGTTCTCCATTAAAATTGGACCTTCCTTGAAATCACAACTGAAATCAACGCCATCTGGATTAGCATTAGAGAACACTGAACGAAGAGTGTCGTTAAACGATTCGGCTGAGTAAATGTTCCGATTACGGTCGAAATCTTCCTTTGCTTGATAAGACATATTATTATTACCTACAAAAGAGGGTCGGACGATTAAAAGAAAACAAATTTTAAATGTTTTAAGTAACTCTTCATACTTTTGGTCAACAAAATCGGATGGTCCTTTACAGTCCTCCATGGTATATCATCAGCGAATGGATTCCATGAGGTTAGCAATGATATTGGTCGTCCTCTATTCCACATTATACGCATACCCATTTCACTGCGTCCACTAAAAATGGAAAATATACATAATAGCTTACATTGAATAAATGACACCCCAAGCAAGAAGCAACAAAACAACAATTTCTTTCTTTGACCATAATTTGGTGGTCACTTTTGGCCGCAAGGTGCAAGGTACCTATGCAGATAAATCCAATTATTTTAGTGACAGGAACTGATAAAATTTATTTCTCTGTGAGAAGTCACCATAAAATAAACATGGTATAGGTTTAATAGGTATTTGATTGAATTTTTTTTAGCGGTGTATGTAGGTGAATGAGGTACATAATGTTCGATTGTAAAATTCCCTCCAACAAAAAAATAAAAGGGAACTAAAAATTTGTGAACATTTTGTACGAAACTGTTCAGCAAAACATGAAGGGAGCTAAGCTTCAAGATCATTCACAGTTACAGTGTCAATTAAGAAAATCTTTCTCCACAATTGATGTGTGCGAGGTTATTTCCGAAGAATTTTTCATTATTTACGAGTGTTTCATCTCGGCTATTACTTAGCGAATGAAAGTTGTTAATTACTGCAGAGTTTCACGTTTATTTTTTGGCGTTACGACTCTAAAAAAAAAAATTCAGAGACAAAAATATATAAATCGCATAAATTGGCGGCTTATAATGTTGAAAAATCCGTCACTGACTGACAGGTAACGTACATGCCAAACCGTTGATCGTATAGTACAAATTTGACAATTACGTGTATAGTAGTCATTTAATGTCGTTTTCCATTGGGCAAAAAGAAGCGTCCGGAAGGTCCGGAATCGAAAAAATCACTTCTGAAACCGTTCCATTGGCAAAAAAATACTCTTCTGGTGATTCTGAGGAGAGAATTTCGCTTCTGGATTTGAAGTCAGACAGAATCCACTCAAGAAGCACTCACACAAGTGTAGTTTGTGTATTTTATACAAGGCAACTGACAGCTGCCGTAGATTATTTTTTGGCATTTCACCAATACTCTTGTGGATTCAATCAGAAGCAGTTTTCTTGTTCCATTGGACTACAAAATGAGTGGATCCCCGAGTAAAACCAATGGAAAACGACATAAGATCCTCTTTTAAATCGACTTTCTAACTACTTGGCTTATACCCGTATTGACACTTTACCGAACCTATTCATGTATTGGGTCATGGATCCATAGATTATCAGTTATCACTATTTTGTTGGAGTCGAGTTGTTAGAAAAAAATGTCCCCTGAATTCCCTTTTTTTAAATAAAACAAAACAATAGGCATAGCTACTTACACTGGTTTAAAACATGAAAAGTCAAAACGGTTAGCAACTGTCAATGGGTTTGGTGGAGCTTTGGCTGGTGATTCAATTCGTGTTGTCTGCTTGCTCTGGCAAAACAACTTACCACAAATAAGTGATGTTAGACCGTTGGCGATTCCTTCAATTCGGCTACAAGATCAAACGCATATATTTTTTCAACTACAAATTGAATGAAATCCGCTACTACATATATACTTACGGAACTAATGAAGTTTGTGGATAAGTTAACTTTCCCTGTAGAATGGTATCGATTTCATTCAGCCTCACCTTGTTTGACTGTAGAATTTTCAATGCAATGAAGTCATATTTGACATCGAGGAGTGTTTTTGAAGTCAAAATGAAAACGCGTTCCCTTTCATGATCCCAATGGCTTATACTGAAATGAAATCAACACCTGAGCATTTTGCTCGATCCATTTTTATTAACAGCTATCCTTACTCCGTTAGAAGCCAGCTTCCAATAATATTTGTATCATTTGTTGGACGCAGTAAGGCATTTACACAGTCTGCAACAGCTTTTTCGAATTGACCTGGTCTGAAGCAAAAATATTCATCTGTTATTGGTGCGTTATCTGTTTTAGGCGCACCCACGCTACCCGGTCCGCACATAAAGGTACCATCGTCTATGGGAGTACCTAACAGGAGGGGATTATCCTTAAATTTCATAGGTCCTTCAAATATAATAATATCACACATGTACTACTTTTGATCTCTTTATATGAACTGGCGATATGAATTGGCGATGTCACATCCGACCCGGTTAGAATTGCACTTTTTTCCATGTCTGATATGTTGCTTCTGTGGCGTAGTAGATTTTGTGTTGCTTCTTCATCGGAAATGGTAAGTGTTGCACCCGAAAAGTTATATTGGTCATCCATGTCGTCGTCTCGTAAAAGGAATGAGTTCGATGGATGCATTTAGGGAATTGCTTAGGTTATCTTTTTGATAAATACGAGAATAATTATTAGTTGAAGTTGTTACTTTTTCTTCTGGGCTGGTTTTCTTGTTACACTTTATTGATGGGTAAACCCTAAATGAGATGTCGAAATACCGTTTTAATGCGCATGACCGTAAACGGAAACTTTACCACGGCCGACGTGAGCTTTTCAACTTTGTTTACATCCCCAGATGATTTGTTTTCACAAATTTACATAATGGTGTTAAATGTGTGTTCCTAATCAATTTTATATTGCATATAGTAAAATCTATAGTATGGTAGGATCTATTTTAATTGCTAATATCATCTTCAATGAAGTTAGAAAGTTGAAATAAATTTAAATGCGATCTGCCTTCTGTTAGGAGATTTTTTTTTGTTTGGTGTGTTTGTAACATTTGATAGTACCTAGGTTAATTATAGCGATTGTGAAGTCTCACATGGTCAAATATCAGCAATATCTGTATGACACCAATACACAATGACAATAGGTCAGGTTTTTGTGCTCCCTGCATCCTATGGGATGTTTTGCAATTCCCGCTCAAAGATAGTCACAATGCATCCACTGAAGCATAATTATTTCCACTGAAGCATAATTATTTCGCACTTTTAAGAAGTAGTTTATTTTAAAAGTAGAGACACGAATATGCCCAGAAGACTACGCGCTGAGGTCAATGTAAACACTGTTTAATCTCTTGTCGCTGATGCCGTACGCAGAACGCTAGGTAAGCTAAAAAATTGGTAGGTAGTTTCTGTCAACTGGATTGTCAGTATACTCGAAGAAAGACCGAACTTGGGGGCTCTGGGCTAGAAGCTTATGCCTCTAGTCTAGATAGGAACTCCTCAGGGTTTGGTTATATCCCCACTGATGTTTGTTACAGTTTGAAATGAGGTGCTTATGCAACTTAGAAACAGTTACGTCAAAACAAGCGCTGTTTTGGCAACAGGTAAATTCCTTTCAACACTCCCCGAACAAATAATGGCGGTCTCAAAACCCTCGACGTCGGGACACGGCCTAACGGTGAATCCCCAGAAAACCGAACTGGTTATTTTCATAAAAGTACCACAGTTTGTCAAACCTTTTGTTGGTGGTAGGGTGATGGCACCATTGGTCAGCCATTAAAATTTTTTTTTGAGTTTGATTGGTCCTTAAAAACCCATTCTTCAAGTAATAAATAAAGTATTTTTATGTGAATGTTTGAAGTCTGTAGATTGGCAAATACTAAGCATATTAAGTATATGAACTACCCAATGCCAAATATTGAGAAAATAATACATGTTGTCATCCCCCTCAGCTTCAGTAGGCCGCAAGGGCTTACGAGCCATCACCCCTCGAAAACTCTAACAGCGCAAAAACCTGTGGCTTATAAAGGGTGTTTTTTTTTTAGAGGTAGGTATACAACTTAAAGTTGGAAACACTATTTTACCTGGCGGCCATTTTGTCAGCTGTCAAGTGATTTATGTCGTTTTCCATTGGGCAAAAAGAAGCGTCCGGGACCCGGGAGAGTCCGGACTCCGGACTACGGAATCGAAAAAATCACTTCTGAAACCGTTCCATTGGCACAAAAAATACTCTTCTAGTGATTCTAAGGAGAGAATTTCGCTTCTGGATTTGATTTGAACCCAGAATCCACTCAAGAAGCGCTCACACCAGTGTAGTTTGTGTATTTTATACAAGTCAACTGACGGCTGCCGTAGATTATTTTTTGGCATTTCACCAATACTCTTGTGGATTCAATCAGAAGCAGTTTTCTTGTTCCATTGGACTACAGAATGAGTGGATCCCCGAGTGAAACTAATGGAAAACGACATTATTTTTAGTTTGGTTTGGCATTTCAACATGAATAGACTGACGCCTAAGCAACGCTTCCAAATTGTGCAAACTTATTTTAAAAATCATGTCTCTGTTCGAAATACGTATCGCGCACTACGTCAATTATAAGCTAGTTTTGTTTAGCGATGAAGCTCACTTTTGGTTGAATAGATACGCCAATAAACAAAACTGCCGTGATGATAATCCTCAAGTGTGTGTTGAGACTTGAGACACCGTTACATCCACAAAAACTGACTGCTTTATGGGTTGGTGCGGTAAAAACGATGCTGATGGCCAGAACGTTGCAGTCAATGGTGACCGCTATGGAGCCATGATTACTGACTTTTTCGTTTATCAATTGGACAACCATGACGTGCAGGAGAGCCTGTGGTTTCTACAAGACGGCGCAACATGTCACGCACAGCTCGTGCCACAATTGACTTATTGAATTTATTGAAGGAAACGTTCAATAACCGCATAGTTTCATGTTGCGGACCCGTGAATTGGCCTCCAAGATCGTGCGATTTAACGCCGCTTGACTATTTTCTGTGAGGATATGTGAAGTCGCTAGTCTACGATTGACCACTTTTGGGACAACATTCGCCTCGTTATTGCCGATATACGGCCACAAATTTTGGAAAAATTGGAACCTCCAGATTAGACTACCTACGTTCGAGCAAGCCGGGGCGGTAATATGCCCAGAAATCATATTTAAATTATAATGCCGGAAGTTATCTTTCGAATAAAGAAAATCTACGAGTACCTCTGAATAAAACACCCTTTTACTAGATAGAAAACAAAATTGAAAAACGAGCACCTACGAAAGATTCAAAAAAGCCACAGTGGTCTTTTTACTCCTGCAGCAGAATTTTTAGTAAGACCTGGGGACCATCTCCCAAAATTGAACTTTAGATGAACTTACCCGACTTACGTAAGGCGTACGACCTATGGCGGGCTAGTATGGAGTCCAGCAAACCAACAAATAAGCCACCTATCTATAAAAGCCATTATGAAGACTAGTGTGTAGGTATATCGACACAACCAGAGTATACCTTCTTTGTATACTCCTCGATAGCCCTCAAACCTATCCTAACCTATCTCTTGTTATGATTAAAATAATAATCTGAGCTGGAATTCCAGGAATAAGATTAGGTCGCCTCATTATTCTGAGAGCATTTTTTCAAAGAAATTTCAATGGGATTCGATTCGTTTAAATCAATTTACGAAGACAGAACATACATGTGCATCTGCACATATACCTATTCAAGTTCCACAGACCATAGTAAACAAATTGAGTTAATTGTTTGCCGTAAATTGTGGGAAAACCTGCATTTATGTATGATTGTTGCACTTGCCGACTCATATACCTACAGATGAAAGTGAATTCAAACTTGCATTTGCGCACGCTTCTTCAAAAATGACGTTATGTTCCCAAACAAAAATAGTATACATTTCTGTTTATGCTAGCATCTGTGAAATACCTACACAAAACACAAAACACAATATAGGTACGTGATTCATGCGAGAATTCTCTGACCGACGACGGCACTGACAGCTGGAGTTCAAAAGTTGATAAGACAACCAAGCCTCATACAAGTGAGATCTATTTAGCATCTATCACGTTCACGATGTGTAAATCAAATTCACAACAAAACATTCCGTCTCAGTTCCACCACATAATAACAATCTATTGACTTTGGGTGATGGATAAATTGATAAAGACTGTCATCGTCTCATCGTTAAAGAATATATTGAAAATGAGCGCGAGAGCAACCGAACACAATACACTTTGTTATCGCGAATGCATTCGAATTCGAATACATATTTGCACTCACAGTCGCAGCGGCTGATACGAAATACAAATGATATCACTCAGAAGTCAGAAATAAACACAAAATCGCAATTCAAGTGCTACAAACGCAGACGTGCTTCGCTTTCAGTCGCTCTACAGTGAAAGATCGTCACCTATAATAGAATGGACTTGGATGCGACTCTCTCTGGCGTTAGTCTTGCTGCTTCTTTTCACGCGATTGGTACGATATTTTCGAAAAAAATTCCACTCGGTCATTTGTTTACATAAACGCAAAAACAAATCATAATATTCAGTGAAAATAGTTGAGATTCTCGAGGATCGTAGTTATGCACTGGATATTCTTCCATCAGCCCATAGTCCCTCAGGAGGTGGAGGAGGTTTGTTTCTGATTTTCGAAAAGTGTTTTACTTTTAACGTATCTTGTGCGCTTTTCGTGTTTGCAAACACAAAACAAAGGAAAATGGTTTTGCCAACAGCTTTTAACCTTTTGAATTGGTCGCTTCCTAATAATTGGAGTGCATTTCAGGAAACCTCCACAGTACGGGATTCAAACAGTTCCGACGTTTCTTACAACACAACAAATCGACCGAAACGTAAGTAAATAGTATCAGTATGTAGATAGTGTATAGATCCTCTTGAAACAATGTGGTATAAATAAGAAGAATCGAACGCCCACCCTCTGTCGATTTGAAACACACTTTTTGAGTGTATTTTTTTTTTTTTTTGTTTTTTAATCTTATGAAAAAGCTTTTTCTACAAATAGCCCATTTATCTTGCAGGTTTTCCGAAGGCACTGTCGCCGTATAAACTGAATAACGAAGATTTCGCGGAACTGGCACCACTGCTGCCGTTTGTCGTGATATTGACAATTCTGTTCATCTTGCTGTTGATTGTAGGTTTTCGCCGGTGGCCGGGACTTATGGCGGGAATTGTTGCCGGCTGTTTAACATCAGCGAGCGTCTATTTAGTTATGAGTGCAATTGCCGGCGATATTCCATTATATGAGTAGGTGTTGACGTTGGCCAGAGCCTCGGTGGCGCAGTAGGCAGCGCGTAAGTCTCATAATCTTAAGGTCGTGAGTTCGAGCCTCACCCGGGGCATTCGTTTTTTTCTTTCTAAAAGTGCATTGAATGCATTGTTGTTATAGATAGATCCAGAATTGTCCTCAACTAGGAACACACAATGTATAGTAATTAAGTTTTTAAGATCATTTTATTTCATGATGCAAAAGGTTCTACAGAGAAGATTGTTGGTAATTATTGTAAATATTCATTAATAAAATTAATTTCATGTACATAATTTATAAAGAAATGCGGTTTTAATTGATCTGCATTAAATAGAAAAAAATTATCCGACCGAACAATTAGCAGAATAACTAAATTGTTATAAAACTATTGGATGGCCGGGTATAGAAGAGAATGTAAAATCAAGTCACCTTTTCGGTAAATAAAAAACTACCTTGTCTAAAAGTCATCTAGTTTCTAAAAGCTGTGATCTAGATTCCCGTTGAACCCAAAAAACTAGGTACATATGGGCGTTTTTATTTTGGCGTAATAATACGAGATCCAGCTGTTGTTGTAAACCAAGGAAAATCAATGAGCAAGGTGTACATATTGTTATATTCAGGCTGGGACTCGAAAAGATAAAACACTATTCTGTTAAACTTTTCTAATAAAACTCACTTTTATTACACTATTATCGACTATTCTAATATTTCACTTATTAGTACCAAAACAATAGGGGAGAGTGGGTATGCATGAGACACTTTTCAGTCAAACGTGAACTGCTGGCAACTTATAAATCATATCTGCACAAAACATTTTTCTTAATATAAGATAACATTTTGGCAAGCTATCCAAAATACAAAAGTATCCAAAAGTATACCAGAATAAAATTTATAAGTCATTTCATGAACCAGAAAACTTTGTCCCATTGCTCCAGGAAGATATAATTCACTTCTTAATATATGATAATATCTATTTAATTCACTTTTTGAACAATAAGTTGACTCATTAGCTATTTTTTTTTTCACTAAAATTTTACCCAAAGATTTTACTTTTTATGCGCAAATTACCTTTTTTTCTTTCCACTGCGTAACTGTGCACAAGACCTGCTTCGTTTACCGGTGGATACAGACTTAAGAGCAAATTTGTGATCAACAGGAACGAGAAAAAGAATACGACGTTGAAGATAATGCTTGTGTCCTATTCCTCCTCTGCCCCATACATACCCACTCTCCCCTATTACTTAAACAATTCTTCAACGTTTCAAACCAATCACTTAATTCAGGCTTTTCACTTATTTTATCGCTACAACCGATTACTCTCGAACTTTAACCAATCACTGTTATAAATCAACTGTCTGTCCCTCTTCTAAAAGCTATCCATTTATACCCGCTCCGCCATCTGAACCAAAGATAATGGAATACAGAGATATATAACTTTCCAGTGGAAGGGCGGCTGCCTACAAGCTGTTTTCCAGTAAAATTCATGAAGTCACACACACCTGCTTATTTCTATTATAGTATATGTGAGTTCATGAATTGGACTTTAATGCAAGAATTCGGTATTCTCTAATGTGTATTTCACTATCTTTTTCAGTTTAATCAACACCTCCACAATAACTAAACAAATTCAAAACGTAACACAAAACAATTAAACACCGCGATGCTCATAAAAGCAAGATGATTCGCGGTCGTCCATTAGCAACACGCTTTTTTGTTAGCCACACGTATTCACAGACGGGGGTTGAAATTACAAAAACAACAATGTAAACAAATGGGTTTTGGGGGGATAGACGTACGAAAGATAACCATCTCTTTTATTCATTAATCTCTGATCTGAACGAGAACTTTCCAGCTAGTTCTAAATGGTTCTAGAATTGGCTACAGTGGTGATATACACTTATATGACAGATTCCAGTCTCCATTTGGAAGTGACACTAAAGGACCATTCACATGAGCGCGAACTGCGAATAGGCGAACTGCGAACAAATCAATTTATCGGTATTTATGAATTGAAAATTGCTATTTGTTTTACCACCACAAAAGCATTATTTTCAATTATTATAACACCTAATCTAAAAAAAAAAACCGATACTTGATTGATTAAAATAACGAAATTTACAATTACAGCAATTCTCCCGCGAATTGAAAATTCTTGCCGCGAACTGTCACACTTTATTCACAATCCACATAAAACAGTCGCGATTCACAAACCTGCGAATGAAAAATTCGCTCGAACTTAACCTTCAACAATACAAATGATTCGCGGGTACCTGCGACTAAAAAAAGTTTTCATGTGAATAAAGTGTCAGAATCTACGAATATTCGCCAGTTCGTGGTTCGCAATTCGCTCTCATGTGAATGGTCCTTAAGTCTTGAGTGGAACTTGTTTTGTGACTAAGGGCTTGTTCCACCATACACCATTTAATGTGGTATTCGTTTGGGCTTCTTTAGATTTGCTCTCAGATTCCAGATTTCGTGTGGCTAATCGAACATAAAACTTGCTCTTGCTCTTTTTTGTGTTGATATTCGTGCGATTTGAATATGTGTAGTCTTCGACACTTTTCTAAGCGATTTCCATTCACTAGTTAAATTTTGTATTAAAACATTAGAAATATCTGTCCCGATTAATTTCTAAATACTTATTCATAAATAATATACAAAAATATATTCACCCGATGCAATGCCTTTCTTTGCTGGAGAAAAAATTCACTAAAAATGTAAACAAACTCCATCAGTTGTCAAACTCAAACGCACATGTATTGGTAAATCTGAGAAAATATCTAGATTCGCAAAAGTGCTCTGAAATCTGAAAAAGATTGCTTTTTCCTGTACCAAACGAACATAAAAATTGCCCTGAGAGCAAAAAAAGTGCTCTGAGAGCGCCCAATCGAATACCACATAAGTTACACAATACCTTCCACGCCACAATATTCATGTTGACATCTCAAAGAGGTTTGTTGTCCATCACTCGATATAATCGCGTATCGACAAATCTCCGAAGTCCGAAGTGTGAATTAGAAATAAGTTGTAATTGCTGCGGATTCTACTTAACTTTACTTTTCTGAGATAAATATTCAATGAAACACACCTTATGTCACATTTAGGTACTACGTTAGAGAAACAATCAAAATACTCGAATCAAAGTACTCGAATGCATTATCGTAAGCGAACAGACATATTATAATACACTAGTACGGACAATAAGTGCAATGCTCTTCCTTTAATCATTTTTTGGCAAATATTTTTTTTCGTTACCCTCGATTTCACAATTGTTTACCTTCGCATGTGAAGTTCCAATCATGCATTTACTGCGTCTAACCCCAGGTGCTTCTACACTTTTCGCAATATCTGCATTATTTTTATGACAGTATTTATCCTTGCAATTTGAGAGTAACTGGTGGTAGTTATAACAGCAAAGGCATCCCAACTATTGTTTACGTTTTAAGCTGTAATAATCATGTACAATGATTTCTGGTGACAATTGAAAAGGTTCCACCAATTCATAATTATCGGTGCCGTGAACGAAGCCCATATGAATTAACGCCATAATGGCGTAAATTCACTTTCAAATGCGAATTAACGCCATAATCCACTTATGGCCTTAATTCACTTTTAAATGAGAACTAAAGTCATATGGTTTTAGTTCGTTTTAGAAAGTGGCCAAATTATGAAATGTGTATGGGGGGGCATGCTGCCCCCCTGCAACCCCCCTGCTTGGGTTTACTGTTGGATTACGGGGTGGGTGCGAGGTTTTCTACTTATGTTTTTTGTTGAATTTTCAAATTGAGATTTTTAGACTTCGAGATTTTTGTCATATAGGTATGGCGTTAGTTCACATTTAAGTGATGGCTGTAGTTCTCGTTTGAAAGTGAATTAAGGCCATAAGTGGATTATGGCGTTAATTCGCATTTGAAAATGAATTAGCACCATTATGGCGTTAGTTCATATGGCTTTAATTCATGGCACCTAATTATCATCATCCACATTTGAACTTATTCTCACGAAAACTACATATTTTCTTATATTGTCTATTAATAAAATAATTTAATTTAATTCTTTTAACTTGTCTTTTACATTAGGAATTCAACTTAGTAACTAATTCTAATAGAAATGTCTCTCTGACTTATAGCTAATTTGGCTTGTTTTTGCTTTTCTTTGGAAGAAAATATAGAATTCTTTGATAACACAACAACTGAATGGCACACGCATTCTTTACTGTTATTTCAACATAATATTCGAACAATGACTTCACAATTGTATCAGTTTTTTCCTCGACAAATTATACCTGTCCCTGGGTAGTAAAAAATAAAAATGTAGATACGATTGCTGATTGAGGTGCACAATCACACTTTGTACGACTCAGACAGAGTTCGGTTGGCACAGTTGATTGACACTGCTGTCCTTTTGAACTCCATGGAAGAGCGGAGTGCTGCGCAGCGCCCCAGAAGGATCTCGTGAATTTTTACTCGGTTGATATGATTTGCTTGGCATCGGCGATAGTGGTTCTCCCCAGAATTTCAGCAACGCAAACACTTTGAAGTAGGCAACTCTGAAATCGAAATTTTCGTTAGCTATAGTGAATTCGATGAGTGTGCTTTTTATAGCTGAAAGCTGACCTATAATTTCTGTTGCTCGCCGCATAGATAAATGGATTTATTACACTGGAAGCCCATGCCATTATCGATGCGATAATGTGTAACCACGGATACGAATTATTATGCTCATCCACAACATTGGCTAGCATAAGTGGCAAGAAACATACCAAGAAGCAGAGAAATATTGTGACCATCATCACGGTCAGTCTGTTGTCTTCGCGACTTTTTCGCGCTGTGCATATTGATTCTTTTGAAGGCTTTTGAAATGATCTGCAAAGTAAGTAGGTATGATTTGGGGAATCGAAAAGACGGACTATATTTACCTGTGAGCCTTAAGCTTTTGCTTCTGTCGGCGAACTTTAAAGTAAATGCAAGAGTACGACGCGATAATCACAATGCATGGCAGTAGAAATCCGATAAGGAAAAGCATCTTCTTGATTGATTTTCCGTCCTTTTTCAAAATCGTACAGGAGAACGTCGCTTCGTCTAGACCCAATTCGCCCCATATGCCCAAGATTGCTGGTAGCTACCATTGGATGAGTATAATTAGTACTAAAACGGTCGACATTTGGTTCAATGATCTTACCAGCAATAGGAATGAAACTCCCCAAATAAAGAGTAATTGTATAACTATGTATAATGGGTTGTAAATTTGTGCATAGAGTCTGTGGTAAGCGATGAGGATGTACCTAGAAAGATTTAAAATGGATGTCAATTTAAACTTTATTTAAATTTCCAAATCTGTTTGGCGGGAAACAGTTTTGCAAAAGTAATACATTTGAAAAAGTTAAACAATTTTATCATCTGAGCATTTTAAATAAGGGTGAGTTGCGATGGATGTTGTATATATATATAGAGGTGGATATTCTGAGGTTTGACGAAGGAAAATCAATATTCGCTGGGTATGATTTATTTAGATTTAGATTTATTTACTTGGAATTTTACACTTTAGGACAAAACAGTCTTATAAATTAGTGAATATTACAAATTTGAAAGAAGCTACAAGATACAGGAATTTTGGAGGGAATACGAATAAATAGATCTAACAACAAAAAAAAAAAGGAGAAAGAAACATAATTTTAAAATAAAAAAGGGAAAAAAAATCATTAAAACTGTCAACGACTCACACAATGGTTAACTACTGGTGGGAGTTGTTAAGGAAAAAAGACTTAAGCTCTGTCCGGAACCGTGCAGTGCCACGAAGTATATGATCAAGAGACATATTATAAAGTAACTTCGCGAAGCTAGAGATTCGATCAAATCGTTTTTCGATTTTAGAACTACTAAGAATTAAATCAAGAATGTATGAGAGATCTAATGACTTTTTGCTTATGACAATACATTTGGATTTTAGGGGGTTAAGGAAGAGTCCGTTCTTCTCTGACCAGAAGGATATACACCCAGGAACATTATTGATAGAAGACTGCGTAAATTCTATCAAGCAGCTTTGATATAGCTGGACATCGTCAGCATACATATGGACTGACGAAGATGATGATGTTATTGAGGGGATTTCATTTATATAAAGTGAGAAAAGGAGAGGCCCAAGAATCGAACCCTGCGGAACCCCTCTGCAAGTATAGAGAAAGTCAGACAAATGGTGACCCACTGAGATGGCTTGCTTTTGACACTGAAGATAAGAGGACATTAGGGTAACTGCTGAATTTGAGAAACCAAATATAGCTGACAATTTATTGCATAAATTAATGTGATCCACTGTGTGAAATCGAGAAGCACTAAAAAAAGTCACATTGCCATTATCCAGCGATTCCCTAATATCGTCCACAATTTTAATAATCGCTGTCAAGCAGCTATAATTTTTCCTAAAGCTAGATTGCATGGGGGGAGCAAGTTGTTCGTTGTTTGTAAAAATGATATGCAGCGTCAAATTTGCATTTTACACCTTAAATTGAAACGTTGCAGTGGTATGTAACGTAATTCTAGTGGAACAAATAGCAAAAGTACATATAACTTGGCCATTAGCTGTATAACAATGATTAGCTGGTCAAACAATAGGTCTGTTCCTTTACTTTTGTAAGTAGTAAAAATGGTAAAGACTGTCAAAATGGAAGTGGTGGGGATAAGTTCTCTCACAGAGAGAGACACTTAAGAAAAAGTTGGGGAACGCTTTTGCAGTATAATCTATGAAAAATGACAGATATATAATTTAAATATTCAAAAAAGTGGTACGAAAAGTCATTAAAATGTCTGATAAACTCGATGGCTTTGCTAATTTAAGTGCAAGCATACATTTTTCAGTTTGATTGCATTATGGCCTGGCTTTATAAGGGCAGATATTTGGTAAGGTTAATTTGTTAACATCGAAATGTAACTAATCGTAAGTATAAGCGTTTTCACTTTTTGTACCCTATCCGTCAAATTCGCTGAATTTTTGTTCATTTATAGTCAGCAACAACGACAACTTGGAACTATCACAGCGATTATTTTAGCTGTGTCTTTGACAAGTGCATGTACGTTTCTCACATTGTAGATGTGATTCCGGGGCTTACGATCGCTTCAACAAAATATTACTCTTGAAGCTGTAATTTTACTTGGTGTAAAGCATTTTGTAGGGAGGAATAAAACAGCCCCCAGGAGTACCATTTTGGACTACAACAGTAGTTGTCGAATTGAGGAAGTTGTTAGCACTTCAAAGAAAACAAATGATATGCATTGCTTTTCTCAATCACTTTTGCTTTGACTTATAGCTATAGTGAGGAGTGAGGACTCAAATCTAAGTACGTATTTCACAGCTGAAGTAGAGCTTTATAGTTATTTCAACCTCTAAGCCCCTTTCTTACCGATTTAATGTGATGCCAACCATACTCAGCAAGGAAACTGCTACATTTCCATAAAATATCACCGGAAACACTTTACAGAGTGTTTCGCCGAGCGTCCATGCCTAAAAAAGAAACAGAATTCAAGATCCACTTTCATTCAATTCACATTCCTAACTCACCTCTTGAAAATATCGCACAGCTGTTAGTGGCATACTAAAGGAACAAAAGAGCAAATCCGATATGCAGAGCGACAGCACAAAAGCCGATGTTGCATGCCCTCGCATTTTGGGGCATTTCAGCAGCGCAAGTATTGTTATAAGATTGCCTGGAAAAAAATGTATACTCAATTCAATTCAAATAATTGAGAGAGAAAAACCACCGCCAATCATTGCGGCAGTGTACTTACCGAGCACTCCAATTACGACAAAGACGCAAGCGCATATTGCCGCGAATAGTGTTGCCGAATGCGGGAACACCACTTCTACTTCCATGTTCTGCGTACGTTCCCTGAAACAAAAATAACAGCTTGTTTATTTAAATGTATGGGGAAATGGAAAACTGTTCCAATGATAAAGAAACTCTGATATTTTCTATACATAAATGTCTTTGTTCTTATATACGCTTACTTGAATAAAACCACTTCGAAAGAGCGATAAGATGCTTCAAAACGCATCTGCGTTGCACACCAATTCTTTAATATGGACATTAACCCAGAATTCCGAAAACAAATATATAGAATTGCTTAGAAGCTCCCGAACTGATTCGAAACTGAGAGCCCTTACAAATGATAATCGTTCCCAAATGATCAATTGAAATCCGAACAAGTACCTATCGGAAATCACTTATGTGACGTCGTGATCACTGATCAGTCTCAGACGTGAGATAGACGATATTTCCAACGTGCCACCAACAAAAGCATGAATTAATATTCGGGCAACGAATGCACGGATCCACGAGACACATACAACAAGCAACAACCGAGCGAAGGTGATTTATGTTAATTAGGGTGGGGTTGGGGTTGTCCACGAAGTGAGTAATTTATGCGGTTCCGATGATGTTGGATGTTGGGAGGGCGGAAGGCCTATTGAACTTCCTTTTTGTGTGTCACAAAATTATTAATGGTTTTTTTTTTTTTTTTTTTTGTATAAATGGACAATGACATGTGCATGGTGCATCCAATAATCTAGCTATATTATCTCCCAACTGTGTGTAGTATGATGAATTGAATTTTGATTATGCAACGAGGGGAGTATAACATTAGATGCGATTAAAATTAAGTTGTTAACTTATTTCTTTGAATCTGCCGATTGTATTGACAAATGTGTTTTATTATGGCGGCGGGCAAGTGCGTTTCGTTATTATTTATGAATATGTGTGTCAGTTTTGTGTGATAAATGGAATGGAATGAAAAAGGTTCCTGTTACCAAATAAGTGTCTCGTTATTGTACGAACTAAATGTGACGTTCGTCTTGCTTTTGCGATTAATAACTATGTAAACCGTTTTTAAGGTGTTGTGACATATATATGGAAAAACTTGAAATTGAAATTTGAATTTGATTCGCTTGGTCTTATGTCGCGGTACGTTTTTTTTTTAAATTGTTCTGTTGTAATGAAGCAAGCGCGAAGAAATTTCTTTAAAGTGCACCACGCAAAGTAGATGTGGGGGCGTATTAGTTGGGGCATAAATCTAAGGTCTGTTTCTTTACTTTTAAATCATACTACTTATTTCTTAATAACTTTTACGAATTTTTACTCAATACTGTTTTTTAACTCGAAAAATTCGTAAAAGGAGTCTTCGAAAGAGCAATATATTACCCCTCAACTAAAAATAAATCTTACGAAATTTTACTCGACAAATTTCTTTGTGTAAGAAGTGAAAAAGCTGTCTGTCACCTTATCATAAACAGCTGATTTGAAGTTTGTCGTCCTATTTGGCATAATGCGTGCATTTGTTTTGATTTCTTGCGTATTAAAATGGTATCAACAGGCGGCAAAATAAAATTAAATGTTCTTCTCAAGATTCTCTTCGAAAGTGGCGACGAAATTCTTCCTCGCTGTAAGATGGAACAATATCCTCCATGTAATTCTTATTGCAGTGTCGCTTTTTCCCTTTATCGCTATGTTTATCATATAATATTTGCTAATAAATTAAAATTACGTAGCTTTTGAGAGTTAATCAGACATTTGAACGACTTTTTGTACCACTTTTTTTTAGTTGTTTAATTGTGTTTCTGCCATTTCTCATAAGATTACTACAAAAGCGTTCCCAAACCTTTTCGTAAGTGTCTCTCTCTATGAGAGAATTTATCTCCACCACTTGTATTTTGAAAGTATTTTCAATTTGTACTACAAAAGTAAAGGAACAAACCTTATAACTGCAACTGTCCAATGCCGCTGTTAAAGTGCTAATGTTTCGGCTGTCATGAGCCCAAACTGGCATCACCTACCGGACACAGTCAGTTAGATGTATGTACTTTCATATTACAAAAAAATTATATTACGCCCCAAACAAGTTTCTTAATCGTTCGCATAAACACGACAAACATATTACGACAACCAATTTTAGAAAGTGCGCTACACTTATATGCTCATACATCGCATAACTCAACAATATAGAGCTGCATTATTCGCGCTTGACACCCACCGGACGCCGCCACAACCAACAATCATGAGATCAAGATACGACTCGGCTGACAGATTTAATGTCAAGCAGTTTTTTAGAAGCCAACGCATTACAGTAAGAAAACTATTTCAATGCCAATAACGCTGGGTTCGGTGTGTCATTATTAATAATGCAGATATATGCAAAAATGCGCACAAAGCGACCCTCGCACAGTGACATCGTACGAACAAATTAATAATGAACGCCACCAAAAGTAATTTCTCACTCCAACTCCATCCACAGTGGAAGACTTATAAATTTAAGGTTATTTACTACGTTTTTGTTTTGAAGCGGCGATGTCATAGTAAACTTCAACAAGTGCGTTTTTACGAAACGCATCCAATCAACTGGACGTTGATAGCAGAAGCAGAGCAAGAGCTATACAACGGCGTCTCTGAGGCTGCATGGAGGGCAATTAACGAGGTCTTCTTTCATTTTCTCAATTTCATGGCTTTTGTTGTTAATCGGTGAGATTAGGAATTAATTTACGACATCGACTACTTGCCGAGGGACATAGGTCAGTTTTTGCTCTGCGTGCAACGTACTTCGGTTTGCTGCAATATGTTGAATTAAGACGGCGTCAATGCATCGTGGATACAGACTTGTCGCAGTCATATGGAATGAGAGCAAGCAATTTTGTCTGTGTATTCGTATTGGCTCATAAATTGATTTGATCTAAATTCTAAATATGCGTAGATATTTTCGAGTTTAAAATATTGAAACGAGTGACAATTTATTATGAAGATGTTAATGGAGGCGAATACAAAATGGCCCGATGCAAATTTATAAAGATGAAATTTGTGTGATAAATGACAATTTTGATCTTGTGCTGGCCATAATGCAAATAGTTGATAAAACTGTTTGCAATATTGGCGATGAATTTAAAAATGTATGCAGCTTCAATTCAAGTTTTCCCATTCCATTTTCCTATAATATAAAATTTTAGTTCATAAACGTTGTTGTTTTCCTTTTGAATATCAAATTTATTGTATTTATTTTTATCACGATATCTCAACAAACGAATGACATCAATTCTCAGCACTGAGTGACAGACAAATTACGTCTGTTCCCTTACGATAATGCATTCGAACCCTAGCCAAATTTAGTCAAACTTCGTTCCTTTACGCAAAAGTTTCGCATAAGAGAGCCAAAAAGAGAGAACAAAACATTTCCCCTCCATAAAAAACTTGCAAATAGTAGCCCAAGAAATGGGGACGTTCGGATACCTAGTTTATGTAAAACGTCAACTAGATTGGTCGTGGACTATGAATCCGAACGAGTTGACTAAGCAAGTTGAATTTAATTTTGCACTTTTTTATTTGGAAAGGCCCTTCATAAAATCTTTAAAAAATTGTTATTTTTAAATAAGTACATTAAAAATGTAACACACCTGACAATCACTACACTATTATAGTGTTATATGCGAACTAAAAAATTCTAAATTACCAGAGTGGCCTTAGAAATCACACCTTTTTCTCTCATCGCGCCTTTTTTCGAATCCTCAGAATTCTGCAACGGCCACTCTGTTTATTTTAAATTTGACTCTTCGAAATGTCAACTGAGTACGCAGGCAGGATTTTCTTGACTAGATTTGTCGGCTTCCCCCTAATAAACGCCAACTGCAAAAACTATACACGTGAACACTCTGGGCCAATAAAAACTGAGACGGATCTAGTCAGACAGCTGTCAGACTTACTAAACTACGAATCCGAACGTCCCCAATTTCTTTGGGCTAGTTGGTTATTGCTGACAGATGGTTGTCAAATCGTTCAAATGCTTATTTGTAGCTGACTTTTTATTTGTTTTCATTTATAGTTTGTGCTTGTGTAGCATTAAAATAGATGTAAGACGCAAGAGAATTGATGCTTTTAATTTGTGCATTCAAGGCAATTCAAGTCGTGGTCTTAAATATAAATTTGTGTTTTTTTCTACTGTTAGTTCAATATTCCCGCCTAAATAAATTCACATTTTTCAAATTTGTGGTTCAACGCGTTCCTTTTCTTTTTTGTTATATTTCATTTCGGTGAGCGAATTCTCTTGCAATGAGAGAAATGTGACATATTGCCAAAATTGAACCAAAAAGTAAAGGAACAGACCTATTAACAAATTTATTCAGGGCACAACTAGGGTGCCCCAGAAGTCATGTAAAACACTGGTTTTCAGTACCAGGGCGAGTTTATTTCAGATTTAGTTTTCTGTTGCTACTAAGCCAAATCAATAGGATCGTTCGGGTACTATTTGGCAAACGTAAAATTATTTAAAATTTGCTAAGGAACTGTGCAAATGCGACCACGTACTGAGAAAATTTAAAAAAACTTAGAGAGAAATCCATTTCCCCTCTTTTCATTTTTTCGTAATTTTCCACTCGCCGAATTTCGACTTACTGAAAAATGAAAACTGCCAACTAAGTGACAGCTGAAAAGTTTGACAAGTAAAACTCTATTTATTTACGTCTTCAACAACTTCAGAGGAACAAGTTATAACTGAATGTTCTCCTAGAACACATCAGCGCATTCAAAATGGAAAGTTTAATAGGTATTTAGCTCGTAAAAAATTCAGTTCCAACTTATTTTGTAGATGCTGCATTTTACGATTATGTCAAAATGACATTTCTTAAACTTTTTGTAAGAAAACCGATCAGGTACTTCTCTTGAAATTGAGAGAATTCTTTTTCGATTTTAGAGATTTGAAATTTTTCTATGCTTAAAGTACACAAACGGACCTAATTTATTTCAATGAAAATTTACATTCGCACTCTTAACTGTAAATTTTCGGATCACATCAAAGCTATTTTCCAACAACACAACAAACATTTCAATTTGACGTTTTGTTAGTGTGGGTTGGTGAGTACAGGGCAATTCTTTAAAAATATATATCCAGGACACTTCTGTCGTGTTAAGAATTCACGTGGAAGTGTTTTTATCTTCATTAAAACATAGGAAACATAGAAAGAGCACTTCTAGATTTGTTCTTTTGATAGAAAGGGCAATTCTTTTCTCCAATCGAAAACGCCAAATAAGATTTGTTTTATTGATCTGTTTATAACAAAAGTAACCTGAGGCTGTTCTGGAATTTGTGACAATGTGCAAAATTTTGTATGTCTAAATATTTGGATGTTTGAGAAAGTAAAAAACAGCAAGCACAAACATTTTAATTATAACTGATGCGTGTTCGTATTGACAAATCTATAGGCCAGTTACAATTTAAAAAAAAAAGTATCAACCAAACTTTGGATTCCTTTAAACAACACACGTCTATTAATACGAACGATACTAATTTCATCACGTTACGAAAACTCGTACGGCATGCGGTGTACTATGAACAATCGAGTTGCATTAGATTGCTCACATGCTGAAAGCACCACAAGTCAAAGCACGCAGAAATAAACATCTCCTTTCATATAGAGCCAACGCCAACGTCATCGGTGAAAGTAAAATAATAATTTATGTTTTTTTTTTAGAAACTTCCGACTTTTAAACACACTGATTCATTCAATGGAACACTTCCTGTACCAATGAACTACTTTCGGTAGTGCATACGCACTCACCCCTTTTTCCCATCTGCCCGGGATCTAAATTATGGGATGGGTTTAGAAGATGGGGATGTGGGCCTATTAACATGTGGATTCGGAAATTTTATTTGATTAATTCTGTTGTAACACAGATGCAGTGTAAATAAACTTGCGTTCATCAAAAGCAGCTCAGGATCGTAAAACGCATCCGAAAATATTGTAATTTTAAATGCAAAACAAACACATGGCAGCCCCAGGTACATGAAATTGGGTATTTATGGCTATATTATCTCTCATAATAGTGGTAAGATGTCCCAGGCGGCTGCCTATGGTGGTGGGGAGGACTCTTTTTAACTTGTTGATGCGCACACTTTTTGGACACGACGCGAGTACTTTCTTCAACAGATGAAAGGAGCTGTATTTGGATGACAGATGTTTACTTGTTTTGTGATGCAATGTTTGTGCCACATTTTCAACCATAAAACAAGCACTTAAATTGGTTTATTTTGACTCGACGGTTAGCAAATTGTTTGTGACGCACTTGCAATTTAGGTATAATAGTGATAATAGAGTGTGAGTTGTGCATCATTACAGTTTGACAACTGGCGAATGGCAAGTGCTCAATAAGTTTCCATATATTAGGTAAATACCTATGCGTACTTTCCCGAGTACCGTTCCATTCTCATAAAAAATACTCGTCTGGTGATTCTGAGGAGAGAATTTCGCTTCTCGATTTGAAGTTAGAATCCGCTTAAGAAGCACTCACACAAGTGTAGTTTACGTATATTATACAAGTCAGCTGCCGTAGATTATTGTTTGGCATTTCACCAATTCTCTTGTGGATTCAATCAGAAGCGATTTTCTTGTTCCATTGGACTACAGAATATACATAGTCAAACCAATGGAAAACGACATAACAATCTGTCAAACATAAAAAATTGAGCGATACTCTCTCAGAGATCTGGAGTACGTGACGTGGTATTCACCCCAAAGTACGTGGATAGACTTCGAGCTGCTTTGAGCCACTTTCATCTTTAACATCTAATCCATATTGACTGAATTTTAAGACACATTTTGAATTTGTTTCTTGTCAACTTTTCGCAACCGTTGAAATTCTCTGAGCTCTTTCGAGGCAAGAGAGGAACTACTCGTTACTCGTTACTTTGCAAATTTTTTCTTTTTCTGTCATTTTTGATGAGAACGTGTATAGACTTTGTGCGCGATTGCGTTCGATTTAAGCCGCGTACGCGATTGAACCTAATAGTTTCGTTCGGGTACTTTTTTGCAAACGTAAAATTAGTTCAAATTTGCTAAAAAAAAACTGTGCGTATGAGAAAATTTAAAAAAATTTGAGAAAAATCCATTTCCCCTCTTTTCGTTTTTTCGTAATTTTCTACTCGCCGAAATTCGACTTGCTGAAAAATGAAAACTGCCAACTAAGTGGCAGCTTTAAAGTTGGACAAGTAAAACTCTATTAATTTACGTCTTCAATGACGTCAGAGGAACAAGTTGTAACTGAATGTTCTCCTAGAACACATCAGCACATTCAAAATGGAAAGTTTAATAGGTATTTAGCTTGTAAAAAATTCAATTCCAACTTATTTTGTATATTCTTCATTTTACGATAATGTCAAAATGACATTTCTTAAACTTTTTGTAAGAAAACCGGTCGGGTACTTCTCTAGAAATTGAGAGAATTCTCTCTCGATTTTAGAGATTTGACATTTTTCAATTTTCTATACTGAAAGTACACGAATGGACCTAATGTCCCAAGTACTTGAACTTCGATGTGAATGACAGTTGTTTGCTAAAAAGCTAAAAACAAACAATTGCTACTATAATAAACTCCCTTCATATTTTTAAGGGCAAAGCTGTCTTTTAAGATGTGCGTCCCTTTTTACTGTATACTAGCTATATAGACATTTTGCAATTTCTGTTATAACAATTGCAAATGCGCCTGTGACACAGCTCTCCACTTACTTATTTATAGAACCGTACCGCGATAAAAGTGGGCGCCAAAATTAATGTTTTATGGAAATAGTTTGCAATCTTATCTCAATGTACATACCAATCAAATAAATACATTTAATTGAATTGAATTCTTTTTATTTTATAGAAAACGCGACGGTAAAATTTAAATTCAAAAATTTTAAGACAAGGTGTTCTAGAAATTTGAGGTTAGGTACTCCAAATTTAGTTAAATTAAGTTAAATTAAAGTAGAAGGCCTTATTTACATAGTTTCTATAAGATCTACTTAGTTTCGAATGCGTTTGGATTATATTGGGAACAATTTACTTTTTTAACTCCCCCTCCAAGAAGTACGTATAAGTAGTATCCTTTTTAGTCTTTCACTGTACATACCTATATTACTTAGAAGAGGTAACTTCCCCTAATGGAATTGACAGAAATACATTTACAATTCACTCTGAAATGCGATAAGATAAGCTTATAAAAGAGTCAACTACGGGTGGAAGGAAATGAGTAGGTATGCCTATAATATGCCTTCTGATATTTGCAGAACCATCCCGTATAAATATTTAAATTTAAGGATTCCCACTCTTATCTGGATACAAATTCGCCCTCGTATATGGCTTTGAATTTGAACAAATGTTTCGTCTCTTGTTTTGGGAATTTATTTGAACACCTTTGTTTGCTTTTGTCAGTATACTAAACGCCTGACTCTGGATGAAAGAAAAATATACCCTCAGTCATCAGTGACTCGAACGAGATGTGCTTGCTGGTTGTTTGAAGTTGACTAACATGTGGTGGTGTATGTTACAATAAAGATTGCATTCCAGTGAACAAAGAAATGTGTTGCGTAAAATAACGCGTAAGCGATAAGAAATCAATTAGAGTTCGCAATTTTAACTTCTCCTTTTTAATTCTATTGTTGTGTGTTAATGTGACCCATTTTGATTTGGCTGGACGAAAAGTCCGATATGAAATAAAATCAAACTAAAGTTGCCATTACTGATATTATTATATTAATTCGATTTTTATTTTATTGGTGGCGACAGTCGCCTTAACTTTTCGCACGATGAAAGAATTCTAATGATACAATGAAGACGTTTAGCGTGAGTGGTTTTTAAATGCCCATATTAAGGCTCTCTTGCATTATTCGTAGACGAAAATGACAACATTTTTTTTTGAGTATATATAGGTGATTTCTATGGCACAGACCAGTGTTGTTAGGACTCTCTTCATTTATCCCACGAAGCGTAGTCATTTTTCCCATTTCACAGTAGGGTAAAACTACACAATACGCCCCACTTTCTAGAAATCATCAATAAAAGACAAAAAATAAAAGAAAATCACAAATCTTTTATTGCATACAAATAAAATATTCTCTTTTCTTGACTTTGACATTTGAAATTTTTTATAAATTTGTTTAATTATTATGTTTTTTATTTCTTTTAAAAATAGTTTAGGTGGGGTGTTTTGTAAATAGGTTGTTGGGTAAAAAGACCAAATTTATTGACAAGACGTTGTATAGTCCGTCTTTTCTCTTTTCGGTAAAATTCATGTAACCAGCCCTGACAGAGTGTACACCTTTCACAATCTTCATCTGAAATTTCGTCTTTGGTTTTGTTTTTCAGACCATGATGCCCGCAGTGTAGTCCTTTTGTAATTCCACGGCATTTCTATTAAAAATAAGTTTCGAAAGAAGTTCTAATAACGATGTTTGTCAAAATAATGGGGGAGGCGTTTTAGACTTATTCCACTAGGGCATTTTGTAAATTTCGCAGTGCAAAACGCCCCACTAAAATTATGGATGTCCCACCCCTTTCTCAGAGATAAGCAAAACTGTACTGAAACTATAATTTAACTTCCTATATTAAGTATATAAGAAACTTTGGTGCAACGTTTTTTGTTTCTGAATATGTTTGGGTGCCAAAAATTGTTTTCACAAAATATTTCGTTAAGTGACAACAAAAACACAACCGCCAACTACCGCAATTCATCAGTGAATGAAACTGGTTCGCACAAGCTTAGCGTGATATAACCACACTGATATGTACGATACGTGCCAGACTCATGGGGCGTTTTACCCTACTTAAATTCCCTTTAAAATACCATAGGTACATACTTTTTTGCGAAAATTTCTAATTTTTAAAGCTAAATTTGTATTACACGAAAAATATTTAATTAACCTTTAGTATTAAAATAGCAGATTGTTAATATTACTATGACTATTTTTGGTGGTACTAGAAAAACTTTAAGACAATTTATTTGCCTAAGCAATTTTTTATGGACACTTCTTTGTGGTAAAATGTAGGTAGATGTTTTGATGAAATTGCTGCTAAAACTTATAGTTTGAATGTTTTTTATTAGATTCCTTAAGATCCCACGATTTCGTGTTGTTTCTCTTTATCCCTCGGAAGGCGTTTTAGACATCGAAAAAATCCCACGATATAACAACATTGGCACAGACGAAGTTTCGAAGTTCATTTTAATTATAAATCAAATTATACCTACCCTACACGCTCGCAAAATTGGCCTTAACAGAGTGCGATTTTTGCTCAATAAAATAAAAAAAAGTTTAAAAGTAGCTGGTTCTCTGTTGAAAAAAAATGAGAATGCATAAACCGAGATAAAAAGGAATACTATACAAAATAAAACTTTATCAGTCGTTATCAACCAAGTTTCGACGTTAAAATTAATCAGCCAAAGTCTTATTTTGGTTCTTCGATATAGAGAAAACAATTGAGACAATTGGTAAATCGCTTATTTTGAACCGAGTTTCTTTAAATGATATATTTTTGATTCACTGTATATTAACAGTACTGTTAGTTTTTAACCGAAAGTCTGTTCATTTTAAATAAATTATTTTTCTTCGTGTACAAAAACAATTTAAGTAACACGAAGTAAGATACATACTTGACAGCGCTGATCAGTTAACAGATGGATCTAGTCTTTGAGCATAATCGGTATGATCTTACCTTTATACAAATTAGTGTCAAACTTTTATTTATTATATTATATTAATATCAGCAAGACAAATGTTGGTTCTGAATCAATCAGTTATGAAGTTGTGATATTCGAGTATAGTTCTATAAACCTTCAGAGCATCAAGCAACAAATACCTCATCAAACCGCATTTGGCTCTCGGCTTCTGTGTGAAAGCATTGAGATGTGATTCAGCGAGAACTTACAAATATTCCTTTAAATACAAACGCACGTCATTTAAACCGTTGAGTCATTGGAGCGGTTATTATGTTCGTCGGATTGAGATGGAAATATGCGCTTGAATGAAACATTCACTACTACTATTCGCAGACCAATAATGCATCTGTCATTTCTGACATTTTAGTACCTACAGACAGTTTTTATTGAACCAAATCCGTATGTAATTTATGGCTATTTTTATACATTCTTCACAATTCCTTTACGACGGCCTTTTACTTGACAACCTCTTTGATAATCCTCAAAATACCACCCAAATTATTACAAGCGATCGTAAAATGTGTTCCCCATATGTGTGCATATTTTAGTTCGATTTAACACCTGAACAAATACTCTCCCACACACCGAATAGGTATAACATCGTTAGGAATCCATTTATAGAAACCGAAACATCAATCAGACACAATCCATGAAAAGTATGCCATTAAAAACGTAAAAATCTTAATACCACATGAATTATTCATTCGAAAAATTATTGCTGTCAAGTTGTGTGATTGAACTAATACGCTGTTGTGATGCAATTCCATCTTGGGAAATGAGTACTCTTGCATTCCTTATTGTCGTCACCACGTGATGATTGTGCGACGTCGCGTCATAAAAAAATTAAACAAAAAAAAATATTTATCAATAAACGTTTTATTGTAAATACATTTTTTGATATTGATGTAGTTGATGACATTATGCGAGTGCATTTATACATCAGCATGATAAAAACATCAGTAAAGTGCAATTCGTTAACCTTTGTTGAAGCTTTTGCTAAATGCACAATACTGGGGCAAAAAAAAAAGTGTTAAAAAGTCACACTCGCCGTTTACGACGAAACAACGAGTAAACAGTCAGTTCCTGGTTTTCTATAGATGACTCACGGACGTTGCGATTTGCGACACATGCCACTTTGGGTGAGTCAATCGTTTTGCATATTAATTTAAACAGATGAAGTAGTCAGGAGGACAGGCGTCGCATAAGACGCCAGTGCCAGAGCCAAGTCAGAAAGAGAGATACAGAGTGTAAGTTCGGTTTCATATAGTTACAGTTAGTGTAGGGATGGATTCTAAATTTAAATACCATGTAGGGGGCTTAAATTCAATTGCGAAATGGAATGTGGTGTGTAAATTAATTGTGGAAACGATTCCTTTGCTGATGCTGTTAAGGAGACCACAAAGATGAACTTCATCTTATTTTTGGTGTACCTACTTTTAATTTATATAAAAGAAGCTCTTTGAATGGCGGTAGTTGCCACTTTGACAATCGCATTCGCATGAGTGATGCATGGTGTCGATCGTTTTTGAAAATAAGTTTCTAGTCACAAACTTTAATATAATATCTAAGAAGAATAACTATCGCATTTGACGATGAAAAAAGTGACTACTTACTAGCATCTTAGTGGGCGCAATGGCTTAGTGGTTTAGTGTGTTGGACTACTAAGCGTGCGGTCCCAGGTTCGAATCCCGCAAAAACCCAAATTCCAACTCAGGGTTTTTTCACTGCCCCACCTCTCGCGAACGTCTGACAAACATCCGAGAGTATAACTGTCTTGAAAGAGCTTCTCAATCGGCAGTTTGGAATCGGCATAAAATTGTAGATCCCTTCCATTCGTTCCAAAAATTAAAAACTCACACAAAACGAATGGTTGTGAGAAGCTAGGCCCAGGGTCCCTATAGACCTGTTGTGCAAACTATTATTATTATTATTACTAGCACCTTGGGGAACTTCACTCCAGGCTCTAGTTTTCTAAACAATCGTGTACATCTCCATGTTTAATAGATCAATGACCACGCACTGCCTACCTTACAACGTGACAGATTACTTTTCGTACCTATATCTCTCTGTTGTCTGCGGCAGGACATGCGGTCATCAAAAACACACTGCGCACGTCATGTTTCATTTAGCTAAATTTAAAACACGTTATAAGATGTCTTGCAGAAATGTCCCAGGGGAGTCAGTTGACATTCGAGTTGGACAGGAATGATGCGAGTGGGTTATTGGCAAAGACTTGACAAAATAAAAGTGGCCAGTTATAGGAATAACATTTTTGCGCGATTGAAGCCAATGACGTATATAATATCAACTGGTGTCTGCAAGTGACAGAAAAATATCAAATGAACTATAGCGATGCGATAAGTACAGAACAATAAGTACGCAAATTGGAATTGTAAAATGCTTGTCAAATATAAATGTCCTATCAAAATGGACATTTTCTTACTTACATACTTCCTTTAAGTCCGTATGACACTAAATTTTTCTGTAATTTTTTCCTCATTTTTATCACATTAAATCATGTTCAAAAGTCAGCTTCGTGTAAAAGAAACGAAATGTGTATTACGAAAGGTGTAGCAATTGTTTGCAAAGCAACCACAAATTTTCAAACGAATTTATAACCACAAACTTCAAAGTGACGGGAGGCAAATGCCAATAATGTTGAAATGTAAAAAAAGCTGCCAGCAGCTTAAAAATGAAAATAATGCATTTTTTTTTTTGACATCTCCACATTAATTAGAAAATGCAAAAACAAATGTATTGTCATACGGACTTTACAGTAAAATTTGATGAGAATGGAAGCGTATGTAACAGTCGGTTGGATTTACTAATAATCATTTTTAGACTCCACACTAAGATACCAAAAAATATAGGCACAAGTTTTGCAATTGTGAGAATCCGCAACATTTAAAGTCGACACTAAAATTTGTTTTTAAGTGGAGAATTTCGTCTACGTGAGTTTGCAAAATCTAGCCAGGACACTAAACATGATTTTTAGTACCGAGCGATTTTTTTTTAAATATCTTGAGACTGCGGGTCGTACTAATTTACGGAAGCTCACAGTTGCAAAATTTGTATGAAAATATGGCAACTGTGAACTACGAAAATTTAAAGTCGAAACTAAGAATTTATATTGGTATTTGGTAAGGCCCAATAACCTGAATATTGGGCGAGGTTTTTTCAAACAAAGAATAGGGTCACAATAGGGTCGTTCGTGTACTTCCAGTTCCAGCACAGAAAAATTAAAAATGCTGAATCTCAAAAATCGAGAGAGAAATTTCTCAATTTCAAGAGCAGTACCCGACCGGTTTTCTTAAAAAGAAGTTTAAGAAATGTCAATGTCAATGTCAGAATTGAATTTTTCATAAGCTAAATTACTTATTTGATTTACCATTTTGATTGCGCTGATATGTTCCGGGAGAACAATCAATTATAACTTGTTCCCCCGACATCGTTGAAGTTGAAAATAAATACAGTTTTACTTGTCAAACTTTTGAGCTGTCACTTTCACTTTGTTGTTGTTTTTTCAGGAAGTTGAACTTCGGCGATTAGAAAATTACGAACGAAATTAAATTCTTAATCTCTCTCTTTTATTTTAAATTTTCTCAGTATGCGGTCGGATTCGGCCAGTTTCCTAGCAAATTTTCAATAGTTTTACGTATGCAAAAAATTACCCAAACGACCCTAAAAGTTCGCCATGATGACAGAAGCCGTAATGCGACAAAAAAAGCCCACTTGTTGGATTTGTTTACAACAAACTGTCAAAGTCAAAGTCAAGAAGGCTTGTGCTAGTAAGCGTGCCAATTTACCATTTATCATGCTGCAACAATTCGGTATGAATCTGACAGCTTGTACACGCTATATCGTTTGTTCTTCCTGCGCTAGTAAAGTTTCTCTATTAAGTACGTTGCGTTGGTTGTCTGTTAAACAAATAGTTTTTATAAATTTGTTAATTTTTGATTTCAAGATAAAAAACATTACAATGCCAAGATATTTGACGAAATATGTCCGTTATATTAGAGAGGTCCAACCTTAAATTTTAAGAAACATGAAGGACCTAAGGTTACCATTCTTCAATTTATACAATGAACTGCCTGCAAATATTAAGACAGTAAATAGCTTAAAAATATGTGTTGTTGAATTTGTAAAATCGAACATCTAGAATCATAATTATTAAGGTTTGATTAGTTATTCTCCCTCCTTTAGTTTTAGTCTAGTCTAGTTATTTGCTAATTAATTTTGAACAACAGTTATCAATTTTTATCGATTGCGAAACAAATGTCTTCACATAATTCATTTGACAAGTGGATTTTAATTTCCATTGTTTAATGCAATAATCAATTGATATGATTTAAAGGTAGGTATACCGTATACTATAATTCTAAATACACACCTAAATTGCCAAAGCTATATAAAAGAAAATTAAATATAAATTTGACCCGATTTAAACTATGCCCGGATTGACCAAATTGTTTGTTTTCTTTTTATTTTGAAAAGCGTTTACTTAGAGCGTGACGGCGGCACATATAACAAATACGTTAGTGCATAAAATTTGTTCCCGTTCACTTCATCTTGCTGTCAACATATACATAATATTTGCCTGGCAGTAAACGTTAGTCCGTTTATCAATGGAGAAGATCAATTACGTGATTAAAAGTTAACGATGTTTTTCTAGGACAGAAACCGTTTCACCACACTAATTTAAATGAGCATAGTATTATATTAAAAACAGATGCCTTTCTTTTTTTTACGACTTGACTTGACGTCATCACTTGTAGTTGGCCACAGGGTAAGATGATGAATCAGTGCGGGTTAAGTTAAGATTTCTGCACAAAGAGTGGAACAAGTGATGAGTCGTATGTGGGGAAAAGTTAATGAATTCACGAAGAATAATTATTATTAAGATGACTAAGAGGAATATTGGTTTCAACAGCACGTTATGCTTATGATGTGGGTATATGAGCTGTGTTGGCGGGTAGGAAGTTGGTTTTTGCAACATTATGCTGTGATGGTAGTCATTGGAAGTATATTTATATAGGTGTATTTCGATCTGTTGTGTATAATCTTGATCATCTGTAAAGGGCTATTCATATGAGAACGATCGAACGAATTGCTGAAATGCGAACAAACCACTTTTGATGCATTTTTGAACAGAAAATTGTACATTTTACTATTCCAAGAGGAATACACCCTTGGCGCGAATTGTCAAAGTTTATTCACAATCCACATCATTCAATTCGCGTTTTACAAACTAGCGAACAAAACATTAGTTCGAACTTAACCTAAAACTTGAAAGCTCTTCTTTTTTTTCTTCTTTTTTTAAGAACCTGACTTGGCAAAAGCTGCCTAGGACACTGCGACTAAAAATGCCTTTGACCCAGATTTTGCTGATTCTAAAAAGAAGTTTGCACTCTTAGACTTAGAAACAACATCAACAGCAGATTTGTTGCGCTTTAATTACTAAAACTTCTAAACATTTCCATCGATGACTTGATTGCTTATCTTAAAAGATATTGAAAACATTTTCTTCATCCCTTTGGCAAAACTGGACTTGTCGTCCTCGATCATGGAGAAACATTTAAAGATGGTGGCAGCGTTGACAGATGCAAGCCGAAACAAATGTTGAAACCGCTTTATGACATTTTATAGTGGAAACAATAGCTGTAATTATGTTCATTATTAACTAGGTCGATTGTCAATTTTAATATTGTTATTACGCATAGCTAGTTCAAAATTGAAAGATCAAATATGTGTACACAAAATAAAAGAGTGCTTTTATACGGGACACGGGGGGACCATTTTCATACCTATTTATTTTGATGGCAATTTATTTCTGTCACAGTTTATTAAGCTTCATTCCATTTTATTGTATAGTTTTGTATTGGGGGAGTAGGTACCTATATCATTATCAACTGAACTGTTGTGCGATAGGATTGAAAACTTGGTTCACAAAACTCGTAACTGGGGATAATAATTTGGTGAATTATGTGCGCACATCCGATACAACGAACTGATTTCATTTAGTGAAGTCCAAATGGAACCAAGCAATTATGCCTACCGAGAGCAAAAGGGATGCAACTAAAATGAAAAATCGTTTCTAAGTTTCTTTGTCAATTTACCTACCTACTTTTTAAATTGAATTCCCCGATCAATTGATTTTAATCTTTTTTGATCATTTGTTCTAAATCTGTTCCTTAGTAAGGAATAATTATTATTATTATTTGTAATAATGTAGGAAAGTTATGTGCATTTCAAATTGTTGCGATTCTGTAGATCCACATAAACTTGATATCAAAGAGGATCTAAACTAGAGGTCCAACTTCCCGTGCACGGTGAACCTAACCGATTTTCCCCGCATAATTTTGAATGACAGCCCTCTCTCGCGCGCTCTTATTTTTCCTGTCTGTGAACAGGGTTGTCAGATGTGGCGATTTATCGCCAAATGGGCGATTTCAAGTCTCATTTGGCGATACGAAAATCAGTTTGGCGACATACCCAAAAAACGTGCGATTTTTGGCGATTTTTCATTTTCGAATTAAAATCTTAATGTATTTCTATTTCCCACTAATTCCAAGAAAAAATATAGTGCACGACTGGGTCGCACGAAACTTTCTCGTTTAATGCGGGTCTAACTGACTTTAAGAGTGTGCAGAAAATCGAAAATTGAGGATAGGGTAGTTTTGAAAACATCCATTTAACGCTAAGTTTGCATTTTGGTCAAAATCGTTATCGCCGTTTTCCAGTAAACTGAAAAAAACTAAATTTTAAAAAATTATTGTTTTTCAAAAATCCATTGTACGGTAATGTAGAGAAAAACTGAGTTTGCTATTAAGTTATAAATGACCACATTACCTTAGAAATTAATTTTTATTACAATCGTATAGAGCCTTTTCGAGATATGTCGAAATTTCAAAAGTACCTTTGTTCGAATTTTTAGCCAAAATCTGGGTACGCAGTCATGGTAACCTCACCTAATTAAGCTTAAATATCAATTTTGGTTGAAATCGTTAGAGCCGTTTTCGATCAAATCAAACTTGTACGAAAATGTTGTATGGGAAGTACCATTAATATTGAGGTTACTCCAACTCCAAATCCGAGGTTTGAACGTAATCCGGAAAGCCGTTTAGGCTGTAGGCCGGTGGAAGGATGGACAGACGAACAGACCGGACAGAATTTTGCGACCCACTTTTTTGAGTTCCTCTATCATCGTAATATCAGAATTGATTAAAATCTCGAGTTCGAAATTTTGTACGAAACCAATATCTTTCTCTTACGTAATGGAGAAAGTTAAAAACCGAAAGGTATCGGCTTCAGAAAAAATTATCGATTTCCGATTTTCAAATGAATTTTCGAATTATTAGAAGTAAATAATGCCACGTGTCAAACTAAAAGATTCTGTCCCAATAAATTTCCAAACTTGGCCATTTGATTGTGTAAAAAATAAAATCAAACAATAAAATGAGTACCTACAAAAGCAAAAAAAAAAACAGCGGATTTATAACCAACGAGAGTGGGAACAATTTCAAGATAGAATAATTTATCTATCAATAATGAGTACGCATTCATTCGATTTGCTGCAATAATTTTGAGCCTTATCTGTTGAAATGCTTTTGGCATTTAATGTTAATATTTAGGAAGATGGTTTTCAGGATGAAATAGATGAGTAATACTAGACTGATCTTTTGTTTTTTATGTTGTTTTTGTTTTATTAACAATATTAGCTGAAGTTTGTGTCAAATAAGTTGTTTTCGTTTTCTTTTTTAATAAATGTGTTATTTTTTGTGTTTTAAATAATTAATTGCTTAGTTTTATTACATTTTACAATACTTTTAATTTGGCGATTTATGGCGACGGAAATTTATTAATTTGGCGATTTTTGGCGATTTTAAATTTAAGATTGGCGATTTCGATTTTAAAAACCTGACAACCCTGTCTGTGAATACGTGTTGTTAATGGCCGCCGGGTGGCACTTTTTCAATCACAAACAATATGTAAATGAATTTATAACAATAGAAATGTAAAAGGAATAAAAAATGTTGAGTATAATTTTATTAGATAGCTTTACTTGTTCTCTATCCATCGTAGGCGCCAACAAATGTTCACCCATTCACATTTCAGGTTTTTTTTAAATTTTCTTTACATGAAAAATATTTTTGACAGCTTAATTCATGCATCATGCAGCTACCTGTTGTTCCAAAAATAGGTTAATACCATGCAAGTTAAACCCAAGTTTTCACTAGGACTAAATTGATTTATTTTTAAATATTCCCGAACATTGCATAGATTTCTATTACTTGGTGGGTTTTTTCAACTTCGTTTTTTTGCATCATATTTGTACAAAATCAAAATATGATTGGGAATTATGTGGTTTAATAAGAGTGAACACTGAAACGTGTTGATTTTACTTAGGAAATGCTAATTTTATGCCGTGTAACTAAAGGGTACCAAAAATGTCAAACACAGTCGCTCCCATTAAAAAAAAAAAAACACCCAAAAATGGCCTCCCGTCAATTCAGGGACGCAGATATATAAATACCTGTAATAGATTATAAATTTAGGTTAGATAGCATATTGTGTCAAAGTAGCTACTTAATTTATTTTACGGTTTCAAAATTGATACTGGTATACGTAACTTTCTTACCTACTGTAGCTAAACCGTACCTAATCTTGCCTTTAAAATAAATAAGAGTGAAGTGTGTTAATTGAGTTAGATAACGTGCTATCTTAAAGAAATATAGCCATCTCTGTAAGATTATGACTCATTTCGTCCGGCCTTAAGAATTCAAGTGAATAGATCACATGAAGGTGCAATTTATAAAGTAGGCGAATGCGATCCAATCAAGGCAAATTCGTAAATGCATTTACATTTACTGTTAAGATGCTCAAGTGCAAATGCTTTCTAACTTAAGCAAATTGAGAAAAACGAGAAAAGGACAATAGGTTTGTGAATTTATTCCATCAGTACCTATAGCTCTGTTCGACATCTTTCTTTCATTCAGAATCTGACATTAATTGAATCCATGCAGCTGTTTCAAAGCGAAGCTTACCTCATGATGACCGCGCTTACATATGCTATTCAAGGTTTCTTGCAATTTATAGCAGCACTGTTATAATTTTGCAAACGAACACACCTTACTAATATCTTAAGAGAACAACAAAATCAAACGACATGTTATAGCTAAATAACTACATAGATTTTAGTTGTCAAATTCTTATAGGTATATAATTAATTTAGTACCAATCACCGGCGTTTGCTATCTCTTCTTAATACATCTGGTTACTGGCTGTTGAAATTTCACAAAAACAACTTGTTCCTGATAAATAATTTTATGGATAAAGTCTTCAACAATTTCAAAACTTGACTGCTTCGGGCAAAATATGCTTAAATATAAAACTCACTCACAACATCTCTGACAAGGCGAATTTCACTTTTGCCATTTATTTTAGAATATGCTGTAAACAATAATACATAACGTCTTACCTACTCACTTTATTATAAATCATATTAAATTAATTCAACTTTGAAACTGACAGACCATTGGCGTCGCGCCGTAGATGGGAACCGATCGCCCACTGTAGAAATGACTGAAAATTTCCCATAGACTTTGAGGTTAAAGATACACCCATAATCGCTCGATATCAGCAACGATTAATTAACGGCAATTGCTTAACAACTTAATTACATTGGAGACTTCTAGACTCTACAATCTACAACCACCCTCATACCGATACACTTATGTATAGGTAAGTCTTCCACATAACGTAGATGTATAAACGGCTTCCTGCACTTGTCAAACGAACAAGAAATCATGTTGACATATCTATCACACTGGGTGTTATTATAGCTCATAAATAAATAACTGAACACTCTGACCATCGAAATGTCAAACTGCACAGTTTTTCACAGTTCTATACAAAGCGAGCGCAAAGAGGGGCAAAATCAACTGCTGCAACAATAACAGAAGGGGATGAACAATGAAAACAAAAAATCCCTCTTCTGTTTGCTTCCCTAGTTTGAATGTTTTTTTGTGACCTTATTCTCCCTCTAATGACAATAACAGTGATATAGGAAAAAGAAAGAAATTATCGAAAGCAGCTGCAGATGTCATTATCGAAAGGTGGTTAAAAAACACAATGCAACATTCAAATAAAATTCCAGTGCGCCGAGAGTGCGTGGCTACTCCTATAAGAATAGCAAGAGATTAGGTTTGACTACTTTTTTTATGGATAATTTCGATGATAAAGGTGAAGTAGGTGTAAAGGTATTTAATAAAGGGACGAAGGTGAAGGTGAGTACAAACTGCGATGAGTATTGAGATTGACTGTACAATTTTACCTTTAATCGACAGTCGATCTAGAATGTGGCGTTCGCGGCATTGCATGACAGCAGCTGTCAGTTAGAGCTATGATGGACGGTAATAATGGAAATGGGAAAATAAGAATAAACAAAAACAGCAACATCTGCCTATTTGATACATACCCTGACCTATCTCCATGGGAAAAGCGATACCTATTATGTTGTCATCGTTGACACCTTTGGAAAAGGAATTATTCGAAAAGGGCTGAACTAAATTCAGCCACAGCCGTATTAAGAGCTAATGTCATTGCTAAATAAACACATTTTACCGATTCTCTGCAGCGGGCGTGTTTTATTGGTAAAAGGTACGAACTTGCTTATTATAGTCATATGTATGACTTTCCACACAAATTTGAACCGACTACAAGATTATGATCAATTCAATTGACTATGACAGATCATAGCGTTGTCAGGAAAAATTTAAAGAAAACAAATCTTTCCGTGAGATCGAAATGCATTTTCGGCTTAGGTGGGTATGTTTGTCAGTAAAACTCAATAAAGCCCAAACAAAACACACCTCCAAATAGTAGCTCCAATACACTATGGCCTATTTTTATTAAAATCTACTTGTTTGTGAAAAAATGCCCCCACATAAATTATCACTTTCATTTTTTTCCCACAGTTAGCTATATCCTATAACCACCATCCTGTCATGTTAACAACCGATTTCCTCCACTAACCACTAATTGAAAACAGATAATGCGGCGAATGATAAATTGGCTTCTTCCGGTTTCCGTTGAAGACCTAAATTAGCTGTATATACACAAGAATTAATGGAAGCTGCTGTGGAAGCCAAAACTGTTTATCTTTTCTTGATAAATTTCGTAGAACGATCACTTGTCAAAATGTCAAGAAATTTGCTTGTCTCTTGTTGGGTCTTGGGTGCATTGACATCTCATCTCTAATTTCATTCAATTGCCTCCAATCGAAAACGAATTTTCTCTAGAACATAATTCCGACAATCAAACATATACAACTGAACGTATTTATGTGCATATAACTTTAATTAATTAACCATCGTTTGACACAGAAAACGATTGCCACCATGTCCCATCTTTATGTTGCAAGTGCAATCAAACTGAAATGAAAATAAATGAAACCAAAACAGTATGCATCCTGCATCCATATCATTTTTCAAATGTCATTCAAACGCCCCAGCAGCGTCGATGCAACACATGACAACCAGGCGTATCTCGAAGCGTTGGCCAAAGTAGCCACATGGCGATGTCAAAAATGTCTCCCCACTTTACACAGCATTAATGCCACCCAAAACTTCACATAAGAGTGCTACCCATCTCTCGTATTTAATATTTTTCTTCTTTTTTTTTTTTTCCATGTGGCAGAGCTGTCATGTCAATGGTGTTGTTTTTGTTGTCTTTGGTGTTTGCTAGTCATCATGGGCGTATGAGCTCGGGGTGTAAGTGTAATAGGCAAACCCCAACGAGTATAGAGATAAATACAAAATAAAAGAACGCAAATCGCATCATAAAGTGAAACATTTGGATGAATAGAGGATGAGAAGTGTATGAGACATCTTCCGTCTATCCCCTCTCCCGATAGTTGATGGGTTGATGGAGTCAAAGTGACTTGCTTGATATTATTTTAATGCTACATTGCTACGTAAGCGAGGAGGGCAGCCGCAACGCCAGCATTAGGATGTTGTGAATGGGGTTTATTGTTTTGTGGCAGCACTATTCAATTAAGCCATCTGAGTTTAATTTAATTGAAAAACAGATCATGCATTTCCGCCCGTCCATGACGACGAGCATAAAGGGGCAAAGGAGTACACATGATAGTTCTTGAACGTTCGAGGGGTGAAAGATATTATACAGTGTAGCTCGCAAAGTTATTGTGGTGATAGGTATTTTGTCCGTAAAATTTTGCGGAATGGAAAAAATGTTGTGTTAACGATAACGACAACGAGTTGATTCAAGGACGGGAGGTATGATTCGATTTTTTGACACCAGGTTTATTTGTCATAAATGATAACTAGAATATTTTATTTGATGCGACTTTACTAGCTCTACTGGAAATGGTTGAATATAGAGCACACATTTTTTCAGTTCGAAACTTAGCCATCGTCAGTTGAATTGCAGAGATTCTAGCTTCCCATGTACAGTGATTTACACAATTCATACAAAATCTCTGACAAAGATTTGTATAAATATGACACATAAGCAAATTATGTAAATGCATTAAGTTTTTCCTGATTTATTTACTGATTATTTATACAAATGAAACTTTTTGAATTCGAGGCCAAAAACATATTAATCAGTCAAATTTTATCTAAAAAGTGTAATATTCTTATCTTCTTGTTCAACTGTGATATGTCAAATTCTATAAAAATAAGGGAATTGGGGTTGTATGTCGTTATGTTGGTATACTTCCATATAGTCAATTTTAAAATTAAAAGCAAATACCTAGGTACTTGTATAGCCAATAATAAAAGTTAGTGCGAAATGTTGAATAACAGTTGTAAAAAGAGTTGTAATACCATAATAATGTCTTTCTTCGTTAACAGAGAAATGCTGGGTCGGCATTCTGTAAGGCGAAACGTTCAAAAGTTTTAGTGTGCACAAAGAAATTTGCTTGTGTAACATATGGCCAATCTTTCGTGCGCACGAAAACGTTTGATCGTTTCGTCTTACAGAATCTGGCCCCTCGATTCTGTAAGATGAAAACGTTCGAAAGTTTTCGTTTTCACAAACGGTTTGTTTCATGTAACTACAAAAAACGAAAGAAATTTATACGAAAGCAAAAAAAAACCGAAAGCCATTTCGTTTGCATTTTCGATTATTTTGCTTCATGTAGGTAACTCTAAAATCTAATGCCATTTTCGTTCCGTGCGAAAAGAAAACAACGACAGCTTATTCATTGACATTTTTCATTTTCATTGATTGCTAATTCGGTGGTTGTATTATTTATGCCATAGGTACGTAATATGCATGCCGAATTATAAAAGCACGTGATAGTGATGATAGCGGTGTAGAAAACCAAATTCTAAGGAAAATCCGAAAAAATCTTCGAGATTATCCCAATCCTCTTACGCTGAAAGGTTTGTTTTATTGATAACTGTATTGAATTGTAAATTTACATGTTCTTAATTTTTTATTCAATTTTCTTCAACGTTTTCGGTTGAATACAAGCGCTTTTACTTTTAGGTATGTGCTGGACAACATTTGTCTTTGTACAAGAACGTAAAACAAAATGTCCCTCCTATTTTAAGGCTGTGTTCCACGATTGAGGTACTGGCTGGAGGTGGTTACCAATGGATGGTTGGCAACAATTTTGCTTCTCCTTTCGCACACAGTAGTTTGTCGAAAGTACTACATGAAACACGAATGTAATGGAAAACGTTTTGTGTCCTCGACGGATAAAATGGCCATCAGAACTGTAAGAAAATGTTACTAAGAATAAGAATCACTTTTTCCGCAACATTTTAAAACACCCGGCGGTAAGTGACGGCTTTTCAGCTGTATTTTTAGTTTCTGAAAAACGAACTTTAGTCATTGGCTGTGTTGATGGGACACATGTAAGCTTGATTCGTCCCATTTCATAAGAAGAAATGTTTTTTTCACAGGAAAGGCCATCACAGCATTAATACTATGATCGTTAGTAAAATTTATGTGTTGGCTGTCATATGCTCATTAAGATACATTCAGCTTCTCAAACTTTAGTTTCTTCGTCGCCAGGGCCATTAAAAAGGGGAAAAAGTGGGCAAGCTTTATAAAAGGCGAAAAATAGAAAATCTTTGTGCAACGTAAAATGTTTCAAAATTAAACCAAAACGTATTTCCATTACAAAAAAAAATTCAAAGAATGAAGTGATAATATCAAACATGAAGGAAAACAGCCCATCGAACGTCTACGTAGGACTTTTTGTTGCATCTGAATACATTCACTCGTTTTAATATTACTTTTAGTAAAAAAGGAAATTATAGCATGTATTTTTATGTCATATGTTTTTGATGATTGTTAATAAAACAGTTACAGTTTTTAAGTTTTCCTTATGTTAACAAGTGCAAATTTCACTAGGGGAGAAAAATTGTATTTTTTTTTTAATGTAGAGTTTTTCCTGATAAAAAAAACGGGAAAACAGTCTTCAAAGTCTGTTAGCACTGGAGAAGACCTATTAACTGGCCACCCAGGTCTCCAGATTTACTTCCTCCGAGCTTCTTTTTGTGGGCTTATTTAAAAAGCAAATTACAACAAAAAGCCTCAGACCACAGGCGAGCTCAATGCAACCATCCGTGCCGAAAATCATCGCTATACCTCCCGAAACACTCGAAAAAGTAATTGAAAATTTTGAATGAAATGACACTTCATTTATGTATATTGTATTCAAAAACTAGTCCACATTTCATTTCATTTCAATTAAAAGAATTGTCAATTCTTAAGTCGGTTGTCATTGTGCATACTGGATAAAAATATATGTATGTATGTATACATATATAATAAACTAGATGAGTCATAAGGTTCTGCAAATTGCGATTTGCAGTCATCACTCATACAATCTACCTGTAAACAGAATTTTGTTAAATGAGCCACATCTGTTGAGAGACATAATGAAAAGGTAAATATACATTTTATAGAGCAAGCCAACAAGAGGGCAGCTACTTCTATTTAATGCAAGCAATTAAAACACCATTATAAGCAATTACAGTTTTCCATAGTAGTTACCAAAGATAGGTCCAAACGACTTTAAATTTTAACAATATCTAAACCCAACACGAAATGTAAACGACAGGTACCTATATTGTGCATTGTATTGGCCTACATAAAAAGATTAAAGTGGGCAAGGTTCAACAGGCGATAAACGCCAACTTAACTGAACTGAGGAAAAATGTTTTATTCAGCAGTGATCACTGGTTTCGTTGATCCGTCTGTTATTATAAACTATTTTTTTTTTTTCTTAATTTGAATAGGAAGTAAATGTACATACTATTTAGGTACAAGTAGGCATGGCAAACCTCTAAACCTCTAAAATACCAAAAAAATTGTTTCTTGTATCCGAGGTGTTCTTATATGCGAAGACTTATACTAGAAACAAACTCTAAAATGTTTCCGTCGTGGACTGTACCTAAATATATTTCTTAAACAGTATTGAAATTTCTATATCAACCAAAAACGATAGACCACTTCTAGGAATGTGTAAGAAACGACTTTTTGAATATTTAGAAATTATAATACTTCTACCATTTTTTGATTATCCAATCTATTCAGAATAAGTTGTAAAACACCAGCAGTTTAATTTTGGGTTGTAAATTGTTTTGCCGAAACTTTTTCTAGAATCCTTCCTTTTACAAAAGGACTTAAAAAAAAAATTACAGAACAGGTAAGAATTCAAAAACGGCAAGCACATTTTGGTGCAGACGACTGTGGGTGGTTAGGATCTCTTAGAAAAACGATGTGTGCTCTAAAAAAGCAGCAAAGCTAATACCAAGTCATTCAAATACATCACTTACTTCTCAATATGGAATGTATAAGTAAGTAAAGTAAATTTAATTATTTCTTCATAGATAAAGACTTTTTACCAATTTGTTGCTTGCTCAGAGATTTACTATTATTATTATTTTTTCTTTATTATTAAGTAACTTAATTACTATAACAATACACGACAATATAGCACTAGCTACCGGGGCTATGGGCTAGTTGAAAAAAGTAGGTTAGTTTTTAAATATATTTGGTGATGTTTAGTGTTTCTAATATTTTATATACTTTTTGTGTATTGGTTTCTGTGGGAGTTTGTAACATTTTGATAAGTGGAGTGGTGGAGAAGTTTTTTACTGTATCGTTGATCTTCTCGCATTCGAATAAATGTTTGTTTTTGAAGCATTTTAAAATAATTTGAATTTTTTATATTATATTTGAAGGAAAACTATGATTAAAATCTTTATTTTAATATGTCAATGAAATGTTTACGCACTTTTTCTATTTAACTGAGAACTCAATTCGACGTTATTATGGCTACTATGTTCTTCTTCTGCTTTCTGCTGGTATTTGAATTTCAACGACTCTTTACGAATTTCATTGCGAGACCACGAAAACATATTGTTTTAGTATTCTTCCGAGATGATTCACTTCTGAAGTTGCTGTCCAACTATAGAACAGTACCTAACAGCAATTACTACACTTCTTTTAAGAAAGCTTGAGCCAGATGTCATTTTTGGCCTTGAATGTGAGACACTATAATTACCCATCATGTACTTTTCTCAAAAATGTCGACCGAACGGTCTGCGTCAAGGGCTTTTCATTAACCCGTTAATAGTGACGTAAACTTAAGACGGGAAAGTTATACATCATACGGAGTGTAATAATTGTAAATAGGTACCTTTACATAAGCATGAAAAACCGGTCGTTGAATTGCACTTTACGTCCACATCGGGATATAATGAACCGCAAATTGAATCACGTTACTAAAACTCACAGCTCTTTCGGTGGAATGGATAAAAAAAAAACTTACAATTACGGCATCACAAAAACACGAGCAGCACCATATCTTTACAAGCAATCGCAATTTCGTTACAATACACTTTTGGATTCTTTACAACAAAAACAATTAATTACTGTAATGCAGCCTGAACTGTTAGTTCATAAATTCAATAACATAAATGCAATTAGAAAGCAAAGTGACATTTCTGATGCCAATACTACAAGTGACAGTTTTAAAATCTAGATTCTAAAAGGTGGTCCATAAGATTTAATAGAAGTAGTAGGTATCAAGTTCAAATAGGTGACATTCATCCTTTACGCCGCAACAAATTTGTTTTCTCTTTTGATTTATATTTGGAAGCCGAGAAGTCTAAGTTAAACTTCATTAAAAAAAAAATATATATATATATAATAATGAATGAATGCACCAACAGTTAATCATTTTTGTGATAAGATTGTATTTTAAATAACTAGTCCGCGTCACCATCAAGTAGCAACCACAATGAGGTTTTTTTTTTCTGTTCAGTCTTTGTTAATTTGTTTTTTTGTTCTATAATGTCATTTGTGACATTACACCCCTATTACGGAGAATATGATCGTACACTCCATGTTCGTTTGGGATATTTTTATGACTTTTTATGAATGCGCTGGTAATTGATTTCTTGTTGTGACGAATTGGTGATATGAAATGCTTTGCTCGGTTGTGCAATGTAAAGGGCTGCTTATTGGGGTTGACATTTAAATAGATTAATGACAGTTGTGTAGTATGGATGTAGGTGATTACTGATTACATTTTAAAAACTGGACTTTGGGCAACAATCAAATAACGTTAAGTGCACCCATATTCTGATAATAAATTGAACTCTGAAAATGAAGTGACAACGCTAATTGGTTTGGTTTGGTATTCTGCTACTCACTGACTAAAAGTGACAGCCACTGTCAAGTTGAACTATGAATCAAAAATATTCAGTCAAATGGCATGATGAATTGTTACCATTTTAAATGAATTGACATTAAAAATTGTCATATTAATAATAACAGAAATATGCCCAGAATATTTAAATACAATTTATTTGCAGGTTCATTTAATTCAAAACGTTCCTATAATAGGGTGCTCCATTTCATTGAAGTGGAAACTTGTTCATGTACATTAATATGCCACTTTATCAGCGACTATCGGAATAGTTACACAATAATTTTATTTTAACAACAACAGATATCACTATTTCAAAGTAAAAAAAATAAGAAAGTTGAGAAGCAAAGTCACATTTTTACACGATGGGTGTAATAGATCGATTAGACAGTTAACTTCATATGACACTGAGGAAAAGTTGGTGTTCTAAACGCCTGAAAAGAATTATCCACGTGAGATGCATTAGAGTTTTAAACACGTTGAGGAATGATAATTGTAATTTGACTGTGATACGGAATAGTAGTTATGTTTTGTGGTGTCACGGGCGAAAGTGCAATAAACAAATTAAGAACATTTAAGAAAATAGGACGAATAAAGAATACCCCTGAGGATGTTGGAAAATAACCGACGAAACGTAGGGTGCAAGGATGAATTAAAAGTGTTTTAATTGTATCAAAAAGAAATAGACCAAAAAAGCCGAATTACCAAAAACAAAGAATGATAATCGTTGCTTACACGCAATCTTTTAATTGATATAGGTAGTACTAGATGCGGAAATATAATTATGCTTTTCTTTCTTAAATATTGCTCGTTTTGAACTACGATTTCTAAAGAAGCTGTAGCTACGCCTTTAGAGCTCGGCCAAGTGTTTGAAATTTGCCTCTAATCTTGTTATGATGACGAAATACAATACTTGTGCAATCACACCAAGCTCGATTACTTCAATGCAATCATTATTTAGTTCAATTTAACAGTGTGCCTCAGATAAAAATATTTAGCGTGAATGTTACAAGTTATTATTAGTAGCAAAAAAAAAACAGCAGAAGCATTTAAAAGATGAATGACATAAGCGACATTTGCAAATACAGGGCTTAAGCGCGTATAACACCTTCTTCCACTAAGTTTATGGACAAAGTGGTTGCATATAGGTAACATCTTCATCCTTTTCTAAATCATAATATATAGAGAAGTCCACATGAGACAGGCATTTAAGTTTTGACATAGGACCTTCATCCGTAAGAAAAAAGGCAACGTTTAAAAAAATTTCACTTAGGACCTTCATCCTCTAAAAGCTTCTTCATGCATGGGAAATGTGACTTGCACTATGGGGAACGTTCACAAACAATTTATAATAATGACTCTAATGGTGACTCAAACGTGAAGGAATACCTGTGACAAGCATCGACCTTTCAATAACAAATGTCAAGATTGTCAGACATTCTATTGGCCACCTCACTACGACTTGTATAATTGTTTTCTTTTCAATGTCAAGTTCCTCTGGCAAACACTTTCAAAAGTGCCTTAGGGGGTTATGCCTTATGCCAACATGCACAACAAAATAGGTAATAAGCCTGTAAGTCTAGTTTGTGTTTGATTTTTCACTATACTCGTTTCAAACGATTTCGGAATCCAAATTAAATGTTATAGTAATTCCCAGTATAAGTAAGCCGCAAAACACATAAAAGCCTCCGTAGCCCCAACCCTCCAATTTAAGGTCTTATCAAAACACGTTTGTTCAATTTGAATATTAAACCTCTCCCGATTCACCTGTTCAACAAGTTTAAAACCAAATAGACTTCTAATCATCGAGGCACGATCACATAAATTATCAGCCAAGTAATGATGATCTTGGCCGGTTGGTATGTAGGTATTTTGTTTAGCCTAATGCGATGCAAAAAGCCCCTTGCAAGCTTACCTTTATTCAACGTATATGTGCAATGTGATGGTTTCAATCTGCTTTCAAGGTCTCGTCTAACCCGTGGCAGCAACAGCAGCAGCAGTAATATCCAAAGCGGAACGTTTATGTTTTAGAAGAGTTTATTCGTAAAATTATCATATTACTACGACGTATCAGCAGGAATTGTAAGAAAAGTTATTTTTTTTTGTAATAATCAAATGGAATTTGTTTATTATAACTTAAACGCGAGATAAAAAAATAACAACTGCAAAAACGGTTTTTAATACGTTGTTCGCGCGCGTATAAACAATAATAAAAAATAGATGGCAAAGGGCTGCAATAAATCACACTGCAAACACTTGAAGCGAAATAAAAATTGCAATCATAATACTTTTTCTCTTCTCCTCTGAAGGATGGTGATTAATTTAACGAAATTATTTGTTTTGAATTTCTTGGTAAAAGAAATGACGAACACAGTAACAGTTCAATGAAAACAATACAAATTTTCGAAGATCACTACGCGATCGAAACCGGTTGCTCGAGTATCACCGCGCGATAAACCTACCAGCAATACCGTAAAATGTCAACTAACAGAACGAACAAAGGCAAGTGAAACAGCCCGACGAGCGACGAGGAACAAACTTCAAGCGATCGCCGTTTCCTTTGCCTTGCCTATACGAATGACAAGAAGATGGAAAGAAAGAAGGGACCATGGAACAGAAAACAGAAATACAAAAATTTAATCCAACCAAACCGAAAAAAAATATAAACGAAACAGCAAATAAATGTACAGCAGGCAAATCAACATTAGCTAGAGAAGTTCAGCACTTGACTGCAACTGTCAAAAGCATCAGCCACAGCCGGCCTGCGGCGCGGGAAGGGATTATGTTTTGTTTTTATGATTGCTTTTTGATCTAATATTCGTAAATGAAAATGAACCTGTTCAACAAGAGAAAGACAGAAGATAAAAAACAATGCAATCGGCAAGCTAGGTGAAGTATGTCAAACGAGTTCGATTGCAACATGCATGGGAGATGGGACAGTATAGTGCTAAATTAAAGTTCACACACATTTCGAAATTTCAGCGTTCTTTATCGGGATCTTTGGATAGACTAATAAATTTTCAATTGTGATTTTCAGATATTTTTTTTTTCGTGCATGTTTGTTGGTGCATGATGTAAAAGTCATCTGTTGTTAAATTGTAATTTGTCTCTTTCCGCGGTACTAATAATAATAATAATAGTTGGCGCAACAGGTCTGTAGGGACCCAGGGCCTAGCTTCTCGCAACCATTCGTTTTGTGTGAGTTTTTAATTTTTGGAACAAATGGAAGGGATCTACAATTTTATGCCGGTTCCAAACGGGCCGATTGAGAAGCTCCTTCATGACAATTATACTCTCGGATGTTTGTCAGACGTTCGCGAGAGGTGGCGCAGTGAAAAAAACCCTGAGTTGGAATTTTGGGTTTTTGCGGGATTCGAACCTGGACCCCTCGCTTAGTAGTCCAACACACTAACCACTAAGCCACTGCGACCACCGCGGTACTAATAATCATTTTTAGTGTCCAGGCTAAATTTTTCGAGCTCACAATGGCGAAAATTTCCGTACAAAATTGCATATTGTGAATTGCATATTGAAATGATTATTGTCTTTTCGTTTAAAACCGTTAATAATAACACACTGCAGAGTTTGAGCAATGTCACATATTTTGGTGTATAAGTGAAAGTAGTCTTAAGAAATCGAGATTCGCAAAATTGCTCTGACACTATTTTATTCGACCAATGCAAACCGACATAAGATCTGGTAAGAAATTATAATTTACTATAGAGGGTTAGCGTCATTGACGTCTATAACTTTGACGTTTGAAAATTATTTGCTATTCGATTGCACTTCTTCGGATTTGCTCTCAGATTTCAGATTTCGTGTTTCTAAAGCTAAGATTAGACTTTATGCCAATTATGCATATGAATGCCAAAAGGCAAACGACCAGATTAGCTGTCAAATGAACAAAATGTCACAATTATCAAAACTGTATATTAGACTATATGACCAAAATTTCCAATATGGTCATATTTGCCTTGATGGTCATTTAAGGCAATTGCTATTTACTACCCAATGTTGTAGAAGGGTAATGCTGTAAAGAAAAACAAAGCAAAATAGTTGAAGTTGCAAATTTACAAGACCACTAATTAAACTTAAACAATAATTACAAAGAAAAAACCATTAAATTATTTACACAAATGATAGATTCAAAAATCCACAAAAAAAGAGAAAGGAAATTCAAATAAATTCTAATTCTACGAACTCATCAAACACCGAAGACAAAAAAAATAAATCTTGTTCCATCAAAAATGCCAGCAATGCCATAACGAAATTTCAATAAAGTGCATATGGGCATATGGCTTATGCTGGCATTCGTGCTTATTGTCCGATTAGACTAAATGCTACTTGGGCACTTCTATCTGTCAAAATTAGTCTAGTCATATTTGGCATTCAGGTCATATGACATATGTCCATTACAATGTATGACCATATTTTGACAGGAGATCTGTCAGAAATTGGCATTTTATGACCACTTGGCATAGAGTCTAATCTTACCTTCACTGTTAAACTAGCAGTTGGCACGCGCACATTTATCAATGAATGCATTTAGCGTACATAACACTTGATTATCGACCTCCCTTTTACTACTTGCCATATTCGCAAACTGAATTAGGTAGGTACCCTATAAATTTAATTAACGCCGTCTTTAACCCCATACAGAAAATATGTGCACAAATGCAAATATTCTACAACTTTACAAGCGATTGGATTCGAACACCCATCGTATATGGAATATTTTGTGTTAACGCGAAACGATAACATAATGATCTTGTCATATTTATTATTTACACAATTACTTGTTTAATTTGGATGTGTTTGGGCCTTGTTGCTGTACCACCCGCTAGATCGCTATCTAATATCTATATTTAATTAATTTAGCAACGAAAACATATCTAGTGCAGCAGATTATTCTAAGAATAAATAAGAATTCAATGTTTCCTCTTTTGTTTAATAATTTTTCAAACATTTCGTTAAATACCTGGTCTCCGCAGAAAACTCAATCCTTCTCAGTACCTACATTCACATTCAATCCACGTCGTCTGTTTGACTTGCATTGGCATTGCTATTTTTAAAAAAAGATTGTCCTGCATTATTCAATTTGTTGGCACCAAGTAAATTACATCAAAACAATAATAACGACTTGAATCATTCCCAGATAGTTGCGATTGCGACACACGACATCATCTACGCCATCATAAATAACAATAAAATTAAAGTAGGTAGACTAAAACAGTTTTATACAAATAAAAATGAAAACATTATACGTCCCCGACCATATAAATTCTTTATTATGGAGGGGCTACACTTTCTATAATCGAGTGAGAATTGTCTTCCCGCGGTACTAATAATCATTTTTAGTGTCCAGGCTAAATTTTTCGAACTCACAATGGCGAAATTTTCCATACAAAATTGCATATTGTGACCTAGAAAATATTTAGTGTGATGGTTAAAAATGATTATTAGTAAGGCCCTTCACGTTTAATTAATATGTAGTTGCATCTCCTGTGGAAGTCGACGTTATTTTCAATTTTGCTGCGGAAATAAAGTGTCCGGAAATCCATGTACCCACTAGACACTTCTTTTTGGTTAGCTCAGTACTTGGAGCAATAAAATACAAAAGGAGGAATTTTCCTTAGTTGGTAATATGTTCAATTTGTATAATCGTACCTGTTTAGTCAGTGTTATTATGTATGTAACCGTCCTTCGCATTGAAATAAATTGAGATTTTCGTTTGAATAGGGTATCATATCGTCAGAGTAACTTAAAACAGGTCTCTTTGTATTGGTTTTTCAGTGAACGTAGCTTCAAAATACTTCAGTTCTAGCGTAAATTCTCAAAATTTTTTTTTTTTGCATTATTGCCTACCTACTGCACAGGGAGAGGAGACGTCACTTAAACGTTAAGTCTTTTCCTAAAATAAACATAAAAAATCGTCTCACTTGTGTTTAGTGTTTAGTGTTCCTTGCGAAATACATATTTTTTTTTGGTGGGTGGTGTTTTCTAGTTTATTCATCAGGTGCTGTTTTTGTATTTTTAATTCTATAATCTGACACTACAAATCTAACTTAACTTGAAACGATTTTATATGATTCTGGTTTTATTATAGCCACGTTCACTATGACCCCTACTAACAAAAACGCGGTAGGTAGGTATTTATAGTTAGAATGCAGCGGATTTCATCATCATTTTTAACGAACATACTTAATTAGGAAAAAATAGAAACCAATTAATGTGGGTAATTTTACTTCTGCCATTATATTAGAATGAACTGTCATAGGCTAGTGGCAAAATTTCTGGTTGTTACCAAAAACATATGGTCTGTTCCTTTACTTCTGTAGTAAAAATGGAAAAGACAGTCAAAAGGTAGTGGTGGGGATGGATTCTCTCACAGAGGGAACCACTCACGCAAAAGTTAGGGAACGCCTTTGTAGTAATCTATGAAAAAACATAATTCAAATATTCAAAAAAGTGGTAAGTCGTTAACATATTTGTCGAACCTTTTGATGAATCCGAGTAGGTATGTGAAAGATTTTGTACTGATTTAACTACAAGCATTCAAAAATGACATATGGAGCAGATTGTCTCTTTTTACAGCAAGGAAGAATTACGTTGCCACTATCGAAATCGAAAAAAAGGGGGAGAACATTCAATATTATTTTGCCGCCTTTTGATACCATTTTAATACGAAAAAAAAAATAAAACAATTGCACGCATATGCCAAAAATGGTATAAATCAGCTTTTAATTATAAGGTGACTGACAGCTTTGCCACTTCTTACACCAAGAGATTTTTTGAGTAAAAATTCGTAAGATTCTCAGTGGAACAGTAATATCTTGCTTTCTTGATGACACTCTCTTTTACGAATTTTTCGAGTTTGGGAACGTCAATGAATAAAAATTCGTAAGATTTAAAAGTAAAGGAACAGACCTATAGACAGTCTTGTGAAAGGGCTTCGTGAAACACTCTATACCAACATGCAGACGTTCTCAAGAAGGCCAAGTATTTGGCCGCAACAGATGCTCTCAAGTCTCAAGGCTTCGAAAGAAACTCGATCAGCTCATCAGGATATAGTAAAGGGTCTCAGTATACAGTGATCGTTTTTCGAAAAAAAAAATTTGCTTGTTTCCTAATACCTACATATTCTAGGTGTCAAAATATTTAGTATAACTTACAGCTTTATTATTCAACATTTGACCTTTCCTGATCGTTTAAAAATGATTAAAAAAAGACTTCGAGCCTAGTTGTAATTGGCCAATGTTTGTTAACAAAAGAATTGGGTCGACGTAAATAAGTCGTTTACCATTGGGACCATACCAGACATCTTTTTCAGGTCTCAGATGGATAACGACTTGAAAAATGTTTCGCCTGTTACAGATACAAATGGAGTATTTTTGGTGATTCGTAGTCTTCAGATGACGAGGAATTGGTCGTAATTGTCATAATACTGCACTTCCACGGTCACACATTCCTAACACGCAAAATTAAAGGGATGGTAAAATACCAAAAATTGCCGTGTGACAGAAAAGAACAAAAGAACCTAACACGCAAAAATACGTGACACGTACTTTGGTTCTGCAAAGGGAAATTCAGCATTTTGATATTTTTAAAGCGGTTGCTTACGGAATTTCGCTTCCTGAATAACAAAATGGCTTCCGGAAGTGATGAATGCACAATTCTTTATTTATTTCATGTAACTGATTGATGAATAGTTGCTTTAATTTAAGGAAACTAGTACCACTCTCATTTCATGGTGGCTGGAACTTGTGTTTATTTCCGTTCTACGTATATTCAATTACGGGTAGAGCATCCATGACATTTTAGTCATCTGATTTGTGATCAAATTCTTACCCCTTTAATATCATTCACTGCGGACAAACAGATCTCTCTGTCTAAAATGTATCGTGCAAAATTGCGCATGCGTGATGTTGTAAACAGCGTTGTCATAAGTCCAGTGCCTTGATTTTGTGCGGTTTTTGAGGCGATGTCGCTAGGGAACGTTCCGAATCGGATTTGAGTGTGTGAGTGAGCCGCGCGCTGTGACCAACGAGACCGTAGTGCAATAATTTGGCACTTTTTCGAGGACCCTCATACTATTTGTTGCTACTTTTTCCCTTTTTTTAGTATGAAAATTCACTTTGGAAATTTTAGAAACGCAGTGATTTCCAAATGAATTTCTATAAAATATAACGCTGCTGTGTATCAGAACACGATTATAGTGTTAGGAGAGCCAACAATTGTTAAATATTGTGCGAAAATTCTTAAATTGCAGAATAGCTTTAGAAATGACACTTTTTTCTTTTTTTTATTTGTTACTTTTCAGAATTTCGCAACAATCTCCCGGACTGTTAGAGAAAGGTTATAAATTTTAGTTTTAGTTTCACAATACAATATAGACTGTAAAAAGATCACTCTCTCACAACGTTTCTTTTATAAATAAACCCAAAACAACCAAATAACATTAGAATTAGATGTCTTTAAGGTTGTTCTGCGGGTAAGCTAGACAGTACTTTAGATGCAATTCGTTTTCAAATGACAAATTTTAAAATGAAAACCTTTTAGCTTTGATTTTTATTTATAAATATATAAAAAAATTAATTGAATTTTGTTTATAAATTATATCAATATCTACTTTTGAAATCTCCTTCAATTTGGTTTTAAAAAGTCCATATAAAAGGGGCGATGAAAGAAAAGTGTGCCTTTTTCTGACGCTGTTACATAAATTTAGTATTTTGTAGTATTTACACTATTTACGCGTTATTTTTTTAACATATTCATTTTGAAATCACAGTTTTTGAAAACTTTTTTAAGTACTATTCACATGAGCGCGAATTGCGAACAAATGAATTTAATTGTATTTATGAATTGAAAATTGATTTTTATACTATTTACCACCAAAGCCTTAAATTAAATTAATCTTAAGTCTAATCTAACAAAAAATCGGACTCTCAATCGATTTAAATAGCTCAATTAACAATTATTACAGCAATTGAAAATTCTTGCGGCGAACTGTCACACTTTATTCACAATCCTACATAAGACATTCGCGGATCCACAAACCCACGAATGAAAAAATTCTATCGAATTTAACATTAAACAATGATTGAAGTAATTGAAGTGTAAAAAAATTCGCTTGTTCGCAGTTCGTTCGCCATTGGCTCTCATGCGAATAGTCCAAAAATGTGTATTTTACAAATAATAAAAAGGAACAAAGGAACAAAAAATTGTATTAGTGTCCTCGAAAAAGGTACCAAATTGTCGCACAACGGTCACGCTGTTGTCATTTCTTCTCATCCGACATCCTTCTCGCTACCTAAAAAGGTCGCGTGTGGGAAAGCTCGCCTGGAATTTGCAGGAACAAAGCGATATAAGAACAGGGAAATATTGGAAGTTGTCAGTTCGCGACATCACTCACACATTTATAGAATCCGCCTATACGTGAACCCTTTCCGACACCGCCATTGCGGAAAAAACCGCACAAAATCAAGGCACAGATTTGTCTGCATTTTGCAGATTTTCAACCTAGCTGCAGACTTTTAACAACCAGTAATCTCCAGAAATCTGCGCTTCCGATCTTGTATTTATAACAATGATATATTTTGTTCTGTTTAAAAAGTAATATCAAAATTTTTTGAACACTTTGTTTCGCTGTAGTTGTCATTTTTGTATTCCGCTCTTTTTTTTCCTTACAAATCTGCATTGTAGATTTTTTTTTGTTATAACTGCAGATTTGTCCAAATATTTTTATGGCAACACTGGTTGTAAGCAAAAAACAAAACAAATCATAAGAAGTGTGATATTTAACGGCTACTATAATAAAATGGACGTGCAAAATAAACTATTACGAGGGAAAATTCACTTCCAAACGAACTTTTACTATTCTCATTTTTAGGCAATGAGTTAAAAAGCGTTTTTTTCGCAACTTCCGTGAACGAGCTATACGTAAGAATTTACTTGTAAAACAAAAAACAAATTCCGTCACGTAATGCTCTTTCACGGACGACGCCCCAGAGTTTTGGTCCATTTGAATGCGATTCTACACATATCTGTGCTAAAATCAAATTCCAGGGATGACATACGATCGGTAGCTAAGCAAAAAAAAAAAACTCCAGCATTGTTTGTAGTTTTTTGGATAGGTACTTGTATTTTTCTTAATTATGTTAATAACATTGATAAAGATTCATTTTTTATTCTTAATGTTATATTGATTTTTTTGTGTTTTTTTTTTCCGGGGATTGCAATAAGTTTTACACCATTTTAAAGAAAGGTGGCGGCGATTTTTTTAAATAGTATTTTATAATATTTGTTGTTCATATATCTTTCTTTTTTTTTAATTAAATTTAATAAGTTTTATCTAGGTATGTGTGTTTATTATCTCTTTATTTTTGAAATAGGTAATAATTAAGATTTAAGTTGTTTTATTTATTTTTTTATATTAAATTTAATGCTGCAAATAATTTACTGAATAATTTGGTTTCTGGTTATTTCACATAACTGTTTTGTGTTTTTTGTTTTTTTTTTGGTAATTTTTGTATTTTCTTTAAAAGTACTATATATTTTTTTTTTATATATTATTTTCTATAATTTGCTTAGAGATTTTTGTTTTAAAATTTGAATGATTGATTACAATTTGTTTTTTTTTTTTTTTTGTTTTTTCTTTGAGATTAAACTTTGAATTTGTATTTAATGTAATAATAATATTTGAAAAAAAAATGTAATTTCTTTTAAATATTCTTTGGCAAACACTGTTTGTTGTTGTGTTGAAATTTTCTTCCAGTATATAGTAAGTTTTATTTTATTTTGTGTAATGACTAAGTATCTTTGAGTGACTGTGTGTAGGTAGTATTATTTAGTGAAGAAAATTTCAGTGTTTTTATTTTTGTTTTGAAACAATTTTTTATTTTGTTTAAACCTTACGCTTATATGATAATAATTATAATAATATTTGTTGTTTAGTAATAAATTCAGTTTCTCCATAGAAAAAAGAGCGATAGAGAGTAATAGAGAGGAAAGTAATTATTAATAATAAAAGTTTGTAAATAGTATTTCAATGGGTTAACAAAATATTTAAGGAAATCGCAGGAATACACAGTTGTTTTGCTTTAAGAACTAAGATTCGAATAAGATTGTTCATTAAAAAAAGGAATTGTTTGTTTTGTTGCTTAGTTTGTGTAAATATGAAGTGTGTGTGTGTGTTTGTGGATGAGATTGAATGAAATGTCGAGCGATAATGATAGAGTAACGACGATTCTTGAGGACGAGGATTCTTTTGTTTTGTTTCCGACTTTTAATTTTAAGATTTTTTATGAACCCCAGAGGAGGAGTTAAATTTAACAAAAAAGTGTTGAACACTATTACAATTTACCCACTAACAGCGTTGCTGGCATTCGCAGCCGCTGCAGCGGCTATCGACTTGGCCTCATCACCTGGCGAAGGGGTGGGTCCGGTGCCGCCATCGCGTCGCGGTGGCATCCGTTCATTGATTGCATCTAAGCCCTTGGCCTCAGCGAACGACGTGATTTTGTGGTTGGGCGAAAAGCCCTGCATGGCGTTCTTAAGCGACTGCTTTCCCCCCGAGAGAGCACCTAGTGGTAGAGCACCCGTCGGAGTGAGTCCCTTCAACTGTAGCACCGATTCGGATTCCTCACGGAGCACGGAGAAGACTCGCGCCATTTTGCCGATCGCACGAATCTTGTTTCGAATGACCTCCTTTCGGAGAGCGGCGTCGTCGGCATCCACTAATGCATCGTCACTCTCGGACATTAGTTCGTCGTCAGAGCAAATGTTGAGGACGTTTACGAGCATCTCGGTAACTTTCTCGCCGACGAATGGCAGCGACCAGGTAAAAACGTCCATGAAATTGGGAAGCCAGTAGGGATGGGGCGAGCAGTTGAACTGCCTGATGTTCATCACATTGTTCTCGTACTTGAGAACGGCCGCTTTGTTATTATACACATCGAGATAGTTGGGCGCGGAGAAGATTGTTATTAAAGATGGGAAACCAGTGGTCTGACTCTTGCGATACATGCGGTAGCCGGCGTCCTGCGCCTCATGTGCTCTTATAATAGACAGCAAGTTGTTGTTTTGTAAGAAATCACAACAGGCTGCATAGCTGTAGAAGTATGAGCAGCCGCGCACCGAGTTGTGTGTATAGAAGTCCGAGTTCTTCTCGTTGCCAAAATCCTCCAGCGGATCGGACCACAACAGGTCGCACATGGGACCGAAAGCTGGAGGCTCTTTGAACCGATCCAGTCGGCGAATATCATCTAAGTCGTGGATCTCTGGCGAGAGGCCACCGTGGACGCATAGAAACTGTTGGTTCATAAGAGCGGCCAGCGGCAGACAATCGAACGCATCCATACACGCGTCATAAACTCGCTCCGAGTACTTGATTTTGCACTCTTGCTTGAATGTGAAATACTCCGTCAAGTGGCGGCACTCGTGGTTGCCGCGCAGCAGAAACAGCGTGTTCGGGTAGGTGATCTTCAGCGCCCACAAATAGAGAACACACTCGATGCTAAAGTAGCCCCGGTCCACGTAATCGCCGAGAAATAGATATTTTGTGGTGGAGGGCGAGCCCCCGACTTCGAACAACTTCATTAAATCATAAAACTGTCCGTGTATGTCGCCGCACACTGTTACGGGAGCCTCAATGTCGATCATGGTCTTCTCGGATCGCAGCAGAGTGGCTCCCTCTTGAATAATTCGCAAAGCTGGCGCCTCCTCGATGCGACCTTCAAGGATAAAGTGCTGCTTAAGTACCTCGTGCATTGGCTTGCCAGTTCGCGCATCAAAGACCTCCGACACCGTCAGCTTATGACTGGGAGGAAACGGTACACTGTCTACGACACGATCCTTTGTGCTGCTGCTGTTGGCTGGAAGCTCTGCAGACGGGGCCGTCTTCTTAGTTGGACTCTGTTGAGAGTTCTGTGTCCCAGCAGACGATTGCTGATCATTTTGACTATTCGACTGTTGTTGCTGCTGTTTTGGCTGAGATTGCGACTGACTGTTGCTCGATTGATTATTCGAAGACATTTTTGTTTTACTTGGCCCTCCTCGTGTTCAACTTTAAAACAAAAAAAAAAAAAACACCCAGTTATTTGCGAAATTGTTCCAATTTTTCTCACGAGAATTACAAACCTTTTACTGTAAACACGGCTTCCGCTCACTCGCTTCTGCTGCTTACTGAATGCTGCTTCTAGTTCCCGCTAGTTCTATCACAAAATGAAATAAAAATAAAAAAAACAAAAAAAAAAACTGTTCTGCTATTTATAGATTTTGTGAAATTTCTTGTGCCATGTATCGCACTCCGAGTATTTTTCGTTTTATTTTCTTGAGTTTTCTCTTGAGATTTATTTATTTTTTTTTAATATTTTGTTCGAAGTGTCGTCTGCACTAGCGAAGAACGATATATGGGAGAAAAAAGCAATTAACATGCACTCAAGAATGTTTTTTTTTATGTTTTTTGTCGATACTCCTGTGTTCAGTGGGTCTTTTTTATATTTTTGCACTTTTTGACTTGCTCATTGTGTTTGTTTTTGGTTTGTTTATCTTGTAGGGTGGTTTAACTTAAACAAATTGCTACGATTGGTGTGCTTTCTGTCTGCATTTGCTATCAAATAAGATTAAAAACTTTTTTCCTCACTACGATGACTAATGTGAAAAAAACTATACTATTGCGAATAAAAGTTGACAGTCGATAATTTTTCGTCTTTTCGTTCGTATGAAAATTCGTTGGGTTGGTAAATGGGTGAACGAAGGGTAAACGTACTAGATGGGGCAACTGTGGTCCTCAAACTTCCTTGTATAACGATATTAGTCCATACCTAGCGTTAAGGCTTTATCATAATGAGCTTCGATCTCAGCAACGTAAGGTGAAGTAGGATTTTCAGAACGCAGTTACAACCAGAGACACATGGTTTGTCTCAAAGTGTCAAGTAGAGCGTAGTTGTTGCAATTGCTGAAAATCATACTTCACTTTGCTTTGCCGAGATCGAAGCTCATAAACACACGTCTATAGTGATAATAAGTGCCTGGCGCTATTTTTGCGATTGTCAAATTGAATAGTTTAACAGAACTCGGTTTTTTAATTTTATTCAAAGTTAAAATATCTAATATAGCGAAGTTCAATCGAATTACTGCAGTTGACGTTCTAAGATGAATACCTACCACTTATTCGCTTTCTACCATTTTCTGCACCAGATTTTTTCTTGATTTGAGATAGTCGGTACATTTAAATGTTTACATTTAAACACGTTTTCGTTTAAATGATTTGTGACTATTTATTAATATTATGCTGCATACCCTTTATAAAATTTTACTGCACAATATGTTTAATGGTCGCTTTAAGTTTTTAAGACTTAATTTCAGTCAGCAAGTTAGTGTCACTTGGAAAGAAATTCTCAAAATTATAAAAAAAATAAATAACATTTTAATGACGTTCGTTTTCTAAAACTTTTAAAACATATAAATATACAACGATCAAATTGACGTATTAAAGTTAATTCCTAATATATGTAAATACTAACTTGTTTGCAAATATATATTTCACGATTAAAGGCCAATATTTAAATAAAGAGTCAACAATTTTCATATTTTAATAATCTAGTACAATATTACTTTTCGTTAAAAAAAAAAAGTTACACCGTAACCTGGCATCACTCTTTCTTGTGATGAAAAAAAAGAAAAAACCCCTCTTGGTTTTCTCGAAGGCAAACGGCAGCACTGCTAGATTCCCGAAGTCAGTTTGACAATTAACTATGTGCCGTGCGGTCGTTGGCAAGGGTGGATGTTCTTGACCCTTTGTCGTTTTATCTCGTTCATTCGTCGTGTCGGTGTGCTGAAAATTCAAAATTCCACCTAGTGTAGCTTTAATTTGTGAGCAACAGATAAAATCAATCAAAATGATAAAATTCAGATAGTTGTGACTTGAAGCAACAAAATTAGTTAAAATCTCATACCAGAGCGGTGTGCGTTCCGAAGAATCAATTACAAGAATTGGAATCGTGCCGCGGTAACCTACAACTGGTAAATGCCTACACCTCATCCAAGGTAGCAACAAGTTTTCGCGTTTATCATTCTTCCTGTTCTGGACGCTTGGTTGGTTGATAGCCGTTCCATTGGAACTTCACAGCCATACTCATAAAGAACGTTTCGGGTTTTGCAAGACCGTGGTCCAGCCGCAGTAACTGGAATTCCTCCAAGTGTCAGTGCCTCCTAGATTCGCGAAATTGCACCGGGCAAAGCAGCTAAAATGAAAAGATCCGCTTTGAATCGTAATCATTACTTTGTGTTTGGCTTTCTGCTTGGTCTTATACTGAGCTTTTACATTCCGGAGGACATCTGGGAATTGGTGCAGAATGAGTGTCCCCAAACAGCTGAGAGCAATTCGTTCGACAAGAAGTTCGGCCAAGACTTCGAGCCGCACTTGAATTTGATTAACAAACCACTTGCTGCTAAAAAGCCGGTAAGTAAATTAAATTATGAAACATACGGAGAGGGAGTCAAGCACGAGTGGGTGACACACATGCGATTGGGACTTTGTTTACCCACACTTGTGGTTAGATTCTAACTGAGTTTGGCATGATTTACATACCGAGTGGGATAGGGGCAAGTGTGAGACTTTCTAAAAATATTCACAGCAGCAGAACCGAAACCGACTCTTGCCCTTGGTTAAATGATGATGGTGGGGGTGGTAGCTTCAAGGAAGTAATCTAATCAGGCAGAGATGTGCAAAATACTTGGATTGTTTTTGCGAATTGTTCTTAAATAAATATTTTGAGACGGTTTCATAAGTAGATAGGTCAGGTGACGGGCTGAGGGAGGTGTTTGCATTTGGTGGTTGTCGTTGGCAAGTATGCTAATAAATCTGAAAGGATTGTTAGTCCAATAAATTTAATAATAATAATCCTTTCTAGACGCTCTTAAATCTCTTGAAGAATTTGACTATGATTTTACCATCACAGCTCACAGCAAAATGACCGTAACCCATGTGAACCACACATTACCATTCCGGGGCCGAATTACAAGCAAAACAATAACAAATTCAGTCACGTATTTCTCGATCACGGATGCGGTAATTCAACCCCTGATTTGTACAGCTAAATTTTACCAAAAAGCTATACTTGATGAGTTGGTACCTACTAGTGGCAGCCAGCATAATGAACTAATAGCCATGCGATTTATCGCTCTTCGAACTCGATGACTTTGTTGGTTGCTCGATTAATCAATGTAGTTACCACTATTCAACAATTGGTTGCGTGTTTTTGGATCGCATCACTGTGAGGGAAATATCGTGTACTATGTACGGTGACTAGTTACGAAAATAATGACGTTTTCCATTGGGACAGAAAAAGCTCCTTTTGCAGATTCAGAGCAGTTTTTCTGCTTTCAAAATCATCTGGCTGTCAGATTTTTTTGTTCCATTGGACGCAAATAAAACACATTTTTTTCTGAGTCGGAGCAATTTTGCGAATCTCGATTTCTGAGCGAGATTCACACTGAATCCCCAACATCTATACTCTTCATCACTGAAGCTCCTTCTCACCTTTCTTCGAAAGACGGGAAAACTAAGTAGGTACGCAGTAATGTAAGGTGTCTGTTTGGCAGTACAATGGACCAGGGCCCTATTCCACAAAACAATTTATCAACTTTTTACAACTTTTACTTTGCAAGACGTGAGTTTTTGTTCGACGATAGTGAAGACGCAGCGTTCACGACTCAAAGGTGTAACGGAATGCGGGTGTAAGTGAGTCACTCAGCGCCAAAATAGCCTAAGCCACATTTTCAAAAAAGTTCAACTAATTGCACCGTTTGAATTCAAATTTTAAAATTTATAACATACAAAAATGGCCTATCCCGTAGTCGGGACTGTATTGCTGATATTGCGGAAAACTTTTTCTTCTTTTTAAGAAATTCAAAAAAGCTTCGAAGCCAAAATGACCTAAGCCGCTTAGGCCAAAAAAAATTCGAGGAAATTCAAATATTTATGTAGGTTAGGCCGTTATGGCATCTGGGCAAAAATAGGTATGCATAATTTTATCTGGGCAAAATAAAGCTTTTTGACAATGCAGGCATATCATTTCATGATTAATGTTCTACAGCTGTGGTTCCCAACCTTTTTAACACCATGCCCGTGTTAAACTACGCAGTATTAATATCAATACTACTACTGACTTGCGTATCGTATACCCAACTTATGCGTTACACATTCCCATTTTCAAGAGTTCTTGCAGTAATTTTCGAGAAAAAATAAGCAGAACCTACGGCGAAAGGTGACTTTTGTATTCTTATTGTTATTTATTTATTTGGTATTGCTTTGAAGGTTTCATTTAGAGTCAGTGTTGCAGTGAATACTATACTTATTTGTTAATTTCTTTAATACTTTCATATAGGCAAGTTCTTAAACTTCGATAGTTCCATTTAAATATTTTAATTGAAATATTTGTCAATTAGCAAACACAAACTGAGCATGCCGCAGTCAGGGTATTTGTTAGATTTTGAGAATTCCGGGTCGGAGTATGTCCCTTCATCATCATCATCTAGTTCATTGGGAGATTACTTCCTTGGACCCTCTGGTGTACAATATGGTCATATGGAAACAAACCATTCTAAAATACAAATAGAAGTTGAAAAGGAAATTTTTTGAAAAAAAGGAAACGGATTCTTAACAAATCGAAATGGAAAAAATGTAAGTAAACTTCAAAGAGCTACTGGTAAAGCGAGCACGAATGTGAGGCGAATTGCTAAAGCAGCTAAAATTCTAAATACATCTGAATGTGCATGTCCGTTGAAATGCCATAGAAATTTTAATGACAATGTAAATCTATAGATGCGGCGAAATTCAAGAATTTGCAACAGCTGAAAGAATTCATCCCGCCAATATACCACATTCTAAATAAAAAGTGATATAAACATCTATTTTCTTATTACGGACAAAACGGCCTAAGCAACCATTTGTTGACAGATTTACAATTTTCAGTGAATTCCACACTTTTTTTTTTGTTTCGCAACTTAATCTACTTTTTTCTTATTAGTAATATACATTGTACTAGTTCAAAATATAAAAAAATACTATTTCAACTTATTTACGAACAGATAAAAAAAAAATAGATGTGTTTCAAATTACTTATTATTTTCAAACCCACTTTCCGCAGTTCGAATATTTTTCGCTTAGGCCGTTTTGGCGCTGAGTGCCTTAAGTAAGATGCTGTTGTTTTGGGTGATAGTGGTTACGGACTGAAAAACTTGTTGATACCACCATAACGCAAAAATCCCGATAACCCTGCTGAAGAGTCTTTCAATCGTTGCCACTAAAAAAACACGGCGAATAATTATTGAAAATAGTTTTGGCATTCTTAAAGAAAGATTCCCGTGTCTAAATTATTTGCGACTGAGGCCTGAGTTTGCAGGTAAGGTAGTTATTATTTGTGCCATCTAACGCAATATTGCCTGTAGCATCGGAAGGAGTAGTGAAAACAAATCGATGAACTGGATCTGGAAAATGGTGAATAGGAAAATGATGCCCTTAATAATATGGATCATGCGAGTGGAATGAAAAGGCTTACTTTTCTGCTGCATTATTTTTCCTAATGCCGACCATCATAATATTGTTTTTTCGGCTATCACCTTTTTCCTCTGCAAAATCGGTGTTTCCTTTGGTGACATTTTTGGGGGTTGAGATTAAGATCTCAGAGAATAAGTAATATAAGAAGTAAACATATGGAATTCACTTATTGTTTGTTTAGAAATTGGAAAAAATTAATAACTACAATAATAGAAGGAAAAATGGTAATTGTATTTTTGAATAATCAAGCTTTTTTGATTATTAGATATTTGTGTAAAAGAAATTAAAACAACTATAGGAATTCGTAGTGTATATTGTATTTTGTGAGTTTGACCTTTCAGCAACTTATAACCTTACACACTGGGATCGAAAAGAAGAAGGAAGTTAACCTTAAAGATGAAAGTAATAATCAGCGTGGTTTTTGACATTTCTAAATTTTACATTCGATAGCTACGTTCATTATATCGATACAAATTTATTGGGTGTTGCCATTATCATAAGTCATAACTATTTGCTATAATTTCGGTTGAGTTCGAATATAATTTAATTTTTAAGCCAATATAAAAATAGTAATAAAGAAAATCGAAATAGTTGTAAAATCGAGGGAACAGTAATATATAAAAATAATAATTAAAACTTAAAATATTTGTAGTTATGGCAGAGGATGGAAGTTGTAGCTCCCTCTCCAATTTCAGGCATTGAAGTTTCCTGTAGTAAACTTCAACCTCCAGGAGCTTCAGCAGTAGATTGTCAGTCGAGGGCAGTGGAGGTCGAGTATGTAGTAGATTTTATTTTTTTCTTAAAATTGCAGCAAAGTCCGAACCGCTCTCATATAAAGCCAAATGGGACAACAAATTTCAAAATCAGCTGTCAATTGTAAGGTGACTGACAGCTTTTCCAATTCTTAACCAAGAACTTTGTTGAGTAAAAATTCGTGTGATTTAAAAGTAAAGGAACAAACCTAGTCAACGTTTACTACACATATTTCGAAAGGTTAATAAACCCGTGTGTATGGCGACCAAATGTGCCTGTCAAAACCGACCAATTTTAATTAGTTGGCTATTACAAACATAGAATTCCCCATCCATTGGCTCTGTTAAATCTTTTAACACCAACAATCAAATTGAAACTAATAAAATGTTTTATACATTCCACCGAGTCACGGATCTGCAGCAATACAAAAAAAAAAAAAAAACGTAAACATTTATCTATACGCTTTGTGGGGTACACACACATTACGACGGGGACTGCAAATAAATTAATTAGCTTCGAGCGGATGACTGACACAACTGGAAATCTAGAATTCCTATTCTAAGAGCAATGGCCATGTTGATGTTATGTCGAGATCTGTGACTGCCAAGCGTTTCAAGTACACGCCGTGCAATCTGGAATAAAGGCTGAAATTCTCTTTGAATGTCGGTTCGCGTTTGCAGTTTATACTCGGTTTTTATTGCGTGCATGCATGATCTGCGTCGAGAATCCGATCCTTTTCTTACAGAGTTTTTTTTATGACCAAACGAAGAACAGGCGAGATTTGTACGTAAAACGGAACACATCCAGATGGGGATTGTGGACATAAAAATAGTCGTTGGTAAACCATTTCTTGCCTGCCCTATCGTTTACTTAAAATGCGTGTTGCAACCGAATGTTCAAATGCATACAGACCAAGGACCGCACCAGTACCCGATATGAACTGGAAGGAATAAATAACATTCCGACCTCAATTCACCCAAGAGTCCTTCATCCATCAAGTGCACTTGCCTTGACTTGGGCATTCGTTCTTTTAAAAAAACGTATCCCTTCTGAGAAACTCCATTTAATCAAGAAAATTCTCTTTTACGACAACGATAGCGTTTCACTTCGTTAACCATCCAACGCAGGCTGGCTCCTTGTGAAATTTAATACCAACACCACATGTGTGGAAGTGGACATCCTCCTCACTCAAACTCAAAGCAATTAACTCCTCACAGACGAGAGACGACCCTCAAGAATGCATTTATAAAGAAGAACTCGCGGCTCTTGGAACGCATCTTTTTCGCTTGATTCTTGTTCACAGAACTGCCCTTAATAGCTCCGAAAATAGACATCACAGTCATACCGAGAGGGGTTGACAGTACACAGTAAATAAGAGGACACGTAATCTTATTCAGATGGCAACATACAGTAACAACGAATCTTTCCCATAATGGTGATGAATTTTGCGCGCGTAATTGTACCGAGTCATAAACATTCTTGTTTTTATAGATTTCCCAAAACGAGATGTTATAGTTTGTCCTCGATCACAATGTGTTTCTGTTTTGGACAGCAATTTTTTTTTTTAATTGAATAAACAATTTGCAGATTCTTATGTTTTTTTTCCCCATTTTTTGTTTGCTCTGTTTGTACTTGTAGCCATTTCCTGTTAATTCAGAAATTGACTTAACCTTCAGAGATCGCGCACAGAAAGAGTTGCACAAAACATAGATGGATGTAGGTACATAAAAGTGAATAGACACAGACAGACACCAAGGATAGAACCGAAACGGCGCGTGCTTCGCAAAGAATACTTTAATTTGGCGAGCCAGCGGGCAGGGGTAATCATTTTTATTTTTTTTATTTCGTGAAATATTAGCATACTTATACAAGTACGAGTGTCTGTACTCTGTACATCTGTATCTAGTTCGCCAGAAACCAGATTCCAGACTAATGTTTTGCTGATGAATGATTGCAGCGAAGGTCGACTTGAATCTGATGAATGATGAATGATTCGTAGCGAGAGGCGGCAATTTATTCATCGCATTTAGTCGGGAAAAGAGAATCATTTCAAAATCAAGCTCAGGGATGTGTGAAAATGTGTGAAAGAGAACATCGAGTTGAATTTGCTCCTTCCCCGTGAGCTTCCATCCGGGTTTTGAACAGGAAACTTGGAACCAAGTGATAGGTGCAAAAATGAAATCACAGCTCAAATTGCTGAATATCTCGTCTCGACGATTCACGTTACACTTATGCCCACTGCGTGTGCGTCGGTCAGGCAGTCAGTTTACACACATTTTCCAATTTAAAATATTCAGGTAAATATAATTCTTGTTGACCCTTAGTTAAATGCCAGCCTAGGCAGAGGCATTTATTCTATTTACCAACGACACATGTTTGCCCAAGTGAACTGAAGTGACGACAAGCCATTTAGGTACACCTGCCTCTTCCGTCCGCCAGTCCAGTCACTGACCTAAGCGAAGGCGATGAGTACTCAACGTGCATCTCTATTTATCTGCTCAGGTACTATTTACATGCGAATGGCTGTGTGTGTGTGTTTTTTTTTTACCAATTAAACCCGCTACGAGTCACCGTCTCTCAATTGCGGACATGACATAAATTCTGTTTATCTCAAGAAGATTTTGAGGTTTTACATTTCGCTTCTGGCTCTCGATTTCAGTGGTTTTAGATTGCCATGCCGAGCGTGTAGCTGGGAACGTCAGTGCGGTTAGTTACGACAACACATCGTGCAACTTTTACTATACTAAACCAGTTGAGACGGCACAGCAAGTAAACATGTGCATTTGGCGGAATCATCCATTACGAGACCGCATGAATAATGTGAACTGACCAAGAGTGGCTGGAAACACCATGAAGATGAACAGATGAACAGACCCATCTTCAGCTGAGGTTGAGTGATTAAGAAAGACCGCAAGATGTGAAATCTGTGTCTCTGTTATTTGCAAACATAGTTTTTTGGTAAATATACTCAGACTCACATCATTAGTGCAGTTCAAAGTGGATCAAAGTGAAATGAACGCGCGCACTCGTCTAATTAGGTGTTGCGGTGAATAAGCTTCGCCTTGTTCTGGTGTGGAAAGAATCATTTTATTTGAAAATGTTTCCTTTCCACCGGTCGTGAGTATTGATATGCATTTAAAAGAATTTTGATAAATTGTCGAACCATAGTGGTATAGGTATCCGCATGGCTGTCAAGGCGTGCTCGGAGTTGCAATGCAAACAAACAGATGAAATACATTTTTCGTTTAAATACATTGCCACTCACTTGAATAGCAACCCCCTCAGCGTTGCCAACCAATTTTGACGAAAAAAAGCCTAACTTGAAAAAAAAAATGCCTTTTTCAATAAAATAATGCCTAAAATATTTTTTTATGTTAATTGGAACAATAAATCAAAAATTAAACACAAATATAAAAAAATTAACAAAAACAATTTTTTTGCTTGAAGGTGGAAACACATTCTTTAAGACCGAGCACCGAGGGCTTCTTTTTGCCAAGATTTTTTAAGAATATTTAAAAAAATAAAAAGTCAGTATCTACATATACCTACGTTGAATTAAAAAAAATGTATTATCTGATATTTGAAATAAAAAAAAGATGCCTTTTTCGAAATAAAAAAGCCCTAAAGCCTTAGCTAATGAAATAATGCCTAAAAGGCATGAAAAGGCCTAGGTTGGCATCATGGCCCCTTTTATTTTTAGTTTTAAGTTTGATATAATCAAAAAAAAAAAAAAAAAATAACAATTACTCGTTTTATTTTTGAACCCATGTTTATCATTTTTTGTAAATAAAACAGAAGGAATGGAATCCATGTTTAGATTAGTATTTTTTTTTATAAATTTTGAAGCGATATGATTAAAAAAAAAATTGTTAAATATGGCTCACAGTCCCGAACATTTGTCTCCCACACCCATAAATTGGCAAGCTTACCAATAAACTGAGAAAACTACAGAGATGCGATTGCCATACTAAATGCGCCACCTCTCTTTTTATGTAGGCACATCAACTGCTACCTTTGTGGTTACTATGACCAAAATTGAGGCGTGATGCCTTCATTTACACGGGTACAGCACGTTAACAGAGCTGTGATATTTGAAGACATAGAAGTTAGCTATCAGACCCGCATAAAGAGCTGTTAAAATATCCTCACAGAGCTATAATGCGAACGCTCTGGAGGCTCTCAACAATTTTGCGATATCCATATACAGAGCTGTCAGAACCTCATAGGGCGGTTGTATGTGAAGATGTTAATAAAATAGAAAGTTATAACAAAAATACAATACAATACAAGAAGCCCAAGGCCTTTGAGATTGCTTCCAATCGGGATTTCGTGCAAACCATTCCTGTGAAACCTGTCTAAACTTTATCTTAAATGAGTGGAGAAGTGAAATTGATAGAAAAAGCGTGGTAGTTGCAGTTTTTTTCTAGATCTAGACAAAATAAATACATGACTTGAAATGAATAGGCTGGTGTTAAACGTTTTAAAAACTAAATGTATGTTATTCAGTTGCAATGTAAACCTATATATAAACCGTGAACAAATTGAACAAGTCAAACAAATAAAATATCTTGGTGTAGTTTTAGATGAACAACTTAACTTCTTACAACATGTAAATTATATAAATGTAAGAAAATATCTAAAAAAAAATTGGTGTGTTGCGTAAAGTAAGAAAAAATATCTCTATGAGTAGGGCTGCAAATGTATGTAATACTGATTAAACCACATTTCGATTATTGTGCTAGTTTGTTGTATATGTGCCCACAAAATCATAAAAATAGATTGCAATTATTGCAAAATAAGATAATGCGAATAATTTTAAAATGTAGTAGATCAAAAACATTTATGTTAAATGCATTAAGATGGGTAAATATTAATCAGCGTCTCTTTATGTTATGTTTTTTGCTTCTAAAAAAAAAAAATTATTTTAGCTTAATAGTACATTTACACCGCACCTAAATTCATCGTTTCGGCTAAATTCAACATTTCAGTACAAATGTCCAGCATTTCGCCATATTTTTCCCAACATTCCCAAATGTTGAACTGTTGAATTTCGTCGCTGCATTTGTAAGTTTGTCAAATCGAACAAACCTCTTTACACTTCATTTATTGGCTTTTCAGCCCGCTGACAAAAAAAGTAACTGTCAATAACTCAATAATTTTTCATGGTGAAGGTATTTCATTCAAGCATGGAGAGAAAATGTACAAAACGCCGCCGTTTTCTCATTAGATGAAAGCTTTGAAAAGACATAAGATACATAAGAACTCAATAATTGATTCAACAATATATTTAATATAGCTAAAAAACAAGTTCAACCACTTCTGAAAAAAAGATCAGTAATCAATTCTGACACTAGCTGTCATTTGAAATGTCAAAGTTTCAGTGGGAACGGCAAACTGGATTTCGAAATTTTTTTTACCGAAATGTTGAACTTAGGTGCGATGTAAATGTACTATAAGGAAATTTGGAATTTGGCCTCATTTCGTTTGGTTTTATTTCACGTCACCCATTTAAATTTGTTTGTTCTATTATTAGTATTACGTTTTTATCAAAAAAAAGTTTGAATTTGTCTGACAATGCCTGCAAACAGATCTGCAAATATTTCGTAAACAAACATCTGCCAACCGTGTGAACTGGCAATTTTCTACCTAAAAACTTTGTCAGATTTTGCTGGCAAAACCATCTGTAAATAAAATTGTCAGAGTTTGGAACACAACCCGGTAACCGTGTGAACTGGCAATGTGGTATTGTAGAAGGTAGTTTGCAGCTCATTGCCAGATCATTTGTAGACCTGACAATATTGTCAGAACTGTCAACCGTCTGAACAGAGCTTTAGCTTTTGCCTTGATTTTTGCGGGCTACTCTGCAGCGGTGGGTAAGCTCACCAAACTGTGGGCTTAGCAGGTGCTAGGAACTGGAAGCCAGTGATGCCAGACTTTTCGGACTGAATTGCCCACGAAGATTACCAAAAATTCACTTTTCGCCCATTCGGACGTTAAAAAAACAACAAAATACATAGTCCTAAAAAAACGTAACTGTAGCCCTTGTGGCTTATATTAAAAAGCAATATGACCACAAAAAGGGTTATTACCCACGATCTGGCATCACTGACTGGGACCCCTATTTTTTAAATTATCCTTTTCAGCGTATGTACGTTACGTATATTTCCTTTCAATTTAAAGCTCTATCCGGTTCAAAGAAAATCACTGCTCTTTAAATCATTGCCAGCAATTAGTTACTCGTATATAATTAAAAAGTGTCAACGCAGCACAATTGCTTTTGCGTACTTTTCTCTGTATATTATCGAATCGCCATGATCTATTTGACGCGGCGTCAGTTAACTTCGTGCAACGAAAAAATCTTCATCTTGAAGACGTCATCACTATAGGTGTACCTATGTATAGATGATGATGCCTTTTGCGATTCAATTGAATGCGATGGTAACTACCGACTAATAACATCAATTGTGAACACAGCCGAGGACCTTGTGGGTCTGTTAGCAAGGGTCATAATTTCATTGAAATTATCCAAGTCTTATGACGACCACAGGGTCATGGGAATCGTTTGGATCTTTGCAAATTATTTCATTTTAATTTTCAGTTCTATTTATGTTTTTGTTCATCACTTAGTTCACCACACACACCTATAATAAGTATAAACTAATTCCAGAGACTTGGCAAATAGACTTTGATAATTTAGTTGCGGAAATTTATGGAACATACCTATGCCTGGGTAACGAGGTCAGAACCTAATTACACGAGCAATTTGTTTATTGCTTTAGCGAATTGTTAAGTGAATTAGATAGTGAGGGAGAGAGTGGTATATATGCTATAGGGGTTGTTCGCTGTTGCTATTATTTTTTTTTCGCATTTTCACTTTCCACAGTCTCCTCCGCTAAGGTAAACAAATAATGGCGAACATTTATTTGGGAACTTGCTGTTGTTTTCACAGTTGATTGGGGCTTGTTTGGTTCGGTGAACCACATTATTATGTTTGATTTAGCTTGCTGTTCTGTGGCTGAGTTTATTGAGTGTATTTGGGTGAATTATCAATTGGATGTCGTCAGATGAGCCAGAATCGGTATTCGAGTAACGAGTTAAGAATATGTACCGGAAAGCACTTTCGACACTTGTGTGGATGAGAATTTATTGCTGTTGATGGTGAATCCGCATTGTGAATACCCTATTCACACACATCCGAAAACCGGGGTTTCGCGAAAACACTCGAAAACTTTATAGGAAACAGAAGTTTTCCCATACATATTTCAGTTCTCCAAACGAGTCGTTTAAAACCGTATTCCACGAAAACGACTTCCAATCTCGTTGGGTTGTTGAAACAAACACTGTCCACAATGGCTTTTTGGGACTTCAACCAAATTAAATAATTAGCAAAGACTGGTTTCAAGATCTTTATTCGGCTGTGGTCCAATACAAAAAGAGTACAAGCAACCATTTTCAAATTTCATTTACAATTTTCATGTATGTAGAAAGGGAAATTTAAAATTTTAAAATAATTCGCAATTGCAACAATTTTCAAGATTTCTGTTTTTATTTACTTTTAAGTTTACGATAAAGATTAGATTAAGTTTAAATTATACATGAACAATGAACAAACACGGCTTTTGCGACATTCAGCAAATTCAGCAGTATAGCTGACCGAACAAATGTCACAACTTACAACTTAAAATCATTTTCCACACTTTATTGGTGGGTTAATATTATTTTTAAATACTCTGAATTCATTTTATTTGCTAATTAATGCGATCGAGATTTGTAACTCAAATAGTTTACCCAAAAGTTTCACGACTAGTGTCTAGCAAGTCAAAACTGATTGAAACGTCAAACAAAAACTAGTTGGTAAATGCATCGACGAAAATACGTTTTTCGGTGCGGTGTGAATAGGCTATAGCTCTTTTTTAAACGTTTGAAATGCTTTGTGTGTGTTCGCTTGTTGGGTGGGAAAGGTAAATCATATCTCGCGATACTAATAATCATATTTATTGTCAACGTCAAGTTTTACTTATCCGTATAAGTGCATATTTTTTCCAGAGACAATACTGAGACCCCCAACTCGCAATCGTCTTGCCGCCGGCCCCTAATTTTTTTTTGTTTCAAAATCGCCATTTTGTGTTCCTATCGTTGTAATGTCAAAATAGAATTCCTTGTGACATGCAAAAACATAAAAAAAAAAAAATGCTTCCAACCGCAACCAACCTGGTGGATTTCGGGAATATCACATTTTTACATCGCCAAATGTCATTGGTTAGTTATATATTGTTAAAAGGCGAATAATTTGATTTGTTTGGTAAACGAAACTATTACGGGAAATGCTTTACATATTAGGACAAACATGTTTATTTATTTATCTATATAATCAACATCGATTTGAAGTGCACATTTTTCTTAAATAACTACTAATGAAAGTTTAGTCATTTTCATACAACCATTCTGCATACAAATTTTCATAAAATATTTTAAGCAAATGCACACTTAATCCTAGAAAAAAACTATCCACACAAATCAAATCTCAAATTTAACTGATAAAGTTCTATGAGCGCTGCCAGCAACCTTGCCCACAGCGGAAGTGGTTCATATTTTTTGAGAGTATGCTGGTGATCCCGAATTTCGTGACATTTGTCAATACAAATTTCTATGTATCAATACTAGCGCACCAAATCAAGGCACTTTCTTAGTTTGTAGGCAAAGATCGTTATCTTATTTGATGTTTTGCACTGACACGTGCTAATTCAATAAGGTGCCCAATTTTGAGTTCACGTATAATCTAAAACTTAAAGTACCAGCTGCAGCTAATTATCAGCCGGAATGTCATAGTGATTTATGTCATTGATTGTAATTTTTTTTTTTTTTAGAGGTATAGAACTTTGAAATGGAATAAAACAAAGATGATATTTTTTAAATTGGCATGAAATTTACTTTATTCGAAAGATCATCTTCTGCTATTATAGTTTAAATATGATTTCAGGCATATGACCGAAACGGCTGGCTCGTACGTAGTCTAATCTGGAGGACCAATTTTCGATGACTTTTTCCAAAATTTACGGCCGTATATCGGCAATAACGAGGCGAATGTTGTAGTCCAAATGGTCAATCAGTTCGGCGTAGACTAGCGACTTCACATATCCCCACAGAAAATAGTCAACCGGCCTTAAATCGCACGATCTTGAAGGCCAGTTCACTAATTCCAATTATGTTTGCTCAATTAATGAACGAAAAATTCAGTAACGATGGCCCTATAGCGGCCACCATTGACTGTAACTTTCTGGCCAGCATCATTTTTAAAGAAGTACGGATCAATTATTCCACCAACCCATGAAACACACCAAACAGTCAGTTTTTTTTTAGATGCAACGGTGTCTCTACATACACTTGAAGATTATCATCACTCCAAATACTGCAGTTTTGTTTATTGACGTATTCAACCAAAAGTACCTATTCTAAACAAAATTCGCTTATGAAAATATGTTTTCGCTTAAATATGTTTTTCACTTAGACGAAGAAATTTTTATAGAAATCGCGTGAAAAGGCTTGGTTCTAAACTGTTAGTAAGGCCCATCATATTCAGAGGGGGCACCTGCACCTTCTTCGGTCTAATGTACCTATAATACCAATCAATAGTCGATTTAATTAGAAAATCCTATGATATTACTCAGTGACGGTGTAGAGTCTGCATTGGTCCGTGATCTCCACAAAATTTTTAGTTAAACGAATTATTTGCGGCTCCTGAATGGTTTTATTAAAAAAAGCTTTAGGAAGACGGATCACATGATTGCGTTTCCCAACTATAGTCACTCTAACTTGGTTGCGGTTTTTAATGGAGCAGATTTTCCTTTATTTAATTCCATTAAATCAGCGGCAACAATTTTCCCAAGAAATGATTATTTTTCATATTCTGCAACCCAGAACTTTGTGTAGATTTCTAGTATAAGGCAACTCAAATTCAAGAAATCCATGTGCATACCACTTACCAGTGATTACCACTTGAAGTCAACAAGTAATGCATTTAATGAATTCATGATCTTTCCGATTGGAAATCAATTGCAGTTACCTATTCACTTCAAGAGGATTAAAGTGGCACATCAACACAATCCAATCGATGTTGAAAAAGCTCAAGACCCTTGAAGCGGTTTCTTTCTTAATTGCTTACTAATTGCTATTTGTGTACAGGGCAATTGATCTGAAAATCAGATAAACAGAGAAATAGTAAATAACTATTAGAAATATATAATTGATTTGATTTAACCATTTAATTGATATGTATACCTAGCTCATTTGCTTGACCGGTTGGGTAAGAGTAAAGCGTTTTCTTAACTAATTCATTTATCAAACTACGAGTAAATGCTGCTTTAAGTTTGAGTAAAACTTTTTCTTTACTCAATATTTTATGAAGTGTCACGAAGTGTTGACAGAAGACAGAAATTCTTGAATAACCAATTTGGCTTGTAACCAAATCCGTTCTTAAGTCACCTTTTTTTTTTTTTTTCTTTTTTTTTAAGCCGCCTCACAGATACGCCAAGTATGCGGAAAATAAATTCATATGTGCGAGGGATTTCATCGATTGTATTTTGAACGCTTATTGCATGTCACCCTAAGAGGCTTATCGATATTTTCAAACGAAGTCTAAGATAATCAATCGGAAGTCAGTCGGGTTAACTGTCCTTTGTACATGATGTATTTATATATAATTTGTAATCGGTTAATTTCTGTTGAGGGACATGTTATTTAAGAACTGATCAAATCTTTTATATGTTTAAAAATAAAAGGTGTGTCTTTGCATACGAGTAAATTTAGCCGAACAAAATGACGAATCAGTTCACTTTAGTTTGGTTTTGAGAACTTTGTGCTTTGCGTTGACTCACACATGGCTTTTATCTGTTCGGGATGACGCCACTCATTTTCTGCCGTACACAAGTATACGTCAATATTCTTTGAGTGTTTTGATACTGAATCTATATGGTCTACTGTTCCCGCAGAAGGTGGTGATGTGTTACGAATATGAGCACCTACTTAAGTTAGCGCCGTTGGAATTAAATCGCTTCAATGGATTCTCAGGCATATTTTATATTGGCGGTCTACTAGAAAGAATGGGAGTAGGTACCTACTCACTTGAATGCTGATGTGATAACTAAAAAAATGCATTGTGTATTATGTGTGCTTTTTAAATATGTTCGGGGAGGTCGGGATCGGGAATGGCACTGTCAATCGGCATCACTAAACCAATAATACATTAGCCAATACTTATAATTAGCTGTGATTTTTGGACGCTTACTTGAATAATTCTTGAGTTAAATACATATATTAAAATTTAATGGACGATTTCATAAAGAGGATAATTGAAGCTAAAGTGGCATTTTTGTTTTAGGAGGACTTTTTAAAAGCCTTGTCCATGATGCTATTTAAAGTGCCAAACCACCGTGTTGCTAACAGAACTCATGTCATTAGGTAAGCCTCTTTAATGTAGGCTCGGAAGCAGATTTTTAGTTCAAGTCCATCAAGCTGTCTAAAAGGCTATAGTTGATGTACGAGTTCAGAAAGCCTGTTAATTGTTAATAAACTTCGTTTACACCTGAAATTCAACCCATAAGTCACGTATGCTATACGTCATTCTCATAAAGAGGAATTATTTGCCAGCTTCCAGAAAAGGAACACTCAATAATGTAAGTATGGAGTTGAATCCGCATATAATGTGACATCAGACGGGCAACACAGTAAAGTGACTTTAGACTGATTGTGACAAAGGACAAAAAAAACCTGGCTTCGCATAAGTGTGACTTTAAACGGATTGTGCTGCTAAGCAATTTGCCATTATCGGGGTTCCACTGTATTTGTAGTTTATGAGATATAACGAAGATGCAAAGAAAGGCGTCGCAAACTTATATTTCTATGCAATGATTCTAAATGTATTCTTTTTCGCACAAATTAATTTCTGTTTAAAGCTTAGTATGCACTTGTTTCGGAACGAAAGATCCCATACAAAAGTGACACAACGAAATCATGAAGGAAAAAATGCTCCCCTCTCTGTTTTGCACACATTGTCCGGGACATTAATTGCTTGCGAAGATTTGACACTTGTACTCAGTGTTGCCAGCTTTTATGCAAGATGATAATATTAATTTCAACAATACAACGCGTTTGAAAGTTGTAATGTAATATCCTGGGCACATTCAAGAATCTAGTTATCCTTAAGTCGACTAGATTGGTCTGGATAAGATGTAGCCTAAACGCAAAAACTATAATGGTCGGGAACGTCACTTTTCCGAACTGTCAACTTAGTACTTGTGGTATCGGCACTGTGCGACCCTTAAGGCCTTGACTATATAAAATTTAAAAAATTTAAAACAAGGTCACACTTTATAAAATGTGGAATATGTGTTGAAAATAAAGTCAATTGATACTGAACTTCAGAGCAATCGGTTGTCAGGTCTCTACAGTACTCCAGTCATGATTTTCTTGAAATCTTCGGCTACTCCTCCATAAACGTCAACTGAAACAGTTGCTCACATAACCGATTTCTAGTCAGACAGCTGTCAGACTTACTGTACTAGATACTTATGAACGTCCCCACTGCAATACGTACATCCCCTGTCACACAGATCGCGTTTTTAACGTCGCGTCAAATTCAACGCGGCATTGTCATAATGTCTACGAAATTATAAATGTCTATACGATATGGGTGATGAAATATACAAAATCATTTTTATAGAGGGATAAATAGGGGAAAGAATTTCAAAAGAATTGAATGAGAAGTTTTTGTATTATTTAAATTTCTTTAAGGGTTACACAAAACACAGGATTTTCACGAATCATTTGCGCAATTTATTTCCATACCTTGTCTTAATATATTTAATTCTACTGTACGTGTGTATGTCACTCAACTCCTCCTAAACGGCTGGTATGATTTGAATACATTTTTTTGTATGGGTTTGGGTGGTTTAGATTCACAAATCAGCCCGGCAGGTGGCGCTGCAGTGGGTCCGCTAGTTTATTTATTATTCTAATGAGATGAACACAAATCTGCAATATTTCAATGGAAAAAAAGATGTGAATACGAAAATGACAGCATACAGCGAAAGAAAATATCTTATTGTTATACATACGAAATCTGAAGCGCAGATTTCTGGAGATTTTTGGTCGTTAAAAGTCTGCAGCTAGGTTGAAAATCTGCAAAATGCAGACAAATCTGCACTTATGGCAATGCTGCTGCTGCGTAAAATAATCTAATTGTATCGCTAAAAACGCGTTCCGTTTAACGAAACCTTGAGCTAGTTTTTCCGAATGCAAAAGTGTGCGCCAAATAAAATTTGAAAACATCTTGCAATCGATTGATTATTTAACCAAAAAGGATATTATAACAAAATGCTAGTAAAATAGAATTAAAAAAAGAGATATTCCCCTAACCAAAATCTCCCACATTTCCTCCCGCCGACCAAAAAACCCCTTAAATATGAGGACAAAACCCCCAAACTGGCAGCAACGGCTTGCAGGTTTCGCACAAAAAAGTCGATGACGCGCTGCCAATTCGGCTTGGTAATTTTTTGAAAATCAAAACTTGAATGACGTGGCTACTTATCTTTACCATAGGCATTGAAATCGGTGCGCAAAGAGCGCCACTTAAGTAACCAAGTCATTGCACCCTATCATTAATAAAATTCAGCCTCGGCTTTAAATTTACCGAACTAAACGCACATATTAGTAGTTTGGAAGCAGCATTTCACTGAAGGCTGATGAGTAATCGCGTCTCAATTGCTGATGTTTCTTATGGCGTATTATATGGTTTATTTGTTTTGAACTCAAAAGAATAGTACTAATTATTTGTAAATACAAAAACGCTTACTATTGCGTAATTTGATTTAAAAAAAACTCTAACTCTAAAACCTACAAAGAAAGAGTACCTATATCTACTCAGGTGGATATCTCGCTAATTATCGGTCCCAAACTATACAAGATAGGCAAACACTTTTTAAAACTTCAATTGACGTCAGAAAGAAGGAGAAGAAGATAAAAAAAAAATACTTCGTTAAATGATTCGCCATAAGCAAATTAATATGACAGCAAACAGTCTGACACGCACGCTGCCATAACTAAAGTCGGTTGGTTTCTTATCGCGAAATACGCTTCTTTTCGCACAGATAAGCGGGAAATGACAATTCCCGTCAATTGATACGTGTTTTCGGTTGCAGAGAAGAGCCAGAAGGCGCCTTTCAAAAATGCTCGCAAGCCTCTCAATGTCATTGAAAGACTCGCCAACCAATTGACCAAAATGTGTCTGATAACCCATCCAATTAACTCGCCATTTGCGAATGTCATCGTCGCAGCACAGTCAAGCACAATTACATTCAATTCAATTGATTTGGTTAATTTATTATCGCTACAGACGATTGGCGCGCCCCCGTCGGTCGCCATAGACAGCGAGGTCACCAGAGCGCCCGCAAGCTCATGTAAAAGAGAATTGAAGAATTTCTCTAAAAATACGCTGACCACCGCCATAAAATCGCCAAACGCACGTGTGCGATGTGAGAAAACGCGAAATCCCAGATCGACAGTGTAACATAATTTTCGAATAAGCTGGGAAACCTCCTCCTGCCGCACCCACCCACATTCGCGGAGGGAGATCAATCATAGGCAACAACCGTGCTGCTGGAGAAGTGGAGATGCGTGCGTATATAAACATTATAAACAGATTCGCAACAGAAATTTATGTTCGCGAAATTCTTTCAGTTTTCTGTTCGACAGCTTTCCGATTTCCGTACACGAGTTTTCATAAATGTTCGGTTGGATTGATTGGGTGGTGGGGTTTTTTTTTTCATTTTCCGGATAAACGTGGGCCGTCGTGGATTCTAATCTAAATTGATCGCTCGCTGGGTGGTGGTGCTGGTTGAGGTGTTGCACGAATGGACGGTGTACAATTGCCTATGAAACGGCGAACGGCTTTTCGTTTTCATTCAATTCATTCACACTTTCAACTGACGGTAGGCAGCAAGTTACGTATCTAAATCGAAGCCGTGAGCGGCGGTGAGCGTTTTGAGCTCGTATATGCATCTGTCGCCGTAGCTGGGTTTGACTATTTGATGGCAAGATGTAGAATGACAATGCAATTGCATAAAGTCCAGGGGTCGTCAGACACAAGTTAGAGTCCGAGCATGCAGCGGACGGAATCTGACGCGGATTTAAGTGCTTCAATTATGTGCTGTTGTGATTCTGTATACGTTTTGTTTCCAGATGCAATTTAGATCAAATAGCTCCGTGTTAGTATAGACAGAAAGATGCACGGCAAGGCATTTTTTTTTTTGCTCGTTTAGACGCGGTGGCGTTGGAAGAGGGATGATGATTGCATGTGGAAATTTTATGAATTAAAATGACAAGTGTATTGTGAGATGAGCCACCGAGAGCACGTAATCTTAGACGAGATTTGTTTTCGGTTTTCGTTTACTTATGCCATTTGCCAAGTCTGTGTTTGTAGTGGAGAGGAAATAGATCTAAGTAGGAAGTGATTACAATTTGATTAAAATTTGTTATTTTTTAGTTCGAGGGCAGACCCGATAACAGGGATATTGTAATCGAAGAGAAATATTCAATTGGACAATATGCGCATTCCGCCCCTGAAATGTGATATCTATATGTACCCCCAAGGTCTCATAAAAAGCAGATAAATCAACAATTTTCCTGGTGGATATAGATCGAAGAGCTCCCCTATAGCCTTGCAAATTGTAGACATCTGTGTGACACTGCAACATAATTGGACAATCCCCACATGTAAGAAAATTCGGTCCAGGGAAATACCTTTATTTAAAAAAGTGAAATTATTTCCTACTACAGGTGAAGTTGTTTCCTATGTAAAGTTATTTCCCCGCAGCAGTAAATTCAAGGGGGTGAGAACTACTGGACAATTTTTTTTTTTTTAATTTTAGTGAGATATTAACCAATTCTGACATTACGATGATAGCGAAACTCAACAAAGTTGGTCTCGAAATTGTGTCTTTCCGTCCGTATGTCCCGAGGCCTACAGCTTAAACGGCTACCCGGTTCAAACTTCAGATTTGGAGTTTGGGGGTCAAAAGTTCGGGGTCGTTTTTTAATGGTACTTCCCGTATAAAACTTTCACACTTTGATTTGTTCGAAAACGGCTCTACCGATTTTAACCAAAACTTGCTATTTAAGCTTAAGTGGGTGAGGTTACCTGAGGTTATGACTGCGTTTCCCAGTTTTAAGTTGAAAAATCGAATAACAGCACTTTTGAAATTTGGACATATCTCGAAAACGGTCCACACGAATGCAACAATTGTAAGGTAATATGGTCATTTCAACTCAATAGCTAAACTATGCTTTTGCCTATATTATCGTATAAAGGAATTTTGAAAAAATATACATTTAAAAAATATGGCTTTCCTTAGATTACCTATAAAACGGTAAGAACGATTTTGACCAAAATGCTCTAGGTATGCATTAGTAAGATTTATGCTTTCAAAATTATTGCGTCCTTAATTTTCAGTTCGAATCACCAAAAACGATAATTTTAAAAACTGCTCATATCTCGAAAACCCCTTTTTGGATTTTTATAAAACTTTAAAAACCAAGTTATGCTTAGATTTCAAACGGTATGCTCAAATTTAAAAAAAAAAACATCTACTGCCGTATCAGAAAAGTGGATTTTATTTACTCGTATATTTCAAGAACCGTTTTTTTATCCAGCATCGTTTCTCAGATTTTTACCTACCTACCTATACCTAATAATATAAGAAAACAACGAATCAAACTTTTAATCAACGAGAAAGTTTCGTTCGACCCAGTCGTGCACTTTATTTGGGGGCGTTTTCGACCAAAATGCATTTTCTGAAATGAATACCTTTAACTTACCCATTATTTAAAAAAAATCTTCATCAATTTAAAAAAAATGTATAGGTAGACCACTTCCTTAAATATTTTAGACTTCCAATCTGCTTTCTGCTTCATCCAGCATCTAAGCTTCAGACCAAAATCTAGAACAATCGCAATTTTTCTTGGTCGTGGTTTCGATGGGTTGACTTCAAAAGTAGTACATGTTGTTCCCTCTGTTATAGCTTAGGGAACAAGAAGAATCCCATGTGCATGCGAATGTAATCATTAATCAACAGCGACAGCATTTTTCTAATCGACGGAATGTGCAGATGGCTGGTAATACTTACGCTTGGACGTGTGGTAACTTAAACTCAAACTCGAGGAAAAGTGTTTTCCCTGGTTTTCGGAAGAATTTTTCTATTTTGTTTGAGTGAAAGTTGGTACCCTCAAATCCCTCAAATCAAATCCAAATACAAAATAAAATAGTATTGAAACTCAGCAGTATTCTCCATTTTCGTGTTTCGCTTTGAATGTCCTTTTAAAAGGAAAATCCCGTCTTGCGCGGAGTGTTATTTTTATAGCCAACTGTCTCGGAGACCAATTACAAAAATAATGAAGTCATAAATTAGCCTTAAATTTGTTGCAAAGGGAGATTAAAAACGTGTATCCAAGTCATGTAATTAAGCGATTTACCTTTTGAGTAAATGGTCCATCACTTTAAAAAATACATTGTAACGGATATTTCTATAGCAAATATAAATAGCAAAAATATTTAACAAACTTACTATTTACCTTTACAAAAAAAAAAAATACGAATATAGGAAACAAAAAGGACAATAGAATAATAAAAATATCACAGTAGGCAGTAGGCACTGAGGAGAAACTTTTCCAAAATAAATTTTCTGAATTTCATTTACATTGCGACAGCCAACTAGGAAAGGTCTAGTCAAAAATAATAAATATAAAATCTAGAAGATTCCTCAGATAATATAAAAAAAAAAGAAAAGCTGATCGATTGATATATAAAAATATATTCAGATTCTGGTAAGAAAAATTTGGAAGTTCCTTTTTTTTGATTAACAACATAAATTTTAATAAATTTCATTAGGAAAGCAGACGCAATTCATATCTGTCCCAAGTATTTCTTTAAATTAAAGAAAAATAAGGATCCAAGATAGAATCAGAAAACTAGCACATTAAGTTTCTGCATAGAAGTCTCAGTTTGGAAGATTCGGATCACTCATTTATCCATGCTGGTTTCGCCTCATTCGGCAGATCTACCATAACAAGACTTACGCTAAATTATAGCTATCAGAATAAGTATTTTATTCGCAACTAAAAATTTAGCTATAACAAAAAAAAATTAACTTATTAACTTTAAGGAATTTTGAACAATATTTCACAGTTGTGAAAATAATCAAAGATTTTTTTAAAATTTCAATCACTCACGTATTAAATATAACAAATTCTAATTTATAACAGAAAAAAAAATATAAAGGAGACATTCTAGTGGGTGAAGAGGATTGTGCGCACAAACTTCAAGATAATCAAGATCTTTCCTACGATAAAAAAAAAAAATAAACATTTTGCTCCGTAAGTCATTTTAATATTTCATATATTTAAAACTTGAGTGACATTTTTGTTTAAGCAGTAAAAATAATAAAAAAAAAAAAAAAATTATAATTCCTTATAAAATACTTAAATATTAATTACTTTTCATTTAAACTCAATTTGTGGTTTGTTTTAAATTTAAAAAAAATGGACAAAGGACAAAATGCCTGCAAATATGTGTTATTTCTGCACTACAAAAATCATCAACCCATCCATCTCTCATCTAACAGAACGAGAAGCTTCGGGGCTTAAGACGCTGCCGATAGACAATAGTTCGCCTTAGAAATTAAGAACCATCATGGATGCGTGGACAAGATGGACAGCCCGAGGCGATCACGCCGCCCAATACCAAGTGGAGAAGGAAACAAAAAACAAGACGACTTAAAAATTGCATACCTATAAATTCAAAAGCAACGAAATTCACCTTTTTCCGCGGCAGTATAAGTAAATGTCTCAGCCGAATAATTAGCACCTCAAGAACGTGTGAAACAGAAACCTATCGCCGTTACCATAGCAGTATAAGTAACTATAGGATATACGATCTCTTTGTCCATCTGTTTAACACATCTGCGTAAGGTGGAGAGGGGACAAGAAAACACATAATAACATAAAAAGCACACACGGATTATATCATTCCTTTCTATGGTCTGCTTCGATAACAATTTCAAGTAGACCCCTCATAAAAAAGTGATATCGTTCACGTACTCGTACGCACTTAGAGGTCATAGTCGGTTCGCTTTTCGCGCTTTGCCTCGCTTCTTTTTGTACTTCAATTAATTACGAGTACACACTTAAAGGGAAAAAGAAGTGTAACTACCCGTAGATAAAACAAAATGTATTAAAACAATTTTATTGACTGAATCAGATAAGATTCGGTCTTGTGGCTCCGTTGAGATCTTTCAATTGCAAAACAATTGAGTCTTACTACTCAATATAGTCCCAATTCCAAGAATGAATTCAAACAAAGAGAAGGTGTGGAGATAGCAGCAGGCGGCGGTTTTCAGAAACTGTCAGAATATCAGCTTAAGTTGTTTATTATGGTTAAAAACGAAAACACATTAACCTTAGGAACACGTGTATGGAAGTCAAAAGCGATTTAATCGACAAAAATGATGTGCTACGTCACGTAACGTAACAGTTAGAGACCATAAAGAGTGGCAGTGGCATGATAAGAAAGCAATTAAACAATAGCGAGCGATGTGAATGTTTATAACTTGGGCGGTTGCTTTTTTTACAGAAGATAATTTTGCAATGAACTTTGATCAACATAGTTTTAAAATGTGCCACAAGTCAAGATGTTTAATGTGTGTTACACTCAAGGGGCTTAGGCGCAAGGAAATATGTACACACAATCGTACACATTATGTAGATAACGGTAACTATTATGATACATCGCTCGAAATTACCTAAGGAAAATACAAATACTATAATTATCTCGCTTAGTAGTCATAGTTGACTTCACGCCGCGGTGTACAAAGGTTGCCAATTTGTTTGATAATGGTTGCGGGAATAACCGATTTCGTCGGTATTTTGGTTTTCAAAATAAGCTCAAAGGGCGAAAAATTAAAAAAAAAAAGAAGTGTATTTTGTTGTTTTTAAGGTTCCGTACCCAAAGAGGAAAAAACGGAACCTTAATAGTTTCGCTCGGATGTCTGTCCGAACCCACTAAGCCAATTTTTTTAACGTTGGAATGGGCGAAAAGCTCATTTTTGGTAATCTTCTTGGGCAATTCAGTCTGAAAAGTCTGGCATCACTGGTTGTCTGTTAGTAAATAAGTAAGTACTCCAACTGAATCAACATCCAATCGCCCTTCAAAAAAATAAAACGTATAAAATTAGAGAGTGCTTGCCTTGGCAAAGCAAAGTACGGACTTTGTGGTTTATTTTTGCATCAATAACTCTGGTATTGGTGGATGAACTTCTAAACAAGAAGTCGCGTTTGCTACTAGTTGTGTTCCATCATTCATTCACAACGCATGCCATATAACCAACGAAACAACAGTATACCACAGTACACGATAATTAAATTTAAATCGACATAGCTTACTATGACAACTGACAGGTGGGTGCGTTCCAAATAAAGGCGGAAATGAGTGCATTCAACCTCAACCAATATTTATTCACCTGCAAGGTGAGAATTTATAAAGCCAAGTTCTACAGAAATCTTTTAAAGAGTTTAAAAGCAATTCTGAAAATAAGTCCAATAATAACAAAATGGCGGACAATATAGTCGCATCAAATGTTCCGTTTTATTACAGTTGAGAATGAAAAATATGCCATAAGATGAGATGCCCTGTAAGAGGTGTCTAAAGATGAGCGATTGTAAGAGCCGTCTTCCAATAATAGAAAAGAACTTACTCTTATTATTCCTACGCAGTAACTTACGTTCCTCTGAATCCGAATCCAAACGCATTGATTAATAGCCTTTTTACACCAAGCCGAAAACCGTGTTTTCGCGAAAATTCTCGAAAACTTCTACAAAAACAGAAGTTTTCCCATACATATTTCAGTTTTCAAAACGAGTCGTTTGAAATCGTTTTCCACGAAAACGACTTCCAATCGTTGGGTTGTTGAAACAAACACACCCTTTGCAATATTCAGCAAAATGGCTGACCGAACAAATGTCACAACTCACAACTTAAAATCATTTTCCACAATTAATTGATGGGCTAATATTATTTTGAAATGCACTAAATTCATTTTGTTTGTTAAATTATCCGATCGAAATTTGTAACCAAAAGAGTTTGCACCGAAGTTTAACGACTAGTGATTCACAGCTGATTGAAACGTCAAACGAAAACTAGTTGGTGGTCGGTGTGAATGCATCGACGAGTTTTCGACGAAAACACGGTTTTCGGCTCGATGTGAAAAGACTTGTATTATGCGAACTAATGGTTGTTAAATATCGTGCGAAAATTCTAAATTACCAGAGTAGCCTTGGAAATGAAAACTTTGGCTCTCGCCGGCCTTTTTTTTTCGACTCTTCAGTATTCTGCAGCGGCCACTCTGTTTATTTTGAATTTGACACTTCGAAATGTCAACTGAGTATGCCAGGCAGGATTTACTTGACTAGATTTGTCGGCTTCCTGCAAAAACTATACATGTGACCACTCTGGGCCAATAAAAACTGAAACACTTCTAGTCAGACAGCTGTCAAACTTACTAAACCAGGAATTCGAACGTTCCCATTGATCGCCACATTTACTAGTTTCGTAAGTCTAACAGCAGGCTGACTTGATGTAACTCATGTATTGATTGACTTGGATCGGTCACATTAACAGCTGTTTCAGTTGACGTTTATGGAGGGGAAGCCGACGAGTCTAGTCAAGAAATTCGTACTGTACTGAGTACTAAGTTGACAGAAAAGATCACTAGATTCTCGAATGTACCCTATGCCAGGCAAGAACTAAAATGCCAACTCAGTAATGACTCGAGATCTCCATGAACGTCAACTGAAACTTTTGACATATCACGTCCGTTTCAAACTTCCCCATTGGCTTTAGCAAAATTCCATCTATGTAAGAACGTCGTCAAATATATGAAAATATGATGAAATTTTGTAGAGTTTTCTTGAAGGCATAAATAGCCGCATCCTACCATTTATAGTCTTCAAAACAACGTTTCATTTTGCTGTTTTTTTTTTTATGTTTTAGTGATCAGAAAGAGGGCTACGATGCTGGGAAGGCAGAAGATATACAAAACAAATTAGAGGGACTGATATGTACATTTAAGTCAAGCTTCTGATTTGTTAGATGAAACAAGCGTGTTTTCTGCACTGACAAATGTAAAGAAATAGCGTCATACCATAAAATGCATGGAAAAACAAAGAAGGGTTGCGAACGTAGCTTTTAGGTTTTTAATATCATTATAGAGCTCATGCGGTTGGTTTTGCAACTATGACAATTTGTCAAGCTTGATGATTCAATTTATTTTGGTTTTTATTTTCGTGATTAATGCAAGCGACCTACAATTTTGTGCGAAACCCCAAGCTAAATTGAAAAGCTTCTTCAGGACTGCTATACTGTTGTATTTTTATCGGACGTTTGCAAATAGTGTAGAATTAGATCTGCAACACTCTACTCAATCCTACAGCACAATAACCCCTCTATAACTTATCGTATATGCTAATTCGACTCAAATTTCAATTTCTGCATGATCACAAGACTTTTCTCATACTCTGATAAACTGGAAAGTCAAAAATAACTTCACCTGTCTATCTTCGTTGTTCCTGTCATGTGATTAGCTCACCTTTGTTATCATCACTTGCGTGGGTTGTCACATGTGCTGATTTTGTGTTTAAAAAAAAAAAACGTGCACCTTTCAGAACAAATACCAAATTTGTTGTATTTAGTTCTATATACCCATCAGTGGCACGATACCAACCAAAATTAAATCCATCCAACCATAAATAAACACTAACAGCACTCCCGCCAGGCATTATCAAAATCTGAAAGCATATACCGCTTTCTTTCCACATATAAATTAAGTGCATGTTCAACACTTCCAGATTTTAATCAACATAATTTCAGATAATTATGCATGACCCGTTTTAGTCGTATTATAAAAGAAATCAATGACGGCAATGTCCGAGCTCTGTCCTTCAGAGTAATGAGTAACTATTAAATCCTATCAATTTGTTCCAATTTATAAGCTCACTATCTTAACTTCTGTTGCAAAAACCCATGCCGATTTATTCTTTCTGCAAACTCCCTAGTCAGCTAGAATTATGGGCGTCTTTATGCGAAAAATAATGATACCGTTAATGGGTATCAATGGACTTTCTCCTTGGATCATAAATACTGCTGCCTGCATTGGTATGAGCGCACTGATAACAGCCCATAATTGTGTAGTAGTTAAATGGTTAACTTGCGTTTGCGTTCGGTGCCTGCTGTTCGAACTAATAAAAAATTGGCTCGAAATTGAAGGCACAAGCGTTTTCATGGAACTTCTATTCTAAGCGCGCACATGGAGCGCATACATTGCTCACATCCGTAGAAATTACATTGTATTTATAGCCACTGTGTCTTAACGTCAAGTGCACATAGACTTAAGTGGCAGGCAGCTATATTTGTCATCCACTAGAACCCTACCCCGTACAACCGAGCGCATAGCTTGTTATCAATTTAGATCCATACATGGATTACAAACTAGAGTGGGTCGGAAAGTAAATCGTGGATTTCGCGTTTGCTTAATTGAATCATATACATATCTTATCTGTCTTCTTTTGTGGTTTTCACAAAATGTGATGCAACAGCTTGGCATTGTTATCATCTTCTATTCGATATTCATATTTTTTTAATTACCTATGGGAAATTTGTTTAAAAAAAATAGCAAAATTACCTTGGACTTACCTTACTTTAATTAGACATTTTGTTGGTTATATCCCATTAAGAACTTCCTACATATAATAAACATTTTTAACCTTCCTGCTAATTCCAATAGAAAATCTCGCGACATCGTAAAATTTAACCTGTACCACAATAAAAATGGTTATTTGTACCGCGGATTTTTATTTGTTATATATTTTGCTTAATTCGTTGCAGCTTACTAATAAAACTCCTCGATATTTCATTAACTTTAAATTACTTCAGGAATTTAAACAAAACCCAATGAATTTTAAAGGTTAGATAATACATTTTTAACTGCATTAAAATAAAAACAAATAACCCTCACCGCCATATTGAATTTTGCAAACCTTCAATAGCTTACATCCATCATATTTTTTTTTAAGTTTCTTTAATGAAGATAGTTTTTTTTTTTTGCATTTTGCATTTTGACCTAAGGTCCGGTTTGTTCAATCTTGGTTATCTTTCTTTAATCATTGGTTATTCCAGCTGGTAACCAGCAAATGTGTTTGTTCAGCAAAATATTAACAAGAGAATCAGTGGTTTGATTAGTTAACCAGAGAATTCGATAACCAGCCGATTTTGCGCGGTTAAGAGATTTTTCTGATTTTACTGATTTTCTGTAATCTCGTTAGTTCAAGATTTTTTAGGGAATTCATTTTGACGTATCAAGCACTAAAATCTATGTGCAATATTGAGCAAACAACAACAAAAATACAAATAATAGAATGAACGAATATATATAACGCAAGATGGAGTGAACCAATAAAATCGGTCACATCGAATTCGTTGACCTTTTCAACTGACACGTAAATATAGAATATCCTACACACCAGTCAATTGAAGGTGAGGTTACAGGTTTCCAACAAAAGAATGTGATAAATAAACAAGAATAGTTTTATTATTTTTATTCAATCAATTCATGGAAAAATAAGTAGGTAGTGCAAAAGTAAGACTAAACGAAAATGTGTAGCCGTGAAGACAAAAAAACATTATAAAAATTAAAGTGACGATAACGCCACCTTTGAGTAGTTCTGGAAACCAAATCAATGCTGCCAAAAACTGTCGATTTGCTGCGTAGTGCTATTGTTTCAACAGAATGGATGCAAAGGATGAATAAGGATTGCTTTCAAGCAATTTTTAAATCCAAAACCAATACCCAATAAATTTTGTTACAATACTTCCTCTAATGCGTGTGCTTTATCTCAATTTATGAGAACTGTCATCGGCTAGAAATTGAGGAAGTATTACATTAGAGGAAGTATTGTAACAAAATTTATTGGGTATTGGTCTTGGATTTAAAAAAAACGCTCAATAAACACTCATTGGTTATCACTGACTTATAATCATTGGATAACGTAAAACTATGGTAACTTACCAGCTTTGAACAGACCGGCCCTTAGTGTGGTATCAGTACCAAAGTGTCTTGTATTACCAAATTATTTGTCTTTGAAGACGTCTTTATTTTATTTTATTTTCCACTTTGTTGAAAGATGCATAATAGGCACCATATAGGCTGTCACTGGCTGTACTGCGAATCATCTGTTCCCGTTAAGAAATGTGAGAGAAGATGAAATAACAAACATTTTTTAAGTATTTTCAAAAGTATTAAGGCAAAATCTCATTTTAAAAAAATTAAAGAAACCAGAAAAATCTGAATATCAAGGAAAAATATGGTTAAAAATAAATAAATATAAATAGGTGGCGCGACAGGTCCGTAGGAACCTAGGTCTAGCTTCTCACAACCATTCGTTTTTTGTGAGTTTTTCATTTTTGGAACGAAAGGAATGGAAAGGGATCTACAGTTTTATGGCGAGTCCAAACGGCTACCTAATTGAGAAGCTCTTTCAAGACAGTTATACTCTCGGATGTTTGTCAGACGTTCGCGAGAGGTGGCGCAGTGGAAAAAACCCTAAGTTGGAATTTGGGTTTTTGCGGGAAATATGGTTTCAAACAAAGAAAAGACTTTAAAACTGTCAAATCTAAATATAGAGTTCTAGTCACTAATAAATGCTACAAATCTTTGTAAATAAAATATGCAACCTATACCTACTGAGGAAGGAAACCATCATTTTCTTTCACGTTTAAGAGTTTTTCAAATTGAAAGTGACAAAATGTCATGAAAAACATCATGAGAAAAGTTATGCCAAAAAACTTGCAAAATGCTAAATCTAAGATCAAGCTTCGTATCCTGTAAGCCTGTAAGTAGATTGATGAATGGAAAAAAAGAGTTAAAATAGGTAATTTTTATTATATTTTTTATTAAATTTTCATGTTCATTCGGGTAGACAGATCCAATTTGTTATCTATTCTTTTTTGGCCTCTGTTAGTCTGTTAAGCACAAATTTTTATTGTCCATCTAGTTTTAATCTGTTTTTGTTTTTGAGGTTACCTATGTTCGCTCGGTTTTGTATTCTCGATTCGATTGGACAATTTTCAAAATCTTTTTATGTCGACTAGATTGCTCGGGACTAGATGTAACCTAAACTCAAAAACTATATTGGTCGAAAACATCACTTTTTCTACGTCATCCAAATACACGAACTGTCAACTTAGTACTAAGTCCGGAAATTCTTGGCTTGATTCGCGGGCTTCCATAGCTTTATAACTGAAAAAATAAAGAAAACTGTTCACGTAACCAATCCAGGCCAATAAAAACTGAAGCACATCAAGTCAGCAGCTGTCAGACTTACTAAACTATATATTCTTGAACATCCCCATTGTGAAAAAAATCTGCCAACTTGCGGCAATAATGTTGTGTCGTTTTCCATTGCGATTCTTGGAATTTGCTCCCAGATTTAAGAGTTTCCGTGGCCAATGAAATAAGGTTACTATTTTTCGGTTTCAATTCCATTAATCATGTTGGATATCAACATAATTAATTGCAGCGGTCAAATGCATTTTTTTCTATTTTTTGCAAACTCGTAAAATCGTAAATAATAACACACTTCAAAGATTAACGAAATGTCAAATGTTTTAGTGATAGTAAAAGTAAGTGTGAATCTCGCTAAGAAATCGAGATTCGAAAAATTGCTCTGAATCTGGAAAATGTGTCTTTTCTGTCCTAATGGAAAACGGCATTATAGTTCACAGAAAACCGATCGTGTTGAACATATTCGGCCTTACCAATAATCAATCACTAATGTCGACAACTAGTTAGATGTCAGCTTTAGTAAAAATGTACAGCATTTGTGAAATGGTACCAATAAACAATTTAACCTCCACATTAACTAGTCTGGAAACTTTCTTAGAATCTATTACATTTGTTGTCGTTGCAGAATTCAAATTTCATAATTTGTTTTCGTGAAAAACAAGGTCAATGGTCTCTTTCACAAGGAGGATTTTATTCTAAAAGAAGGAATACATAAATTGCAATTAAATTTGCCCAACACATATCTTTCCAATGCTCTTTGAGACTTATTATAAGCAAAAACAAAACACAAAATAGGAAATGCACCAAATATCCGCTGATCTGTCAAATATCACATGCAAATCAGTAATGCCCTATCGTTCAATCGGACACAATTTTCAGTACTTTTATGGTACGCTTTCCATTGTTTTCTAATACTACCTCGAGATTTCTCTATGAGTGCATTTGTGTCGTAATAAAATCTCTTTCAAATTATTCAATAAACGGAGCACAGTTTATTTGAATGGTTTAATTTATTCGTAGGCTGACGATGCAAATCAAAACTTATTAGTGGTCTAAACGTCCCAATTGCGTCGTTGCAAGTGAATATTTTTGAAAATAGAAATAATAGCTGGCTCATTCATTTCAGAATAAATTTTAATCGCACGTAGGAAGCGTGTTAAGAACTTATCGCTTCCGGGTTTGAAAATAAATACAATTTAACCTATAAAAAATTGTAAGGCTTATATATTACTGAATTCGGGAAATTTAGAAACCGACAAAAGTTAAAATTCGATCTGAAAAATATAAAACGCACATTTTTATGCACACATATTCTCGTACCTACTACTTGTTAGGCTGTTACCCCTCCAGAAGATAATAAACTTGTTATTTTGCATGTATTTTGCTGAGTGCTCATATTTCTATTTTTATAACTATATTTTCCGCGAAGTGAACCTTTTCACACCAACCATTGTCTCATTAGAGATCCTAATTCTCGGTAAACAAACTCCTTTGCAAAGAGTTTTAATAGGGTTTGAATGCAACAAAATATCTACCTGATTCGCCTGAGGTACTGAGAATTGTTCAAAAATTGTATGAGCCGTCCAAACTTAGGTAAGAAGATATTTTTTTCTTTTTGCAACGACTGTCAAGAAAGTCTTGGAAATATCCCAAAATTACATACAATTTAGTTTTTATTAAGCAACTATTTAAAAAGGAAAACCAATCATAAAGCAAGAACTAGCGGCAAAACAAGATAAAACAAAAAAAAAAGCACAGAAATATATGCTTCACATGTTTAGAAATAAAATAAAAACGCAATATTTTTCAATGTTTTGCATACATTTGTACAAATTTGTGTGTGGTAGACTTAAGAACCATTTGCATTGTTGTATTACAACGAATAAAATTAGAAAGCATTCACAATTTACTAAAATTAATTAATAATTGTAAACGCTCAGGCTGAACAACATCGTATTAAATTCTCTCCTATTTCGAAATTTAATACCGCGATTTTGGATGGTTGGGCAACACTTGTCTTCAAAATGACATATGGGAGGATTTATTTAGCTAATGTCCGAGATAAACATGGCTTTCTCAACACTAACATTTAACCCTACAGTTAGCGATAGTCTGGCAACTATATTTGTTTATTGGTAAAGGGATTTTGGAAAGTGTGGAGTCTTTTCGTAAAGTGCCAGACTAAAGTTGATTATTGGTAAGGCCGATTATTTGTTAATTTTTAAAGTAAGAAGTATGGGTACGAACCTACTCGAGGTTAAATCGCCTTCGATGTTCAGGCGGGTTGGTTAGGCATGGCTAAAATTAAATCAGAGCCAATAGTCTCCGCAGCTAGGCTCTTTAATTATATTACACTGTAACTTGCAATAAATAATAAAAAATAAATTGAACTCGAAAAGAACAACAGTTTTTCCACCCAAATACTGTAAAAAAATAAAAGACTTCTGTCACATTTGTTGTATGTTTTGCCGAAGAGACACGTTTATATTTATCAAAATCCCCGCAACCTCCCCTTATCACTTATCTGCAATATTTCACCGAAACCTCATGTTTCACCAGCTGGTTTTCACCACTCACTCGTCTGAGTGTATACCTACTCGTATATTCCAGTAAGATTGCACTGACAAAGTGCTCTTCTCGGAACCGCAAATTTACCATCCATACCAGTTACCGCATCAGTATTCGGATAATATAAATATTTATACGCTGCCGCATCATGCGAATTCGTATGTAAATTATGTATATGTATTCCCATTAAATCACTCGACGCAAATTTCCCATGAAATGCACACACACTCGCCGCCACTTACTACAGTTTATTCATTTTTATAAAGACAAACATTCCCTTTCGATTTCAGGTGAAGAACGTCATCCGTCCGCGGTACTACTCATCGGAACTGGGGATACGCGAAAAGATCTTCATCGGTGTTATGACCTCGCCAGACAGCATCAACACATTGGCGACAGCGATAAATCGCACCACAGCCCACCTGGTGAATCGCATCAAGTTCTTCATTAACGCGGACAACGTCAAGACCAACTACAAGTTGAAGAACATCGTCGGATTCACGGATACGCGCGAGAATCTTCGGCCGTTCCATGTGATCAAATACATTGCGGATAATTATCTCGATGATTATGATTACTTTTTGATTATCCCCGATACTGTGTACGTGGACGCCAGAAAGCTGAAAGCCATGCTCTATCATCTGAGCATCACTTTTGATATTTACATGGGCAAACGAACAGACAGTGGGGCACACGAAACAAACGGGAATTACCCAAGTGGCGGTGACGATGACGGGACGAATCTGTCCGATGAGAATGATCTGAAAATGCAAAGTGATCGTAACTACTGTGATTTAAATGCTGGTATTCTATTAAGTAGTAGTGTGATAAGAAAAATGCGAAATAATTTAGATTGGTGCGTGCGGAACGGTATAACCGGTGTGCATAGTGTCAATATTGGACGGTGTGTCAAGTACTCGAGTCAGCTGTCCGGATGCCAAGAGAGCTTTCAGGTGAGGTGGTAAATTCCTTGAATTCTTTTTGTTAAAATGTCTGTTTCGGGGTGATTATTTTTTTTTTTTTTTTTGATTTTTGTTTTGGCAGACAATCGTTTTTATTTTATCTGTGTTGATGTTCGGATGTTTGATTGTGAGAATGAATTTAGCCTCAATCAATCTGCGCAAGATAAATATTTACTCAAAGTATGGTGGTGAGAGGTGGCTGTATTTTTTGACGTTTGATAGTCTCGATGATGGATGTTATTGCCGTGTATACAGTGTTTTCCTATATTCGAAAAAATGCTGAAATGTCTGTCTTTTCGTAAATGTTGTTAATGATTTCGCAACGCATTGGTTTGCAGTTGACTTCAAATGCGTCTCAGAAATGTGCGCACGCAAAATTATTGTTTAGGAATTGTGCCCAATGTTAGATTAGAAAGCGAATTGCTGTAATTTATTATTCAAAAGTACATTTTTTTAATACCTACAAAAGATGAAAAAGGAAACAAAAAATTTGCCTCGGTCTAAAAAGCGCGAAACACCTTCGAGCCAACCTGTACGTGGTGGCAAAGTATCCCTCACGACAGAATATAGCAGCCAAGTCACTGATCGGTGTCAGATCCTTCGAAATTTGTATTCAATTCGAGAGAGCACAATGGGAAGGAGGAAAAAACCTAAAGGTATTTTCATTTTATATTCACAGCTACAGATCTGTATACTTTATACATATTTTCTTCAACCTCCATAGAGACATAATGCAGCACAAATTTCTTTTTGGCAAATGGCTATACATACGAGTATATCAAAAGCGGACACGTTTATCTGTGGGTCATTGCTTCTTCTACGACTGTTGATATGCGCGTTTTTCTTGGTCTTCCAAACCTCCGTGCAAACCTGATGATTACGAGTATGATTCGCAGTCGCGGTGTTGTCTTCTGTTTCTTGTTATAGTATAGGATAAATTCTGCGCCGTTTAAGCTGTGTGATCTCGAGATACAACAGCGTCCGAAGCGTTTAGCAACAGAATTTCTCATTGGATATAATTTACAACCAACACGCCCTTTTTGGAAATTGGAAAGAGAAATTTACAAAATAACTGCAACCATCGATGGTTTCCTAGACTTTGTTTTTATATTCCATGCAAGATGTCTATACAAAGATAAAATTTATCAAGACAGTTTAGCCAAACAGTCCCCTTTTCGTCGCCAAAATTTTAGCGTTTAATAAAATTTAACTGGAAACCCAAACTATGGAGATAAGATACCATAGCTGCGCCAGCTGCTTCCCAAGCTTTCCATGCTCGACCTCGTCGATTGCTGTCTGCATCACAACAAAACGCTAATGAGTGGATTGTGGAGTGGACTGGCTCCTTAAAATATTGATTTGGTACTTATCCTAATTTAGTCTATTGACTTAACATTTTTGGTGATTTTTAGTTTTTACGCTCCTTAGGAATTTATGAAAAAAAATCTTACTTCTACTGCGAAAGTGCGAACTCTTTTCGTAGAATTAAATCTTTCTCAAGAGTTGATCGCAAATCGCAATTGACCTAACTCGCCATTTTCATACAGTTTTTGAACAGACTCTCACATCTCGGTAGTAGAATTATTTCACAAGATATTCATGTACTATATGTATACTAATAATCATTTCTAGTGTCAATGGCGAAGTTTTCCATAGAAAATTGCATATTGTGACCTACAAAATATTTAGTGTGAAGGCTAAAGGTCCACTGTCCAGCAAAATGTTTTTTTAAAAGTCTTTAAATTCCGAGTTTGTGTTGTGTTGTTTTTTTTAACTTATTATTTTCACCCTTAAAAATAATTTAAAATAATTACAAAAAGAAAAATAAAGTGCACGACTGAGTCCAACGAAACTTTCTCGTTCATCAAAAGTTTGGTTGGCTTTTTTCTTATTTATTAACGTAGGTAGGTAAAAATCTGAGAAGTGATGGTAGATAAAAGAAACGCTTCATGAAATATACGAATAGTGTTAAATAAAATCCACTTTTGGGCTACCTATTCATCTGATACGGCGGTAGCTATATATGAAATAATAATGTGAGTTTTCATAAGTTGAAGCTCTCAATAACAGGCAAGTGTCGCAAGATCTGGTTAGAGAGTTAAAAGCGCCTACTGTACTATTTTAAAATTCTTACACGTTAAAGGATTTTTGAGTACAAAGCAATGTGTGGCAGGAATTTCTGTTTACTGATCTGTTAGGGCAGGTTTTTATTTTTGTTTGGTATATATTAGTAACGCTGGGCTAAGGTGTCCATGATTGGGAGCACGGTTCGTACAAGACCGATATATTTACATTTATATTTGTTTTTGAATTTGCATTAGCAGTTATGTATACCGAATATTCCAATGGACGTATGTGGGGGTGCAAATGAAGTTTGAGTTTCTGATTCTGTAAGGCTCCAAGTGGTGGGGATTATTTTAAGGTGCACATTCAATATGGTTGCAAAAAAGAAAAAAGTTTGATAAAAATAAGTTGTAATTGGATTTTTATTATAGCCGTACGGTGTTCAGATTATTTTTTTGAGAAATAACTAAACGCGGACTTATTCGATTTCCTTAAGAAAATCTAGTTATGGATTCTTAATTATTAATTAGAATTAAGAATACACATTTGATCTTTAATTTGAATTTTGATCAAAATCGGTATAGCGGTTTTTGTAAAATTTCCGCAAATTTTAAAAATGTAGTAAGACAAATAATATTGCATATAAATATTTATCTGAAAACTGCGCATTAGATACTGGTTGATATGAAAGCATTACTTGGTTCTTAAAGTGTTATCAAAATCCAAAAAGGGGTTTTCGAGATAAGAGCCGTTTTTAAAATGATCATTTTTGGTGACTCTATAATTGAAACTTAAGGACGCAATAATTTTGAAAACAACAATTTTACCCTAAGTATGTGTTTTGGTCAAAAACGTTACCACCGTTTTCAGGTAAACTAAGGAAACCCAAAATTAAAAAAAAAAAAAATATTTTTTAAAAAATCTATTGCACAGTAGAAAAAAACTGAGTTCTGTCAGTCAGGAATTGTCACTATATTTTGGTTGAAGAGCCGTTTTCGAAAAAATCAAACTGGTATGAAATTTTTATATGGGAAGTACGAGGGGAGTTCAATATATTCGCGGTATCGACATGAAGGAAAACACGAATTAAATTAAAAATATTTTAATTTTTCAATATAATCTTCTCTTACATGAATGCATTTATTACATCTTGAGATTAACTTTTCTATACCCTCAAAAAAATAGTTTTCATCTTTCTCTCCAAAATGTTCATTTATTGCAGTTTTGAGCTCCTCATCATCGGTAAATCGCTTACCACGAAGGTTTTTTTTAAATCTGGAGACAAAAAATAATCACTAGGGACAAGGTCCGGACTATAGGGTGGATGTTGAATCTCTTCGAAACCACAATCCCGTACAGTAGCCTTAGAAATCCGTGATGTGTACACCGGAGCATTGTGAGCGAAGTGAGCATTCGAGGCACACATCTTGCACTGACTTTTGAAAGATTTAGACGGTCATAAAGAATGGTGTGTATGGTACCAATATAAGGTTAATCTTCGCAGCTATCGTTTTAACCTTTACGCGGGCATCCTCAAGTATACAAGTTTCTCGACTTGTGTAATGTTTTCTCCGGTGTAGTCAGTTAGTGGGCAGCCTGAGCGAGGGTCGTCTTCAATGCTCTCCCTGCCCCTTTGAAATAAACTTGATCACTTTTAAACAGTTGACGACGAAGGTACAGAATCTCGAAAAACAGCCACCATCTCTTCGTGAATAATTTTTTGACTTTTTCCTTGTTTAGTAAGAAATTTTATCACAGCGCGGTTCTCAATTTTAGTGATCATCGCGACACCAGCCATTTCACCTTCGTTCAACGCAAAATACAAAGCAAACTTATAATCACAGCCAAATGAAATTTTACAGTAAAACACTTGAATAACGGGGCTACTAAAATCACGAAATATTTTTTTCACATCTTTGGAGTATCCCCCCCATACCGCGAATATATTGAACTCCCCTCGTACCATCAAAAAACGGCCCCGTAGTGTTGACCCCCAAACTCAAAATCCGAAGTTCGAACCAAAGCCGTTTAGGCTGTGGGACTCGGGACATGCGGACAGATAGACAGAATTTCGAGACCCACTTTTTTTGATTTCCTCTATATCATCGTAATGTCAGAATTGAGTAATATCTCGAGTTCGAAATTTTGTTCGAATATGGCTTCTTTTGGTTCCAAGATTTTTAAAATTTATCTCCATACCTCTTATAAAAGCTGGCAACACTCCTCTCAATTAGTTAAGTAAGGCTGTCTCGAAAGACGCACTTAGACAAAATGTATGTCCTTTATGATACCGCATAAGTAAGGGAGGAAGTAAGGGAAGATGCCCAGAGGAATTTCTAGACCGGACGGGTATATTAGTGGGAGCATGGTTTCTGTTTCATGCTCGGTGACTTTGGTTAGGCTAAGGGTGACGGAAAGTATTCATCACACGCCTCTACCATTAACTTTCAGTGACAAAAACCCTTCAAGTATGGAGGAGGATTAAATCGTAAAAAAAAAAAATGTTTTTTCCGAAAACTACGTAAAAACGGCATCTTTCTCAAACGACAATATTTACAATATTTACAGAAAATATTTAGTGCCCAAGCTAGATTTTTCGAACTCATAATCGCTAAATTCTCCCCATGAAATTTCCCATTGTGACCTACAACGTTTTATGTGTGAAAATTAAGAATGAGTATTAGTAAGATCCCTTTTCTTTTTCTCAGGAATCTTTTAAAAACTTGAACGAAAACGTGGCTCTATGGTTAATAGATCCTAGAAAGCTCCCTCCCATCTAGAAAAAGTAAAAGTAAAAATTGAAGGTTATGACGAATTTCCGTCGCACAACCCTGGACAACAATTATCAACTCATTAGATGGCAAACGCATACTCAACTAGTCACATACACAAATTGAGTAATTTCCATATTATAATTAATCACCAGACTTTCAGTCTCGTTGCAATCACGTATACTACATCCAGTTGTGCTTCATCTGGGGGATACCCTCTCAAATGAATTCTAGACGCTATATGCACATGATAAATATATTAAACTGACGTGCCAGCGTGTCGTAGTCGTCCGCGTTTAATTAGCCGCAAAACAGCTAAGACGAAAGCAAATTATTGATCAAGTGTAAACAAACGTATTAATAACAACAAACAATCAATTGTTAATTATAGTGCTAATGCCGGATGATTGCTATACGACTGTGCTATAGCGAATGTGCATTCGCGATTTATTGTGTCACAGATTAAGAATGATTAATACTGCTGGCGCTTATTCAAATAACTAAGTGAATTATTGGCCCGACACAAAATTTCAACACGATGCGATGCCTAAATGCGAATAGAAATAGAACCGGATTAATATTATGCAATAGAAATTAAATTAAGGTTCATTTGCATAATCCAAGTCTGTGTTTACGTAAATTTACATTATTCAAGTTCAAGGCGCTACGCAAAAGTTCATTGATGTGCTCTCGTGAGTCGTGACTCGGTAAAGTCTGGTGAATGAATTCTATTTTTATCCGTCTAGATATCTACGAAAAAAAGTGTAAGTTTTACATTGTAGTCCGAGGGATATGTGTATATATGGGAAAAATTTTTTGAACAGATTGAATGGCTATCTTTGCATAGTTCATACTTTACACGGGCTTTTGATCTTTGAATAGCCTTGGGCAGTGACGATCGGTTCGGTTTAATGATCGGGTCTTTCAATATAGGAGCAGGGCGGCTTGGACCATTGGACCTTTGGGTGGCGAAACTTGTGAGAATATACTTGCAACCTCTGCAAAGATTGAAAAACAATGGTCTACTATCTACGGAATCGGCCTCCTGGTGAAAAAAGTGTGCGAATGGCACGGAGGGATCGCGCATTAAAGAAAGACTGGGAATAACATTTGCAATCGACTTGGAGGGCTCAATTGAAGGCAGTTGCTTAAAAATCGAGCTTAATAGAAAGTCGTGTAGCACTATCTGAGTATAAACAAGTAAGAGGGGTACGAGTTTATTTTGAATCAAACTTTATCCTTTCGGGTAGTCTTATCGGCGTGTCACAGATGCATTCCAATAAAAATAAATATAAGGTTGGTTTTTATTTTTGGGACGAAATGGAGAGATCTACAATTTTATGGCAAGTCCAAACGGCCAACAAAGAAGCTCTTTCATGACAGTTAAAGACACGGATTTTTGCCAGACGTTCGCGAGAGTTTGCGCAGTGGAAAAAAAACCTTCAGATGGATTTTGGGATTTTTTAATGAGTCGAACGAGGGACCACTAGTTCAGTAGCGCAACAGACACTATAACTACTAAGCCACTGCCGCCGACGAAATTAAGGTTAGCTTGGAAATATATGAGAAGTAACGATATTTTGACACGGATCGATTTTTTTTACCAGCCCTGTCCTTTGAAGTCTTCTCGATCGTTGAAAGTCTGTCAAGTAAGAATATTTCGCTTTTAAAATTTCACCACGAGCGAGAAACAATTTGGATGAGCGCTTATACTTACTTACTTACATAGGTGGCGCTTCAGTCTGGGTGGACTTGGTCCTCAACCAATACGCCACTCCAGCTATTGCGTTTCTTTGGAAAATTGCATTCAATTAAGCGCACCGCATCTAAGGCGAGGTCTTTCACTACTGCGTTCTCCCTCCGCGTCCACTCGTTCTACATTTCCCATACAACTTAGACGACTGATGCGTACTTCTTATCATCAGGTAGATGTCGCTGTACAGCTCGTAGAGCTCGCTATTAAATCTCCACCTCAAAATCAAATCAACGCAAACGTGAACGAAAATTACCAAAAGAGTTTTGCGTTCGAAAGAGATCTTATACCCACTCCTGTTTACATCCATAATTAATTACCATAAAGCAGGCCTGGGATGATGAGGGTCTTATAAATAGAGTCTGAGGAGCTAGGAGCTACAATACATTGCTCTCAGCTGTTTCGTAATTGTGTCCATACCTTTAACTAGACTTGGTAGTTGACCACATTGACCATACATAAAATAACTTAGCGACCTTCTTTGAAATTGAATTGAGCAAAAAACTGGCAAACTTGCACTGAAAATAATGTTGTAACTCATCAAATGTTAAAAGTTATTTCCACAAATTTGGAACACTAAGCGAACCTAAAAGCTTTCTAACTTCAGAAGAAGTTGCCTTTTCTTTCAAAATTCATGTATAATTTCAAAATGACAATAAGCAGACACTTTGAATGAAAAATCTTAGGTTTGCAGCCCTCTACTCCCCTCTACCAAATTTCATTATTCTACAGCAATCGGAAGTAGGTACTCCACATAAATGACAACAGTTCTGAGAAACTATCGGTGGATATACAAAAACCTAAAATTTTCGATTTATTCCTTTGCTTACACCACAGGGGTACCGTCGTGCAAAATTTCAACATTCTGCGCTGTCCGAAAGTGCTCCATAATTTTGAAGATCAGTCAGTGATTTTTGAAGCCCTATATCTCAGGAACCACTAGTGCTAAAAAGTTGAAATTTTGATCAGCTTAGCAAATTTTCAAAATTTCAAGTTTCTAACTTCAGTTGTAGGTACTGAAGATAGAGGAGGTTCGAAAATCGCCTGGGTTTGTTCCCGTTAAAAAGGTGTAGTGTCAGAACTTGGTTGGGCACTACCGTGCCCTTTGATATTTCGAAATGTAGGTACATACTTCTCGAAGGACTATATTTCTAAGTTTAACCATCAAGGGGTGTGGCAAAAATACTTCAGGAGCCAAGTTAAACTGGGCGTGTTGCAATTTTGTGCGCTCCTGAAAAATTTACCTGTTAAAGAGGGAATGCTCTGAATATGACATCTCGCCAATCCAAACAATATCAAAACAGACTTAATTGGTATGCTTTTGTTGGTCTCTCCGTTTTAAATCACAACACATTGTTATTGTTTATTCATCAGGGCTCGTGTACAAATATTCCTGAGGCATACGGCCATATGCGAAACTCGCCCAGACAGACCGTCGCAAAATATTTGTTCTCTGTTGTCTTTTTCACGCACGCACCGTACTCAAGAATAACACCTACAAAATTATCATTCCAACCGGAGAGTCAGATTGTTTATGTAGATTGCGTTGCCTTATTAACCGCGTGACATTGAAGGTAAATAATCAGCCATTTTGAAACCCTTTATGGAGCCAAGTACTACTCATCACGGAACAAGAACTCTCCTTCGACTGATGCGTCATCTGTTCGTATTCATTCTGAATTCCAGGATTCTGTTTATATGTGCAATTCTAGTTCTTCGAAATTGGCACACAGCACACACGCATTATTCATCCATCATCCGCAACTAGATTCTTTTGTATTTGCTCTTCCCGCGGAAAACCACATTCGCAATGCAAACAAACACACAAGACCGAACGTTAAATCTGGAACGATCACAAATCACTGGCGAAATTACGCTCATTGATCTCTCGAACACGGAGATGTATTATTTTCGAAGAGGTGCTTCCACAAAGTGAACACAAAAACTTCATGGCGAATAATTCCGTACCAAAAATAAATGCAATTAAAAAAATACGAATTTATCTAATCTGAGTCTATATAGTGTGGGATGTGTGTTTCCGCCTTTAAAATTCCTCCAGATTCATTAACGGCACACAGGCGATAATAATATGTATTAGCACAGTTGTTGATTTGTTGATTATTTGTTTTTTTAAATAAATAAAAATGTAGAGTATGTACGAGTATATAGAGGCGATCAGGAGCTCAGCTAAAACTGGTAGTCAAAATATTTGTGCACATAATGTACCTACCTATAAGCATGTAAATCTCAAACATATATATAGGTGTTTTTTTTTTTTTAATTGGCCATAGACAACCTTCCAAGTGCGAATTGGATGATTTATTTTATATTCTGGCTAAAAGTTGACACTCTCTCAATCGGGAGAATGACGGCGATTTGTTTGTGAAAAGTGACAGGTTGTTTGACAGGAAGTGCTAATTTTATTATACACATCCTAATAATATACTTCCACGCAAAAGTATAAATGGCACGGGCTTATTATCAGCGAAAGTATAAACGATCGCATCGCAGTAATTTAAATTGACGTGGTTATCAACTAGAGTAGACATTGTCTGATTATATGTCTGCTCTAAGTTGGTCAAGTACATTCACTCGAAAGGGATAAAGTTACACAAACTTCCGTGCAAATGAATGGAATGCAGCTGCACATGTAAATAGAAGGGGAGTATAAACTGCATCTCACGTTCGATGAGCTCGTGCCGTAGCTTTGTTGTCGGGTATTCTGAACTATGGGGGAATTCAGCAGGAAATTTGATGGGCTATTCTGATTGTGCAAGCAATGCAACTGAATCTGATTTATTTTTGACGCCATTTTCGTCGACAATTGATCACTGCCAAATTATCCCGCAGTGGATTACAGATGAGGCTATAGATGAACGTGAAGCGAACATGGTTAAATTATTTCATATAAAACTGGAAAGAAAGATAATAGGTCTGTTCCACAACGATTTTGCATTCGAATACATTACTCAAATTTCGTTCCCTTACTCAAATGTTGGGTAGAAGCAGTGTTGCCAAAAGTACTCCCATATTAGTATTGTACTGTTTTCAACATCTCTGTACTCCCGTACGCCTCCTTTCACATTCGTACTCCTATTCTTTTTCAAAGACCTAAAATATATTATACTTGCAGCAAAGTGTTATTTCAACCTTAATAAATTAAATTCACTTTTAATTTAATGCAAATTTGGCTTTTAACTCGCAAGCTGTCGTCAAATTGTACTCCATTTTTTTTAAATTATTTCGGATTGATTTATTTTTACTTTGCCTCAACATTTCTCTACCTAGTAATTTGGAAAAAAAAATTTCCCTTCTGCATGCCTCATAAAAATTGATCTCGTGTTCGATTTTGTTACATTACCGTCTAGCAAACTCTTGCGGATCCTGGAAATCCTTTCCACTGACAATCACTTATTTCGATACTAAAGTCCGTAAATGAATAATAAACACCAGATTAGAGAGACTCAACCAAAATAACAAGACCGCCACAGCCCACAGGCTTCCAACGTCGACACAAAGAAGCACGATTATTGTATAACCTAACTATATATGTAGAAACATCCTGAGACATTTGTCAGGCGAATGTACTGTGCTTTTTATTGTGCAGAAAGTAACGAAAATAAATATGTTGAAGTGCGTACTACTGCACTAGAAATTCATTTGCACGACCAATGAGGAACATTTGTTATAAATAAATTACAGAATAAGTATAGACATTCTTTCCCCATTAATTATCTTCCTGTATATGCTTTCCTTAACATGTTCGCATTGAGTTCTTCTGCGGGGAGCTTTCGGCACCGCCAGTGGTCCCAGAGGGGAAGAATTTTAAAAAAGGACAAAAAGAGGGACAAGCTTTATAATAGGGGAAAAATACAAGATTTCTATGAAATGTTAAATGTTTTGAAAATAAAACTAAAACGTTTTCGATCACAAAAAAAAATTTAAAAGAATCAATTTTTCATTATTAAACATGAACGAAAACAGCCCATCGGACATCTACGTAGGACTTTTTGTGCATCTGAATGCATTCACTCGTTTTGATATAAGGTTTGTTTGACGTGGCTAGCACTAGTGCCTACTAGTGCGCACTGAGAAGTTTTAGCTAATTTTCACCCCTGTCAAAAAACCCTGGACAGCCCTGAAAATTCGGCTATCATATCGAACGCAAAATATGCTGCCCTGAAGTCTGGCAGTTTTTGAAACTGAAAAATACTTATCTTTTGGTGAACGAAGTATGATGATGATAAGAACACTTTTTTCGGTTTGTTCCTAAAACTGAGAGAACTCAATTCTGATCTTGTGCTTGCCATGACAGCAAACAAGTTGATAAAACTGCTTGCAATATAGGCGATGAATTTAAAAATTTATGCAGCTCCGACTCCAGCTTTTTCCCATTTCATTTTCCTATAATATACAATTTTAGTTCATAAACGTTGCTGATTTCAAATAGTTCGCTTTTAAATAGCAAATTTATTGTATTTATCTTTATCACGATATCTCAACAAACGAATAACAGCAGGCGAATTGACAGCAAAACTCAGCACTGAATTATTGCCCCGACAGATTAATTGGGGTCAGTTCAGGGCAAAACTAGGTTGCCCTAGAGATCATGTCAAACACAGGTTTTCAGTACCAGGGCGAGTTGAGTGCTATACCGAACAAATTAGGGTTAACGTCAAGTCAAACAAACCTATTACGTATAGTAAAAAAGGAAATTATAGTATAACTTATGTATTTTTTGTGATAGTCTTTTTTTAAGCTTTTTAATGAAAACAGAAACTTTGGGGACAAATAAAGCTTTTTGTGATAAAAAAAGGGGAAAGTCTTCAAAGTCTGGTATCACCGCGCACCGAGTCTTCTATCGGTTTACATTTGCAGTGCTGTCAACTATTGTACACAATACATGTCTCGTAGGATTTCACACAAAACATCCGTCGGTCTTCTATGTTTATTTAAACCAAAGTTATTGTCCGAGGAAGCCGAAACAAATGAAATGACATATGCCCGATAAGTCACAAACTTCTGCGATGTCAAGGAGTGCATCAGATAAGGCTGTTTGTCACTTGTCACTTTAGTGATAGACTCTTATCGGTATTATGTGTTTAATGTTATTTTTGTATAGGAGGTGACTCTTTGAATAGCTTTTTTTGACAGGTTTTTTCTTTAAAGGGAAGGGGACGATTAAGTATCGAGTTTTCTAAATCTGAGAGCTGGTTAACTTGATGTATCTCCGTTTTGATTGGTTTAGGTCGATCAGAAGAACAGCTGTTTCAGTTGACGTTTATGGAGGGGTAGCCGACGAATCTAGTCTAGAAATTCGTGACTGAGTAGTGAGTACTAGAGTTGACAGTTCGCATATGTGGCTAACGTAGAAAAAGTAACGTTGCCGACAAATCTAGTTCAGGTTACATCTTATCCAGACCACTCTAGTCGAGTTAAGATAACTATATTCTTGAGTGTGCCCGTGACCTTGATTAGAGAAGGTATTTGCTCCCCAAACAAATAAATACAAAAACTACTTCCTTTGTCTGACAAGCAACTCGGCTGCTGGACCTGTGTGCTCTTGTCTTAATCTATTTTAAATATAAAACCATTGTTGTAGAAGTTTCTTGACCCACCTTTATTTCCCACTTCTGCTTCGCGTTATAGTCACCACGCCATCGTTCATCCTCTACCGTTTGAAACAAAAACTGCGTCTTTAATTCCCATCATGCTTGTATTGCAACACAATAAAAAAAAAGAGCCATTTAAAGCGAAAAACCAAATTCTGTAAGCGAACGGCTGTAATCAGCATAAATATGGTTCGATATTACGTTTTACCCCGCTCCCATTGAAATTGCTTACCAAATCACTATAAAACTCTTCTCATTTTTTTAACTCATAATTAATTGACCTTAACAAAAATATTAATCAGAAAAGTGTCTGATAAAATAACCCCAGTAAACAAAAATAATTCCGAAAATACATGGCGCATAAAAAGACACTAAAGCGTTTTTTTTTTATTTTATTTTTTATTTGTTTCGTTTGGTAAAGAAATGTTCGTTTTATTGACACTGTGAGTCAGCAAAATTTGGATGAATATCGCGGGTTGTTTAATTCAAGCATTATCAGTTCGTAAACTGTAGAAATGCCAGCACCATTTGTCTTCAATACAAGTTGTGAATTATTATCTGAAGATGGAGTTGGAACAATTCGCGCCATTCAAAATAAGAAGAAACACAGAATTACCTCATCGAATCTGGAGAGCACTTTCTCTTTTGTGAAAACAAAAAGAACGCAATTAAGATCAACCAGTAGGACTGTGGCCTTCTGCAAGCCCATGTGGTGATAGGTAGTCCCATTTAAAAAGCTCCACCTCAGAATTCAGGAAATCGCAATTTTTAACATCTTGTGGTAGAAAATAAAAATTCAATTTACAGTGGCGCTCAATAAAAATGAGCCTGAAATAATTTTTGCTATATTGCCCTTTTTATTTAGAAGAGGCCCTTTGATTTATTTATTTTTTTAATGTAGCACTGTTGCCTATCACAAAACAATTATAGTTTTATGCGAGCCAATGCTCGTTAAATATCTTGCAGAGTATGTAGCTTCCGAAATGACACTTTTAGCAAAACAATACCCTCAAATCGTTCATGCCGAATGTGGCACGTAGGCCCGTCATTCTTTAACCACTTGTCGCTTTCCTCGACACATTTCAATTTGAACCACCAAAATTCTGTTAGCATCGTTGTTTATGGCCACCAACCCCGTTTTAAAAAAAAATCCAGACCAAATTCGTTTTAAATTCTTTAACCTCTAAAGAAAACCATTTCCAAGACAGAGGGCCTTATACTAATGATCATTTTCAACCTTCACACTAAATATTTTGTAGGTCAAAATGTGTAAAATTTCGCTACTGTGAGGTTGAAAAATTTATCCTGGACACTAAAAATGGTTATTAGTATCGCGGAAAATCTCTTTCCCCTTTTTTCCCAGCAAACTTTCAAACGCCACTGTGTTTTGTCATATATATAACACTAAACGAACGAAAAGATCATGAACTGCAAAAACAAAACAAAAAAACACCACAGAAAACGTTTTCGCGTTAATGAATGAGAATTGCCAAAGGTATTCTATTACGACGACGGACGGAACATGCCACGACCGTAATTAATCTTATGGTGTGGTGGCTTGTGTTCACCTGATTTTTCTGATTACGCTTGATAATTTTATTTGCTCCGTCGTTTAACATTGAACTTCGGTGCTCCACAGGGTTCAGTGTTATTAACCCTAGCCGGGCAATAAATCACACACATTTACGAAATTATTGTGCAAAGTTGTATCCGTTTAATGCGTTGTATAAGAGCAGATATTATAAAATGAGCAACATTAGTAATTATAACTTTGAGAAGAATAAAATTGAGAAATAGGTCAACGATGTCGGTTTCTTCTTATATCACAAACACCGTTCTGCCTTGGTCTTGAAAGCAGAAACGTGATGCTTGTGTTACCAAAGTTCTAATTACTGTCATCCTCTTGTGGGCTATTCGGTATTTGTTCACACAATTAGTAAGCTCTGGAAGGCTCCGAAAACTGTCTGTTTCGTGGTATTTAGGAGAACGACTAATTGCCTACAAACACGTGTGCTAGGTTCAATGAAGTTTTCTTGAAAAGGGTTTGGCCAGGTTTGGCCGGTTGCTATAAATCAGTCACACCACGTCCCTTTTATTATAAATTCAAGTCGCATAAATATAGTTAGTTGTATAGATGGGTGAGATCAAAATATTGCCGACGGGTATCGCGTTGTATGTATACAACTGTAAAATAAATTCTCCACATCCTCTGCGTCAGGAGCAATAAACCCATCGTCTACCACCGAAACAAAGGATTCCTAAGGTCTTCCGTTTTTTCTTAATCTGTATACTAAAAACGATAAAAACGAAACCCACAGGCATTTAGCTGTCCTATAAGAACAAAGCACCCTGTGTATGTTGCAGCTTATATCTGCAGCAACGTATATATTTTGTCGCAATTTATGTGCAAACATTCACGAAGCCAAGACGAAGATGGAAGCAAACAAAAAAATCAAAACGAATTCCTGTCTGCCCTTCTTTTGTGGTCCTCCGCTTTGCTCTGCATTAGAACAATCGGTCTTTTATCTCTGGAATTTAATTAGCATATAATTTTGATGTGAACTGGCTTTTGAGTCTGTCAGTTTTTTTTAGAAGAGGAAAATTTGCATTTTCTCCGAAGCACTTTGTTTTAAAAATAAATATTTTGTCTTCTAAGAAAACTTGTTCAGAGTTAATTGAGCCTTTGTGTCCTTGCAACCGGTTGTTCATACAATAATTTCTTATGTACGATCGGAATCTTATGGCTGCTGTCCATAAAAACAAAGCTACATTGTGACATATACTTTTAATCGTTCGTGTTTGTGTGAAATATTTAATCCAACAATTATCTTGTTTTATTGCAGGGCATCTCACAAAGCTCCTACTCCGTAAGGCCATCGATAAAACTATACAAAGATCTAAGTCTACTGTCCAATGAGGAGTCGTTTCGAAATGCCTCAGTTATTTATCCCATAAACAGTGCAGACGACTATTACCGTCTCCACGCCTATTTCTCGAAGGTGAGTCTCCTCCCCCCATCTGTTTGGATAGACACGGAAAATCTAATTTAATGTTTTTACTCGTTTCAGTATCATTTACAAAATCTACAGCAGCGCAGCTTCGATCTTGAACACAAAGCCTATCGCATTGCGAACGGCACCATATCGAATAATATTTTGGAAATCCGTTGGCCATTGGGTGTGCCAACCAGTAGTTCGCCAGAAACTCGACATGACATTCTTATGTGGCACTTCATCAATAGTACGCACATATTCCTGCCAAATGCAGAGAGTGTCGTTGAACCGCTGAGTCGCATCGACTCGTTAGACTTTGAAACAGTTCTAGATATAAGTGTACAATATGCACGTCACAAGTTCCCGGCGCTTAGGTACTCAGGCATACACACCGTTTACCGAAGATTTGACCCGACGAGAGGTATAGACTATCACATCCATTTGAATTTTTTGGACACTAAACGATCTGGCAAAAGATTGGTCACAAAAAGGTAAGCCGTCCTATGACTTTGCTTTGGCTTTTTAAGGTAAATATAATTCTTGATCAGCTTTCAGGTGGTCAAGCCGTTGGGACGAGTTGAAGTGGTCCCCTCGCCATATGTAACCGAGAGTACAAGAATCGCCATAATGATGCCAACATTTGAACATCAAGCCAATGATGGTGTCGAGTTTGTGCGCCTGTACGAGAAGATTTGCATGAAAAATCAGGATAATACTTTTTTGCTCATGGTAAGTGCGAAAGTTAGTTCGATGAAAGCAAAAAAAATATAAATGAATTTCGTTTGTTTAAGATTTTCCTGTACAAATACGACTCAAGCAGCAAAGGAGATACCGATCCATTCCGCAACATCAAAACTCTTGCCTTAGAATTGTCATCTAAATATAAGACGGATGGCTCGCGAATAGCGTGGGTTTCCATACGATTGCCGCCGATATACAGCGATCCTTTGATGCCGGCAGACATTATGCTGAACTCACTCTATGCCCGAAATGAAATACTCAGTCTGGTTGTGGCCGACTTGTCACTGCCGAAAATTGGTCTGGAAAGCTTAGTTCTGCTTGGTTCAACGTCAATGGTTTTCAAGTCGGACTTTCTAAATAGGGTCGGTAATTTGATGGCAGCTTAAAGTAGATTCAGTACTAAGGATTCCTTATTCGCAGGTCCGCATGAATACGATACAAGGGTTCCAGGTGTATTCACCGATCGGGTTCATGATGTATCCATGTAAATTTGCCCACTTTTGCAAAGAGTGTGAAACCTGTGATGTCAGCCAGAGTACGGGGTACTTTGACCGTTGGAACTATGATGTTATATCGTTTTATAGTCGCGATTATGTGCAGGGTAAGTCAAAGCACTGATTGTTTGTCACATCTCCTAGCTGGCAGAGGTAGTAAACAACTACCCAAAACTTAACAAACAAATTTACTATATTTGCCTCTTTTCTTAACAAAGTTTGTTGTCATTTAACATTGGCAAGTACCCACACTATCAAGCGTTGGCTACAGTAGAGTACATTACAATATTCACCGTGAGAAATTTCGCTACATGCGGTTTACATTACAATGGGTCTGTTCTCTAACCATCTAATACTTTAGTCCAATACCAAAATGTGTTCTGACTCAATAAAGAATTCAAATACACCGAATCAAAAGCGGACACTTCGAATTGCAGCCAACCATGCCAATAGATAGGAACATCCGGTGAAAAGAAAAGCTAATCATTAGTTTCGAATGGGAAAACTTGGGAAAAATCGGATATATATTGCGGATGCAGTCAGGAATACCTTCTTTTTTTTTATCCGAGGGTAGGTGAAAATCTTCCAAAGACACAATGAGAATAGCAAGCGCGTTCTCATAGTAGTGTCAGATTTTTACTGACTAAAAACACCACCCTTCTAAAGATTGTTAGATACTGCAACTGAAATATAACTTATCAAGCAATTTTTCTATCATGAAATAACAACTTTTGACAGCCTACTTTCCAATGAAAGATCCTGCGTGTTCCGCAAATTAAACGCGGTTAATCTTATCTTGCCAAGTCGAACGGTTTCGTTCTTTGTAGTCGGCGCAATAAATTGCTCTCGTCCAAGATTTGTCGGACTGTATTGTTGACATGTCCGATTAGTCGGTTTCTATGCTTTCTCGCGAAGCTTCTAGTTTCAGCTTCGATTGTTGGAATTCCGAGATCCCTATGGATATCGTCGTTTCTAATATACCATGGTGCTTGTACAATTTCATTAGTTTTCTTATAGGTGAAATTCACGTGAACAGACTTAGTTTCGTTGAGGGCGATCCGCCAGTTCCTTGTCCACTCATTTACCTTATTCACTGCGGCTTGCAGTTTTGTAGTCGCTTCTTCGATTGTATTACCTACAGCTAGGATAGCTGTGTCGTCGGCGAACGTAGCAAGGGTAGTGCCATCTTCCCTTGGAATATCGCGAGTATATAACAAATAGAGAAGCGGACCAAGGACGCCCCCTTGCGGTACCCTGGCGGAAATTTCTTTTAGCTCCGAGTATTCCATTTCTAACACGGAAGAGTCTATTCCCGAGATATGATTCTAGAATATCATATAGGCTTGCGGGGAGAACTTGTCGTAATTTAAATTTCAAGCCGTCGTGCCACACCTTATCAAAGGCTTGTGAGACGTCAAGGAATACACTTGAGCAAATCTTTTTTTCTTCAAATGCTTTCTCGATTACGTCAGTAGTTCTATGTACTTGGTCAATCGTCGAATGCTTGGTTCTGAACCCAAACTAGTGGTCAGGGATAAGATTATTGACTTCAATAACCGGTTGTAGGCACCTAAGCAATATTCTCTCGAAGACTTTGGAAATGAGGAAGAAGGGAAATCGGTCTATACGATTTTACTTCATTTGGCGGTTTTCCTGGTTTTAAAACCATTATGACCTCCGCGACTTTCCATTGACTCGGCACGTGTTTTAGTCTAAGCGCGGCATTTATAATATGAAGAAGCTTCATTAATGCTTTCCTTGGTAGAACTTTCAGAACTTCTCCGGTGATCAAATCATAACCAGGAGCTTTCTTTGGTTTTAGGGATTCGATTTCACGTTTTAGTTCACTTAGCGTTGCACTAGTGAGTGTTGAATCGTCAGATTATTATTCCGCCCTATTAGTATTGTCGTGGATCGCTTGGCCATCGTACGGTTTAAAAGTTTCTTCTAGATGAGCGGCAAAAACGTCCGCTTTTTCCTTATCTTCCCTTGCCCATTCGTTTCGATTTATTCTAATTGGCGGCGCGGGGATTTTGGGCCTTTTGGTGCCTTTTACAGCTTTCCAATGTGAATAATTGGAATCTTTTTTCGCTGTTAGACTTTCAGGGTAAGAAACTTACGCACGATTTTTAAAATCCTTAATAACTGTCTTCAACAAATTGCACAAATAATTCAAATGTGCTTTATGTTGCGGAGCTCGACTCTGTTGCCATTTCTTACGCGCCTTCCTTTTTTCGTTGACCAATTCTTTTATTTCGGGAGGATATCGTAGCCCGTACTTGGCCGGCGTTTTCCTTGGACTAGGCGTATTATTCCAGGAGGCGAGCTGTACGATCTCGACGAAGCGATCAACTTCAACCTCAAGTTCATAGGATGTCGTAAGTGGAACACTCAGATCAACATTCTCTTCTATTTCGTTCCTAAAGCCTCCCCAGTTAGTTTTTCGCTGGCTCTAGGTTATTGGCTAGTTTTACACTCAATGTTAAAATAACCGGTGAATGGTCAGATGATAGATCAAAGCTCTCTTCAACTTTAATGTGGTTGGTAGGTATTAGGAATACTGAGCACTCGATTTACGAACTCTTGGGCTGAAACAAAAATGCTTAGGGATTTTTCCACTGCCCCACCTCTTGCGAACGTCTGAAAAAACATCTGAAAGAATAACTGTCTTGAAAGAGCTTCTCAATTAGCCGTTTGGAATCGGTATAAAATTGTAGATTTTTTTTTTTTTTTTTTATAATAAACACGCGCTAAAGAGGTTATGACTACTCTTATGGTGTAGTTTGAAGTACACAGCGCGGGCGTTAAGGAAATTGGGATAGAGAAGATAGGAGATTCCGATGCACATTGTTTTTAAATGTCTGCAAATTGCACCGAGGGGAAAAAAAAAACTCACACAAAACGATTGGTTGTGAGAAGCTAGGCCCTACGGACCTGTTGCGCCACCTATTTTTTTCTCAGTCATAAGTCTACTAGACGGCCTTTCTTGGTAAAATGGCGAGTTTATAAATTCAAAAGGAGAAAGGACCATTTTTTAATAGTGTTGTTTGATGTATTAAAATGATAATTTCTGTAATTGGCACCTAATAGGAACTATATTGCTACATTCGACTAGTTATTGTTGTGACTGTGAGGTCATTAGAGCAGTCATCTGTGTATTATGTATCTTATAAGATCGGGTTCTTCGTGTAGCATATATGTTAACAATATCCCATATCATATCTTTATAATATTCTTCAGTATTACAAGCCTACTTTTATTGCATAAAAAATTCAAGCAATTCCGTTTTACAATAATTTTCAAACTCATTACAGCTCGCAAAAAGATCGAAGACAGCGTTCCGATTATTCGTAGCGACAACGATATTGAACTACTGCTCAACCGTGCCGACAAAACCATTAACACCATCCTTGACGTTTTCGTTGGTGCACAACTACCTATACACATTCTACGCGGAGTAGAGCCAAATTTACGATATGGCACTGCCATTAAAAACTTCCTCGAAACCACAAGTGATATACCCAAGTGCCCAGCTTATAGTATAGAAAATAGTAGTAACTACAACAGCAATAACAACAACATAAATAATATAAACACCTATTCCAATGAAATACCCTTAAAATATGACAAACTTAGTAGTAGCAGTAGTTTAAGTAGCAAGAAATGTATTCATTTAGCGTCTAGAAAACAAATTGGCGATGCGATAATACGCTTCGAAGATAAAAGTATTATTAGCAATCCGAAAAGGCATTAGTATAGGCCAGGTAAGGCGGTCACATAACTGTCTAAAAAAAACAAAAAAAAAAAAAAACTGTAGAAACAAAACCAACTGAAATGCTCAAAATTGTTGTCCCATCTTTTTTGTTTTAATTTAATTTGTTTTTAGTTCTTTTTACATGCATATTTTGTATTTACACCTGCTCAAGGGGATTTTGTTTTTTAAGATATGTGTAATTTTATTTTTCATTAGACGTAAGTTTATTTATTTTGAGGATTGAATTGAGTACCTATAAAAGAAATTGCCAGGTCGTTCTATAGCGATTTGTAAGTCGATTGGTCGTATAATTTCATTGTATATAGTATAATCTTGCCATTTATACACATGAATTCAAATGTTTTCAAAATCTTTGACATAATCTAGTTTATTATCCAAGGCAGTCGCTTCCCATACTGGAGGTTCTTCTACAAATCTATTTCTGTTAAGCAATGTTTTATTTTCGCACATTACCAAACCCTAATTTTGCAGCAAACCCAAGCAAGCAAATAGTAAATTAATTTTAAACTGTGCATTTAAACCCCCTCTTCATTTAATTGCTGGTAATTTAGCATTGTAAATAACAGCAATGTGTATAGGGGAAGAGCTCGTGAACCCTCCCCACTAATGAATCTTATACGGCTGCTGGTCTAACAAACACGCTTTTCTTTGACTGCTTTAAGATTAGTGTTTCTCTCTATTTTACCACAAACGTCATACAATTTACCCCAAAATTGCCATCTCCTTCGTCATACCGAGATCACGGTATACCGACACCGACCTGTTACTTCCCAGCTCGTCGGATCATCTTTTGTACAACTCTGGCTCTTTTAGAGTTATGTATTTCTTTCCATTAACATTATTTACAAAAAAAAAAAAATAATCATATTGCACAACAAGTTTGCTTTAGTTTTAGCCAAATTAATTATTGATTTTAAATTACTTTATTTATAAGAAAAAGTGCCAAAGGTTTGAAACTCCTATCATAAGTTTACAACAAAACAAAAATACAAGTTCGATTTTTTTTGTTTTCTATTTCAAAAAAGTTTTTGTATTTATTTGTGTATCCCAAATTAAGTAAAACAAAATATGATCTTGGTATAATAGTATTACAGTGAAATTATAGTTTCTATTAATGCTAAGTTGAAATTTATTTCTTATAGTTAAACGGAAAAACAAAATAGTTCTAATTCTGTACACATGATCGTAGTCTTATGAAATGATATAGTTATTTAGTGCTAAGAAGTAAACAACTAGAACGCATAATAATTATGTATGTATATAGAGTTTTATATTAATTAAAAGAGAGAGATATATTTTAAGAATGTATGTTTTATATTTAAGAGAAAATATATGTATATTGCGACGTGTATTTATATTGCGAACAGAAGTACTTTTTATTAAGATGGTCTACTCAACACCTACTCTGGTGAGTATACATAGAAAAAAAATGTAACCTCCCGCAACGATTACCAAATTAGAAACCACCGACGGTAAGGATTCTTCAATCTGTATCCCCTACGACCAACAATAGATGTGTTTTTTGAGCTTCGATCTTAGCACAGCAAAGTAAAGTAGGATTTTCAACGCGCAATTGCAACAACTTGATACTTCGAGACTCGCAATAGTTGTTGTATTTGCGTACTGAAAATCCTACGTTACTTTGTTTTGCAGAGATCGAAGCTCAAAAAACACTACTTATGTATGTAAAGAATCCCTTCCAGCATTAACCATTTTTATGAAAGTAACAAAGCTGACGCAAATTTCACCTCAACCCGTATCTATACATATTTGGATATGGTTCCCTAAAGAGTTTGCACTTTACTGCATGTATTCGACTGATCATCATTCTAGGGTTGATCCTTCCCGGAGGTTGGTTATGGCCAATCACTGGCGATACTCAGACTCACATCGCTGCGATACCAACCATAACTAAAAAAAAGATGTACATCTTATCATTTGCACTAAAGCTAGAGTTATGTAGGATGATTCCAGATTAATAGATTTGTTAAAAACGTCTGAGCTCCGTTTCTCACTGCACCCAACCAATCCTCAACATCACTTCAATCCATGTGTGCAGTGATAGGTTTGATATTACAACTAAAGAAAAGAAGTTAACCAGCACAGTGCAACTACATTTTTAAAAGTAATTTATTTGTTCAAGATTTTACACTTTACACACACTACAAATCCATTTAAAGTAAGAAACTCAAGTCCGATTGTGGAGGATATTCAATTTTTGTCTTATCACTGAAATAATTCGAAATAAATAAGAATGTTCACAAACAATAATGGCAATCAACTTACGGTTTAAACAAAGTCGCATTACGATCGCCCACTAAGATTGCTTTATCTCCATCCACTAAGAGACTTGTACCCTCACGCAATCCCAACACCGGAAGATTATTATATTCAACAAACTCATTAATTCTTTCGTCGCGAGTTTCACCTTTATGTTTAGTCTCCGGATCGGTTTCCAAATAATGTGGGTTTATATTGAAAGGCACCAACTTCAGTGCATCAAAAGTGGGCGGAAATACAACCGGCATATCATTCGTCGTATGAATGGATCGAGTTGCAACATTTGTTCCAGCACTGCTACCGATGTATGGAACACCATTTTCAAGAACCCGTTCACGGATCGTCTCGACGAGATTCTTATCGTACAGAGTCTTTAGGAGAACAAAAGTGTTTCCGCCACCGATGAAGATAGCCTGGGCGCTTCGAACTGCATCAATCGGATTTGTCTTCGCGTGCAGACCTTCAACTGTGTAACCCCATTCGCTTAAAGCGCTGCTCACGGTCTCCGTATACTTGTTGTGGTCTCTCTGTGCATATGGAACAAATAGAATCGTGTTGATGTTTTTCCTATACAAAACCAAAACAGTTTAAAAAATCGAAATATAATATATTTGATTGGAATGTACTTTTGGAGTAAGTTGTTGATTTGATCCTTGGCATGTTCCAAGTACTTGAATCCATATACTCTGGACGAGGAAATCAGTAAAAGTTGTCGTTGGCTCATAACGCCCAAATCCTTCCGCAAAATTTTCCTCGTAGTGCTGTAACAAAGGCCTAACTGCTGGGAACGGCGCCGAATCGACATTTCGCGGTCTTCTGTCACACTAGCTGATACGGCCGCAATATTTTCTTGACTACGCACAGTACGTAAACGTGTTGGTGGTTTAATGTCCAACAAAGTAAATTTGGTGCGAAATTTGGTCACAATCTTCCGAATAGACGTCTCAGAAGGTCGAGAATGCCGATCATAAAATGGAAGCAGCGCGCGATGAACATTTCGAACCGAGCACGAATTTTGATAGTAAAATTCAATAATTTGCAAGCGTTGTTCATTCGTAAGACGATCCATGGTTAAATTCAAAGGTTAAATGGCAAACCAAACTGAAGCTGTTTGACACAGTGATACCAGATCGAGGGATTTATCCCTTTTTGTGGGATTTTCTCACTTAAAATAAGCTAAAAGGGACAAAGGGATTTTTGGAACCTCATAGTACAAACAAAAGGGATTTTAATTTTTGGTCAATTTTTGTTCCTAAAATGCTAGTTCCACTAAGAATAAAAAAAAATAGTCATCCTACGATCAAATTAAATATTTTCTTTCTTAGTAAAATGTCATTCAAAATATTAAAATGCATTCATTTTCTTCTGCGGCAAAACAGAGTGTGCGGTTCAAACTTTTGTCCAACCGAGATAAAGTTGTTTGCATACCAATAATTGAAATAATTCATAAGATATTTATTTTACGTTAGTAGGTTTTTCAGAACTCAAATACAACAACTATAGCGAGTTTCAAAGTGTTAAATATAGCGTAGTTGTTGTAATTGAGTTCTGAAAAACCAACTAACGTTAAACAAATATCTTATGAATTATTTCAATTATTGGTATGCAAAAATTGCGTGCTGAAAATCCTACTTTATTTTGCTTTGCTGAGATCCAAGCTCAAAATAAACACGATTGTTGTAACTTCTTAATAATAAAAAAAAGCCTAAATTTAATGAAATACATGTTTTCTTTAATTTAATACTTCGTGGGATAAATGTGGGATTTTTGAAATTTTGGCGAGGGATAAAAGGGATTTTTTGGGTAGGGCCGTGGGATAACCTGCTTCTAAAGTCTGGTATCACTGGTTTGACAGTGACACAAGGTACTAAACACACGTCAGCTGTCAAAACCAGTGTTGCCAAAACCAAACCAGCTAAAAAATCACCCGTTATAACACTAAGGGCCGATTTTTCAATAGTCAGATAAATCGCCTGATTGCTAACTAACGATTAAATTTACTTCACTCTTTATCTGCTAGATATAATCTTTGGGTTTTTCAATCATAAAATAAGAGCTAGATAACTATTCGAAGGTAAAGTTGTGTGAGCGTGATAGATAGATTGACTATATGCTGTGTTAAAGCATAGAGGATGGTCATGTTGAAAGCTTGACGTCTGTTAAGAATAATGGGTTTGGGGACGAAATGAAAGAGTAGTTGTCTATGCTATATAATTAGAAACGATCACTCACACTAATCACCTTTTGTCTTATCTATTTGCATGTCTCAAAAAGGATCAATAATAGTTTATTATCCTTTTTGTATACTTTCAGTGCTTGTAAGAGGATCTACAATAGTTCATCTTTTTAGTTATTTTTTCTTCCTTTTATGACACTTGTAAAAGGAACTACAAATGTTTATGATCCTTCTCCTTTTTTTATTGTTTTCGAGCATACCTGCTAGTCAGCATTTCGAATAGTTATAGATGCTTTATGCGAAATGCAAAAAGTATAAAAGGAGGGATCTGTGGTGAACGCCAGAGAGTTCGCAAAGTGTTCTGGAGGAGTGTACTCCTATATATCATTAGCCGTTTCAGTTTGAGTGGCAAAAATTTTGGATTTGCAATGGAAAACGCAAAAATTATATTTGCTAAAAAGCGGTAGAGGTCTGTTAATTTTACGTCTTCAGAAACGCGGCTGTTAATGAATATGGTGTTCAAGTTTCAAAATACTATAGAAAAAGGGTTTCCCTCACAAACAAGGAAAAATATGCTGCATGGAACAAAATTGCTGAATTATTTAAAGTAATTGTTCGCTAATTCCTCTGTTTCAATAATAATATCGTCAATAACGTCGAACAAATCCATTTCTACAATAGGAACAAATCTCCCCAAACAAAACTTTGTAAAATAAGATTTTCCAATTTGACAGTTCTCCGACTTTAACTACAGATTTACAGCCTTATTTATAAACGTATTATAGAGAGTGTATAAAGTTATGCACTCTTTAAAATGCCTCTAAACGCGAAAACCTTATTTATAAAAATATATCAACGGTGCATAGAGCTTGTATAAGCTAAACGCGTTTGGAGGTTGTTTAGTGCCTGTATAGAGGTGGAATATAGTATGCGGATATGTCATTTTGACTTCACGTTCACATTACTGAGCAAACAGATTTCGCTTTCTATTTTAGATACATTTTATGGACGTTTTCATATTAAATTATTACTAATTTTTCCTGCGTTGTGTTCAAATATTTTGTTTTAATTCACATCACATTATGTATGTAAATACCTTTTCATTAGGTGTATCAATTCCTCGAACGTTATATTTTTAATATTTTCGTTTTTACTTTTGAAATTGAATTCCTTTTCATTTTGAATTGAATTCGTATTTTTCACAAGCTGCTAAGTTTTTTTTTTTTCTTTTTGGACAGATAAATGTAATAGACATCTGCTTTTTAGTACTTTTTCTGACACAAGCCCTGTATAACTAATATGCATGGGAAAATGTTTTATAAATAAGAATTTTTGGGAGCGTGTATAAACGATGTATAAATATTTATACATTGCACAACTATACACGTGTTTAGGGGCATTTTAGCAAATTCTAATAAATAAGGCTGTTATATTTTATCAGTCTCACAAAGGGGCAGATATCTTTATGAGACAGATAGCTGTTATATTCTTCGAATAGCTGCTATTCGACTATTGAAAAATGGATTTATGTTTTATCTGACAGTTAACCCCTATCTGGTTGCCTATCTGGCTATTGAAAAATCGGCCCTAAACGAACGAAAAGATCATGAACTGCAAAAACAAAAAAAAAAACACCACTGAAAACGTTTTTGCGTTAAGGCTGGTACGCAGTTCAAGTGAAATCCAATTTTTCATACAAATTTTTCACTGCGAAATGTCAAAATGAACTTTCCAAATGAAAATTTCACTAGGCGGTACGCAGTTCGAGTGGAAAATATCGCTTCCAAAACTGAGTCGTAGGTGGCGATACTAAAATCTCTCCGCAGCTATTTCACTTGGTTTTTATTGTCCGTCGCATTAATTTTTCGACATTTCAGCGTGAAAAATGATTTGTAGGATGCGGCTTAGAAATTTATTGGAATTTCAGATGTTTCCTTAAGAGAATAAAAAGTTTTTCGCACTTATAAAATTATTTTTTCATTGAATATAGTGCAATAATGTTAGGTGTACAAATATTTGGTGGCATGGATGACTTTTTCCATAAGCAGGGTGCCTCAAGAATATCTTTCTACCCAGTTTTGTTCAAGCAATACCAGCAGATGATCTTTGAATGTGTAATCTCCATGCACTGTTAATTTTTTAAATTTGACGACTGTCCTGTCTATTTTACAAATCAGGCATTATTTGCCAAATTGAAAACTATTAAAATTGTCATGAACAAAATACGAACCATTTTTTTTGTTTTTTTTTGTTTTTTTTGGAGGTTCGCTGGAAGGGAAAATCATGGAAAGTCATTCGAGAACTAGTAGGTATGTGAGAGATGCTTTGACAATAGGGAGGGCCTTTCAGCCGATCTAAAACACCTCCCGAGAGCACTGACTTTTGCCAACCGAATGTGATTGCGCCTAGCCGTTCGACTAATCGAAAGATCCCTCATTTGTAGAATTTCTGAACGTTTTTGTTAGAAAATATATTGACTTTGCTAATTTTATAGATCAACCTGTTTTATCCGCCTTAATCTCCTGATTACACTGCATGTATTTATAAATTCGGTTGTTTCTAAGCTAACGTGGTTGAGAAGCTCTGCGCATTTAAGCAACTTTTTCGACTTCTTTCTTCACTGTTTCAATATCTAGATCCGTATGTAGATCAGCGTTGTGCGTGTACCAAAGTGCATTGACTATGACTATGTTCCTTTGTAATATTTTTGAAAGACCTTAATTTTTTAGAAATACGTTTGGCGCGATCATACGCACAACTGGTGCCCGTAGGTCCATACTGGTTGCAGAATTTGGTTTGGTTTTATTTTTTTACTTATTGTTATTGTGGTTGAACACGGATGAATATCTTCCAATAAGTTAACACATTTATTTTTATCTCCCATACAAAAATGTCTACAAAGATAAAATTTAGCGAGACAGAGTTTAGTAAGCAGTATCCTGTTCGCGCGCTAAATTCTTAACTTCATGTAGATGGGCCGATGAAAAGTCTCCACTCATTTAGCTCGCGAAATAAATTTCCGGTACATTAAATCGAAGATAAATGTTGACAGAGGAAACGGAATAAAAAGTTTGCTGTGTGTTTGCTATTTTTTTATAGGAAAACGCAAAGAATATTTGCGTGAGAAACAAAAGGAAACGCAAATCCAAAGCAAAGATATTGTTTTGCGAGATATCGAGATATTTTTTTATATCAGAATAGAGAATCATTTGGCCTCGAATGTTTTTCGGGTAATAATAATTGTTTCGCGACGGTAAAGAGATTTTGGAAAGTTTTGTCTTCTACTTGCTACCATAGAAATTGTTTCAGCTGATGCAGCAATGATAACATCTTCTTAAATTTTTGTTGTACGCATTGTTTTAAATATTGCGATACTTTTGATGTTTGAATTTAAAATAACGTGTATAATTTGAATCGCGTTTACCGACATTCTGTCATGAACTTATGACTTTTGTCCCATCTATATCATATTTAAAAATTTAGCTACCATTTATCTTTGCTGTGGAGAAACGGAGTGGAGACTAGGGACGCTAAAATTTAGCGCGAGCAGGATACTTAGCTTAAATTTTTAAATATGATATAGATGGGACAAAAGTCATAAGTTCATGACAGAATGTCGGTAAACGCGATTCAAATTATACACGTTATTTTAAATTCAAACATCAAAAGTATCGCAATATTTAAAACAATGCGTACAACAAAAATTTAAGAAGATGTTATCATTGCTGCATCAGCTGAAACAATTTCTATGGTAGCAAGTAGAAGACAAAACTTTCCAAAATCTCTTTACCGTCGCGAAACAATTATTATTACCCGAAAAACATTCGAGGCCAAATGATTCTCTATTCTGATATAAAAAAATATCTCGATATCTCGCAAAACAATATCTTTGCTTTGGATTTGCGTTTCCTTTTGTTTCTCACGCAAATATTCTTTGCGTTTTCCTATAAAAAAATAGCAAACACACAGCAAACTTTTTATTCCGTTTCCTCTGTCAACATTTATCTTCGATTTAATGTACCGGACATTTATTTCGCGAGCTAAATGAGTGGAGACTTTTCATCGGCCCATCTACATGAAGTTAAGAATTTAGCGCGCGAACAGGATACTGCTTACTAAACTGTCTCGCTAAATTTTATCTTTGTAGACATTTTTGTATGGGAGATAAAATTTAGCGCGAGCAGGATACTTAGCTTTAGCTACCATTTATCTTTGCTGTGGAGAAACGGAGTGGAGACTAGGGACGCTAAAATTTAGCGCGAGCAGGATACTTAGCTTTAATGAATAGGCGTTTTTCTTTTTTAGTTCAGAGCACAACCTGAACTGTTATACAAAAAGTTCGTGTTTCTTTTTTAGCTCAGACACTTCAGAGCTCAAATTTGTGTTTCTTTTTTCGCTCAGAGCATGATCAGAGCGCGCTCTATGAGCTCAGAATAAATTGACCGAGCATCCTGAGTAAAAAGCTGAGTACACCATGTACATGCACACTTCCAGTCAAATTTGAAGGACAAAAAAAAACAGGAAAAACAAAACATACTCTGAATGCTCTGAGCACGCACGGTTCAGAGCGCGCTCATAATGCTCGAACTCTGTTCAGTGCTCAGCTCTGAACTAAAAAAGAAAAACGCCTAATGAGAATTGCCAAAGGTATTCTATTACGACGACGGACGGAACATGCCACGACCACAAATAAGTAATATACAGATGTCTCACGCCAATAGGCGTTTTTCTTTTTTAGTTCAGAGCACAACCTGAACTGTTATACAAAAAGTTTGTGTTTCTTTTTTAGCTCATGCTGTACTTTTTGCGTTCGTCCAACAAAGATCGTCCAACAAATCGATGGTGAAAACAAAAACCCACCACACCTCATTCGAAAAGTGGTTGATTTTTGAAGCGAATATAGCTTTTTTACGGACGGTCGGTGGGTCACGCATATAAATTATTCAAAAAGATGGGGAGTAAACCGAAAAAAATCGTCACCGTAGCGTTAACTTCCCCCTCCATGGCGCACTTGGAAGATGAAAACTCTAGAACGGCTCCACCGATTTGGATGATTTTTGTTTTGTGTTGTTCGTCTTGATTCAGGGATGGTTTAGGAAAAAAGAAAAGTCGAAAAATTCCGGGGGAAGTAATCAGGTGTATTCAAGGAACTTTTCTGTGCGTATTCATGGTGAATCACAGTGTATCACACTATCACAGTGTATTCAAACGAATTCGCATGCAATCACAAGTAGAAAATCTGTAGTCAAGGACTACTCAAAAATATTGATTACTTCCCCCTCGAAAAATTCTTAAATATATGTGTGTAGAGAGCGAAAGAGGAACAGAGAGAGTAATCTAAACTAACTGGCACTATGGGCGCACTTGGAAGATGGGGAGCGAACCGAGAAAAGGTGAAAGCGGTAGCGTATATATCTTTTCTCTCTCTCCCTCTCATCCGCGTTGCGCGCGCACGTTCTATACGTAGATAGCTCTCTCTCTCTCTCTCTCTGTCGCTCAGCGTAGAAGCGTTAGATGCGCTGCATGCTAACAAACGTTTGCTAACGTAACACGGGCCAATACTTTACGTCCAATGATTCGCTTCTTTCGGCCGTCCCACGACAGCTCGATTTTTTTTTTGTTTCAATGAATGCTACTTTTAGTTGAATGATGACCATAAACTAAGCATTAAATAGACGGTCAGCTCCCACGCACACCCGATTCCCCCCGCAAATTTTGAAAGAAAAATTCTCTCTTAAATTTCGTATCGGTGAATACGTGTGAGGCAACAAAACAAAAACAAAGCGAATGGACTTGGAGGGGGTATAATGAAATACTGACACTCAGCAGTCATCCTACATCGTGGAATTTCTACCTTTTGTGGACATTTTGTTGCCCGAAAAAACGATTCGTACAAAACAAAAATAAAGCATCAAAATGGTTTAAATATCATGAATCTGACGAAAAAACATTCGAACTACAATGGAACACATTTAATGCCTATAAAAATTTCTTTCCGAATAATACCAGCATTACTTTTAGAAGAAATATTTTTTCATAAGCAAATCGAGGGTATTTGAGTACGGCGAAAAGGGAAAAATGACCTCGCTTCGTGGGAAAAATAAAGAGAGAATGCTAAGAACACTGACTGAGTTTAGTGTATTTCGATCAGCTGATGGATGCGTTCCCACAGTTAAGATTGTTTGTTTTATTTCACCACGAAAACGTGTTTTGCAGAATGGTAGAAATACTCATTCGTGGAAATAAAATAAAACATTTTTGTTTTCACAATTATAATTGTGTTTGTTTTCGTTTGTTGTTTTTGGCGAAATGTTATTTTGCCCGCGAATGTCGACAGAAAAAAGGCAACGGATTCAAAGCGAAGAACTAAGGAATATTAAGACATAAAATGTGTTGGGGTTCTGAGGAGAGATATGAACATTTCTGATTGGGTATAATTTATGAGTTATAATATTTTCATCAAGTAACCGTGTAATAACCGAATAATAGGACATCAAATAATTTTTTTTTTAAATTCTGATGACCAACCAATATGTAGATGAAAATCAAATATTTATGAATTAATTTTCTTTAAACTGTAAGTCAAAATCGAAACTACAATATATAGAAAAATATATATAAAATATTTAGTAACATTCCAAATAATTATTTGTAGATACTGATTTTATTACATTTTTGCAAATGGTAAATATTTCCATTGTTTGCAACCACAATGTAAACATCCCGTAATTTATCTAGGTAAAATAAGAAAATCGTAATAATATCCGTGTTTTTTTTAGCTTCGATCTCAGCAAAGCAACGTAAAGTAGGATTTTCAGCACGCAATTACAACAACTGTTACGAGTCTCGAAGTGTCAAGTCTAACGCAGTTGTTGTAATTGTGTGCTGAAAAAGAAAATCCTAATTTACTTTGCTTTGCTGAGCGAAGCTCAAAAAAACAGGTCTGATATATTCGTTTTAATGAAATGTATGTAGGTACTAAATTCACCACACCAGACCCTCCGTTTTGTTAACACGTACCGATAACTGCCAATTATTTGAATTATTTGAATTTTTCCCAATGTCACCACAGAATGAAGTGTCAGTCATCTGTCAGGTTGCTATGTGCCAGCGTATGCGTGCGTCTTATGGACTTTAACATGGCACACATACTTTCGCACATAGTAACACGGAAAACAGCTTGTAGGGAAATTCTCTTAAGTGGGCGGAGCTGACGGTCTATTTAATACTTAGGCCGTGTGTCAATTGCGCTAAATAATTATCCTCGGCTAATATTCTGACACTATCGTGGTGGAAAACGAATTCTTCAACTGTCAAAAAATTATCCTGCTCCGGGAGCAGGATAATAATTTATCTTCATAGGATAAATTTTTTACGTTCGAGTTTTTTATTTCAAATGGCAGCAAAACAACGAAAAAAAAAAAATAACAAACCGTACTACCTACCTACAACATGTATCTAAATAATGATGGAAAATTAATAAAGTTTTTAATATAATTTGCTTAATTAATAGGGACGCATGATGACAAAAAAATGTGATTCGGTTACGGAGTTTGAAATCATACCGATTGAATAATAAAATTACACTTCTCTTGTTCGTCTTCTGCGTGGGGGCAAGTAATCGTGGCTTATAAGGCTTTGATACCGCAGCAATATCATTGACATCAAAGGGAATTAATACATCGAAATTAAGATCCATTATCAGTTGTTGTTATTGAATTAGGTAGTTGTATGTCTGTTCTTTGTGTTGTGCTTCGTATTGTGTTGTGCTATCGTCAAAAGTCTTCTGAGAAATCTCAAAAATTTAGCCGAATCGACACAGCCAAATTTCACAAAAGCTAAATTTTTATTCAACACACATAGAAATGTCAAAAAATTATCCGAGGATAATTATTTAGCGCAATTGACACACGGCCTTAGTTTATGGTCATCATCATTTGTGAGTGGTTACTGATGCTGTGCGTGCGGTCGTGTTTAATTAGTAAAGACAAAAAAACGGAAAAAACAAAACAGTGAATCTGCGTGAACAGGAGGTGAAGACGGGGTGAGTTTCTCACTGAATTGCCTTGCAATTCTTTTCTAACATTATTATTATATATGTGTATTTTATGTATATACTCCTGAATAAATTCAAAGAGAGAAGATCGTTGAGTTTATTCAGGATAGCCATCAGTTATTCTTATTCGTTTCATAGTAGTATGGCCTGCTGAGCGGCTACGGTATTTTTGCGTTAAGGGTGGTTCGGCTGCCACACTTGGTTTCGCACTTAGGTGCATCATTTGTCACAGTGTGGGTGGGTAGGATGGTTTTCTCCTCCACATCTGTCCTTCTCTCTGGATTTAATCCTATTGCGCAGTGTGCTTGTACGGTTTTCTCCTGCACATCTGTGATCTGTCTGTAAGGTGATGTGCTTGTGATGGTTTGCTCCGGCACATGCCTTTGTGAGGATGGAAGTTGATTTATGGTTTACTTTCTCACTCCAATCCTGAGGGGAACATAGGGATGGTATTCTCCCATGTTCTCTTAATTAGCCTCCTTGCATTGTGATGGTTTTCTCCTTCGCAGGGATGAGTCTCGCTCTTATCACGGTGTCTCCACCTGCAATTTTCTTAGCATGAAAATTTTCATGAGAGGACAGATTGCACGTGGAGACCACAAATTTCATGAAAAAACCAATTTCATGAAAAGTATTTCACAGCTCCTTTCATGGTATTGATTTCATGAAAGGGGCTGAGATTTCTGTGCAGTTTGACACTTGTTTTTCATTTTCACGATGGCTGAGTGGCGAATGGTCGCTTGTAGGTTGTCTGGGTTGTAGCGCTGAAACTAGGTATTTGAATAAAAACGAGACAAGTATAGTCATTACAAGGATATGGTAAATGGGAACAGAGAATGGATGTAGGTAGGATCTAGGATGTAGTCACATGGGCATTATAGTTTTGCATGTCGATCAAGACAGATTTTGCTCTTGGAAATAGCTGGTTATTATTTCTTGTTTTTTTTCCAGCGATGGCTGAGTGGGAATGAGTTCGTGTTGTATGAGTTTATTTTTGGGTCATCGAACCTTTTACCAATTTTTTAAAGCTATGTTTACACGATTGCCAGATGTGCGAAAATTTAAACAAGGAAAAAAACATTTCCAGATAGTTTTACAAGCATCATAAAACAGAAAATGGAAAATATGCATAGCTACAACGAAAAGGGATAAGAAAGGATCATAAACATTTATAGATCCTTTTAAGAAGAACACAAATGACGAAACAAAGAGTAATTAAGATGGATCGTAAACATTCACAGTTCCTTGTAGAAGAAACTTGTCAATATGCATTCTGCAAAAATTCCGAAACTCGTCATCTTCCCACAGAACATCTTTCAACAAATGTTCCTCTAAATTGTGCATTTCCCTTTTTTCCAGAAATGGATTTACCCAAAACCTTCGTTTTCTTTTCTCAGCTCGTTTCCGCAATTCTTCTTAGGCCCATTTTATTCACTCAAAGTTGAACATAACTTGGGGATTTTTATTTTCAACTTGAGAATTACTTTTATTCACTCAAAGTTGACTCGCTCAACTTTGGATATTCCGAAGTTGAGAAAACCGGAAGTTAATCAACTGTGGGTTTTCTCAACTCCCCGAAATAGTAGACGTTGTAGAGCAAACTTGGGATTTTTACGCCAAAAATGTCAGATTTTTGGTTCTCATTTGTACATCGGAGAGAGAGACCGCATGCGGGAGATAAGAGTCGACATTACAATAACACATACACAATGCACAAGGAGATGTGTGGCTGCACGGCATTGTTAATGGAGAGTTAGGATAGTACAGACGTGAAGAGCATTCATAATTGTTGTTCTTTGTGTTTATTGCGTTAAACATTTCTTTGACTGTGCGAACTTCAAATCAAGTGGAAAAAATAAACAAATATTAATTTTTGAAACTTAAACGATGTATTGTTCACATTATTTTTTGGGAAGATTGGCCATCGTCTGATTCGGGCAGCGAAGAAGGCGAGCACAATTTGTGTTTTCCGTTTTATAATGCTTGCAATAACATCTGGAAATGTTTATGATCCTTTATATGGCTTTTTGTTTTGTCATTATGTATTCTTCCTTTTATGACCTTTGCAAAAAGATCTAGAAATATTTATGATCCTTCCTAATAACTTGTTCTTTTAGGTATATTTTGTATTTTCTGTTTTATGATGCTTGTAAAAGTATCTTGAAACGTTTATGATCCTTTTTAGTTGCTTTTTGTCTTATCTTTATTGTTGTTCAGAAATTATTTTTAATATAAATATTCTGTAGAAAACATAAACTAAATTATAAAATATGCTGTCAGCGTAGAGTGGTACGATCATCGCCACATGCTTTCCATCCACTGATTCAATGCAGTTTCGAATTTCGTTCGTTAAATTTGGTAGCAACAGAATCCCAGGCCTCTGGTGTTCTCGGCGTCTAGAATTAAAAACCGTTTTCTGTGCAATGTGTACATTGAATCAGGTAAGGAAATGAATTTACCGAACATTTTCCACTGCCACTCAACCCTTCGTCCAAACACGCCGAAGTTTGTGTGTCTATTCATCTTCTTCTCTGCTTTCAAATACGTACGCGGCCAAAATAACCGAAATTGCATCTTTTTGTTCCATTTTTTAAATTTTTATTGTTTTATTATTACGTGCTTCTTAATCAATACTTCACCACCGAATGAAAACAAAAAAACTATTAACTGAACATACCTAGCTTAAGATTTAAAAGTAAAAGAACAGACCTATTGTGTGTCATCTGTCACAAATATCCCAGGGATATTTTAGAAACTGCAAGTAGATCAACTTTTGAATTTCAACAGCGGAGTTGAGAATTAAAGTAGTGAATAAAAGCAATTTTCAACTTGCCGCTCAACTCTCTCTTTCAAATCAACTCCGAAGTTGATCAACCTCGGAGTCATCGGCAAGTTGAACGATAGTGAATAAAATGGGCCTAATTCCTTCATGGCCTTTAATGCGAGAACGCAACGATGTGCTCTGCTCAACGACATTTCAACGAATGAAATTTCATGATACGAAATGCCCACCCTACATTTCATTTCATATTGTCGTTCTTGACCCTGCTTTCAACGCGACCAAATGAGAGAGATTTCATGAAAGAAAATTTGCAGGTGGAGACACCGTGTATGGTGCGTGAGTATGGTATACTGCTGCGCATTTTGTAGATACGTGCTTGCTCTGGTGTTCGGCTGCACATTTCTTTCAATTTGGAAGTGAGTCATGGTGTGCTCTCTCACTCCAGTCATATTTAGAAAGAATATAGCGATGGTATTCTCTTATATTCTTTTATGGAATCCTCTTTGTTGTGATGGTTTGCTCCTTCAGAGAGGCATAGCATTATTTTAGCTTGGTGGAAGCAAAGAGCGCTAGATGGTTTTCTCTTCCGCATATGCTTCTTCGAAGTAGATCTGTGACGGTTTACTCCAGATTATTACTCTTTGCGTAGCGTCTCTGAAGCTAATGATTAGCAAGGCGTGTGGGATGGTTTTCTCCTCCGCCTTTGCCTTTTCGGAATGTGAATGTGATTATGTTCTCCATCACATTTCTTTATGATTGAAGTCGAGCTCAGGGTTCGGACTTCAGAAATCTCATATCGAAGTGAATGACAAAAAAAGGCGGAGTAAAACAAAAATTTCCGTAGTAGATTTTCAGTTTCATATTAAATGAACAAAAAAACATTTTTTTTTAAATAAGTGTATTTAAGAAACAAAATAAATAAACGTAACATAAATTGCACATTCAGTTTGCAAATCACAAGAACCTTACCATGTGAATTGTATACCTACATAAAGTATGTATCAAACCAAGTCAATAATTTTAATAAAAAACAGTACAGAGTATAAAGGCCCAAATGTGTAGCCAAAATACATAGTTTTTTATAAACACATTTGGGGGTTTAAATTAAAAAGCGAAGTAGATTTTGAAAAAGAAGGAGTGGTGGAGTAGATTTTAAAATATTGCAAAAGGCGAAGCAGATCTACTCCTTTCGGAGTAAAGTCCGATCACTGGTCGAGCTATGGTGTTCTTTCTCGCTTCAATGAATGATCAACAACTCTCTCTGCTTGTGATGGTATTCTCCGTCAGAGAGGGATATACCTCAGTCTGGTGATTAGCCAAGGGTGAAAATCCCGCTGAGGTTATATTCAGAGATCGCTGCTTTGCATTTTTGTTTACTTACTGTTATGAGTCCCCGAGGATAAAGGCTCAGCTGGGGTAATAAATTTATAGGTATTCATTAGGGTTAGGTATATATTTTATGTAGTACGTGAATTACTGTTGGATTGTAATGGTGATTCATGTGTTCTTTTTTGTATATCTTTACTTACAGGTATCATGGACGGTTCGATCACGCCCCACAACACGCTGATGATCCTTTTAGGACAGGCGTCCTTATTAATATTTTGTTTGCCTTTTATATTTTTTTGTCAATAAAAATTATGCTTCGTTTTAATCGAAGTCCTCCTTTTTTTTTTTGTAAATTTAATGGTATTCCTTACAATACATATTTGGATATGGTTCCCTAAAGAGTTTGCACTTTACTGCATGTATTCGACTGATCATCATTCTAGGTGTTGAGCAGTGAAACTTTTTGTCGCGAGTAGAAAAATCTTCCGATAAAAATGAAACACTTTAAGTGATATTTTGCGCAATATCTTTTTATTTAATTAAAACGATTGAATGATTGGTACTCTGGTACCGATGATGGTCGATGATGGAATGTCAGAGCATTCCGTTGACAAAAATACCAGGAAAGGTATGCAAGGAAAGTTGTGAGCACGCAGCTTACATAAAAGGTACTAGATTATTGCTAAATGTACCAAATATAGCCTGAGGGGCTGTTCACAAATGTATGGTTTTATAGCAAGACTTGAGAAGCAAGTTTAGTTAATTATTATTATGGCATGACTTGGGAAGCAAGTTCAGCTAAACATTACCGGCCGCCTTGCAGCGTCGGCTGCGAAATATTACAAAACTGAGAAGAAATATAAATGCAACTCATTTTATAATTTTTTAACAAAATATTATACAATGTAATTTAGTTATTTAATGAAAGCATGTACTCTAATTAATTTTAATGGCAAAGGTGGTAGCTAAAGAAAGCTAGAGTTTTAATACTACTGGATAAAAACCAAATATACATTCAAAAAGGCATATAGAAAAAAAAAACGATTGAGGAGTACTTGGGCTTATTCAGGCAAAAGCACACATAGCTTGACAATAGATCGAGTTACAATCCCCGTTTGCGTTTTAATATCGGCCACGCGTACACGATTATTGGAACCACGATAAACTTTTAGGACCCTACCTAGTCGCCACTCATTCGGAGGTAATTGTTCGTTGCGGATGACGACAATATCATCGACTTCGACATCCCTCGTTGGAAACTTCCATTTATACCGTTTGTTTAGTTCCTTCAGGTACTCCTCTTTCCATCGAAGACTAAATTGATGATGTAGAATTTTTAGGTTGTTCCAGCGATTTATGTGGCTAATGGTTTTATTTGCTTCATTAGGTTCGGGTGGCATAAGCAGAGGACCCCCTCGTAAGAAATGACCTGGGGTCAGAGGGGCTATATCCGTTGGATTATCGGACATTCGTGATAGGGGGCGGGAGTTAAGACAAGACTCGATGCGAGTAAGCAGTGTGGTAAATTCTTCGAAAGTGAACTTAGCGCTTCCTGCTACTTTACGGAAATGGCTTTTGAAACTTTTTATTCCGGCCTCCCAAAGGCCACCCATATGAGGAGACCCCGGAGGGATGAATCTCCACTTTATTTGGGAGAAGTCATGGAATACGTTGCGGGGATAACTGATGACTGCCTTGTGAAACTCCTGCATGAGTACGGTAGAAGCCCCAACGAAATTGGTCCCATTATCGGAGAATATCTGAGCGGGCATGCCACGCCGGGAAACAAACCGGATGAATGCCGCAAGAAAAGCTTGGGTAGACAGATCACTTGCTGGCTCTAAATGAATTGCCTTCGTGGCGAAACATATGAAGAGACAGGCATATCCCTTTTCGAAGCGACACCTACGACCGAAATAATTCTTAATCAGAAATGGCCCGGCAAAGTCTATGCCAGTGTTTGTAAAAGGTAGTGTCAATATGGTTCTTTCGATCGGCAACGATCCCATTAATTGGGAAAGCGTCTTCTTCCTCTGTAGGGTACAGGGCTTGCAGGTTCGAATACACTTTTTGATCAGATTCTTTAACTTGGGAATCCAAAATTCGGACCGAATGATTCGGGTCATCAACTGAATCTCACCATGTAATGAAAGCAGATGCACGTAAGATACATACAGCCGAGCAAAAGACGATTGATACGGTAATAGTATCGGAAAACGCTCATTATAAGTTAACGTTGAGGAAGCTAATCGGCCGTAAGAACGCATGATCTTTTGAGAATCGAGAAATGGATTCAGGGTTAGCAAACTACTTTTCGAGTGTAGCGGCTTATTTTGCAATAGAGCCTTATAATCTTGGTGAAAATAATGCTGTTGAGTTAAAACAATGAGTCGAGACTTCGTGAACGCAATATCTTCGAGTTGGAGGGTTTCGGAAGTATATTGCGATCGCTTAGGGTGACGGCGCGAAGAGAAAAAGAAACGAAAGATATAGCTAATAACTCGAACCGCTTTGGGCCACGAGGAAAATCGCTCAAAAATGGTAACAAAACCAGTGTTTAGCAAGCCAACGTTTGTTTTCAAAGGCTTAATCTCTAAGAGGGATTCCTCAGGCGCAGAAAGCTCTACATTGGGCCAGTTGGGTTCGGGTTCCTGTAACCAGGCGGGACCCTGCCACCATAATTGATTCAATTGCAACTCACGGGGGGTGGTACCACGGGTAGCTAGATCGGCAGGATTGTCTGACGATGACACGTGAGCCCATTTGATAGTAGAGACGTTAGATAGTATTTCCGAAGTTCTATTCGCGACGTACGTTTTCCACGCACTTGGGTGTTTGTTCAACCACGCTAAAACTATGGTCGAGTCCGTCCACAATCGAAAATCGCTAGTGGCTAAGAACTTAAAATTGTCACAGACAACACGAATCATTCGCGAAAGCAAAACGGCTCCTTGCAACTCTAGACGGGGTAGAGAGACTGGATTTATGGGAGCAACTTTGGACTTGGACCATAATAGATACGTCGTAAAAAGAGAGGGACCGTGCGACACGCGGACATATATCGCCGCGGCATAAGCCTTTTCGGACGCATCACAGAATCCGTGAAGTTGGAGTACCGTCCCTGGGGTGTATTCTATCCAGCGCGGAATCTGGATACTCCGGATGTCATCGAAATTATGTAGGAAGTCTTTCCATCTTTGTTCTGTAGCTGGAATAAGACACTCATCCCATCCAGTACCGTCTTTCCAGATCTGCTGCATAAGCAACTTCGCCGAAACTATGATTGGCGCAAGCCAACCCGCTGGGTCGTAAAGAGTGGCAATAGCTGATAATACTAATCTTTTACTCGTAGACGAAGAGAAGGCGGTTGAATTCACAGAAAACGAAAAGGTGTCTGAGGAAGCGTTCCGAAGTATACCAAGGGTCTTAGTAGATTTATCCTGATCGATATTGAGGAAGTCTTTGTTTAAAAGATGATCCTTGGGAAGATGACTGAGTAGATCAGGGACGTTAGCAGTCCATTTACGCAGATGGAATCCTGCTGAAGAGAGAGCTGATATGAGCTCCTTCTGCGCCAGCAGTGCACTCGAAACATCATGAGCGCCTGAAAGAATGTCATCGACATAAGATTCCTTTTCTAAGATATACGCAGCACGTGGATGTGATAGCTGTACATCTTTGGCCAATTGCAGCAAGGTGCGAATAGCCAAGTAAGGTGCACACTTGACTCCAAAGGTCACGGTCTGAAGTTCGTAGTCGCGGACGGGCTGAGAAGTGGTCGCACGGAAAAGGATTCGTTGATAAGATAAGTGTTCGGGATGAACACAGATTTGTCGAAACATCTTTTCTATGTCACTGGTAAACACATACCTGTAGAAACGCCAGCTAAGTACGAGAAGTGTTATGTCCGTTTGAAGAACCGGACCAGGATAGAGTAAATCGTTAAGACTCACACCATTGGAGGTTGTACTGGATGCATTGAATACCACCCTCAACTTGGTAGTGGAGCTTTGGGGTTTTAAAACGGCATGATGCGGTAAATAATAGGATTGAACTCGATTCTCGTTCATCACCTCATACGGTGAAACGGGGGTCATATGACCCAACTCTAAGTACTCGGAAAGAACAGCCTCATACTTTTCTTTAAGAGGCGGCTTAGCCTCTAAACGAACTTCGGTTTTAAGGAATTGTCGCATAGCAATTGAGCGGGAGTGGCCTAAAAAGAGTTCTCGAGGAAATTCCTCCTTGAAGGGTAGTTTTACGACGTAACGTCCTTCCTCGTTCCGACGAGTGGACTCCTTATATAAGTCCTCGCAGAACTGTTCTGCTTTGGTAAAAATTGGGACTTCTGGTACCTCTTCGAGCTTCCAAAACTTCTCAATCTTCTTGTCGAGAGATATCTCGTTAAAAAAGCTTAAGAATGTAGAATGAGAGGTTACGTTGTTTACTGGCCTCGAATGAATAGGACCCAGTAAAACCCAACCGAACACTGTGTTTTGGGCCATGATAGAGCCGAGCACCTCATTTTTTAAGCCATCCCGGACTATAGCGGGGTATAAATCGGCTCCGAGAAGCATGTCTACCTTGGAACTGCGATGAAAGAAAGGATCTGCTAAAGGGAAATCGATTTGGGAATTAAAATCCTCCGTGTCTATCGCGTACGATGGTAAGTCACCAGTCAGCTGTTTGAGAACTAATGCTTGTACGTTAAGTTCGAAATCCTGTTCAAGATTCGAACAAAGAGTGAAAGTGCAAAGTTTTGAGGAATATGCAGTAACCGTTGAACTCATACCGGAGATCTGGGCTTGAACTGCTTTGACTGGTAGGTCCAAACGTTTTTGAAATTCCTCAGAGATGAAAGAGACCTCTGATCCTTGGTCGATTAATGCGCGTAGATCAAAGTCCATACCGTGATGCCTAAGCTTTACCCAAGCTGTTGCTAAGAGAACGGGTCGATGAGTTGCAGAGAAATGAGTTCTAGCTACGTTCGCGCCAGAGGAAGTGGACTGTATACTTGAAGAGGACGAAGTGGAGGGAAGAGAATGTGAAGAAGCTGAATTAGAAACAGCGGAATCTTCGTGATGTAATAGGGTATGATGTTTTCCTTTGCAGCGAAAACAAGTGTTTCGACTTTGACATTTGTTGACAAAGTGTGTTATCGCAAGACAGTTAAGGCAGAATTTGTGTTTGCGTACTATGTCATGTCGAGCTTCGACCGACATACTAAGAAATTCCGGACAGAGGCGCAACGGATGCGTATCCTTGCAAAGTTGGCAAGGTGAATTATTGCTTAGATGAAAATTACGAACGTTTTTAGGACGAACGTCTTGAGAAGGATTAATTCTTGAGACAACGGGCTTAGGAGACCTCGGAACTTGCTTCATTTCAGAAACGCTTTCAAGAACGCGGTAACGATTTGACAGGAAAGCATTCATAGCTTCCCATGTCGGTATTTCGGTAGGCTTGTCTAATGATTCTTCCCAAAGGGCGAGAGTGGTCTCTGGAAGGCGAGATGCACAAATGTACGTAATAATGGCATTCCAAGATTCAACCGGTATATCATACGATTGTATGGCAACCAATGCATCATTAAGGTTGCTCTGAAGTTGCTTTAGAGCCTTACACGATTCGAACTGTATGGAGGGTTGGTTCAGCATTAATTGAATTTGGTTATTGACCAAAATTCTCTTATTTTCGTAATGTTCTCTTAAGGCATTCCAGGCGAGATTAAAATTATTGTCGGTTAGCGGAAACTTGTTGACAATGTTATGAGCCTCACCCTTTGTCTTGGCTCTTAAATGAAATAACCTTTGAACATTGCTTAACTTAGAGTGCCTTATGTACACCGCAGTGAACATATCTCTAAAGGAGGGCCAGTCTAAGTAGCTACCATGAAAATCTTGACTATCGCAAGGTGGGACATTAATACTGTGGAAAGTATCTGAAATTTCGGAAGTGATCTTGGAAGTAGTAGCCGGAATATCTTCTGGTGTATCTGCCTTGTCGAAGTCGATTTGCTTTGTCTTAGCGTTAAGCTTATGCGACTCCGCTAGCTCAGCTATTTCACTTGAACACGTGATGTAAGTGTCTTGTGAACTTTGATACTTGGCTTTGACCTCACTAAGAGACCCGTCAGCAGAAGCCTCCTCTGAACGAAGGTATTCAGCATAAGCCTTTTTCATTTCCACCCACAACGACACTAATTCCTCTTTGTACGCCTCGAATATAGCAAGGCTATGAAGAGCGACAGGTTTGGCCCTAAAAGCCGCGTGGAACTCGACTAACTGGTCGGCGCAGAAAATAACGTTATCTAATAGACTCATGGCTGACCAACGGGTATTGTAACAACGGTACTAAACTCACGCCACGTGTATCTCGATTTCGCGCGCGATAAATTAGCAACTTTTAGGTATAACGCACTTTTTAAATGTATAAAATAAGTAAGATAAGTAAGACTAAGTAAGTAATATGTTGAACTAGATAATACTTTGCCTTTAATTAATTAAAGTACGTACCTTTTACAAAATTATTTGTTCGGTGAAGCCAAAAAATTACCAGTGCTTATGATGATGATGCTGAGGACTCTTGATGACGATGCTGATGGATGCTGTGGACTCTTGCTGACGATGATGATGCTGATGACTCTTGCTGACGATGATGATGCTGATGACTCTTGCTGACGATGATGATGCTGATGACTCTTGATGACGATGATGATGGCAGACGCTTGATAATGACGACTGCTGTGGTGTGAAAATGATGATGCTGTTGACCGCAGACTCTTGAAATGACTGCTGGTGATAATATATCGTTAAAGATGACGATGATAATGGCAGACTCTTGATAATAAGACTGCTGATGATTTTGTGGTGTTAAAGATGATGGCAGACCCTTTGGTGGCTGCTGATGAAAATGAAAATGTTGTTTTAGGGTTGAAGATGATGGCAGACCCTTTGGTGGCTGCTGATGAAAACGAAAATGATGTTTTAGGGTTGAAGATGATGGCAGACCCTTTGGTGGCTGCTGATGCAAACGAAAATGATGTTTTAGGGGTTAAAGATGATGGTAATGCACCCCGTTGATAACAATTTTCGCTTTCGGCGAGCACGTGTCGATGCAAAAAAAATGGCAGACTTTTCTACTTGGATTTGTAGAATTTCGCTCACTCGCTCAGACAAACTCGTCGTTGGCTCTTTATCCGGTACGAATGGACCAAAATGTTGAGCGGCGAAACTTGATTTGTTGTCGCAAGTAGAAAAATCTTCCCGAATAAAAGAAACACTTTAAGTGATATTTTGCGCAATATCTTTTTATTTAATTAAAACGATTGAATGATTGGTACTCTGGTACCGATGATGGTCGATGATGGAATGTCAGAGCATTCCGTTGACAAAAATACCAGGAAAGGTATGCAAGGAAAGTTGTGAGCACGCAGCTTACATAAAAGGTACTAGATTATTGCTAAATGTACCAAATATAGCCTGAGGGGCTGTTCACAAATGTATGGTTTTATAGCAAGACTTGAGAAGCAAGTTTAGTTAATTATTATTATGGCATGACTTGGGAAGCAAGTTCAGCTAAACACTAGGGTTGATCCTTCCCGGAGGTTGGTTATGGCCAATCACTGGCGATACTCAGACTCACATCGCTGCGATACCAACCATAACTAAAAAAAAGATGTACATCTTATCATTTGCACTAAAGCTAGAGTTATGTAGGATGATTCCAGATTAATAGATTTGTTAAAAACGTCTGAGCTCCGTTTCTCACTGCACCCAACCAATCCTCAACATCACTTCAATCCATGTGTGCAGTGATAGGTTTGATATTACAACTAAAGAAAAGAAGTTAACCAGCACAGTGCAACTACATTTTTAAAAGTAATTTATTTGTTCAAGATTTTACACTTTACACACACTACAAATCCATTTAAAGTAAGAAACTCAAGTCCGATTGTGGAGGATATTCAATTTTTGTCTTATCACTGAAATAATTCGAAATAAATAAGAATGTTCACAAACAATAATGGCAATCAACTTACGGTTTAAACAAAGTCGCATTACGATCGCCCACTAAGATTGCTTTATCTCCATCCACTAAGAGACTTGTACCCTCACGCAATCCCAACACCGGAAGATTATTATATTCAACAAACTCATTAATTCTTTCGTCGCGAGTTTCACCTTTATGTTTAGTCTCCGGATCGGTTTCCAAATAATGTGGGTTTATATTGAAAGGCACCAACTTCAGTGCATCAAAAGTGGGCGGAAATACAACCGGCATATCATTCGTCGTATGAATGGATCGAGTTGCAACATTTGTTCCAGCACTGCTACCGATGTATGGAACACCATTTTCAAGAACCCGTTCACGGATCGTCTCGACGAGATTCTTATCGTACAGAGTCTTTAGGAGAACAAAAGTGTTTCCGCCACCGATGAAGATAGCCTGGGCGCTTCGAACTGCATCAATCGGATTTGTCTTCGCGTGCAGACCTTCAACTGTGTAACCCCATTCGCTTAAAGCGCTGCTCACGGTCTCCGTATACTTGTTGTGGTCTCTCTGTGCATATGGAACAAATAGAATCGTGTTGACGTTTTTCCTATACAAAACCAAAACAGTTTAAAAAATCGAAATATGCATTTGATTGGAATTCACTTTTGGAGTAAGTTGTTGATTTGATCCTTGGCATGTTCCAAGTACTTGAATCCATATACTCTGGATGAGGAAATCAGTAAAAGTTGTCGTTGGCTCATAGCAAGGTATATTCACTGTAACGACCGGAATGAAGAAAAACAGAATATGAACTAAATATACTCCTTTTGTCAGATAAGTTGGTTATATTGTGCGTGATAAGCTGGATTATGTGAATACTTCGCGATTAAATTTCGAGCAATTACAACAATGGCTGGTACGATAGCGATAACAGCACTGTCGCTGGCAATTACCGTTGAACAAATGAATTATTCCCTCGGCATTGGCATATTTCATAAATCAGTGAAAGAGAGCGAACGGGGACTAAGTGGAATTCAAAAACTTTAACTTAGCCAAGAAACCATTATTTCACTTTCTTTTAATTGAAATTGACCAACAACATTAACTCCAAGCTGTTTGTTACTTAGATTTATGGTTTATTGGAAATAATCGACTAGTTATCACTATCAGTATTCTTTGTTTTGAAGAGACCAACGCAGTCGTTGGAAGGAGGATTTTTTTCTGAGTTTACAGAACTCCCTTGCGGAACACTCGCTCCATTGCAAGGCACAATGCCAAGATTAGTGTATTCTACATTACACATAGGAGAATCATCGTCGGTACTATTTTTGATTCGTCAGAGCTTTTGAAAGAATCTGCTTTTTCAGTTACATTAACTCTAGAATAATTTCTAGTACGATCCGAGTTGCAAACCGCGCTCGGTATAATGTTTCGTTCTTTGCTAATATCAGTTAGAAATCTTTCTCTAAAATCCAGCAGGCTTATTAGCTTTTTTCACTGAAGCATACATGCTTATTTTGAGATTCGAACGAATAGTCAATTCTAACGTTTGTCTCTATTCGTTCGAATGAACTTTGTGTAGTTTGAGATTCGAACGAATAAAATTCATTATCGAGAATGTCATCAAATGAATTCAAGTGAATTCAAATTTCGAAATCAGCTGTCTGATGTCATATGACATTTCTATTTGTATACAAAACTAATTTTTTGTCCGCGAAACTCGTTGAAAGTGAAAATAAAACATTAAAAACATGGCAATTATTCCAAGTACATTTAATCTTCCTAATATTTTCATTCGGTTAAAGATTTGTAAGGAATTTTCGCCTCAAAAAAAATCCATTTAAATATATCTCAATGCTAACGACCACCTTAAGATTTGTCGCAGAAGGTGGCTCAATTTGGAGTAGGGAAAGATGCAAAATTATCAAAGTGCATAACAAACGCATTGTAACAAACGCATTGGAAGCTAAACTTTGCCCCAAATGGATACAAAACGTATCCAAGCTAGTGAGGAAGAAAAGGACGAGATAAAATAAAATTTTTTCAAATTTTATCCGGCAAGAATATGGAGCAAAACCAAAGCAGTCGCTGCTTAAACGATAGGAAATTGCACACGAATAAAAAATGACATTTGTTTCGAACGATTAGAATGTCAAAATACGATCATTATTCGAATGACAAATGAACTTTCGATTGATAGGATGAACTTTTTATCTGTTCCATTGTCAAAATACAGATTCTTCGAATTCGAGACACTTTCGAACGAAATCGAATCTCAAAATAAGCGTGTAAGCTTGGGTTAATTTTTTAGCCTTTCGCTTAAGATTGTCTATGTTTCTTTTCACATCTGTAATTTGTAAGAAAACCCGTTTAGTATTCATGTAACGAACAAATACATACGCTTTGCTACTCTGTTAAGTTTCGAACCGGTGGTTCATAGAGGTTTCATTTCTCAGTCAGACGTAGCAATAGATAATCCTATTGCACATTAATCCGGCAGCCAAGTTTGCCAAAAAATAAATCGCTGTTGTCTATCACTATGTTGTGCTAGTATTTCCATTTGCTTTGGGGTAGACCGATTTATAATGGTTGCATTCGATTTAAACCGCGTATGAATATGAAAATTTTGTTTCCGGACAAATGAAAGGTTCCTTCAATTCTTGCTGTCACCGATTGGATGTTTGTCAGAATTTCAAAAGTTGTGGTACAGCGGAAAAAGTTTAGGATGAAATTTGTGTTGTTGTTATTTGATAGTCTAGCCTGGCACAAACCACTTAACATTAACGTTAGATATAAACATGAAAGGTTTTCCTTAACCCATATTATCATTGATTCGCATGGTTTACCAGCTTTTACTTTGTAAGCCCTGAAAATGAATGAACTCATATATCGTCGGCTTTCTTTCAAAAACTCGTATAAGTCGAAAATGGCAAATTTTTGAGGAGGGGCAAAAACCCGATTTAAAAATTAAAAAAAAATGACCTGTTAAAATTTGTTTGTTTAATAATATTTAATTTGTTATTTGTAATATATTCAGAAAAGCATTTTGTTATTAACTTTTGTGGTGTTTGCATAAAATCAAATTTAAAGACTTACGAGGTCTTGAAAAAATAATTTCAAACATTTCATGGGAGGTTATTTTTTGTTCACCAGGAACAATTTCAAATAACAAATAAGTTAGCTGTTGGTGTTTTCATGGTTCAAATTGAAGCATAGATCAGTTCAATAATAAAGAATCATAAAATTCGTGGTAGTCTTTGTGTAAAACAACCTTAAGTTGTTGCAAATGCAGCCTAGCTAGCGTGACACTTGCTTTTACCTTGTTGAACCTGTGACCGGTTGCTTTGAGGTGTTGATAAAGGTCGTTGCCTGCGATGCTAGTTAGAGCCGCCGTATCTATATAGGCGAACATATTATGCTGGTCCCGAATACGGTAACCCTAACCCAAAATGGCAACAAATGAATTTGTCGTCATTTATTTAATGTCGCAAAAAAAAAACAATTTTAGAACAAATATTGCTGTTAATTGTCTATCGGCACAAAATTGCACTTTATTGTTTCATTATTAAAAGGAATTTGTTCATAAATACCCGTTGAATGACTGCAGCTGATATAACGGGTGATTTTTTAAGAGGTTTATAACTTTTTAAAAAAAAAAAACACAAAAAATTCGAAAAAATGAATGAAATATTTATTTGAATCGATAGTTTGAACCTTGCAATTTAATGTTTAAAGATAATTTCATGCAAATGTTGACCGCGGCTGCGTCTCAGGTAGCCCATCCGCTGAGTCCAATTTTGGCATACTCTTTCACACATATCGGCCGGTATCTCACGAATGAATGCATGGATGTTGGCTTCCAGTGCGTCAATCGAAGCGGGCTTGTCCCTATACACATTAGCCTTGACATACCCCCACAAAAAATAATCTAATGGTGTCAAATCGCACGATCTAGGCGGCCAATTGACCGGCCCGAAACGTGAAATTAACTGTTCACCAAACTCGCCTCGCAATTGCGCCATTGTTTCGCGTGCTGTGTGGCATGTGGCACCGTCTTGTTGAAACCACATATCATGCAAGTCAAGAACTTCCATTTCGGGCAAAAAAAAGTTTGTTATCATCGCTCGGTAGCGTTCACCATTGACAGTAACGCTGCCGAATCGACATTTCGCGGTCTTCTGTCACGGCCGCAATATTTTCTTCACTACGCACAGTACGTAAACGTGTTGGTGGTTTAATGTCCAACAAAGTAAATTTGGTGCGAAATTTGGTCACAATCTTCTGAATAGACTGCTCAGAAGGTCGAGAATGCCGATCATAAAATGGAAGCAGCGCGCGATAAACATTTCGAACCGAGCACGAATTTTGATAGTAAAATTCAATAATTTGCAAGCGTTGTTCATTTGTAAGACGATCCATGGTTAAATTGCAAACCAAACTGAAGCTGTTTGACAGTGACACAAGGTACTAAACACACGTCAGCTGTCAAAACCAGTGTTGCCAAAACCAAACCAGCTAAAAAATCACCCGTTATAATCTACAACTTGTTTTCCTATAGAAACGAAATGACAAAAAGCGAACTGTCAGAGTTGTCAGCTGAGTAGGAGCACATGTGTTGCCGTTGTTTATGGTTAAGAGTACTAACAGTACGGTCACAGATAAGTAGTAAGTACGAGTCTTACATAGCGCACGCACTTCCTAACCTGATTCCGAAAGAGTTTACTTGGAAATAATATTAATGTTTTATTGTGATATAATAATAAGTAAAATAAATATAAGTAGCTATATAAAAACGGGAAAAAACTTAATGAATTGACAATTTTCATATGTGAATGACTAAATTAAGTTTACATGTAACATTCATATATTGAGTGACAGTAACATATGGAAATTTCTTCTATAAAAGTGATTTCACGGAGTCGTAATTATTTCGGTGAATCTATATCTTTCTCAATTGGAGTCACCAACGAGAGCTTCCTTAAGTTATAGTGGAACCGCACTGTAGCAAAATACACTATTTCAATCCCACATACCACCGAGCCTCCAATGGTAAGGCCAAGAATTCCACCAACGTTTCCTATTCAAAAGAAACAAAGAAAACAAAATAATTATTATTTAATCAATTCTTAAGTTTCCTTAATATAGCCCACCCAATAAACCGATACCGCTGTAAACCGTTTGCTTTCTATACTCTATTGCGTATGGTACATCGTAGAATATTCTTAGAAGGCTGGACTCCTCCAAATTGGTTTCATTGGTTCTAAAAATTCAGAAGACAATTAATTTCAAATAAATTCAATGCAAGTGTGTCACCAATGTGAATACGCCCATTAAAGTGTGTAATCAAAGTGCATTTAAGCATCGATTAGGACGGTTGCGTTCTGTATATAATCAGTTGCTATATTTTGTTCACTACATTCTTACATACAACAATTAAGGTCAAATAAGGGTCTCTTTTCATTTACAGAAGTTTTCACTAAATTACTTTTGAGAAACATTTATTATATACTGTGGATTGTTAATTTTAATATTAATCTGAAAACTGTGAAAAAAGGAAAACCAATAATAACTGCTATTTTTAAGCTAATTCCTTATAGCGAACCGTTCAATGCCATAGCTAAACAAATCAGCAAATTCGAATGCGATAAGAACCCGGAAAATGCTTACGATCTCTCTGCTAGTCAACACGATATTCATTGACAGAAAATCGATCGCTTTAATATGAACGAATAGATGTGTTTTGGACTACCTCCTTCCTGCAGCCAGCACGAACTGTCTGCTGGATTTCTTATTAATAAATAACTGTGTATCATGCTTACAAAAACTCATCGAAACCCAACTGCGCATTTTCCGGGAAAGCGGCTTTATCCAATTTGTACTCATAGTCATAGACAGAACACAGTGGCAAACATTTGGAGCATTCCAAACCGTCTTCCATTTCCTGTTCCATACCGGGTACATTCTGTTTAGGACGATAAGCTGTCCACCTCTCTATGAAAAGAAACATTCATTCACAATTCCAAGTAACGTTCAAAAGACCAACGTCTATATCTACTCAAACACTCCAAATGGGATAGGTTACAGTACAAAACGGGCCGGCTCCAATCAATCAAATCCTCTGGTGTGTAGTACGGAACGCAACCGCAAAGTGACTGAATGCTTTTAAGCTTACACTTCAGCAAGCATTCTTGCTGGCTATAGTCCCTACCGTATTCGGTCGCCAGTTCATCGGCAAAATAACAATTCCTTTGACCAATATTGTAAAGTTTAACTCTGTCGTCGCTGCTCAGAGTTGTTATAGTTATCGATGACAAGACATCGCTGTTTGGCGATATCGGCAATTCGATCACTTTCCCTGTCAGTATGTCGGGAAAATGCAACCCATTAAAGATCTGTACAATAAATCCTAGAGTGCTTCTTTTGCTGATGAAGTAGTCAGTCACAGAGGTGTTAAGCAGAACCTTCAAGCCAAGATCTTCTCCAACCAATTCCAGCCGCTTTACAGTGGCTTCCCTGCAATATTTTAAAGGTGAATATTTTAGAGAAAAGTGCAATTAAACACCTTCTTCGGGCTCCTGGTCGGTAATAGTTAAAGACACAACAAAATCCTTCCGAAGTGGCTTGAGTGGTAAAGAGATCAGCGCAAGGATAAGTCGTACCGGCCCAACTACACTTTCGGATTAGGCGTTCACATTTGGGCGCCAGCTTAAAAATAAAAACATCTCAATATTTATATCAAACTCTTTTTGTACACTCACCATTTCTAGGACCTTGGTTGCATTATAAAATCCAGGATTTAACGTATCAAGTTTGTCAAGAAACGTTTGCAATTCATATGCAGCATCGACATTAAAACCGTTAGTGTCATAGAATCCATCGAATAGGTGGATGTTTTCCAGAAGAGTTGCTTTGCTATATCCTTGAACGAATGCACTTAAGTAACTAGAAAAGAGGTTAGATGGCTGAACAGGTGCTTTCAGTACATTGCCTTACATGGAGTCAATGTATTCCCGAATCGCTTGTTCACTGATTTTATTAACACTGCATATGGAAATTGCTGGAAATGGAATCTTCGCCACTGGTTGTTTGAATGTATTTATATATGTAACAGTAGGATTCATTTGGAAAAATAGAATATAATGGCCGGTAATGTAAACGGCTCCACCGACCCCTGTTAGTAAGAATGGTACCCATAAAATCCTGAAAAATCACAACTGTTAGGGAAATGGTTAATAGTTTAGAAATGTGTGTTATATATACTGCAAGACGCTGGATTTGTCTAAGTAGAAGAGAAGCTTGAAGCCAGTTAGACTGGTATTTTTAAAAAAATCAATAGTGGTAAGTTTGGCTGCTTGTAGCAAAATAACGAACCGCATTGTTGTATGGACAGCTGCTGGACTGATATTGGACTTTGTATTAAAACGGTGTTCTTATATTAAGATTCAGTTTTCTAGTGATTAAATGAGAGATAACATCAATCGCTGCGGAAGGGGCGTCACTAACATCGTATAATTACAGCGCTACTCATGTCAAAAGTCGACTTTGGGATAAAGGGAATTCGGTTGTAGAAGGTATGTATATGTATGTAATGACAGTCCACAAACTTCGTACAACAAGAGCACATATGTTGAATGATATTAATGTTAATGGTCACACCAACAAATGCCGTGACTAAAGGAATACTAATAATTGTAATTTCCAATTCAGGTGTATCGACGACAGCCGTCTTTTGAATATACCAACAATACTCCTACGCGCTGGTGCTGTAATTACTAGCTCCTGATCCAAATAAGTGCCCGGGGGATTAAAGGTGGGGGGTGGACTGTTTCGGTCACCTTTCATCTATATCCAAAGGCAAACCGTCACCATGCAAACACGTAGCCAAAAGGCTTTCACTAGTATGTCAGGTCTAGAAATCACTCTGCCTATCTGGCCCTTCTCCTCACTCATTTGGTACCACAAAGGTCCTATCAATACGGCCCACGTCGGTCTTTCTAAACAGCTACCTAGCCTTACCTAACTAACCTACAATTATTTTGATTGCTTTTTACAATCCGTTTCTATTTTATGGATTTGAAGCTTAACAGAAATGGTCTTAGAAGGCTTCGACATATTCAAGCGAAAGGAGAAACTTAGTTGGATCTTGAAAATTGATCCTAGGGATAGGCTCAGTCACCTTTCCTGAATTGTTAAAACGAGCTGAAGTGATTCCTATCTTCAAGAAAGGTATAATAGAAAAGATATATTGAATTACATACCGATTTCCTTACTCTCTGCAATATCTAAAATTTTTGAGAGAGCGATTCAATTTAGAGTTTTGAAATTTCTCATACTAACATTAACTTTTTTAGCGAAAAGCAATTTGGTTTTAGACAAAACCTTTCTACTGAAGATGCTCTACTAGATTCCTGTTAGTATACTTATTAGAGTCACGACGACAAGAAAACTTGCGCCGGTCTCTCCGCAGAGCTTTTGACATGGTTGATCACGAAATTCTTTTGGGCAAACTGTACCGCGCAGGATTTTGAGGCTTTATAGGAGAATGGTTTGCATCTTACCTTAAGAACAGGACGCGAAAAGTAAAAATTGGGAAAGTTTTTGGTGGCCCTAAGTTAATTAACTTCGGGGTTCCGCAAAGGTTCGTTCCTTGGCCCAATATTGTTCTTTATATATGTTAACTCGGCCTTCAGTCTTCCGTTTTTAGGTAGGCTAAAGGCTTTTGCTGACGACTTCGCATTTGCGCATGGCTCAGATAGTCTTTTTAACCTACTTGCTGAGATCAACCATGATATACATCTGTTAAGGCTGTGGTTTGTGCAACATAAGCTAATAGTAAGCAGTATGAAGAAGCTCATGCTCTTCAGCCTAACTGCCAAGGAACCTCCCGAAATTAGTATTGTGTTTCGTGCAGCCAGTTGCCGCAGGTTTAGAATGCTGAATTGTGGATGCAGTATCCTTTATAATGAAAATTTTGAATGTACCTACTGCTAATTCCTTCACTATTGCAACAGTAAAGAACTTTGAGTACTTAGGTGTCTTAATTGACCAAAAACTAAGCTGGTGTGATCATATATTTCTTTTGAAACAATATTTTCTATCTACTTTACGAAACTTCTATCGAGTTTAAAATCATTCGAGATTACAATAGGTATGGTATAAGCTGCTGTTGTGGTACGCACTTTCATAAAATACAACAACTAGGTAACTGTTCTACAAAATTATTTAATCAGGAAAATATGCTTTTAATCCAACGTAGCTCACACTTTTGTCCTTTTTAATAAGCTGAAAATTCTGCCAGTTAGACATCTGTATTACCTATTTTAAAGTTTTCAAATGTTTTTTTTAGAAGTGGGTACTTACGGAGCCCCTTCAATGATAACCATAACCTTCGAAGCAATTCAAGTTCCCTGGTCAGCATACTTAGTTTTCGTACTTCTAGGTTCTAGCTTAAGAAGCTTTTACATATCATCTTAAAATCATTTTTTAATTGTACCTTCTGTTCGTCACTTTCATTTCTTTGCTTGAATTTACATACCTTTATATTGTACCTACTGTTCACCCCGCACTGTATTAATCTTCATAATGTGACATTACCTCGCATTTTTTCCTTAAATTTAAATTGTTACTAACTATATACTCTAATTCGAGTTAGGATTACTTTGAATTGTATTAACATTTAATAACATTTACTATTTCACAATGAATTTTGAGAATAAAGAACAAATTAAAAAAAAAATCTTTATCCAATTCAGGACAACACTTACCTGCTCTGTGGCGTATACGTGACATTTTTTATTTTTTTTAAATTTCACTTTTAGCTCTAATCGGAGTTCGTTATTGTTTATATGTTGATTACTAAAAATAAAATATTTAAACTACACATTTCGGATATAATCGTTCAGATACTACAATTCAAAACCTTTACGACGAACGAAGCGAAACACTCACACTTAATTAAATTGATATCATTTGTTTTTTGTAATTTGGCTTTTTTTTGGTCTATTTCTTTTGGATGCAATTAAAACACTTTTAATTCATCCTTGCACCCTACGTTTCGTTGGTTCTTTTCCAACATCCTCAGGGGTATTCTTTATTCGTTATATTTTTTTAAATGTTCTTAATTTGTTTATTGCACTTTCGCCCGTGACACCACAAAACATAACTCTGATAAATAAATAATAATAAATAACATAACATTGAAGACATCACTACTATTCCCTATCACAGTCAAATTACAATCAATGCAGTGTTTTGTTATAGGGGCACTTTATTCTGCGGTCTTTTATTTTCTGGTCTTTTATTTATTCATTCACACATTTGTCTTTAGTGTTCAGGGCTTAAGAACTTTTTCTCTGTCAACCTCCAGAAGTGGGACCTAAGTTAAAAGTTTTGTTGTGGACTTATGTCATACAGAAGTTCGACATATGTCCATTGAAAACATTTATGGAATTAGATCTCTTCTTACATTTTTTCCTATTGCTGCCATGCTAGACTCGAGGTCTCTACCCTGATATCGATCAAAAGTGCTACATTTTCTTTCTCTAACTGATTATTACTGGAACGATTAAATTGAAATTGAATGCGTTTAAAAGAACATAATTTCCTGTTCAAAATATTAGACGTGAAGGTGTGTAGTGTGTAGTTCCTTGTCACAATATGATTCCTCCCAAAAATGCTACCCCACTTGGATATAAGACGCAAGGATAAAACATTTGAACCTAAAGATGTCAGATGTTCAGATAGGTCGTTTTGAGTTTGGATAATGCTCTTTATTGTTATATCTAGCAAAGCTTGCAATCTTAATTCAGTAGAAACATCAGTCACATTAAATGCCTGTTTCTTCAGGGTAGCATTCTTTCTTCGCCTGTTGCACAAAATAATAAGCCGGGTTCACATTTGCATTAATTGTTTTAAGCTGCTGGCGCATAATTTTGTACTGAAAAGTACACTATAGCCGGCATAATTTATTGGCACACCATTCCCTTTTTTGTTTTTTATTTATTTCCGATTCTATGCAAGGATACGAATTGTAACAAATTATTATAGGTAGTAATGAATATTATATTTTATTCAAAAATGAAAACCTTAAATATTATAAATGTGTTTCGTTTGTTTTTCTAATTAAATCTAAAAATATGACAATTCCGTATGTGGCATAAGTATTTTGACATATGTCTTTGTTTTTCATATAAATAAGAATAGGTTGTTTTAAACTCAATATTAACTTTAAACTTAATAAAAAATATATCCTCCCTTCGCATTTAAGACCTTTTGCAGGCGGTTTGGAACGGAATCCACCAAGGATTGGAGAAACTCCGTTCGAATATCCTTTCACGCGTTAATTATCTCAGTGGATGGTTTCATCCCTCGTCATTGTCAAATCGGCGGATCTATTTCGCTTCATGTATGACCACACGTTTTCTGAGGCCCATTTTATTCACTCGAAGTTGAACACAACTTGGGGATTTTTATATGGAAAACTGCCAAGTTGTGTTCAACTTCGAGTGAATAAAATGGGCCTAAGATGTTCAAATCAGGACTCTGGGGTGGCCAATCTAATGTTTTAACCCCAAGATCCGTTAAAAACTTTGTTATCATTTTGCTCTTATGACAAGGAGCGTTATCCTGCTGAAAAAGGAACGCTTCTCCGATCAATCTGTCGCCAGATGGGAATGCAAAATTATTTAATGTCCTTAAATAGTGATGTTGGTTCATGGAACCGTCGATGGGAACCAAATCTCCAACCCCATTATATGAAACGGATCCACAGAACATAACACTTCCACGGAGCCACGGAGGCGGCTAACTTTTTGGCAAACAGGCGCAATTTTTTTACGAATATTTTTATTTGACCTTATCAAAAACTTTTTTGATGAGTGCTATTCGAAAGTACTCTCATCAGTCCATAAAATATTACGCCAAAATGAAAGAGGTTTGTTTAAATACTTTTTGGCGAATTCCAAGCTCTTAATTTTATTGTTTGGAGTTATGAAAGGAATTGACTTTGCTATAATATATGACTTCATATTGGCTTCATCTAAACGCCTGCATATTATTCTTTCGCTAATGGGAATGTTTGCTGTCATATTCCACTCCAAAGCCGCAGTTTTGGGTTTTTTCAGTGGGTCATTTTTGAATTCGCGCACGATCAGCCGGTCCTCATGAGGTGTTGTCTTGCGTTTTCTACCTGTATTTCGTATTTTTATGTTTATTTATTTGGCAATAGATAGTTTGACGCGACAAATTATATTCCTTAGCGATATTTATAACTGAAATACCCAAGTTATACTTTGTCACAATTTCATTTCTAATCGATGAGCTTAATGTTGATTTTTTTTTTCACCATGTTTGCAATTTAAAATATAATTTTTGCATTGAATAATTATGAAATATTAACAAAATCGACAATAGTGGATTGAACTCTAATTAAACACTCTAGGAACACTGTCCATGTCCACAAGACCAAAGCTTTCCATCAAAAAAAACGAAATATCCTTATTACGGTGCTCTTTCTTAGAGTTTTACCAATTTATCATAAATTACTTGATTTTTCATTGGACTGTGGGCCTATACAAAACAAAAATAAAAAAATTGTATGGGGTTAGCACTCAAGAGCAAAAACCGTCCTAAATGGATTCTGACAAATAAAACACCGGAAAAAACGTTAAGCACTATTACACGCTATTATAAAACGCTTCACAAAGTCACAAGACACAAAAAAAGATTCCAGGGTCGGCATTCTGTAAGGCGAAACGTTAAAAACGCTGATTGCCGAGGCGGATTGTGGCAAATGTGTCATGACAGGGGTAAACAGGGGCTGCCCTCAAGGTGGTGTTCTGTCTCCCCTTTTATGGTGTATGGTAGTTGACTCTCTGCTAACGGCTCTCAATCTTCCTGGAACCTACACACAGGCCTACGCGGATGATGTCGCCGTTCTGTCTGTCGGTTCTGACCTAGGGACTGTCTGCTCTCAGGCGCAGAGATCCTTGGGCTTAATCGATGATTGGTGCGCAAGTAATGGGCTTTCAGTAAATCCTCTTAAAACTACGGGTGTTCTCTTCACGAGAAGGAGGAATGTCACTGGTCTGACTCAGCTTGTGCTAAAAGGCGTCACTATCCCGATCTCCAATGAAGTCAAATATCTGGGAGTAATCCTCGATAGTAAGCTTCTTTGGTCCAAGCATGTTGAATCAAAAACCGATAAAGCACTGTCAACTTTCTGGCAGTGCAAAGGCGCTTTTGGCAAGACATGGGGCTTATCTCCGAAAAGGGTCCTTTGGATCTATACGGCAATGGTAAGACCACTTCTCTCATATGCATCGGTTGTATGGTGGAACAGGCTTTCGCGGAAACGTGTTACTGCCTCTTTTGCCAAACTTCAAAGAACGGTCTGTCTTGGATGCACAGGGGCCTTCCCTAGCACTCCGGGCTCTGCTCTAGATGCTATGATGAACCTCCCCCCTCTTGATATTTTTATCATGGGGTGTACGCTGAAAACCATCGCTCGATTAAAGAGAGGTGGTTTTTGGTGCCACGCGCATTGGAGTTTTGAAGAACTTGTGCGAGAATTATCCTTTGACCCCTGTCTTATGGATATGCCCTCTGACGCAATGACACCAGAAATTCTACTGCGACAAAACTACCAAGTCAACTTTCCTCAGGCGACGGAATGGCTTCGGCCAGACTCTGAGCCATAGGAAAAGAATGCCATTGTATATTCACGGACGGCTCCAGGACCGAACAAGGATCTGGTTCTGGGGTCTTTGTGGAAAGCGAGAACATTAGACTACACTACCCATTAGGTAACTATGCGTCTGTCTTCCAAGCGGAGATTTTCGCTATCCTTATAGCCATGCGCTATATTGTGACAAACAGGTGGAGGGCTAGAAGCACATGCGTTTGCAGCGATAGCCAAGCTGCATTAAAAGCACTGCTCAACCCTCTTACCTCGTCTAAATTAGTGCTTGAACTCAAGCTATCTCTGAACCTAGTCGGTAGGCTAAACACAGTGAATCTTGTTTGGGTCCCAGGTCACACTGGCATCCATGGAAATGAGATCGCTGATAAGCTTGCCAGGCTGGGATCAGAAGAAGCTCTCTCAGGACCTGAGCCGGCGTTGGGTCTGTCCGCATCTGCAGTTAGGTCATCCATTGATACTTGGGTTTCTCGTGAACACGAGCGTCGGTGGCGTGACTGTGCGGGGTGTAGACAGGCCAAACGACTGCGTCCGGACATCTGTAAAAGGTCTGCGTCTTTCCTTCTGTCTCTCAGGAGAATTGACTGCAGACTGCTTGTGGGTGTCCTTTCGGGCCACCAAGCTTTTGCCAAACATTTGAATGTGTTGGGCTTGAGCGACACCACCATCTGTCCTGCGTGTGGAGAGGACGACGATACAGCGGAACACTTCCTCTGTAATTGTCCTGCCTTTGTTCGCAACAGGTGGCGGATCTTTGGGACTGATGTGGTGAGTGCCGAACATCTAAGCTCTTCATCACTGAAGCTCCTTCTAATCTTTCTTCGAAAGACGGGAAAACTAAGTACAGTAATGTAAGGTGTCCGTTTTGGCAGTACAATGGACCAGTAGTTGTGTCTGAGTGCTCCATCGGATAGTAACAACCTCCGACAAAAAACTGACTAACTGATTATTTCAATAAACACGGAAGGGTCAATTCGACGCGAAAAATGCGACTAACTATAAAAAAATTATTTTGCTCAAGTTAAGCTTCTGTTTGCGATGTCAGAGAACGGTTAATACCGCTAGATGTGTGAAATAACACACTGGACGATGTTCCCCTCGGCGTATTCCACGATAGGGGTGATAGTCTGGGCTGTGTCGTAACTTCCTCCTGACAGACTAACAATCTGGAATTGAAATTCAAATATGAACTGTTTTTAAAACATTTACAAATCAGAATCAGATCGCAGATCATAAATATTCCTCCTTCCTATTTCTGAAGTTACTCTGTCCAAAAGTGTATCTTCCAAATCGCTTGTCTGTAGATTGAATAAAATCAACCACCATTTGGCACACAAGTATTCATACTGTGCCACCAATAACGGTATACAACAGAGAGTATGAGAACTCTCACAATGCAATTTTAGTGGCTTGCAAAGTTGTGTTGGCTAAAACGCACATAGAAGAAAATAACACACAATACGGCACAATTAAAAATATGGAATGTAAATATATTTAATAATAAAATATAATGGAATATCTCTACATGATTACAGTGATGATTTTTCTTTATATTTTCATTTCTTTTCTTTTAGTTTATAGTAATAATAATATTTTTAAGTAGATCAAATCGCCATTTTATTTATTTTCTAGTTATTTCATAACAATTCCAATTCGAAAAAAAAGAAACAACAGTTTGTAGTACCTATAGATGCGTGACATGTAAAAAAAAAGGAATAGATTCATTGAATATAATACAATGACAAGAGTTACAATATGATATACGTAATAGAAGTGTACACTTGTGTGGCGTATAGCCACAATAAATTGCTTTTAGTTGTCTTTTTGTTTGTTGCTTATGCTTAAGTACGTCTTTTAATTAAGTTTTGTTCCTGTCTTATTGTTGAACAATACAAATTTATAAATAACCATGCAATTGGATTAGAAAATGTGTTACTTGAAGATTATTTTTCTTTTAGTTTTGTTTTAGATTTATAAGTGAAGGACGCCATCTTTGGAGTCCGTTGCTACTGTGGGCGGTACTGGTTGATTATGATGGAGCGGCTGATCGTCGAGAGTTACACCGGTCAAGTCGACTATCTCGTCCTGATCGTCTTGTTCGATCTCATCTGATGTGTTGGTGTTGTTCGTGTGGTGCGAACCGCTCGATAATTGACTGGTTCGTGAGAATGAACCTCGCCTCGGTGAGGTGAGAGTTCTCTGATTGGCCGGTTTCACGGTTATGATTAGATTCGAACTATTTGCTACCATCATGTCGGTGACCTAAATGAAACAAAAAAACACTTAGAATCGCATCAAGGCGGGTGTTGGTTTGTGTCTTTTACCTGATCTAGTGTTTTTCCGGCGACTTCAATACCATTAACCTCCAAGACTTCGTCGTTGACTGCCAACAGGCCGGTGCTTTCGGCCAAACCACCAGGAACTAACCTTGATATGAATATACCCGGCTGCTTTTCAAGTCCATTTGCTGTGACTCGAACTGAGGTGCCATCCCTACGTAAACAGAACATGGAGTAAACGCCTTCCTAAACGAAAGACTCCGTCATACAGACCTAATATAAAATCCTAATGGCTTATCGCTGCCATGCTTGAGCAAACGCACTCGGCGACATGTCTCCGGTACAATGTCAACATCGATTATAGCTGAGACTTGTCGGAAATCGTGCGGATTTGATATGGTTGGGGCCTTTGTCTTCACTGGTGTCTGTCCGAGGATGCTACTGATGATATTGCTTCTTGGTTTCATAGTCCCATAGCCGGAGAATTCTTCGAAATAGTCTGGAATGGTTGAATTTGTCAACACCATAGCATTAGGGAGGAAAACAGATACTACCTTTTCTCTGGACGATAATTCTAAGTAAAGGCTTTGCGGTTTTTAAGGCTCTTCCGAAATTGTCATCGTTATTAATAGGCAATAAGTCGTTATCACGAGGATCAATGTATAAAATCAGAAATTGTATATTATTAAGTCTATGTAGTTGTTCAATTAAGGCTGAGAAGTTCTCAAAAGTCGTAGGCTCGGTCCGCTTGAAACCCCATCGCCGAAACTCGGCATCGAACTGCAAAGAGACAAAAGAGGGATCTTAGAAAATGACAGATAAGAAGAAACGCGACGTATTTTAGATTTATATTAATGGGTGGTCTTTCATTAAAAGTATTTTTTGTCTATGCTAAGCTTATGTTTAGATTCAGTTTGGGGGTTCTCTTGCCAGTGTGAGCCACAGTCATTGTCCCAAACAGGGGACACTGGAATTTTCTCGGTTGTAAGGAAGAGTAATACCAAAGTCGTCATATCTAAACAAGCTATATGCTACAGAGGAGATTGACGATAGATGATTGGTCATTAAAACTACAGTGCTACATTTTTATTACCATAAAAATATATATTTAACAGACATGAGCCAAACAGCGCCATGATTTTCTATACTACATCTGGCTTCAAATGAGCGCAAGTCGGTGAAATCTTGCTGCGGGTATTATAAAGTGTAGGTTGCGGTACCTTTCCAAACATAAGGGCCCAGTAAATGTGGAAGATATCTGCGTTCCTGCCTTAAAGTCAAAACAAACAACTCTCACTCGACTACGCTACGCATCTACCTGTACCAACATCGAGCATAGAAATTTTATTCACATTTTTCACAAATTAGTCGCGTTGGGTGTACACTGCTTAACAGCTTCGAGATTAATAACCCAATTATGTATGACTAATTACATGGGAGTGATGCGTCAAAAGCACAGCAATCCAATGTCTCTTGTTTGCCTTTTAGAATCTCTTATCTCGGTTAATTGGCTTTCACAGAATTGCTATTGAGAACCACCCATCCGGAGTTGATTTCGTAATTTCGTGAACCTTTGTGAACAATACAATTTCGAATTAAAAGCACTTTGTTTAGTATGCGTCCCAAAACGTCATCGCTACATAAATGGAAATGCCGTTTGCCGTTTATATCTCGAAACACTCTAAATGGCGTAGTTGCCCATTACAAAGCAACAGATATGCAATCTCTATTGTTAGGCACGGTCCCATTGAAAATGCATAGGAAATTGTTAAGTAATAAATGACATTAACCAAACTACATACAGGTTTTTGTCAATGATGCCCTTGAATCTGCACAGAATAGGTAAAAAAATACACCCAGACGCGGATTTTCCGCGCTATAAAATGAACGTAATTACATATAAAATAAATTGCCATTTGGATTTAAAGACCAAATTTACGAGTGGCAATTTGTTGGCCTAGAAAAAACCAAATCAAACAAAAAGGAATCTCATTACGTGCTGCCTGTTGCGTTTCCTTCTCCCTTGACAATCAGGGCGAGTTGAATTCCTTTTGGGATAAATTACTGTCGCGTGAATCATTAGTTTGCTGCAGAAGTGGATGGCCAAAAGCAAAGCAAGAAGCACCTAAGGGAGAAGATTTTCCCCACCATGTCGTGGAATTCGAATTAGAATCCGTGGACATTTTTCTTTTTTTCACACTCGCACGTCAAAAATTTACCTTCGATTTTACTTCTATAACATCATACTCGGTATTTGTGATATTGATTTTGTTTTTGGACATTTTAAAACATGTATTATTAAGTTAAAATTTTACAAACAAAATAAAAGAAAAACACTTAAAATAATTTAACAAAAAATAACATCACATGCACACACATACGCGCGATTAGTAGTGCCGTGTAAAAGTTTTTTTTTCTCTTATGAAGATTTGTGTTTGTGTTGACATGCCTTTGGAGATGAGGTGAAGTTGGAGGTGGTTTGAAAAATGTTTAGTACCTAACAGCATGTGAAGCGGGCTTAATTGAAGTAGGTATAGAAATTTTATGTGGTAGGTAGGTACCTATTCGACTTCGCTTCATCAGATTTGCTATCAGATTTCCGATTTCGTGTGCCTAATCGAACATAAACACCAGATAAAAATGTCACTACTTGCTCTTGTTTGTGTTGATATTCGTGCGATTTGAATGTTTGTGTAGTCTTCGACACTTTTCTAAGCGATATCCAGTATTAAAACATTAGAAATATCCGTCCCGATTGATTTCTAAATATTTATACATATAATTTACACAAATAGATTCATCATATGCAATCAGGCCTATTCGGCAAAATCTTTTATCAATTTGTTCTGTTATTCTGTTATGAATTTTCATACAAAAGTTCGAATTGTCAAAAAATCTTTTACGGGCTCGAAAATTGCTATTCTGTGTGGAAAAATCTTTAATGAATTCTGTTAAGAATCATAACAGAATAAAAGATTGAATTTTGTGACTTTTATCATAAAAGATTTTTATTTAATATGAATTCTTGGATTGAAATGTTTCTCTATATAATTCCAAGGCGACGAAATGCTTACAAATGGAAACAACATGTAATAAATGTGTGTAAAAAAGTAAAAAAGTTGAAAATTGTTTCTAGATTTATAATTTTGTTTAGCCGAAAACACCCATCACTTTTGCTGGAACTAAGATTTAATGGCGCAGGGTCATAAGTCCACAGGCCAAAAGTCCACAACTCAAAAAGTATGGGAATGTTTGATAGATGCCGTGAAATAAGACCAACTTCTAAAAATGTACCTTATTTCGCTCTTAAATAGTGTAATAAGAATAACTTCCAACAGTTGGTCTTATTTCACTCCCACAAAGTGCAATAACGCCAACAAAATTTGAGTAATAAGAAGAACCTTGCACCCAGTGGCGTAGCGTGGGTTGGGGCCGCCCGGGGCAGAGCCAATCTATGCCGCCCCTAGTAGTTTTTTCACACACAAAAAAAAAGTTTGGTCTACGGTTTCAAGTCTTACCTACACATATGTATGTTAATAAACTTGGTAAAGTTTCAACATTTTACACATTTTATACTTCAAGAGTTAACAGCCGACATTTTCTAGCCCTGTCAACAGTATATACAACGCACTATACATTATTTGAATTACATGTTTTTGTTAGTTAGTAGAGGCTTAATTTCATTGCAATACGTATCGCGCCAGTAGGATATTCCATACCATTCCACACCAGTTAGACGACAATAGAGACTTAGATGATGAAGTTGCCTCTTTCCTCTATTCAGATATTGCTTCGGATAGAAAGCATGTTCCTTCCAGCCGAGCTTACAGATTACAGTCTAATATAATAACTACGTCCAAACTTAATTAAAGTTTTAAATCACAGTTCTATTTACATTAGATATTTTACTCTCTTAGCGACACACAAAAGAGTCTTACAAAAACAAATCAAGCAAAAAGCCATGTGTGTGCAATTCTCACAATTAATATGCCCCTGCTTCCGAAGATTTCAACACAGGATCGTCGGTGGCGTGTGCGAAGCAGTGATCCCAGATTGTGGGGAAAATTTTGGCGTATGGCATAGTTGACTTAGCTTAACAAAGAAGTACGCTCCTGCTGAATTTTGCATATGAGTTTGTAACCACACTCTGTTTGGCCCGACGGATCGAATTATCGAATTACAAGTCGGCACTCAACGTCTTAAACTTCAAAAAATTGCTTTTATTACTTCTATCTAAGGAAAAAAACATTCCTTATTCCCGATATTTCGGGTAGAGATTTCAACCCCTTGTAGATATTACAAAAGCAACAAAAAACACAAGAGCATGGACAAGGACAAATGAACTGTGAAAATTAAACAAAAATTGTTTGTTATTATTATAAACAAAACACTATTACGCGAATTTATTCCACATTAGGTCTTTTCCGTTACTTTTTTAGTAAAAATGGAAAAAGTTAGGGAACGCTTTTCTAGTACCTAATCTTTGAAAAATTACAGTTATATAATTCAAATATTCAAAAAAAAAGTGTTACGAAAAGTCTGAGGAATCTGCTTATTTACGAAGAAAATTAATTACATCATCTTAATAGAGGAAAGTGATTTGAAAATCAAAATTCGAAAGATTCTCGGTGGATGGGTAATATCTGGCTCTTTCGACGACGTTCTCTTTTACAGAGTTGAGTAAAAATTCTTTAATAGTATTATGTAAGAAAACGCGAAAGATTTGTTTCTTCTTAGGTACCTGGGTAAATAATTTTAATAAAGACCACGGCAATAAGACAGGACTGCAAACTTTGTCAACTAGAATTTTTGTGTATGACAAACTTCACTTCGTTTGAGCAAAATAAAACAAAATTACACGACCTCAACAGAGAAGTATTCCTGTAATGTGTAGTTCTATACAAGGGAGCAGCGTTCATTGGATTTTGTTGCTAAGCAACACAAGGAATGTTTCATTACTTACTGCGTGAAGCAGTGCTAATGCTGTTGAACCTTGTAAATAAATTCGCTGAACAAGAATCCGTTTTATATTTTTTATATATTTTAAAATTGTAGCAGCTCCAAATTGCCGCCCCTAGCAAAGTGCCGCCCGGGGCCTGTGCCCCCCTTGCCCCCCCCTCGCTACGCCAGTGCTTGCACCCACCCCGTTATCCATCAGTAAACCTAAGCAGGGGGGTTGCAGAATTCATAGTTTGAAAGCGCATTCTTAAAATGATTGCAATGCTGGAGAAGTGTGTCTTGTGGGTTTTGGAGGCAAACACCGCAAATGAGGTCATTACTAGAATTTTTAGCTTTGCTTTCAAGCTCGTTGTCCTCTTCTTCACCTTCTTCATCCGTGAGCCATAAGACAACAATCAGTGAGTCAAAAATTCACAAGAATTTTGTGTGAACTTTTGGCTCATTGTCCATTGTGGACTTTTGGCCTGTGGACTTATGACCCTCCGCCGCGCCTATAGTGACCCATTTGATCTTCCTGGTGTGAGTAATAATTCAAAATTTGCTCCTTTCACCGACAATTTTATGCTATTTTGCAAAAAAATTATCAGGTGCCCACTTAGTATTTACAAAAAAAAAAAAAGCAAAGCTGTTTGTTTTGAAGGTTCGTAACAGATTTCAATTTTCGAAGCTCTATAACAGAGTTTCATAAAAGTTTGAAACCCAGAATACGATTTATAAAAGATCTGTTATGGTCGAGACCTTTTATGATTCATAACAGAAAATTCATAACATAGCTATGTTGTAGTCTTCGACACTCTTCTAAATAGATTCACCCGATGAAATGCCTTTCTTTGCTGGAAAAAAATTCACTAAAATGTAATCAAACTCCACCAGTTGTCAAACTCAAACGCATATGTATTGCTAAATCTGAGAAAATATTCGCAAAAGTGCTCTGAAATCTGAAAAAGATTGTTTTCTTGTTTACCAAATGAACATTATACATGTTCCGCCACCAACGTGATATAGCTAAATCCACTTGATTTAGGTAAATCATCTAAAAAATTACTACCCGGTCCGAAGGGGATGAACTCTTTATACTGGATGTCAAATTAAAACACGTAAAGTTCGGTGGAGATGACTTTTGTGATTTATAAATAAAACGTTGGTGGGAACATGGTTCTAATAATAATTACAACAACTGCGCGCTGCTTGACACTTCGAAACTCGCAATAGTTGTTGTAATTGCGTGCAGAAAATCCTACTTTACTTTGCTTTGTTTAGATCGAAGCTCAAAAAAACACGTCTAATGTTAAGGCTGGTACGCTGATCGAGTGAAGTGAAATTTTCACTCCTCTCCAAAAAGTGCTGTGAAATAGAGAGTGAAATATTTTGTTGGAGATTTTAGTTGGAGGAATTTATGCAGGGTGACTGAGCTCAAAAAAAAAAAATTGTTTTATGGCAGTTCAAGAAAACAGCTGGAAGAAACAAATTGGAAACTTCACTTTTTGTGAATCGTGATACCTACAGTAAAATGTATTGACCTATTGGAAGACATTCATCCGTGATTGACCACAATAACCATACAATAACAATAAGTTATTGCCATAAAACCAAATTCTGCAACCAGTATGAACCTACGGGCACCGCAGTTGTGGGTATGACCGCTCCAAACGTATTTCTAAAAAAATTAGTCTTTCAAAAATATTACAAAGGAACAAAGTCATATTCAATGCACAACGCTGGTCTAGATATTGAATCAGTATAGAAAGAAGTCGAACAAGTTCCTTAAATGCACAACGCTTCTCAACCACGTTAGCTTAGAAACAACAGAATTTATAAATACAGGCAGCGTAATCACGAGATTATAAGGCTGATAAAACATGTTGATCTATAAAAATTAGCAAAGTCAATAACAAAAAAAGTTCAGAAATTCTACAAACGAGGGATCTTTCGATTAGTCGAATGCCTAGGCGCAATCACTGATGTCGGTTGTGAAAAGTCAGTGCCCTCGGTAGGTGTAGGTCGGCTGAAAGAGGTCCTCCCTATTATCGAAGCATCTCTCGGTCTCGCATACCTTCTAGCTCTCGAATGACTTTCGAAACACACAAAAAAAATGTTTAAATTGTACATATTTTTAAAGATCATCTGCTGGTATTGCTTGAACAAAACTGGGTAGAAAAATATTCTTGAGGCACCCTGCTTATGGAAAAGGTCATCCATGCCACCAAATATTTGTACACCTAACATTATTGCACTATATTCAATGAAAAAATAATTTTATAAGTGCGAAAAACTTTTTATTCTCTTAAGGAAACATCTGAAATTCCAATAAATTTCTAAACCGCATCCTACAAATCATTTTTCACGCTGAATTGTCAAAAAATTAATGCGACGGACATTAAAAACCAAGTGAAATAGCTGCGGAGAGATTTTAATATCGCCACCTACGACTCAGTTTTGGAAGCGATATTTTCCACTCGAACTGCGTACCGCCTAGTGAAATTTTCATTTGGAAAATTCATTTCGACATCTCGCAGTGAAAAATTTGTATGAAAAATTGGATTTCACTTGAACTGCGTACCAGCCTTTAGGATTCACTTTTAACCTAAAATCCACACATAGCGAACACACTCATGAATTACCGAAATTCTCTCCATTTTAGAACACATCTCCTCTTTCTGCGACCATCACTCCGAATGCGAAAACGTCAAAAATTCAACGAATGTGACTTTAAAGCGGTGTTTTTTTTTTCAAGCATTTTCTTCAATTCAATCGTTTAAAGTGAAAATTTGTTATTAAAAAATTTCAATGATGGACGTAAGGCCTAACCAAACCATTTACATAAACAACTTAAATGAGAAAATCAAAAAAGAGGAACTAAAAAAGTCGCTCTACGCAATTTTCTCTCAATTCGGCCAAATCTTGGACATCGTTGCCCTGAAGACATTCAAAATGCGGGGCCAAGCTTTTGTGATTTTCAAAGAAATTTCAAGCGCCTCAAATGCTTTACGTACCATGCAGGGTTTCCCGTTCTACGACAAACCTATGCGCATCGCATATTCGAAGTCAGATAGCGATGTTGTTGCGAAAATAAAAGGAACATTCAAGGAGCGTCCCAAAAAGATTAAGCCGCCAAAGGCACCGGCAACTGAAGAGAAGAAGTAAGTGTAGATGGAGTTGGAGATGTAGTGTTGGAGTTTGTTATTTTTTTATATACATTCTTTTTACAGAGATAAAAAGAAAAAGGCTGGTGGCGCTGAGAATTCCACCTCGAATTCGACTGCCGAACAACCACCAAATCAAATTCTCTTCCTCACCAATTTACCAGAGGAAACAAACGAAATGATGTTGTCGATGTTGTTCAATCAATTCCCTGGATTTAAAGAGGTACGTTTGGTGCCGAATCGTCATGATATTGCGTTTGTTGAATTTGCCACCGAGCTGCAAAGTAGCGCTGCGAAGGAAGCGCTACAAGGATTCAAAATAACACCGTCTCACGCAATGAAAATTACTTTCGCTAAAAAGTAGTCGAGTTTATACATAGTAATAAATTTTTTTTTAATTTAAAACAATCGTATTTGGCTATAGTTCAGATAGGCCTGAAAAGGACCTTATAAAAACAGGTGCAGCGGAGTCAGGAGTTCACGTTGGTGGCTTGCCGTCATCTCTGCGTTTGGTTTACGTGCATTTTCTCCTCTGGGATACACGCTGCCTTGACCGCAACTGCTATAGCTGCTAAAAGCTTCAAAGGTAACCAAATAATTCTCCCCGCCAGCAAAGAAAACCAACAACCATTTGAATAATTTAAGTTTATTCGTTTAAATATTCCAATAGTCGAGAAAAACCGCAAGACGAACGAAAAGAATACGACCGCGAAATTTAAAATGCTATGCCTCTACAATTGGCACGTGTTCCTTTTGTTAAAATCTAAGAAAAGTCGCTTCACTTTAACCTACATCTCAGTATTGCTCGGACATAATTAAGACTACTAGCGACGTCCATCCGGTGAAGGGATAGCATCCCTTTCCCTTGCCGGTCTGGTCATCGTATTGCTCGTAGATATATCCACTTCTTTGGTATTCGCGGAAAATATTTCCGATAATGTTCTCCCTTAGCTCGTTGTACAGCTGGCGGGCATCTACCGCATAAGGACCCTCTATACGTCCGTAATGGCGCAACGCGCGCAGCACTAGGTAATTCAAATTTATCCAAATCGGTCCGCGCCAGTACGGGGGATCGTGTTCGGTGTTTCGCTTCATGTAGAGCGGCGACGTTTTCGATAGCGACCGAAGACCAAACTTGGTCCACAAAATGTTCGGATTGTGAATGTCCTGCAGAGTTTTCCTCAGATATGGCGAGTCGTGGTCGATGATCTCCAACAGGAAGGGGAATAAATTCACATAGCCGTAGGTGGAGTCGACAAATCGCAGGTCGGGTTGCTTGAGTGTGACCCGAACCATCTCCAGTTGTTGCTGCTGGTACTTGGCAGCGTTGCGTTGCGTGATTTGTGGCCGTTTAAGGACCACCGAGTCTGTGTGCAGGCCGTAGTCGGCGTATGTCTCGGTGAAAGGACTCAGGTGCAGGTCGTTGAGCAGTTTGTTGTCGGTTAGGAAGGAAGCAGTCTCGTAGTACTTGGCATCGTTTTTGCCGAGTAGCGTGGATAGCTCAGCCATCACGTTGGCAGCAAAGGCGATCCAACAACGAAGATCAACGTGGCGCTCCTGCGAGGTCGGGTGCGAGGAGCGAGGAAAGTCATCGAGGCCGGAGGTCAGCGTTTTTGGATTAAGTTCTCGCTCACTTTGGGCGTCGCGACCACGCCAGTGATAGGCGCCCAGCACATCGCCCTTCTGGGTGTTGTTGAACCACGTGAACCAGGTTTGCAAGCGCGGGTACAACCGCTCCAGAGTGGCAAAGCGTCCCTTGGCAGACAGTTCCTTTCTGTGCTGAGTAAGGATCTTTTGCAGAGTAAGGAAGAACGTTGGTGGGTTGGCATTGGTGTTCCTTTGGATAACGAATTCGTCGGGGACCTTTGCTAAGGCCTCAACGCCAAGGATTTGTTCGCGTGGGATCCACCCCTCCACATTGAGCAGGTCAAACCAGTGACAGATGATATCGAGTTCGATGTCCAAGTCCCACGAGGAGATCAGCAGTCCATGGAAGCCCTCATCCCAGAGGAAACCCCGCGGGAAAAACGAACGCGACGGCACAGCAGTGTAGAGCGGAGCCTTCCAATATGGCACCGGATTTTTGGTGTGAATGCTTTGCACTCGGGACGACCCGTAGAAGTAACCAATGCTCCCAATCATGTTGCTCATAGCGTACTTGGCAAACTTTACTTCCTCGGCAGAGAATCCTTTCTCGCGCAAGTGGAAGGTGTTCTCAAACTTCTCATCGAAAGCTTCGACCTTCTCCGCTAAAGATTTCGTGTACTCCCGCCCGACTGGCGGCATGGGAATCTCCTCGCCAACAGAAAATCCAGACGTGGACTGGTATGTGATGTCTAGAGCAAAGTCCACCTCTGCTGTTATTTGAATCGCTATAAAGTTGGGATCTGCAACATGACCCGCCGTCGACGAGATCAATTCGCCGGGCAGAGAGACAAACCTTCTGCCGCTCTTCGCGGTAATCACTCGAAAATGGGCGAAAAGAATCTCCTTCAGGTCCTTGAGCGAATGAGCAGATGTACTCAGATGCGATTTATGTAGCACTTTGCCCTTCACCGGATTTACTTTCACTTGGAACTCGCCCAGACCCAAGGTTTCGCCATAAACTCCCGGCTCCGAGGACTTCTCATCCGAGACGTACTTGATGTGACCATTTGTACGCTCGTCCAGAGCCACATACCAAATAAGGGATATCTCCCGGTTCCATGCGTTTGTGTAGTTTCTCACGCTCACTCTAGCCGTCCAATCGCCACCGAATTGTTTGCCTGGGAATTTAACGAACGACGTCTTAAGCTCAAATGGAAGATCATGAATCTCCTGGGTGCCAAAAGTCCTTCCATCGTGATGTGTCCAGCCATACTTGTCGAGATTGTCGCCAATCTCACACCAGTGACGAATACCCTTACCGCCGTGACCCAAATTCTGTGGTGAGTACCACATCAGTCCCATGACCAGAGAATGTGGATCTCTCGTCTTCAGTCCAAAGTAGTTGCCAGGGCGATACGAACCCCAATAGCGGTCGGGATCATCAAGACCCGTCCGCTGCACCATCTTTTCGCTGTCGTAAGGCGTGTTTACTCGTGTTTCCAGATATCCCAGATATCCAAAGTACGACGCAATCGCAAGGCACACACATCCTACGATTGTTTTCCATTTGCCCAGAATGAATGGGCCGCCGGGGTCAGTACGTTTCGAGCTGGAGCTGCTGCTGGGTTTGGATGGTTTCTTTGGTAGAGGCGTTTGTTGGGAGCTCTGTGTGCTGCTGCTTGTTGTAGCCGGGGTCGGTGTAGAATTAGAATTACCGGCGTTTTTTCGTTGACGTGCCATTGTCCACGTCAGCTGGAAAATATTAGATATTGAAGTGATTTCTTTCTGTGGATGTAATTGGATTTCATGTTGATGCACTTACTTTGCCGAAAAGGGCTCGAACTATATACTTAAAGTTAATAAATTTTGCTACCCTCGAAAGAAACTATGAAATTTTAATTTTATGCCAGTTATCCATTATTTTGTGTACACAAATGACACACGAACCGAGAAAAAAAAAACAAACCCTGTATATTTTGACACGGCGACCACTTAACGAAAGTTCGTTAAACTACTAATTTGTTTTCGGAGTTGCATTGCTGAGTTGGAAGAGTGTATTGATTTTTGGGATCTGTTGAAATCTGTTGAAATGTAAACAAAATGGTTAAAAATGTTCGCTTTTCTGTTTAGTCGAACATAGAACATTATACCTATGCCAGTAAAGGACCATTCACATGAGAGCGAATTGCGAACCACGAACTGGCGAATATTCGCAGATTTTGACATTTCATTCACATGAAAACTTTTTTTAGTCGCAGGTACCCGCGAATAATTTGTATTGTTGAAGGTTAAGTTCGAGCGAATTTTTCATTCGCAGGTTTGTGGAACGCGACTGTTTTATGTGGATTGTGAATAAAGTGTGACAGTTCGCGGCAAGAATTTTCAATTCGCGAGAGAATTGCTGTAATTGTAAATTTCGTTATTTTAATCAATCAAGTCTCGGTTTTTTTTTTAGATTAGGTGTTCTATTAAATGAATATAATGCTTCTGTGGTAAAACAAATTGCAATTTTCAATTCGTAAATACAGAAAAATTGATTTGTTCGTGGTTCGCCTATTCGCAGTTCGCGCTCATGTGAATGGTCCTTAAGTATTGGTAGTGATTGGTAGTGCTTCAGTTTTTTTTAGCTTCGATCTCAGCAGAGCAGTGAGGTAGGATTTTCAGCACACAATTACAACCACTATGAACTCATTCCTAATGCTGCATTTACAAGGTCGCACATATTCCTAACCCAGAATATTAAAGGGATGCTAAATACTAAATAGGAATGAAAGGATCAGCATCAAATAACACGCAAAAGAACGTGACACGTATTTTGGTCGGCCATCTTGTTTACGTGGTCGAAATCTGGTAGAAATTATGGGAAAGCTCCGCAGGTTGATATTGTTATAGCGATTTCTACGGAATTTCGTTTACTAAAACAAATTGGCTTCCGAAAGTGATGAACGAATTCTTTATTTAATTTGTATAAATGATTGACGAAATTGTTGGCTTAATTCACTGAAACTAACTATCACACTCATTTCACATGTTTTAAATCAGAAATAGAAATGTTTTTGTAATTGCAGAAATGTTGGTGGCCGTAAGTGTTCATATCCGTTTAACGTACCTATAATTATGGGTAGAACATCCACGACACTTTATTCGTCTGATTTGTGATCTCATTCTTACGCCTCTGTAATAGCATTGACTGCTGATAAACGGATCTCTCTGTCCCGTAACACATTCGTGGGAATGTTTATAGCAGTGCAGCAAACGTATACAAATTTCGTTGTCCCGGACACAATAACAGCCAAAAAACGCCATTAATTTTTTTTTAGGGATATGTCTATCGTCCCAATTTCCATATTTCATAGAAATTCCAAATATTGACCGGTTATACTGCTGTCAAAGTACTATTGAAATAATTCACACCTAATTGGCAAGTGAACTACGAATGTCAAATTCTGACACAATCGAAGCTACGATATGTATATCTACTAACTGCATTTTCATACAAAGATATGCTGTAATTTAATACCGTAATTATCGCTTTTAAAGATGAAGTTATCCGGTTTGTTATTTTAATTGAATCAACGTTGTCATTTTCATGTGACAGGTTTTTTAGGTAATCGCTTTTAATCAACATTTTGAATATTTTGCAGTTCACAATAGACAGTAACGGACTCTTATGTACTATTATGACAGAAAAAATACCTCCGTTTATTGTTACTTCTAGTCACCAGCAGATGTCAGCTCCATGCACTCACCCGGTACATAAACCATACATAATTGTTCAATTTCCAAGTAGGTGGCGACAAAATGCAATTGCCAACGATTGCCTCCAGTGTTTTATAAACAACGTTGCACACCCCAATTGTTGGGCCAGTTTTCTTCAAAACAACAACTGCACCACAATACATCTGCTCATTTATTAAGAACCACCACATGGACTACATAACGAACAGGACAGAACAAATCCTAATCAGTTCTTGAATTTGTAATGAATTGTCCTGAACGAGACTTTATTATAGACCTCTGCCACCGGTAGTGACATGACAATTAGAAGGTAACTCGCTAGTCTGCTGAGCTCTCCAGGACACATGCCACATGCGGCCAATCGAAATGTCTCTTTGTTGGTACCGAAACCGATACCGACGGCCGGCTCTTTTGCAAAACAAATGCAGATCATAAGTTAACTCAGCAGGAATCCTAGTTCGCACCTGCGAAAAACAAATAACAGAATCAGATCTTCCCCTATCGATGCCACAGGACCGGGTACCTCATAATGCAATCTGGATGCTCTACTGTCTACTGTCTACAGAGTCTCGCCGTTGGCCGTCGTCGGTGTCTTTTAGTCACGGTCAACCAGAAATTAGTCCACACATTTCCTCTTTGTATTGTCGAGATGTCTTAATTGTTTGCGTCTGTCCAACGTGACCACCAACTAATGTTCAAGATTAGACAGCGTATAGGTTCCTTTTCAAAAATCGGCTACTCCTATGCTCTTCCTCGAGAATTGACGACGAATTCATGGTGCGAACACTGAGGATCGGGTTTTCTTGATTTGCCAGCTTTATTTGCATTTGAAAGGGGCGGCGATAATTCCCATAAATCATAACGTCTGTGGAATGACTCCATATAATATGTACCCCGTAATGCCGAGGGTCAAATTGACGGCTTTAGCATTCGTGGTGAAGGCGCATTGTATACGACGAATGTATGGCGTCCCTGGTAACTGCATGGGAAAGATTTGCATAATTTTTTTTTTATGTCGACAACATTATCAAAAATTGCTTCATATATAAATTTGAGCGCACGCAGCCGTTACAAATGGACGGAAGTGTTGTTTCGGTTTGACGAGATGTATTCCTGTGGCCACATACTCTACACTGTGCTGGCCATGGCAAACTGAATAGGAACTGGTTCTTTTGATTTGCCTACTCGGCGAAGGACAATGGCTGATATTTTGGTTATGAATTTTTTGTTGGGAAATCTGCAGATCTTATAAAGTGAAATTGTTCATTTACTACTGGTGACTTCATGCAGGAGCAGGATGCCAACCTAGAAAGTGTAGAAAAAAATATGGTGATAGGGTTGGGTACTCAAATAAATATTAGCGGTGAAAGGAAAAAACTTTGACAGCTGTTTCAGGATTGGTTGATCTTTCCGTGAATATCTTACCTTGTTTGAGAAGGCAGCAGAACACCCAGATAGACTTCACTTGAAACTTGTATAACCACAAGAAAGCTATGACCGTCTATCAACGAAGCTAGGACTAACAGACCTTTACGTAAGTGTTTAAGATCACTGTCTATCGTCAACCAGGGACAAAACTCTCCGGCGCCAAGTCCTAAAAATGCGCCTGACTAAAGAAAACATTTTGAAGATGTTCCGCGATACTTATAATCATTTTTAGTGTCCAGGCTAAATTTTTCGAACTCGCAATGGCGAAGTTTTCCATAAAAAATTACATATTTTGACCTAGAAAATATTTAGTGTGAAGTTTAAAAGTGATTATTAGTAAGGCCCGTTGTGTTAGCGAAACAGCTCTTATTTTGAGGATTTCTTCATCGTCTTAATATGACACCGGCTTTATCCTATTCGCTTTCCAAAAGACGATCACACTGCACCTTTTAAAATTTAGGTAGGTACATATACCTAGTATACCTACTTCTACCCAACAGCTTTGGGAAGTAACAAAAACAACTCGCAAAGTCACCCCTTTAACAAATTGTTTTTACAACCAGTTCCAGTAACACGCATATGCATATCAAAACCAAACAAAATTCATATTCATCGTTCAGGGATCATAAACAGATTAAGGCATCAAAATGTTCATAAAAATTCGGATATCAAACTCAATCCTAAGCCCAAACGTGCCGTACAAAACGTGAAACCTCTGGCTGACATCTCGACTGACAAAGGACACAAAAAAAAAAGAAATCGAAAAACACACAAAACCGTACTTAGGAACACAAAAGCCCTTCGCCGAGGGTTGGTGCTTGGTGATATTCACCGCCCATTTGGTCTCTAAAAAACCCATTTTCTGCCACACAACCCCAATAGAGATGAATCACACCAGATCAACAGAATAGAAAAGAAAATAATATTTCGTGTAACCGACACAGTTAATCGAGTAAATTTGAATATGAAAGGGACGACTTCTTGAAAAATTCACCAAATTTGCATTTAGCCGGATGCGTTCCTCATGGTGGAAGAAGTGACTTTCGATTTGGTGAATAAGCGATTTGTTTCTTGATTTAGGTATACCAAATATACACGTCCGTACGGTACAAAGGAAGAGCTGCTTCAGCCGAGTTTTCCTCTCGAGATAACAACCGGTGATGTACAACATGTGTAAGAAGCAATTTGTTTAAGGATGACATCCTTTTCAAGTGAGGTGGTACTTGAGATGGGATTTTCAAGATTGCGCAAAGCATCCAAATTAGCTTGGCGGATGGACGATGATATGGGAACGATTGCAGTAAAAAGTTCCCACATCTGATTTCGAATTCTGCGGTACCTAGTTGGTAATTTTATTTGAGGGACTACCTACTGGCTACTGCCACTACTGTATATTTCTGTCCGGTGTAAGTAAATCTGATGTAAGCTTGTTACTCGAACTTATCCAAATACCTTCACTGCCCTGAAAGTGTTTATTCACTTGCATGCCAAGCTCAGCATGTACGGTGTAACTACTTTCGAATGACCTTTAACGAAGGAAGTTGTTTGAGTTACGATTACCAGAAATGATGTAAAATGTTGTAAACCGTTCACCATAAAAAAATATAAAACATATCACACCTGATTCACTCGCAAAGGTTTGGCACACATTTGAGAGAGAAAATAAGCTTCTCAATTGATCCGATTAAAGTCGGGATAATATTCCTATATGTAAATTGTCCTAGAAATTAATAAGTTAACCTGTTGCGTTATTTGAGGCAGTGGTCCTCACCGGACTGCAAGCGCCACAAAAAGAACAAAACAGGATGGACACATTAATGCTGCATTTAGACGACCGCACATTCCTAAAACGGAAAATTAAAAGGATACTAAATACTAAATAGCCGTGTGACTGCGGAAAGGGCAGCATTACCTAACACAGAAGAAAACTTGACACGCATTTTGGTCGGCCATCTTGTTTACGTGGAAGAAATTATTTGAAAGCTCCGCAGTTTGATATTTTTATAGCGATTTCTGCTGAATTTCGCTTACCTGTAAAACAAAATGGCTTCCGAAAGTGATGAACGGATAATTCTTTATTTATTTCGTATAAATGATTGATGAATTGTTGGTTTTATTTACTGAAACTAATTACCGCACTCATTTCAATCAGAAATAGAAAAGTTTTCAAGTAATTGCAGAAATGTTGGTGGCCGAAACTTGTGTTTATTTCCACTTTACGTCATGGGTAGAACATCGACGACATTTTAGGTATGTTTGATTTGTGATCGCAAAAATGCGATTTCGTGATGGTTTAAACAATATTGTTATATAAATGTAGTCGAGTAGATTGGTCAAGACTAGATGCACCCTGAGATCAGTCGGTAACGTTAATGCAAAACCTCAACTTCTACCACTCCATAAACGTCAACTGAAAAAAAACTGTTCAAGTGAACAATCTTGGCAAATAAAAACTGAAACACAAAGTCAACCAATGGTTGACGAAACTAGGTTCTTGAGCGTCCCCAATGTTTTGTGATTAAACTGTCATCAGTCATCAGCGTTTTCACCATAACATCATGAGACGGCGTGTGTTTTTTTCAATTCATTCATGACCATGAAAATTACTCTGATTCGCTTAATTCGTCCGTCATAGAATGTGCTTGTGCATATAGTTTGTAAAATTTGTCAAGCGATTTAACAGACAGAAAAGAGGAAAACGTTATCAATCGCATCCGTCATACGCTTGGCGTTATGGGTAAATTTTTGGCGTGTTCATGAATTAAAGAAATGCAATAGGTTCGTTCGGGTACTTTTTTTGCAAATTATTAAACAAATTCTAAGAAACTGTGCGAATGCGAGAAATATTGACTTGAAAAAAAGAGAGAGAATCCATTTCCCCTCTTTTAATTTTTTCGTAGTTTTCCACTCGCCAAATTCCGACTTAGGTTAGGGGGGGTTGTGAGATCATCCCATCGCTATCCCCAGGAAAAAATATGTTAACTTAGGTACTAAAAAATTAAATATCAAAACTGACAACTCAAACGTTTGACAAGTAAAACTTTAATTAATTTCGTCTTCAACGATGTCGGAGGAAAAAGTGGTAGTTCAATGTTGTCCTAAAACATAATAATAATAATAAGAATAGTTGGCTAGGGTAGGGACTCCGGGCCTAGCTTCTCGCAACCATTCGTTTTGTGTGAGTTTTTAATTTTTGGAACGAATGGAAGGTATCTACAATTTTTATGACGATTCCAAACGGCGGATTGAGAAGCTCTTTCAAGACAGTCGGATGTTTGTCTGACGTTCGCGTGAGGTGGCGCAGTGAAAAAAAACCCTGAGTTGGAATTTGGGTTTTTTGCGGGAATCGAACCTGGGACCCCTCGCTTAGTAGTCCAACACACTAACCTATAAGCCACTGCGCCTACTAGAACATATATCAGCGCATTTAAAATGGTTAGTTTAATAGGTAGTTTATAAAAAATTAATTTCCAATTCCAACTTCTTTTGTAGATGCTTCATTTAGAGAGAACCTTGGCTTGTGTCAAAATGACATTTCTTAAACTTTTTGTAAGAAAACCAGTCAGGAAGGTATACTTCTCTTGAAATTGAGAGATTTCTCTCTTGATTTTGAGATTTGACATTTTTCATTTTTCTATGATGAAAGTACATGAACGAACCTAATATCACGTCATTTTCATGACTCCTGAATTTTGTTGTAAAATTTGACAGCTTGTCCACACCGATATAACACGGAAGTAGTTATTTCTTATTGTAAGTTATGGCGTATATCTGCCCAAAAGGAGAATGGAATTGCAAAGTACTTGTGGCGGAATCGTAAGGTTTGTTTGACGTGGTTAGCACTAGTGCCCCCTAGTGCGCACTGAGATGTGTCAGCTAATTATGACGTTTGTCAAAAGCCTATATCGAACGCAAAATATGTTTCCCTTAGTCTCTCAGTCAGATATCTAAAAAAATGAATGACTGCTAACGAAATGACAGCGAAATTCAGCACAGAATTCTTGCCGCGATAAATTAACTGGGGTCAGTCCAGGAAACAACTAGGGTGCCCTAGAAGCCATGTCAAACACAGGTTTTCAGTACCAGGGCGAGCTCAGTGCTATATTGAACACTTTAGGGTTAGCCAAGTCCAAGTCAAACAAACCTTTTAACACATTACATTGCAAAGTCATGATTACTCTTTGTCTTTTGATGATGTCTCTTGCAAAGTTCAGCCAAGAACTAGAAAAAAAAAAAATGAAAACAAATGTATTTTTATATTTGCCTCTTTTATCCATCTGTCAATTGAGTCTGTACCTACTGTATAGGTAGGCGGTTGCGGCAATGGACATACCGGTCGGTGGGGCGGTGCCTCTCGATTGAGAAAAAGTGGTAGCAAAACAAGCTGTCAAAAACAAAAGTTAAGATGGAGTTCTTTGATACAATTCAAAATTGCTGAAATGTGTTTGTTTCTTAAGCAAAAATAAATATTAAACAATACCTACTATTACACTAGTTGAAGAATTGCAACATTTGTTTAAATGTTATAAAGAGGAATTATGATTCTAATTCAATATAACCTCGACATTTCAATTTTGACAGCTTACAATCGACAAAAAAATCGAAAGGTGGAATGGGCAATATTGAATATTTTTATAGCACATTTAACTTAGCCTTAACATTAACATAACATATTTGTTCCATTTGCCATTTATGGTCAACTGGGCGCACGACGTTCCTCCGTCTGGGACATCTAAAGGAAATAAAAAATATTTCCAAATTTATGGTAACTACTGAGTTCAATTAATGAGCACAAGCAAGAGACCCACCCACAGGGCTGTAGCTAGAGTCGAATTTGAGGTAGGGCAACATTGGTTACAGGTAGGGCGGAAGTAAAAAAATTATCATAATTGATCTGCCCTCGAAGCACGGACTCCTAAATCAATCACCATGTATATCATTGGGTGCCGTGACATAAGGCCAAGCGTCATAAGGCCAAATCTCAAAATTTGGTCTTATGACGCTTTGCGAAAGTGACACTAGGCCGAATTATTGCATTTGGCATAATGTTGCTTAGGTAAAGTGTCATAAAGCCAATTTGGCACTATGTCACTTTGGGTTTTGTGATTTTTCTTATCATCGTACCTACTGTACAATTAATAAACAGTGGAAAATGTATGGGGGGCATGCTGCCCCCCTGCAACCCCCTGCTTGAATTCTCTGTTAAGGGGTGGGAGTAGTTGCGAGTTTGGGTGTATGCAAATAATTTGATTTTGTTTTCCAGTTAACATCAACAAATTCTCGAATTGTAGGTTGGAAATAATTTCATAAAATGTTGGTGATGCTATTACCCACTTCAAGTGGGTTGTTGTTGGTTCATTTGGCCTAATGTCACAAACTAGTTTGGCCTTATGACACTTTCTCAAAGTGTCATATTACCTAATGCTAGAATTTGGCTTTTTGTCACTTTCACAAAGGGACATAAGGCCAAATTTCCAGATTTGGCCTTATGACGCTTGGCCTTATGTCACGGCACCATATCATTGACCTCTAGGTCAGTGATGTACATTCAATAGCTATTCGTAGACAAATAAATTCTGTGACAGAGCATGAGCATGGATCTAAGAATTATTAAATCCTCAAGATGGTTGAACTTCCAGATTTGGATGTAAGTATCCACGTCTGAGTGAGAGTGATTTAATAATTAATTGTTAGGTGAAGTGATACGAGTAAACAGATACGACCAAAAATACCATTTAAATTATATTGTTTATGCAAACTTATTAACCAAGTTTTGTACAGGTAACATTGACCAAAAGTAAACCAACTCTTTATATTCACGTAACCGGCATTTGGTATAAGCTATGAATATAATTAAGTGTTTATAAGGAGTGCTATTTGTTCATAGATTGCGGAAAAAAAGATAAAGAGAAACGTAGGTACCTGGCAGCGAATGCAGTGAATGTCCGTTTTGTTGAACTTCGCTACATGTGATGGCGCTTCAAATGCCATCTATACACAGAATAAAAAATTATTATAATATGAAATGAATGTCACAAACTGTGGTATGTTCGGAAAAGTTTAGATATGTACTTATCGCTACAATTTTTTTTATCTCAAACTATGAACAAACAATTTAATTATAATTTATCTTAGTTTTTGGTATTTTTAAGGTAGGGCATTGTTGATTGCAAGGTAGGGCATTGCCCCACAATGCCCCCCCCCTAGCTACGGCCATGCCCACCCAGCTTGATGAAATGACAACAACGCCCGGATAGCCGCACATAGCGCCCATAAGCAAACGCCCAAACTCATATTCATAAATAAACGCCCCCAATCAAACCAATAATTGCTAAAGCCGAACAAAATCAATTGTTGTTCCCAAAAAATCGTCATTGTCCGAGTCGAATTGAGTCCGCCATAATGACATTCCCACAGATGAGACAAAGCCAAACAGACAGACGACGACGACGAGACATTCATAATTCGCAATCGATAAATTTTTATCATATTTTCGATTCTACCCCAGAAAATGGTAAAAGCTATTAAATCCTACATCCTCAGGCGATTGGATTGCTCATATATGTAGGCAGGATCTCTTTCAATTTGGCATTGTGTCCATTATAGCCTCGCTCCTCCTCGGCCATAAGTTCAACAACGCGAAACGAAATTAAAAGTCACAACAGAAAGCGAACACCGCGCCGCAACCAACCCCGATCCGAGAATAATGACAGAAAATTAATTTTCCTTCTTCTGAGTTTTGAGTCCGAGTATACGCGGCCCACAATCAGTTTAAGTGAAATGGATTGCACGCCCCCGCAAGCTCTCAACCCCAAACTCACTTTAGGACATTTCGCTGTCGAAGTGTAATCACGTTAGAGTTATTAATAAAATCCACTCCAATGGCGGACGAATGGAAATGTCACCAAATCTGCGTAGCGGCAGCAGACTTGTCGCCTTGGAAATTATTCCGTCCCATTTGGCGCAACCATCGTTATCATAGTCATTATCCCTGTTGACGTGCGTATCGCGTATGGTTGGGTGTAGTCGGGAGTAGAGTGTGAGGCTGGGCAAATCCTAATCAGATTGTCATTCCAACTTTGCATCGCGCGGAGTCCATCATGTCGTCCATTCCAGACACTGGCGCACAGATCATAAAATCGTTACACCACATTGCTCCTGGTGTTGACGCAACGGTGGGGGCGACGCACTAATGGCAGATGTTTGATGGTTGCGCTCCTGGTGTATGGTGGTGGAATTTGTGGCCTCTATTCTATGGTTCTTGTGCCCGTGCTACCAATTTCCATATAAATCTGCTGCCATCTATCCGGCAGACGGCCATCAAAGGATCTCGGCCGATTGGTCCGTCATCTCATCCGTGGCCAGGACATGTCTGCTTGTTAGTTTTTTTTTTTTTTGTTTTCTCTTCCCTGCGTGTGTGTGTGCTGTGTTTGTTTGTCGTCCTCCTGGTGTAGTGGGAACTTTTCTAGTTTATCGCTGAAATTTATTAAGGGAGATTCTTTCACTTTTTTTTTGTTCGTATACGGCTGATGCGCGGCTCATCCTGTGGAGGAAACGACGACGACGACAATTGTCGAGTGGAAGAGATTCGGTTTAATTGTCGGAACATTTGTTAGGAGGACACAATACTGTATCTGGCCACTTTGGTTGGGTAGCCTGGCTGAAGGACAGTTTAATCCTGGAGTTTATTTTTATGGGAGTCTATAAAGTTTCGAGATTTGTTGGTAAGGAATTTGGGTTTTTTTTTTCGCCCCCCTCTGAAAAGCTCACCTATAGGCATTGGCTATATGACGACGCCACTCGCACTCACACTTTGTTGGTTGTGTTCTCGAGAAAAATTTCGCCCGGCCGAATGCCCGTATCCTGCGCCTACATTTTTTCGTCTGTTTCGAAAGTTTGCACATTTGTTTGGTTTTTTGTTTCTGTCGTTTGTTGGTCCTCGCCAGAGATTTTATCCAGGATTTGTTACTTTTCGGTGTGGTACCTATCTGGGTATGGATTTATTTATGCAAACAATGGGTAATTTTTTTTCCTGGGATTAGACGAAACCAAACATGCTCATCACACTTCAAATTACCGCTGGTTCACTTCTTATTCCTACCACCACTTGTAGGGTTACGATCTAAATGGCAAAAGAACACGCCTCAAGTTCTACGTGCGTCTTCCTTCCGGCTGTGGCAAAAGTGTCTCTCAATTTTTTCGTAGGTATCTTCTAACATAACCTCGATGTCGGCATATAGGCGCCATGGCATGGAATTCGTGGGAAGATGCCTTTTTGTATGTCACCCAAACAATCCCAAAAACGGTTAATGCTCATGTTACATGTCGAACAAACGAATTTGTTTTCGAACCAAGATCTCCATGTTTACGCATCAAGTGTCAAAATTTACGCCATCCATCCAGAGTGAGTGGACTTGCATAATTAAGGACGAACCTTGTATTTTTGGTATCCTACGCACTGTAATGACTGAAAGGCGATACGCCCGTCGGTGACAAATTTATGTGCAATCCAAGACTTTAAACGGCAATAATTGTTTTACGGAACAAGTGCCCAACCACATCCTTGCTCCATGAACGCGATATCCTATAGATAGGTGCTCTCTCACAAGACAAGTGCTTCCCGAAGGTTCACTGGAAAAAATACTACTAAAACTGAATCGAAGTACTATATAGTTGACCACAATTCTAAGAAGCAAAGGATGTATAGGAATGCACACAAATACCAATACCAACTGCTGTGCATCCTTCCTTAAATGGTAGGCTCTAAATACCACATTATGAGGTTTCTCAAGTAAAGTGCGTTCGGTGTTTCTCTCCCGAGTTCAACATCGCTTGCTGTTTCCAGGTCTTCCTGATTATTCTCTACAACCCAATTGATATGTCTTCTTTCTATTTTTTTGTCGGGTGAATCCTTGGAGTGATTTATAATCAACCCGAAGAAGGTATACACACGGAAACCAATAAAAAGAAATGAACCAAACTGTCCTCGTTTCGTGTAAAAACCAAAGATGTCCTGCCGTGCACGACTGCTGTTCGGAGTAGTTGGTATCAGCATCAGCAGTGTGATGGACATTTTGTAAGGCTATCACCATCCTAAGTGATCCCTTAAATTGCATGTAAATATAGCTGAGAAGTATTTTCGAAACGTGTGCCCTGTGGTGCGGTTCAGTCCTTATATAGGTTGTGCGTCTTCTGGTGATAATCGAACACATGACGTCCTAGCTGATGCCAATTTGACATGGTGATTTGGCCAACACACGCTGGTGAAATGATTTTTTTTTTTAAATTTTCTCTTTGCCATTCTCCAAAGGGACATTTGGGCTGAACAAATTCCGAGGCAAACTGTGTGGACACGTCATTGACGTCTTTGGAAACAGACTCTAGGCGTGCAAATTGATTGTGCAATGGATAATTTGAAGCATGATTGTGAGCTTTAGGTGGTACGGTTTGACATTGTTGAGCGGGACCGCATTACAATCGGGACTTTTTATTCTTAATTAGGGACTCGTAAAGGCATTAGTGCGTAGCTTGTTGTTGAGGTATTCGGCGATTATGAATCAAAGGGACGCATTGTTATTGAAATGTCACACTGACAGGATGTTTTTTTTTGTATTTAATGAATCCTAGGTCATCGACAATGGAGAGGTGTTAACGACAGTTGAAGGACAGTTTTGGATAGCCAGGGACACATTATAGTTAGAAGGCATTTTGAGCGACCGTGTGTTGTTTACAAATTTTTATCAATATCCATTTAAATCGTAAGGTCAGGACATTGATCCTTGTAGATAGAGCTCTTGACCAGTACAAATAAAATACTAATACCTAAAGCAAAAAAAAAAAAAAAAAAAAATAAACAGAGCAACAAAGACATTTATTTTTAACAAAAAAATAATTTATTCATCGCGAAACACTTTCACATGTTTGCGTTCTTTTTCGTTCAATAAAGAATGAAATCTTACTTAAACTGAAAAAGGTGTCATTTCCATAATTTTTGAAAAAGTGGGGGCCAAGGGTCTTGAGGCTCAAAAAGGGACCAAACGGCAAAGCTAGCGCTACCTCTTCCGGACGTTTGACAAGTTTCCGAGAGTGTAACTCTCATGAAAGTGCTTCCCAGTTAACAGTTTAGACTCGGCATAAAATTGTAGATCGCTTCGATTCGTCACAAGAATTAAGAACCCACAAAACGAATGATTGCGTGAAGCTAGCCTTAAGGTTCCCACGGACCTGTTGCACCATATTTATTTTTTAGCATTAGTCGTAGTCTAAAACATTTGGGTTTCTTCCAATTTTTATATTTTTTAAAGTTATCCATTTAAATTAATCCATTGAAAGGTTTTATACAGTTTGTCCACAAGAACCTAACTATGGAGCCTACTTTTTACAGGATGTTTGTTTGCTTGCGGACGGATTTTGTTTCTTTTTTCTTCAGACCTATCGATTTCGTCTGTTCGGTTCATTGTGATAGCTCCCATGATGGCGCTGGTAAACCAATAGAGGCGACGGCCTACTGCAGCCGCTTTGCTGCTACTAGTGTTCTTCATCAACAGGACTTCGATTCCCTTCAATTCCTTTGTTGGTTCTATAGAGGATACCCAGATTAGTTTTCTTATGAAACCTCCGGATGTTTTCCTACAGGAGTCTTTTATTATAATCAGCTGGGAGACTGCGTAAGACCTCGTTTTTTTTAACATTAAATTAGTAGGTATTCTCTTTTTCTTGACATCTTCTGTCTATGCTGGGTGAATGGTAAGTGAAAAGTTTCATACAGGCCGTTGCCGGTAGACTTCGGCTACTTTCAGGTGTGCTAAGGCGTTGGTCTATGTGGCCCGTTTCCTGCTTTTTGTCATAATGAGAACTTCAAGCACTGTCTCGAGACCAAAAGCGAGTGGCAAGTAATTGGCTCTTGCCTCACTTAGTCTTACATCTAATTATGTCTGCACGCGTTCTTGGCAGCTCTTTTACAAAGCATCTCGTTTGAAAGCTGAGAAAGTCCGCTTTGGAATGACGTAATTCGTCATATCCGTTCTGCCATTGTCTGATGATTCAAGATGTAGGAAGATTTCTTGCTACAGCTATCCGGAGCCACATACAGTCGGCTCTCCTATTTGCCTCTGAGTGAGTGAGTATGACTTTAATAGCCGACGACTAGCTATAGCAGCGTTGCCAGACGATCAAAATAAATTTCACCGATTTATCTATTTTATCTATTTTGTCTTCCGAATGCAAAAGACTGAAAAATACACCCGATGAAAATGTCAACGGATGTTGACAGCCCCAACGCAACTTTCATGTAATTGTTGTTAATAAAATTTATAGATACGAGGTGTCACTATTACAAAAACGTAAAACTTTTTCCTAGTGAAACTGGCATTCGATTTATTTTTTTTAAGGACTTGTTTTGTGAACGAAAATATTCAAAAGACATTCGAATTTTCACTCGCAAATATACGAGTATGTTTGGAGAATTTTTTAAGTAAAAAACGAAGAAAGTCTACGCTCAGTCCTACTTACCGTTTCTTACTCTCGCGAAATACGGATGCACATTTTAAGGTTATCAAAAAAGAATATGATAACAAAATGCGAATAAAATAGAATTCAAAGAAAAGCCCCTGATTTCCCCCTAAACAATTTCCCCCATCAAACTGGAAACACTGAGCTCGGGTCACCATGTATAGTCGTCCTTGTTCATACAGACATAATAATAAATAAATCGCGAGCTGTATTCGTGACCTATCTATCGACGGAGATAACCATTTTTACCTGAGTGTCGCTTTATTCAGGAGCGGCCTATACCACGAGTATCTTATTATCTTTAATATTTCTTGAGATAGTCGAGCTCTCGGTCTAGAAGCAACAAAAAAGGTAATGCAAACTCGGTTGAAAATATTGCTGCTGCAAGTGCAAGTGTTGCCGATGATTCGAGTTTATCGATTTCCATTCAGAGCAATATGATCGAATGATAGCCTATTTTGTTTGCCGGCGATTGAAGATCATGGCTTATTCGGTATGTGGTTTCAATCCAACAAGACGGGGTCAACAAGCCGCACAACGCAACCAATTATGGCTTCATTGCGAAAGAAGTTTCCTGGGTCGCGTAACGTTTTGGCGACGTCAATTGGCCACCACGATCATGCGATTTGACACCGTTCGAAATTTTCTGTTGAGCTACGCAAAAGACTGTGTTTACGCATGTAATTCCCGAACAACAACACTTAAATAAAAATTAAAAAAATCCCATCGACTCGTTTTCTTTCAACTGAACCACAAACCTTAAAATGCGATTTCCCAAAAATGTAAAAATGGCGTACACGTTAAACCAATTCTCGGGCGACGAAATGCATTCCCATTCACCACAAGGTCCAGCTGCTCTATGCATTTTTAAATAGGTATGCGTTCCAATCAGATGATACCACATCAACAATCGATCTAAAATCACTTAACAACTTTACACACATACGAGTACATATACCCATACCTAGTTGACAAACAAGACTTTCTCCCTAAATCAATTCGAAGGATTTGCCGCGTCGTTTTACTTCGCTTGAAAGTTTATTTGGCCACCAACACCGTCACCATAATTCAGTTACAAATTTATTTTATCCCACCAAAATTAACCCAAAACAAAAGGCAAACCGACCCTAAAACTTTTACCCAAAAGAAGAAAAAAAAAAAAAAAAAAAAGAAGAAAACCCCCCACCAGAGAGTGCAATAAATTTCAGCTTAGCATCCCAATAGATTGACCAATTCGCCATATTTCTTTGGAAACGTTTCACAGGGTCGTCGGCTGGACATCTACCCTAACAACGACAACAACATCAAATGTGTCCCAGTTGTTATCGGATTTTGGAATTTGCATATGGCGTCTTTTTTGGCACTTTATAAATCCATAAAATGACCGAAAACTCCATGACGTTAAGTCCCCAAATCGGCTTTACTCGATCCACACACATGCATACACCCGGACCCACTGTATACTGTGGGTTTGAGATTTAACTTTTTTCTTCTTCTTTTTTTTTGTCATCCAACCAGCCGCAGGCGATCCTCCATTCGAATGGACTTTTGTGGCAGCACAGGCCACAGATTTTGAACTGAAACAATATGCGCATATGGGTGGCTGTATAAAAATAAAATCCTCAATTTGCTAACCATATCTTTGGGGCGTATATAAGAATGTGGGATAAATCCTTACCATGAACCATCCTCCGCTGACACCATTAAATCGGGTGAATGATTCACTTTGAATGTGGAAAAGGAGCTCCGTGTTGAGTCGAACTGTTTTTGGCCTAACACATGTGGACAGGTCATCCGTGGTGCGCCTGAGGAGAAGGATTTACGGACGCCAGATCCAAAAAAAAAAAAAAAAAGGGTTACATTTTATTTGTATTAAATAGAGAAAATTTACCCGATGCAGGTGGTGTGGGTATGCCGAGCGAGAGCGCACATGGGACAACGAGGCTAACTGGATTAAGGGATATACTACATGTTTATTCGGGTGTAATAAAAGGAGCCAAATTATCCTTCCGTATGGATTTGGAATTTGGAATTTGCCAGCTTTTTCTTCTCTCTCTCTCTCCCTCGAATGGTGGTGATGGTGACTAATAACACAGGAAGGGAAAAGAAAATCGAAATACGACACCCAGAGTCGTTGGGTGTTGTGTTGAAGCTTGAAGGTGTTTAGGTGAATGGCTTTGATTGGGAATATAGAACTGGCGGCTGTCACTGCCTTAAAATTGTTGATTTTATATTTTATTCTTGGGCTTCCGGTCAAGCAATTTCCTGCTCTATTGAAGGAAAACTCGGACGTGTTTGGAATTTGTGGAACTTTGTCTAATGGTACCGTTCGAATCGGTTGCAACTAAATTACATGAGTTGGTTTTCTTATAAAGTCTGGTGTCAAGTAAAGGTAAGTTCAAGTTGATTTGTTCAATTTAAGTCGGTACCGAACCAGCAGTTTCATTTGAAGCTCGAAAGGCAGAGAGTGCTAGTCATTGGCAAAAGTAAGAGCATTGGTGGGGTGTTTGTACTTCCGCGTGCCTTAAAATTCTTGGTTAAAGGCTGTTTTTTTTTTAGTACCTATCCGAAAGACTGAGCTAAGAAGTATTCGTCTTCTGTGGATCGATCATTGAATTTCTGTCTCAGTATTCCAAATTCGAGTTAACTTTTCGTAGTCACGTAGGTATATAATGGAAAGCATTTTGGTCTATCTATGGAATCAGCTTTACTACCCACTCGACGTCAAGAGGGCATCAGAAGACCAGCTTCCTAAGCATATTTCTCCTTGTGTTGTCTTCGAACTTTCAAAGTCCATTTAATCGATATTCTCTGGTTTGACTTCGTCGCCAAGGACGCACCCCATCATCCTTGGGCGCAGGATGCGCTTCAACTTAAAAGTTCCAGAGATGTACTTTTGGCGGTCGTACTTCTTCGTCGTAATTTGTAGTTCCAAAGTCTCGGAAAAATCACACTTCTTATATTCAGCATGTTTTAGAGTGTATACCACAGATTTTGATGCAATTTAAATGAGTTGGCTTTGATCCACTGCTATTTCACAAAAGTTAAAATAGCTGCTATAGTTTCAATTAGTTACGGAATAAAGTTGCAAGGTCACAACGTAGCCCGAAAAAAGCATAAAGTTACTCAAAATGAAGTGCATTATGAACTTAGCTCTCAAAGTTAGTCCCACAGCAACCTCGCAAGTCGCTACTCCTAAAAAAGCTATGTTTAAAACTCACAAGCCAACTTGATCGGTAAAAATCGTCTCAAAACGATTTCAAGGAGAGACACCGACTTTATGTGTGATTGGGATGGTGTTGTCTCAATCTCAAAAACGTTGGTAGTATTGGATTGAAAATTTAGTTCGAACCGATAGGAATATGTCCAAGTTTAGGCAGCTGTTCAAATGTCTTTCAATTTGAGGTTATGTGAAATAAATAAGGTTTTTTTTTTCATACTCGAATGCTTCTTTCTTCTTGCAACATTGGTCGCATTAGTTCGTAAAGCGAATTCGTTTAAAACAACAATTGACAGCCCTATGACTCGGCTTTCGCAAGAATAACAAGTGCCGCCCCAACGCAGCAAAAGGACCTCCAACTGTCTACCGAAACCGGCTTTAAATAATCTCCACTTAATTAAACAATTAAGTGCAATAAATTTGAACTCCGTTCACCATACCTACTGCACGAAACCTCTACCAGCTTGAGAATTTATTTACTCGTTTTCCCGCACACCTAACATCCAATTGCGCTATACCTTAGGTCAAGGATATAATAACAAAAGCACTGTGTGTGCTTGTGCGGGGGGGGGGGGGGGGGGGGGGGGGGGGTAAGAGGAGAACATAATACGCCCAAAGCACTAGTAACGAGCAGAGAAACGATTCCATTATCACGTACACGAGATCACCTTGTGACGGCTCCAACTCCTGCCCCTCGCTTACGAAACAAATCCGGGACAACTATACAACACACGAGTGTACATGAGTACACATCTCGAAGCGGAAAAGAAAAAGAACCCATTATTCAACGGTATCACACAAAATCCTTCTTTCGCTTGATATATGTATTTTTTTTTTGGCCGCCCCCAGCTTATGCTTGTTTTGTTTTCTTGTTCTGTACTCTCTACCGCCGTACATCCTTTTATAATTCTCTTTTCGCAAAGTACGACGGTGGACGGTCCCCGCACATACACAGAGTGGAGAGTAGAGACCCCCAGCATCCTGGGACAATGTAGCAATCCTTGTACAGATTGTTAAAGTGGACAACCTAATAATACACGTTGTACGGCTCGACTCATACATAATGCATTTGTAAGCTCCTGCAGGACCGATGCGATACGGAGGGAACAGGGAACATTCTGCCGCTACTGGTGGTGGTGCTGGATTTTTCCAGGACAATCTGTATTTTCTTTTTTCTGTTCCGGTTGGTGGGGTCACTCCCGCACGCCATACTCGTACCTACGAACATTGGCAACGACCGACCAACATTAGCCTTGGTTTCGTTTTTTGTTGTTGTACATACTCTCAAGTGATTTTATCCTTTAGATAGAGCACACATGGAAATAGGAATGATGTTGATGATGACTACCTCCCTCATGCATCTGCAATTTTCTTTTGTTTTACCAACGACGACAAGGACGACACGGGGGTGACAACTCCAATTTGCATATCTCTAAAAGTGCTAGCCATCGGGTGACAGACATTAAATAATTAAAAGAAAAATATTCTCTATACACCCCCAACAGAAAGGATCCCGAATGCGAAAACGAATGAGAAATTCATTTCATTTTTATATAAGACAAAAAATTCCATGAAAATGTGACAAAAAGAAAAAAAACTGCCCAAAACAAATAGAAAATGTCCTGACGCGCTGTTGCGTTTGTATCTCTTTAAGCGATAAGTAATTAATGAGAGGACATCAATAGGAATTGAGTTGTTTCGCTCTAACCTTTCGCAAGTGACATTGTCCGTATTGACTCGAGGGACAGCTACACGTCGGGGTTGAGTATTTTTTTTTTTCTAAAAGCGGTAAACAGAACACCCACTGCCCAGCGGGTGGTGCTCCCTGATGCTGTGTACAATTGTACATTCTCCCAGGTAGTTTGTAGGGATTTGAAATTCCTACTAATCGATTGCTAGGGACAGCATCGCAAATAGAACTGGCCCAAAAAATAAAACTAAAAAAAGACACTGATTGGCTTATCTAATGTGGAACAAAGTAGGATATGATTGCTTTCAACATCCAGGACATTTACTTTGTTTGTTTGTTGTCGTTCTAGCAGGACTTGGGTTGAAGTAGAGTCCAGTCCATATGTCGGCAACGAACCACTGATGTTGGAATGTCTTCATTTACGTAGTAGAAGGCAGACAGAGTGCTGTTATTTTGGCATTTACCGACAAAGGATATCGGGATATATAATGCAGATGGGTCACACTCCTTGGAGTATGTTCTGGGAAATTAATACTGAATGTGGTTCCTGTGGTTATGCGATTATTTCTTAAAAAGTGTCCTCTCAGTTTCTCTGTGGTTCGTGGAAATTTCGGCCTGGATAGAGCTCTGTGGAGGAAAGATTTGGAAAGTTTCGATTGCATCAAGGGATTTTGAAATTTATGTTCCAAAAACACTATTGGTCTGAAAAATACATCCACTCGTTGACACAATGTGCTGCAATGTAACAAGAAGATCCGGAAAAGAAGAGAGGTTGAGCTCAGGGTCGGATATAATTTGTACTGAACTAGTGAGGCCTTCTAGTATAAGATTTTTCCAACAAAATTGGGACCAGTATTGCCATTAAGGGTCACAGCATACGCAACATGGAAGTAAGCCAGGCTTTCGAAGTTGGATCCATTGGAACCTCTACTTTCACCATGCAAGCAGTGAACCAACTTTAATTGGACTGAAATAAGCAGAAACATGTGGGGAAAAGCCCCAGTGTATTTCAGCAGACCTCATGAATTTTTCAGGTATAAAATGTGCGAACATCCATATATTGACAGACAGTCAAGTAGCTATAAATGCCTTTAACTCACCAATCATCGTCCCAAAATCAGTCATGCACTGCTTCAATGCCCTGCAAACTCTTGGCTCCAGAAGCAAAACCAAAATATTGTGGGTTCCCGGACACGAGAGTATTGAAGGAAACGAAAAAGCTGACGACCCCTTTTAATAGGACCAGAACCTTTCTGCGCCTGCACCAAATCAGCAATTAACTCCACTATCAAACAGTGGGTAGAAATCCCAGGCCCCAGACAGGCCAATACTGGCATGCAAAAAAAATGGCAAAAAAATTATAAACCTCAGAAGGCACGATATCAAAAACCTTGTAGGCTACCTAACAGGTCACCACCACGGTTTGCGATACAACCTAAACAAAATGCATATAGTCAGCTCCCCGGAGCGCCGAATATGTCTCGAAGAAGACGAAACAGCTGAGCACAATGACAATGCCCAGCTCTATCCAGTACTAGTAGGAAATTCTTCTTCTTCTGTGTCCTGAAGAACTGAAGAAGTCCTCTGCTGAAAACATTATCAGCCACATTAGGGAAGTGTAAACTCACTAGCCTAAATTTATTTTCTGGCAATCTTCGGCACGATATAAATCTTTTAGGTCGTGCCTCTTTATCGTCTTGGCGAGTCAGAAGTTATAAAAAAAAAATAGTGCCACAAACTTAGAAGAGCTACGCTGAAAATACAGAAAAGATCGTCTTTACATTTTGACAAGTGGGTATGAATAGGGTACCTATTTTGCCAAGAAAGACGACGCTACTAAATAGAGCTTCCGTACAACTTCCGTGACTAAGCCAAGTTTAAGATGTGACCTTTCGTCGCTCTATGTAACTTAAGAGCTTCAGCTTAGATAGGAACAAGAAAAACTAGACAACCTTTCAGAAAGCTTAGCTTAGACTTGGCAATCACTGCGGGAAGTAAAGTTGAATAGAATTTAAAAGTAAGCTGTATATTAGGGTTAAGTTGATTTTAATTGGTACAAAAGACAGTATGTCTGAAGCAACTGGCCATCAACTCAAGCGTCGGTCTCCTAAATAACCTCGAAGTAAATCTTTGGTAATTGCATAAATAAGCATAAAACAATGAAACAACGATAATTGCCTCCAAAAACCGATCGTTAACGGGGGCCTATAGCTATAGGTATTGGAAGTAATAATTATGGAGCTTCTTTACGGAGGGTCGCAAAATATGTAGTTAAAGCTGACATTCTACCTTGGACATTTGCCATAAATAAACCTCTAGACCATATTCTACAATCAAGTTCCTAAATACAAGAGTACACAGATGATGTGACATACGTTGCAAAAGGCCTTTGAACTTGTCCTACAGATGGTATCAACCCAAGGACTATATTTCCGTTCTCAAGAAAGACGAAGCTAAAATTAAAACAGATCAAGCTGAAGAGCGTATAACCTTAGACTTAGCTGGGGCAAACAAAGATCTAGCTATAGCCCTCGATAAGACCCTTATCTGGCTTATGTACATTCACTAGCGCCTGTATTTGCCAACACCACTGGCTTTAAACGAAAGCTTATCTATTAGTCATGTAGCGATAGATGTTTGCCAAAAACTGAAGAAGATTTTGCGCTTAACCTAAAAAGCTATAGGCAAATATCACTTGACATACTCGTATATCATTTAGAACAGCAGCCATTGATGTTATACTCAACCTTCTGCCTCTATACATACCTACCTATATGTAAAAAAAATAAGTTAGCCTCTCTAATGCATCAAACCTTAAGGTTTGGATCTTCTCAAGACATTTTAAGCTCGTGCAAAAGTTGCATCGTCCAAGAATCAGACCCAATGCTTATAGAAAAAGAAAAATTCTATTCTCCCAAAAAATTCATGTCATACCTCATACCTGATTGACAAATTTGAAGAGCCAATAAATAGAACCATCAGAAGCACAAACTTGGAATACCGAAGGTTGTTATATAGGGGAACTGATGTTAGCTGTGTAGATTCAAGTTTTAAAGAGCTGTAACCTTGTCAAGATTACCCAACCTCTTAAAGGCAGAGATGCTCGCATCAAATGGAGGTTGGGTGTTGTATAATTAGGAGAAGTTATTTTTGGCATCAATTTGACAGTGTCCAGTCTTTGGAACTGATCTCATACAAATCTTGGTAGCCACCGGTACTGCTCTGGCTTGACTTGTTACACTTATAAGCGCGAGTACTGAACACGAAGTAAATATAGCAACACTATAAAGTTCTGTCGAATTGACAGACTGCAACTTCAGACAGGTTGGACTTTCTTTGGATGACTATGTAAGCTCTAATGTTTTATGCAGAGGTCCATGAAATCTCCAAAATGGACGTCCTTTTATGATTTTTATCGGAAAATTGGTTTCAACAATGTTTTGCACAGAGTTACATATTTGGAAGTTCAATTTTGCCGAAATGCCCTTGGAAGCCTTGAAAACCACTAGATATATATTACCAAAATGCTTCGAAATTGACGGTAGTCTTTGAGAGATCAAAAAAAAATATTGCTTTTAGGAGCTCAAAGCTTAAAAAAGGAACAGAGCTCAAAATTTTCCGCAAAACACAAACTTATTAGTTTTATTTTTTAAGTTGAAACTGTGTTTCAAAATGTCCTTGAAATTCTTAAAAACAAAAATTTCACCAAAATGTTGTTAATTTAACAGCAGACTCTGATTTGCATGCATATAGATAGATATACAAAATATTAAGTCAAGGACCTTATTTTTACAGATCCCTGACTGAACATGTTATACCTACAGATTTATTATACAGAATTGTCAAACGACCTAACGCCCAAAAATTCATTCACGAACCCTTAGAAATGCTCCTCAAACTTATTTTTTTTCATCTATTGTCTTAAAGGTTTTCGCAGTCTTAGAGATAAAAATGAAGCAAGTGGGAGTCAGACGTAAAGACCCAACCCAATCTGGACACTGGTCAAAGAAGAGAGACCTTAAATCGAATGAAATAAAAGACAGAATTGTTTCGGCAATCGGCATTCAAAAGTCTAACTTCCATCGAATTCCAAGAATAACAAACACCCAAAAGATTTGTGCGAAAGGAAATCCTTTCAACGTCATCCATTCAAACCTTCCATCAAGTCATACATTCCTTTCATTTGATGTAAAAAAAAAATTCCCCTCCCAAATCCAACAAAACAAACAACACAATGTCACGCTAAACAGCGTGCACTTATTCCCTGAAATGGTGTGATACGTTGTATCAAGTACTCAAAGGATTGTTCTGATTGCACAAGCAAAGCCGTTGCCGTTGCCGTTGGGCCAGGACGCATCGATTCAACGAGCAAATCTCCGAGTAAAAATCAACAAACAATGAAAACCGTGATTCGTCCTTTTTTCGTTGGCCTCGAATCTGGCCACATTGAGAATGGCATTGGTCCTTCCTTTGCCATAGTCATCGTCGTCGTCGTCGTCATCGTTGCGTTGTCGTTGTCGTGGCAAACCGGCTACCGGTAACCAAACCTAGCATTTGATGGTATCCACTGTGGTATGGTTGCAATGGGGAACCGAGTCGTTGCGCTTTACCCTCTTTAGCTCGGATAGCCTCAGGCGCGAATGCAATAAACACTGACTGACGTGTGCGCCGTTTCTGTTGTATACCGTATACTCCTTCTCCATTTCTTTGCACTCGGTAGATAGGTACTTGCTGCTGGTAGTTCATGTTTCCTATACAAAAGCTGCACTCGCTAGAAGGGAGGAACAAAAAAAAAAAAAAAAAAAAACACAACAACAAGTTTGCAACTTTGCGATTGCAACAAAAGTGAAACAATATGCAAACATTGACACGTCGAGCAGGAGGGGGGCATGCACGAGAGTATGTGGAGCACAATGGTAGCCACCATCACCGTGGTGGAACAAAAAAATATCAGAAAAACTTAGGTAAACCGAGTGGATTCGATTTCCCTCCCAATAAACAGGAAGTGATAAGCGGGCTAGAGGAAAGAAAAAATTCAACAACAACCAGAAACTCCTTTTGTTTCCTTTGCTACTGGTATTTGTGCAGAATTCCTATTCCTTGCCTTTCCGTGTGCACCATGTTGCAAAAGCAGGATGCGATAGCTACATATGGGCTATGGATAGGGCACCCTTCCCACAGCGCACAAAGCAAGGACTGAGCAAAAGTATTTTTCATCAAATCCGTTCGAGATGTGAATCAACTGATGTGGATTTCTTTTGAGCTTCCTTTTCCAATTGATTGCATTGAATTATACAAAAAAAAAAAAAAAACATACACACTTGCATGGAGAGTCGAGAGTCGATTTAAGGTAGAGTAAACTTTACATTTTTGTGGTGCGAATATTTAACAGGTTATGGTTTCCACTAGAACTGCCATACAGTAAAATAGGTTTGCCTTTTTGTATGCGCGGATTTGTTAACGCATCACACGGGCAAGGCAATCATCAATTGTTTCTACGAATAGTAAAGTGATTTATGGAACAAATTCTCCTTTTAATTTCGTCGCAATCGGTTAACTCATTTAGAAAATATACAAACTTGAAGTTTTCCGAAAGGGGTCTGAATTGATTGTAGGTGGGCCACAACCTTTTTATCGTAATTTTTTTAAAATCAGAGTCCAATAGAATAGATTTCAATCTGTTGAGTCAAAGATCACTTCGAAAGCGAAGATACCAATTAAAGACCAGAGTTGTGAGAAGGAGAGGAAGCCGTCAGTACCTATGGTTCGACCTGGCATTACTATAGAAGTTGGTCGTGTAAATCTCCTTTAAAAAGTTGTGATCGATACAGTTTCGGTTAACGGAACTGAATATCGCCTCCGACCAATGCTGCCGGATGAACAATCTCTGAAAATCTTGTTTTTCCGAAATAAAACAATTTTTTAAAAATTTTACCAACATTTTATTCGCAAAATTAAAGTAGGTAGATACATTATGCATAGATAATAAATAAATTATGTTAACATCGCTCAAAAAACTGTATTAAAAAAATTAATATTAGCTATATACATTTAATATGACATTTAATTTCAAAGCTTATATGAGATCATAGCAATTCGATTCATTAAAGCGCAAGAAATCCTTTGTTAAGATTAAACTTTCAATGGTTTCATTTCTCAAACGATTCCGAATATCTGTGTTATATAAATTTACGACAATGTAAAATTAATGAAAATGTTCCTTTAACATTTGCAGCGTAATGTGGAAGCGATAAAATTCGTTGAAATTCATGTTTCGTTAGAGTTTATGGAAGGTTAGTATAACAGAAATTGTTCATGGGTTCTGCTCGACTCATATATATATAATATATATATTGTTTTTGTCGGACTATATTAAGAATTAACAATTAAATAAAAATATTAGCCACCCGATCACTTATAAAAATACCTCAAAAGTACCTAGACAGTTCAAATTTAAAATTATATTTAAAATGAGAAACTCTGATTTCTTTAGAACGTTAGTCTCCTTTTAACTATAAATATTTTTAAAACATTTTTTGAAGACCTAAAACTAAGTTCAACAGAAAAGTATGGTTTGATTTAACTTATTTTTAATAAAATTATTAAAATTTAAGGTTAAAACAGAATTTTATAAATTTATTTTTCGCCTCCATAATTTAAAAAAATGGATAAGCTGAAATTTATTTATTTTGCGTTTGAATCCAGTGAAAAACTCTATTTTACTTATTAAGGTTCCGTACCCTCGGATGTCTCTCCGTCTGTCTGTCTGTCCGAACCCACTAAGCCAATTTTGTTTTTTCTTTTGCCGCTAGATCTACTAAAAAAATCATATTTGAGCAGCTGTGAACATCCTGACAGAAATTCTTTAGACTTGAAACAAAATTTACATATAATAAAGTAATGAATTCGTATTATTGCTATTACAGTTTTTATTAAAATAATCTTAATCTTAAACTTAAGCTTATGATTAGATTATTTATTATAATAGCTACTAGCTGACCCATGATCGTGTTGCTTCTCAGGTTCTTAGAAAACTTTGTTGTCGGCCATTCTAGATATATAAGACTATGGCAAACGAATATTTTTATCGTTCTCTTTTTTTACTCCCCAACAGGGTCGCGAATTCCGGGCCCGGCATGTCCCAAGACCGTCCTGTCTGCAATATATATAAGGAAGAGACCAACTCAATCCCACTCCTTAAATGGTGAATAGAGTTGAAAGACTTATCGAAAAGCTGCGGAGGTAAGGAAGCTGCAGTCAGTCCTTCATCTACTTTGCATGTTCATGCTCTGCAAGAAGGGAGCCTAAGTGCGATAGGATTCAGGTTCATCCATCGCAAAGCAGTGCATTCTTTCAGATACCTTATCTTCCATCCTTTATTAGAAGCACCAGGCAGTTACTTTTTGGCTTTTAGTTTGTTACATTTTTTTTTACAGTCTTGGGGACCTCCATTTGACTTAGAAGTCTCTGAGAGTACGTGATGTGTTTGCCTTCATCACACATCAATTGAAACCTTACCTCCACCAGTGGGGACCACAACCCTGTCTAACATTAAAATGAAACGAATAGAAGTAAAGAATCAGTAGCTTGGACGTTGACTTGGTTAAACCGATAGCATTAATCGCGGCCTGACTGTCGGCGAAGATGCCTATTTTTTTCCTACTACGAATCCAAGAAAGGAAGTCCTTCATTAGATGGTGATCAAAACTACTTATCCAAGCAATACCCTACAAAGCCAGGCTTGTTCTGTAAAAGAAAAATATATATATAGGGCCTTACAAATTTCATCTTCAAAGGAACAATAAGTATTTTAAATTAAAAGCCACAATTTATTCATTTATGGACTTTTCAATTTATCCTTTATTTATATAGAATATTTTGGTTGAAATCGTTAAAGCCGTTTTCGATCAAATCAAACTTGTGCCAATTTTGCTAGGAGCACGAGCAGCTTTTGGCAGTCCACGTCTGGGCCAGAGATCGTGCGATTTTCAACTTTTGAAAAATGGCGTTTTTCAAGTTGGCAACCCCACTGGCAAAGTTGTAGTTGGTCATCAAACTTAAGGACCACTTCAGAGCTGATTTTGGCGTCAGAGTGATATCATGTTTTTTTTTCAACTTTTGAAAAATGGGGTTTTTCTAGACATACGACGCGAATATGCCATTATACCAATGCGAAATGTCAAATTTAGTTACGAAAATGTTTCTTGTCATTCCAATAGACACACTTCGTAGTTAATTAAGGTCCTCACCTCAATGAGATCTACCAAACTAGCACATACCACCATATCGCCCACCCATATGAATATGATCAGTAATCCTTCCATTATCCTTCATTTAAAGCAAGCTGTTGCTAATAACATTCCTTTGTTCGCTGTGGAAGAATAAAAATCAAGTACTCTGAACAAAAACTAATAAACCTGTTATCTTCAAAGGAAATTTTTTGTTTTGTGTTGAAATGGCAAACAAAAAACAAATTCCCTAAGATCCAATCTGCATCCGCATTGTATGCTAAACGATCCTTTTCATATGCATATTCATCAAACTATGTTGTCTGGTCTTATTTTTGTTAAGCACATTGCACAAGTAAAGAAAGGACATGAGTGATTGTTGAACGTAATCCCGGCGCTTGGTCTTTGTAGAAAATTCGTAAAAACAACACAGTATTGTGCCTGCATAAATTCGAACACAAATACGAGTATCCCACATATTCAAATCTCATTTCGGTTAAAGTTTACACTCAATGCCATCCCCTGCAAATCCCAGATGATCGCTCCGAAAGATCAGGTGACCACTAATCCAATGCTATTCTCTGCATGCAGATGGGTCTTGGGAATGCAAAGGATGGTATATTGTTTGAGAGCGGGATATGCGGAAAATTTCATCTGCAGGTGGATGTAGAGTCCCTAGAAGTGGATAGATAGAGACAGAGGGAGTAGCTTTTCGTCATTCTATAGCTAAACACTCTGCGAACCATCCACTTGGCACTTCTTTCTCCGAACGATTGCCACACTCTGGTACCCATCAAGATTCAATTGAATTCCTTTGTTTCGGCTAAACAGCTCTCGATCTCGACCTCGCCGAATATGAATTTCATCTTATTTTGTCAACACAACTGACACCCTCTTCAGTGGCATCATCAGTGACGCCATCAGAGCGCTGTATCCTTTTGTTTGCTGTTGTCAACACCGCCTACAATCGGTAATTGGATCCTTATTTTGGAAGCAACCGACAACAAATTTACATCCTTCTCAAGAATCCAAAACGGACGGAGAAAAAGGACTCTACTCAGAATTATGCAATATGCACCGATTCGATCCTTATCAGCCCAAAAACAACTCACAAACAACTCTCGGTCAAATTACTCATGGGATGTTGGTAATTTTTTTTAATCACGGCAAACAATTCGATCCTTGTTTGCCATCTAATAAGGATGTTCATTGTGTAATAGTGTCCTGCGAATTTGTTAAGAAAACTCGTGTTTTCCTTGAACCTCGCTTATCGGATTTTCGATACACAGGACGCGCATCATCAGTGTGATGTGAAATTGAGCATGAAATGGATTTCTGGCCAATTTTTCACTACCGATTGGGAAATCCTGATAAGGGATCTGAACTAGGACATTGTATTTAAGATGAATTCTCTTTCACAGCCAGGATAGGGAATCAATTTTTTTCATACCAAAATAATTACTTTATATGTACGCAGCGAGTTTGAGATTTAGGACATGTGATATCCTTGATTGGGGATCAAAGATTTATTGGGCTATTCGTGTAAGATGTGTTTCCTTGGGTAAGGATTTGGCTTTTTTGTGTGTGTTTCTTTATTTTTTTTTATGAATTTCCCTCGCCAGCTGACTGTCTGCTAGGTGCGACGACAAATGGGCACGAGACTTTGGATTGACAGAGTGCGTACATATGGTGCTACTTTGGGGTTTTTTTTTTAAGTGTTTCATTTTTTACGCACGGGCATGGTATTGATCTGTAAGCGGATTAAGAGTGCAGATTGAAGTTGGACAGCAATTGGGCTGGGGCGGTTTCAATTATTGTTAAAAGAACTTTAAGGATGCTTCAATGGGTTCCCATTGGAATTGGTTTTGATACTCACACATGTGATGCAAATAAATGAAAGCACTTGGCATCACTTTAGCCCTTTTTTCTTGTAAATCTTTTGCTCGCTGGTAAGCAAATTAAAAGACACAAGTCAACCGCCTCAAAGTGAATTTGAATTGACATCACATTTCCGTAGATTTTTTTTCCAGCGCAAGTTTGTATAATTTATTATTTTCTCGATCACAGCGACACCTATCGGGTTCAGATTTAGGACAATTTTCTCCAAAAAAAAAACATGGATTGTGAATATCAATCATTTTGTTCCATAAATAAAGAATATGGTAATAATGTTACTACAGCGCCCTCTATCGGACCACAGCATAACCTATAAAATCGATCTTGTAAATGTTGCCACTAATTGGTGAAGCAGTTCAGGAATTAAACAGACGCACGAATGATTTATAACCATGGAAATGAAATAAGTTTGTTATAATAGGTGGACTAAGGACAAACCCGCGAACCGATTGGCTTGAGACTTTGAGTAATTAATACCCAAGTGAGGAAAAATCGTTTCCATAATCATTGCAATAATTTAAGAAAGATAACGCGTGAGTAACGTCAATGCCAATGTCAAGGCGTTAAAGGTTGCAAAAATATACCACAAGAGCACTTAAAAATTTTTATTTTTATTAATCTGGCACACCTGAAAAATGTGGGCGATATTCGACAACAGGGCGTGGCACCTTCCACACGAAAATACATTTAAAAACCCATATTTTTGGAATTGTGAGGGCCAAACAGGAAAAAACATTTCTCGAAATGTGGGCGTGATTGGAAAATGGGCGTGACATTCTATTCTGTAACAAAATCATTTTAAGCCCCGCGTATAGATGTTAGGTAAAGACGTTAAATTCAACACACAAAAGAATAGTTCATAAATAAAAATCCGTTTGCAAAATGTGGGCGGAAATAAAAATGGGGCGTGGTTTTTATCATTCACCGAAACCTGTTAAACAGAAAGGCATTTCTTGTTAAACTTAATACTCGTGGAAATTTGTAGACAGCGGGAGATTGCAGTAGCCTATCATCTCGGTTAGCCGCCAAGCCTAAGAACGGACCGAACCTAAGCCCGCCGAATAAAATCTTACAGCTTTCAGGGATCTCTGCCAATTTTTCCTCTGCGAGAAAGATTTACTTGAGCGCTGTTGCAGATATTACTTAGCCTTCACTATATATAAGAACTTCGTATTTCGCTTTCCCGTGGATTCTGTAAGGCGAAACGTTAAAACGTTTCCATTTGTACGAAGAAATTTTCATGTGTAACATAGGGCAAATCATTCGAGCGCACGAAAACGTTTGTTGGTTTCGCCTTACAGAATCTGGCCCCTTATTTCCCAACTAACAATAAGGTTATGGATCACCTCATACAAACTTCCATAAATTAAGACATCCCAATCGCTTTGATGACACTGTTAACACCTCACAAACAAACATCCACACTATAATCTGACGACTCAAGGATTATTAAAAAGTACTTTCCAACCAGTTGCCATCAGAATGGAAACACCTTTTGCATACTGATTCGAACTTTCAACAAGCAGCCATCTGCATTCGGAGGATCCCTTCCATCCTTCTGGCACACGCTGCCCATTGAAAGAACATTAAATTATGCCACAACTTGTCCCAGTCGTGTATCCGATGTGCGGTCCTATCTTCACCTCCCTTATAGACCAATCGAACGATAAATCATCAAGAGGACATTTATAATCCTTTAAACAACCTCCAAATGGCATTTCGATAAGCATCTTCGAACCGTGTTCCTTTTAGGTGGCACACCTACATCTTGCCTCCCAGGTGCTGTGCTACACCCCATGCATCCTTTGAAGAATTTTTTCTTCTTCTTGTGTAACACCAATTGTGAAAGCCCCTGCTGAATGAAATTGGCTCTGTTCCAGTATAGGTATCGGAAATCCCCTTTTTGTCCCCAAAATAAACACAAAAGTCAACCATGCACCGAAATATTTCCAAAGGCTTAAAATCCAAGAGGATCTGATTTCACGAGAAGGTTCCCTGCATGTTCTGTATTATAATAAAAAACGGATCAAAACATGCCAGCCCCAGATAATCCAATCAAATGCTCTTATAAATATTATTATCCTTTCGTTGCCTCGAGAGATCGTGTGTAGCCCTTTTCCCCATTCACTCAGAATGAGCCAGAATGAGCTGTGAATATGTGTGAGAATTGGAAAACGGGCTATAGAAATTGCTTATAATGAAATCATATATCCATTCTTTTCGCCAGACGACAGAAAGGATGTGTGGAAGTGAAAATATCCTGCTGACACGAAGTGTCGCGTTAATTTCGCTTGTTAGAAAGGTACGAGTGTATTAAGTTGACACATATGAACCTATTGTGAGACATTACGCTCTCATCACCTCAATCGGGGTGGAAAATTGCACAAACGAAAAAAAAAAGGATTCTGGTATCTCATGCTGTGCGGACATCATACTCGTATCTGGCAGGGGTACTCGCCAAATGTGGCCGAACAAAGACCGCATTTTTCATTTGGAATGAAAATATTATTATAACGGACGAGAGAACAAAGAGGTACTTTTTTTTGGTGCGTGTTTCGCCAGACAGATTCGTGTATTCGGATGGTGCCAATTTTCATTTTCCCGATTTCAGGAGGAGTTTTTTTTTTTTTTAATCTGAAATGAAAGAAATGCGCCGTGCTTAGGTTTGAACCGAGTCCTGCGTCACTGTGTGTCGTGCTGGGAAGCATGTCGTCCTATCGGCGAGAAAGAGTGCTTCGAGGGCGGCGAGTCACCGAGAAAAGACGTATATCGGGAGTTTTGGTTTTTTATCTGATGAGTTATTTTTGAAGTATCCTTGTGGGAGTGATAATTGTCAACAGAAGGTAATTATTAACAAAGTTCTTATTTTTTGAATGAGAGTTCACGCCCACGGGGCTGAACTGTACTTGCATTAAAAGGATTATAAAAAATGTCGTCAGGTACCCAATTCTTTTTGGTAAACTAGGTATTTTCAAGCTCGGAACCTTGAAAGTCTTCTTTTGACTGACTTTTCTCTCTTTTACTAGACGTGCCTAAGAAAAGACACATTTAATTTGAATAGTTTGCTTGAGAGACAAGGACTTCTTTGAATAGAAAACTCCTGTGGAACAACCCCCGTCTGCATAGTATCAAGTGAGAGGCACCAGACATTATGAACAAGGCCAACTCATTCAAGGAAAGAAAATTATATTCTACACAAAGAAATTTCTTTTCTTAAAATTTAAGAAAATTTAAAAATTAACAAATTCTTCTTTTGATGATAGAAGAAATTCGATTTTGAATAAGGAGAATAGGCGACAAAAGAAATTGACAATTCAATTAGTAAATTTTATTTTGCAAAAAGGATTTGATCGATAATTTCAGATCAAATGAATTGCGTGACTTATCTTTAGAAAAGGCTGATGAAGAAGAAGGTTACAGAAGGGACAAATCTAATAGTTTGACGTTTTAGATTGGAAATGTTTAGCAAAAATAAGATGACGTTCAGCAAAGTAGCCTAATTTGAATGTTGCATCAATGAAAGCGATATTTCCAAAATCTTCTTTATTCGGATTTAATTTAGTTTAATTTAAACAATAAAATAATTCGTGTTGGTAAGAAATTCCATACTATTAAAAAAATGTCTTATTTAAGAAACGAATTTCATATAATGAAATATATTCTGAAATCAAGAAGTTTTTATTTGATAGTATGAATTTTTAACAAAACTTTAAACTAGTACCTACAGATTTTCTTATAAAGAAAATAATTGCAGCGGCTTGGAAGAATTTTACTAATTTTACCAAGAAAATAGCATCGAGTTCTATACCTAATATTTCTGATCGATGTTGAAATCTAAGCCTAAGCGAAAAAAATAGCATTTTCATACTGTTCCAACTTTTTCTGTTGCATTTTACGTATGGCTATAACTGGGGCCTAACCCAATAAATTTCGTATGAATATTGTTACATTTGGGCTGGGATTTGAAAATATAAAACACTATTCTGTTGAACTTTTCTAATAAATTTACTTTAATTACACTTTTATTGATTATTTTTATAATGCACTTATTAAGTATCAAAACAATATCACTCAAAACAATTCTTAAACGGTTCAAACCAATCAGTTAATTCACTGTGTTATACTTTACACTTATTTATCTCTTCAAACCGGTTACTATTTCGAACTTAAATAGGGAAAGAAATTTAAAATCAGCTGTTGGCTGTAAGGTGACTGACAGCCTTTCAACGAAATATTAAATATTTCAAGTTTGCCACCCGTCAGTGCAGGTTGCAGGAGGAACAGGAACATCATAATCACTGTTTATAAATCAACTGCCAACTGTCCCTTTTATATCCACTCCGCCATCTATCGAGAAGTTTCTAGTGTATTACGAATGTTCCGGCTGGTTCTAGAATTAGCTCAGTGGAGACTTACACTTAAGAGTCATTCCATTGTCCACTTCTTATTGAAAAAGTTCGAGAGTAAAGTGTTTGTCGTCTAGAAAAATACTAACCAGAGAATCAGTGGTTTGGAAATCGATAACCAGCCGAGATCTAACCTCTTATTTTCCGTTATTTCGTTTGTTCAAAATTTTTTAGGGACTGCGTAAGTATTCATTTTGACGCATGTGCTACACACAAATTTTTGTACAATATTATGCAAACAAAGAGAAAAATACAAATAATAGAACGAACGAATATATAAAACGCAAGATGGAGTGAACCAATAAAATCGGTCACATCGAATTCGTTGACGTTTTCAACTGACACATAAATATAGAATACCCTACTGGTGTCAATTGAAGATGAGGTTACAGGTTTCAAACAAAAATAATGGATGCAAAGGATGAATAAGGATTGCTTTCAACATTTCTAGCCGATGACAGCTCTCATAAATTGAGATAAAGCACACGCTACAGAGGAAATATTGTAACAAAAGTTATTGGGTATTGGTTTTGGATTTAAAAAAATTGCTTTTTGTCTCAGTTTCATTCTTCAGTTCTTAAAAAAAATGGATTTTGATATTCTTTTTTGGGCGCTCTCAAAGCTCTCTTTACTCTCAGAGGAAATGTTCGTTTGGTAAAAAAAACAATCTTTTTTCAGATTTCAGAGCTCTTTTAGCGAATCTGGATATTTTTTCAGATTTACCAATCCAAGGGCGTTTGAATTTATGCATTCATAAAAGATCTACCTAAACAAATTACTTATTAAAAACAAAAGGACCCGAAAACAAAACAAAATTTACCAACAATTCGGTCAATCACTGAACTGACAAATAAACTGGAAAAAATGGAATGATTTGTTGCAAAGCTATGGTTTGGTGACCGAAGTGAAAAAAACTCTCAACAAACACTCATTGGTTATCACTGACTTATAATCATTGGTTAACCAAAATCTATTGTAACCTAACCACCTGTGAACAGACCGCCCCTAAGTCCTTCTAAATCTGTTTTCACTCTTTATTGACTAAAAAAAATGATTTTTAAAAAAATCAAGACCTAATATCGGAAAATTAACTTTAAATATTTAAATTTCCAAAAAATGTTTGTTCGCATACATTAGTTCGAATAGTAAATGCATGATTTAAGAAAAAAGTTATTGAATTAAAAGAAACTTTCTCAAGATTACAATACGCATTCGACAAATCATTTTTTCGATCAAAAATAATTAGATATTCTTGATTTCAGTAATAGGTGAGCTTAAGAACTAACCCCCGTATTAATAAAAAAACGCTATCCGCTCTCTAACACGTGTTTTAGCTGGCAGACGGATAGTGAGTAGTGACCCTATCCGTTTGTTAACTTTTCTTATTAATAAACATATTCCACCTACATATTAGCTATTCACTCTTTATCACCTAACGCACGACAGCACTACACGGAATTGTACTAAACATTCTAGTACATCTGTCATATTTCGTTTTTCAAGCGGTTGTTGCGCTCAGAAGTTCACCGATTCTCTCTCAGATTCTCTCTTGAGATTTGAGAATGTTCAGATGTCACGCGTCATTCGAATATTGATGTCTTGTCATTTGAAAATTATTTATGTTCCCAGGATATATTTTATATATAATTATTATTCGAAATGTGAACCCAAATTTATTTACACAAATTTGCAAACCTAATATAAACAAAAACCTTAACTTTTGGTAGGTATTCGTAACACCGAAAAGGATTCGAGATTTTGTAAAGTCCCTCACCCTCTCTGAGTTAAAAAGTTATCCGCTCTCTGTACGCCGAATTCGGCGAGTTAAGTTATCCGCTCGTTATTAAATGTCAGTGAAACCAAACCCCTTTGGAAGGTTGTTGGGGGTAGCGGACGAGAGAGGGGGGGAGGAGTGTTTCCACTAAGGCACTTCTCCTTGCATCGGAGCGGCAGCGGAGGAATTCCCGAGATGGAATCAACGGTGGCGTCCACAGTTCCAGTCAGGTCGAGCTACTTAGTGAACACCTTATACGGGCTACTACGAAGTATTCGGAGCTCAGGTCTATAAGGAGCGGTATGTCCGACTCTCCATCCTTAGAGTCACAATAAGGATCTGGTCCTCCAGGTTGGGGGTTGTGCCATCGGGGTAACTTCCCGGCCACGTAAAAAAATACTGTTACGAAGCAACAACAAGCCTCGGATACGGACGGATTTACTGATGACGAACCATGCAAACGAAACAAGGACAACGAGCTTCGGATCTGCACATGGAATGTTAGGTCCCTTAATAGACCACGTGCAGCCGAACAATTAGCGGAGGCCCTAAACCGCTGCAAGGCAGACATTACTGCCATCCAAGAAACGCGGTGGGATGGGCCGGGCAAAAGGAGAATGAAAAACTGCGATATCTACTACGGAGACTGCTACCGACAACAAAAGCAGCGCCTATTTGGATGTGGGTTCGTCGTTGGAGGCAGACTTAGGCAAGAAGTCTTGAGTTTCAAATGTGTGAACGAGCGCCTCACGACGATTCGCATTAAGGCTAAATTCGCCAACATTAGCCTCATATGCGCGCATATGCCCCCACAGAGGAGAAAGATGACGACACCAAAGATAAGTTCTACGAGCTCCTGGACAAAACTTATGAGCAGTGCCCTAGCTACGACATTAAGATTGTCCTAGGCGATTTTAATGCCAAGCTAGGAAGAGAGGGCATCTTTGGTGGCACAGTCGGAAAACACAGCCTGCACGACACCACCTCCGATAACGGATTCAGGCTGATCGACTTTGCTGCTTGGCGAAACGTTGTGGTAGCTAGTACACAGTTCCCACATCTCAACATCCACAAAGGGACATGGAGATCTCCCGATCAATCAACCGTCAATCAGATTGATCATATTGCGATCGACGCAAGACACTCATCCGGTATTATGGACGTCCGAACTTTCCGAGGGGCCAACATTGACTCGGATCACTACCTCGTTGTAGCCAAGGTACGGCTGCGGATATCCCGATCAACGCCAAGAGATGGAAATACTGTGAGGAAGTTGGACGTCGGACGGCTACAATCGCAAGAGATCGCCATGTCCTTTTCCAATCGAGTCTCCCAAAACCTCTTACGAAGTCCCTTGCCGCCAGCATCAAGTATCGAAAACCAGTGGCAACATTGCCAAAATGCCATTCGAGATGCCGCCTCTGATGTGCTGGGTTTCACACGGCCACCACAACGAAACCCCTGGTTTGATGACGAATGCCGGCAAGCGCATGCAGCTAAACAGGAAGCATACAAAGCGGCCCTGCACAGAAGGACTAGAGCTGCTCGCGAGCTCTACGAGCAGAAGAGGAGAGAGGAACACCGGCTTCTCAGAAGGAAAAAGAGAGAGCACCAGAAGCGCGCGATTGAAGAGATAGAGAGATGCTACAGCAGGAATGAGGTTCGAAAGTTTTACCAAAGGGTCAAAAGAACCTGCCAAGGGTACAAAGTTCGAGCCGAAGCCTGTAAAGACGACCAAGGGAACATCGTAGTAGAATCGCAGTCAATGCTGAGGATTTGGAAAAATCATTTCTGCAGACTGTATAACGGCGACGACGAAACAAATCCCGCTGTCAGGCAGAATGAACCATTCGATTTGGGCGAAGATGACCAACGATTCCGCCCACCCGACCTAGCTGAAGTGAAGGTAGCTGTGTCTAAGCTTAAGTGTAACAAAGCTGCCGGAGCGGACGGCTTAACTGCCGAACTTTTCAAAGCGGCTGGCGATGATTTGGTCAGGAGCATGCACCAACTCATTTGCAGGATATGGTCGGATGAAAGTATGCCCGATGAATGGAACCTCAGCATTGTTTGCCCGATCCTCAAGAAAGGAGACCCTCTGATCTGCGCCAACTACAGAGGCATCAGTCTCCTTAACATCGCATACAAGATCCTTTAGCCGTTTGTCAACAACCTGATAGGTCCATATCAGTGTGGCTTTAGGCCAGGAAAGTCCACCATCGATCAAATATTCACACTGCGGCAGATCTTGGAAAAGACTCAGGAATTCCAAATCGATACCCACCACCTTTTCATCGATTTCAAGGCAGCGTATGACAGCATCTACAGAGACGAGCTGTATAGGGCAATGTCTAGTTTTGGTATCCCTGCCAAACTCGTCCGTTTGTGCAGGATGACGACGGAAAACTCACGCTGTTCCATCAAAGTCGGTAAAGACCTCACCGACCCCTTTGATGTCAAAAAAGGATTTAGACAAGGCGACGCGCTGTCATGCGACTTCTTTAACATCATTCTTGAAAGAATCGTGCAGAACTCCCACGCCAACACCAGAGGCACGATCTTTCAAAAGTCCGTACAATTACTCGCATACGCAGACGATATTGACATAATCGGGAGAACACAGCGTGATGTCAGTGAAGCCTTCGTGAGTATTGAGACGGAAGCGGCGAAAATGGGTTTAGCAGTCAATGAGGGCAAAACCAAGTATATGCTGTCATCAAGAAAAGACACTCAACACCGACGTCTTGGACAAAACATCACCATAGACAGCTATAACTTTGAGGTAGTTAAGGACTTTGTCTACCTAGGCTCCGCTATAAATTCAGACAACGACACCAGCGCTGAGATCAAACGAAGAATAACTCTTGCCAATCGCTGTTTCTTTGGGCTAAGAAGGCAATTGAGTAGCAAAGCCCTCTCTCGAGCAACTAAAGTGTCCATTTATAAGACCCTCATCATCCCAGTCCTGCTTTACGGTGCAGAAGCATGGACCTTGTCAAAGGCGGATGAGGACGCTTTAGGCCGCTTCGAGAGGAAAATCCTTCGGGTGATTTTTGGTCCCGTCTGCATAAATGGATAGTGGAGGAGGAGGTATAACATCGAACTGTACGGGCTGTACAGCGACACCGATCTAGCCAGAAGAGTCAGAATACAACGACTGCGATGGCTGGGTCATCTAGAGCGGATGGACACCAATGCTTCGGCCCGGAAAATCTCTGAATCCACCCCGCAGGGACGGCGCAGTAGAGGAGCACCGAGACTCAGGTGGCGCACGCAAGTGGAAGGGGACCTCAGCCAACTTCGCGTGCAAAACTGGAGACGGCTAGCTACGGACAGAGCTGGCTGGCGAAGCTTGTTGGTTGAGGCCCAGGTCCACCCCGGACTGTAGCGCCACCTAAAGTAAGTAAGTAAGTAAGAAACCAAACACACGTTTATTAATAGGAATTTGAAGCTAACATGTGTGTTAGTGCTAACTCGCCGCTGCTCGTCGTTTATTAATACGGGGGTAAGAAAATTATTTCTGATTTCACATATATAATAATTAAGCAAGCAGTTTCTTGGGTCAGAATAACTTATGAACGATTTAAGAAAAAAGATATTTATTGGAAGCAAAGCGCTTTGGGCCTTACCGATAAAAATTTTTTGTTTCGATTTCGAATCTAAATTTGAGTAGTTCACAGTGGGTTTATTTTCCATATAGATTTCACAATTGTGAGCAGCCGACACCAAAATGTGTTATTAGTTATTAGTAAGGCGCATTATAAAACATTTATTTTCTTAAATCAAGAAAACCCTCTAATTTTAGTGCTTTTTTTCTCGTTCATTGACTCATAAAATGAAAATGTTAAGACCGAAATAATTCGATTGGACCTCAACCGAAATTTTTGTTCTTCTTTTAAGAAACTTTTAAAGTTAGGAACCTTACTAAAGCTTTTTATTTGAACTTAAAGGAAGTCCATATACAGTTCTGAAACGCTCGTTTTTGGCATATGTTGAACTCGAGATTCTGAAAGAATTCATTGACTAATCAACGAGCAGTAACTCGTCAAATCTTTTTTAATCACATATAGGCCCCGCGCTTAAAAAGGGTTTCATATAATGTTGCCTATGCCTTCATGTAGGGCGGGTTGTAACAGCTGCTGACATTATTTTCAAGAAACCTGTGCACTGTGAGAAAGTATAGACCACACTCATAATATGCGACTCCGAGAGAAAGTCTGTTTTAAAGTTGATGAGGGCAAAAGTAAAAGCTTCCCTTTACAGCTGCAGTGTCTCGTTGGTTAGTGTTAGTGTGCTGAACTAGGGGTTTCAAGTTCAATTTTTGTATTCCAGATTGTGGTCTAAGCCTGCCTTGAACTCTTTTTTCTGCTCACAACGCAAATAAGTTTGACTTCATCCGATTGGGGTTCATTTGGCCGCGCTTTAGGGCACCCACTTCGGCGTACAAATATGGCGTACAAAAACACGATTACATACAAATGTCTATATATCCGCCTGCCTAACCTTACAATCGCACATTTGGCAGCTCATTCGATGCCGGATTATGTTCAAAACTGATTACTTCCTGAATTACTTTTGTAGACCTCATCCGCACACTCCATCTGGTCGTGGAAATCTTCCTTCATAAACTTTCCAGCTCAGCCAGTATAAATGTATAAAAACCTCGTCTCTATTCAAACACATTGTACAACCAATGATACTAACAGTGTGTGCGTGTGTGTGCTGCCAAAGTGCCAACAGTTTCCGCAGTATAAATCATCGCGCAATTTAATGGCCAAACTGTGAGACCCGCAACAACCAAACAATTGTTTTGTTTTCGAACGAAAATGTCAAGCAATTTGGACAATTATTCCCCACCCCCCCTTACAGATATCTAACTGCATGTGCATACTACGCACAAGAAAACAAGAAATGACCGCAATAACTCATCGTCCTTGACAACAAAACCAGACAAAAAAATATGTAACTGCAACGCAATGAGCCAAGTAACATAAAGAATTTGATGCCCCATTACCACTGCAGCAGCAGCAGGATGTTCTATTGAACCGGAGAAGATGATGATGTCATTCATGAAGCTGGCTCATGATTTGTGCCATTGTTGCCGTCTACTTGGACAATGGCTTGATGTGATGTGCGCACACTGTCCGCTTGTATTGAATGTTTGTTTTGCTCTGGCCACCACTGTGGCTCACCCTCTCATTTTGGCTCCTTTATGACTTCTGTTCTAATGTCGTTGATTGAACAAAAATACAAAAAAAAAAAAACAACAACAACATAAAGACGATATCGATGAAATAGAGATCCTTGTGCGAGGATATGTGGATTGTGGACCTCCTTGGAAGAGTAATCTTGATTTATATCAAATGAGAGGCGAGTAATGGGGTGTGGCTCGGTACACAGCTGTAGTTGTGTTTTGTGTATCCTGCGAATTGGTCAAGAGAGCCGAGTGGGTTAATTCAAATTGGATTCTGTTCTTCTTTTATTCGTTTTCGTTTAACTTTATGTGGAGAGAGGAGAGTCCTGCCCGGTGGGGCTGGGGATTTCTCATATCACAACAATAAATCATAAGTTGTTTTTGGTAAGCGTTCGGTTCGGTGGTGGAAAGTCCTTTCGGTTTTATGGCCAATAAACATGGAGTCGAAAATTGGGCAATAAATGAAAGTCACCATCCGGACCTATTTCACGGGAGTGGGTTGGGTAATGTTCTTCGCTTTCGAAACCCTTTCCCTTTCTTTTAAGCAAATCTAATTATAGGATTTTATCACACTCTACGTGGGCGTAGCGTAAGTTTGCTGGACAACAGAGCAAAGGGGTGTCAGGTTCGATTCCCGAAAAAATACAAATTTAAGCCTCAAAGTTTTTTTCTGGTGATGCGCCACCTCTCGATCAGAAGTAAGAAGAAGGAAACACCCGACAGCATGACTGTTGTAAGAAAAGCTTCTCAATGAAGCCGGTCGATTTTGACAACACCATTTAAGGATTATCCTTATACTAAGAACGGACACAATCGAGTGACTGGGATCCCATGGAGCTGGTTGGGGAAACTATTTATTTTGATTTGAAAACTGTCTAGAGCAATGTCTGGTTCTGACATTTCTGCAACATCAGATACCTATACGGCGGAGAGTGCCCGGGGTCGATAAATATGTCAAAAAAGGATTTCACATCCTGTCATCATAATCCTGATCCATATGGACAATGTGCAATTATCTTTGACATTGACTTCATTTGAAAATATTGGCAAATAATTTTCGGTGCAAGTGAAGGCATAATCGACATCGGTGAGTGTGCAGAACATCACAATTGACTTTCCGGGATACTAATAATCATTTTTAGTGCCCAGGATAAAATGATTCAAGCTCCCAATGGCGAGGCCGTACAAAAATTCATATTCTAGGTACAAAGTTTAAAGGGTGAGGCCCTTGCCTACTTTGGAGCTACAGATATCAAATAAGTACAAGTTATATCTGCTTATGGCTGTTTTAACCGATTTCGAAAGCTATTGAATAGAAATATAGTCTCGGCCAGCTCTGAGGAGACTCGATAAAAGACCGTCATCATTCATGTCCCGCTCTTTGGTGCAAAAGCTTTGACTAAAGTAATTTTCAACACAGCTGTCTTTTCGCTACGTATTCAAGGTCTTTCGAAGAGGATACTGCTAAATCTATACAACCTGTATAAAAGATAAAGTATATATACAGGCAAAAACCTCTCCTAGTATTTTGAGCTGAACTCCAATAGGTTCAAAATCGATCTTAATCAAATGCGAAACAAATTTAAAAACGACTGTTTTCGACTGTAGCTCTTCAGGTTCCCGTGGCGTGTGGTTGCAGAGTCTTTAAGCTCATCCTTCCCTCAACATCCTTTGGTATACAAACTGTGAGTAACTCACTCAAGTCTATGCGAAATTACAATCAAGTTTTACCTTACAACTAAGCCGGTCATTTTATTCAAAATTAGTCCGCTGTTAGTAAGGACGTTTACAATATTTCATTAGAAGATACAAACTGACAAAACCTCCGTGGGAACCCAGATTTGTAGAACGATCCCGAATCCTAACCTCTAATATTACATCCGTTTTCCCAAGACCTGAGACAACGATCTACAACCTAAAACACCCGCACCTCCTACCATCTTCATTTGTACGGTTCGTGATAAAATCACGGACAAAACAGAGAAACATTTCCGTGACGCAGATCCTTTGGAATTAGCCAAACGCTTCAATCTGTGCAAAACATGCAAACATCCGTTGGCATCCGATTAAATTTTGCATCGACAAAAATATCGCATATCACAGGGCCTACTTTATACAGATCCGCAACTCTTGATAAAAGTTAATCTTATGACAACACAAGGACACGTCGCATCGAGGCCCGAAAAAACCCGATTGGATTTCACAATGTCATCCCACACAACTGGTATGGCGGTTATCCAGGCTTTCCGATCAACATTGCACACACCATTGTGATTGTTTCCCACAGCCAGCCGGAATGACGACAAAAAGGATATATAATCAGAGTAGAACGAACACCACACCAAAACCTATACAGCATCAGTTTCAGAGGTGGATTGCCATAAGGGTGCGCAATTATTTGGGCAAAAGTTGAGGAAGCAAGATTAGGAACGAGAGCAGATTCGAAATCCTGATTAGCTGCTGATTGGCGATAAGTATTCGCATGCATTCGTCACTGAATGCAATAAAGGATCTATTTCATGAATGAGACTCGGAGGAAGAGGGAAAACAACAGGAAGAGTCTTTCTACACCCTCTCAAACTGAATTATATGTGTGGAAATAAAAAAGAAAAAAAAAAAAAACAACTCAAGTACATTCATTCGACGCACAACAAAGGATGTGAGGACTGAGGAACAAAACCCATACAAGGGAATCCCTTAAAATTGGATGAAATTACAGTTTGTTAATGGGGCGCTTTCGGTATTGTTTAAATCCCTATTAACATAAAGGTAGCACACGGAGTTATGCCCTTATCGCATGTCGCAACATTCATTTCAGCAGACCCGGTGCGTCGGTCGGGCGGAGTGAACACCAAGTATATACCCAAGTATAACCCGATGGAAGGGTCAACAACAAGGAGTAACAATATACGAGTGCGAACACCGACAACAACGGCAGCAAGCAAATTACGCAGGTAATTGGGAGCAACCACTGTCATCGTTACAAAATGTTGGCTTTTTTGCAAGGATTTTAATATCCTTCTCATACACGTAGTCGTCGCGCCATGAGCAGCAGTAGCAGTGCCCATGGAGGAGTCTACTAATTGAATGTGTAAAATGATATATTTTGGGTTAATGAATTTTTAGCAATTTTCGCCGCATTTAAGCGAAAGGGGTGCGCACACTTGGAGCTGAAAAGGATAAGCAGGACCGAGGGTTTCTGGTTTTGGACGGTCATATAATTTCGTTGATTAGATTGAAATGTGTTTTTGGGGGATAAGCCGACAATGACTTGATAATTTAAACGAAGCGTTGAATGTGGAAATCTGAAGGCGAAAATCTGAAGGCGGCAATCTGATGTAAGTGAGTGCGGACACTGAATGTCATGAACCTGACACAGGGCTAAATCTGAAGCTGTCAGTAGCCCGCTTAGTATTCAAACAGTTTAGTCAGGCGAAAGTTCATAACAGACACAGTTACCGAACCAAAATTATTGCGTTGAGTTCATGCAGCGAACAAACACTCGAACCGCTGTCTTGTTGTGGTACATTAGCTGATACCTCACGCGCATTAACAACGGACAAGTGTGAACTAAGCGGAGACTTAACGTTGAACGCAATAGCAAACACAATAGCTAGACACTTTGGCGATACCCTCAACCTTTTGAGAAGTCTTATATGCAGACAGTACTAAGTACCGAAGACCAGTGACATCGATGCCAAGACGCCATCACAAAGGGGACAACTGATGAGCTGGCCACCGCAAAGGAACCCCTGTCTCAATAAAGAGCTGCGGCACGGACAATACTCCTTCACTGGTTGTTAACGCACCAGTATTGCGAGAGAAGACAAATTCACCCAATTTATGGAGCTGTCTACAATTGAAGACTCTTTTTTACATATCAAGCTTGGAATTATCTTAAGACTTGGCTTAAGTCTAGCTTCCACTGCGGCATGACACCAAAAATCAGCTTAAGAGCTTCTGCAGGCTAAGAGGGCTATTGAGTAGTTGGCAATAGCTTTTCGAGGAATACTGAGAAGATCATAAAGACCAGAGAGTCCGTATTCGATAGAGATGTTCTTTGTCGTTTTAAAATGTTTCGACTGATTTTCGGTCCCGTTGAGCCTGACAGATGTTGCCAAGGCCGGAAATCTAAAAGCGAAATAGGCTTGGTTATAGAAAAGTGCGCGTAGATCTACCAAGACGTCTGACATGAACAGGGTCGTCTTAGGCTGTGCCGAGGCCTTATTGGAAAATAAAAAAAGATAACTACAAAAACGTTATTTCTGCTACATCTTATTATAGTATAGCTTACAAAAGTCGTATCAAAACCTAAAAGCAATATGAGCACGGATCAGCTAGTAACTCTAATAAATAGAATAAAAATAATTTAATCATAAATAATGACTAATATTCATAAAGCTTAAGTTTAAGATTCAGATTATTTAAATATACTGTAATTGCAATAAAACGAATTCATTAGTTATATAGATAAGTTGTTGAAAATCTTAATTTTGCCACAAGTTTCAGACGCTAAAATAATTTCTGTCGTTCACAGCTGATTTTATTTTACTTTTGTAGATAAGTCAAAGTAAAATAAGTAAAATATAGCTTTCACAGGATTCAGCAGCAAAATAAAGAAAATTTAGCTGTTTATCCATTTTTATGAAATATGCGTAGGCGAAAAAAGAATTTAGGTTGAACTTTAAAAATCTTAAATTCTATTTAAAATAAGTTTAGGCAAACAGTAATTTTCTATTAAACTTAATGATTGGTTCTTGAAAAATGGTATAAGAATATTTAGAGCCAAATGAAAACTTACAGCCGTATTTATTAGATTCCCGCTTTTATTAGATTTACGCTGCCTCTACTCGGCTCTCCTAAGATTTGTATTTATATTATATTTGTCTCGGTAACTGTACTAAACGAGGCTTATGTCTAAACATTTATGAATGTCGATTAACTATTACAGAAAACACCGAAATCTATTATATCACGAACGCACAATTATATTATATTGTTTTATTTATTAAATATAATTTATATTTTACAATTGCATCTGCAAACGAAATTCGTTTGGCTGAAATTTGTACAACATGCGAAATGAATGAACAAACAAAAATTTGTTTTACAATTTTGTTTCCAATTTGACCACGACCAAATGACATAATTATTATTTACGTAAGTTCTACGCAGGCTCTAAACGCAAATTTTCGCGTTTAACTTACGCAGATTTAAAGCATCGTTGCTTAAGTTGGAAAAAATCTTTATAAATCACATTTTCCTACTTAAGAGCATTTTAGAGGGTACGTAAAGAAAAGCAGACTCTACGGCGAGTTTATAAATAACGCTGTAAGTTTCTGATGAAATCAGAGTTTGTAGGTTCTAAATTTTTTAATTTCGACTCCGATAATTAGTTTTACTTTCTAGGCACTCTTGAGGTATTTTTATAAGTATAAAAAAAGCCCTGGGTATATTGGGAAGAGCGATTGGGAATCAACACTCCGGTCCCAATATACACCAAAGTGTTTGAAAAACTCACAAGCCAAGCTGTCAGTCTTTGTAGCTTTGTTGGAGTTAAATAGAGTGAAATACTGAGCTAGGGCTAGGTTTAAGGGCCTAAAAATCAAAAATTTTACACGAAATTTTTGCAAGAGCCCACCTCTCCTAAAAGCCTGAAGAAGCTTTTCATTTCAGCTATAAAGGTTTTTCAAACCCTTTCCATTCATCAACAATGGCTTCAAGAAGGTATGGCAAAACATCAGGCCCAGTACTATTTCCAATACAATTCTTAAGACCGGTCTCTGTATGAGTGAATAAGCCTCTCCAAGCTATAATCTCCGGACACATTAAATTTAAGGTCACACTCACAGTACACGTAAAACCCCTATCCTATCACTGGGCCTTACCACAAGTAAACATTTCTAGTTTCGACTCTAACATTTACTATAGTTTTCAATGGCTAAATTTTAAACTACAAATTTCGCAATTGTGACCTTCCGTTCATTTAAAGTCGAGACTAAAATTGGTTATTACGTACTACGGCGCACTATACACCGATAACGACGGCATTTTGGAACCGATTTTGTGAAAACGGTAGATTTTTGACATCTGGGCTGCATTCTCTTGTTTCTCTTTACAGACTTTGGTTCGGACTTTGTAGCTTTAACGTGTGCCCTTTAGCTTTTTGTTAATCTTTCGATGCACATTTTCCTCTTCCTTGTATTCCCTCTTTTTTGGTAGATGTTGGGGCTCTTTTTCAATCACCTGCCAAAAAGAAGTCATAACTAGCATTTTTTCTTGATCTTGGTTGAGTTGGGTATCAGCATCTTGCTTGACTGCGTTAGGTCGCTGGTAGACGTCATAGAACCATTGGCTTTTCCTAGCATTTGCTGCCACTTCTCTTCTGGACTTAAATGAATGAATTTCAAACAAGGTTCCTCTTACAAAGTTGGGTGAAACGCAGTGTGTCCACGTTTTAATTGTCCTCCGAATAAAAAATCCGACCAAACCCAAAAGTTTTAAACCAATTTTGGGAAAAATTCATATTCCACCGCACTATAGCCATGGCCAGCTCGAAGCCCGGACTCCATCGCACCCATTCACTGTTTTTTTTTTATGGCGCTGACATAACTGTTTGCAGACCAATTTCAATTTCCAAAATGAGGCGACATTAAAAAAACAAACGAAATCGAATAAACTTTCCAATTTACATCGGCCATAAATTGGGGGGGACATTGTCGTTGTCCGTTCCTAAAGACCGGCCCATCCAAATGTGACAAATAAAGAAATCTATTGGTATAAATTTACTCCTCTCTCTCTCTCTGGGAGGATGATAAAATTCAAATGAGGCTAACCGAAACAGCCGCAATGGGGCCTCACATTTTCGAGAGGACGACAATTGCCTTCGTTCTTCTTTTTTTTTTTTTTTGTTCTCTGCATCCACATATTCCCCCTGCCAATTGAAGTCATGACCATGTTTGATTTTATCGCATCCTTTTTATGGCTACCGAGCCAACAAAGGAGAGTTCACAAAAATAACCCTTAACAGTAGCCGCTCAGTGCAGCAGCACCGTCGCCACCAACACCGCCGCAGTCAAAGAAGGAATCTCAGCAAATCAAAGTAAATGTTTTCTTAACGTTCATCGGAGCACTCTGATCGGTAATAGTCGACTCGAATCCCTTTTGAGTAGTGCGCGCACCCCATTTCCGAACTCCTCTCTGGGGAGGCCATAACCCTTTAAGCGTATATGGCCGTTTAATAGCCGTAACTGTTTACTAGTGAACTATAAAATCTACTTTTCTTCCAGGACAGAAAACAGAGAAGTCAAGTCTCCCTAGTGTCCAATTCGCAGTTCGTCTGCGAGAATGTCCTTTTGCGCGCGTTATTTCTTTTTCGTTAGTGTGGTCTACCCGTGTGTGTATAGTTGGTCCTTTTGCATGCCAGTGTGCTCAGATAAACGGCTCCAAGTGGCTTCAGTTAAAAAACATTGATTTGGATTAGGTTTAGACGAAGGGTGGCGGCAGTCCTTTTCTTTGTCATGTATAAGTTTACGTTTGCCCATACTGAGGGATGTAGTGACCATAGTCGCTTCCCCTCTTCTACGATGTGACCCTCTGTGTAATTGGAGAGTTGTGAAGTCGTGCTGTTTTTTTTTCCTCTTCTGTATTTCGTTTTGTCCATCCTTTTGGAGTTGACCCCCTCGCAGCGAAAGGACGACAAAAGGATAAATGGTCGTGTGATGTTGAATTTTATTACCGTAGCGACGTTTGTATTCTTTTTACGACTTCCAAAATTGGGGTGATTTGAGAATGAGCCAATTTTAATTCGATTCCAAAACGATTTAGTTTACCCGACTCTTGGGTAGTATTTTGGTGAGAGCGGACTATTAAAAATGTGTTCTTATAGTGGGTATACCTACATATATATAAGGAAGTCCTATATATGCGTGCGTTTTGTGTAGGGTGAGATTGGGTGGGAAGATTTGCCCGATTTGTCACAGCATCGTAGGTCACTTGGAAAATAAAAACAAACTCACGAAAACGTTTGACTAGGTAGGTATATTGAGCGAAAGATTCGAGGTTGGATTCTTAGGAAAGTCTGACCACTTACAATGAAATTGTAAGTTCTTTTATTTATATGTGGATCTGTTCCCGCTTCGTGTTAAGACTCTCATCTAATTTGTTTTTTTTTTAGACACAATAAAGAGGTTAACGAAAACAAACAATAATTCAGAAGATATTGGAATTTGAAATTTTCCGAAAGATGCCAGATGTCATTGTTTTTGTTCCCGTATTTAGTACCTCGTTGTCAAGCAAAATTTGTGGTTTCAGATGTCAGCTATAACTGGTCTTTGATTGGAAAATAGTTGCCCATGGACTGGTGTTAATCGTGTGTCTCATTGTTTTCGTTTATTGCTTTCTCCGACATTTGTAGTGGGTACAGATGAAATAATAGACACAACAAGCCCTCTTCTTGTTGAATGGGGCATAGGAATTGTAAATGGCGTCAGTGTTGGAGTTGGAACAACACCTCTTTTTAAGATGCAACTTTCAGTGGTCTGGAAGGAAGCACGAAGTAGCTTTAAAAATTCAATTATAGCCACCGGGTAATCATTCCAAGGCTAGCTAAGCGAAGCATCCGCATTATGTTGTAATAATAACTGAACCTTTCAGTGCATTCGTACAAAATTTCGAACTCGAGCTGTAAATCAATTCTGACTTTTTTTTTACATTTTTACATATTAAATTCATTTTTATTGCTTCTTTCTTTAACTTGCATTAGGTACTAGACAAAAACAATTAAATCTAATTTAAAACTAACATTTATCTTATTCTAGCTTACTGGCTCTCAGCGAGCGCTCTAAACTTATCAATATCCTTAAAATTATTGCCGTTTGTTTTTTTTTAATTTTCAAGAAACTTAAGGAAACTTGAATTCTTTATTATTTGTTTTTCTTACAACTACTTAAAACTACCATCAGTTCTGACTACGATGATAGAGGAACTAAAAAAGGTGAGTCTGAAAAATTCGGTCCGGATTTGGTTCAAACTTCGGATTTGGAGCTTGGTGGTCTACAGTAGATGGGCGTTTTTTTTCAGGGTAACCTTAATATTAATGGTACCTACTTATACTTCCCACATCGAGTTTCATAACAGCTTGAATTGTTCGAAAACGGCTCTAACGATTTCAATAAAAAATGAAAATTTAAGCTTATAGGTAGGTGAAGTAACAATGACTGCATTCTAAGTTTTCGGCTATAAAATCGAAAAGCGGTACATTTGAAATTTGGATGGTTCTCGAAAACGGTCCATGCGATTGTAACAAAAATTTATTTCTAAGGTAGGGTTAGGTCTATGGGTCAGAGCGAGTCCTGCCGCACCTCATTAGGTCCATTGTCTCTAAGGTAATAAGGTAATTTGTAACTTAAAAGTCAACTTAGTTCTTGAGTATATTACCGTACAATGGATTTTTGAAAAAAAGAAATTTTTTAGTTTACCCGAAAACGGCAACAACGATTTTGACCAAAATTTATACTTAGAGCAAAAATTACAATTCCCATTACTTTTACTTTAAGGCTTTTACCTAATACATTTGAAAAAACATAATTTTTCAATTCTACAATGCCATATAAAATCTGTTGTTTTCCTAAAAGTTTTTTAGCTGCCACTTGGTTTTTGCTTCTTCTTAATTGACTCTGACGTTGTCGCAAACTAACCTTTTCAGTCAAACAGCGGAATGTCGTGAACATCGTTCAACTTTCAATTAAAGAACTGGAATTGACCGAATTGCATAAAACATGCATGCTCGAACACTTTTGTGACGAGTCCGAATGGCTGAATTGAGAAGTGTGGGACTATACCCATTAAGACAAGTTCTAATCTGGCTCCGAAATCAGTTGTTCAAGATACGCTTCAGGATATTTCAATTGGGATAGAAAAAAGGTTCCTTTCGTGTGATTTCGCCGCGTTTACTTCACTTTCCACAAAGTTCTCCCCTTTAGTGTTGCATTGGTGATACAGCTACCATTAAATCCGTGAGCTAAAAATCTGTCTGAATAAAATCAGTCCCACGAACACAATTTCACTAACACCCAACCACCCACACCGACTTGTGCCCCGAAACGGATGTCAAATTACCGTTTGACTAATTGCGATGATTAGCCGCATTAATTGCTTATTTCACTAATGCATCGGCACATTAGTGTCCAACTCTCATCGGCTAATGTATTTACAATCTATTGAAAGTCCTTTGCAAAATAAATAATTAGCTGCAACAAATTACACAAAACCAACTCCGGGCAGTCAGTGGCGGACTAAGAGGCAGTGACACCCGGGGCGGTAAAGCAAGCTTATGCACCCCTTGAAAAATTTAAGAAAAAAACACGAACAAATATTTTATTTAAAGGTGCTTACGAGCTTTTATTGTACTGAATGTTTCGATTATATCATTAAAAACAGAGCATAAAATTGCGCGGCTTGCTTGGTTTTATACTTCGTCCTCTGGCCTATAATGATAATAGATATAGGTATACACACAAACTTGTGTATCTACGTCGGATAGAAGAATAGAGTTATATGCCATAAAAAATGCGTACCGTTATTTAAAAACGAAACAAAGAAAAATACTCATATCAGTAAAGAAAAAAGAACTGAACACAGAACTGCGACGCTTGGTAAATGCTTGGTAGTTGCTCTTGGGCGATAAATATTTTATTTCCATATTACTTATATTAAGAGAATAGGCCAGTAACGAAATTCATGCGCACATATATATAGGTAGGTATTTGGGAAACAAATTTATTGTTTTATTTGTGTTTTTATTCTTTGTAGTGTGCAAAGTTATTTTTCTGTTACTGATGGCACCCCCTATTAGTCTGCCACCCGGGGCGGACCGCCCCCACCGCCCCCCCCTTAGTCCGCCACTGCGGGCAGTCCCTCTCTTTCCAAATAACACGTTTAGTTGCGTAATTCCAACTCAACGCTAAACACATTTCCGTGTACAATTTCTAACAGGACCCAGGTAATTCAACCCCCACAAAAAAAAAATAGTTATCTAACAAATAACCCTAAAAATTCATTGAATCCTTTTCGCCCTGCACTACACCGCTGCCATTGAGAAATTAACATCCATTGTGTCCTTATGCAAACACACCCACTACATGCTAATATCGCGTTGACATACATCAATCAACTAAATAAACAGCACATAAAATAACACACACACCCAGTCCTTTTCGCAATCCTTTTCTGGTTGAATTCGAATGCCGTGTGTGCTTCTGTGAAAAGTCAAATGGATTGTAGGTATATGTGTGCATTACTAGCTGGCTGATTATTTATCCTAGCAGAGCGGCAGTGTTAAGCAGGCCAAATACAAAAAAAAATATATAAATAGGCAACATCGTCCTTTTCACTGGAAAGTCAAACAGAGGAAGTAGAAAAAAAAAACAACGCATCAGCATAAAGGATTGCGATTGAATTTGTACAAGGATCAACTAAATATTTGTCGCAGGCAAACATTTTACGTAAAATGTTCCACAAAAATCTCGGAAACACAAAAAAAAAAAAAACAACGCCAACAATACCTACACATCGCGGAAATATTTTATTTTAGATTTGAATCCTTTTTGGTCGCCTGACTCTGCTCAAAACACTTTCTCCACTTCTTGGGAATATTGCACCTTTTTGTCATCGTCGGCCGTTTTCTATGGTTATAGCGGTATGCCGTGGAACCACCGAAAGGAGTGAGAATCCTTTTTTTTTTTTGTTTTTGTTTGTGACTGTAAGTGGGAAAGGCTCTTTTTTTTTACCCATTCTTAGACCTCTATTGCCTACTAACTCCATCTAGCGCACACGCGCTCGCTCCGTCGAGGGATGTATGCCTGCTTCGTCATGACACACCGTCACGAGTCACGACCCACCGCTGTGTTAGTGGGGCAATAAAAACGTGGCCAGCTCTCTCAATTTCAAACAGGTACCGCGTTCGCGTACCTTTCTTGTTTCTGTGCACAGAAAGGCTACAATCTCTACCTCGCTGCGACTTGTTGACTTTTCTGCGTGTTCTCTCCTTTCTCTGTCGTTTTACCATGCGAACGCTTTTGTCTCCTTTTTATATGCCCAAAAATTCTGCACACATTTTATTGCGTAAATTGCCATAACGTACGAAAACGACACAGGTAAGGATTCCTCTCTGATCTAACTCGATGCAATATTCGATAACTCGCCGGGAAGTTTTACGAGTTCATTCGAAGCGAATTGTTCGGCAAGCCTTCAAGGCTGGGCGAATCCTTGCCAAAATTACCCTTGGTTTATTACTCTGCCTATACACTTAGAAAGGAGTTGCAATGGATGGTCGGATACGGTATACAACACTCGCGGGACCTCTTTCGGATTACCTTTCGCAAAAGGCTGTTGTCATAGTGTACTCAGGGTTATTGCGTAAAGGATCAATGCTGTAAGGATTTATGAACGCTTTTCGGGAATCGTTCCATTGTGTGCTGTGGCTGTGCCCAGAATTGGCGCAGTTGGTTTGCATAATCTTACACTAAATGCATTTTAAGGACTCTCTCTCTCTGACTACGTAATTTTACATGCACACGGATTTTATTGAGGTAGACAGTCTCTGATGTAATTGTTCTCAGTGCGGAAAGAAAGTCAAATAATGTCCTTTGATTCGGTTTTGTATATGAATTGGGTTCGGGGTATCTGGAAAATTGACTTGCAAATGGGTTTCCAACTACAAAAGGATGAAGTCAAGGCTGTGTAAGTAATCCGTGATGTGTGTCTCAAAAGGATGCATGAGTTTGGTTTCGTGTGGGGTTTTCTTTGAATGGTATTTCCCCACTTGATGGTATTTAGAAGCGTTGTCCATAAAGCTACAAAAAAAACACCGACTTACTTTTGTTGCGTTTTAGTAAACAATTAGTGGATTTTAACTATGTCACAATCTATATAAATAAAGTATGCATCAGAGCTAACCCCAGAAAATGGCTTCCCAAAAAAAGAACTGAGTCCGTGATAGAAATAGGTACCTGTTAACTTTTTTAACAGACTTAGCAACATATCCAAAGAGGACTCCAGCCCTGGCAAAATAAATAAAAAGCTGCGGAGCCGACTAGTAAATAAATAGGACCCAATGTCTACAGCAACCGTTCGTTTTGTGTGAGTTTAAATTTTGGCTTTTGGGGACGAATGGAAGAAACTTACAATTTAACGCCAAGCATGGACGGCTGAATTGAGAAGCACTTTCTGAAAAGCTATACTCTCGGTAGCGTTGCAGTAAGTGCACCCAAGTTCTAACCCCAGCCAATAATGCCAGATTACGAGATAAATCTTTTTTTCTCAAGTTTTTTGAGCTCCAAAATATGTACAAGACCTCTTACTTCAAATTCATCAATTTCAAGATTCCTGACATAAATATTTTTTAATTTAACAAATTAAAAGAACTTTTAATTAATTCCACTGTGTAGATACCTAATGTGAGTCGAACAGAGCCCGTGCTCAGCTTCGGTTTTACTAAAGTTTCCATTAACTCTCAATATGTTTTTGGAAAAAAGTTTAAGGAGTAAAAACAGCGGTTGAAAACTTCGCGTATCCGATCTTAAAAGATTGGATACTGATTTACAGAAAGTCAGTGGTTAGATTTCATTAACCGTGCAAAATCGGCTGGTTATCTATTTCTCTGGTTAACTAACCAAACCACTGATTCTCTGGGTTAATATTTAGCTGAACAAACACATTCGCTGGTTACCAGCTGGAATAACCCATGATTAAAGATAACCAAGATTGAACAAACCCGACCTTAGAGTTAAAGTACTGAAACAATTAAATGGAAAACTTAATCTTTTCAAAGGATTTGTTGCTCAAGCGAATTTCAACTAATGATCGATTAGGCTTGACTTCCGTTTCCGTTTCCGTTTCATCTCTCGTTTTGGCGATTTGCACTGGCCCGCAAGATCGCCCGATTTAGCCGTTCCAGACATTTTTTTGTGTGGTATTACTGGTTACGTGAACAAGCCCGAGACACTAGAACTCAAGGACAACATTCCGAAGTGATGAAAAATGCCATAAAACGAGCCCGTATGGCAATCAATTATGACGGCTCCCATTTGGCCGATATCACCTTCTCGACTTGACCAATAAAGTTCAAATAAACATCATCCAAAAATAGGGCCGGCATTCTGTAAGGCGAAAACGTTTAAACGTTTTCGTGCACACAAACAGTTTGCTTCATAACATCAAAAACGAAAGAAATTCTCGTGGGCGCGAACAAAAACGAACGAACATATTTTCTTTGACGTTTTCGCTTTTCTTGCTTCATGTAACCTTAAAAACGAACAAATTTTATCGTCTCCACGAAAGAAAACAAATGACAGCTATTTTGTTGACGTTTATCATTTTCCTATTTATTCTCTTTGAATTTGGTGGTATTAAGATTGTGCTGAATATTTTACTAAAAATGCTAACAAACTATTTTTTGTTGACCAGCGAAAGCGACGAAAGTAAAGTGGGAAATGAACAAGTAAACTTAAGAAAAATTAGAAAAAATCTGCGGAATTGTTCGAATCCTCTCACATTACCTGACAAAAGGTTGGTTTATTTAAATTTGGTTCTTAGTTAGAAATTTATTTTTTTTCTTTTAGTTTTGTTCAATGTTTTAGGTTATACAAAGCTGCCTTTAAGTACGTGATGGACAATATTCATTTGCATACAGGTACACGAAATACATACGTGCCTCCTATTTTAAAGCTTTCCTCAACGTCAAAACAACTTAACGAAGATAAAGCTACATACTGAGACTGTCAACCTATAATTTTGTTGTCACGCAGTCTCAAACCTAAACGAATGTGAACATAAAAACGTTAGGAGTTACATGAAGCAGATTTTCGCTTTCGCGTGATTTATTACGTTTTTTGAAACGCGAAAGTGGTTTTCGTTTCGTTATTTACAGAATCCCACCCCAGATTTTCGCTTTCGCGTGATTTATTTCGTTTTTTGAAACGCAAAAGTGGTTTTCGTTTCGTTATTTACAGAATCCCATCCCAGAATCGAATTTTTTTATTTAGAAAAAAAAAATGAGCGAAAAAATCTCAGTAAATTCCTTGTTCAGTAAAATTTACATTGCTGTCAATCAATCAGTGTTCTATTTGTGAATTGATTTGACTATTTAAAATTTTAATGTCATACCGGATACAAACATCAGGTCTTCTCAAAATAATGCGGTGAAAATACTCTTCCACAGAATTATCATTTATGTCAAATAATTATTACCACATGTTTTCTACTGCATAATGCATAGGTTAATTTCCTTTCTTGTACTTTTCTATCACTCTTGCAATCATCTCTCCATGGAGTTGCAACATCTTTCGTAGATCGTTTCTACAATAAATAACAAAAATTTTATAACCTAAAAGGTCGAATCGTGTATTAACTACTTATTTTATTTTTAATCGAAAATTAAAAAAAAAAAAATAGTTTTCATGTTAAACATTCAATCAAATTTGATTTTCTTTTCGATACCTACCTATTTATGTCGAAAAAGTTTTATTTAAAGCGGTTCTAAATTGTGTTTTATTTTTCGTTCTTAAATATTTTTCAAAAAACTTTTGCAGATACAAAAACTTTATTTCGGAAAAACAAGATTTTCAGATTTTTCATCTGGGAACACTGATTCCAGCTTCGCACTAAAAATTAGTGTAAGTAGATCGACGATCGAACCATATAATCTACGAATTTTAAGCACATTGAGCATACTGTTCTGGAAAAAAATGTACAGTAGCCTAAGCTGGTAACAACTTACTACTTGTCCTCACTTAAGTGAGGGTTTTATGTGGAAGCGTCACGATATTAATCCTGCCTCGTGTCGAATCCAATGAAGTCTAACTTGAGGTGAAAAGATCCGCTAAAGTACCCCACATACGACTTAAATTCAAAGATGTGTGGCACTCACCAAATAGTAGGTAGGTCCTGGGTAGAAGTTCCAATTGAGCATTTGGCTTCCCTGTGCATCCAATTTCACATGCCAAAGAGTCATAAAAATTATGATATAATAGGCCAACTCGGAGAGGTTCACACGCTCCACACAATGCCCACCGATAGACGATGATAAATCACCTGTAAACATCCAAAAAACTGGCCAATTCTTCAACACAGTTTCGTCGACAAAATCACCCAATACCATAGAATTGCACAATTGCTTGGAATACTCTCATACAATCAAAAAGAAGAAGAAGGGAAATGTCACTGATCCACGACAATGGCCATCAATCGAAGCATTTATTTATATAAACATCCTTTTCATCTCTTCTGGTCAGGCACACACGGCCAAACCAACACAAAACGTACAGAACATCGGCAAACAAACATAAAACTCCTGATGTATCCTCTATCCTGGCGAAAGGAAAACGAAAAAAAAAAAAACGCAAACAGACGATGACATCAATTTTTTTCCCCGAACACAAAATAAAATAAAGGAAATCGCTCAATTACCACAACGACACTTTTATCCCCTCTCTGCCGTGATGCACACTGATCTGATGATAAAAGCATAATATCCTTCTTCAGCGTCGTGTGTTTTGTTGTCTGGAATGAAAGCGATCCCCACACTGTATCCCAGCAATTGATGGTTCAATTTTTGCTGCTCTATTGTGTCGCCCAGACAATCATTTCATAACATTCGTGCACTTGATTTGGTTCCAGCTTTACCTGTGATTCTGCTTCGGATATTGTGTTAAATCAAGGACATCACTTTCTGTGAATCGACGAACTGCGTTGGGTAATTCACGCCTTGAGCTGGGCAATCATTAATCATCAGCAAAACCCGGGGGTGGATCCGACTCCTTTGAGAGGATTTTTGTTTAGTTTTCTTCCTTTTTTGATTTCCATGAAATTTCTGGATTTTATGAATGAAATACGGCTCGACCGGGATGAATGGCTTTCTGATTTTATTTACTTTATTGGGGTCCTTGACAATAAGGCTCAACGCGCCTGAATTCATGTGCAAGTTATGATTTATGATTGGAAACGGGTTCGATTGTCAGTGTGTGTTTTGGTTTCGGTTTTGTAATCCACCAGAGGCTTTCAACGTTTTACGAGACACGAGGGAAAAGGATTGTTGTGTGAACATCTCATTAGTGTAGGAGGATTAATCGGCTTGTGCGATGACGGTTGACCTAATGCTGCTTAATTGGTCGTTAATATTTCTTAGTGCTCGATGGGGGGTTTGCCCGAATAGTAACGCCGCTAAGCGAGTTAATGAAGTTGGACGCAGAGTTGTATGGCAGTTCTCCCACGCTGTCTATCGTCCGGTAAAGTAGTATTTTGCAACAATAGCTCCTTTTTTGTGTGATAGTTGTGTGTCTTCCGGATGATCCCGATATGCACAACAGGATGCTGCATTCAATGGTCGAATGTTGTGGTTGGCAAAGAAAACTGTTTCATTCATTTGAATTGGACAATTGATGGGAGGTGAAAGGAAGATCCTTTTCAAACACAGAACAGGTGACTAGGTTATACAATACGAATAGGAGTATGCTCTGGGGGAGATTCTGTGCAATTTGCAGTTTTTTTTTAGGAAATTCCCATAGGCACTTTTCAATCTTAAATCTAGCTTGTTGATTCCTTTTGCGATATTGCTAAGTAGCAGTGTGCTATTTAAGAGGAGCTAAGCAAGTTCAAATTTGCAGCATGACGTGGTATTTTTTGCGAATGTTATAGAAAGGACGTTGGTATAAATCTGCTATTGCGACTATAGAGGAAATGGAAAAAGTGTGTCTCGCAATTTTGAAACGCACTTGGAATAAACGTGGACGTTTGCAAGTACACAACTTGATAAATGCAAATACGAGCCTTGTGATAAATGTGGATGGATCTTTTCGTCTTTGCAAATGCGATGAATTTTAGCCAACTATTTTCTCGATTAAAAACAAAAATTACAGCCTTTTTCTGACTGTCAAATTCATTCAAATTTATATCTACAAATGTATTCCGCAAAACTAGTTTGAGTAGAACTTCAAACTAAGGAGTGTAAATTTCTGTGTTTGTTTGATAAAATAAGTGTCATGTTGACACATTGCAACAGTGGGCACATTTACAAATCAAGTTATCTTGAGTCGACTAGATTGGTCTGGTGTAGAACACAAAAACTGGAGTGGTCGGGAACGTCACTTTTCCAACTGTGAACTGTCAACATAGTACTCGCTTCTCAGTCACGAATTTTTTGACTAGATTCGTCTACTAGCCGTCCATCAACGTCAACTAAAACAACTCTTCATTATGTGACCGATGTAGGCCAATCAAAACTGAGATATATCTAGTCAGGTCAGACAGCTGTCAAACTTACTAAACTAAGTACTTAGAACGTGCCCAGTTCTTAAGAAAATAAAAAATTAAAACCTAAAATTCGAGACAAATTTTTTGCTACAACCAAAATCTGCTTGAATTTGAAATTCCGCTTTGAGCAATTACCCAACCGCCGAGTTTGACTTAGATTTTGAGTTTTGAAATATAACTAGGCTGTTACGCTTGAGGGTTGTAGTTTAAAGACTCTTCATTTCCATTTTTCACTTTTCTAGAATTTTCAGTAAAACAATAAAAAAAAACTGTTAAAAGCTGTTAAAGTGATTTAAGCTATAGGTTTGAATGCAAAATTGCTACCTCGGAATGATCTTTATCTATTTCTTAATTCTTATAGCTTTCAACCTATAGTTAAACATACAAACTATAAAAAAATCAACTTAATTTAGAAAAGAAGAGTTTTGAAAATGACGATTGGAATATTTGACTTTTGATTCAACCTATTTAGGAATAGAGGTGAAAGAAACCTTTTTTTTTTCAACGGTTTAATTCATTTTGGTTTTTTAAAAGAAATTCAAAATTTATAAATATACTAGCAAACCCGACGAACTCCGTTTCGCCACCAGATGGCTTCGTTTTTTGTAAGATTTCGTTTGAGGATTAAAAGATGAAGAAAAATTATTATTTTTTTCTTGTATTATTTTCATTTCACATCACGATTACAAAAATGAAGTGTAATTTAGTTAAACTTCTCTAAGTAAAAAATGAAAGTGAATCCAAAGTAAATACTGAATCGAAGCGTTATACGTGTCCGCAAATTATCCGTTTCATTGAAGTGCTCTTTGGTAAACCACATTTTTTGTTTTTTGGTCTGACGTTAACACAAATAAAGCGGATGGTTTCCCAACTCGTGAATACGCAACGTATAGCTGCCCATGTGAAAAACAATGATTTTCTAAATGAAAAATTGCTTGCAACTGTTCAATAATTCGTCTCTTTAACTGTTGTGTTCCCTGTATATTGCACCGCACATTCAGCTGATCCACCATCGACGAAATGAAATATATTTGCAGACCTGGTGAACTTCGTACCACCTAATTTTTATCTATTTGAAGCTTTTTTTTCGATTTAAACTTAGTTTGGTGATTAAATAAATTTTGTTAGTAATTCAAATTAATTCAATGCCTTTTATTTTCCTGTAAAATAGATGATATTAACATTCAATGTAAAGATTTGTAGTAAAAAATTGCAGTCTTTTGAATTCGAATGGTAAGTCCGTTGGAATCATCGGGATGCGTGGAATCAACACATCTTCTCCTCTATATTCTGCGGTATGCCCGGAAAAACACTTCGAATGAGCTCTTCCTTAGAATCGGTCATGTGGCAGAAATCAGTGGGCAAAGTGATAAGTCCGGTCGAGATATAAACTGCAATCTTTTCATTACCAATGTCCAACAATTGCTTCGAAAACACATCTGCAGTTAGATCTCGTCAATCGGAGTGTCTTGACATGAAGCCACAAATTTGATGCTTTCAAGCACGCATTTAGTTCGTCAGCTGCAATTGATCGTGGGAAAACTGGAAGAGTCTCCCGAAAATCACCGGATAATACAACCATGGCTATTCAAAAAATGTTTTGATTGACACGAAGATCTTTCAACGTCCTGTCCACCGCCACCATTGACCTTTTGTGGGGCCATCGTACATTCGACCCAATCGATCAATTTGCATCATTGTAAAATCTTCGCATTTTTTCTTCGATTTTTCAAGAATGTGTCTGGTTGATTTGCATGTTCAGTGGCAATATCAATGCTGAATGTGCAGTTCGGTAGCCTTCTAACAAAGTTGCTGTTATTCCAGATGAAGCCAATGCCACGGCAACTCATGCTGCGATCAAATCCGTGCCAAAAGCAATGAAATTAAGAACGTTTTGGCAGTACCTCCGGGAGCACCCAGAAAGTAAATGCTACCAGTTCTTTTGTTCACAGCTTCCATCAAAGAGTCATACGCAATCATTTGTTGTCGATTCAATTGCAGAACATTTTTACGAACTGCTTCGGCTATTGCTGCAGTATCGTATTGTTTTGTTGTTCTCTTTGCAATTCGTGGTTGAATGCATCGTGTATTGGACGATTAGGTGATATCATGCCCAACTGCGCACTTTATTCGCCATCAATAAACACTAACTCTAAAAGAAATATTTGTAACTTTAACAGCCTAGAAGAAAACTAACCACACCTATCAACTTGGTTGGTAAGCCTTCTCCCTTCACTCTCCACACCGGTACCGAAGGTGTTATGGTAGCTTTGAGCTGCCCTCCCCATAACCCTACTCACGAATAAGCAGAGCACCATGATTGTTACTCATTCATTTTTCGTAACAACCCCTTCGTGAACACTCAAAACGCTCAGAAACTCCTGTTGCCTGTCATCATTGTCCTCGTCATCTCAATCACTCCTCCATTTGAACTTACCCACCTATTCAAATGCAAGGATATTGAAAATAGGTACTTCCCAAACAAAAATGATGGATACAAACAAATCAAAGTATCTACTTCATTTCAAAAAGTTACTTAATGTAACATAGTAAACATAAACAAACTTATTAGGTAGCTAACTAAAAAAAAAATTTCAAAATTTTTGACAACAACAATTTGCCTGGAAAATCATTAAAATAATTGACAACAACAATATTGCTTTTAAAATTTAAAATATTTTTTTTTGTATTTGAAACTACTCGATTTCTATCCAGTTTATATTTTTTTCAAAGTGCATTTCCCCATGAAAAACGAAATATGTGCCTACAACGCCAACTGTTGAGAATTTTTCGACTTTTCTTTTTTCATAAACCATCCCTGATCTAAGACTAACAACACAAAATAAAAATCATTCAAATCGGTTAAGCCGTTCTGGAGTTATATCGTCAGGAAGGAAAACCCGACTTATTTTTATATAGTAGATAACCAAGAACATGAAACTTCAACAGTCAAACCTAGATCACAAAAAAGGATATTAATTATTAGAAAAAACCTTAAAAACAACGTTACAGCAAAGTACAGCAATGTACCTACCTAATTGAATGTTTAAACCAAAAATAAAAAAAACAAATAAAAAAACTTAAAAAAATTTAAGTCTTCATACATAAATAGATAAGTTTTGAAAAGTTCGCTTTTGAAGTACTCAAAAGAACACTAAGGAACGCTTTATCATACTTAACTCACAGTTTCTTTATTTGTCTAAACTCACCTTAAATCTAATAAAATAAATTTCACAACACAAACGCAATATAGGGACAAAAACCCAACGCTTGGAACATATAGCTCTCCGTCCAAATACGTCAAGGATTGGCTCTGTAAAATGTACTGCGGAAGACCAAACAATGTGAAAGAACTTAGCTTTTTATTTACAGCGGCGTCTTTTAGAGCAATTTAGCACAAGTTATTGACGAATTTTGAACCGTTTTTTAACATGTTTTTTTTTGGCAACTCTTTGTACTTTCGCTTTTGAATTAAATGTAATTTATTTCTGACTTCACTTCCAATCACTCAAAAAATTCTTTGTCAATAAAAAGAAAAATTGTATATTCCAGCGAACCAGCTGAAATATTTAAATCTTTCCACATCTGCTTCTGCTTCTTCCACAAGCTGAGCTAAAGGTACAAAATCCAGCATGATCTGGCTCAGTTTATTTGATCTATTCAAAAAATATCAAAAAACGATTGGTTTCGATCGTGGTTCTGCTTTTCAGTGCTGAACGGACGTCGAAAATATACATTTTTTTATATAGGTATAATTAAATAGGTTACAAATCACTCACAGCCCGATTCTAGCAGACCTTAGTGATACCCAGTGCTACCAGACTATGAGGACTGTTTTCCTCCTTTTTTGTGAGAATAAGTTTTATTTTTCCCCTAAGTGAAATTTGCATTTATTTTCGTACATATATGGAAAACTTAAAAAATATAAGCCGTTTTTATTAAATAATATAAAAATACTCATTTTACACAATGATTCCCTTTCTATTAAACATAATATCAAAACGAGTGAATGCATTCGGATGCACACAATTTCGTACGCAGACGTTCGATGGGCTGTTTTCTTTCATAGCTCGAAAGCAAATTTTGGGAAAACAATCAGGAAAAGTCGGTAAATCGGAAAAATCGAAAATTGTGCGATTGTTCGCCAGCGGCTTTTCGAATGGAAAAATAGAAAATTCTTGGTGGAAAACTAGCAAAATTCCGGAAAACGCGAAAAATTCAAACAAAATTTTAGACGAAATTTTGAATTTTATCGCATGATTTGATGTAAAGGTGAAAAATTTGTTGTGAGGCTTGGAAATATAAGTCCATAAACATTTATCGATGCTCCTCGACTCAACGAAGCTAAGTAGTTTGAAAAAATAAAAATGTTAACGCCTAGAAAATCAGGCTGGGGTCCCCTTGTTCATTAGGAATGTTAAAATTTAATAATAAGCTTTAAAATTTTGTGTAGTAAAAATGTGTTACAATTTTAGTTTTTAGCTATTAAAGTTTCACAGAGATTTTCGACTTGTTCCCCTTTTCAAGCTTGTTGCTTTTTTTTTCTTTTTTTCTGACAAAAGGGCAGAAGTCGGTGATTTTTGCCTTAATCTGGGAACACTACTGCTGAAACCTCACAACAAACAAAACACCCACAAGGTGAGGTGAAATTGATTTTGTGAAGTTGCTCAGGCACTAGACATCGGATGGAAAGATTCACAACTCGTGAATTTTCATGAGCTGCGTCATTATCTGACAAAAGTGTATACCTAAAGCTGCTCTTGCAAGAACACTTTTATTTGCGAGCCGACTTTAATCTCCCAGGCTCACTCAGAAAGATTAGATTTAAAAAAAGGACTTGCATGCAGAACTTTAAGTAGATCCCTTTGATATCACTCGACTGAGTCTAATCTTTTCCTAAGCAGTAAAATGTTCATGTTAATGGCGCGCTCATTGTGTAATTTCCAGCTCGAAAAATAATTTAATTAAATTCCTTAGAAAAAATCGCGAAAACACTCTGCCATTACCACGAACCAACCATCCCAGCACAGTGAGCTATCCATTCCAAAACATAACGAGCCGAAAGAAAACAACAAAAAAAAAAAAAAACAAAAAAACCAAATCACATGGGCGAACAAATTAATTTGTGAACCATGAAGAACACAATTCCGCCAAAACAGTGTCGGCGGCCAGCATAAGAAAGTGTAGGGAAAATCTTGAAAATATTTCCTCCTCCCCCACCCCATTCCTTTTGACACTTTTCAATCAACAAAGCCAATCGATTCCTCAGTATACATATATCGAGGAACAGCGACGCACTACCACCGCCCAATTTCAAGTCTAATAAGGACTTTTATTGTTGCCTCACACCCAGAGCGCCATAGAAGGGAGACGATAGATCCCGACCCCAACCCCAGACTCTAACTAATAACAACAACATAAAAAAAGAAAGGAATCCCATCAATACGCGCATCAGGATTTTAATTTAAAATCATTTTTTGCTTGTTACCATCGTGGGCACCACAGCAACCGAAAAACCAAACCAACCGATGAAATGAGACTGAACCCAAGGAAAAAGGATGTGCGGTGGCCCGCATCTATGTGCGGATGTGCATTGTGGCACTGCCATTCAAAATAAAAAGAACGGGAACACTGGCCGTGCTCTCAGTGATACCAGGGGCTCGAACAAAACGAACAATGACGATTGAAAATTAAAAAAAAAAACTACGTACCGAACGCAATTACGTAACAACCGTTTCGATAATTTTCAATTACTGATTTTCGGCGTGAACCGAATCGAATTGTCGACGAACAAGAACAACTGAAACTGGCATAAAAAAAGCAGAAACAGGACGAAAACGCAGAGGAACACAAACAAGGCGCACACAATGACACAACGAGAAATTGTCACAATTTGCTATGTCGATCTCTATGGATCTGGTTCTGGACAGCAAGAGGAAGGCGCCCACTTGCTCTATTTTGGGTGGATGATGGTGCGGCTTTGTGTGAACACAGCTGGGATGAGCGTTAGTGACGGGGGCACCCCGCCCAATTGGGATTGGTGACGCGACTCCTTTTAGTTGTAAACCGAAAATAATCACGACGTTGTCATGTTGTAAGGGTGTAAAAAGTGGTATTTATTAAGTGGGTTGACATGACAAACAGGCGGACTAGGGGATGGGATGGAAGCACGTTTTTTAAATTGAAAATAAATATCAGTTCGTAGCAGTGGGTTATCTGCTCGAATAAGTAGCGAAAAGGTATCAATAGAAGTGGTTCGATGGAAGTTTAAGTCCATATCAAAATGAGTGTTAAACGGGTTTCTGTCTGCGATTTAATGTCAAACACTATTCTGGAAACATTTTTTCGTACTCAGAATTTTTTTGGAAGACCAAGCTTTGCTATACACTCCGGGCGGTCCTAGGGCTTAAACTCCAACAGCCTTATACAAAATTGCTTTGACAGAAACTCCTACGCTTGTCATTACTCCGAACAGCAAACACAATGGGTTCTGAAGTTGCAGCTGTCAAATATTGGCAAATTCAATGAAACAAAGCTGCATACAGAGGGTCTCCACGAGTCATATAATATTAAAAACCGGCAGCTCAAGCAGCTGGGCCAATGCGTCCAGTTCCAACTTATTTTATAGATGCTGCATTTTAGGAGAGCCTTCTCAAATGTCTTTTTAACTTTTTCTAGGAAAACCGGTAAGGTACTTCTCTTGAAATTGAGAGATTTCTCTCTTGATTTTTGAGATTTGACATTTTTAATTTTGCTACGCTATAGAAGTAGATACACGAACGAACCTATTTTGACCCTATCCTAGGTTTGAATAAACCTCGCCCAATATTCAGGTTGTTTCTAAACATTTTTTTTTATTTGTAGTTTACGAGTGCCGCCGTTATTGAAAAACAGCCCAATAATCATGTCTAGCCCTGGATGGTTAGGGTTACCCTTTGTCGTATCGACGAACACCTCTTTTATTTTTCATGGTTTCTCTTTAACTATTCGTCATATTCTATTCCTCTTTCTTACAACATTTGTTCACTGTGGTTTCTACCAGTGAGCGGACTTATGATCTCCTGCTATCATCAGAAATAGTTTTTTTTTGTTGTTTTGTACAGGTATGTTAGTCGATATGACAAAGGACAACTTTTGTATCATATTTTTGGATATATGGATTTATAATTTTTATTTATGTATTTATTTTGGAGGTACCTACTACTATTATATTGTTGTTTTTTGTTTTGTTTTTTAAATCAATGGCTGTTAAGTAGCAAAATGAAGTGATATAATTAATTTACATTTAAAATGAGAAAAATTGTGGATACCTAAAATAAATCTAGTTTAAATATGCCTAAGAGTGTTATTGAAAAATTTAGAGTTAAAGGTAAGATAAAGTTCGGAGTAAAGTTCAAAGTATGTAGGTCTTAAAGTGGACTTCGTCGATTGGACGAAGCATAACCTGAGTGTGTGTAAAATAAGGGTAACCATCCAGGGCTAGGCTAGATTTTATGAACTCGCAAGGAGGGGAATTTTCCATTTAAAATCACCCATTATGACCTACAAAATATTTAGCATTATTAATAAAAAATTTTAGTGTCGACTTAAAATTTACATATTCTCACAAGTTGCTGCATTCTTGTCTATTTCGTGTTCGTTATTGCAAAAAAAACTGCACTATCATTGAAGAGGTTTGACAGTACTAGCGTTTTTGTTTTGTTACCGCGCAGTAGAAAAATGGCAGGGGACAAAATGGAAGTAAAATTTTTCCCGAATTATTTAATTATTAAATTACTATTATTATTTAGAAATCAACAAGAGAAGATAAAATTGTTGCGATGGTGACACAAAACTTATTATATCATTTCGCCCTGGAATGGAATCGGAATTCATAGGTTCGTTCGAGTACTTTCAGCATAGACAGTTTACAAAATGTCAAATCTCAAAACCTGATAGGCTTTCTTCCAAAAAGTTAAAAGTCATTTTGACATTATCGTAGGATAAACGTCAACGTAATAAAATGTGTAATAATAATCTAGAAGCTGTTTTCAGTGAAAGTGAAGACGAATACTTTTGCGTTTTAATAAAATAAATAGGTACGACGCGATCAAAGTATTGATACAATTTATTTCATTATGTAAACATATATATACTACACGGAGCATTCTTAATTTAATAGATTAATAATGATTCCTTAATTCAAGGTATGAAGTAAAAGAGAGAGTTCCAAGATAACCCAAACGACGGCTATCCCAGTCGAAACGGAAGTGTCCTAAGTCTGGTTGTTTTGACAGATTGCCACGTGAAAAATGGGTGTTATCGATTATTTGTTTGAGGGTGCGTTAACACTTGTAGCTAGGACGCAACAAAAACGAAATGTTATTCGAGTTTAGTAATGAAGAAGAAATTCTGAGTACTGCAGTAGGTAAACATGTGCGGTAGAAAAAATAGTTAGAGTCTCTTACCTGTCAAACTCTTGAGCTGTCAGTTTTAATTTTTCTGTAAGTCGAAATTCGGCGAGTAGAAAATTACGAAAAAAAATAAAAGAGTTGAAAAGGATTTCTCTCTCATTTTTTTTTAAATTATCTCAGTACGGGGTCGCATTCGCACAGTTTCTTAGCAAAATTTTTACAATTTTTAATTTTACGTTTGCAAAACAGTATACCCGAAAGAACCTAATATTAAACCTTCGAATTGTCATAGACGAAACCGTTTTTCTTTCTGTCATTTATGACTTAAGAGACAGCTGAGTAGCTTGTATTGAAACAAACGAATATTTGTATATGGCGGAGAATAGGCATAAATTTGAAATTTAATAAAAATTCATACATAATGTTCTGAAATCGGAAAAAGATTGTTGCTTTTTGTAGCAATCAAATATAAAAAGTAATACGGAATTCAAGAAATAACCAAAATACTTTATTCAAACTTAAATATCTATTTATTATCGAAAATACGATCCTTCTCGATCGAGACGCTAAACTGTAATGAATACATCCTTTCTCTTTACCAATTTCCCATATCCTTTATAATGGTTATATTTGTCTCCTTCTAACTTAGATGTCATCTTGTTTCAGCGCTACAAAAGTGACCTAGAGCATACCACATCAGTGTTTATTAAAAGTGTTAAAAGTAACTTAGATTTAATAATTTTAAAGTACTCATATATATTTTACTAAATAACTTTATCTTAGGTATAAAAATGGAGCTATCTGCTTACGCAAAACTCCTTGATGCGCTGAATAAACTCCGCTTCCAAGAAAAAATTAAGAAGATCGGGAAAGACCTTTATCTGTTGTCTTTATCAAAACAATTTCCTAGGAATGCGAAGGTTTTTTCAATTTTCAGTTATTTCGTAAAAACAAAGTCGGTATATACTGGAAATGAGTGCAGTAACATCCAGAGAGCATCATCAAAGGCCAAGATCTTTTTGAAGCCGGATGGTTAAGGGATGTTAAGGGTACCTACTCGTTTATTACAAATTAATGTGATACTGAGAAAGGCAAGTAAAACACAGGAATTGTATGACAACCCCTTAATAACTGTATGTTCTTATACCTTTAGGTTCTTTCCTTCCCAACGTCTAGGTGAAAAGCAACTTGAGACTTGGGTGATGGAGATTTCAATGGTGAAATCAAATCTGCACAATACAAATGTAAGGTAAGAAAATTTGGATTTCAAAATTCCAAACATCAAAATTTTTAGCAAACACAATATTAGTTCAGCAATGTCGTTAGGTAGAATTTTGCGCTTTATCATAAACTTTTAATCGTAAAACAAAAGAAATCATATATCCCGCCAAATAAAATTTAGTTTGTTTTCCTACAAGTTGGTTTGACGTTTAAGTGAAAGAGAAAGCACAGTTCTGAAAGGGATAGCTTCGCGTAATACTCTATTACGGAACATTTCAATATAATGATGGCTGCATTCAGGCAGCTTTAGTTTGCGCTCATAAAAAATGCATATTATGTTGCATCGTTTGAGCAACGTTATAGACAACTACGAGCTCCACACACATCGGAACGGAATATTCTCCGATATAATACGATTCGGTGGACTTTTGCTACGAGGCATTCTTCGGAACAGCTGTTTCCGAATTCCGAATTATTTTAATACAAATGTAACGCACTCCACCGCTTTGCAGTGATGTGTTAAAATGTGAGCAATAAAACGAAAAAAACAAAATTACAGTTTTGTATGCACTGAAAAACAAGTAACGAAAAAACGAGGACGTCAAATCAATGCACTTCAATTTTATTGTACAAAATTTATCCAATCTCGTATACCACACACACTAACTTCTTCTTGAAGAAAGCACACATTTGACAGCTGCGAATGTGCTGCACAGCCATTACACAGCTTACATGTACTTAAAAAGAAATCGCCTTATTTTCAGCGCGACTCCCGTTCCAAGCTCAGTTGGATTTTTCGCTGTAGCCACCCCAATCCGCAACCCAACTGCGATTGCATCTGATTTGTACGAAATGATGGGCTCAAGCACCCAGCATCGCACACATACAGTTGGCCGGGGATAATTTCATTGTTATACCGGTATATGCGTCGCAACAAGGACATCATATATAGTTGGGCTGAAGAGAAGGGTGTTCTCGCAGCACCCTTGCACTATAGCTACACCACCCCATTGAGGAGGCGAGGAAACAAACAAAAAAAACCTCCGACAAACTTAATTGCATCTTTAGGCACAATAGGCGTTTTCGACCAAAATATCTTTTTCCAAGGAATGTGTGTTCCGTTGTACCACCGTCACCACTGCTACCATCCATTAATCCTTGTTGTTATTTTAAATGTGCGGCAGGATCTCTTGGCTCACCCCAAAGTAGCTACACATAGGTGGTGGTGGTTGTTGATGGCGACACAACCAACGGCCTATACACAAAAATAATTGTGCATTGTGTTGTCATGCTTGTTTGGTTGAAGGGTTTTAATTGAACTCGAGTCCTGCCTAATAGATGACAACTAGGCCGTCACTGACGTATTGTTGTGCCCTCCCGGCCATATGCTGGGATTTTGCACGCTGTGCGCGTGTAGAATTTTAATTCAGTTCGCCTACAAGGCCGCACCTGCAAAGATTACGCATGCTTCTGGACTAGCGATTGGATTAATTTTATTTTTCAGTTTTAACCACTGCTCTCCCACCGGTACTCAACAGATGTCCTTTGGCGGTTAGAAATTTTAGCGGCGTTGCCTCTTTTTTCCCGTTGACAACCACAAGTTCCACACAGCAAATGCCGCATAGCACGATGACCACATGAAAGCAAATCCTAAATTACTTCCGTCTTCTCAGGGACTCCGCCACGGCCAAAAAATAAAAAATTCCTTTTATCTTTTTCCCCTTTTCGTCCGTCCTTGCTAGTGTTTTTTTTTTGGTTGCGCTACTGAGAGATTTTTAAATATTGAATCAAAGGAAACGGAAGGAATCATTTCCCGGATTGTATTGCGTTACCGTTTTCACTTTTCTTCACTCATCCTTGTTGTTGCTGTACACCGCATTGTGCGTTCATTGGGCGCGTAAATAATGAATAAGCATTTTTTCACACGTAAAGCATAGACTCCTTGGATAAGGATAATGGCGAAAGAAAAAGTATGTCACCTTCCTTTTGGTTTTTTTTTTGTTTTGTCTCGTTTAAAAAGGAGCAAAGCAACGACATATAAAGGACGATGGAAATATGACGTTTCCTAAGAGATTGAGTGACTGATCCCGAAATTGAATTATCCCTGAATTTATGCCAATTACCTTTCTGTCGCAGTTCACTTACATTTTCAGCTCACCCAACATGTATGCACGGTGGGACGGATAATGTCCTTTTGTCATGCGCTTAACACAACGTCGATGCCATAGCCGTTTTTGGCAAACGGAAATTGAGACGTTTCGGGTGTCCCTTTATTTTTCCCTGCCACGATGTATTCGAAAAGTCAACTTTACTCACTTATGACATACGGCCAAGGACAAGGAGGTGCCGATATGATATGAGAATGTGGAAAATCTGCCAGGTAAATGGATTTAATCTGCTGTTCGTTTGGTTTTGCGATATACCTATATCCTACTTGTTGTGTTCATCAAGGATAAGACAAATTTTGAAACAGCTACCGTATGTGCGGTAATGGAATATGTTTGGAAATGAGATAATGCGATGCGAGAAGGATACTGGTTCTCTTTGCCGGTGGAAAATTATAAATTCACATTCACAGGATATGTGATGACAATTTGTGACAATGTGTCATTTACATTACCGGCAAACTGAACAATGATCGTCTTGTGTGGAGTTGTCCTCAAGGTGTGAATAGGAATTTCGAAATTATTCGTTTACGAATACAACTGACGTTGATGGGGATTACGGTTGTCTGGCCGAAAGGATATTTACTGGGTACCTAATCATTCACAGGTAGCATCGGAAAACCGCATAAGACCAAGGAATGTGTCTAAAGATGACGGGTCGAGTTGGTGGGCCCGTGAAGGAGCTATCGCGAAGCAAGGACGAATTTCGTCACCTATTTATATCTTTTGCTTTTTCACGGTTGGGACAATTCCGTAGAGGGTCTATTTCCATATCCATTTCGATACTTGCATTCGAACATTCTTGCATCCTGGCATTCTTCAATTAAGTTTTTTTTGGGACCGAGGGTGACAAATACTGAGCTCTTGGAATATAGATATTTTGTCAATCAAATCGTTTAAAGACTTCCTGGCACAAAAAGTTATATAAAATAAAATATAAACCTTAGGATGGGTTAATAGGTAGAATGTAGGAACGCATGATACCCCTTCTGGGAAGTTGTTACCTATGACGGGATAGCTTTTGGGTGACTTTTGGGCTTTAGAGGCTTCAACTACAACAAAGGTCTGTATAACTTTTACGATCCACAAATACAAAGTGCGATTTTACCTATTTCTTCTTCCTTATGCCCAGCCCTTAAATCTCAGCTGTAAATAGAGTCTTCGAATTTATGAAGACCTTTGAATAAGATGGCCGCGTTTTTCGACAAGGCCTATCTTTGAGCAGGTGGACCAGCAAAGCTCTGACTATTTGCAAAAAGATTACGAAGTAAGCAAAACCTCTAGACAAAAATTGTACAGCTTGCTCAGTGCGGAAGTCAGTCTTCCTGGCCCCATTTAGACTACAAGTACGAAGGTCGAGACTGTCAACTCCAGCCAAATTTTGAGCTGCAATTGCATCTACTGAACGGGAAAGATCAGCAGTGAAGAACGTACCATTTGCAAAGCTTAAGATATGCGGATTGTTATATACTATAGTCGCACAACTATAGGCGTTTTTCTTTTTTAATTCAGAGCTGAGCACTGAACAGAGTTCGAGCATTATGAGCGCGCTCTGAACCGTGCGTGCTCAGAGCGTTCAGAGGATGTTTTGTTTTTCCTGTATTTTTTGTCCTTCAAATGTGACTGGAAGTGTGCATGTACATGTGTACTCATCCTTTTTACTCAGCCTGCTCAGTCAATTTATTCTGAGCTCATAGAGCGCGCTCTGATCATGCTCTGAGCGAAAAAAGAAACACAAATTCGAGCTCTGAAGTGTCTGAGCTAAAAAAGAAACACGAACTTTTTGTATAACAGTTCAGGTTGTGCTCTGAACTAAAAAAGAAAAACGCCTTATAGTAGACGCCTTTTTGTTGTCGATGTTTACCTTTTTCTTGAGGAGACTTCCTGTCATTAGACTTGAAATCTGAACGAGCTGACTTTAATTAAATGCAAGTACACTGATATCGTAAACCGTGACGAAAGTGGGGAAGCAGAAGGCGGGCTTCATTATAGGCTGTCATGCAAAAGGGAAACATTCAGTGTGGGCAGTTCCGGTACGAACAACGAGGGGAGTCCGAAACACTTCTAGATCCGCATGAATTTAGAGTCGATTTCGATCGATAGTTATGCAAGGCTCACTTGATAATCCTACCTATAGTGGACAGACGGGATAATGATAATGAGTCACTTTTTGTGCTCTCAAATCATACTTAAATGCACCTATAGAGAGCTCAAGGCTTAGGAACGTGCAATCTTGTGCCAGCTGTTGTTACTTGCAAACCAAAGCTCAACAGCTGCTACTTGTATAGCGAACCTACAACTTATATCACGTCTAGCAAGACTCGCTGGCTTTCAACTATATGAAGCTATACATACGTGTACCTACTTTTAAACATTTTAGATCCTCACCAACTTACGCGACGGTTAATGTCAGTCAAGACTTAGCAGTTTGTGACCACTATTCTCCTAATAGTGATGATTGGTGTTTATTCCAATAGGCTCGATCGTAGGTACCTACATAAGACCAAAGTGTTGGACTGAAGTTGATGTAGGTCTTATACAGAAGGTGAGTATTAGATCTACCTTGTCTTAAGTGCATAAGCTTATCCTGACTCTTTGGGAAAAGTTCTGAAAGGCTTGTTTGAAACCTACTGAGCGATTGGGATGGCGCACTGTAACCTTTTAAAATTTAATAAGTCCTCTTGGCTCCTATAGACCCTTTTAAAGTAAGTCGAATAAATCCTCTTTACTAGTAGACCCTCTTTTACTCCTTAACTGCTTTTGCTGTCAGGCGTAAACGGTGACGAATAAGAAAGCCCTGTCCTCAATTAATTGTGCAAACATATTTTGCAGGGAAGCTAATGACAATACAATGATTCTTCAATGCTAGCAAATATGTAACAGAGTGTGACTCGTTTCAGGGGCGGTATCATAGCAGCATAACAGAAGTAGCGAGAGGCTCCAACTCAACAGAACACATGCCAACGAGAAAATGAATAAGACTGAGCAATTTGTCCTAATTGGCAAAAGTGAGGCAAAATAATCACCCTATCGGGAGATGTTATATTATAATTTCCGCAAATGACGTCGTACATCGTACTTCAATCATATTGGACATTGGTTACGTCAATAAGCAAAATCAAAAATAAGCGAAAAGTCATGGAAAATGTGATAAAACGGCCCGAAATGTGTATGAGGTATGACGTATGACGGATATCATCTTTTTCACTGAACAGAAGAAATTGTAAAGGTCCAAATAAAGATTTCCGTCACTCAAAATCTTGTTTTTTATCTAGTAAGAAAGTAAACAGAAATCGATGGTTAATTTTGCGCCACCCTGTATATATGTAGAAGTGGGGAGGACAGATTGGAACTAGATTTACTAATATGTAAGGAGTTACACCTTAGAATCACTGGACACAAGTTTCGGATATATATTCCTATAATTTTGAATCCAGGGATGGGATTCTGTAAAAAACGAAACGAAAATCACTTTCGCGTTTCGAAAAACGAAATAAATCACGCGAAAGCGAAAATCTGCTTCATGTAACTCCTAACGTTTTTATATTCACATTCGTTTAGGTTTAAGAAACTGTGTGACAACAAAATTATAGTTTGGCAGTCTCAGTATGAAGCTTTATTTTCGTTAAGTTGTTTTGACGTTGAGGAAAGCTTTAAAATAGGAGGCACGTATGTATTTTGTGTACCTGTATGCAAATGAATATTGTCCAGCACGTACTTAAAGGCAGCTTTGTATAACCTAAAACGTTGAACAAAACTAAAAGAAAAAAAATTACTTTTTTACTAAGAACCAAATTTAAAGTAACCAACCTTTTGTCAGGTAATGTGAAAGGATTCAAACAATCGCTTTCGCTGGTCAACAAAAAATAGTTTGTTAGCATTTTTAGTAAAATATTCAGCACAATCTTAACACCACCAAATTCAAAGAGAATAAATAGGAAAATGTTAAACGTCAACAAAACAGCTGTCGTTAGTTTTCTTTCGTGGAGACGATAAAATCTGTTCGTTTTTAAGGTTACATGAAGCAAGAAAAGCGAAAACGTCAAAGAAAATGTGTTCGTTCGTTTTTGTTCCCGCCCACGAGAACTTCTTTCGTTTTTGATGTTACATGAAGCAAACTGTTCGTGTGCACGAAAACGTTTAAACGTTTTTACCTTACAGAACTAATAATGTGAAGTGCCAAATTGATGCATTTTGGCATAAGCATCAAGTCTTTTGTTCAGCTTAGTTAGGTGAGACGAGTAAGATTTGAGAGGAGATGCATAAGATTGCAGTGAGCTCCGGATCCGGCTTCTGGCGGCAACTGCAGTCAGAGGGTCATCGTTCATCACAAGCATACATTATTGACGCAAAAGAACGTGTAGCCCTGCCGTAATCCACATTTGGACTTCAAGCCTATCTGACACTTTTTCTCGGTCCAAAATGTAACTGCCCAGTAACTAACAGTCAGCAACAGTATTCACAGGTTAGGCCAGATGAAAAACAATGCGACTTGGATGGCTCTGTTAGTATGATATTGGTACAGGATTAAGGACGTAGCTATATTGTTTGACCCCGCCATGCTGTTTCGTGTTGCTTTTTCGTTTCTTGTTTTATTTTCGTTTCATTTTAATTTGGGATTACTACCCAAATGACCTGTAGTTTTGCGGTGGATGATGATGCGGTTGAGGAGAATTCTCATTCGTGGGGGTTGCAAATTGCATTATCTGGAACGTTGAAGGCAGCGCTGAGTTGGGATGCTGATGGCTAGCCTCTAAGGATTTAATTTGCACTTCGATGGGATGACGGAGCTAAGACAGTTCTCAGTACTCGGTTCTCCGATGGGCTGCATTCGAGGTTTTTACTGAGTTCTCGGGTTATGCGGCTCGAAGGACCTGCTCTGCTGCTGTTTCACCGATGCCACTTTCCACAGAAAATTGGTTCGGGTCAGTATTATTTTGTCTACCACAGTGCAAAAAATGTCGGCTACTCGCTAAAATGGTCGTCGTCAGGATGAAGAGAAAACAAATTCTGATGTGCCCGAACCAAATTGAAGTTGATTAGGGTTTGTCATCTATGAACGAGTAACGAGAACGTACTAGATGTACTAGTTTTCAGACTTTCGGCTTGTTACATGTTGTAGATAGAGTTCTTGACCAATTTGATGTTTTTTATATGTAATTTGTGGAAATGGTTGTTTTCTGTCGGCTTTTTTGGCAATAGGCGTTTAAATGAAACTTCATTAGTTCATTGCTTTTTCCCGACGTTTCGGCAGGGATTGCTGCCTTCTTCAGGGTATCTTCATTGGGATACATAACTAGTTAAGATATACAAAAATGAAGATAACGTGAAAGTTACAATTTTTAAAGAAGTTAAACTGCTTTCCGTAAACACTTTCTGTTCCAAGTTTCGATGCCTCACTTCTGAACTTTCAGATCAATCTTAATTTGGAATATGTGCGAGTAGCCCTTCATATGCTTAGGTGCTCATTACTTGTAGGTAATCTGATTTTGGTCAGTCAATACCATCATCAACTTTTTTAATGCCTACATATGTACATCCATTACAATTGTCCTGACTCACAGGTGTAAGATGCCCAAGTGGACCCTGTAAATGGGTTGAGACGATATTTTAGCTTATACCTGGCTTAGGGCAGATTATGAAGCCACTTTCCGCCAATTTCAATTTTTACCCAGCTGCCATGGACTGCAAAGAAAACCATTCGAATCGGTAAAAGCCTCTCTTTAGGTTCTGCAGGTTGGACGATATATGTCGACCACTGGTCTTACCTATCCATCATCTGTCTGTTGGCGCAGATTTCATGAGTCGAGATTGGTGGCGTTCCTTCAACACTTTCTCAGTGCGTAAAATCGATCTACAACTACGATTACTTTTCAATACGCCGTACTCTAACAAATTTAAGTCTCGACTGTAAATTTACCGAAGCTAACAATTTTGAGTTTTGTGTTGAAAAATATACAAACCCTGAACTATTTCAATTTAGAGTGCAAACTGTTCATTTTTATTGGTAGGGCCCAATGAATTTTGATCGAACAAGCCCTATTCGCCCGACTTCACACTAACACTCTATTGTAGCACCAGCTCTCAAAAGTTTTAAAACCAAAAAGATTCACACTTGCCCCTGTAGAGTTGCCGACTCTCCAAATAAGAAACCTTTTACGCTTCACTTCTCAAAATTTGTCGACTTGGATAAGTGCGTAGCCTTAAAAGGATATCAGACTCATTTTCTATTATCTACCAAAATCACAATCAGAATCGGCTTAATCCCTGTCAGTACACTGTTCCAGAACCAGCTCACGTTTTACACAGTAAACAAATCAAAATGTCCCAGCAACTGACAGCTATCATCAAAAGCATGCAAATTGAGCGGGAAATTGTTTAGGACGTCAACTTTTTGTCGCCGGCACACACAGGACACAGCTCTATGACTAAATTTGTCCAAAAAAATATATTCCATGCAGTATATCACTTAATTCCCTTCATCAAAATTGGAAACCATATACAGGACGAAAGTGGCATGCAATCCGCATTTATTGCATCGTAAAAATCCGCTTTCACGTTATCATCTCAACCAGTTGCAGTGCATAGTGCAGCATCCTTTGTATAATACGATTGCATGATATTTGAATTCAACCGACACGGTCCTATTAGTAACGCGCTGATGTATACGTATATGAATGCTGTGAAAAAAAGAAGAGATTTTCTAATTCGCACACCCTAATTCACCACCACCACCACCCCATTTGGGCTGCCACGACAATATGGCCTGTGTAGTGTGTAATGTGTATACGTGGGCATTGGGGGTTGTTGAAAGTAGTTTTCCATGACAAAAGGGTTCAAATTTAATAACCGCTCAGGACTTCTTTTTTGTTGGTTCACCCCGAGCCCGAAGAAGGGGGCGCAATGAAATGTGGTGCGGTGTGGCCTCACAGTTTCATTTACATGTTCACAAGTAGCGCGCGGCTGACTGCTGCCGCTGCAGGGTGTGTAATAACACACATTTTTCCCATCCAAATGTACACACTGGCCATGTGTATTATGTTTGTGTGCATATTTTATATTTCCATATGTACATTAGAGGGTTGTATTGTGTGTTTAGTTGCGGAGATGCCTGCCATATACACATGTGTTGAGTCGCGTCGTGAAAGGGAATTGAAAATGTTTCGCTGGGTGGTGGTGCCCATGGTAGATGGTAGATGGTACTCGGTACTCCTGGATCTAGATATGGAATATGAGATAAAAAAAATTAAAAACAACAGCCAACAAAACTGGTTTGGGGTTTGTTCAACAAACACCCTCCTGATGTAGATGCATTCGGAGCGTAGAGAGAAAGAGCGACAACGTGCACGGAAGGAAGCAAAAGGATAGCTTCCTATCCCTGTGGACAAGCAAACATAACCACTTTGTTTGTTTCGTTTCATTTTGCGAACGAATGAAATTTGCATACCGTGCACAGTGCACTGGACATGGACTAGATGGCTCGAATTGTTTTTTTTTTGTTTTGTCGCTCCCTATAGTAGTGGACATTCATCGAACACTGTTGCACTGATGATAACTTGCGCCGCGCGCACACACACGCTGAGATTCATTTTTCTATTTCCCCGAATCGCCTGGATGGTGAAATTTTAATAAATCTAAGCATCGACAATAATTGAATAACTTCCGCTTCGGTTGATGTTAGAGAATTGTATTGGGGATTAGCTGCGAGCACTCGTATACTCGTACAGGATATTCAGCTCTTTATTGTGTTGATTTGTAATGAAAAGCAGAATTTTCGCTACACAATGCATGCATGCGGATTCGAGTTGATAGTGTATGGTATTTCTGTAATGAATTAGGGATTTGCAGCGGGGGCAATCTGGAATTGATTTTGTAGTGATATCGTTGGTGTGGGTATTGACATTTGATTTTTTCTTTTTGTTTTTCTTTTTTTTTTTTTGTCTTTTTTGGAGACATGAATGGATTTTAAATTAAAAAGCTGCAGTTGGTGTTCATTTAGTGGCACAAATTGGTACAGGTCCTTAACGTGGTAATGAAGAGGGATCGGCATGTTGTTTACTTGGAGTATGAGTCCTTTGCGAGGGGGAAGTAATCAGTATTTTTGAGTAGTCCTTGACTACAGATTTTCTACTTGTGATTGCATGTGAATTCGTTTGAATACACTGTGATACACTGTGATTCACCATGAATACGCACAGAACAGTTCCTTGAATACACCTGATTACTTCCCCTTTGTGGGAGTGCATATTGTTCTGTTCAAAAATAGAGACAACTGACTGAATGCCTTGGAGGTTGGAGGTTACATGCATTTTGGGATAACTTGGTAGCCCGGTTGTTGAGAATTGGGTTCCGGTATTGGCTAAAGTTATACAGCTCAAACGGTTTGGTTGACTTGGTTCAAGCTTTTTAGCTGGGTTCATATTTTAAGGCGAAATAGGATTTAGTATGCAATCTCGCAAGTTTATTGTATTTCCCGAACAAAAAGTTCAATAGCTAACGTCAGTTATTGAACTTGTTTTAGTTAGCCTTTTGTCTGCACTTATAACTACACCTTGATTAGGTTCACACTTCGAGCCGAAGATGGAGTTCCTAATTGGGCTATTTGAACTACCTACAATAGGTATACACAAGTAAAGTGTGGCCCATTTGTTCATGTTTTATTATTGTTAAAGCTGCTTGTACCCTTGTGTATAGAATGCCCATGTAAACTATGTATTTTCGTTAAAGCCGGAAAAGCTATTTTTGAGTATGTGTCACTTACTTAATATAGCGTCATTTCTTTCCATAAAGTTGCGTACAAAGTCTAAACAACATTAGTCTTACAGGCTTAGAAACGTGGGATGGGTTGTTTGATAGCTGCTAGCAACAAGGAATCATTTGAACTGCTCCCAATCACATGTACACTTCACGGAAAAGAACTAATGGACAATAGGTAGTTGTACGTTTTGCATTATTCCTATTTAAAATCGTTTAAAAACTATTGGGGCTGTAATTTACAAACAACGTCTTAGAGAACTGGCCTTAAACAACGTAGAATAGCAGTGCCATTTGCAGAGATCTAGTGGACAGTTGGACTAACGACAGTTGTTTTACTGGTCCCTTGTGAAAGTCATTCCTTAAGTAGTTAAGCAAGTGTTACTTTATAAAGAAAAATAAATAAGACTTCCATTAGACAAAATTTAAAACAACTATATTTCGCTTTCCAAAAAAAAAAAAAAATACTTATACCTAATTTCGGTTACGTTCATGTATCGGAAATGAGACTTTGGCAACATTATCATAATTTTCCGTTTTACCGACGTTTATACCTCTCGCCTCCCATTCGTGTGTTAAAAGGAGAAGAGAATAGGGTCAGTATTAAATGTCAAAAACGTCCCCTGACCTTCATTGTTCAATTCAACTGCGCAAGGTGCAAGTTGCCTATCCGGATTAATTAGGTAAATTTACAGAAATTGATCGTATTATAATTAATTTTTGGTTTGGACTTTAGGCATGTCTTGCGTATTATACCTGTATTTGAACTTTTATTGTTGCACTCCGCATTGTGGGCATTAAAAAGTCACATTCCGATACCAAATTCGTAAGTGGTTACATTTTTGTCTCCAGTATTTCAAATGTTAATGAATTTTGTATTTTCCGTAGAAATAGAATTGAACTTTCTTTTCACCGCTTTTCAAAAGCTGTTTATTCGCCCGTTTGGCAGACTCAATATCTATATTTGGACATAGATGTCGTTTGAGCACCAAATAGTAAAATTTTCTTTAAAAACTTTTGTTGACCAAAAGCATGATTTTCTAGATCTTTTAATTCAATAGGGTTTTCATTTAAATTAAGGCTTTTTAATTTAAAAGGTTCGGCAAAAAGCTCATCAATAAAAATGGGAGATTGTGATTTATGCAAAAATAAACAAATGTTAGCTCTGCCAAGTTCACTTTTTTCTGGAAATCAACCTTCTCCGTTTACCTTTAAGTTCTATGTCTGCAAATAGCTACTCGTACTATTTCGGCCTATTATCGTGCGACACATATATTTTCGTCTCTTCTTTCCGCAGATCTATGGCCTACAATATGGATTGCAGGTTTCGTAGTTATTTGCTGCATATTTTGAAGGTGCCGTGACATAAGGCCATGCGACATAAGGCCATATTTCGAAATATGGCGTTATGACACTTTCACAAAGCGACATAAGGTCATATTCGAACATACGGCCATTTGTCGCTTTGCTAAAGCGTCATAAGCACATAATTTTTTTCGACATTGGGCCATATTTTAAAAAAACTATGCTGCATATTATGTTTATATTGTCAATAACAAGAACCTGTCTTTACGGTTAGAAAGGTGTTTTTTGTTGTGAGAACACTCGGTGCCGTGAAATAAGGCCAACTTTTAAAAATTGGCCTTATTTCGCTATGCAACTTACAATAGTTGGTCTAACTTCACTCCGACAATGTGCAATAACGCCAAATTGGTATTGTAGCGCTTTCCAACTATGAAATGTGTATGGGGGGGCATGCCCATAATGGCCTTATGACGCTTTGTGAAAGTGTTATAACACCAAATTTCGAAATATGACCTTATGTCGCATGACCTTATGTCACGGAACCTAAGGACTTTTCGATGCATAGAAACACTCTATTAGTCTGTAAACCCTATAGCAGAATCAGATTGTTTAAGTCTTTTGTACATTGGCCTTTTTTAGAATGTGCATTTCGATTGCCCATCGTTGGATATTCGCAGCAGCAGTTACTATCTAGCTAATGGAATACAATTTGATGACTTAACGCTCATGTACCCAAGGATGGTCGTAACGTCAAATTTCGAGAGACAAAGTTGATGGCGGTCGTAAAAATAATATTGACTCCTTGTTTTCCATATACAAAGTTGAAAAGGAAGAGCCCAATTTATGATGTAGATCTGTACATGCACGGAGCTCAAAACATTTGCACAAACCAATAACCGCACGCAAACGCGTCTTCAAAATATAACCTTCGTATGGTAGCATTTTTCGTACTTCTGGCTATATTATACAGCGAATGTGTGTTTTCTCTTCTTAATAATTGTCAGTTCAGACGCGCAAGTCGCTGGCCTTTGTACGTTTGCTTTGATCGTCAGCAGTTATTGTAAATTTTCATCGGATAATATTTTGCTTTACCAAAATCATATAGGTATCCCTTTTGTGGCCGGCAAGGCAACCTGTCGCTATTCATCTAACTCGTCGATTCCTCGGGTTTCTTGGTCTAATCCCGCCAGTTGCAATAAGAAAACTCAGAAGCGTTTGTAAAAACTATAAAAAATATGCTTTTCCTGTCACCGGTTATATCGCCAGTAACCCTTCCTATACCCCTCATCGTCAACACTTAACCTCAATATAAAAGAGACCAATCAAAGTGCATATATACATTCTATACAAATGGACCAGAACTTCAATAACTTCTTCTCGTCACGACCAACAATATTTTTCGCACAGGATTCTACTGTCATTGGTTATCCCTGAGGTCGAGACCAGTATCAATTACGCGAAACATTTCATTCGCGACTTATGACCGCTCGACCAATGTTTACACAAGATGACGCACACAATGCAATTGTTTGCGTAGGCGGAATTCGCCTATAAAAATGATACTCTCTGGCATATGAATAACGGTCAATAAAAGTTATGCCCGCCAACGAACTGTTTACGGTGAACCCGAAAACCAGAACCAAATAAACATCGAAACTGGACGCAGCACCATTTTTATTGTCATCATTTCGTCCTCACATCCTTCTTGTGCCATGTGAAACGTATCGCAAAGACTTGTGATTCACTGGATCCTTTTTACGTAGAAGATGAGTTTTACAACCTAGAAGACAATCTACACAGCTACCATCTATACAATTGGTATGTTGTAAAGTCCTTTTATGTCTATCCATTCGCCGGTTATTCAAATAGGACACACATACACGAGCGGCCAACTTTCGATCATAAACTAGCGGTAGGAAAAGAGCGGCAGTCCTCCCGACAAAAGTCACAAAACCATTTATGACGATGGCAATTTTACGGATTTTTACTGCACGCGACCATCGCATCGATTCGAGACGAGCACCAGTGCGTCCGGTTCGGGGGAAGCGCGGTTATAAACACCGCAGGAGCCGTATCAACCGAACCGAATGCAACAATGCACGACTGATGCCATGGGTATATGAGTATCTCTCTGCTATATCTCTTCGAGGAATGCCAGGATGCGACCGAAAATTCGCGCTTGCATACTCTCTCACCCCGTGAGACTAATTGTACAAAATGAAACTGTTTGTAGATTTGTCGTGAGACTACCCCAGCGGGATGTGTTCCATGGCAAACTCGCATCTCGTATCTTAATCCATGAGTTTCATTGGAAACGAAGACACGCGTGTATACCGAGTCCGGTGAGGGCGTGCTGCGTTTTGGGTGTAGCTTTATGCACGCATGCAGTTAGTCTCTAAACGTTCATCCTTTTTGGCATTTTCGAGGACATATGACAGCATGATGAAATGCCTCATTAACATAAGTGTGTTTGGGATGATATCCTCGCAGGAGGAGTGTGTTGTGTACCAGGAGGCCGGCCAACATCTTCATTAGTGTGTCAGAAAAGCAGTGTCCGGGCACACGTAGCGTAGACAATTATTTTGATAAGTTTCTGTCCTTGAATTACACGGTAGCAATAAATTTGTTTGGAGGGGTTTTCTCTTTTTTTTTCATTGTAGATTTCCATGTTGTAGCACTGATGTGCGGCAGGTCCATGTAGAGATGTTTCCAGACGCACTACTATCCCTTCGACACACGACCGTTTGACCACTGTGCGGGAGAGGAATTCAATTTGAAGGCACGACTAATGAAATTGTTACCCTATTGGCGGGGTATTTGTGTTAGTATTCATTAGTATTCATGGGCGAGGGAGAGAGCGGTTTGCTTTGAAAGGCAGCCCACTCAAGTTCATTATCTGGACATGGACATCTTCATTGACGGACATTTGTTGTGATTTAATTAAAATGTCAGACATTTGACATGAGTTTTGTATAAAACTAGGTTCGTTCGTGTACTTTCAGCATAGAAAAATGAAAAATGTCAAATCTCAAAAGTCGAGAGAGGAATATCTCAATTTCAACAGAAGTAGGTACATGACCGGTTTTGCTACAAAAAGTTTAAGAAATGTCATTTTGACATTTGAAAAGTCTCTCTTTAAATTCAGCATGAAAAAAATAATTTGGAATTGAATTTTTAAGAGCTCGTTCAACGAAAATAGAGTTTTACTTGTCAATCTTTTCAGCTGTAACTTAGTTGTCAGTTTTCATTTATAAGTAATAGCATGTTCCCAACAAGCGAAACTCCGAGGTTTCATAAATTTTTTCCAAACCTCCGGGGGTTTTGCCACATATTTTTGAGGTTTCCGATTTTCAGCGAACATTATTTGAAACCCCTCTGAGTTCATCCATCCGTGAGAGGTTATCAAACCGTTTTGACAGACACTTTAAATTTGACAGTTTATGACTTTTGAACTCACTTCGAATCGGTGGGAACGACTTACATAAGGTTTCGGTAAAAGTTCATAGAAACCTCGCGATTTCAGTTTAATGGGAACATGGTATAGGTCGAGATTCGGAGAGTAGAAATTTAAGAAAAACTTAGAAGATTGGAAATGGACTTCTCTCTCATTTTTGTTAGTTTTCTTAGTGCGTGGTCGTGTTCGCACAGTTTCTTAAAATTTTTTTTTTGACAAATGTACAGGCAGGCGATATCTGGTGGCAAAGAAAAGAACCCTATCAGACAGTCGGGAATCTGTCATCGGTAAGCGGTACGTGTATTTTTGCAAAAGTAATTTATTTATTTTATAAATGACAAGCTATATAATTGAATTGATATAAATGCCTTGTCTAAAATTCAAGTATTGTTTATGAAAAATAAAATAACCCCGGGTCCATAAATTATATTTGAATCGCTTAAAAGTGTAATGAAAAATGTGTGTTGGTTTTTGGATTAGATTCTTTTTTAAATGTTTAAAGTTCTATAAATTGTTGTTAATATTCTATGTAAACTACCTATTTTAAAGAACTTAGGAAATGCTTTTCTCATGCGAAGAACGAGAGGAATCGAGAGTTTAAAACATCTTTTGGAATTTTGTACATGAATATTCGCTCGATCCAACACTTTTTCTTTATTTTCCAACACTGTAAACTATTTAGAAATTTATTTGTATGTTTTTAATTAACAAATGTAGATATTTATTTTCCACAATAATATTTAAATATTTAGTCTCGCTTAGCTTCTTTACGTATATTTTTTCGCTGATCTGTCAAACTTGTGTGTCTAGTAGGGTTCAAATTATAGCCGCTAGGGTACACCCTCCATTTCTCAATAATTTTACGTTTGCCAAAAAAGTTAAGTACCCCAACGAATCTAGTGTAAACGCATCAGAGAACCATTTATTTAAATGTCACTCTGAGAGTTCGCTATTAAAAAAATCTGTAGTTCGGGCGACAGCTTTACTGAATGAGTATATGACAAGCTTCTTATCTGCGCCTAGACCTGCTTAATGTTTTGCGGTGCATGAACTTAGTAGAGGAATGGTTGGGTAATAGAATGGTCTGTGGATTATACACCTTACGCTAGCCACCTATTAGAGAACATAACACCAGAATCCGGACAAGTAAAGTGTCAATCAGAGTAGGATTTTTCTCTGTCAAAAATATGTCTTGAGCTCGCCTGAAAGTGTCTGTTTAACTTTCTATGAACGCGCGGAGTCCCATTCCAATTGACAATGGGTTAAGGTGGATCAATCCGATACAATTCTCTTATGTTTCCTAGTTAAGTAACTTCGCTATTTGATGTAAGAGTTTCACATTCAACTGGGAATTCTGACAGCTTATATATCAATATCCGCCATTTTTGGTTTAGTTTGGCATTCTAATGTATCGATGTAATAAGATTTTTCGTGAATTTCGTTGTTAAGTCCGAATTACTGGCGAATTTCTGTATCCATGACAGAGGGCACTCCGAATCGAGTCTAAGGCAAGACTTCTCATCGAACGCACCCACTAGCTGTCAGATAGTTTAATATTAATTTAGCATGTTGTGGTGAATATTGGTTCGCTTAGCGGAAGTCTTTTTTTTCCGGGAGTTCTTCGGGATCAACGATATCCTCATTGGATCAATTACAGCGCCCACTGTTGCCACATGTCAGTTGTTCGAACCAACATGGCTGCCGATATTTCGCCGAGCAACTTTTATCAACAGATTACCCTCGAAAGATGACAAAATATTCAAATAGTGCTAGTTCTCTTATGGTCGAGAGAAATTGGCTTTCCTTTATAGAGAGGCTATAGACTTAGGAATGATTGTGTTTAACCTAGCTAGCTATTTAAGAGGCTGTCGAAGTGTTATTCGCTTGGCGACTCAAATGCTTCAATTTCTAACGATCTACCGAGCTTCGCAACAATGCAAAAGGAGCCAAATTTGGGTTGACTAGAATTTTAAACACTATGGGGCTGTAGTGGCTCTCAATTAAAAGTCCATGAAATTTAACAGGGCAGTCCAAAGGATTGACATAAAAAGGCGCAAAGATTTTTATTATGTCGAAATAATAAATACAAAGATGCATTTTCATCATATGGAGAGACCTTTGACACCAAGTCTCATCAACTCTGAAGATCTAAGGAGCTCAGGATACCATCGATTGAGAAATTGGTGGGCGTTGATGCCGAAAGTCCGCATGAGTCGTTTGGAGCTGCCCTTAGCCCCGGTTTTCCTTCCAAAACGAATCGTACCTCTGGTGTTCCTAAAACAAATACGAATTTAGGGACAACTTGGGAGGGTTTATAGAGTTTAGACCTAGTGCGACTGCAAAAACAGCTACTTCCACAAGTTCGAGGCAATATCGGAGACCAGCCACGTTTGCTAGATGGGTAACGAGTTGTCGTCTTCTCCAACGGTGTGAAATCCAACTCACTCACACCTTAAGGACACAAAAGACTGAATAAAAAGAGCTACACCTTTCGAAACCGCCAAGGCATTCGTTCCAACTGTCTTGTGCCTGACCCAAAATGGGTTCGACATCCAATTGGATCAATATATGAGGTAACCTCTCAACTCCGTTTGGGACTTGATGTCCCTCAAGTTCGACACAACTATCCACCCAGCTCGCTTTCCAAAAATACCCAAAAATTAATATTTTACGTCTGCACGCAGACACACTCCATCAAGTGATTTACAGCCAACTTGCTGGCACCATGAATCAGGCGATTTGTCCTGTCAAACAGTGTCTTTCTCTCGGCCGATACGAGAGTGTTATTAAAACACTCCAAGTGTCCAAAAATATATACCTTCCTCATGGAAGTGCGATGCATCCACTCGACTGCATCCTCTCCGCACTTAATCCTCGACAAAAGGGGGTGCGCGCAGGGATTAACTTAATTGACATCCAACAAAATGACAAATAAAACAGTCGCAGTCGCGTGTGCCATCCACATTTAGACAGCAACTGGCACTCGGATAAGTAGCCGAACAACGCACTCTTCAGCGCCTGCCATATCGCCCAGATGGTGCTCGTAGAGTCACCTTACAAAAGTGTCTCCTTATAAGTGGAGAGCGTGTGCCATGAAAGGGCCAACGCAACCGTGAAGTGTCTTCGGGACCCAGAACGAGTACCAGCATAAGATTAACCCGAGCATTAACACAAAATATCCACACAAAGCGCTGTATTTATAGCTGCCTCCACTTAAACTGGTGACGCTTATATGGACTGGGTCTAAAATTGGATCGAGATTTATGTGAGTGCGCATCAGTGGGTGGTGGAGCGGGTGGCGGACTAAAATGTAATTTCCCTTTGGGCCGCATTGTTTGCCGGAGTTTTTGTGCCGGCCTCGAGAGCAATAATCGATTTTCCTGGACGCACTGGCGTCAATTGCATCCATTTGTCTCGCGCATGCAGCTCCACACCACGCCAAACTGCGGCCGCATAGAAAGCCACCCACAAAAAAATGCAACCGCACTATCGGGCGGCAGCCAAAAAAGGAACACCATACACGGCCTTGTTTGAGATTATCTGTGGGCATTGAGTGTGTCCATGTGTGTGTGTAGTATGAAAAAGGCGGGAAAACGTTTTTTTTTTTTTTTTAAATGCCTGTCCATCATGTCGATTATACACACGTCCGACATGACAATGGCGCTAGGCGCGTTGTGTTTCTACATTGGCAGCTGGAAGAGTTCCGAAAACCGACTACCGAGTTGCAGAGAATGCCAATTTGAACAATCCACTCCCATGCCGCGTCGTTCACCCCCCTGTTCACCTTGTCAGTGTGCATAACCCAAGGCCTGGTTGTTGTTGCTAGGGATGGTTTGACAAAAAAGTCGGGTGGCAATTGCACCGTCACTGGATCAAAAGATTTCTCGCTTTTTAGAGCGAAGGACGATTTTTTTTGTTGTGCCCTCTCATGGAGTGGCTTTGAGTGGGAGAAGAAACACTAAAAAAAAAGAAAACAACCGAGAAACGCTTTCCAATGTTTGCACTCGTTGCAATGCCACTGCGGATGGTGTACAACACCAAAGTCTCGACCATGATGCCAACCCACATTGGTACATAACACGGTAAGGGGCGACAAAGGTAAAAGAGAACCGACAGAAAGGGACGTGAAAAAATGTAGTAGCGGATGTAGTACTAAGCATCCTCTACACCAACACAGTATAATGTAGCATGTCCTGGTGGTGGGAGTTTAGAAAAACTCAAACTACTAGTGCATAGTTATTTGTATATGAGGACGGGCTTCTGAGCATCGAAATGTGAAACTTTATCCTGCGAACGTTGAAGAGTGGATTAATAGGTGGATGGTTTTTGTTCCGCTTTTTTTTTTTTTGTCTGGAAGGGAAGTTGTAGAACGCCATTCGGAAGGATACTATCGCTTTGGCTTCTCGGGTTTTATTGTACAACTTGCACTTCTTAGATCTTTTTCAAACTATAGGTTTTGTTGACCAGTGGAAAAACATCATGCTTTGCATTTTTGAGAATTCTCGGTTGAGCCCCCAAACAGAATTGTTTGCAAAAGAGTTTAATTAACGTTAACGGTTATATCTATTTAAATGGATCATCGCTTTTCAGGGCAGGTAAGGCTGGACTTGGGCTGGGCATTTTCTCGGTTGAGCCCCCTAAATATAAACACAGTCAATCGTCCATCTATAACATTTTTGTGATGGGTTTTTATAGAAATTGACCACCAAAATGCATGGCGATAAGAAAAATTTGATTTGGGTAGAAGCCAAGCAAAAGCGTTCTGTCTGGTTGAGCCCCCTAAGGTGAAGTTTAAAGCTCATAACTACCACCGTCGATTGACCTTAGTATTTATGTACCTTGTGTTATCGTTTTCCACGAAAAGGAACAACCGTAAAAACTCAATGGTGAAAACTCATTTGAACCCCTTTCATAAGTGAAAAACGATAACACTTGCAGATATATAAAAATGACGATCAACGCTGATTAAATACTCGATTCCGAACATTCTTCAGACTCACTCGCTCGTCTAACTCTCTATACTTTTGTGTGCGGCCTCATAGAAATAAGACAACGATATTCCCCTCGACAAGAAGAGCTAGTGGCGCGCATGCGTTCTATCGGCTTAGCCCCCTTGAAGGTGGAATAACATTCGTCGTCAAAGCTATCTGGGCTCGTCACTGGTTACTATAAAAATGAAAAGTGAACGCAATACCTGTCTTAGTCTAGGCGCGAGCATATATTTTGACGGTTGAGCCCCTTATCGTCGATAGTCTTGCTCTCTACGCTTTGTAAAAAAATTTCATACAAAAATAACTGACACAACCAATGCCCAAGAACAAGTGAAGCTCCACAGAGCTTGGTCTGCATATACGCTTACCCGGTTGAGCCCCTAGATATCTCACTTATTGCAGTGCCTATATATACAACTCTGTTAAAGGTTATACCCTGGTTACTACCCAGCTGTGCGATTTATGCACAAATACTCAAGAAAGTTCAATTGGCACATGCAGCTCCGACCCTATACCGCCGAAATCTTCCATCCACAACTCAAGTGATGTACTTTATTGAGATGTACTCGAGCATATTAGCATCGGCCACCTGTATATGTAACATTATGTATGCACAAACCTTGCTGTCCTGCATCCTGCCGTTATAGTTTCTATCGAAACCCACATGCGGCTATCGGCGAGCATTCTTTTTGTTTGCAGCACATTCGCGGACACACCGAAAAAAAATTGCCACATTTTTTGTTACCATCACCATCACCACCCAACAACCGACATTTCAGCTCCTTTCTCTATACGACAGCCGAATGGCGTGTTCTTTACTGGTCTTCGTTTTTTTTTGCAACCCCCGTCCAGAGATCGTCAACTTGTAACCTGTGTACGTGTCCACTGTGTGGTATACCCGCACTCAAACTTATATGGTTAGGATACTAACAACTATTATCCGACTGCATGATAAACGACTGTGCATGGACAAAGTCCGCACATAGAAGGATAAAAATACCATTTGACAAAAAACCTGCTTCGTATAGGTATATGGAGAACCTGTTTCAAGAGTCCGCCCTCGCAAAAGTTCCCGCAATAGATATGGGTGGAGATGGCGGACTTTTGTGGGGGCGGATGACACTCGAAAAAGGACATGTCGTTATGAATGCATGCCTACATTTTTATTGATGGTGTCGAAGGATGCATGTTGTTCCGCTGCTGCTGTGCATGGCGGAGGACAGTCAAAACGATTGAGAGTATGAGCTGGACTTTCGCCCGAACGCTTTTAATCCGAATTGTTTGATTTTCGGCGTTTATATCAGTTTTTTTCTACACCATGGTAAAAAGAATCACCAAAGACCGGATGGGGACAGAAAAAAAAAAAAGAAAACTGCGCCTAGGATTAGACTTTAGTCCTTTCAGTGCACCAACTACCGGAATTTAGTTCGATGTTTGTAGCTTCTATTTCGTTTTTTTTTTGGCTCTGTTAGTTTTGTTGCCGGAACTTGAGCATTAGCCGTGCGACAAGATGTAGGTACCATTGGCCAGCTACTGAGAAACAGTGCTGCCAGTGTGAAATTATTCGGAGATGGAAATTTACCAATTCCTTTGGATGGAGAATGACAATGGTGTAGCTTAAGGTGAAGCGATTTTAATACGAAAATGTTTAAGACCCACTGTGGTTTAGGTCTGTAATTTGTATGCTGACAGCTTTCTACTTTTTGGTACTGAGAAGGCCCGTTTTTGCCGCAAACAAAGTCCACGATCGACTGCGACACTCTTATCAAGTCGGTTACCTAAGGGTTTATTAGCATGAACCAGCAGCTGTAGATTGACATAAACAATCGGCATTATACGGTCCTGAACACTGTTGCCACTTTAGCGATTTTTTCGCTATTTCCAGCGTATTTTTAAAGCTCTCGGCGATTTTCAATTAAATGTTGTCCCTAAAAAAAATTGGCTGTTTTCTTATTGCATGTTTTTTTTTAATTTAGTATTTAATTTCATAAATAATTTAATAATTAACAATTTATTTTAAAAATAAATACATTTTAGGTTATGGTCTAGCGAGAATTTTTTTTCCTCAGCGTCAACACAGGTCCTGAATAAAGTGAAAGGCCGTCCAAGTGGCGCAAAATTTAGTGCTAAAATGCGCCAAGGGGATGTTTCAATTTTCTCTGACTGTCAAATATGCCTCTTTGATCACACGCTCTCTAATTTAATGAACTGATCACTAAGCCCCTGCTTACTCGTTTAAGAGGTTAGGTCTTGAATCTTGAATTTTTCGAATTGTGTTCTGCCCATTTCCCTATCGTTCGAATGAACTCCTTTACAAAGACGAAGTAGACCCTGGATATCTGGATGCATTCTTGGAGATTATCTTAACTGTCAAGAGCCTTTAGTCTCCAATTCAAGCTATTTAAAGGGGTACGAGTATCGGTCTGGCTCCGTCTCTCTGTCTTCTGAATCTTGTCGGTGTTTCCAGTCTGACCCTGGACAAAGAAAAGAAGTCGGACCGCTGAAAGTTTTCAGATTAAGAGTTGCCAAAGTGTGTAAGAAGAGGGCTCCACAAGACCCTTAACATAAGGAAGTTGCCGATTGGTTCTCATTGTCCTGTGATCTTTTTCAAATTATCTCTGTTCTGAGCACGACTGTCAAATATTTTCAGCTCGATAGGGGGCGCTGTTTACGTTTGCTTGGGGTGATTTGAGACCGAGATGCAATTTCTTTTGGAATAGTATTACGTGAACAATCGGTTCAAACTAATTGAAAGCTATGACGAAGGGTTTGAATATTTTTTCACCCGCGCAAGCTTGCTTATCGTTCCCTGGAAAGTTTGCGTAGTCTTCGCATTTTTTTTTTGCATTTTCTTTAGGTCTTCGTGTTTCGTCTTTTGGTTTATGTTTTTTGCAAATTGCAGCCGAATACACTGACTCTTTTTTGCAACTTTAGAAATATGCATCGCCTGGGATTTCCGGATGAACTTACAGGCGAAGGAAACGTTCTTCTTGATGTAAAATCGAAGGGAATTAAATGGGAATCCATTGGTTGTTGAAGTATTTTAGCGCGAATATGGACGTCAACCCTCAGAAACATATGCGTCGACAGAAATACACTGGCGAACCTAGCCGCGACAAGCAATGTCTTCCTGATGTGCGCGTATTCAAACTTCTAAGGAAGGGTTTAAGCTGCATTAAATAACTCAGCTTCTTAATAACTTAAAGTAAAGAAAACTGATTCCTCGTACACCATTCATCTGATTGCGACGAATCTTGTATATATTCCGAGAAGTCAACTAAATCCATAAATATTCTAAACATCAATTAGTACATTTCCAGCACGACAGGTGGCGCATGAGCCATTTCGTTGATTGCCGGTATGGGCTCCTGGCATAAGCTTCTCGATTTTAGAATGATTTCCATTTGCCGACTAAGCACAGCATTGGCAACTCGCAGTCGCCTGCATTCCAAATCCCAAACCGAACTGCATAATCCCAATTCCGTTCGGCCCACTCCATATACACACTCATCCACCCTGTTCCCTATTGAATTTTTCACAAGTGCCACCAATTTTTGTTAAATGTGTTGAACAGAATCGCTCCGAGATTGTTTGCGAATAGTTTATCAAATTTCGAGCTTAGTTCTGGCGTCGTTGCCGCACCCGCACCCAAACCCACCTGCAATTGCCGCTCAACTCCAGATTGTACCAATTTTCATTTGATCCCTTTTAGTTGCGACGTGGATGCGGATGACGTGCAGCGCTTCCTTTTATTATGTAGGTAGACAACTAGGTATGCACCACGCAGAGGGTTAACTGAATTTTGGCTCGGTTTTTTTTTCCGCCCTCTGCAGAATCGTGCTGCATGACACATAGAGCAGCGCACCTCAGACCAAACCGCCTTCCGACCAATCGCAAAAGTCCACAGGATTTGCCCCCAAACTATGAAACTCAATTGAAAATTGTTTGTTGTTTGCCAGAGGATTTTTCGGAATTCGGTTTCACAGTGTAGCGCATCAGTGTGCGGTGTGGGGAGCGGGTTAAATGCATTTCGTCCACCGGTATACTGCAAACACCGCCGAAACTTATGACGACTTTGGTTAGATCCGATTTTCACTTATTGGATTCTGTACCGTCATGGTGAGGGAGTCCTGTAGTGAGGTACCAACAAAATTGATTCTCTAAAGTTTAAACCATAGCATAGTTATTTACTCCGTCAAACCGAAGGTCTTTTTATTTGCAACCGGTATGGCATAAATCAAAAGGATATTTCCACACCCACTTATATGACACTTTGGACCTCAGCGCACTTGAGGGATGACTGGTGTCACTGTCGATGCATTATTGTGCTATATTATATTCTATAAGTTGATGTCCGAACTGCGTTGTCCTTTACCACCCACAAAAAGGTGAGCGCGAAAAAAAAATTCATTGTTGGTCGTTAAGCACACGTGACGCCATTCATGTTAATATATGGTGCGCTGTGCACATGGACGTGTTTGCAGAGTGGTAATTTTCTCTTCGTTGTCCTGGGAAAGATATGAAAATGAGTTTTCGCCTCATTAGGTCCTTTGGACATTTTCCACTTGTATAGTGTCGACTGAGAGTTTTTATGCCGCCCTAGAGAAAACATATAATAAGCGCATAGCATTCGGACTTTTGCGTTGGGATTGGGACTTGTGCGGGTAACCACTGAATGGGCGCGGTACACTCTGTGTGCCGGCTGAACGTTGAGCGAGAACGGCTCCCTCGGCTTGCTGACATTAAATTAAATAATTAATAAAAGCTTTTCAGCAGTATGCGTACATATGGAGGGTTGTATCCTCTTTCAAAGGAAACCTTGCTGTCATTCACGCACTTTTCAATACCGTGGGTACATATATACTCGTAGATCGTCATTGTCAAAAATTGATTGATGAGGCAGCTGCAGCATTGGTGGGGATCCTAAAATTATAGTTGAACCCAAAAACCCGATCAACTTCCAAAGGAAAGAGAATCAATATGCTGCGAGTGGCCACATTTGCCTTCAGCAAGGCGCGGTCTATACAGACAGAGCATTAAAGGCGGATGAACCTCGAAAACCTTTTTCTTAAAATGCACTACATATAGGCAATAACCATGAAGACGCATCTTTTGGGCTTCTTGAACTTCATTGTTGCTATATGAATGAAAGCGGGCCATGGGGTTACTAAAGGTTGTTTATCTTGCTCAACTTCTATTCTTTATAAGCCCAATTTTCAAGGCCCAGTGACCATATTGAAATCAGATGCCTGTTTTGAGGAATAAAATCAAGGTTCTACTGCATTTATTCTCAAGTGGGAAAAGTTTTAACTTAAGGTGCCTCTGTGTTTCGATGAAGGCCTTCATTGTTGACAGACTTGTCAGCTAGGTTGGAGATATATTCGTTGTCAAGCCACTCCATTATGTCCCTGTCTGTCAATAAAAGTCTAAGTGTCTAAGCCGGTTCCAACATAGGTATAGCTTGTAAGATCTGGTTTCTTCTTAAAGGCACACTTGAGGCGACCTTATAACCATCGACTGAAAACCACTTTATCAACAATATTAGATCGCGTATTTGTGCTAGGAAGGGTGACATAAAACGGTCCAACGACAAGTGAGGTTTGGTGGGCTTAAGTCCAATGAAAAGTGTGGTTCTAAGATAATCAGAATCTTATGAATGCTTATCACAGACAAATGGTGGTTCCTTGGGCGGCGGAAGACCGGAGTATGAAACGGGACAAAAGGCAGATCAACAGCCATTTAACTCTGCATATTTTCCCTGCAACCTATTTCTGTATATAGAGTTTTTTTTCTGGTTCTGGGTTTCGAAATCCCATTTGGGTACTCGTGGGCAACTTGAAAGACAAAGCGAATGTGAATTATATGTCGAATATAAATCATTCCTAGTGTACCCTATTATGCAGTTTACCATCTCGTTGTGTGGAAATGGTTGACGAACACACCTAAGGTGACAATAGAGAGAATTTCGGAGACTGCACGCTGGTCATCTTGTCCCGCTTGACAGCCAGTTAGAATCTTACTACAAACGGCAACGAGCTTCGCGCAAAACCATTTTAGGGAACATAGGTTTGATGGGTCTATTATTATTATTATTATTTGAGAGGGGTTATTGTACTGCGACCTTTTGGTCTATTGTACCCCCTGCTTACGCCTCAGAGTGGTTTATTCCCTCAAAAGAGTTCCCCTCATAGTATAATTCCTTTCGAAATCATTCTAGAGGTTTTAGTACTCTTCTTTCTCCTTGGCGGAAGAAATTCGGCCTATAGCACTCTCTCCAGTCCAGTTTCCTTTAAGAATCTAAGGATGAGAGCTGGCTCTAGTGACTGTATTTCCTCATCAGATAGTTGGTACTTGCCCAAGTATTTCAGTCTTTTGTGGGTCAGTGCCCCACATGATCCCAGCAAGTGTTCTGGGATTTCACTGGACTCATCGCAGAATCTGCAGAGACCTTCTTCAGATATACCCAGTTTCCTGAGGTGTTCCTTGAGTCTACAGTGCCCCGTTAGGAAGCCCGTTAGGATACGAAGGTTATTTTTGCTCATGCCGATGCAAGCTTGGAATCTCTTCCGGTTGTATTGCCCCAGAAGTTTCTTGGCCTGCCTCATGCCCTGAGTGTTATGCCAGGTTCTTGCCCTGTTTTCTTTCTCTAGTTTCCTAAATTCTTCTTTGAGGGTGTGATCCCCTATTCCGCAGAATGGTTCAGGACCTATGAAAGTTTCTGATGCTCCCTTTCTTGCTAGGGAGTCGGCCATTTCATTCCCCTCTATTCCTAGATGGCCAGGCACCCAGCAGAGAGTTATTTTGTTCCTCCTACCAAGTTCATTAAGTTTTTGTAGGCATTCCCATACAAGTTTGGATTTAATGATGTAGGAGTTAAGTGCCATAATAGCAGCTTGGCTGTCTGACATTATAGCTATATCACAGTTGACTCTGTTTCTGTCGAGGTTAATTTGGACACAATTGTCTATGGCATAGATTTCAGCCTGAAAGATGCTGGTACTTTTTCCCATTGGTTCAGAATATTTGGTTCCAGGCCCAAATACTCCCGCTCCAGTTCCCTCATCAGTTCTCGACCCATCTGTGTACCACTTTGTTGTGTGATTGCTCAGTCTGTGAATTGTGGATTCATTGCTCCAGTTCTTCTTATTGCTGAGCTTAGTAACAAAGTTCTTTTGAAAATCAAATCTTTTGATGATATCGTCTCTAGGAAAGGCCAATAGTGGTTGTTTTTTGAGTAGTACGTCAAACTGTCTCAGTGTGATGCACTTTCCTCTTCCTATTCCTTCTTTGGCCATTCTTAGGATCGTTTTACTTGCACATTCCTCAACCATAAGGTGCAATGGAGTTAATTCCAATAGCACTTCCATAGCTGCGGTTGGGCAAGTTCTCATAGCCCCTGTAATACACAGGCACGCCAGTCTTTGCACTTTATTGAGTGTCTTCCTTGTGGTGGAAAGACTGGTTCTTTTTGCCCATGCAATCGCTCCATACGTGATCATTGGTCTCACAATAGCAATATACATCCATCTGAGGATGGTCGGGCTACATCCCCAGGATTTGCCAGCTAGGCTCCGGCAAATCATTAAAGCACGCGTTGCTTTCCTGGTTATCTCTTCTGTGTGTTTTTTCCAGATGAGTTTACTGTCTAGGTTTAGTCCCAGATATTTAACTTCATTGACTGTTGTCAGTGTTGTACCTGATAGCCTTATCGGCCTTAGTCGTTCAAGTTTTCTTTTCCTCGTGAATGGTACTATTGTTGTTTTTGCCGGATTAAGGCTAAGCCCAGCCGTTACGCACCAATCTCGAGTTATTTTGAGTCCCCTTTGTATAATGTCACATAGGGTTCCCTCAAATTTACCCCTGGCAATAATTACTATGTCATCAGCATATGCTTGACAATTGATGCCCTGGTTCGTCAATTTCTCAAGTAACTCGTCCACTACAAGACTCCACATTAGGGGGGATAGAACTCCTCCTTGCGGACAGCCTCTTGCTGTGTTAACCTTGATAATACCTTCTGATGTGTGAGTCTCTGCTGATCTTGTGCTCAGGAGTTCATACATCCATCTTGATACTGTGTTATTTACTCCTTTTCTATCAAGAGCTCGAATAATTGCATCATGCGATGTGTTATCGAATGCTCCCTCAATGTCCAAGAAGGCACACAATACTATCTCTTTCGCTTCAAAAGCGCTTTCAATAATCTCAGTTAGCTGGTACAGAGCAGTCTCCGTAGATCTGCCCGCTCTGTAGGCATGCTGACGATGATGAAGAGGCGATGTACTTAGTACATCTTCTCTTAAGTAGTTGTCCACAGCCTTTTCCATCGTTTTAAGAAGAAACGAAGTAAGACTGATTGGTCTATAGGACTTCGGTAGACTTGGGTCCTTTTTTCCCACTTTCGGAATGAACACTACTTTCGCTCGTCTCCACTGGTTTGGTATGTAGCCCAGTGCCAGACTGCTTTTTAGAATTCTTGCCAAATGTGGAAGCAATTTACCTTGCCCTTTTTGTAGTAGGACTGGCGGAATTCCGTCCACACCCGGTGATTTATAAGGCTGAAAGGAGTCAATTGCCCATTCTAGTCGCCCTCTGGAGAAGATTTCGGTTGCTATTTTCCAATCCTCTTTCCGAGGTCTTCGAATATTGGTCGTGCTCCTTTCGTCTGTGCTCGGATGACTGCCAGGGAAATGAGTTTCTAATAGAAGTCGTGCCCTCTGTTGCTCATTTTCTGTAAAGCTGCCATCCGGTTTTCTGAGAGACATTGAGATCCCTTCTGTTTTTGCTAGTGCTTTATGCACTCTGGCCGCAACAGGAGTATGCACAATTGTATCACAGAATTTCCTAAAGCTTTCTCGTTTAGCTTTCCTTATTTCTTTGTTGTACGAAGTCAGTGCCATGCGGTAGCCCTGCCAGTCTCCAGTCCGTTTCGCTGTGTTAAACAGTTTACGTGTTTTCGACCGAAGTCTTGACAGATTGTTGCTCCACCATGGTACCTTATTCTTCTCTGCACTTCTGCTTATTGGGCAGCTAGTTTCGAACGCACTTGTGATGGCTGATGTTATGCCCTCTACTGTGTGTTCCAATTCTAGATGATAAGCTGGAGCTCTCCTAGTATGTACCTGCTCCAAATTATTTTCGAGAGACGATTCAAAGATGCGAGTGTTATCTAAATCAAAGGTAATAATCCGATGATCAGACATAGATGGCTCACTAGATACTCTCCAGTCCCTAACAAATCTACTCATACTACGGCTGCCTAATGTGAGGTCTAATACCTCTTGCCTAGTTCGAGTTACAAAGGTGGGGGTATTACCTACATTGCATATTTCAAGAGATGAGCTTAAAATAAATTCCAATAATGACTCACCTCTATTATTAGTGTCGGTACTCCCCCAAATGGTATTGTGAGCATTAGCATCACATCCTATCAGCAACGGCAGTTGGAGCTTGTTTGCATGCTCCACAAGGCGTTGCAGTGCCATTGATACTGCTGGTTCGTCCCCAGCGCAGTAGGCTGATGCGATGATGATGGTGCGGAGTACTCCTCCCAGTTCAAGGGTTACTTGAAGTGGCACCAAATCTCGCGTAGCATGTTCTGCAAGTATTGATGGGTCTAAGTGGACTATTAAAGCGAGGTATTATCGACAACGACATCGTTTTAGGATAGGTCCAAGAAACATCTCATTCGCGCTGCTTAAGATCGAATAGACATATTTCGTATACCAAAGCCAAGATTGTTAACCTTGCATATATAGGTGGCAATTCTGCGTGTCAGGGGGAAAACCTTTATTGTGCGACTACAATTAGAAGTCATCACAGGCTTGAGAGTCGCTCAACACCATTGGAACGGAAAGCTGTGACCATAGTCCAAGTTTTAAAGGTCAACTCTGGTAAAAGTTCAGAGATGTATGCATTGAGTCTGAAGCCCAATATATATACTTGTAGCATAGGTACCTTTTTTATAGAAAAGTTGATGCAGCCCGTGAAAGGTTGGCAGACTTGGACTCTTATAGCCTGGTGGATGACTTCAATACACATGCAGCTGCAGATGTACAAACATTGGTCTACGTTGCTGAGACGGTGATCCAGATCAGAAGGCTATGGAAAGAACAAGTTGGACTTTTCTGTTCCAATAACATGTCAAGTAATGACACCTTGTTGTGAATTGTATAGTCGAATTAAAACTGTGCTGTGCTCATGTCTCCCTGCGATGTGAGTGGGTTCTAGACTGGACTTAGTTTTTTTTTAATGTGCGCCTCTAATTTTCTTCAAGTTCAAGACCGTAAGCTTCTAGATATATTTCCTCAGGGCCCTATGATTCCATTTTCCCAGCGGGACCGCCTTTAGGTATTACTTTTCAAGGCTGCTTGGCTTCTTAAGCTACTCGCAGATAGCAAATATTCATTTGTCACTTTTCGTATATTTAAAGCCTTTCTACTCATCTTAGCCTTCGCATTCACCAAAGCTCGTTCTACACGATAGCTCGGAACAGATCTTCTGTATCAGAAATATGTGCTTTTTTAAAATTAGCTGGGCGTGGCTGATTCGCGTTTCATTTCGTATAGAGCCTTTAAGTCAAATGTTCATGATCTTGTGTTCTTCTTCAAAAGATGAGCTTCGTGATCATATCTGCGGTCCCTGTTTGACCAGACCCTCTGTAAGCTGTAAGTTGAGGTCCCAGCTCTCTTTATCCAGGACTTAATAGGCGGGATCGATTTATGGCTTTATCTGACTTTTGCTTCTTGCTTGGCGCAAAGTTGCTGCTTCTTCCATCCTCTGGTGGGAACATCTTTTGACGTTTAGCTTGAAATATATTCTTGCCACATAGGTATTTAGGCAAATGCCTATGAGGACCTTTTTGGGCTTAATGCAGCCTCTCCTGCTTCGGAGAACCTTCTTGGCGTAACAAAGCTCTCAGATATTTGTTGCATTACTATTTGGGTCTATGATGTCAATTATTGCGCGTCTATACTCAAACTGGGATCCATCAAGGGTAACGGGCTTCGATCTCACTGGTAAAGCTTCTGAATGCGATTCCGATACTAAGCCATTATAGGTACTTCTAGCTGTCTATATATGGACCTATACGTGTCTCTAGGCGTATTGTGGATATGCCTATTGTGTGGGCGCGAACGTTTTTTAAGACCCAAAGCAGTCCGATCTAGGGTCACAGTAAGACTCACAATACCGGCTTTACCATAAGCTATATGCCTCTTCGCTGAAATTCCCATCCAAAGCCTCATATTCCGCCTCGACGTCTCATACAGGCTGATGCCACTCCGAACCCAACCCTTTCTCATCCACGATAGATAATTGCCAATCAATTTCCAAGCATCCCCTTGGCTATTTACGGTATTTATAGAATTCAAAAATCGCATTTCCCTTACATGGAAACATGATTTCAAATCCTCCCACACCCCCACCCACATCTAGTTTTACATGGGAGAGAAAAAAGAAAAAAGATAAAAGATAAATACTCAACAAATCAAAGCCAATAAATTGCCACTTTAAATCTAAAGAGGTCATCCCCATTTGTTGCAACACCAATAGATCCACCACCACCACCAGCAGCAGTACCACGAACAGCACCACCAGCGCCAGCCTAACAAGTGGCCATAGAGCCGGCCGAACCAAAAACCGAAGAGTCCACCAAGAGCCGACCAACCGACACCGACACACATTCACAGCCGAAAACGAAACGAAGCTCCTACCAAGCCAAGGGAATTTACAAACAGCAAAGGACATTTGTTACGGAAGTTACGGAAGTTGAACTTGGAACTGCAATTTCCCAGGACGGGCTACCAATTATAGCTTTTAAACTCACTTTGCGAAGTGGACCGTGGGCGGATGGCCGAAGGGTGGCCCATAAATTGAAATCGCACTGCTCCCCCCCCTGTTCCCATCCGATGCGGAGTTTCTGTGTGTTTGTTTTTTTGCTCTCTTTCGCTTCGTGAATAGTTGGCACTTTAGAAGGACCAAAGTGGTGCACCCACCATTAACGGAATTGAGCCGGAGTGTATAAACCACCTTGGACACGGTCTACCTGACCTGACCCGATGATGATGATGATGCCAACAACTCTCCTCCACCGATCCCAATCAACTATGCATATTTATTGGCCCACATACGGTGAAATATTTCCTGGAGCCAGGAATAGCAGCAGCCATTTGGCCATTTGGCCATTTCATATCCGTCCGTCTGTTCGTTGATCCATTAATCTTCTCGGCGTAATAGGAAGTTGCACTGTGTCTCGTTATACACTCCTGGGTACATTTGTTGATTTGTGTGAACCAAAGTGTCTTGTATCCTTTTGAGTATGGTCTCGCTCCTTCTCCCTCACTTAACATGGCGCATCCTATACAAAAGGGCATACGAAATGAATTGAGGCACGACCGACGTGCTGGTCCGGCCGAATAGAGTCAACTCCTCACCGCGAGCATATGATGGGCATGACGATGACGATGACGATGGCGATGACGACGACTGGACGACGGACCCCGACAAATAACTAACAAGCCAATTTCTGGCCAGAAAGTCTGGGGTGCTAATGTGGCCATATTTCGAGAGAATGGACATAATAATCGTACAGTGGAAGGTTTATTGCACATACAGAGTCGGTGGATGTTCGTGCTCGTGTCCCGCTTCTGGATGATAGTGTTCTCATCACCCAGCCCCCGGTGAGTGGCTGGCGGTAGAATTAAGTCTCGCATGGGGGGTGGACCGCATTCATCTGATAACTGTACCCGGCCACTGGAGATGGACATGAAGTTGAGATTTTTCGGGAGGCGTTCAACAAGACTAATTGAATTTTTGTGTTACACACGGGGGTAGGTCTGGCCCTGGTATGGCCAAGAGAGGTCCTCCACACTGCTGATGTACTGCGGATGGGAGCGAAACTCATTAAAATGACTTAACATGTGTTAATATTTTGGCCTTCCTTCCGGTTAGAATTGGATTTGCATTGGTTGGCATGGAAGGGTTTTTTCATTTGGTTTTTAATTTTTTTTCCTGATCAAATTTGATTGGAAATTCGCTGTGCAATGGATGTGGACGGGAAATAAATTGGAAAATGGTTTTTGACGTCATTTCGCCTTCGAGGTGGTCGTGTTCGGGTCGATGATTACTACCGAGTTTTTATGGCTCATTGATGTGGATATTTTGGACATAGTCGGAGTTATATCTTTGCAATCATATTTAACCCATTCGGCCTAAGGTATCTCTACTTCTATAGTTCCGATAAGTTTCAAGTGATCTTAGAAGAAAATAAGTGTGAGCTATTGTGACTTGCACACAGCCCCAGAAGATTTGTTTTAGGTGCAATATGAGAGGGATCCGCCGACATGTTCCCAGTCTTCTATACCCGATCGAATGCGGGTATTGGGTCTTTTGAAGGTCGTTCATGTTCTCAGTTGATGGCAGACACTGCCTTTTGAATTGTTAAACTCATTTCACGCATTGGACAGAAATATTTAAATTGAAAGAGTTCCTCAGCCGTATATATAAATAAATATTTAGCTAAGCGGATCCCCAAGAGCAGGAGCAACTATATGTGTTTGTGAGGTTAGTTTTAAAGTCAAATAGCAAGGACCCCTTATTTGCTCTCAACTAGCAGCTAAATTGATAATCCATTTCATGGCAATTTGTGTCATTTTACAAAGGATCTTTCATGACATGTAGTTGACTATTGCACATTTGTCAGAAGATGTCCGCAATAGGTGGTACGGTGGAAATAGACTTGAGCTAAGATATGAGGGTTGAAAATGGAACATTTTGCTTTGAAGAGGCACTGCGCCAATGAAAACAGGAATATCCAGGTCTAAGTCAGTCTACAAATAATTATTTTAAATTTTACTGAAAGGTTTACATTTTACTTTCGGTTCTTTCCCGTGCAGGTTACGAAAATAAATTAATTTTCGTTAATTTTATCTATGATACATTTTTGTTATTCAAGTGCAATTCAAATTGAGAAACAAAATATTTAAAACAATTTGAAAGACACTTTTTTTTTTGTCAGCATAGTACTTTTATTTTACAAGACAAATACGATGAATTGATTTTCAACTACAAATTGGTTGTTCATCAGAATTTCTTAAAGTCAGTTCAAAACTATTAAATAATATAACTTTCTAGACAGTAAAAAAGGAGATTAAATTTGTGTGACAATTTGTTAGCAGCTCTTCAAATTTTTGGTGTTAATAATTGGAAGCAAAAAAATGATAAAGTTAGATCGATTTCTGATCATTTGACAACTCTGTGAATAAAATTTACAAACTTATTCAGCTGCCCTGAATACATAATGGTTGAAAATATACAAAACTGTTTAGAAGAAATAAATAAAGAAGACCATGATATTAACGCTGGTAAATGGTGGTTTCAGTTGAACAAAATTAACAATTTTGCTTGTGATCCTTTATTTAAAAATATTTCTCCTTTTGCAAGTAACTTATTAAGTCGTCCACATAGCAGCGCATCTACAAGAGCGTGTTTTTTCGTCTCCGAACAATAAAAAGTGTTCACTCGTTAATGAACCAGCTTTTATGCTTGGCAACTTGGGTAACTGTGGTAATTTTATTGCTAAACCAGATCTTGTAAAACAAATTAGATATTTAATATGGGATTACCTTAAAATGTTATTAAATCTTAAGTTATTTTTATTAAGTTTCTCAAGGCCGAAAGATGTCTGTGAATTATTAAGAAATGTAGGTTATACATCTATGTTTTCTTTTTATTTCTTTATTACATTAATAAATTGTCGTTTAATTTTTAAAGGAAGGATTTTCATGTAAAATATTTTGCCCCAACTTTTGTCAAATGTCCCGAAAAAATTTCGAAATGGCCCTCACTGCTTTTTTATTTAGCGGCAACGCTGGAATGCAAAAATCATCTAAAAGAAACTTACCAAATACCCTACTTTCAGTCAGTACTATTAGCACACTCTCTTTATTTTTCCCACGAGGAGTGGGCATTTTACCCTTCCCATACCCAGCTCAAAATAGCTCGATTTGCTTATGAAAAAAAATTTTCTACTAAAATTAAAATTGGTATAATTTCGAAATAAGGTGGTCACATTAAATTAACCTTCAGTACAACAATCGCATAGTTTGTTAACATAATAATGATAATTTCTTGGTACTATAATTATTCTCGTTTTTATGGATACTTAGTGTGTTCCAATGGAGTTCGAATGTTTTTTCATCAGGTTCCTGATATTTCCACAAGTTTGATAATTCCATTGCAAAGAATATTTTTCGGCCATCAAAAATGTTCTACAAAAAGGTAGGTTTACCTCGTTGTAGGATGGCTGCTGAGTGTAAATCTTTCCCCCTCAAATTAGAATTCTTGTTTTTTTTTTTTTGCTGTGAATACGTGACAGATAGGAAATTTAAGAGGGAATTTTCTTTTCAAAATTTTGCGGTGGGAATCGGGTAGGTGAGCGGGAGCTGACAGTCTAGTTAATACTAGATACATATACATATATATATAAAGGGTGATTTTTTAGCTGGTTTGGTTTTGGCAACACTGGTTTTGACAGCTGAAGTGTGTTTAGTACCTTGTGTCACTGTCAAACAGCTTCAGTTTGGTTTGCAATTTAACCATGGATCGTCTTACAAATGAACAACGCTTGCAAATTATTGAATTTTACTATCAAAATTCGTGCTCGGTTCGAAATGAAATGATCCGCTTTTTTATCGAAAAATTGTGTTCAACGATGAGGCTCATTTTTGGTTGAATGGGTACGTAAATAAGCAAAATTGCCGCATTTGGAGTGAAGATCAGCCAGAAGCATTGCAACAGCTACCAATGCATCCCGAAAAAGCCACTGTTTTGTGCGGTTTATGGGCCGGCGGCATTATTGGGCCATATTTCTTCAAAGATGATGCGAATCGCAGCGTTACTGTCAATGGTGAACGCTACCGAGCGATGATAACAAACTTTTTTTTGCCCGAAATGGAAGTTCTTGACTTGCATGATATGTGGTTTCAACAAGACGGTGCCACATGCCACACAGCACGCGAAACAATGGCGCAAATGCGAGGCGAGTTTGGTCAACAGTTAATTTCACGTTTCGGGCCGGTCAATTGGCCGCCTAGATCGTGCGATTTCACACCATTAGATTATTTTTTGTGGGGTATGTCAAGGCTAATGTGTATAGGGACAAACCCGCTTCGATTGACGCACTGGAAGCCAACATCCATGCATTCATTCGTGAGATACCGGCCGATATGTGTGAAAGAGTATGCCAAAATTGGACTCAGCGGATGGGCTACCTGAGACGCAGCCGCGGTCAACATTTGCATGAAATTATCTTTAAACATTAAATTGCAAACTATCGATTCAAATAAATATTTCATTCATTTTTTCGAATTTTTTGTGTTTTTTTTTTAAAAAAAGTTCTAAACCTCTTAAAAAATCACCCGTTATAAGAGAGAATTTTCTTTTCAAAATTTAGCGGTGGGAATCGGGTAGGTGAACGGGAGCTGACGGTCTATTTAATACTAGATACATATATACAATAAATATATTTTGTCTGACAGTCTTAAGGGCCCAGCCCATGGAATCCGTTGCATCTGTCGCGTCGACGGATTGCCGTATTCGACGGAACGATCAGTCCCATAGAATCCGTCGCATAGGGTGACAGGCAGTGTTTTAAGTAATCTATACTTATCTGTCCCATTATTTATTTCCACCAATGAAAAGGCCTCCTCTCACGCTGTGCCAACTGTCAACGGGTGCGACGGACAGAAAAGTTGAAAGTAAACCTACTTTATCCGTCCCGTTCGACAAGTGCGCTGCTTAGCTTATAGGTCAGCTTCCATATGAGAAAGTATATTCTATCAACCGGCCTGTCAGTCAAAAACTTTGCCGCAACGGACGCGAGGGCCATTAAGCCTCAGACCAAAAATGCACATACAAAACCACGACAACAAAAACTGTGTAAATTTGGGATGCAATTTCACCTTTTGGGGCCTTATTCATTTTTCCCAATTGAGGCTTAATTTAATAATGAAATACGGATCCAATGAATTCAAGCCCCAACATTATTTTTGGGGCCCAATTTCATTTTTATTTAAACAATAATACAAATGGCTTCAAAAATAGGATAGCTGAAAAAATTTCAGTGTTGATGGCTTGCAAAGTGAGGCTAACATTTTTACATGACAGAAAAGGTTCAAATCCGCGCTACTTGTTCAGCTCTACTGTTATTCACTACGATTGTTTTGAACGCTAGCCGCACATTTTTTGTTATTGTAAGCGTTTACCTGACATTGAAAACCATCACGAGTAACAAAACGAGGAAGAAATCGCACGATTTTCAACGCAAGGTCTATACATTTTTCGAGTAATAGAATAACTGAACAAAAATCAAGCTTTACGCCGAATCAGCTAAATCGGCCACTCATACTTGCAGATGCTTGTTAACGATGAAGTAATTTTCTTGGGGGTTCAACCAGAGAACTACAGGAGGAGGGTCATCTTTCTTTTAAAATACATGTGAATCACAAAATCTTAAAAATAATCGAGGCATGTCATTCATGAACTGAGTTTTGAAAATATTGACAAAAGGTATTCTAGAACACCCATTGGGTCGGGAACATACTGACTACCTCCTGAGTAAGATCCAAGTGAGGTTCGGATAAGTACCTATAGTCAACTGGGGACAGTCGTTTCAAAATTTACTAGCATTACGAGAAAGAGAGATTATAGAGAGAAGGAAAAGGCTACGCGCATTCCGTTTTGATTTCACAGGAGCTTACGGATCAGCCGACCGAAATGGTTTCTTATAAACCCAGCAACCTTTAGTTTAGAGTATCAAACCAAGTGCCATCGGAGTTAAAAGAGGTCTTTAATGAAGAAAAGAAAATACTGCCGTATGATATCGAAACAGCAACATGGGAGTGGAGAGTGAAGTTGTTCCTAAGTCCACTTTTGCCTGTCAAATTTTTGGATTATCATTTGTTGTCAGATTCCTCTATACCAATGGTCAGTTCCACAAGACAAGAAGGTGGTAGTGTGCTGGGCTATTTGAATTGAGCACAGAGTGCCTAATAATTTATTTATTAAACACTGCAAAATCATTGAATTAGGTAATAGGCTACTGGATGGGTCTTATACCTTCTATTCTACTTCTACGGTGAAACTGATTTTCTTTAAACACTAAAAATGTGTCCAAAAACTTTTTCAAACTCGACGTATTATAATTACAGAGCCAGACGTGTCCAGTTACTGAACGAGGCGATACTCATAGGTATAAGGAAATCCATTCAACGTCAACAGGGTTTGAAATCGCGTTCCGCAGCAGCAACTGTTTGACACATGCATACTCAACAGCTACCCACCATTCTGCCAGTTGGAAAAAAAACCTTTCACGCGATTTTTTCGCATCTTCCCCATCAGCAACAACTGCGCATCGGTCGGTATATAGGGAATTTCCTCCTGCAGTCGTCTCTAAGACAAAATCCCCACAGAGAACTTTAACAAAATGCTACCGCATAAAATTCATTAAACGTTCATTTGCTATTTTCTTAATTGCAACACTTTGATCCTTAAACAGGGTTTCTACACCGTACTTTTTTTTATATGGTGCTGATCCTTGTGAAAGGCGCCACACTTAAACATAATTGCTGCACGCTAGAGCATCATCAATTCAACCCCAATTTCCGTCGAAACGGATCTCTTTACGCGCCTTACGAGTTACAACTGCGGCATATTTGTGGCCCATTAAAACACATGTCTTTCTGTGTGTCTGCTGCTGCATTAAACGAGATCCACTTTCAGCATAAAGGACTCACGCACCCCCGACCTTAGATTAAATTCTAAATTGAAAGAGTAGACGTTCACAACAACAAAAACAACATCACCCACGCCTACGCCCACGCCCATTAATAATTATTTATCAACATGACATGTGCTAAGAATTAACAACCTTAATTGTGCACTCCTATGTGAGTTGTACGACACTGCCAGGACGTTAGTGGAAGAACGCAAATGATTAGCAACAGAAAACGCGGTGGGTTGCCTTGTCGTTGCTTTGTGTCCTTTGAACGCGTGTAATCGAGACCAGGGGAGAGTGCGCCGAGTGGAGTCCTTTGGCGCTTGAGTGTGCACAAAAGTTATTGTGTTCATTTTTTGTTCTTCAGCTTGTTCTTATTGGGGCGGGAAAATTTCAATTTACCCAAGTGGCTGTGCGCTCTCACTTGGGGTAGAGTGACGATGGCAACAATGACTTTGGTGCGAGCGCACTCAAGTGATGTGAGTACCTATGTGTGACCTGGAATTTCAGGATATAGGTACACAGAGTGCTTCCCATTGAATTTAGCGCTTCGGTGAGTCGTTTATATCAGGAACCAGTGTGACGTGTGTGCTAAGGGTTGCTGAGAGTTTCTTTTGTGCGGAGTGCGCCTGGAGGGCTTTTGCTACGCACTCTGAGGAGAAGATTCCAAAAGTTCGTGTCGTCTGTGTGAATCTACATCTACATATATGCAACTAATGTAAGGACCGTTCGGCCGGAGGCCCTTCTGACCATAAATCCCTTCGGATGGATGCGATGTAACGACTTTATGTTCCTCCCCTTGTTTGAGTGCATCGATCGGCTGGCATATTTTACCAGCCCCACGGGCATGCCCAACCAAGCCCACCCTTATGCCGGATTATGATGATGAGGATGTCGATGTGAGCCTGCACACTCGATATGTCAACACTAATCGGTTCTGTCGATATCATCGCTCGCTAATCTTCTGATGCCACTTAAGAGATCGCGTGCAACGCCAGTTTATCGCTGAAAAAATCACCTCGCGTCGACCACAAGTGACAAGTCTTTGCGCCGCCTGTGTCAAAGTCACGCAACGTAATTCAGACGACGCGTCTTACGAAAATTGCCACTTAATTGTTCGGCCAAAGCACGATGTAAATTCTCGTGTACCTCTACGCCAAACAAGGAACACACACGACACTTAATGAGATTTAGCTCACCCACTACTCACCCCGCCACGGTGCGGTAATCATACGGAACCGCTGAGCCGTATGCCACCAGCCGGTGCCAAATGAATCTCAGCGCTAATGCCGTGTCGCATAGGAAAACCTAGAAGAGTACCTACTACCTACACAACTTATTTGCCAGAGACTGCTGGCACTGTTCGTTTGGTTTATGAAACGGCCCAACCGGAATCCACTTAACGACGGACATTCTAAGCTCTCTATACCCAGGCCCCCAGGCTAGTTCCACTCCACAACAAGTGATACTGACGTTGGTACACTTTTTATCCGGGGATAATCGCTTCGTATTGCCCTCACCGAGAGGTGACTTTATATACACTTTTGGCCGACGCGCACCAGGCACGACGCGAAGCAAGAGCTGAAGGTACATATACATATAGTGCTGGTGGTTATAATGGTGGTCGCCGGACGATAAATAAGCTTAGTTACCATTTAATGGCCACCGCACCAATCCAAAAAAAAACAGCAACAAAAAAACACTGATTTCGCCATTCTCTGCAGGCTCTGGGACTTGGGTGGAATTTTGTGGTGCATTAATGGGATCTTAATACGTTCCGTGGGGATTAGCGTCAGTTGATGGTTGGCCAGGAAAGGTCAGCCGATGTGGGTGGGCTTGCAGTAATTAGTTCCTCGGTCGAAGAATTCAATTATTTGTATCTGGCTGGCAGGCTTTGCTGATTTCTTTCGCTGGGTGATGTAAGAATAAAAAGAGTGAGCCTGAGCTGTGTTTTTTTTTTTTTTTGAAATTGTTTTCAGTTAAAAAATTGTAATGCGTCCAGCAGTTGTCCGTCCTTCCAACCGTAGTGACTTAAGTCTGTGTGGTTTTGGAAACAGCAGTTGCCCTTGGAATGGTGGAAAATAACAGCTCTCAAAGGCAAGGGGTGTTTACAAGGTCAACGTACCTAGAAGTTGCCGTAGGTTAAGCCTTATGAAGGTTTTTGTGCTTTCAGATATAATTTCACTGTTTTCCGGGAGGTTTCCCTGGTAGCCCTATTTAAATAGTGAAAAGGGGAGCTTATATATTCTGCCGTCCCAAAGCTTTTTTCAGGGTCTAACTTGGCGCAGATCTCAAAGGAGTGAACTTCGTACTGGTAGTCTTGTTCCATCGGTGATGCACACAAGCTTTGGTTGCTCCAGTTGAGAAAAATCTGCATGATTCTATATTCTTACATAAAATCTGGTTGAAGCTGGCGCTCAACTTTAAAAATCCTGTCTAAGAGCAGCCTTTGCTTAACTGCCTCCAGTTGCATACTCCATTAGGTCGATGTCGCTGTACAGCTTGTTCAGTCGCTTTTAAATATGCACCAGCATTTTTAATTAATTCTATTTATTAGCAAATTATTCACAGCATTCACAATTGTGGGTACTGTGAGAGTTGTGTCTGACAATGATGCTTGCGGCTTGACGTCTCTGAACTGATTGCTGAATAATGGCAAATTGTCAGCTGCCACTTACACAATAGTCTCCATTTTCAGCGCATACGAGACGCTCAACTGCTAAAGATAGAGTCCAAGCCAAACCTCACAAGTTCACAATTGAACTTTATTTCTAACCTCATTTTCAAGGTCTATGTCTGTCATCAGTCGTTTTAAAGCATGCGCAAAATATTTTTCTTTATAGCTTCTTAGGCTTATTTAATGCAGTTAAAGAATTTTCCACCAACATACCGTGGATTTAAAGATTGTTATTATGTGCGAGCATTAATGGGGATTTCAACGAAAAATCAAGCATAACCAACCAAGTGTCTGAGAGTCGGAAACGAGTCGACGAGGGTACTAACAGACCTATTCGTTAAAGGTAGAATCACCGTTGCCACTAATCGACCCTGTGGAATCATGCCGAGTACGTATACTTCTTACTACCAATAGAGCGCCGATCCATAAAGTCACTTCCAAGGGAGCAGCAATCCTTGGATTGAATTATTATCTTAAATAAATAAATTTTAAGAATACTAAGGTCAATAAAAGTCGAGCTTCTGAGAGAAGATTCAGTAATGCGAGGCTTCATTCCAATAAATTTTTGACCCTATTAATGTTAAAACGTATATATAAATTTTATTCGTCTAACGACAAACTTAACCACCTTCCCTTCCCCTGACTCCAGCTCGTGACATAGAGACCTCGACCTCGCTTTTTCGTACCTTGGTATAGCCCTTAGAACCGAGATTGTTGTTGGGCGGGTTACTGTAAGATTCCAAAACGTATACTATCGGTCTATCAATGGGTAAGGTAGTCTTAGAAGATTTTGGTTATAAGTCGTTTGTTGTTGAATAACTATTTTCCCGCTTATCTGAAATTTGTTTTTTTTTGTGAAAGATTACAGGCTTTTATCCGGTGAGCAGTAAAATTTGTCGGTCTTCAAATTCAAGTTCGACTGTAAATTCGCGACTTCTGGCCCGCAGGGATCTATTTGGCACGGCCTGTGACAGATGGAGTTGATGTTTGAGTTCCAGGTAACGTTTTAATTAGGACCAATTCTGGCACCACCGGAGAAGAAGCCTTTTAGAAGTGTGGTGGCCTAAAACTACGATTTTTTTAAATATGAAGGAAGCCGACTGGTTTGAGGTAGAACTATGCTTCTGTATTGGGATGAGCATGCAAGATTAAGTCATTTTGGTAGGGTAAAGCTGGAGTCAAGTTTTCTTTTAACTTATTGGCAGCTGAAGCCTGTCAGAAAATGGTTTTGTGGATAAATATTCAAGCTACTGTGTACACAGAAGCTTAAGGCGAACCACTTATAAGCTTATTTGAGGGTTAATTTCTAAGTTAAGTTACAAAGTTGAAAGGACGGTCAGAAATAAAAGGAAAGAAATTTTACTTCTCCTAATCACAGAGCTTAAAACTGCCTTGTATGTCACGCGACTTACTGGCTCGTTTGTAAAATGTCTCGAAAATGTGTATAAAAACATGAGTATGAGTATACCTATATATAGAAAAATGCTCATATAGAAGATGTTACAGTCGATAAAGTACAAATCGAAAGTGTTGCCGCTGCTTTCTTACAAAGTCAGAAGCAAATTTATCAAACCCTTCAGGCTGTAGGTGAGTACATTTATTCAAAACGCGGATTCCGATGGATTCATATGTCAGTCGCGGTCTGACCTTTGGTGAAGCACTCATTCTACTATGGATGTACTCATTCGAACAATAGTAAGCAGCAATAATTACAGAACGGTTCGTCCGATTTCATCTATCTTTTTTTTTTGTCTCCATCCAAGGACACTACATACGGTGAAAAAAATTGGAACATTTTTAATGAAAAATTAGAAAATTCGGGCGAAACCGGGCGGGTACAAATAGTTGTATATAAAAAATCTAAGTCCGCTCAGAGTCGAATTAAGTGCGCTTAAACTAAGTCCAAACTGGACAGAAAATTCACCAAGTTCAGTGAATTATTTCCCCAGTGGTCCTCCATTTACAATCAGTTAATAAGGGGTCAACCAAAGTCGAATTAATTTAAGTCCAAACTGAACGAGAATTCTGTTCCCAGTTGTCGAAAATACAATTTTATTGTCATCGGGCATTGGCTTAAGCTGGATTATACTCCAGTGTAGGGTTAATTACATACATTTATTTTAATGGGAATGTGACTATACTGAAGATTTTGTATTTGTACACTTGACAGTCAAGTCTCAACAATATCGAAGTCGGCTTAAGCCAGTGTCACTTTATTTCCGCAAAATGCTTCAAATGGCGACCTCTAGACTTACTGGACATACTGGCTCACTGTTACTATCCAATTTTTCCATAAATGTTTTCGCCTCTTTCTTCCTTGTTCAAGTTCCACAAAAACGTTTACGGAAGACATCTCAGCCGCCCCTTTAATTTAAAGCAAATTCCTGTCAGGATTGCCCCACCCGCCTTCTAATTAAGTGCTAAAACTGTTCACCCTTCCAGTGCATGGCAATCACTAACGATATACAACCGCCTCTGGAACGCCGAAAACCTCTTTTCCATATGGTTTCACATTGATCCCATTCATTGGGACCGGAAAACCCCTACACCCGCCGATACGCGTATACCTATATTCCAATTACTTTTATTCATTGCACCGCGATTTTGCTGATTGCATCCTGCAAGGATGCACAGATGCACTTGCATCTAGTCTCCGTCGGCGGCCGTTAGAATTCGTTAATTATCCTGTCAATAGGATTCGACGAAATTCGGTTGCCTTGACCACATGCGTGGCATTGGCATCCGTATATATCAACGTTGCACACATCTTTCCCCATACATAAACATTCGCTTATAGACGCTCCCCCGCCCCCGATCCATTTGCAGACCACATTAAGAGGGTTCGTCGGCATAGACTGTTGCTGGAGTGCTGATGGAGGGAACAGCTGACGCGTAATGGCAAGTGATTCGATATATAACAGTAACAGGCTTTCGTCCAATGCATGCACGGTATATATATGCAGCTTTGGTGGTCGGTCGGCATAGTTACGGCACCGTTCTGCGTGTAATGGAACTAACGCTTATTTTTCCTTTTTCAACATCTCTCGCTCGAGGTGGATACATATAGATATGACTAGCCGGAGCTGGGGAGTTGCATCGTCAGGATGCAGGAAACCACGATGATATCGGTCGAACCATGTGGTAAAATACCAAAAAGTTGCAGCAGTAGCAGTAGCGCGCACCCTTTTGTATTGCTCGTCGCTCTTGCGTTCCTATCCGAAAATGGTTACTGCTTGTGGTGATGATGATGGTGATGGTACCGAGCGTGGCAGAGTACTTGAAGCGCGGCCAAGCCAACCTATCAGCGTGTAGGATTTTTTTTTTTACAATTTTTTTCGTCGGTGCGGTAATGGCGATGCATCATCAACGTGTGCGACGTGTGTTCGCTTTGGCAAATGTGGAAGTGATAGGATTCGGGTGCCTGTTTTCAACCTCAATTTCCCAAATGAATTTTAATTAAATGCGTCGAGGATTTGTTGTGTGCGAAGTTCCACTGTGCGGGCCACTGGGCAGGTGGATGTCGGTGTCTGGATGGTGGTACAGTGGCGCTTGAAAAACACCAACAAGCTCAGAAAACGAAGCTGTTTTCAGTATGTTCTGCCGACAATCCTTTTGGATCAAGCAAGTCTGATTGGGTTGGTTTCGTTGAACTAAGAGTTGGGATGCATCCAAATAACACAACCCGATTAAGGGTATAGTTGCCTTTTAAAATCTTTCATAGCGAACAACTTCCACATTACATTTGTTTTGCATCGTCACTGATTGACTCCACTGCCGTCTTCAGTAAAATGCTGTTTTTTGTAGATGCGGTGGTTCTCTCTATATAACACTATTGGCAGAGTCGACGGTTTAAAAAAAGATGGATATGACTTTGAAAAAAGACCAATTTAAAAAAAAATCAAAACTTTTACAACCGATTGATCCCCGTGTTCCGTTTTGTCTCTTGTTTTCCTATTACACAGTGCAAGCGACTACTATTCCAGTCATACCACCCAAACCTGGTGGAGAAAATGGTATACCAACATCCAACAGTCTCAGACTCAAGTTTTCCCCAGGCACAAGCTTTCCCATTCGTCCACAAAAGTTACACTAACTTTAGAAAAATACCTTAGAAGGTAGGAGCTCAACTTGAAGAGAAGAGAATTTCTTATGCGGAACTAAATAATAGGGTACAACGGGTAAGGGAAAACCCCTCACCAGTTGGTCAACACTGACTTGAGTGTGGCGCGGACTAGTCCTCGCCCAGCAAACTAACCTAACCTATCTTATGCGGTGCTCCGCATATTTCTTTAGAAGTGTGTTGATTCTATCTGTGCAGCCTTGGATCCGATGAGGTTACCACAGCCTTTGGGAAAATCGCCATCACACAACAATTTCATGGACGACTTTCAATCCAGTTTTGACAGATTAGGTAGGCACACACCATTTTTGAAGGCTAAACGGGATAGGTCTTCGAAGACATATCACTCCATGCGTTGTCGGCGCCTTTGGAGATAGATTGCCACAGTGACTGCAGCTAAGTATATAAACTCGCACATCTTATGCTAGCCTCTGCATAAGCGAAGACTGTTTATGGGATTAACTTCGACTCTTTATTAGATTGAAATCACTTATCTTCCGAAGGTCTCTACCACTTGTTTAAAAAAATGTTGGCGATAATCCAGCTCAAGCCAGTAAGCGATTTCTTCGAAATTCTATTCCCTAACCATCTTCAAATATACGGACCAAGTTTGATTGAATGTCTGTCCAATTTTGACATCAGCTTAAGCCTACTTAATCCTCCAAAGGTTGACGCTTAACCTGGCAAATGTTTTTAATGGATTCACCTTTCTGTCACATGTCGGTGTTGCCCGTCTGAGTAGGCTTAAGCTAAATAGAACCACAATTGTTTAGAAGACTACTCTTGCTGGTATAAAAAAGCCCATCCACCTGCAGCAGAATCCTAAATGATTGAAGGTTGGACAGTAAGACCTTATTCGAAAGACTGGTTTCACATATTCATTCATTCATTTTTTTTTTTAACTCTTTGGGCTCAAAACCTTAAGGTCTTTCCCTAAATATTCGAAATGTGGAAATCTGTTTTATTTTTCACTTCATATCTCATAAAAGGTTAAGAGATGCTGGGCACTGGATAGACCACGTTTGTCGAAATGGTCGGTGATATAAGCTGTTAGCCTTCTTTTCGAGGGCTAAGTGTTGGCACAATGGTCCTAGGCTTAGCGCTTAGGTTTTACCGAATTTGGAAAAGAGTTGAAAGGACCTTGTGTATGGGATGCTCAACAGACCGCACTATATCAAAAGATAGACTTAAGTATTGCGGGTACATCGATGCCAAATGTACCCCAGTAGTTATACAACTCTTTTGAATTTAAACTCAAAGCGGTGAAATCATCATGGGAAGCTTTTTCGAAGGACGTTTCAAATCCAGAAACACTTAAACTTGAATATCAGGCAATATACTGTCATCCCTCCTATAGGGATTGCAGGGGGGCTGTTATGGTAAACGGCGTTCCAGTTCTCATACCATGTTAAACTTTACCTACAGCAGCCATTTTCTTCGTCTAGGTGAAACGGCAGCTGCAGTAGAGTACTTGATAACCTCTTGCAAACGAATATAAACCTTCAAGGCCTATGTATTTTATTGGGGGCTTTCGACTTGGTAACCTCCAAATTTTAGACAAGTCTTTGGTATCTTTTTTATTTTCAAAACCAGGTGGCTGATGACGAATACCCTTTTATTCTGACACACTCTGTAGACTTTAACGTCAAATTTGTACTACTGGAAGGTTTGAGGCTTCTTTTCGTTGGACAGTGGAACTTTGCCAGTCACAGCAAGGATGTTGTAAGGGTCCAGGGTCTATGTTTAGCTTTCGGAATGATCTCGGATGCGTGCATTCTCAGTTCATGATTCCAGGATTCCGAGAGTGGCTCAAGTGAACCTTCGCTTCAATATTTCGTACTACCGAATCGAAGTCTTGAAGGCTGTCAACAAACTGGCAGAGGGCTTATGTCAGACTTAATTCAACGGATACATATAAGAGGTCGCTACCAAGGTATCACCAACCTGATGGCAGGGCTTTCCATATCCCTAACGAGTATTTTTCAATGCATTTTAGGGACTTAGTCGCTTCGCATAGTTTCATTGTTTTGACGTAGCTTGGAGGCATGAAGCCTCAATAACCCTCAACTGTCCATGCGGAGGCACGATAGAAGGCCACATACCTATGCCGGTGAGAATAACCTGCCTCTCGGATGTTTATCCCGGGCGACGTACTGATATTTGGAGCTGAGGTCAGTGGGTAATTTTCATGACTTGCCAGAGAGCTTATAACATTTTCCCCGCTGACCTTATCTCCAAATACGTCGCAGTGTAAAATATCTGCCATCCAGACTACTGAGCTAATCTGCACAGTAAATCCCCCACTCGGCTCATGTAAGACTCAAGTTTGGCAAAGTAAATCAGACACCTTTGAGTCGAAACGGGGTACAAGTATATATAGGTACCTAGACCTACGTAACCTGTACTTTGCACGACGGTACCCGGGCTCCAACCTGCGAGTGATCATGGCAACGTTTTTTCGATAAATTCCTCTCTAGGCCAGCCATCAACAGAGACCTGTAAAAAAGAAGTCCTTCCAAAAATTGCATTTCACCCGAAAATACAGTCGGCCCGCTCCTTCGCTGGCACATTTTACATCCTGTCAATCATTCCATCAATGCATCCACTCTCGAGCCGTCTCTCCTTCAGCCATCAATCAATTAATAACATTACATACCAACACGGGCGGTGTGCAGCCGCTGCCGCCACTGCTACTGGGGTGCTCTAGATCTTTCAAACCGAAATTGACAGCCCGAGTGTTACTACATCAGCCATCGGAAGGACCTGTCTCCCACCCACCACAGCACACCTCCAGCAAACACAAACAGAAACAACACGAACAGGAGCAACCCCCGAAAACAAAAAAAAAATGTCCGAAATGGCTTCTACATAACTCTTCCGTGTTCCGTCAGCAGTGTAACCACTCGACTACTCCGCGAGCATTGCACTAAAACTGAAATGTCCTTGAGTGGAGGGAACTTCTCTGCCGAAGCCATTAACCAACAGGGTGCCAATTACCCAGCACAATGCAATAAAAATAAATTCATCCAAGGTACACATGCATGCATTCAGCCCGGCACCGACAATCACACGCCACTATATCTATGCCAGTGGAAAAAGGGTTGCATTTGGTGGATGGGTATGACTTTTGCTCTCTCTTCCGTCCATTATTATTGCCGAAAAATAATAATAATAACAATTTGTCCATGGGCATGGGTGAAACAAAAGGACTCCCATAAACACTGTTGTCGTGTCCTCTTGTGTTTGCCAGGCGAGAGCATTTTGGTACCGCTATACGTGACATGCAAATCAGTTCGGAGGCAAGTCAAAAGCGAACCCTTCCATTTCATGGCTTGGGCAAAACGGACTTTTATGGTCAGCGCACTCACTCCTTTAACCAAAGATTGAACCATGTCCTTGGTTTGCGTTGAACCCATTTAGATGACATGAAAGGAGGTCCTGCTGCTGCACACAAAGCAAAAGAGTTGAATCTCCCAAGAAATGGCTGTCAGAATTTGAATAACAAAGGACGGTATACGCCGACACGGACACACACAGCTGGTAGGTGGTCCTCGAGCATAGTAACCGTTGTTCGCGTTCTAATTTCTGTTATCCTTGTTTGTTTGTTTTGTTTCAGTATGTTCACCCCTACTTAATGGTTATGTTTCTGCGCAGATCGATCGGCTTTCATGCCTTGTGGGCGTTCGGTCAGTGCGCGTATATATCGTGCACCGAAAAAAGGATTATAACTGATGAAAGATCACAGCGGAACGAATGCGGTATGGTGCGTATTTTTGCAGGAGAGCCACACGATCCGCAGGTAGAAGCCGGGACTGCGTAAACATTTGAGCTCATCGAGATTTCATGGGAGTAAATGTTTGGGATAGGGATTAACCCTTTTTCCGCAAATAGTTAGTTGAATGTCCTTAGAATTGGATTTTTCGTGTTCAAGTTCTATTCCAGCCACCACATGCGGAGGACAGTCGGGGATATCAATTAACCCCTTCTAAATGGGTAAATATTTGAAAATTCAATTAGCCCAAAGAAGGGATTAACACGTCAGGACGAAGGTATTATATGGTGATTAGATTTATAATCCCATTATGTTGAACAATTATCGCCCGGCAGTCTCCGGTGGAGAGAGGGAGGATGTGTGGACATATGGAAGGACTAAGACTGATGACAGTCGTCCGCACTGAGGTGAGTTTGAGCTGCACCTTGAAACGGCAGTGCAAATTAATTGTGCAATCGACCAAGTGTACACATTTCTGGGTGGAGACCGTTTGAAGTTCATTTCGCCTTGAATTGAGGAACGGCGCGGTTCTGGAAACGAAGATCCTTGCTGCTTGAATGACGCCGCGAAAGATTCTATAGGCTTCGGTGTTGATGCGACGTCTTCTTGAGGCAATAAAGCAGCTCATCTACACCTCCGCACTCTTAACATCAACGTCACAAAGGACACACAAATTGAATGGCGCAATGAGGTTTTTCAAGTTCATAAGGCAGATGGGTTCGAATCGCTATAAAGGGCCCTGACTCACTGTCACGTTCATCTGTATGCCGCGGACTACTGGACAGTAGAGTCGTTAGGGGCAAGTGTGCGCACTTTCGACTTTGAAACATGATTCCAAGCGAAATATAGAAGTAATATTACAGGGCTTTAGTAAATTCTAAAGCTGCATATTTGGCTATTTATTTAAAAGAGTAAAACAATATATTTTGTTTAATTTACTTACATTTTTATTGAAAAAACCAATAATAGGTATATTAAATATTAAAATTAGTATTATTTCACAGATCAAACTTTTAATTATTTTAATGTTATATAAATAAAAAAATAAATTAATAAATAACAAAAAAGGAACTTCATGTTTAAAAAAAAATATCTACAGTTCAATTATAAATTATATTATCTACATGTCATAGCAAAAATCGCAGTAGAATACTGCGTGGATCCTCATACTTTCCCCCGCACAAAGGACAAAATCAGTCCATATTTTTTTTCAGGCAGTTTTGAGTCTAAGTGCTTAGTCAAGCCAGAAGGTCCAGGTCTTGAGAGAAGTGGCTTCATTGGTACTTTAACTTTTTTAGATTGTCTTTTGTCCATTGTTTTTTGGTGTTTTCCTTCTTCTTCCTTGCGTTTAGCCTCCAGGTCTTGTTTATAAGGAGTCGATATTATTATTTCGCACGCGCACACTTGCCCCCAAAGTTTTACGCACACTTACCCCCACTGCACTTTTTTCAATATTTGGTTTATTTTGAACAAATTAACACCAAATCCAGTAAAATTTTCACTCAAATATAATGTACATATAATATATTCAATAAATAATTAGCACTCAATGTGTTATAATTCAATCACTGAACACTAACACGATTTTAAAATTGAACAATATTTTAGTAAAATTAACCCTTTCTTTTGTTTGGCTGCCCTTCACAAAACAAAGAAAACTGAAACGCAACAACAGCTGACCCAAGCAAAGGACAGGTACCTACTGAATTGTGCATTTACAGATACTTAATATTCATTGTCATTTTCGAGAAATTCACTGTGCGTACACTTACCCGCTGCGCACACTTACCCCAAACGACTCTAAGCAGGAAGGGACAGCTAATATTCGATCACCTTTAACAGCAAAAGACAGACTTTCCGTCCGGCGAACGGTGGAGAAGATATACACATACAGCTCTAAAATAACGAGCTGTGTACAAATATGTGAATGTTGTTCAAAAAGTCAAAACGCTTTTAATACTTAAATGGCAGATAGGATGAAGAATATTAATCGAGACGATCTTCCTATCGAAGACCGTAAGTTGGATATGACGTTCGTGTTTAAGACCAAGTCATTGGTCTTATCGTAGGTTCACAGCTCTTGGTCTGATAGACATGTGGCAGCAATGTGCCCCGCGACATAGAGCATGAAAGGCTGCAGTTCTTCAGCTAAAAAGTACTGCTAGGTATAGGGGGCCTTAATATGGCCCAAATCCAAGCAGGGGCCCACGACTCTAAGTCGGCTCGCCCTTAAAGAAACACATTTGTTCCAACATACATGGGTCATTCATTTCATGGCTTCAAGTTGATAAAACTCTCATTTGACACCTGTCAAACTCAGCTGTCATTACGATAATGAAGTCGGTAAAATTGTGAATAAATTTGAGGAGAGTGCGGAAGCGTTACTGATGTCGCAGGGCTTGTGCGTCTTCGTAATGCACGTTGCATCGAAAATATTGTTGCTGCAGGTGCAAGTGTGTCTTATGATCCGAGTTTATCGATTTCCATATTGTTTTGGCCGGCGATTGAAGATCATGGCTTGGACGGCATGTGGTTCCAACAAGACGGGACAACAAGCCGCACAACACGACCAGCTATGGCCTTATTGTGTGATAAGTTTCCTGGTCGCATAATTTCACGTTTTGGCGACGACAATTGCCCACCAAAATCATGCGATTTGACAACGTAAAATTTTTTTTCTGCTACGCAAAAGACCGTGTTTACGCGAGTAATCCCCGAATTAGGCGGTAACCATGGTGTGGTGTTTGAGTGTTTGCTTGTGCCCGAAGCGGCGTAGGTTCAAGCCCCAGCGGGGAACAGCAAAAACACTAAACCATCGAGTCTGAGTGCTTCCGGGATTTGGAATCCCCTTTTTTACAAAAAAAAAAATCCCCGAATTATAGACGCTTTCTTCCGAAGCCGAAAAATCCAAAAAACCCTTTATAAAGAAATAAGCTTTGTATGCAGAAGCTTTTCCTTATTTTCAAAGCCCGCCGCCTATCGTTTACAAAGGTCGCTGATATAGGATTGTTAAGCTTTATTGGACCAACTCTATATGAAATCTCCTTTCGGAAGTTTGCTTCCGCAAACCTTTTTCTATCTGTATATATAGCCTCTTCTTTGGCTCGTGGTAATTGACGACGATTTCACAGAGGTCGCCAGAATTGTAATCGAGGCAGGCAGGTATTTTTGAAAACGACACTGTTAACTAATAGCCTTCCGGACACTGACCATCTTTGTTGCGCTCGCTGCCAAGCCTGGGCTTAATTTTAAAACAGTGACTGTTGCAGTTGCAAAAGTCTACAAGAAGACCAAACTCTGTCACACCGCGGCACTGACTAGGGATAGACATCAAACGCTCCATGAAGACTTCTTCGACAACCGATCGAAAATTGGGCACACAAAAATTGTTGCGACAATATTAACCGCACTGGACATATTTTCCCTAAGACCTTGGTCAAACAAGTTGTGCCACAAAGCGACGAATAAGAGTCTATCGTACCTTCTTCGATAGCCAGGCAACCACTTAGAGCTTCCCGTCCTGAGATTGACCTCTGTTTCCTGTTCTATTTGGGCTGCAAATACAATATGGACCGCAACTGTTTTGAAAAAAAAAACCTACATACCTACCTAGAATTACAACACCACCTCATCGCGCTGCAACATGCCACTTAGCCTAACTAGACAATGTGCCTATCCAAGTTTTAAGTGGGCCTTCAAAAAAGCAATTGTTTGCTAAGCCCAAAGAATTCCCATAACAACAAGTCTTTAATTCACCCCACCAGTGTCCACTTCAACAATGGCAATAGCAACACAAAAAATTCTTTCGACCAAAAAATCGAAACAAACCAGGACATCCCTACTTCTGAACAGAACACAAAGTGCATAATCCAAATGGCCAACCGACCAACGCGAGCTTAAGGATCCTTATTTGGGTTGTGTTCCGCCTTTCCCATCCAGTGCTAACCCCACATCGGTCACGGATCGGTACCGTTTTGATTTTTATTAATAAAAAATCAAACATTCACAGAGAACTCCAGTTCCAGCGGCCACGGCCAGCGGCGCTAAAAACAAAGTGCATCGCTCTTCTGATGGCTGCACCATGTCCATCAAGTCCATTTACAACTCACACTCGATCACATACACTCGACAGGATGTCTCTCACTCAATTTGGTGGATTCGCCTGTCAAAATGTGATTCTCCGCATACATGATGGCGACAAAGAAGAAAACAGAACAAAAAAAGCCCAACAGACGACCAAGGACTGACTCCATCTGTGTGCATTATATGGGGTCACTCACTAACCAGGACGAATACAGAACAGAAATACACTTTAGCGCTGCAGCAATAATGTGAATCCTCTCACGAATCGAAGGATATTTCTGCGGGCACATAAAGTGCACACACCAGCAGAAGCAGCAATGCGTTGCCGTTGATGCAAGGATTCCATTTTCCATATGAATATCGTCGGCCTCCTGTTTGGAAAGTGTGTATATGTGTGTTTGTATGTTGATTTTATATAGGCTCGCTGGATTGTAGCGAATATTAAATTTGTCCTGACCAACTCTGGAGATGGGTTGATGATGTGTATCTACTTCCGGATATTTGCATATATGGAGCTGAATCCTTTTTGTGCATTTTTCTTCTTTATGGTTTGGTTTTTAGCCGTAGTTCGTTGGGTGGTGGGGCGCGGGAAGCCTCCATTTACAACTTGTTAGAGTGCTTTGAGTTTTTTTTTTCCTTGTTCTGCTTCGGCTGCAGAAATGCGCTTCTTTGTAAGGATGCTATTGACTGTATGGATTTATTTTTGGTACAAAAAAAAATCGAGTGGTTTCTGCTTCCGCGAGATGGTTTTGGTCATTTTTGTTGTCCACAACTTCCGCTAAGTGCACGTGGGTAATAAAAATGAATCCTTTATGACGCGTTTTATAGGCGCGAATGAGTGGTCTGTCCGGGTCCACAGGACCAACTTTATGGTTTCCGAAGGCAGAGGTGCCGCTGTAATTTCGAATGGAAAGGGATTTTTCGAGGGATTCGATGCTGGGGTCTTGAACGTATACGTTGACTGCAGAGTCATTGTACGGCAAGAAACATCTGTCGACACAGGCAATATTTTGTAATAAAGAGTGTTAGAGGTACCTATATGAGCAGGATTTGGAGGGTAGCACTTTCAAAAGTCTAAGAACAGTGAAGCAAGCCAAGTCTCCCTGATGCCTCAGGCCTCTGCTTGGTTGATGAATGCTTGACCTAAAGTGGTCTTTTATGAGCTGCACTTAGACTAAAATAGGCTACATTGAAGATTTGGGCACGCGGCCAGCCCAAGCCCATTTCGGTAGGAACCTACCTACCTATAAAATAAAAAACGTCGAGTCTTTTCATTTAAATTTTTTGGAACCACTCAAATCAATATATGAAGCTTAGGAGTCCTTTTGAGCTCTTTGTTTCGCAGACCCTCTAGTTTGTCGAAAAAAGAACCACCTAAGATCTTCAAGCTGTAGTTTTAAAGCGGGCTTAAGAGACTGAAAGGTTCTGTGTCTTTACCACCTCTATACAAGCTCCGCAGTCAAGTTGTATATGTACGTATATCGCGCCGTCTTTATGCAAGAACAAAAGGCTGATGCCCGAATGTCTTGGCGGTTAAACTGATGATGCATTTTTAGCTCAAAGCTATCTCAGGTATGTTCGTTCTATTCAAGGCTTTGCTATCGATCCGCTGTGAAAGGGAATCATAGAGTTCTTACGGATATTAAGGTCAGACACAGGAGGGTCATACTTTCCGCTAGTGGAACACTTTTAGTATAAAGCTCCAGATATTCGACTGAGATCGGTAAGATCGTGGAAAAGTGATGACAACGTACATCTTTCGGGAAGCTGCGGGCTTCAGGAGTGCACAACTGGTGCCTTCTCTTTTGTACCTCTGCAGCTTTAATATAGAAGTCGTTTTGCGTATATACTATGGATGAGCCTTTCACCATGCCTATCAATCGAACAGAGTCCAGCTGTTAAGTTTACGCTTTGGCAATGGTACCTACCTTTCTTCTGTTTAAAAAGTCCGTTTAACCTTTTCTGTTCTATTGCACTGTGGATGATGCAGACTAGTTGATCTCGAACGTACCGGACAATTTGAGGTATTCAACAAGGCTAACACTTTTTATGTGGATTAAGTCCGGTCTAGCCGTTTCATCAGCTCCAAAATGATGTCAAACTCTGAATAGATTGACAATAACTTGCCCTAAATTTAATGAAGCAGGATCTGATCAATTTGCTAGCCACCTGACCGCAGATATTTATTGCGATAGCAACCATCCAGTCAGCGGATAGTCCGAAAGACGTATAGCTTCGGAAGGCAACAGAGACGTGGATGTCCATTGTCCAGGTCTCCCGAGAAGATATCCATATCGGTAAGTACCTATGCACTTTCACCTCATATACCCTTGCATAAAGACCTCTTCCTGGCCTCCCACACCTCCGAAGGAAGCTATGATGCGGTATGGTAAGGATTCAGTCCAACAACGCTATATTGTAGCCGAGCCACATCTGTAAAAAAAATTATAGAGGCGGTCTAAGATCAAGCCTAGCTTTATGGTACAATCTTGAATTTATTGTCAAAAAAGTCATTTACTTCCGTCACAGTTTTGTGGGTCGATGGACTGCAGCTCTTCTTGAAGTGATGGGCACCGTCTTTTCAGCGTAGCAACTACCGCAACTGAGGACTAACGTCGAGCTTCCTTGAAATGGTGGCTTGAATGCGACTCCTTAAAGAACGAGACGCTCTTGCTTTGGAGTCGAAATTTCTTTAGCGGGCTTGATGTATTGCTTCTGTTATCTAAAACTCGCTGAAAGCCAGCACAATATTGGTCACCTAGCGTAACTTCCTGAGAGCTTCCATTACCTTTACACCTTTAAGCCTAGTTGCCCAAGAATAAAATTTGTTTATGGACCTCTGCCACTTCGCGAATCCAACTTAAAGTCAGCTATCTTGGGATCCCAAGGAGGAGTCTTGTTCTTGCCCATGCACTGGCTCATTTGTGAGCATTAAACAGTCTTCCGCGGTGTGTCTCTCCAAAGCGGAATTGCGATGTAAGCCTGTTTCTAGATTTTGTGTTGAGGTCTGTCTTCGATATTTGTTTTCTATTGGTAATATTGGTCCCTCGTCTAGCTAGGGATGGGAAGTTTATAGCTTACAGAAAACTAGGTGACTATTGCTTAAATCGAAGGTAGCTCAAGAAACCCGGAATTTTCAGTACTCAGCGAGAGACTTTCTTAACAAAATGTGTTCTTCACGATACAAGGAAGGTCCCAGAATCGAATTTTCACTTTTCTGATCCTCTTAACCAAAAGGTATTGCATCGCTTCAAGAATTGGGCCCATCAAGTGTAATATGGAGACAGAAAGAACCAGCTAGAGCTGCAAGTTACTGCAAGCCTGTAACCTATTGCTAAAACGTCTGAGCCTTCGTTCTTAAAACGTGCAATACTATACAAACCAAACCAGCTCCATACCTTTTTCAACTCCCAGCCCAACTTTGACTGCATTAGAAGCGGCTTGATGCAAAATTTGCAACGCTGCTACAACTGAACGTAGATAATTGTCCTTAAAAAGCGACATCTCTCACGCACCCTTACACAGGCAGTGACCCATTGTTACTCAATTCGACGAAGGTTCGGCTACTGTGTGCTGCGTATTGTCTTACCCACTTCCCCCATCATAAATTAAGCCGAATGAATAAGGATAACCAGAGAATGCACGCGACAATCCGAGTCCTCTCTCACCGGGGGACTCTACCTCCCGATAGCGCAATTTATTCCAAGGCCACTGCCTGGCCTGCATATACCTCAGTCCATTTACGACTTAATTGCGTTTCGCTTTGTTTACGTGCGCACACAACGATCCTCATCTTGGAACGTTTAGTTTATGATCCACCAACGAAAACCCACCCTGGACGCATTCCCTTTGTGTACAATCACCACACCACAAATTTTAGGTAGCTCTCGGGAATATTTGTTTTACAAAACAATCGCCCGTACACAGAGAGGCACAAACTCCCTACTCAATTGGAAGAGGAGTTCCACAGAAACGCAAGGTGCTAAAAGGGCAAAAGTGTGTTTGCCAGCGTTACTACCGGGTCAGCGCGTTTGCAGGGACTTTCTGGAATTTTAGCGTGTGCATGTCGTAAACAGTTCTCGCTGTTTGAATTATGCCAAGTGTTTAGGGCCTCCCAGCGGGTGACTTGTCTTGATGATGGGCGGAAAATCTGAAAAGCATGACAGCAATTCCAAGTTTATTAAGTCATCAAGATCAGGAGACTGTCTCTTCCAGTTCTCTCAATAAAAACGAAGCCGCACGAGAAATCCTCGATGAAATATGACCAACGACACGACCCGGCTCATCCTTATGATGGCACTTGATTGATGCCCAATTAATTTCTACTGACAGTGGAAATCCTCCGAAAGGATAACACCATTGTCGGTACTCGTACATGACAAATCCGACAATGGAGCAGTGGCTTCGATCCATCGACTACGACGACGACGATGATTGTATTTGACCATCAAGCTCAGAGAACATAAAGAGGCCAATTAAAGCGTCCACCTTCCCCACACACACACAGCGCCACCTTCGAGGAGGGAATTCCAACATCGGTAATTATTGGAACCGCTTTTTTGTGTTATGTCCAGGCAGTCGTCATCGACATCGCTTATGTTTGAGTACACTCAGTTCGGTCCTTGCACGTTGATTGAACCAAATATTCAGAGATTATGTGTGCCAACACGAGTCGCTGGACTTCATTAGTGTGTCCACACTCGGCGCAGTCCTGAAGAATTTGCTCAAGCTGTAAGGATCACTGGATGTCGTTTGCACAATTTTGATGCGGACTCCACCACCGCCGATGATTTTGCCTAAAATTCCTCCGAAGCTCTGGCGGGAAGTTAACATAACTCGGGTGTAGCCTATACCCCTACACTATGGGGGTGTGTTGACAAATCAATTAGCAATCAACGCTCAAGTTCATTAGTGAGTGGGGCATTGGACGGATGTCGTTTTTTTTTTTGTATGTTTTCCAATGTTTTGTTTGCAAGGACAAACTCAGCGCAATTTTAATTTCCAAAGATCAACAGCATCGGCTTGGTTGACTGGCACACGGGTGTGTCCACATTGATGGAGGTTAACTCTTTTGTTTGTTTGACAAGGCAGTTGACACGACACGCCAGGGAAGCGGATTTGCCGCACTTGCTAATTAAGTTGGGTTCGAAATTAGCTTGAGCGAAAAGGACTGTTTTGGCAGATGAATAGCGATCGGGGGAGTAAGTGGCGTTGTTGTCGAAGACGTCCGACTTGTGGTTGCTTTGTTGAGGTTTACTAAGGACATACACTGGCAGCAATTTGAATGCGAAGGGAATGTAATCGGAATTGTGGTCAGTGGCGAAGGGATTTTATTTTTTATGTGTGCTTTAACTGGGTGCCAGGATGCAACACGCGACCGCGGTTTTTGCGGTTGACGGATGAAGTTGACGCGGAATTTGTTTTATTTTTGTCTTGGCTATTTGTGTGGTATTTCGGTCAACGATATGGTTAGCAGCTGGGGCAACAGTTGGACTGCGTATGGAGATAATTACGAGGGTTTTACGTGGGGCAGACAAAAAAGTAGAGTAGCCATCAATTTTGCGGTTAAGAGGGGGGAAATTCGACTAGTGGATGTAGCGGTTAGGGTCTGACCACAGATTTAGGTTTCGTCAACCAAACCTTGTGTGTCTGTCTGATGGCTTACGTTTGGAGTAAAAAGCAGAACTTGTTTGGTTGGCGTTTCTGCAGATTTATTTATTAAAAAAAGAGCCTGCGATAAAATTGGTGGTGACAAAAGTGACGGATATAACTCGCTATAGTGGTTTTTGCTACTAAATGCGTTGACGGACTTTGAGGGAGGGACTATGACATTTACAGCAACAAGGTTCAAAGTTAGAGAGATAGAGCGAATATGGTCCTCCGAGCCGAATCCAACTCAGTTGGATAACGCACTAAAGAAAGGCTTCGCCTTAAGTAAGCGTTCATAAGTGGCAGGGGACTTTTACCAACAAGGTGCAACTGGAGGCAGTTGGTCAAAGACCGAGCTGGGCCTAGTCGATAGGTAAATGAATGTACAATAAAGTTAAGATGAAGAACGTGGGAGGTCCACCAGGTTGTCAAGTAAATTGTTGGCTTCCTTCAGTGCCTTCCTTGAGGCTGTTATGCAAGACCTAATGACTAGTCTTAGCATTACAAGCTTTTTGACCTAATTTCGTCGAAGAATCCCTACGTTCGTCGGTGCTCACTCTTCGATCTAGCAACATTTCACCTGCATATTTGAAGAACTTGTCTCTGTAACTGCAACCTGTCCCGTCTAGAGAAATGCTCTTTGGGCTTTTTAGAGCTTCAGCCCACTTCATAAATTCTGAGGTGGTTTATTGGGTTTCTGGTTCCAATTTTTGTCATTTTCGCAGCCTCACCAGTGACCGCAGTGGTTCAGTGATTGGTAGGCTGGACTTCTGAGCTACTGATCTTTAGTTCACTCACTAGAAAAACACGAATTAAAAATTTTGTCTTGTCCAACGGACGCCTCGCAGAGCATAGCTTTACTTAACAGCAAAACTTTTCAATTCAGCCGTCTGCACAGGACAAATAATTGTAGGTCCCTGCACTCGTCCTAAAAACAGAAGGAACCTCTCGCAAGATACAAACAGATATGACGAGCTCGAGTCTTGGATGTGGAGCTATAGAATTTCCCCCATGAGCCAAATCGGTTCTAATCTGATACAAAAATCTCCTCGCTCTGCGCCATGCAACCCACCGCCATGAAATTCTAAAATTCTAGCTCTTCCCGTCCATACTAACAGCCCCTTCAACCCGTGCATAAATAGTCCATATAATTAAAAAATTTCCAAATTAAATTTTTGTAATCCAATCTCTGTCCCTTTGTGTCCCGTTTGTTAGTCGTTGTCCTCTGTCTCATGCAATTGTATACTCTCTAAAGGGATATTTGCATCACACCGAAGGGAATCCTGTTCGCAGTTTATTTAAGGACCACTTGGTTGCTAGAGATGTCCCTTTTTTTGCTGTTATATGAGGCACTACACATGATTGCCTCACCTGAGCTGTTGGTCACAATTTTCTGGACACACCACTTGAGTCTTTTCCCCATCCGATATGGAGTGTTGTGTGTCCACTTATTAAATTTGGTCCACGGCAAATATACATCATCCGGAGTGTGTAGAAAGCGATCCTTTTGGTATAAAAATATATATATCCTTGTTGCTATGCAACCATCAGTTGCTATAGGGCAACAAGGAAAAACGAGGACTTGTCATTTGGAAAGATTTCGGACAATAGACAAAAACAAAAAGAGCCAAAATTACACAAAAGGAAAAGAATTTTATTCGCACATTTATTAAGATTGAACGAGTATGGTCCTTGACGCAATAATACTTCGTTAGTATTCGTTTTGTGACGAATGAGCAACATGGATGAACTGCTGGTGATAAATTCCAAATGCGTCAAGTGCTATTCCACTTGTGAGAATAATTCAATTCGCATGTTGCGATGATGTCAAAGTGAGTTATTTGCATTTCTCCTGATGAGGTATTTAGACCAAGAGCCATAAATAGCTTTGAGAGATGGAATTTGCTTTATTAATGCACAGTGGGAGTGGAAGTGTTTCTATTCTAATTGAGTAGGTTATAGAAAGTTTATAGAAAGACGTGCGCTCACATGCAGTTTACGGGATTACATAAATGGCTGTCCTGCAAGGGATTGGACTGAGAGAAGAACGTCGGTGAACCTCTTTGTTTGAATGCGTAGAAATAACCGACAACTTTGAAATAGCAAAGAAACGGCTGCAGGACACTTTTGTTGTGTGTCTCATTTGCTTCTATTTGCCATGATTTTTCTTTGAAAGTTGGGAGTTCTTCTCACTCATTTGAAATGCGCTTATTTACTTGTTCCCTGCCATTTGCAACCCTTGTAGGTGTACAGGTGGGGAGCCGCAAGAGACGTGTACCGACGTTGAATGACTTTTTGGGTTGTCGAATCGAGTTCTGTCTTTGAAGATGGCTCCATAGTTAGTTCTCAACTCGGATTGATCTTCTTTTCGATACCTACCTTCGAGATAACCTTAATAAGAGTGCTTAGAGGCACAGTGGCTTAGTAGTTAGTGTGTTGGACTACTAAGCGAGGGGTCCCAGGTTCGAAACCCGCAAAAACCCAAATTACAACTCAGGGTTTTTTCACCGCACCACCTCTCGCGAACGTCTGACAAACATCCGGGAGTATTACTGTCTTGAAAGAGCTTCTCAATTTGCCGTTTGGACTCGGCGTTCCAGAAGCTAGGCATAGGGTCCCTACGGACCTGTTAAAGTGCTTTTTTGATGAAGTTTAAGAGCATAGCAACTTTTTTGGAAACACCTCATTTAGAACAGTTTTCATTTCGAACTACAGCCCGTCATCAGAGGACTCAATTAAGTGTCAGTCTGACAGTCTATTCTTTGTACGTTTTCCATTTAGAAAGACATGTTGTTGTCTGCAAAAATCCAAGAGTATGACTGTCTTGAAAAAGATTCTCAATCAGAAGTTTACACTCGTCCTAAAAATGAAAAACTTACACTAGGCCTGAGTCCAAACGGACCTACTTTTTTTTTGAAAGACCGCTTGTTACAGAAGACGTAAAAACAGTTCTGAGTAGCTACGAAGTTAAAATTAAAGGTATGCAGATAGAGCGATGGCAATTGAAGAGGACGAATTCAGCATTTATATGCACGCGGATTAGTCAAGAATTCTAGAACCTCGTTTGGTATTAATCTGCATCAGAGCTAATTTTTCAAACGATCCGCTAAACTCTTCTTACAACACCACAGTGGCGAAAGATGAGGCAAACGAAGAGCTATCTTGTCACAGATATATGAACTTTGAACACTTCGGCCGAAGGCTATCCTTCTAACTTCATTTGGGGGTAGCGAACAGACGTTTTGAGGAAGAACGACTATTTATGCCTTGATAGTGGTTATCGTCTTCACTTAAGAGTCGAGCGTTCTTTTTTAATTCTCCGACTTGGTACCATATTCAAATGGGCATCTTTGGCACGTTTCTGGTTAGAGCATAGTTCTTGGTGCCACCAAGGTCAATTGGATAGCAATCAATTTTCTCAAGGTACCATCATAGAGGTGTAAAAATAATGGGTAGCTATGATAAGTCTGACAAACTGTCCCCATGCTGTAAGTCGCATCGAGCCAGGATGTGCGTTTTGCCTTGTTAACAATCAAAAACTATCGATAGATTGATAAAAACAACCTCCTTAGACCTTAGAATTACGCATAGTAATGCTAAGCAATGCTATATATCGTTTCGTCATTCCTATCGAACGTTTCTTCTGTGCGAACAAAGTACCTATGGAGAGCCTTTGTATACAACCTCGGAGTCCGGAAGATTATCAACGGACCCTGTCCAAAAAAGTTTTATTCGTGAAGCTATTGTTACTTTGAAACTTCGAGCTCTAAGAGGTAATTTTTTGACAACAAAAGTCATTACCTATACGCTCTCAAGATAACAAGGTGACGAATAAAGGTCTCTCTGCGTTAATAACAATAAAATAGGCAGGTATATACTCTTCGGAGAATACTGCAGACACAAACCCCATCATAGGAAGCGGCTCAAAGTCAAGGCTGAGGTTAAGCTCGCAAGAGTTCCGGGACTTCCCAAAGAAATACTGGTTAGAGGGTCGACAACTAATAACTATTGAAAGGACGACAAAAGGTAAGGCTATCCGACCAATTAGTAGATCGCCATACTCATGTTTAGTAGGTATACCCGACAGAAAGGTGGTCAATAAAAAGTGTGACTCCGTAATGTTCTTTGTCGAAGAGGAGTTTTGCGAGGCTCATTTACAACGAATAAAGAATAAATAGTGTACCATCGGAGAACGATCCATTTTAAAGATAGTTTTCAGATTGTCTGAAGTCGATTGCTGTGCAGTAACACACGCAATGGTTGTAGAACCGCCTCGCTTCAAAGGTGACAAGTCTTGTGCACTTCAAGAAATACTACAGCGTCAGAGAAAGCGGCAGCAAACGATTTATATGTCCCACATAACTCACACTCACTTAAAGACAACCACCCGACCCCACTGCTGCGCGACCGTACTCAAAGTCCATCATGATTAAATTGAATCGTTCCCGATTTAACTCCTCATCACTTTAAAGCAAATGTCCTGCATCAACACTTTGCACCGCCATTCCCATCAGAACTGTTCTACAACCCACCAGTCTTCAGCCGATGAACTCCTGCAAAAGCGAAAAAAAAAAAGAAAAAGAAAAAAAAAAGCTCTCGCCAATCGCTTTACAAGAGTTCGCTTTTTACATCGCCATCTTTAATGCATGCACTCCGTCCATATCTCCGGCCATATCCACTCCGACACTTCTTGCCCATTCCCCAAAGCGAGATGCATATACATTTTTCAGCCAACCATAACGCTGTAGATTCTCCGTGCTGCGGCTAACCTTCTCCTGAATAACATACACTTCCCACAAGTCCGCACACCGCACACCATACACCGCACACATGCGACCCGACTAAGAGACAAAGTGATGTCTACTTGCCGCTTTAGTCCTTCAACGGCGACACTGCACTGTGGGCGGAGATGTGTTGCCGAGCCACATTAAGTGCCAAATATAATAATTATATTGCAGGAGCACATCCTCCACACTGGACAAGGAACAAAAACAAAAAAAAAAACAAAGTCCTTCTGAAACAACGAACTAGTAAATAAAATTTAGAAATGCCCAAAATTGCTTGCAATGCTCGTCCTGCTGTACAGGACACTCAAATAGGGCTCGGCCAATAGCCAGTGCCACTGTGATTGACGTTGAGATGCCCACAGAAGTGCATTAGCTTTTATGCACGCCAGACTTCATCCAACATTTAGTTTATTGCAAATGCCACCGTGGCGCAGCGGCGGCAGACAGGCTGAACTCCATCTACATCCATATTGTTTGTTGCCTTCGTGTTCTTCACGCGTGTGTACAACGCCATCTCGTATAACTCGTCCTGCCGTGCGTCGTCCGTTTACCACTTCAACATGAGTTTTTGTGTTTGGCCGACTGTTCCGGGCCGCATGGCAGCACGGACGAAGACACTGGAGTGGCGATGCTAATTTTTAGCGATTTTCGCTTCAACCCCGGCCCCATCGTACTTGGAGCCGAATGGGGGTGCGCGGTGCTGTGATGATTCCCGCGCGCTCAATGCAATTGTTGAATCAAGCGATTTCCGATGGTGAATGCAACCAAAAAACAACAACAACAACAAGTCAAAGCCCAGCGACAAGGATATACTCGTAGCAGGAAGTTTCGCGCTCCCCTACCATGCACCACTATCCACTACTGACCAGACCATCGCCACGCCAAGCCACGCCATGCCACGCCACATTCCACTCCACCACCGGAATAACAAGGAATAGTGCACAGCGAGCTCGCGTCGCGTGAATTGCCTATGTTTACCCTTTGGTACTTCGTTTTGAAAGGTAAAAAACTTTCGATGTACGAGTATAAATCTGGCGAGGCCGAGGCAATTTCGCGCAGGATACACTTTTTGACGGACACACACTATACAGCCGTCTGATGGCAACGAAAAAAAAATTTTTGATTCCGTGAATCGAAAGCAACCACTAGACTTGCTATTGATTGCAGCAACTCATGTATAAAATAATGGTTCAATATTTACCATCACGATAGTAGATGATGTGAAGGGATGAGGAGCGAGGACGATACTTGAAATGCGAACTACTTTCGGGTAACTAGAGGGTTGACCATTGACCAACTCCACGTCAGGGGTACGCGAGTGCGCTCCCTTGGCGCGGCACTGTTCGGATTCCGTTGAGAGATTCAATGAATTTCATTCCGACTGAAGTGGGTACAGTGTGTTTCACAAAAGGAAGGACGATCTGCAAGGAATCGGTTTTCCTACGACTTTTTCTATGTCAACAATTTCACTCAAATTCAACTCACCCTTTCGAGGAATTCAATGGGAAAAGTGAATTCACAAGCAAAGTCCCCTCGTTGGGCGCCATTTCTTAAAGTAATCATTCTACGCTTCATCGAAGGAATTATAGAAGGAGATTTTAGTTGCAATATTATGCCTAGAAACATGCTCTATGTAGGGAACATTTTTCGTAGAAACCGAATCAGACACCTTGCGTTGGGCGCCATTCCTAAACTATAGTAGGACCTAAATTTAGCCGTTAATGCACTAAAAAAAATAAGTTGTAAGCGCAACAAGTGAACATAGATAGGCTCGGCCTAGCTTCTTGCAATCAATCGTTTTGGGTGAGTTTTTATTTTCCCGTCGAGTGATGGAGACCTTTCATTTTCCGAGTCTGAATTGAGAAGCTCCTTCGTGACAGTTATATCCACGGATGATTGTAGATGATTGTAGAGGACTACTTATAATGGTACGTTAACCTGGATACTTCCATGCCCCACAGTACTATATTGAATGTGAGGCTATTTGAAGCGATCGTTAATTGTATCCTTGGTTGATAATTATCTTTCGATTAACTTATTTATATAGCATTTGTCGCCATTTTTTTTTTTTTCAAGCATGTTACCAGCAGTAGCATATCTTTAAGCGCTTATAAAATACATACAGATGTCCATAGTTTCAACTTTTTGGTAGTTCATGAGGGAAAAGGCAATCACTAGTCCCAACGTTGGGCGCCATTCTTCTTTGCAGGTCGTACTGGTACAATATTGAGCTCTGTAACCGATTCTTGTGGCTTAGCTAAGCGTAGGATGTTGAATAAAGTTAGCTTAGTAATAAGATTTGAACATTTATATAGAAAAGGTTACAACAAAAGCAAAAGAGCCTTGCACTGGGTGCCATTCAAATGAATAATATTGTGTTAGATGTTTTTATGCCTTCATAGCCAATCTCTAGAGAGCAGGAATCGTTATTTTTGAAGCCTGTTTATGCTTCTTTGTGGAACTGCAATGTCCATTTCTTAACAGTCTGAGAGAATAAAATATTGTTTAAGACAAACGCAAAAGTAATCCAATAGCTGGCGTGTCTCGTCTTGTACTCGCGACGGTTGTTTGCTACAGTCTACAATTAAATCGGCTTCCTCGCGATACGTGTACATTGCGTGTGCCTTTGGTGGTATGTCTTTGCGTGCAATCGCCGCTACTAGAGATATGTGCAGAACTTCACCCCAATATATTCCACACATCAATCGTTATTTTACTGTATCCATTTGAAATACTCGATAAAAGAATGAGTATCCCTGTTTGCAATGTGTAGCGCAACCTTCGCTCGTAGTTTAGTTAACTGGTCAGTGAGATCTGAGCTCATATGCGAAGCGGCGATGCGTATGGCGTTGGTCATATTTTGCACTCAATATTCTTATGCGAAATGGGTTTGATTTAGCAATAGAAAGGGGACAAGTTTGTGTGGGGTAGGTACAACATTTCCAATTAAATGAGTGGAAACGTTATATTATCGGTAGAAGGAAGTCGTGAATTAGAGACTGAAACATCAGATAGGGATGCTTTGATGATGGTATAACAAGTATGATGTTGACTTGTATATGTTTCATTGAATTCGCTGTGGTGGACTACTGAACGAGGGGTCTCTGGTTCGATCTCCGGAAAAACACAAACTACATTTTATACTAGCGATTTCCTAAGTATGCCGTTCAAGTCATTCTCAGTTAATTTAACCTCACACTAGACAAGTGGGATATACGTAGAACCATCAGACGGTACAATTAATACGACGCGACGCTCTGTGTCTGGAAAATGGACTTGGTCTAATTTTGCTGTGATGCATAACGTTTTTCAAAGTAGCACACGGTAGCCCTACCTTAATATAGTAAAGAGTCTTAAAAGATGCCTCTAAATTGCAGCAGCTTATTTAAAATATACCCAGCCTCCTATAGAAAAGGAACGCCTCGGCTAAGGTTGAACACACAAGTGGAATACGACCTCAACCAACTTGGGAAGCGAATCAAGGGCAGTTATCCAAACACCGCCCTAACTGAAGATGCGTTTGGGGCTAGGCCCTTTACCTGCTGTATATATGTACTTCGTTTTGCATAAATGTAACTACTAAAATATATTATGACCACAAAACGTACAGTCCCATCTGCATACAGAACACGATGCTTTTTATGTGCGAAAGGATATTTTCAAAGGAGACGTAAACACTGCAATAATTTTCAAAATCTAAATATAATTTTTAACCAATTTTTCTTTATTTCTTCCTGTTACAGGGTGATACAGAGAGCACTTTCTTAAAAAAAATCTTGCCTCTTTTATATTTAACCAGAGAACCACAGCCTGCTTTGCTTGGCGTTAAAATTTAATTTTTTCCCAACTTTGCCGGAGGGATTTCTCAAAATTTTCTTTCATAAGAACCTTCTCCTCACAATTACGAATAACTGACAAAAAAAAATTCAGCAAATTCGGTCCAGCCGTTCTCAATTGATAAACTACTATAGATTTTTCACACCATTTTTAAATACATATATATAGATTCCATTTTTCTAACTACTTTTGAGATACCTACTTATAAAATACTTCGGCGCCGATTACGACTATCAGCTTCAATGTTTTATGTACAACCTCTAGCACTCTCGCACATGAATACGGCTGGAGTATCATCAAAGAGTTTCATTTCAAAGAGCTCTAAGAACTTTACTGCTGATGTTTCCATAAAGTATCCAATACCTTGGATCTCCAAAAATTGAAATATCAATATTCGAATCATGTTTGAAGTCAATGCCGGTCTTAGACTTTCAGGCTTAACGAAGGAGATTTTCTTTTCACATCTTTGGACAAGTCTTTTGATGAGGCAACATTTATTTATTTTCCCATAGCTAAAGCACAACAGTCCGTTTTTGAAGACAGGTGTTCACTGTTCACATCCAAGATATCCTTTGCTACAATGGAATTTGTATGCAAAGGCTAGAAAAACGTACCTTTTGTTGCAAGAATACTGCTTTTTAAATCACGAAAAACTATAGTGTATGACCGTCTCAGCATTATTAACTAACCTCGTGTCTAGTTTTATTTTTCTCTGGTAGTCAAGCAACCGCCCGTGTAGCCCCCCCCCCCCCTCCTTTTTTAGCCGACACTGTTTGAAAAGGCACAGGGCTTTTATAGAGAATATTTTTATGTCAGCAATTTAAAAAAATAAACCCTGAGAAGATGAAAGTGCAATAATTCTTTCCCTAACTTCCCCATGCTCTACAGACTTTTCAGCACTAAAGCCTTAACTTTCGCGTGGTTATTTGAAGGGACAAGTGTTCGTAAGTAGTATTGAAAGAAGTTCGCAGCTAAAAGGGAATACATCTGTCATTTCAAAGCCTACATTTTTCAAAAACATCTCAATTAAAAAACCGTCCCTTACTATGTATAGTGGTTGGCACCGTTAAAAGGACAGTTGTTGTCCACAACTGTGGTCCCATTTGAACAAGTTTTTAACAATAATTGAATTTATTGTGCGGTTGTGTTTTTGTTGTCACTTTACGAAATATTTTGTGAAAACAATTTTCGGCGCCAAAACATATTGCAGTAGGTACAATAAAAATTTGATTTCTGCAGAAACAAAAAATGTTGCACCAAAGTTTCTTATATACTTATAAAGTAACTTAAATTATTGTTTAGGTACAGTTTTGCTTATCTCTTAGAAAGGGATAGGATATCCATAATTTTAGTGGGGCGTTTTGCACTGCGAAATTTACAAAATGCCCTAGTGGAGTACGTCTAAAACGCCTCCCCCAATATTTTCATAAACATCGTCATTAGAACTGCTTTCGATACTTATTTTTAATAAAAATGCCGTGGAATTACAAAAGGACTACACTGCGGGCATCGTGGTCTGAAAACCACAACCAAAGACGAAATTTCAGATGAAGATTGTAAAAGGTGTATCAAAAGTACTGAACATTATTACAAGACAGCTTCTTTAGAAGATTGGATCCAGTGTACACTGTGTCAGGGCTGGTTACATGAATTTTGCCGAAAAGAGAAAAGACGGACAATGCAACGTCTTGTCAATAAATTGGGGCTTTTTACCCAACAACCTATTTACAACACGCCCCACTTAAACTACTTTTTAAAAAAATAGAAAAAATAGTAATTAAACAAATTTATAAAAATTTCAAATGCCAAAGCCAAGAAAAGAGAGCATTTTATTTGTATGCAATAAAAGATTTGTGATTTTCTTTTATTTTTCGTCTCTTATTGATGATTTCTTGAAAGTGGGGCATATTGTATAGTTTTACCCATGAGAAACCGGAAAATATCGCAAATGTGTATTATTATATTGGAGAAAAACAATCTTCCTCGAAAGAAATATAACTTGGAAGGGTACTCTGTCCTCCCTATTCGCTATTGAGCAGAGCGGTGTCAACTAGTCAGGCACGTAGCCAAAGCCCAGCCCGAAAATCTAAGCAAAACAATAAAAACTAAAACTTTTTAATATAAATTCAAATGTAAAATAATGAGACTATCCAGATATAGTTTATTTGAATTTGTCTTAACTATTTGAAAACAAAATGAATTGGAATAGGTAGGTAGGTATATATAATTTACTGTTCAAAGAATTCCTCGTAAGAGTTGGAAGCAAGCCACCCTGGAAAAAAATCCTGGCTACGGCACTGCAACTAATGTATCAAAAAAAAGATTATCAACGCTAATTTTGTCTTAGTTTTTTTACGCCACCTTCAAGTATATCATCTTTATTTAAAAAAATGCAACTATACAAACAGTTTATTGTTTATAAGTCGTAAAATATACCGGCATATTAAAAATATATTCCAACTGACTTTGAGGTTAACCAACAAGTTCTATAGTGCTTAGAGGTGCCTGCAAAGCCCCCCTAGAGCCTTTGGCAGGGAATCAACTTTGAAACTCAATTTGGACTCAAAACTCGCAAGCAAAACTGAAACAGCAACGTCAAAAAAAAAGGCCAAAATTTATCTTTTATAAAAATTTGTGGAGGCCTTCTCGACTCCATAATTGTTTATTCTTCTCTTTAAATTAATCTTAAAAATATTTAAAAATTAAAAATAAAATACATTTTATCAAATTGTGTACAATTCAAATTAAAGTTAAATAAAAATAAATTCTCTACATCTGCTATATCCTTTTAAATAAATACTTTCATTCCGTTTTGAACTATATTATCGTTACAGTGTTTTTAAAAAATAATCGAACAAGAAAATGTTTGGTTGCTCCTATTTTTCGGTGCGCACTTTGAATAAAACGAATTTATAACGAGCTCTCCTATAGTGTTATTGTTAAACATTTTTTTTTGTACATTTTGTTCTGTGTATGTGCGTCGGTGTTTTAAAAACATATTTACGATTTTTTTTTTTTTTTGGTTCACATATCCACACTGATACTGGCGGCGACTCTCCGTAACAATTGAATTCAAAACCAGTGAATTCAGTCGGCGATTTCATGCGGATGTTCGGGCATGAAATGCACCGGGAATCACCCCCACCACTGCACTCCATCAATCACCATCCCCTTACATCACTATTATCACAAAAATATGCATCATCATCGTCATCATCATCACAAGTGTTTTTTGTTCTGTTTTAGCAAATTGTTTGGAAGGTTTTTCAATTTTTTTAACATCACGGTGAAAAAAACTAAAAACACAGACACACCACTGAGTCGTGGGTGCTCCTGTTGATTTTTCTATGTGCGGTCCATTAATGTAGTTGAATACTTTCTGGCACTGCGTGTCTCTCGCTGTACGCGGTACACATGGTTAACTGGTCTGTCGACTGCAGCTGAGCTGTCTCGCGGGCGCGCAGCGTTTTGTTGCCTTGGAAAACTACTGCTTTGGAGACTATGGGATTTTCGAAAAACTCCATTTGCCGGGCCTGGTAGTTCTGGGCGGTTCTCAGTACGGCCTCCAGACGGTTTTCTGAGCCGATATTGTGGACGCTTTGAGCTTGGTTTCGGGTGAGGTGGGTGTAGAACGGGGCGCTTCGTGGAACAGTGGTTTCATGGACGATGGTGCTTTCAGGTCGCATCGCAGTCGAGGCGCCGATTGTTGAATCGTGCTTAGCGGGCTGCTGCGGGTCGAGTCGATGGATTTGTCGAGGTCGTCCTGTAAACAGAGGCGTTCGTCTATGGAGGGCAGACTTGGGCGTAGGATCGGCACGAAGGCGGATTTGACAACGTCGATTTGCTCGTCATCAGAGTCATCGGATGATTGCTCGTGCAGGGAACTCGTCTCCAGGGATGTGTTCAGCTTCGCAGAGATACTGTGGTTTGTGGAGGGCGGGCTGGACGATGAGGGGCGCGACGATGCTGGTGATATGTGTGCCGGGCTGATGTGTTCCGTTGAACCGTGACTGCCGAGTGATGTGTTCAGAGGGTTGCCGCCGTGTGCTGGAAGACCGTTGCGAACACGCAAACCGGGGAAGTTGTACGGCAGGAATGGTTGGCCGGGTCCGAAGGGAAATTGCGGCAGGTAGGCTCCATTGCTGACCGCCGATCCGGGTGATGGTATAAGGCCATTGGGACCGGACATTGGCGGCAGCCCTGGCGGTGTGTTTGGTGCGGCGTGGAAGTCGTTCGGATGGCGTTCGCCATGGGGAAGTGGTTGTGGCACTGATGACGGTGGGAGGACGGTTGTCGGCCCTGTCTGTGGGAGTGTTGGAGATCCTGGAATTAAAAAACGAAAAATTGTGGTTATTTTTTTGAAACATGTAGGGGGAAGTCTATAAAGTGCAAACAAAAATAGTTGGGTATCAGGTATTTCATAAAAGCTGTGAGAAGTTGTTAATTTTATCGTCGAAAAAGTGACAGATGTCAAATATTCGATTTAAGTTCCGCAAAAATGTTTGAATTTAGGAAATGCTTAAAGGAAGTTCCACATAATGGCTGAAAAGTGGCAGACAGCGGATGTGTTCATTAACACTTTGTAAAAAGAAGACAAATATTCAGAAGGTGTTGCAAGGGCTTAGGGTCTACAAAACTGGAAGTATGAATAAAATTGATTCAAAAAGTATTCCATTTGATACTTTAAGAATGACAGATTGAATATTAATTTATGAAATCTTTTGTGAAATTTGTTGCTAGCTTTTAAACGCTTCAATGCTTCTTTAACGAACTTCTGGAATTTTTTAAGGGGTAAACAAATATCTTTTTTTTTCAAAACTGACAGCTTGGGGGGCACGTTGGGTAAGAGGTTGATGCGAACTTCGGAATATTATAATTCAATAAATCAACGGCTCCATGTGAATGAAGTTTTTAAAACGTTCAAAATATTCAATTTAAATTTATAGTATATGACAGCGCGAGGGTGTGTTCAATAATTAACTATCTATAGTCGATCCATTTCCGATTGGACTACATGTGGTATGAAAATAACGATACATATCGAGGGTGTGTTCAAAAAGATCTTATCACAAATTGATTTCGAAACGTGCTGCAGGCGCTTAAACTACAAAATTTACTTCAGATTTGATTGAAAATATGAGGATTGAAGAATATATCCGACTCGAAACGGGCTTGTTCGTAAATACTATTCTAAAAAAGTGAACAAAGAGCTATTTCAAATGAATGCACTTGAACTACGTCGAAAAAACATCATCAAACTCAATGCGATTGTTCACCTCCATTTCCATGGTATAAATTCGAATTGGTTTCTTGAAATGGTATTCCCCCCGCGAATGAATGAATCAACTTTTAGGGATGCAACAATGGGGTGGTTTTACAACAACCCTTGCTATCAAAAATATACAAAAAAAAAAAAAAAAAAACAAAGAACAACCACGCACCCGAGGGATAAAAATTGTGCGCACAATTCAATTCGTTCAACGTATTTGCTTTCGCCGCTTCGATTTCGATTTTTAATTGAAAGGACACAAAACAGGACTCTCTGTTTGTTTGTATATGTATGTATGTGAATATAACTAACCTTTTGCCATCGAAGGATGATGGACTGCAGCCGCCGCCTGATGACGGAAATAATCCGCATATCCGTATGTCATGTAGGCTGCATCTAACCACGCAGGATTTAGCATAAATGGATTGAATGCTCCTGGATGGGGATATCCATAATCTAGTTGAAAAAAAGAAGAGAAAAACAAAAATCACATGTTAGTTTATAGAGTTTATCTATAGACAGTGGTCGGGGGGGTGCAGTTGATTTTATTTTCTTCGATTTTATGGCAACATCGGCGCCACAATGTTTATGTGTGGAGTCGGGGCGAGAAGCAACTAAAATTTTGTTTACTCAATCCAACTCCGCAGACACACATTTGGTTGCAATAAAATCAAAGAGAAGACATAAATGTAGTTGGGTTTTTTTTCTGTTACTTACTTTGCTTGGATCGTGGCTCGCGGGGACCGTCAACGGTCACTTTGATGGCCTTGCTGTAGGAGGCGGTCTGCACGGGATATGTGGCAATAGTGATGGTGAGCGAGAACGATTTTCCGCGGCCGCTTCGTCCGACAAACCGCAGATCGTTGAATTTCGCAACCTGATTCTTCATTATCGCGGTGCAGTTCCTCAGTTCGCCGCAGTAGTTCTCATCGTTGCCGCACTTGATGGTGACCAAGGTGCCGTCCTGAACATCGTCCAAGGCGATCACTTTGAAGGCTCCCGGCAGAGACTTATTGCTTCGCCAATGATTCGGCAGCGCCGAACACAATATCGATGGTGATCCTGTTTGTGACAGCTCTCCGTGGTATTCCTGGAGCATTTCGTGGAGGCTGGCGAACATGTCTGTCATTGAAGCGGGCATCTTGGCGGCGGGCGCTGATGTGCTATTATCCTGTGACTGGCATGTGTCGTTGCTGCGGTGTGGCGAATTATTCGAGGTGGGTGGTTGCACTGCAACGACTGTTGGTCCTTGGGGCAGATGCATTTTGGAGTTTGTAATCCGTTGGGGGGGCAACACTATCACTTTGAATCACTTGTATATTTATTTTGTATTATTATCCTTCTTGAGGAGTTTTTTTTTTCTATTTATTTTCACACAATCTCTTGCACTTGTATCCAATATTTTGGCATCAATCACGGCACATAGTTCTTATTTATTTTCTTTTGAAAATGACGATCGCTGTTTACCGTTCGACAGTCGGTTACTGAATGATTTCGTATCTAGGTAGGTGTATCTTTTGGTGGGTAAAAATAAATCGGGAAAAATTCGAAACAAAAAATAAAAGAAAAACCGACAAAAATGTTCTCTCTGCGTTTTCTAAATATATAAAGATTCTCAAACAGTGTGTATGGCTGGCGCGTCTCGTTTGTTAAATTCTGTTCCTAACACGCAAAAGTCTCAGAGCGAACTGACTCAATCTTGTCGATCGACGGAGGTTTTTCTATTTAGAGGCGACACACGACGACAACGACGAATCGACGGTCACCAGGCGATTTGCCACAGCCAACCACCACCACCATCGTGGAGAGCACCACACAACCGCAGGAAAAAATTCAATACCCGCCATGGGCGGGAAAGAAATGCAAGATTGGGAAAAAATTATTCACCTTCCAACATGTAGTCTACCCTTCGTACATACACCCCGCACACATACAGTGACAGAATTTTTCCCATTTTTACAAATTGTTTCCTTTTTTTTTGTACATTTTTTCCTCGGCTCGAAACCAGCCCTCTCTGTTGGCTGATGGTCGCAGCAGTTCTTTTTTGCCTTTGCACCCTTACCAAACACTCATACAGTCACAGTGGGGAAAAAAAACAGGACATGCTCTCCGTTGAGTGAATGAGTGCTGCCTGCAGGTAGGTATGATGAATAGCGGGAGTTGTTTTTATTTTATTTTTTATTTATTTTCGTAGCTGTGTTGAATTTTTTCCTTGCCTCCCCAAAGGAGAGAAGTTCTCCATAAGTTTGGCGGAAAAATAAAATCCATTCAACTAAACCATTCCAGTGCGCTCTCACCCATTTCATCAATGTGACATTTTCTCCGTTTCTCTTAAGAAAAAAGAAACCTCGCGTGAAAAGAAAACTGGAGGAGAACAAACATTTTTATCCTTTGCGCTCAACAGCGATAGATGCGATGTCCTGTCACATATTTCTGTTTTTGCTCGTCTTATTCCTCAACATAGGTATATAGGGGTTGTTTTGGTGGTGAGTTACCATTGGATCCTATTATTTCTTTCCTTGGCTCTGTTGGTATGCCAACAAAAATATACCACAAGCCGTTTGCTGTGGTGTGGTTGTGGCTCGCAGTCGTTCAACAGCCAAAGGACGAGAGGTACACACCGAGAACGTGGCAGTTGCGAGTACATCAAATCAACCACCGAATTCATTGATACACATATTCGGTCATTGAGTCGAAATTTCCGTACTACAACCGTGCTATGGTAAATCCACAAAATTGAGGGTTATCCTTGGAAGGGAATTTTAATTGTGCTCCCCACAAACTCCTATACCTAGTTAGATGTTAGAGTTGAACCAGAGCAAAGTGTAAATTAGTTTGTGCAGCTATAGGTATGTGTGTGTATATTCAGTTCTTCAGGGGGTGGTGGGACAGAAACAGAACGAATCCCGTGTTCTCCTCTGTGAATTGTGGTTGGCTGAAATGGGAAATTGTTTTCTCAACCACAGACGTCTTGAAGGCAGCCACAATTTTCGGGTCACACATATGGAAGGAATAAAGTAGGTATAGGTGTTGGCAAAAAATTTGGGGCCTCATTTGGGGGCCAGACTATATGACCAATAACATGGATTTGGGGGTTTGGTTTGGTTTTGAGATTGCCACTTGCCAGTGGTGGAAACGATTGTGCGTGGGAGAGCTACTTGAAGACAGTCGGTGGGACGTTGGTGGGTTGGTTGTACAGTGTAGGAACAATCTGTATGGTAGGGTAGTGACTATAGTGAGAGAAATCCTTATGAGCGACGACCTCTTCGATCGAATTTAAATGGTGGGTGATTCACGTAAGCAATGCAAGAACTTGAACAGTATCCAACAGCTGGGAGTAATCAATTTGCAGACATCGATGAAAAAAAAATTGATATCAATGTGTGGATTTGGGTCTTTAGAATTGAAGTATTGAAGTATTGGACTTGGTCATGCTTTTGAAAAAAACTATTACCTATTTATCCGCATGATCATTCAAAGAAGTCGTGCTGCCAGAAGCTTATCTATTATACGCCAAAAGAATTTGACAACACCAGTTATTTCTATAGTTACCTATACCTATTAGACCAGCTACCCACTCCATATTGTGGAGTAGGAACCTACAAACCTATCTATACTAAGAAAGTATAGGTATTAGGTATAGGTAGGTACCTAGATCAACAGATTCCATTTCCATTCCATCTTTGGAACTTGCTCGTAGGAATATATTTTGGAATAGCTCTACAAGAAAATGTTCTTCAGGCTTTTGCCATAACCTCGTTGGTTGATAGGTATGAACGTGACGATTTGTCTCGATTTTTGTTTCAGCTGAGCGTATATCCTACATCCTTTGTCAGCTTTCATTAGCGATTTTCTAAAGAAGGCTTCCCTTTGCATACCTTCCTATTGAAAATTGAGGTCGGTTGAATCAATGTTGGTGAATACCAATTAAAAATGTTGGACAATATTTAAGGACCCCCAAAGTTTGGGATCACCTTTCGTTTGACTTATGTACCCACAGGAAAATAGGTATAGGTATTGCTTGGCTGAAGAACAAGAATAATGAACTTCGCAACAGACTCTAGTCGTAAGGTATCGCTCCCAAGGACCGGCACAACCAGTAAGCAAAAGAACAAGGCCCTTTTAAGCGTTTAAGAAGTCCCGATTGGATGAGTGGACGGAGTGGACAATTTTTTCAATGAAAATATTCACACAAGCATAGCAATTGATCGCCATTTGTTCGTTATAGTTCTTCTAGGGAACTAGGTCGGTCAATGGAAGCTTCTAAAAAAAATTACGGCTTTTGTGACTCGACTGCAGACTTCTGACAAATACCTTGACAAAGCTTTCTAAAAAAAATAGACGAAGTTACATTACGTTCCAAAAATCTAAGAAAAATTAACTCAGCTCAACTCACGGAGAAAAATTTCTATAAGAGGTAGGTACCTAACCCTGATGAAGTTTCTCTGATGCTGTTATGCTAACATCTAATGCGTTATCTTTATTTTTACCTGTCACTTACTATATTGAACTTTTGTTACTCGGCTTTCGTCCAGCTTATCAGGCAGGTTGGTACTAGGTCATTTTAAAATTTCAAGCCTCCTGTTAATATATTTGTTTAAACTTGTCAGGCAGTAACTTTGAAAAATCGAACCCAAAGTTTCGTTTTAATTCCTCGTCTATTACCTACACATAGTGAGATGTGAGAGGAGTTACATGGTCAGAGTTTCATGACTTTATGACTACCGGTCTTATGTAGGTGTACATTGGTAGCTCGTCGGTGACAAACGGAAAGCTCTTACCTATAAGTATATAAAAGACTGACCTAAGCCAGAAGAACGTTTTGAAATCAATCACTAAGACTTATTCTGATGACTCGGACTCTTTACTTTTTTGCTGAAAACCACAAATTTGCTGAAGCCACAAATCGCTGTCCATAGTATAGTAGTTGGTTTTTTTCTTAAGACAGCATAATAAATTGCAGTTGCAGGTCGACTTTGGTGGTGCTTATCGTATACAATATAGACCTACTCTAAACTGTCTAGTGAGGCGCGTTTGGATTTTATTTATCAATGGCAGTCATTATTCTAAGATGTTATAATATTTGCTCTTTGTCTTTGAGTTGTGAAGCGCCAGAGATGTTCCAAGTGGATTCCAGTTCATTGTCTCAGAAATATAGCTATTACTTTCCAAAAAGTAAGTAATTGACTGAATAATTAATAAGATAAGTCAGGCATTCATGAGTTCCCCTTCATTTAAAAGGTGTTAAAAATACACGGAATTTTGCCTACGCTTGAAAATTTTGAATATGTGTTGTAATATTTAGAGCCAAAAAACAATTAATGTTAAAATAAATTAATTATATTAAATCTCAAAAAGTATTCATATATAATAAGGTTCTATTATATTATAGTATTTTATGGGCTTATAAAAAACAAAAGAAGTATTGAATTTGAGGTGAAAGTATTATATTCTACGCTGCGGTTTATTTAATTTAAATGCAAATGTATTAAAATTATTTCTTATAAATATAAATAATGTTTAATTTAAATATGTACTTTTTCATTGAAACCCATCTCCGTCTACATTAAAATTTAATATTTCAGACATATTTTGTAATACTAATACTTAAAATTAATAAAAATGTTATTAATTGTTTAATTTAAATATAGTAGGTATGCAAAGTATCAAAGTTTAATATTTTCCCGGCGTGGACTTATATACAACCTCAGTAATATTAAAATCAACGCCAGGACTTTCAACCGTGTTTGTAAGGCCTTGGTGGTCGTTTTTAAGTATATTAAGGATCATTCACATGAGAGCGACCAACTACCTACGAACGAACGAATATTCGCAAGTTTTGACAGTCCATTCACATAATACATTTAAATTTGGTCGCAGAAACCCGCGAATTCAATGACAGTCGCCGTTATTTGTCTCTATAACATTTTGAGTTTGAGGTTAAGTTCGAACGAATGCTTTATTCGTTAGTTTGTGGAACGCGTTGTGGAATTGAATGATGTGGATTGTGAATAAACTTTGACAATTCGCGCCAAGGGTGTATTCGTTCGCGGGAAAAATTTTGCAATTCGAAATTTCGTTATTTAAACTGTTTATTAACATGTTTTCTTAATACATTTTGATGGGATAATTAACTATCCTCCTCTTGGAATAGTAAAATGTACAATTTTCTGTTCATAAATGCATCAAAAGTGGTTTGTTCGCATTTCAGCAATGCGTTCGCTCGCTCTCATGTGAATAGTCCTTTATTTAAGTATTAAGTAATCTAGCGAGAACAGCAAATGTATTCATTTGATTGAATGAATAAACTATGTAATTCATTGAGACAACTATTTATCTTCTTTGACTAAGCAAACATATACCTACTCATAAAAATTATTTGTTGATTTTTCAAAACCACAACTTAAAAACACCAAGTATGTAGGTAGATGTATTGCGCAAGAACTACTTTTGCGATAATTGACAAAGATCCCGCCTATATAATCACAACGAAAGGTTATAAACTGGACATTGGACATTTCTACCTTCAGCTGCTTTTTCTTGGAAAATTTTATAAAAGGCTCAGCAAAAACCACTCTGCAAAGGAAGCAAATTACTGTTTAAATTGCTTTACTTCGGCTAACAAATATTAGAGAAGCTCTACCGAAGCTGTTGCCTAGAAAAATTACAAAAATTAACATTACCGAAGTCAAATTGTTGCTTTAGTTAGGGTTTGGCAACTATCTCACATATATGAAGGCTTAAAGTTCTTAATGAACTCAATCCGTGTTATGATACAAATTGTTCACACCTATAGGTATACCGCATATGAAGACTTTTGAACTTAAAAGATGTTGTGAGCCAGGCTCGTTAAGAGGACAAACCACAATGAGAGTATTGTAACACAACAGAGAGTTAGCGACCGCGATCACAACAATGTATAACCTTTTCTCAACCTTATTTGATCTAGATTAAATAACTTATTTCTCGAACTTAGAACATTTGTTGATCTTATTCTTTTTAGATGCAGGTTTTTGCATTTTTAGAGAAAGGTATCATCAATGGCAATAATTATATAATCCACTTAAAATTTAACAAGACAAACAATGTCGCCAAAAAAAATGTTCCCATTATCCCGGGATAATTATTCAAAAAAGTGCACACAAAAATCCTTTTTATAGGAACTTCCACTATATATTGTGTAACGTGATTAGAAAACTCATTAGGTGGATAGTAACACCCATCAGGTCTTGAATAAATACCTAGTAAAGTGCATCAGGGTAGGTACGTAGGTATATTTTACATTTTTTAATTAAAAAAAATCAAACTCAAACTGGTTTAACCAGAAACACAAATTATTCCAAGTCTGTTAAAAAGGTATATCTATAATCGTACCTATAAAAAGATTAGATAGGATTAAGGGGATATTTTTATTGCATGCAAAAATTATTTTTCTCCCACAAAGCCATATTTTTATGATAGCCACACAGACGATTCAAAGTGTTTAGCAAACAAAGGATTTATTACACCACAGCCAAACAAACATGCACATTTGCATTTTTCTCACTAATGATTTAAAAAACGGTTAAGGTTCTGTTGTTTTATGATTTTTGAACGGATTTTTGGGGGCGATGCCTCAGCTTACAGTGTTTTGATAATCGGAGTAGGTAGGTACCTAGGATATTTGCAAGCACTTAGTGTTTGGAAAGTGATATGCGAAATATTCGGACAGTGATATTTAAGGCCGTAGGTGATTTCGTGCGGTGTTCTATATTCTATTCAAAAATCAGGTTGTGTTTAATTTTTCGATCGTGATTGGAATTTCCTACGTATAGGTACCTATAGGTCCTACGCTTATACAAGTCCGCCCGGGGAGCAAGTGCCTTAGTGGGTAGCTTCTGTCCTAAACTGATGTCTGTGAATTCAAAGCTTCTGCCACGAGCGAAGCAAGTCATCAAACAGAAATTATCTTCATTCACAGTTAAAATCGCGATCGTACCTACCTAACACACAATTTATGGAGCTGCAATAGATACAGCTGTAATACCTAGGTATACCAATCAGAACAGGGAGCACATATAGGTACCGCTACCACGTAAAAATATAAACATATTTTCTACGCAACGCACGTGCCAATAAAATGCAGAAGGAAGGCAAATTTTGATTTGTCGAAGCCCACATAAAAAGAAGTGACGATGTTGGTATCACTCCCATTATGGTGAGTCCCCATTCCAGTGATGACTTTGACAACCCATAGGTATGAGCCGAGGTAGGTAGGTACCCCTATATGTAGGTATTTCAGTGCAAAAAACCTCGTAAGCCGGCTTCGAGCTGCTCAAAAGTAGCCCTACTAATTTTGAAATTTTGAGCAAATCGTATCTACCTATACCCCTGCTCATTTTAAAAATGCGAATTAGTTAAACTGTGGGATCAGAAAGCATTTTCCGAAGCATTTTCGTAGGAAACTAACTCATAAAGGTCATTTCAATTGCGTAAATTATACACGCGTGGCTTTGTAACAGGCCGCACGGCCACCATCGCTCAACTACGTCTTCCCACTAAATAGCTACCCTATATTCCTAATTCCCATTTCCGTCTGCGGTGCGGTGTGTGTGAGAGCTGAGAGACCAGCATGATCATGCACCCACCCATTTTTCGATCTATCCAACCTCGATCATTCCACTCATTCAGCTCACCACTGCCACTCAATTGAGTTTCACCTATTCCTGACTACACTCCGCCTATGAAGATCTTCCCTTCCAGAAGCCACCACATTTCCACTTTCTTCTACCCCGCTTTCCAGTTTTTTCTCTATTTTTTTCCTTCTTCCGCCGTTATTCACCCTCGCAACGAAGGGGAAACATACATTTTTTTTCAACCTCTCTCTGGACGCCGCTCTTTCGTTTGTGGTGGGTAGAATTTTTATTCCCACAAACCTATTTGTAGTGGTGTACGCTTTCCATCTCTGTCCTTCGCACACAGTGTGGCAGACTCACTCCCAGGTGAATATACGGTGAGTTTTCCCATTGAGTGAGTGGTAGATATGTGGTGACACCCCCCATCCGCTATATTTTGGCCGCAACTCAACAACCCTGTGGATGCCCACAAGAAGTGGAAGCCAATGTGATTACAGGGACGACGTTATCGTGTGCCACCTCAAGATGTCCATTTCCAACCCTCGTGGCATCACCGCCGATTGGAAGTAAAGGGAGAATACTGATATGGGGTATAGAAAAAAAAAAAAAAAAAACTTATAGAACAGAAAAAGGAAGCGAAAGAGAAAATTGTGCGCGCGCCATATTTATTTTTGTTAACTTGGTTCGTTTTTCTTTTGGTTCGCATTTCAAGGTTTGACGCTTGTTGGGTGGCGTCGGTGGTGGTGGTTGGGATTTTGCGTTTTCTGTGTTTAACCAGAATCGGCAGGGTGGAATTCCCTCAGTGAATGCCATTTTGGATGGAGTGTGGCGTGTGGGTGAGGCGGTGTGCTTGTTGGGTGGATAAGAGAGACACACAGCTCGCGTGAATGTTCAATTCATTGAAAGCGGTTCTCTTGAACTAAATACTTTGGCTATGGCTAACGGTTAATAACGACCAGTTATATGCGGCTCTTGGAGTGTATGTTTCTTGGTTTTGAACTGTGGCTGCGTTGGTGGGGTGACTGTTTATTTTTTTTCCACTTTTGTTTTAGCCTGCTGTTTTGTGCTGATTATGGGGCGGTGAATGAAGACGAAGGGAGTTATTTATGTATGGAGGTTGGGTTCTCTTTGATACAGATTGACAGCGCGATAGGCATAGGGGGGTGGCCATACACGGTTTGGCAGTTACTCTCTTAAAAGGCAGCGTAATTGACTTTAAGTTGGGTTTGTACAACTTTAAGAAGGAAACATTTTTGCCCTAGATACCTACCTTTGTAAATAGTTACCTACGGAGATTGATTTTTTAATATACCTAGGTACCTTAACCTATCTGTACAGAAAGCCATGTTGAGAATTTAATGAAAAATTAATGGAGAAGAAGGTGGCTGGCTACCTATCTCCTACTTTTACCTAGTTGACATTTTTGTTTCTGGTCTTAGACGGTCTCCTACACTGCGCATCAACTTGCGTCTATACGGCAAGGTATTTTTTGTAACTAATATTTTCCCCAGGGTAAGCTTGAGTCCAATCCATCATGCACCTCTTAAGTGGGTATAGGTTTGAGCTCCTCCACTCTTGGGTAGTGTTCAAGTTCGCTTTGCTCGCTGGCATCCTTTTTTTTTTTTTAAAAAAACTGTTAAGTGCGGTCGTACACATATATTTGAAGTCCAGCAGAGCTTAAGCGTTCATTTTAAAAGCTTGTTCTGGTATACCGTCTTCCAGTTCCTTCCCACTGTCTTCGATAGAGTCCGGTTCTTTTTATTAGATCAAATAGAACTTTTGACTGGTGTCCCATTGTATACCTAAAAACTATAAAGCCAGATCTTGCTTACTTATTTAATCCAGCTCGCTGAACTCTTCTGATCGAAGGCTGTATCCCATTCGCTTTACAAGTCCTGCCACTGTTTTCGTCGCAACATATAGGTTCCACGTTTAATGTAAGCAGGGCCTTAGTTCACCCGAAGGATCTAACGTTCAAGACGACGGACCATATACCTATTTGTGGAGACTTTGTGTGCCTATAAGCTCTAGAACGAAGGATTAGTGCATAAATACATCTGTTCTTTCATGTCAAGATGTGTAGAAAGTCGACACGTTTAAAGACTTGGATACAGGTACCTACTAGGTTAAGTTAAATATTATGTCCTACCATCTAGGAGAGCCACTTGAGGAACGATCGACCTCTACAGCTTAAAGTGTAAGTTTCTTTTAGGATACCTTGTGGAATTGGTGTCTAACGCGAGAAAGCCGAAACTGTTATCAAACTTGGGGTCTTCCAATTCCAGTCGTACATAACCTCTTTGTTTTTGGTTTAAATGCGGCTACCAAAACTTGCTAATCTTAAGCTACCTTTAATCGAACGAAAGACGACTTGATTTCAAATGCTAAACTTTGTTTGAAGAACGTGTCTTGAACACCTCCAAGGGGAAGTCCTTCTGTCTGTCTGGAATATACGTGCGCCACAGTTAGATAAATTCACACAATTCTTGTGTTTTGTGGAAACTTGACAATTAACACGTGTGGTTGCTTTATTGAACAGCAGACTAGTATAGGCCGACCATTGACCAACACGAGTTAAATCAAACAACAAGGATCCTTTTTACAATGCGGATTTTGGTGAGCCCATTTTTATAGCCCGCATCCTAGGAAGGCACAAACAGTAAAAGCACACCGCCAACAATGGCCAACAATTGGCGACAGCATACAGTCTGAAGGCCATTCGGTAGTCATTAGTTAAATTGCAGCGCGCTACCATCCACAGGCGAGAATCCTTTGCTTGACAAACACTCACCTACAACCATAGCACTCGCCATTGTCCTCTCTAGCAAAGTCAATTCGCGCACCCATTATTATATTTATTTCCAAAACAGTCAACACCCCTTTCGGTGCTAATCCTTTTCGTCCCGTTTCGCTTGTGTGTACATTGATACGCAAATATTCCACCTCCCTCTGAATGATTATCCGCGGCTTAGGATTTTCCTAGATTTCCGGCGAGCGCATCGAATTCACACCAAACGATTCCTTTAATACTAAATGTTTTTCAAAATATTCCCAAGTCCTTGCTTGAGGACGCGCACTCGCTCTTTCGCACTGATGGACACTTCAGCGGGGGGTGTTCTTGTTTGGCTGTCATAAAAGTCAGGTACAGTAAAGGTTGCTGACTTTTTTCACCGTTAAATCGGTAGATGTGCTATTTTTACTCTCAAACACCCACTTAACCTGCTCACACTTGCACTCGAACACAGAACAGGGACTTAAAATGCATTTTGTCAGAGAGTGTGAGTTCGAGTGTGTTTTTTTTTTTGTTGGCAATAAAAATTCCGCGCGACAGAAGGCGAGAGCAGAACATCAATCAAGTGACCAGACCGCCACCAATTGCCACCAGAAATCTTTGTTATTGACTGTCGCAACATATAGGTAAGGTATACACTCGGCTGTGAGTCGGTCAGAGAGGACAATCGACCGAACGCATTTCATAAATCCACCAGAGTTTGGCGACAATAAAAAACACCTTGATCATCATCCAGGCTCCAGGGTGCAAAAGTGGATTTTTACATTTTTACGAGAGTCCTTTTTGCGTTGTTCCTGTATGGACACCATATCCCGGCTTGATTGTCATTTTTCCAGCGTTGATTTCTGTCTCTTTTTTGCAGCGCTGGTTTTATGATGTGGCAATATTTTTGTGGATGTTTTTTTTTTTTGTTGCTGCCGTAAAATGCAAATGCATCTCTAAGGACCTTTTTTATGGTGTTCCTTTTTATGAAAAAAAAAAAGAAATAATAAGAGCACATCCATAAATAAAAATCCAGTGGATGACCGAAAATTGACCGTTGTTTTGCCGGCAGTTAATTTCTAGACACAAACACGCTCACAATGGCGCTTTTGTTGTGCGGAAAAAAAGCGATGCAAATTTCGTTCGCTAAATTTCACAGGAAAGGTCATTTTTACACAGTTTTGGGTGATCCATATTTTTGCGTTAATGGTTTTTTGAATATTTTTTTTTATTTGTCACACCAGATGATGCTTTTTAGGAAATCCGCTAAAAGGAACAGAGGAGTCGTAAAAAAAATTGTAACAAGACCTAGTAGTTGTTAATGAGGGCAGGTTCGACGAATTAGGATGACACTGAAGGAGATTTCTTTGGTAGGTACCCAGTCTTTTGTGAGGAAAGTTTGTTTTTTAGCCGACCTAGTTTGGTAGGAGGTTTTTATAATGTTTGCCAAAAAAACATAAAACGCATGTAAACAATGGACAGTGTTTTTTATGTCACGCAATAAAGTTCTGCACGACATTTGAGTTAGTGGCTGACCATTGTTGGGAGAGCGCGATCGCTTTCATGAGATTTGTTTTTTTGTTTGGCTATTTGTTTGCGGATTGTGCTTGTAAATTGCGGTTTGGAAAGGTTGAGGGTATTTTTTAAGCGCTGGATATACGAGAAGGATGTTTCAGCGACATTGATGATGAATCGTCTTCAAGTTGAAACTGAAAGAGATACCTATTTATTATTTTTTACATTAAAAGTGCCCGCAAAAAGACGCCAGCTGACCAGTCAAATAGGACACTTTTAACAGGCCTTAATAAGGGGAAAGCAACTTAACTTAACTTAGAAAAAGGAGGTTCCTGTGCTAAAGGTCATTATTTCGTTTTTTGTACCAAATAATTTAAAAAAAATCACTAGGTGACCTTTCGCATATGAAAGTCTCATGCCTTATTTACATTCTTGCCAAAAAACAAAAACTCACAACAACGAATGTTTGTCGGTGTTGTTTATTTTTTAAGAAGCTTACTACACGCAGAAATGGGTTAAAATTAACTAATTCTCTGTAGAAAATAAACGAGTATTTGTTGTTGAAAACTAGCGAGTTAAATAGGTCAAATCATACTGTTAAATGTAACACACCTTATCAGTTGGTATTAACCATGTTACTCTGTTGTTATTAATTAATTTGTTATTTACGACCGAGGAAATTTGGAGAGGAAATTGATAAATTGGTTATTTTTAATCGAGTTTCGTTAAACAAGTTGACTCGGTTATTTTTAATCCACTAACTCTGTAGGAGCTATAGGTATTAACAGTATTACTTGGTTGATGTTAACCGAAAGTTGATTGATTTTGAATAAGTGAATTTTCTGTGTGAAGCTCTTTTCTATGGGTCGGTAGATTTTAGAGACTCGATCAAAAATGTGTTCGAAAAATAAGTTCACGCAGCTTGAAGAATGAGTCCGAACCGAGTCCAAGAACGGGTAACGGATCCCATCGAAGACAAGTTCCAAAATGCATGAAAAATCGACTAAAAACCATTTCTGCAACTCGATTAAGAGACGCCTTAAAATCGTGTCGAAAAGATCTTACCGAGGTACACAGTGCGGACATAATGATCACAGATTCACGGATTTTTTGGTGTAACGATCGCATGAATTTTCGCAGGGAACCAAACATTAATTGTTTTACAATTTTGTTATATTGAGCGTAATAAAAGCGAGTCAAAAATATTTAAACAAACGACGGATGAAAATAATTTCCCAGTCTAGAAAGCTTTCTGATATATAGAAGCGTAGTATGAGCATCAGCTTTAGCTTTTAGAAAATACCGGAAATGCAGGCAAGCAAATTTTGACGTTGATAAACAAATATTAAAACCACAAAAAAATGGAACGTTATTTTGATTTTAACGGAAAATACTTTTAAGGAAAAATTAAGACTTCGCAATGCCATTCTTCTGCTTTCATTTCCTGGGTTTTCGCATGTTCAGACATAGGTACGCACTTTTCAGGTAGGTAACTAAACTACCTATAATCACGCTTTTGAACGCCTTTAAAAACATACAACCATCGACAGCGCAGTCACGTCCACTTCAAAATTAGCAAAAGGAAAAGATCTAAAAAAATGCATAGAAGATCTCCGAACAAGCTCTCGGGTTTTTGATGTCTCGAGATGAGTTTTTCAACTCGTAATACATAATTGTCGTATAAGTTGTGTCAGTTAAACATGGCCTTGAAAAGAAAAGGTCAAATAGAGGCTAAAAAACAATTCCGAGTTGAAAACCTCATCTCGAGGCATCAGAAACCTGAGAGTGAGTAGGTTCAAAAAGCGCGTTGTATCTTTAGACTCAGTCAACATTAGGTAAGTAAATAAAATAAATAGCTTGCGCAACGGTCCTTGCTTCTACAACCATTTCTGGGGCGAATGGAAGGTAGGTAGGTATCTAAAATTTTATCCTGAGTACAAACGGGTTATTAAGAAGCTCTTTCTCTCCCTTATACTCTCGGATGCTTGTCAGACCTTCGCAAGAGGTGGCGCAGTCCCAAAGAAACATAAGTTGGAATTTGGATTTTTTCGTTATTCGAGCCTGGACGCCTCGCTAAGTATAAGTCCATGACAATAGCCCCTAAGCCATTTCGCCTAGATAAGAAATATCTTCATTACTATAAATGTGTCAGAGAAAGCCCACATCTTAAAAAGCGTAGAACACGATCCGAAAAAACCCTTTTCCAAAAACATCTGTCTTTTTATATAGAAAAGACATATTTCTGTTGCCAGAAACCATAGGTAGCTGACCAAGCTTATAATCGTGTCAGAAAAGAAACTCTCTTAAACAAATTTGCTTAGACCAGAACACATCGCATTTTAGAACCGTTCTTAAACTGAATGATAAAAACAAATCCAAAATCGAGCCCAAAAAGAAGTTGTTTGTTGAAGACCACTTCACATATAAGCGCCCATCCAGAATCGCGACTTAATTGGCGCCCGGAAGTACTTCTGCCAGTGCGACTTACAATCGAATCCAAATAAAAAAATATGCCTAAAACGCAACCCAAAATCGTCTTCACCGAGTATAGAAAGACTCGTCAAAAATTGTTGTGCTTAGATTTTTCAATGTTTTTTCCAAAAGTAAACGGGGTCCTGTCCTCTGTTCAACTTCTGAGTGCCCCTCCATTTATTTCCTCCAAAGTGGCAAAAATAAAAATCGAATCAATTAAGCAAAGTCCGTAATCCTCTACCAAACTCTTCGTCTGTCAATTGAAGGATTTGTATACTCTGAAACTTTCCCGCACGTAATACTTTCAATTAAACATTCGACGACAGCATAGTAAACGGGTGGACCTGTTCCCATTGCGCTGATGGGTTCACCCAAATATGACGGCAATTGCCGCACCACCCGCAACCAGAAGCACCCCTATGGGCGCCATAAAACTATAACTCCAACTCTGCCTATAAGAAGACGTGTAAATCCTTCCGATAAATATTACTGAAAGTCTACACATAGCCAGCCAGGCGGATGTAAATTATTTAGCATTTCTTGTCGCCCGTTTCGAGCCAAAAGGATTAGTGACAACACAGAATCCTCTGCCTAGTCGACACCTCATCATTAATTCAGACCGAAGAATTAAAACAATTTTCGACAAACTTTCGCGCACCACCATTAACCATTTGCAACACCTCCTCCACACCCGAATGGAGGAGGACTCGAACATCGAACTCCTTCAGCAAGCATCAGAGCAATGAAATCCAATTGAATTATCCCTTCCGACGGAGTTAAAGGGTGGATGCGGCAGCACATGTCATATGTGTGTGTACATCTCTTAAAGATGCCATTTATCTCACCATAAGATATTATGGTCCTTCTGTTCTGGTTGGATTGTGTGCCGGGGACTTGCCGAACAAATTGATGGGCTTTGCGGGGGCTATATACGCAATCGGAACCCGCTTATTCCTTGAACGAATTTGTGTAGTTATATATGGAAAAAGGGTTCACAGAAACTGATTGAGGATATCCCGAACGCATATGTGTCGCGTGGTGTTCGCTTTCGCTTTGCATGAGCTCGCATTGATGTCGCTTAGCGGGGAGCAGGGCGATGGAAGGGTTCAAATGTGTTTCGGAAAATGAGAAATTATCCGGGATTGTCTGCCCGAGATCCAGACAAATATATCACCGAGCATTTTTCGGATTTGTTTTAATCAAGACAAAGTGAATTATTTATTGAAATGGCTCTGTCGTATATCTATGGGAACAAAAAAAATACTGCTCAAGTTGAGGACGGATGCGGGGTGGGGCTAAGTATGGGGATAAATTGTAAAATTAAAATACCATTCACAATGAATTCAAATAGCCGGGTTTAGAATAATCGGCTTGTGTCGACAGAAGGATATTAATTTGAAGGAAGATGGCCATCAACTGCCTATAAGAGGTTATTTTCATGAACATTTTTTCTGTGTAGTATCCAAGGATTTTTCTACAGCTTAAGCATAGTCCGGCGCATGCTATATCCTCTTCTAGTTTTATTATGGCCTCCGAAGCATTTGCATGTGATTCGTTTGGCACATTTCCGCTCAAGATAGTATTTTGTCCAGATTTCAACTAAACTGTCCTGTTTTTCCACCTCTACAGCTTTAGAATGCTACCTAAATGAGCCCAAAGTTCCTCAGATGGATTGGCCCACCTCAATTCAGTGGGCATTTTTATTTTGTCTTTCATTATATTCTTTACTACCCACAGGGTGGTTCGATATCCACCCTTTTGGTGACTAAAAAGCCCAGTGGTCTGTAACTCGAGTCAGTCTTTCTTGGAGTGCGCAATGCGCCTACGAACGCTTTTAATTTACTTTCGAATTGACCTACAGTCTGGGTTAACCACGTAGTTGATCCACAAGAACAGCGAGCCTTGTTACAGAAGTACAAGCTTGTTGCGATAGCTTTCTTTTTCTTGGCTTATCATCTTTAGTTATGTCACACAAGACGGTCTTAAAGTTAAAGATCTTCCAGGTTATTGTTCTTTGAGCCTCCATAAGCTCTAACTGTCTCTTATTTTGTCACAGCATTAAACCAGGTTAATGTCGACCGAAGACTTCCTCGTTCAAAACTCTCCTATCGATAGTAACTGGACGGACAACCAATATATCCCAGCATTTTGTTCTCAAACCTTCCTTGAGGTTCTTATCAACTTCCGTCAGATTCGTATTTACACACTGGCAGAACTACCTATGATTTGATTAGGGTCTTGTATATGCACTGTGCCTGTTACTAGAGTCCCATTGAATCAGATCGAGAAGTTAGGAGGTTTACTAACGAGGTAATGACGGAGTTCACCTGCAGGATCGGTGAGGGTAAAGCAATTTTTAAACAGCTAGGCTAACAAGTTATCAACGGGAGCGATAACTCCAGCGCAAAGGGTCGTGGAATTCGACGACTGACCGAAAAACAAGCTGTCGAAATGAGATTCCTTTAGGAATCAAGAATGACAAGTACAAACTTCCCTGACGCGATTCATGCTTCGGCAGTTTGGATACGTTAAGCATAGTATGTCTCGGATTTGAAGCCGTGAAATGGGATCTGTAACATCGGGAAGCCGTTCTCTAGGTACGCCGCGGATTAGATGGGTATATCAAGTCCGACATCCCTCATCTTGTAATGATCAGAAGACTGACAGTTACAGAGGGTCCGCTTGAGCTCCTTGCACCCCTGCAACACAAAGGTAAGATGGGATATTTTCTAAGAGCACAATTTTTTCACCTCACCTCAAGCATTTTTCGACACCAACGTTTTTGTCGGTGTTCTTGCTGACTTTAATGAAGTCTCGAGATTTGTCTATATACCTATCGGTTCTCGCTGCCGTTTTTAAGTAGGTAAAAAGGCGTTTGTTAGTTATAGGATTCGAAGCCCTTTTAGGAATTCCGAAGGTTTGGTCGAATGTTGGCATGCCTAGCCTATACCCGCATTCACACGGTCCGATCAGGTTATTTGGCAATGGTGTTAATCATTCATACAGTAGCTGATAAGATGTTACTTATATGAGACATTAGGAAGACTTGATATTCCATAGCTAGGCAGTTTTGCACTTCTGCACACGATGCTAAGGCTCCATTCATCGGGTAGGTATATGCACCTACTTTCAGCTGACGAAAATTTACAAATTGCCACATCCAAATCAGTTCATTGATTCGCAAAATTAACGCAGTCAGAGAATTACGGATTAAATGGTAGACACTACATAACCAACCGCGCCACCTACCGGATTTCATTGAGACCACTTTCTGAACACTGCCAAAACCTTTAGGAGTAAACTGCTAAAGTCTCAGCCAAATCAGTCAACTAGTTTCTGAGACAGCCTTACACATACGAACATTGTTATTCACTTTATGTAATTTATTTAACCTAACTCCTCCAGCGGCTGGTAACTACCATCATTGTTGTGATTTTTGCGACCTATGCACGTTTACGGAGCTCTTAGACTTTGTCCATTTAATTGGCGATCTCCATTCATTTCGTAATAAAAATTTTACTTGTCATTCGCAAGACCTAGCATTCTCTTGCACTGCAAATGGCCTTCAGAACTGTGTCCTTCCACCGGTCTCATATTCATAATAAGTGCCCGTTTTTTTACCCAGTCCTTGCCAGAACCCGCAAAATTTAACCCGCAGAGCAGAAGCGTGCCATAAAACGATTTAAGCGCATAAAACTCGAATCGGTCCCGTTTTGCGTAAGTCTTTTTAACAACAATTTTCAAAGAATTTCCATCAATAAAAACAAAACGCCTTAAAAAATCCTTAAAAAAATAATCCCTAAAAAAGGTCAACCCGAATCCGCAGCCACAATCGCGCGTTGTAAGAAACAAAAACCCTCTGTACGCGATTGGACATTTTTTAGTGCACCCAGTTCTGGGATCTAGTTCTTTAAAAAATCGACCTATACCTACCTGTGCCTTTTTATTGCAGAATCCTTCACAAACTGTTTTGCAAAAAACGCACTAAAACGAGTGCCATAAAGAGGTTCCTCTGTGTTCCTTCACAGTATCGATCGCTTTTTAACCGAAATGTGAGATTTCTTTTACGGGCCTCATGTTTTTTGTGATGCAATATCACGCGACCAAATTGGTTTTCCGGGAATACTTACGCGCAAATTGACTTGTTCCTCGAAACAATTTCGGACTTGAAAAAAATTACGTTCAACTAATTTGGTGAACCAAACATCAACCTCGGAGGACAACAAAAAATGCCAGCATCAATACCACCCCCCGAAGAAACCATAAAACCGGAAGAACCGGAGAAGGAGAAACAAATTCAAAAAAAAAAAAAAATTCGCAAGGGGATGCAAACACACAACCCGACCGAACCGACTCTCTAAATGAATACAATGGCGCGCGTTCATGCGAAAATTACAACATCAAAACATTTTGTAAACAGTAGCAGCAGGATCAAGGAGAGCAATGCACGAAATGTGGGGGGCGCGATACAATTCAAATAATATACAATCAGTTCGTGCGCAGGGGAAGCGCTTGGAAAAACAACTAAAATAGGAAGACAAACAAACGAGAAACCCTTTTTTTCCTGCGCTCAGATCCTTGATTAAAAAAATATTCCAACTGTACGTAGAGGGTATACCTTGAATTCGCACCCACCGCCGCACACCGGTGTGCATTCGTGTGCACACACTCTTTTCGGCGTATGTCCTTCGCGCTCTTGCGCTACTCCTTCACTCCTTCACGTAGGAATGCGAATGCGAATGCCTGTGAGGAATGGGTTTTAATGAATTTCCCGCCATCATGAGCATGACCATGACGAGCACGGTATGGTGCATTCGTGGCACTTCCTTGTCTTCTCGCTACACGAAATGAATTAGGAGCTGAAAAGGAGTGTGAGGTTGAGTTCCTTTGCAATTCATTTTAAGCAGTCTTTTGATTGCTCCTTTGGTTTTGTTTATGTGCGCTTGCTTAGGTGGTGTTGTTATTGTTTAAATGTTGGCACTCTATGCAAGCCTGAGGTTTGGAGTTCTTCTGTGTATAGGTACTTCTGGTGTAGGAAGGTGAATATTGGGAGGACGATTCGTCTTGAAGGGAGAGGTTTAGTGGTGGTGCATAGGGGCCATCGGTACACATATCCGAATGAAGAAGAGCCAGTGCGGGTACTGAGCATTCGAACCTATCTGCAGATAAATTTTAGAGAAACAACACTCCGCTGTCAGGCTAAAGGATCCGTTCAACCTGAATGAGGAAAATCAACACTTTCGTGAAACCGGCTAGAACGAAGTGCGGAGCGACTTCTCAGCTTAAGTCCAACAAGGTGGATATGTCTTTCAGGAAATTGTAAAGACTAAGCACCAATTTGGTTGTAAATTTTGGTTTCCCGATGAATGGAACCTCAACATCATGAGGTCGAATAGTGTGAAAGACGTTAGCAGACCTAAAAAAGGTCGCATCTTTGGATCCCGTCACCTATCAAAAATCGGTCTAAGGGCAAAGTTGTCAAACTTAGGCTTCAAAATCTCCGAATACATGAAATATACATACTGAAAGCCTATCGCCGCCAACAGAAGACTGCGTTATACAAAGACTGGAGACATTTCGGCATCCAATTCAAGCTTTAAAGCATCCCCAAGACGACGATGAAGAAATCTCAAAATCGGAAACAGCGCTATCGTACACCTTCTGTTTCGACGGTTGAAAAGGTTTGGGAAAAGGTGACGCTCAATCAGGTATATAGGTAACTCCTTTAACTATTAAAACATACTCTAAGTCCGAAGCTTACAAGGCCACGCCAAATGTAGGTGTAACTTTTTAGGAGTCCGTTCAAACCCTTGCGAAGCAATATGCCAAGTTGGCAAGGTGTCGGTGACAGGGTTTGCAGTTTTTGAAATCGAAAAGGTTCTACTATAATGAAGATGAAATATTAAAGTTGTATCCGAAGAATGACGAGAAGCTTCGGCGACTTTGTGGCAAAACTTTGAAATAGGCTTTGTCTAACATGGGCTCGTCTTTAACCTTGCAAAGTGAAACCATAACCCATGGATCTTCTCATATCTTCTCATATAAAACCCAGGAGAGATCCTAATCGTCCTCTTTCTGCTGTAGGAGCGGTCCCAAAACAGGGACTTTGGAGAGAGCGGATAGAAAGCCCTTGGGACTTTTGGGTGAGAGGCCATAAAAGTTAAGTAGCCGATTAGTAAACTATTGAAACGAACAACCGTCGTTCATGGTTCCCAGGAGACAGCCTATGATAGTCTGTTTCGTCACAGCAGCTATTTCAGTACCTAGATTGAAGCCCTGCGAATGACAAAATTTCTAAATGGAAATGGCTGCTTAAAACCACAACCTCCTACAGAAGAACAAAAGCGAGTCCACCAAGGGCCCACTTACAATGTATAAGCCGCGCATGCCCCTCAGCCTCTAAACATCTACACCGAGGCATTTCAGGCAATGCACAAGCAAAACTCTTTGAATGCGACACATTGTCCAGAAGCCATGACTTGATAGAGCTACAAAAATATCCATACATCCTCTGACATCCCCCACTCTATTCCCATCGAATTAAAGATCAACAATCAGTGTGCTCCCACAGTGCATCACAGATCACATAAGACTACAACAAGTAGAACAGGCCCCGCTGAAAAATCAAAACGAACGCAGAACATCACACAAGCGTTCATCTTGTGTGTGCCCCCTTAAGCAAACATTGTTACATCGTTAAAAAATTATTTGCGAAGTTTTTATGGGCTACATTTTGAAAGGCAGCCGCGTTTGTCGGTTTCACATGAGGCGCCCAAAGTACACACACACCCACACCCACACACAGCTATATTTTTGCGAGCTATAATTATACGGGGTGAACAAAAGCGCACTTGTATCCAATGAGCCACTCAACAGACACCCCGCATAGGTATTTCGCCCGTTTTGGATCCATAATCACCGCAGTTGTCATCATATTTTGTGAACAAAATCCAACCGACAACAGGATGACACAAACACTCGCCCGTACCGAGAGACGCATACGGAATGACAAATCAAAAAACAAAATTCTATGTAATCACTAATAACGGCATCTATTCATTTCAAAACGACCGTCCCGGCCCGGCCCGGCGTGAGTATTAATTAAAATGTCAACAAAATGTGTTGTCGCATAGATTGATGCCTCCTGCACTGTGTCAAGCGAGTTGGTGGTGCGGCGGGCTAGTTTGGTTTAATGAGAGCCATACCAGTGGGCGGGCCAAGTGCTGCTCTAATCGGATTTCGTTAGCGCTGCGATATGGTGACGATAATGATTATGATGATGATGCTGGCTGGCCCCGGCTTAGTGCATCCACCCGAACTACCCGCTTGTCAACGGTGACAGTCGGTTTTTTTGTTGCAAGCTCTGTCATAGTTTGTCTGTGCAATTATTGTTTTCTATTCTGGTGTGTGAAATATGAGGGCTGTCATATGCCGTCGCTGTAGCCTCGTGCCGATGCCAGTGGCAACCTCCCACCCAGCAGGGCACAAAATGTCAGTGCATCAGTTTGGCTGCAAATTCTCTGGCTTGAGGTTGAGAGAGTTCGAAATGGGAGATAGGAAGAAAACGATACATCTTCGACAGGATGTTTGGCGTGCCATGCTGTCGCTAAGGATACATGTTTCTATATGCAGGGACACTTTATCTACCCCCTTTTCGGCAGTATCGACTTCTACTACTTTCTCAGTGTGGCATTGAAAAGAGTAATCCTCAGAGAGAGAGGGGGGTGATGTTGCGGAGGAGCGCTCGAAGAAACGGATTAGTGATGTCACACGTGTCGATAATGATGTTTGGGATATTTTTTGCGCAAACGGATATATAAAGGCGAAGGCGTGATGCCATTATTTTGATATATAGGCGACGAGTGGTGTGTGAGTTTGGGCGCGGGTGTTTTATATGGACTTTTTCAACGGGAGACGTGTAACTTGGGTACGAATTGACAAAACTCTTCTTGAAGTTAGAGAACTGGCGACGCAAAATGTTTTCCCTGGTGATAATAAGACATAAGATAGATGATAAAATACACAAGATAAACAAAAGAAGAATGACGGGGAAGACAGAGAGGACATAGAAGACAAAAGATGGAAGACAGAAGAAAGAATACAGAAGCCATGAGGCAGAAAACAGAAGACAGAAGACAAAAGAAAAAACTCAAAAGATAAAAGACAGAAGACAGAAGACGGAATTCAGAAGACAGAAGATAGATGACAGAATACAGAAGACGGAGGACAGGAGACAGAAGACGGGGGACAGAAGTAAAGAGAGAAGCCAGAAGGCAGAAGACAGAGGACAGAAGACGGAAGACGGAAGACAGAAAGAAGAAAGAAGACAGAATACAATAAACAGAAGGAAGAAGGCTGAAGACGGAATTCAGAAGACAGAAGACAGAAGATAGAAGACAAAAGACAGGATGACAGAGTACAAAAGACAGAAGACAGAGGACAGAAGAACGACAGAAGACAAAAGACAGAAGACAGAAGACAGAAGACAGATGACAGAAGACAGAAGACAGAAGACAGAGGAAATAAGCCCAAAGACAGAGACAGAAAATTAAGACTGATGACCGAAGACAGAAGGTAAAAGACAAAAGTCAAAAGACCTAAGAGAAGTCAGAGAAGAAAGAAGATAAAAAGTTTTAGAGAAGATAGTGCAAACAAAAGACAGACGACAGCAGATAGAAAAGTTGGAGAAGACAGAGAAGAAAGAAAAGACGGAAAAGATGGGGAAGCCAGAGAATACAGAATAAATGTGCTTCTTGCTTCAAATGGCCTGATGTTGCTTGAAACCTCTTTCGAAACTCAGATTCAGTCGTCAACTGTAGTCGTATATTTTTTTTTTTTTTTTTTTTATCCGAGGGTAGGTGAAAATCTTCCAAAGACACTATGAGAATAGCAAGCGCGTTCTCATAGTAGTGTCAGATTTTTACTGACTAAAAACACCACCCTTCTAAAGATTGTTAGATACTGCAACTAAGATATAACTTATCAAGCAATTTTTCTATCATTAAATAAAAACTTTTGACAGGTTACTTTCCAATGAAAGATCCTGCGTGTTCCGCAAATTAGACGCGGTTAATCTTATCTTGCCAAGTCGAACGGTTTCGTTCTTTGTAGTCGGCGCAATAAGTTGGTCTCGTCCAAGATTTGTCGGACTGTATTGTTGATATGTCCGATTAGTCGGTTTCTATGCTTTCTCGCGAAGCTTCTAGATTCAGCTTCGATTGTTGGAATTCCGAGATCCCTATGGATATCGTCGTTTCTAATATACCATGGTGCTTGTACAATTTCTCTAAGGACTTTATTTTGAAAAGTTTGTAGAATATTGACATTTGTTTTCTTGGTACAACCCCAAAGTTGTATACCGTAGGTCCACACCGGCTTTAGCACTTGCTTGTATAAAAGCAATTTGTTCTCAGTACTGAGCTGGGAATGTTTTCCGAGTAACCAGTACATTTCTCTATATTTGATATCGAGTTCTTTACGTTTCATTTTCACGTGCGAACTCCATTTCAGCTTTGCGTCGAGTGTCATTCCCAGATATTTGGCCTCGTTTGCAAAGGGTATTCGGGCCAAGTTTAGAAAAATTGGCAAGTCATTAGTTTTCTTATAAGTGAAATTCACGTGAACAGATTTAGTTTCGTTGAGGGCGATCCGCCAGTTCCTTGTCCATTCATTTACCTTATTCACTGCGGCTTGCAGTTTTGTAGTCGCTTCTTCGATTGTATTACCTACAGCTAGGATAGCTGTGTCGTCGGCGAACGTAGCAAGGGTAGTGCCATCTTCCCTTGGAATATCGCGAGTATATAACAAATAGAGAAGCAGACCAAGGACGCTTCCTTGCGGTACCCCGGCCGAAATTTCTTTTAGCTCCGAGTATTCGTTTCCATTTCTAACACGGAAGAGTCTATTCCCGAGATATGATTCTAGAATATCATATAGGCTTGCGGGGAGAACTTGTCGTAATTTAAATTTCAAGCCGTCGTGCCACACCTTATCAAAGGCTTGTGAGACGTCAAGGAATACGCTTGAGCAAATCTTTTTTTCTTCAAATGCTTTCTCGATTACGTCAGTAGTTCTATGTACTTGGTCAATCGTCGAATGCTTGGTTCTGAACCCAAACTAGTGGTCAGGGATAAGATTATTGACTTCAATAACCGGTTGTAGGCGCCTAAGCAATATTCTCTCGAAGACTTTGGAAATGACGAAGAAGGGAAATCGGTCTATACGATTTTACTTCATTTGGCGGTTTTCCTGGTTTTAAAACCATTATGACCTCCGCGACTTTCCATTGACTCGGCACGTGTTTTAGTCTGAGCGCGGCATTTATAATATGAAGAAGCTTAATTAATGCTTTCCTTGGTAGAACTTTCAGAACTTCTCCGGTGATCAAATCATAACCAGGAGCTTTCTTTGGTTTTAGGGATTCGATTTCACGTTTTAGTTCACTTAGCGTTGCACTAGTGAGTGTTGAATCGTCAGATTATTATTCCGCCCTATTAGTATTGTCGTGGATCGCTTGGCCATCGTACGGTTTAAAAGTTTCTTCTAGATGAGCCGCAAAAACGTCCGCCTTTTCCTTATCTTCCCTTGCCCATTCGTTTCGATTTATTCTAATTGGCGGCGCGGGGATTTTGGGTCTTTTGGTGCCTTTTACAGCTTTCCAAAGTGAATAATTGGAATCTTTTTTCGCTGTTAAACTTTCAAGGTAAGAACCTATCGCACGATTTTTAAAATCCTTAATGACTGTCTTCAACAAATTGCACAAATAATTCAAATGTGCTTTATGTTGCGGAGCGCGACTCTGTTGCCATTTCTTGCGCGCCTTCCTTTTTTCGTTGACCAATTCTTTTATTTCGGGAGGATATCGTAGCCCGTATTTGACCGGCGTTTTCCTTGGATTAGGCGTATTATTCCAGGAGGCGAGCTGTACGATCTCGACGAAGCGATCAACTTCAACTTCAAGTTCATAGGGTGTCGTAAGTGGAACACTCAGTTGAACTTTCTCTTCTATTTCGTTCCTAAAGCCTTCCCAGTTAGTGTTTCTACCAGTTAATCTCGCTGGCTCTAGGTTATTGACTAGTTTTACACTCAATGTTAATATAACCGGTGAGTGGTCAGATGATAGATCAAAGCTCTCTTCAACTTTAATGTGGTGGGTAGGTATTCCTTTCACGACGAAGAAATCTATCAGATCAGGTAGTTTTGAAGTATCAGTTGGCCAGTAGGTCGGTTTGCCCGTCGAGAGGAAATCGCAACTGTATTCCATACCTGCCCCATAGAGCATTCTACCTTTTCGCGAGATGTATCTGGAGCCCCAGAACGTGTGCTTCGCATTAAAATCGCCGCCAATAATGAAGTTTGGTTTGAGCGATTTAAGCAGGTTAGTGAAATCACTTTTTTCAAGCGCGGAACGCGGTGGACAGTAGATAGATGAAATTCTAAGAGTACGCTGACTATTTTTAACTCGAATCGTGCACAGTTGCATAGTTTCAAGCTCTATCTTGAGGTCTTCGTATTGTTCAATGCAGTCTTTAATAAGTAATGATGATCCACCTCTGGCGTTCCCCGATGGGTGACAAGCGTGGAAATCATTATATCCTTTTATTTTTAAATTCGATCCCTTTTTCACGTGAGTTTCAGAAATCAAGCAAATGTCAATATCTTTCTCGCGCATGAATATTTCCAATTCGCCGAGTTTTTGTAAAAGCCCGTTTGCATTCCAAGTGCATATTTTTAACATTGGTTTTTCATTCATGTTATTTTTGAAGCACGCGTTTTCTGTGAATTATTTTCGAGCTGAACCAAGCGATCGAGAATAATTTTATTTATTTTGCTTTGTTCTTCAAGTTTCTCGAGAATAACTGAGAAAACATGAGAAACAGGGTTCGGCGAAGTTTCAACGTTTTTCGCTCCTTCGAATGCCGCGGCCTGAGCGTAGGTCTGTACTCTGGCTGTCCGAGGGCCACTATTCGATGGCTTTCCTCGTGGTAACTTTTCAGTAGCGTTTCTTTTGACAACAGAGGTCGAGGGCCTTTCAATTGTCTCTCTTTCTCTGACAATGCTACGCTTTTGAACCGGAGGTTTTATATTGCCTACAACCTCCTGGGCGGTCCTACGCTTTACCTTGGTAAGCGGCTTTGTTTTTTTATTTTGGCTTTTGAGTAGCGCATCTCTCCGTTTTTGCAACTCCTTAGCTACTTCACAGCCTCTATAATTTGCCGGGTGCTTTCCCTTACAGTTAGCACAGGTAGCGGAGGATTGTTTGCTCCACAGTCTTGGGAGAAATGACTTCCGGCGCATTTTACACATCGCGGCTCTTTTTTGCAATACATTTGCGTGTGATTGAATTCTTGGCAACGTTTGCACTGTGGAATTGTTTTCAAATTTCTGCGCATGGGCTCGATTTTTACCACAATATTAAGTATGGTTTTAATTCGGTAGATATCTTCGATATTATCAGACCTATCGAAGGTAAGCATAAAGAGCGGAAGTCCACGCCTTATCAGGATGTCCTTATCTTCTTCCGTTTTTTGCTTCTCTTTCTTGATGATATTTACGGCATCAAGAATTTTAAACCCTTTGGAACGGAGGTCGTTTATAACCTCTTCTTTGGTGCATGAGGGGTGGAGTCCCCTCGCTACAACACGATGTGGCCTTTCTGACTTTATTTCAAAAGTATACCACTGGATCTTCTCGGTATTTAGCTTTTGGGACACTGCCCGGTAGTCTTCGTGGTTAACGACGTTAATTTTCCACGCATTATTCCTCAAAGATGTTACCTTAAATTCCGATGTTATCGTTCCTTTAAGGAGGCTGTGAAACTTATTATACTCCGTTATCCCAACGACGTTTATTGGAGGCGGTGTTGTTTTTCTTGTGGTACTTTACGCGTTTGTTCTCTTAGAGGCTCGACTTCAGGCGACGAACCGGCTCTCCTTTTCTTACTAGGTCTTTTCTTAGGGACCCGATTCGTTTCGCGTGCTAGCTCTTCTTCGTCAGTGTGGTATTCCTGACTAGGCAAGCGTGGTGGAGTACATTCGCGTTCTTTCTGAGAATTAGTGTTCCTTAGAACATTATTTTCTTCTTTTAACAGTTCTATCTCTTTCTTATCTTATTCAGAGTTTGAAAGAGTAGATCCATTTCCTTAAGCTTGATTCGGAGTGTTTTAATTTCTTCCTCAAAGCTTATATCTTTCACTGAGTCCCGTTTTTCACGCGCTGGCGCTCCCGGCGGACTTCTTTTCCCGGGGTTGTTCGATCTTGATGGAGGCTATCGAGATACCCTTGAACTTTTAATAAAAGGGTTAATGGACTGCAATAAGCGGCTCTTCCCAGAATCCGTAGAGCCGACCTCCGAAGAGGGTGGATTTTCCAGTAAAGCTGGACTGCCACCTGGGGTAATTAATCTTTTCGTTTTGTTCATTGCATTTTTTGTATACACTATACTATACGCTCGGTATACGGAGGTTGGATTTTAGTCGCCTCTTACGACAGGCATGCCTACCTCGGGTAAATTCTAACCCCTACCCGAAGGGGGTATAGTCGTATATGCAGTTTTATAAGCAATATTCTTATGGTGCCTTCCTTAAAAACGGTTTAACCCCCGAACCCGCTTTAGCGCTAAAACTGCAAACTGCTTCGAAAACCATTAAGTCGACTGCGCACCATTGATCGAATAATTAATGACATCTGTGCGATTGAAAACCTCAATTAACACCAGAAAATCAAAATATTTCCTTTAGAACCGTCTCCCTCCCAAGAGAGTGAGAGAGACCCCTCTCGATGGACATACAACTTCCAGGAACCCTCCGATCCTTTATTTCGCACACGCATTCCAATGAAACTGTCTGATTTGCGAGTCCGTTCTAATGATGCCATTAGTTGGAATAATGATTCCAAGTTTGTTGTGAGGTCCTCCGCAAACTCTCGACTTTCCATTCACCAAACTCGGAGCGACAATGCGAAACAAAATAACCGGTAACAGGGGTGCGGATGCGACCATAGCAAAACCCAAATAATAATAGATTTTCTCTTCTGCTTGTTTCGATAATTGTTCGCCGAATGCACCCCTCAATTGTTGTCCCGTGCAATTCAATTAACGACAGGGTGTTGATGAATTGATTTCTCTCCATGTGCAAAGATAATTATCTGAAATTTTTCGCACATCATATATGCCCAGTTGTGTGTGACCTATACCACTGCCAGCTTAATGTCCTTCACCCGGTTTATGCGGAGTGGTGTGATGGAAATGTCAAACATTTTCCATTCCCCTCCTCTGGGATGAATGAACGCAAGGATAACCTCGAGAAGCCAAGCAGAAGCGACAATCTGTCGAGATGCACTCGTAAAATTATGTTGTCAAAGCCGGGGGTCGAGCATACCCTGGCGGGGTATCACTTTTTTTCGTCCAATTCGTATTGTACGTGCCAGATGCATCGCACGAATTTTGCACGAGAAACAATGATTCTCGATCTCGATTGATATATCCTGGAGGGATGTTTCATACAATATTTACCTTTTCCATAATAGCTCTATAGCAATATCCTTTTTTCTAATTTCCACATGAGATTCATTTTTTTTTTCTTTTGGGTTGCTCGAAATTACGTGTTTTGTGCTGCACCCCGTTGCTGTTGCTGTGGCGTATGCGCCATTTCAAGCGCACGCTGTGTTTTAGAAAACTCATCGGTTTTGTTTATGCCGAGTAGATGAATTGTGTTCAATTTGAATAACTCACTTGAGTGTGAGTTGTTGTGACACAGAATGTGGAACAATTTGCCATTCACCTCTCGAGTGGCATGGACTCCAATTTGTAGTCATGTGGATAAAGGGATAAAGGAGAAATTAAGACTCAACCAGGGTACTCAACGGTGCGGGTTTTGAGATATTCAAAAGAGAATCGCTTCTAGGTGGTAGTATGGTATTGGCAGACCACCTTGACGAATGGGATTGACTTTTTAGCGCATGCTGAGCAATTTACAAGAAATATTGAGATATCAGTGCTGCAATTGAGTGGTGAGGCGATCTATCTTCTAAGTGAATGAATATTCGAAGGTCCTCAGACAACAGTGATGGAGATATGGAGGGATTCGTATTCAAGGCAGCTTTTGTTTGACTTCTCCGAATGCATGATTGTGCAGATGAGATTTGTGTAGGACGTGGACTAGGAAATAATATAGTGTTATAGAAGACAGGACCATCAAGAGTTAGACTGCAGGCAGATTGTGCAATGTACATCTTGACAATAGTGGCCAGAGTGTTATCTAGGCCGGACATGCAAGTGGGCATTATTGCTGTCTTGTACATGTGACTTTTTTCTTCGTCTGTCCTCCTAAATCTGTGTTTATATACCTAACCCTTTGTAGTTAGCTGACTCTCTGACTCACTGTAGACTCCCAGATTTTCGCAAATTCTTTATAAGATATAAGTCTTCATATTCTCTTCATATAAATAACCAGTTGCCATTTTGAATCTTCTTACAAACGGGCTGAACGGTTTCTATTTTTTTTTTCGAGTTTTGTTACTCTGCAACCCACAATGTTTTGCATTTTACGTGGTTCTTTTTCATTTTGTAGCTGGCATTTTTAAACTTATTCACCAACACTTCTACCAAACCAGGTGATCGCCCCAGCCATTTGCCGGCGACTCTCAAGTACCTACAACAGTGCGACCTCAAAAAAACTAATATGGGCACCACAGCAGTTGCTTTTGTCCAGTCAAAAAATTGTATGTGCCAAAAGTGAGACAAAAAGTTAAACAACTCAGAGTAGTAAAAAAAAAAACAGTCTTGCACTAGTAAACAGATCAAAACTGATAGTTTAATTCAAATATATATATAAAAATGGCGTGAAAAGCGTATACTTATAGTAATTCATCAATTGAAAACAGCTGGTCCGATTTGGCTCAAATATGTTTTATGTTGTTCGTAATTGTCAGGAGAAGGTTCTTACGAAACAAAAGTTTGGGAAAACCCTCCGGAAAAGTCGGGAAATTGAGAAAATCTAAAATAAATCCTTTTGTATGAAAAATGTTCAAAATTTGTTTGCGATTTTTCCGGAATGACTTTCGGAATGGAAGAGTAGAAAATTCTTAGTGGAAAATTCGGGAAATTCCGGAAAACGAAAAATCTCAAGTTTTATTCTGACGTAATTTTGCATTTATCGAAGCCCCTCGACTCAACGAAGCGATATATATAAATTTAAATTTTAATGTCTAGCAAACCAGGCTGGGGTCCGCTAGTTACAAATAAATAACTTAAAATTTCAATTGATTCGACAGTTGTGGTCTGATTCGAAAATCTCTCGAAATCTACTCAGTGAAGCATCACATTCTTGAGCCCCTTGAAGGCAAATGTTTAGGGCTTGAATTGCAACCTCCTTCTTTATTAAACATCATATACAAAAGATTTGTATAAAAAGTACAACAAATTGCCCGCACACATAGCAAAAATAAACAAGGATGAAAATATCCAAATAGCGAACGAATAAAGAGTTCATGAAACAATAGTTGTTTTCTTTGAGTTCCAATTATTACTGAGTCTACAATGGAAAGATTTAAGGCGTTGCTTTTATCGAGGATTTGTCCGTATCGAGGGTTTAATTGAGGTCCCACTGTATTATCAAGTAATAGCAATAAATGCCACTCATATAGTAGAATAAAGTAAAAAATAACTGCAGTCGCAGCCACTTTGCCAATTTTCATCAAACTTTTTGTCTGCATATACCGTCCTTTCTATATAAAGGCTATAGCAAATTGTGGGCCTAGCTTCTCACAACCATTCGTTTTGCGCGAGTTTTTCATTTTTGGAACGAATGGAAGGGATCTACAATTTTATGCCGGTTCCAAACGGGCCGATTGAGAAGCTCCTTCATGACAGTCTCGGATGTTTGTCAGACGTTCGCGAGAGGTGGCTGAGTGAAAAAAACCCTGAGTTGGAATTTGGGTTTTTGCGGGATTCGAACCAAGCCACTCCGCCTAAAAGTTATGTGTGTGTGATTTTATTAGAGCTTTCAAAATGGTGAGACAATGGGCCTTACTAATAATCATTTTTTACATTAATAGGACCGTGATATGCAATTTCGTAAAATTTCTGTGAGTTTGAAAAATGTAGCCTCGACAATAAAAACGATTATTAGTATCGCGGAATATGTCTTTGTCTCCGCTTTTGAGTTTTGTTACACACATTCTATCTGATTGGAATTTATTTGACAATTCGCTCTAGAACAGCCTTGAACAGCTTGCAATAAGACTCGATATTGTACAGTGGGCCTTTAAGTTTGTTTTGCAGTCAAAGCGATTTTTTGAAGCACCAAATTTTGAGCGACCTATACGACAGCCTAAAAATATACATCTGACAACAGCAAGATTGTCCAAAGCTATCTCCGCTATAGGGCTAGAAGGCATTTGAAATGGTTTATATTTGCAAAAATTAAACTTACAAAACTCTAAAATTAAAACCAGCTTGTGGTCCTGTTTAAGCCTTTTCCAAACGGAGTATTTAAACTGAACTGGAGTTAACACCGCGTACTAACTACACTCGTTGAAACTTTATTTTAAAAACTTCTAAAGCTTATTATAGAAAATGGGCCAACCTTTGGTTTATGTAAATCCCTCATTTTAGAAGCTGGAAAAGGTTATGAAAGGTGCTGCGAGAAACTTTCGGTTCCGGTTTTTATCAAAATAAAAATGGTCATACCTAACCTACCCACTTCCTAATTTAGATGTCACGGTAGGTACCTAATAATAATAATTCACATAAATCATCCATCCATCCACATGTACTCGCCAGGTTATATCAGCCCTCAGTTGGGCACTGAAAAAAAAAGTTCCCCCCGACATATAACAATTCCACACCATTAAGTTCATACCAAACTGATTTTCCCTACACACGAGCATATACACCTATCCTCTTCAGTTGGGAACAAAAATGTTAATCATTCCCATCCTGCCGCAGTCAAAAACTCTATTCACCGAGTGTGTCCTGAGGCAAACTTTCACTTTAACCATTTAGATACCCAAATCACGGTGAATAAATTACCGCCAAGCGAAAAGAATGAAATTCCAAATCATTTCCCTAAATCAAATTGGAGAGGTTGTATACATAATACACACGCAACTAAACTCAACTTCCTCGTATGCAACAAACAAGGATGTCATCCTCGAAAATGATACAAACTGTCAACATGTGATAGAGAATAGGGAAAAAAAACAACAAAACACAACCGACAAAGCAACACAAATGACCCAAAACAAGAGAAGCCAAAGCGATCCCTCTTCAAAACAAGGACCATATTAAGTAGGACTTCAATTTTCCATTACGAGGACTAGCAGAGGAATATGCTCCCATTAAGGGGATGTGTCTCGCGCGTCACATCAACTGTATAAAATTACTATACTGTACGCAGATCCTTGGCGGGGATAACGAGCAGAATTTTAAAATATATATCATTCAGATAAGGATGCTGCGCCGCATATCTGTGTGTACGGCATCTTCTTCCTGCTCCTGTCGTTGCCGGCATTGTAATGCATCAGGTAAGAGTGCCATTATGCAAAGGACAAAAATAAAAATCAAGGGAAACCAACACGACCAGGAAGGAAGACACATCACATGAATTATGAAATGCGTGCCCTCGCTGCGATAAGGATCGCCGAATTTTTATTTTTTGTTGCTTTCTGCTCTCAGTCGTCGTCCTTTTGTTTTCAAGAACGGTAGCCGAATTCACACGGGGAATGGGATTATTTGGCGCTACAACAAGGTAAAGCCCGGGTGGGTATATTCGTTCGACTTAAGTGCAAATCTGTGATTATCTCCTTTGGTCCTTGTTAAATTGATATATTTCATCAGGACAGAGGGCAAATCCCCTCCGTCATAATTCCTCTTTGACAGTCAAACTGAATCGGAAGGAAAAACAAACAATAATGGCCGCAGTTGTGTCTGATTTTACCGAGGATATCAACAGGACAGATTGACGATGATGATATTGGGTAGCACACATATGTGCGTTGGATCAGGTACACCAGGATTTCGGTTGTCCATGCGGAAAAGTATTAAAAATACGACGACCCCTCTCTGGATATGGGAAGTATGCTTTATTTTTTTGTACAGGTAAAAAAAAAGCAACAATGATGGGTGCACAGTGCACTTGAATTGGGGTCCGCTGCGATGAGCGTCAAAGAGCGGAAAATTGTTGTGAACAATTGTAGGGAGAAGCATGTTAATTTTTCACCCTCGGTAGGTTTTTTTTATTTAACGGCTGTGCACGACGGTCTTTTGGTTGATAAGTGGCTGGCCATAAGGTTGATTAGGACGATTATTTTCTTTTTTTTTTGTTTTTACTTTGAATTGCGTTGGACGCTGACGGGACGACTCGCCTTGAGAGCGGCGTTTAATGGGGCAATATCCATTGGTGCTTCAAAATTAACCAGCCGGAAATGGTAATTCAAACGCCACCATTCCGATGATGTACTACATGCAATTATCCTTCGATCCTATTTCGGTTGGTTGTTTGATTACGAAGGGACATAGGTGAGTGATAATTGAATGAGTAGGAACGCTTCAGTGGTTAGGTAATCGGCCACTTAGAGTAAAAGGTGTCCTTTCGGGAGAAACTGTCCCATTTTCGATGCTCGGAAATGCATTCTTAGTATAGGTTTGGTGCGAAAAGTTTGGATAAAATTCACGTCTTACTGATATGTAAGAATGCATTTGGCAGCCACTGTACAACAGTTAGGCACTGCTTATATAGCTATCTCTCTCTTAACACTAGCATGTTAGTATCCTAGTTGTAAGCTTGTCTTTTGTATGGAATCAAGTCAGTTGGCAACTGGACGCCGCCGTCGTGTTTGATTTCTTCTCCGTTCGATTAAACAAGACATAGGTAAAACTGGCAACGAACAAAACGCACGAGCAGAGGTTATAGAAGAACAGCAACAACAAAATTCGACAGCTACCAACGCACATGCAGTTCTTCAAGATCGAGAGCAGACAGAACAGGTTCGCTAAGGTACAGTGACATTTTTGAAACAAGTGGAGTCATATTCAGAAAAAAATTCTAAAAAACCGATCCCAATGTAAATAAAGTGCACGACTGGGTCGAACGAAACTTGCTCGTTCATCAAAATTTAGGTAGGTAAAATTTGTTACCTCGCTCGGTGCGCGGTAACGAGAATGTCCTTTCGGGCTTTTCCCAAGGTCAGTATAGAGATGGGCTATTGCCAAGAAACATTGGTGACAGGATTTCGAATGAAAGGAAACTCCATTTGATGGGAACTCAATTTGCTCTGTAATTCATGTAAATTCAATATTGGATATTTTCGAAACGTTATAAAAGGAGAAAAATGGAAACCACGACTTTGACCAATATTTATAAGACAAAAGCATACTTATACAAATATTATTTGAAAGAAGCCCGAAGGAAAATCTAACCAAACCATACTTCGTTCCTCCTGAATTCGTTGTCGATGTCGTCGCTAAACGTCCGACGACGATGGTCTGGATCTTCTTTCCTGGCTCTAGAGTAGGTTGTTTTTGACTTGTTATCCCCGTTTGGTAGTGGCAATTGTTCCGCTTTCGTTATTTAGCCCAGTGATTGCTTTTTCGACACCCACTTTTTTGAGTTCCTCTATCATCGCAATGTCAGAATTGATTAATGCCTCGAGTTCGAAATTTTGTACGAATACAATGTCTGTCTCTTACCTTAGTAAGAGAGAGAGTTAAAAATACGATAAGCATTGTTTTGGGTTAGTTGCGTTAATAACGATTTGGATGTAGAGGAAAATGTAGATTTAGGCTATTTAAATAATACACACCGTAATAATAGTAATGCGAAAATTGTTCAATGATTTTGTAATGGCGAGCGTTTAAAGATGGAAGGGAAACTGACGCATGTATACCTACATCATTTAAGCACGTTGAGATTGTTGTATCCCAGTGATCGAATTGATGAATATTAACGAGCTTTCAATGTCATTTCAGGTGGTCAGGTTGAGGTAGTGGGGTGTGTCAATGAGAATGCTAGGTTTTCGACAGATAAGGGAATTTATCAATTGCAATTGATCAGAATCGGTGGCCCCAGAACGTTTGTTCCATTATTGGAAAGGTCATGGTGCAAGCCACATTGAAGTGCAAGCCAAATTATGTCGACGAATTAATGAAAAATTATTCAAATGTTTCAAAAGTAAAAAAACCGATTAATTCAGTTTTACAGTTTTAATACACACACTTTTGCAAAAGGAAAAAAAGCAAATAGAAGTGGACGAGGATTGCCAAAAATTGCTAAGAGTCAATACCTTTCGCGGGTTTTACAATATACATGTCTGGGCAGCTGTTTTTTTTTTTTTTTTTTTTTTTGTAGGAAAGAGCAACGTTTAAATACACCTTGGATATTATATTTTAAGAGGTCTGCCTAAAGTAGGTACAATTCTATTTATTTAGATGTTATAATTATTGGAGAGGTTGAATGAGTTTAGGGTTCGGGTTAAGTATGAAAAGTGGCGATTTTTTCAAAAAGAAAATCATTACTCTGGGCAGTGGCAAAGGCAGTACAAACAAAACCTGGAAACGATTAAAAAGTTACATGATCCAAGAAACTACCTCTGTAAGAAAAGGCAATGTTCGTGTGTATGTAACCTTTTGTTTCAAAAACAACTTGACCGATTTAGCTGGATAGCTCAACGTCAACAGATTGCTCTTTTTACAGCTGGAAGTATTGAAAAATTTATGGAGAAAAATCTCTTAAGGTTGCGCTGATGTCTTTGCAGTGTTTACCTTTTAGTTGAGGCAGCCTGTGTATGACTGCGCTTATCTCAGAACCTCTGAACCTCTGAACCGACTGGAAAGCAGTTTTCACTATTATCACCTGCATTTCTCGTTTATATTTATAAGCGTTTTAAAAACTCTACCATTACTCATTGGAGCTAAGCATTCGAGTTTCAAAAAGGGACCTAGACCGACCTATCTCAAAAACGCCTAATTGAATTCGGAAAGGAAAGTTTTTTTTACTGAATTCGACAATCAGCCATTCACGAATAATACTTTCACATGGAAGTGGCTAAATTCGGCGTGTACTGTATGTGGGTTGAGGTGCTTCCTTTTTCGAAAGTTTTACCAAAAAGTAAGAAGAACGCGTCATGGGATCCAACAACGAAAATTGACCTTAAAAGGTGAATAAGAAATATTGAAATTAGCCACTTACATAGACAGTTAAACGGCGAAGGCGGTCTAAATTCAGCTGTCAAGCACAAAGAACCGCTCAATCTGAACAATGACAATCAAGACTATTGTACGCCCTACCAAAATAAAGCGAGTGTTTTAATATTTCTCCACAAGTAAGGAGTTTTTTGGTCATCCTTCGTTATATCCAAAACAAACCGTCACTCGGTCAAACTCACTATTTTTGACCAAGTTGAAACACCCCATAATCATGCGTAGCAAACAGGTCGATTGTTCCAATCACCACTATTACTATGTTTTTTGCAACATCCGCCCATTTTCTCGATAAGTTGCCAGAGGACAAAGCGAGGGTCTAACCCATACGGTCACCACCCGCATATCCGAGGGAGTACTGTCCACCGGTCATCCCCTTGACCAACCTTATTAAGAATCTAGTAAGGTGCATAACGTAGGGGCCGATCTATAACCATCACCGATGTCGTATATCGGTTCACGTCATTTCGACGTCGGAGGATTATAAGCGAGGCTCACTGTTTCGGTCACCCGTCGCACATCCGAAGACATATCGTCCCATAGTCATCCCCAGTCTCACTTCTTAAAGGAGTTGTCTGAGGATTACAGGCGGAGGGAAGACTGTTTCGGTCACCCTTCCCTTATCTGAGGACAAACGGCCCCGATTCTCTCTACGAGACGATATTGATAGATTCTTCTTAAAAATCTGCTCTATGAGACTGCCGCAATACTTCAATGGCGAAGCAAAATTTGGCCATCTTTCCGAACACTCCATTTTGTAGAAGCCTCCTTCTTTCTGAGATTCTACTGTTGTACAAGTTGTGCACTCAGATGCCTCGGTGTTGTTTGGTACCATGTTTCTGGCTGTGGACTTTACGAGCGCAATTTAAATTTTGGTAGTTTCCCCCTTTTCTTGTTGCTGTGAATGGTTACCTTATTGCTTCATATACTCATACTTTTACCACTCCTTTTTGCAGTCCTAAAACAGGTCAACAATCCCGGCTCAAAAGTGGTTATTGCAATTGTAATTTTGTCAACAGACAGATACATTACATTGCTGCTGTCACAATTATATAAATACATATACAAAAAGATAGGCAAAAGAATATAAATAAATTACTTTCACTTGAGCTACAATAAGAGCCCATTACATAGATCATCTCGCCTAAGTAGCTATTCTGTGTGCTTCTTCAAACAAATCAAAGGCAGACGAGTATACGAGTCCTTTTCGTGAATTTATTCCATTTTTCCAGACAATTGACTTTGATGGTGATATCATCTCTCCCCGATTGGGATGATGTGTGCTCCTTAAACTTCTCTTCTTGGGACACATATATATTCTTTTTTTTTTTTTGCTTAAAATGATGCCACCAAGAAGGCTTTTCTGCGGATATGGGTATTGATTCTTTGGCTTGCCCCTAATGTTCATCTTCGCGTATAACCAAACGACTATAACAGTATGGAAGGATTTGGATTTGAACCATATCGTGATTGGGTGGCGTAATGGGCCTGACACAAATTTCAAAGGAAGTCCAGCTATAGACTTCGTGATAGACAATTGTGTGGAATGAAATGGAAATAGATGTGGTACTTGTAATAATAAGAATTCGTAGGTCGATCTATTTGTGCAGATGGGAGTGAATTGCGCTCCTTTGGGGGCGAACAGTAGTTCTTCTTGATTTTGTTGGAGATTTAAAGTCAAAGTTCAAGTCCGAGTCCGAGTCCAAGTCCAAGTCAAAGTCCAAATCCAAGTCAAAGTCAAAGTCAAAGTCAAAGTCAAAGTCAAAGTCAAAGTCAAAGTCAAAGTCAAAGTCAAAGTCAAAGTCAAAGTCAAAGTCAAAGTCAAAGTTAAAGTCAACGTCAAAGTCAAAGTCAAAGTCCAAGAGTCAAAGTTAACGTCTGAAGCAGCAAACAGATGTGGTCCAAGGTTATGTGACTACTTAACGACAAGTACTAGAGTACTGCCAATATATACATTATATAAGCTGTGTGCCGAGGCAAACTCGTCAAAAGACTGAGCAACCTATAGCCGAATCAGACTATATTTTCTTCAACGCCGTATACCATAAGTGTCCATAAAACTGATGTAGCTATGTCGTAAGAAAGCAAGCAAGTCAACTATATCCCAGCCATAGTCAAAGAGATGCATTGGTAAGTCTTTTGACAAGAATTACGTTTTAAAGCTTTACAAGACTTTCCCTATTTCACGCAGTCAACACCAAGCTAAGTCATGACTCGGGCATTATGGAGTCTGTTAAATTTACCGACTTTAATTCCCTTCTCCATATATATATATCAATGGCTGACATACTCGCCACGCATATCCACTGCGACGCATATCCACTGCCACACAAAACAAAGTCGATGCTAATCTCACCGACACAGACAAGAGACGGTCTAATATTTACACAATACTTCCGCATCAGAAGTGTTGATCTTTCAATAAACTTGCTCGGCAATCTGATTAAAGCCGCCCTCAGAGCCAGAACAACACTCGTATCCATCAGCAAATCCATTCAATCCGAAACAACTGTCATCAACTTATCATTTCCCACCGCATATATACCTTATATACGCTCCGTTCAGTGCACTGCATCTATGATGGGGTCACATCACAACCACGCCGTCCACAGGACCACAATGTTCGTCTAAACCTACAACCATCCACCGCCCATCTGGAGAACTTCCAATCACACGCACACAACAACTCTCGCTCTTATTCAAATCCCAGAAGCATATGGTCACATTGTGTGTACCCAAAAGTTGGTACAACTTGCGTACGCAGACAGCACACTCCAGAGCTTGCACTGTACAATTGACGATGGAAGCTACAGAGCCGCTTTGTGTGTGCGAAATTCCTTTGATGATTCCGTCCTCGAACAACTCGACCGGATAATTCAATCAAACAAATCAACCCTCTTGATTAGGCCTAGGGAAACCGAGCTCGACGGTGGTGTAGCACACTCTGACTGCACGATGATGTCCGAAAACCCGAACCGAACATCAAGTCCTACTTGCACTTTTGGGTTAATCTTATTTTAAAGGCTCCGATGGTTGGTGCGACTTTGGCTATAACTCTGACTGTACGGTTGCTATGGCTAACCGAGTGTGTTGCGCCAGTCAATGCTTTTCGCCCCCCCCCCCTCCACAAAAATCCTGATGAATGCACAACAGCTGCCGCCCCAAAGAATAGGCCAGAACTTCACATTTGGCCACAAGAACAAACCGAGCGGCTCGCCTCTATACGTCGTTCGCTGCCACTGCTACCATTTACCAATATTACCACACCAGCAGGGGTGAGCTGTCGGAAAAACCCAAAAGTGATACCAACGTCGACGACGATGGTGAAATGGTGAAAGACCTTTGCTTCCTCTGTGATGTCTGGTGCGTTGAAGCGTTGAAGGGGTTGATCGGTGGGAAAGCCATTGCCACATAAGGGTTACTCAATGACGACGCACACACACACCCAGTGGGGTGTAGACTGTAGATATAATGGCACATTTTTGGGGTGTCCTTCCTTGAGAGATGAAAAGTTTTTGCGTGCAGCATACACACAAATTTTGGGTCAAACAAAACTGCCAGGCCTTTGTGGGCTTAAGGGTCTTGTATCGGTTCACCCCTAAATTGGCATTAGAGAGGCCAAGGAGTTGCTGCCTCTTGTTCGTATTTGTGTGCGAGTGGTTGAACGCAGAAAGAAAATGCTAATGCTGATGCACATCTGGCAAGGTGTGCTTATGCCCGGATCCATCCATTCATGGACGAAGGGGATATTAACGAGGCACAGCGATGGTTGCACTTTGTAGTAATTGCAGGAAATTGAACTTTGCAAGAGGTATTCGCCAAAGGACTTTGTGCGTGCGATTTCGTAGGAATTATCCACAGGAATTGTGGGTGCTTTGCTGGGATTGTTGCGGAACTGCAGTGGATCGAGAGTGTGTGTGGATATCAGCAGGAGGATTATTAGTGATTTCGAAGTTATCGACACTTGAGGTAAGGGCAGTGATTAGGGACTCTTCGGTCCGGAGAATTGCAGAGAGGAGACTCTCTGGTGTTTATGAGGTGTAGGGACAAAAGAATAGAAGATTCTAATTTGCGTAAAATGAGAAAAAAACCACGAGAGGAATTGCAGCCGCCGCGCCGCTGCGCCGATGGGTTGAAAGTCATGACATGTTCATTGTTCAGCTTACGAGAGAGTCCAAAGACAGTCTCAAATTGTTGGCTATCGGTCTGACGAATAGATGTTTCGCGAAAACTTTTAAATTCATTCTATTTATGTCACAGAGAAAAAAAAACTCCCACAAGGGAGTGGTTGTGTGAGAACAACGTTCATAACAATTAGAAAAAGATGGAGAGGATATTAGCGCGTGGATGAGGTCAACGTCTTAGCCCGAGGATTCTTCAAATCCTACTGAGGGGCAACACAGGCTTCTACAAACACCTCAACCTAATGTTAAATGTGAACTCTTTTTCTAGAATTGCGGGGTCTGAGCTGTCAAGTAAATGCTGCATAAGTTGTTACAGGATCGGAAGTTCGGCTCGTGCTATGAAGATTTGTAGACAGCGAACAGAGTTCCAACCCATTTTGATGAGTCGACAAGGTTTGGTATTATTCGCCCCTGAAAAAAACTCATCCGTGACCGTCTCAAAAGCTGATCCACAAATTGCTTTAAATTTTTGTATGTTTGCGAGCTTTATAGTGTTACAGTCATGCCGAACTATTCAGCTTAAAGCTTTTCTTATCTCTCTACACGGGAGGTGGATGAAACGTCCATGGATAAGTTGTCTTATTGTCGTATGTATGATATGCGGTGACACTGTGAAACATAACAATACAGCCTCTCAGATTTGGCAAAGAGTAGAAGGTCACTCGCAGAATCGGACGGAAGCTAGGTGCCATAAGGAAATGTGGGGTAAGTGTTTATTATATGACACTAACTCCGTTTTTTTGAATTTTGTTCCTTCGATCCTTTGATCTTTAGTTTGGGCAAAGAAAACAAGTTTATTTAGTTTTAGCCCTTGAAAGACGCTTAGCTTGGTGAAAAGAATCCACTGATCCACTTGTGATCAGGTAATCGCAACTCTTCAACGGAAAAAGAAACTTGATGTTGAACATTAGTTTTTGAATTGAAGGCATGCAAAGTTGAGGTCTTGATCTTAAAGTATATAACCGCGATACAAATACCTACCGAATATTACTGTGGATGAGATGTCTGACAGATGGGTTGTCCCGAAGCTCTGTTGTTTGGTATAAGAAATCTCAAGGTGGGCTTCGCCTTATCAGGTGATACAGAAACACGGCGTTTCTTAAAATCAAAGCACAGCATAGCAACGCCCTCCTAAACATTGGATACGAGGCGAGGGACGGTTCTTCCTAAGTAGATATATGCTCCTGTTATAAAGGCGATTTCACCTTTTTTTTTAAATGATTTGAACCTGTTTCCTGGAAGTGGAATCGAATCAGACGCATGCTTCTCGCATAATCTCTAGTGTTGCTCACCAAAAAGCGGAACTACGGTTGAAAGCAACAGTTGTTACATTAGTTTTAAACGCATTTGATGAAATAGTACTTGTTTTGAATTTATTGAAGCTCAGCCTTTGTACGGATGAGTGATAGCTCAAAAAGAAAGTACTTCTGCCTAAAAATGATTTTCAGATTTTTTAACTTTCTCCATTACCTAGTAAGACTGAGATATTCATTCGGGATAGTTTTTTTTTACTTGCACTGTTATGTTCATACCAAGTTGATTTGTTCGGACACGGCTATTACGGTTTAAACCAAAATTGATATTTGAGCTTATGTATGTGAGGTTAACATGAACGTATACGAAGTGTTTGGCTGCAAGAATCGAATAACGTTAATTTTGAAATTTTGACATATCTTTACAACAGTCCATACGATAGCAACAAAAAAACAATTCATAGGTAGTATGGTCATTTCCAACTTACATAGTAGCTTAATACATCTTTCTACATATTATCTTAAAATAGATGTTTGAAAAAGTAATTTCTAAAAAAAAAAATTTTTTCGTTAGATAACCTGAAAACGGCAATTAGAATTTTGACCAAAATGCATACTTTGAGTAAAATTGATGCTTTCAGAATTGTTGCGTCCTTACTTTTCAATTCGAATCAGCGAAGATTCGAATTTTAGAAACTTGTCATATCTCGAAAACCCCGTTAACGACCTGGATAAAACTTCAAAAAACAATCAAATCAAAATGCAAATTAAAGAGAACTCATATTAGTACCTAGTGTTGTCATTCCGTGTTGGTTTCTCGATGATACATGCTAATGATTGCATCGAGTTGGACCGGTAGGATTTTCTCATCAATCAAAGCTGAATTTGGGCAACTATCGGAATCCACCATATCTAAGGATAAAAATGACCTTGTTTATAATTCCGGCAATTGAGGTCCAGCACGATGGTGGATTTGTTCTTGGACCAATGAACACTGCGGTTTGGGATAGTTGATCCATATTGGTCACAAGGGAGAGTTCGTCTGACGCGTTTTTTTAACCGTTTTTCGCTGCGTTTTTTATGAGTATTTCACAGCTTTTTGGAAGCGTTTTTGGACTCGTGGCATGTCGCTCCTATGTCTATCGAAAATACCATCACCACAGTAGTTTTCTGTTGGTTCACACCTATATTCCAGTCGTTCGTATGCCGGCAACGATGCGCGTCTTGGCGATTTTCATTTTGAACTTGTTTGCTCTGTCATAGCAGCAGTAAGATTTGACGCAGTTCTCATTAGATGTGCTGTCAAGCTGCTTTGCCGGTTGATCTGGTCTTATGCGGTGTCTGATTATCCGTCGCCTTCTCTATATGTGCCTTGCGTTCTTCGTCAGTTAGGCTTCGTTGATATAGTGTGTTGCCGTTTTGCTTGCCTCAAAATGTTTGCGCATTGTTCTTGGCATTTTCAAAAAAATTCTGAAATTTACTTTTCACTATAATTTTTTGATGGAGCGCATCTTCCACATCTCGGTTAGTTGGTGTTTAGAATGCGTATGCTCAATTTTTTTTTGTAAATATCGGGCATTAGTCTGATGATAACCACAACGCCATACAAGTTTGACAATATTTTGAACAATAAATACATTTGGTAATTAAAAACATACAAATAAATTTTTAAATAGTTTACAGTGTTTTTCTTCTTCTTTTCTTTGCCACCAGATATCGCAGGCCAACTTGTACATTTGTCGATAGATTATCCGGAATTTTCCTTCTGCCTAAACTTGAGGAAGATGCCCTATTTTCCTATATTTTGACGAGGAAATCGGTCAATAGTTCCAATGTCTCCCCATCAGCTTTCATTAGAGGATTGTTTGACACTGTTGCAGATTGTCTCACGTTTCCCATGCATAAATCACCTGTACTCGCGAATTACTCCCAACTGAAAGGATATTTTAGTACAGGGCCTGGCCAAGCCACCAAATTTATATTTTTATTTATGCATTGCACACATACACCGTTGTATAGGAAGCCTGAATTAACCGCCGCATGCATTCAGTTAATTATTATTATTATAGGTGTGGGGAGCCAATGATCCCATTCCCTTATGCCCGCACCATCATAACTCATCCGTTCATCTGTAGACGCGTATACACTGGCATGTGTGTGCATGTGCAATATTAATTCCACACATTCCATAAATAGTGAACTCCTGATGCGCCCAGACCCCGGAGCCACCGAGATAATTATGCAGCGGCTTGGGTTTGATTTAATGCCCGAATTCTAGAATTAATATTCTGCAACTGGGAATTTATGGCGCACACACGATGACGCGAGTGCGGGCGGACGGACCACTGGGGAATGTGTGAGCCTCGCACGAAAATTCCAATTACAAAGTGATTGCAAGCTATGCGATATCGGCGGCATGTAAAATTCGACACTTTGGGACATTCTGAAATTTCTACCTCAACGGCGCATTGGATGCAACGCAACACACGCCCGCAGATGCCTTTAATCGGTTAATATTTGAAGTAACTGAAGTATGTGTGTGTGTGTGCGAGCGTTGTTCGGAGGACTTTCTTTCGGTTAAGCGACACACCCCAAAGGTAAACAACTTTTAATTTCCCATAGCGAAAAGGACAGCGCCGAAGGATTGTCAAGAGTAAATCCACAGATCAAATAAATACGCGCCGATTCCTTTTGACAATTGATTCCATCTCGATAGAGGATGCTGGGTTCTCAGCCCTTGGGACACAGTGGCAAACTAACACGGGGAGTGATTGCAGCAGGGGATTATGTCATGGGAATCACCCGAAGGAGGTTTAGTCTATAAGCTGCATTAGCATAACCTGACATATGTTTCTCGACGTAGCGAATAAAAAAAAAAGAACGGCATCGTATATATCCGACTGTTTGATTTTTATTAGGTCTTTCGCGTCTTGTCAAACTGTATCAAATCGCGTTGACATCGTACTCTTCTGACAGCGAGCACAGTGCGGGGTACTTTGGATTCTTTCCTGCGGTACATTGCGATGTTGTCGCCCCTGGTGAGTACAACGGCCGGCCAACGATATTCGTCGACGCATAGTTGCAGGCGAGTGTCAGAGATGACATGTTGTTCTCAGGAAAGCGTATAGCAGCACAGCCGAGAGCTACGTTCTTGTCCGCTGTCATAACAGTAAAGTGGCCAATTTGCTTGCTGGAATTAGGTTAAGAAATTTACGTAAGAAAACCCTCGACTGGAAACTTCTTCTCACACCTTGTTGAACTTGGATATCGCTCAAGTTGAGGCATACTTGCGTCTGCGTGCTCCGACCACCAGCCGTCGATCTGGCCCGTGATAATCTCCTCGTTCTTGTAGGTCCGTCCACTCCACCAAAACTTGGCCAGATTTTGTCCAGAATACTTGAAGGCGTTCGTATTGTGGCACTGATCGTGACCGAACTTGCAGGTCTTGACGTTGAAGGCCGCCAGCAGGGCCAGCTCTTCGTCCCACCGTACCGTGCCCATGCGCTTTGCAGCCTTGAAGCCAGGCATACGCCCGCTTGCAATTGTATCACGCTTGCTGTTGTGGCTGTCGACGATGATTGCCTTCAGTGCAGTCGTCATCTCAACCATTTCCGTCTCACCGAGAGGGCACCGTCCATCAAAGGCCTGTCGGGGGCGAGATACAATAATTGTGAGCCTCTATCTCTGACTTTACACTTACTCCGTCGTTTTGACACCCGATGTGTGCTGCCCCCAAGCACAGACGCTGCGAACAAAAGTCGGTGGCGGTGACTGTCGCCAAGAGCCCCAACAGTGAAGCGATTTCGATAAAAGTTGTCTTCATGTTCTGGCCTGTCTTTGGAAAGTGATCGGTTACAATGTGCGGCTCGACGTAGATATAACGATGTGAGCTTGTTTGCTGTCAGATAACAAGGTCCCGGTCCGGGGACTTTTATTGTTGCCATTGTGCAAACTTTTATCTAAGATAATGCTGATGATCAAACAAGAATTAGTTATCTTAATGTACGTTTCCGATTTCTTCTTCTGTTTTGCATTATGTTGGGTTGTTTCTTTCTTTCGTAATTTTTAATAATGGTGCAGTACCGTATGAAGAAACATTACAGATACAGATGTAGATAAAGATATGCCCAGTTCTGGGTAAATTTTAATCGGAATTACATGTGTTGTGCCGTACAAATTGCTTGGCAAGTTGACAATTAGTTGAGACCTTGAAAGACCGAAAGCATAGGTTGCAACACAGATAACCCGCTTAAGTCAGTGTACCTACTCTGAAGAAAGAGTGAACAGGAAAATGGAGGTGTAGAATTATCTGTCATTTCTCATTATCTATTGTTGCGAAGAGGGAATTGCATGTAAACGAGGCTTAAAAATGTAACCCTATAAAATGTTATAGTAACCTTAAACTTACTTTCAGAACTATCTAAGATTTTGACATGTGTCAGCTGTCACAAAATTACGCCGAATTTTGTAATCTCACTACATTTTATCTTTCTTTTGTTTTCTGAATTTCTTTTTTAATAAACGAAACTTTAATTATCTTTGAAACACGTTAATACATATATTTAAAAAGTTGTTTTAGTCTTCAAAGCGTAGTTATACCTAGTGTCCTTGAGGTTTCGTTGGCCCTTAAAGTTTTTATGGCCAAGCAGATTAAAGTGGTAATTTTATGAAAGGTGTCAAAAAATGCGGGCAACATTTTAATTTGGCGCCACTTGTGCGGTAAAGTGCTGCCAATGGATGACATGACAAACAATACCGCTTGACAGCTGCCGGTTTGGGGTAGTAAAAAATATGGAGCCACAGGAAAACAACGCGAATACTCATTGCTATAGCATTATTTTTCGAAAATAGTGAAGTTTGGTCAAGCTATGGCTCGCAATTTTTTTACTTCAGCGCAGTGCTACCAATTTGACAAGAAATTGCGCGGTTGGTGCTTAAAATAAGTGCAGATCGGACATTTATGTTAGTTTATAGATATAGAGATTATAGTTTTACATTAAAAGCTATAAGACGACATACAAAAAGCTAATAAATTGTAAGTATATTGAAGACAACATTTTAGCTCTTGGCAGACTTTATTTGTTTTAAATAATTGTCGGTTTGCCAAACCACTTTTCTGCATTAAAACAAAAGTACACATATTTACTGCAGCATTTGGGTACGCATGATTTCTTTAGATGTGGGTTCGAGAGTTCTAAAATAAGTGCAGTCAGTTTGAATTGATTTTGTTGTATTCTATTTGTACAAAATCACAAAATTCGTAATTGCAGTAAAGTGGCAGCTCTGGTTCAGAGATGAGGTTAAAAAAATGGAATAAACTAACGACTGGCGAAATTTTCCATATGAACCACAACTATTGCGTCTTGTAAAGTGGCAGAACTGATTCATAGATGAGGTTAAAAAATTGCAACAATCAATTGTTTTGCTATAAACTGAAATTTTCCATAAATTAACTTCAATAACTGTGTTTTTGTGTTGTGATCTACGCTAAATTTAGCTGGAATTTTGTTGAACAGTCACAAGAAACGTTTGCAATGGTAACACTGCGTTATATCGAAATGAATGAAATGAAAAAGAACTGGAATGGATGAAGGTAGCCACAGTTGCAGCTGCAAAATGTAAAGAAGGGTAGTAAAATGGGTTCGAGCTCCAAAAGGAAGTCCACATATTAATATGAATAAAGACAAAAAAAAAAAAATACATTCATTACGAAATTTTTATCTTTTTGTTTTTTTAATATTTTTGGACTATCGCTCAATAAAGAACAAAATCTGACTTCAACTGAAAATTTGATCATTTTGCAAAAGTGGCTTGCCACGGGTCCTGAGGCTCAAAAAGGTTCAAACGGCGAAGCTTAGGTAGCTCGTCATTAACAACCAGATATGGGCTGTGCGGTTTTTGAGCCAAAAAGAACCTTATTTATAAACCTTTTTTTTTAAATCACATTTTTCTTTCAATTGCTGTTTTTTTAACTTTAACAGATTTTTGTGCTGAGTTTTTTATGAGAATATTATATAGCGTAAGCCTAAGGGAAGCGATTGCTTATACTTCCTCTTGTCCTTTTGTTCGTCAGTACCTAACCTATGTATAATAAAAATCAAACGTCCATCCGACAAGTAATGCGCATGCTACTGTTTTTATTGTAGTTTTTTTGGAGCAAAATGTTCATCCGTCGGATCCAATCTGCATCCATTGTCCGTTAAACGATCTTTCGCATGGGCACATGTACATCTTTGTTCGCTTTTGTCTTTGATAATCACATTGCACAAGAACACAAGGATCATTACTGATTATTTTACATAATCCTGGCGCTTAGTCTTTGTGCGCACAAATCTGCCGCATCTCTTGCATTGTAGTGTGCATAATTAGGAATACAAATATTGGACACACACCCTGATGAGGTGTACCTTCGGATACTCCTTATTTGAATCCCATTTCGGTAAAACTCAACGCATCCCTAAACATAGAGGTCCTATAGATGATAATCTGGAAAGATCAGGTGACCACTAATCCCCTGGTCAGTGTCAGACTGATGTAGGCACAGGCCAAAGACAACATGGCGCTAAGGCATCTGTCATTTGTTTTGCAGTATTCTTCTACCGGTTGTAAGGCTGCATTTTGAAAATATTAGCAAAACACGCCAGTCGTTTAGCTGCCTGTGCACAGGAAAGAAATGGATGTGGGCGAGTGCCAAAAAACCGTCAAATGCAGTTCGTATTTTTCGGTAGAAAGCACTCAGCAGTCCAGCACACTTACAATTGAGCCACTGGGTAAAATTATTATTAATTGGATTGACATTATAGAAGTTTATTTGCTTCTGCACCATCTAGTGATAAGTAGGTAACCATAATTTGACACAAAAGTATTTTCCTCGGAATTTTTAAAAAGCTAGGTCTTGAGTCGCTTGATCCTAGTGAAAGTTTGTAACCCAACCCATATAATGCACGGTACTGATAATAACCATTTTGAATCTTCACCTCAGGCGTATGTTGGGTCACAATAGCGATAGTCTTATATGAAGAAGCTTCAAAGTTCATGATGAATGTCGCACACTGCGACTTGCATTCAATTTCGATTCAGGGTTAAAAACTGTTTTCAACATCAACTTATTTCGACTGTAAAATTATAGATAATGCCATAATTCTGACACATTTCTGGATACTACTATTTTGTTTTTGCTATGAACGACGTTTATTAGTGACGCGATGAGTGTGTTTTATTTGTCTCTAAAGTATTGCTTTTGTATTTTTTTTTTCACTGTGACTCAGAGTTGTTATCAAATTGGAATACGTCTACGTGAGTACTAATATTATCCCAATCAAATATTTTCAAACTTGGCTCTGCATTTTTAATTATTGTCTCAGGTGGTTTGTCTCGGGTCTGATTTCTAATTAGACAAACAAAGAAACAATAAGACGAGGTTGAACCAGTTCAAACACTTCCTCACCTACGTCAGTGCATACTCTACAAATAAATTTAAAGATCAACAAGGTTCTTAACTGACGAACATGCAGGTGGTTGCCTTTGTTCGGATTTTCTAATTTGGTGAACCTAATTTGCACTGAAAACAACTTTTTTGTTATTTTACTTGGACAAAATACGATTTATTTTTGGTTTAAGCCCAATAAAATATAAAATAGTTAAAAAATAAATAAACATTATAATTAAAGCCAGCTTGTTGTATGTAACTCGCAATTGTGGTAAAATATTTTTGGTTTTTAATATTTTTGCCAAATACGGTTTTTTTGTGGAAAAATTATCCGGTTAAATATTTTCCTTTGCAGTGCGATTTAACACAAAAAAAAATAAATTAAAAAGGAATCAGTCCGCCTTGTTATGGCAAAAGGTATATACCTACTAAAAAAAAATGTCCAAAACTTGGCTACAATTAAAATAAAGTGCACGACTGGGTCGCACGAAACTTTCTCGTTTAATACGAGTCTGATTGACTTTAAGAGTGTGCAGCAAATCGAAAATTGAGGACAGGATAGTTTTGAAAACATGCATTTAACCCTAAGTTTGCATTTTGGTCAAAATCGTTATCGCCGTTTTCCGGTAAACTGAAAACACTAAATTTTAAAAAAATTTTTTTTTTCAAAAATCCATTGTACGATAATATAGGGAAAAACTGAGTTTGCTTTTAAGTTATAAATGACCACATTACCTTAGAAATTCATTTTTGTTACAATCGTACCTATAGAGCATTTTCAAGATATATGTCGAAATTTCAAAAGTACAGTTATTCGAATCTTTAGCCAAAAACTGGGTACGCAGTCCTGGTAAGCTCACCTACTTAAGCTTAAATATCAATTTTGGTTGAAATCGTTAGAGCCGTTTTCGATTAAATCAAACTGGTAAGAAAATGTTATATGGGAAGTACCATTAATATTGAGGTTACCTTGAAAAAAAAAAAAAACACCTCCAACATCCACTCCGTTTTCGGTAGGTAAATTAAGACTAGACCTGGACGGGACCTAAAGTTATATGCAAAGCATGAATGACTATAATTGAGAAGTTCTTTCATGACAGTTCTATCAGGTCAGATGTAATTGTGGCTTTGGCAAACTAAACTATAAATTTTGACAAATATACATACAAAAACAGATATATTAAAAACAATGTAAATTTCAAACATGATACTTAACTCACCTTTTCTTTGCAAGACCGTACCTATACTAGGTCATGGAAATGTTGGTCTTCCACAATAGTTTTTTTTTCCTAATTTCTAAGGTAATGTGGTCATTTATAACTTAATAGCAAGCTCAGTTTCTCTCGATATTATCGGACAATGCACTTTTGAAAAAAATGTTCGAGAATGTTTCGTTCGACCCAGTGGTGCACTTCATTTTTTACTAGATGTATACAAAGTTCGGAAGTAAAAAGTTAAAATTGCATGAGCTATAGGTACATCTCCCGTACATTTCTTGTAATCTTCCAATCAAATCTAGAACTCCGTCAAACATTACCTGTCATTTTTACAGTCATTGTGTATCGTGTATTATTTTTATCTTTCCAACCTTCACGTCAATAATCGATTGCAATAGACTTGACATTGTATGACATGACTTATTGTTTGGCTGACATTGACATTGAGTATAAGTTTTGATTTGTATTTTAAAAAGTTTGTGCAAACTTTTAAGCTCTATAAACTCATTGATTGGGTATACTTTTTCCTTGCATACAATGCACATCATAATCCACTTGACATTTGCTCTACTGTTACTTGTCAGCAATTTCCATAAATATTTCATTAGAAGCGTTTAGCATCATCACCATTTCCAATGGCACACGTCTAACTGTAAGGGGCGTTGGTGTAGGGTGCTTCAAACGTTTAAACGTTTTAAATAATAACAACACTTTCAGTTTTTATCTTACCCTCCTACATTTCGGGCTAATGACAAAGTTTGACGTTAAAAATGACAACCGCGTGTATGGGGGCAGTTATGGGCGCAAATTAAAAAATCTAGTTGACTTAAGTCGACTAGGTGTGTCGGAGCCTGATGCTACCTCAGGGCACTCATTCCGTATGTCGATTATCGCCAGACGATAGCGTTTCGACGATATCATTGCTTCACGTAACTTCAATAATCGTCTATCGTCCAGACGATATCGTTTTGACGATTGAAAATTTGCTTCACGTAAATCAATAATCGTCGAAACGCTATCGCCTTGACGATACAATTTGAGCGATACCTAATGAGGTATCGTTTTGCATTGATTTGTATGTTTTGCAAACAACTGAAGATTTTTTATTGAATTTCAAGAAGAGTTCTTGACTTAAGATTTTTTTCAAATGCTACCAAATATATACTTATGTACATTTTAGACTTATGAACCTCATGCAAGAGTAAGGAATATTGTGGAAGGGTGTATTGCTGTTTGCAAAGGTAAAAAATTCAAACATTAAATTACATATTTTCATAATACTCATGTTGATTTAGAATTATAATTGGGAAACGGAAAAGTAGTTTTTGCAATTGTTTGTGCTGCCCTCCATAACATTTGTATTGATAGTGATAGTACAGCAATCGAAAAATACGAAGTGGAACCTTTCGACATGTAGGTTTCCCGACTTCCATGAAGCTGACCTATCAATAATACATATTTTCGATGTTATTTATTACTATTAATGAACTATGGAACAAATTTTAAATAATTTCACTCTGCAATTTTCATGTTTTACCGGATCAAATACAAAATTGTTTGCCAAAAAACTCATTTATGACATTTTAAACGACGTCTGATTGGAATTTTCATGTAGTTTGAGGGTCTCTGAAAGACACTCAATGCTCTCAACGCTCTCACGATTTGTATAAAATAAACGATAGACGAGACGATAGTGATAGAGTTACGGAAAGCAAATTGGTGACGAGATCGTTGACTACTATCGCTGAAACGATTATCGTTCTCAGAGTTACGGAATGAGTGCCCAGTCCTCAGTGTATAAACTAGATTAGTTCGTAACGTCACTTCTACTACGTTTGCCAAACATTAAAAATGTCAACTTAGTAGGGACTCAATCTAGGTGACCAATCTAGGTCAGTAAAAACTGAATCTAATTAGGTCAACCAGTTGTCCGATAACTACATTTTTGAACTTCCCGAGTGTCTATAAAGAGATTGATAAGTAATCTGTCAGAGTGGCAAACTATAAACGAATCAAGTTCTTTTTTACTGCCATACTTTGAAAAATTTGTAGCAACATTTCACCGGAGGTATCGAGTTTCTTCTATTTCCCTCTCGAGTAGGTATCCTGACAAATCATCAAGAGAACCTTTTAAATATGCTAAGCCAAGCCTTCTTGGCCAAAATTGTACAGTAAAGACTTTGGGAACATTTTTCAAAAAATACGATCCACTCAATTGCAAGCTGCTATAAAATTTATTCAGCATATGTCCCTAAAACCACTTGTTAACATCGTACTGCTCCGCAGTGGAGCATAGAGCTGGATAGTTGGGATTCGTGTTCGTTTTGCAGCCGGCTCCAGCGCTACCAACCGCATACATAGGAAACCCAATCATATTCGTTGTTGCATAGTTGCACGCAAATGTCAGTGTATTCCAATTTTGCTCAAGCATCTTAATTGCCGCACAGCCCACGGCAATATTCCTGTCAGCAGTCATCACGGTAAAGTGGCCAATCGCCTTACTAAAAGCTAAGGTCAGACACGGACTTGTCTACAAGATATTCACTCACCTGGGTGCCTGCGACGGGTACTTCTTAATATGCTCCATAGTGGTATCCTTGTGTTCCGACCACCATGAATCGATTTGACCCATGATAACATTCAAATCCTTCGAGCTGTCACCCTTAGCACCAGTCCACCAGTTTTTGGCAAGATTCTGACCAGACGACCTGAACTTCTCCGTATTGCGACACTGATCGTGACCGAAGACGCAGCGTTTCACATTCAGTTCGGCGATTTTTGCCAACTCGTCATCCCATTGCATTGTTGCCATGCGATCCGCGGACGAAAAAGTGCCTAACTTACCGGATGCGATCGTATTGCGTTTCGAATTGTGAGAACTCAAAATGGCTGACTTAAAAGCTTCCGTCATCGCTAAGATGCTTTTTTCGGAGGGACAATTCGAGGCATAGGCCTGAGGAAGGACTTGATTAGTGGATGTATAAAATAAAATAATGAAATCGGCTCACCCCGTCGTTGCCGCATGCTATATGCGAACGACCTGAACAAACGCCATTGGTGCAGTAATCTGCGGAACTGGCAAGACCCACTGCAGCGAAAATAAGGTACAACTTGAACATTCCAAGAACAGAGCGATACTGATCATGGGTCACTGCAGGCCTTGGCTTTAAATGGTGATAGGCCGCCAAGAACGTTCTACTGGTGGATGGTGATTGCAATTAGAGCGATTCATCCCACTGAAACACCTGCGCCAATATTGAAGATCTGTTCTGGAATATTGTTTTGAAAGTTTATATGCGTAGCAAAAATTCGCAATGTCTACCGACACCTAGACACCTACTACCTAATATCTATGGGTAAATATTTTGTTGTTTTGTGGTAATTGCGGCAGCGAAACGCCGATAAGTTGCCTTCTATTTATAATGTATATAGATTGCGCGAAACAACAAGTGATTTACTCCACCAGGGCTGGCTTAAGGGTGGCCGGCGCCCCCTTAGTGCTAAAACTGTCACATGTGGGCATCAAGCTTAGCCTAAATGAGGACAAAATAGCTTATTGCAGAAAGCAAACAATGAGAGTAATGGAAATGCATGGAAAGGTCTCAAGTCTCGAATATAGCTCGTTACTCTCTCGATGTATTTGTGGTAGCAATTCTCACAAAAGCCTGCGAAATCAGTGCAGTATATGGGGAACGAGAAGGTTTAAAACACGTCAAGGTCTAAAGTGCTTTCAATCGTGCTCAAAATTTGACCGCATTCTAGAGAAAAGTTTTATCCATGTAGGTATCCAAGTAATCCAAAACAAATGGTTTTGGTTGTGAGAAGCTGGGCCTAGGTTCCCTACGGACCGGACCTGTTGCGCCAAGTATTTATTTATTTTAATTAGCGATATGCAAACCCGCTCCGCGAAATTTTCCGACAGAAAAAAAAAACCATTAGTATCGGTTCGGCTTATAAGTTTACAAGTGAAGGAAACAATAATTTAGTTTTATAAAAGTAGGGATTTATTAATTATGCAGGTATTATTATATGAAAATCGGTAAAATAATGGAAACTGTAGAAATTAGAATCACTATAGCGAATTTTAAATCACAATTGAGTGTGACTCCCTCTCAATCTCAAATACATTTCTCATCAGAGTTGCCATTGGGAGCGGAGACAATTTTGAAATCCGGTCTAACCGGAACGAAACAAAAATATTTAACAGGAAAAAATAGATTAGATTGACAAACGAGGTAATATAAAAGTTAAAATTCAAGCGTTTCAGATAGCTGAAGATAATGAATTTCTTAATAATTTATAAATGGCGATTTTTTTCCAATAATAAATATTTAGCAATATTTTCAAAGACTGAAATAGTTAATTTTTCTGCAAAACGTTGTGTTGCAGAGGATTTCAATGAATTGTTTGTTTTTTTGTTGTTCTATTAGGTTTAAGATTAGTTTGGAAAAATAAATAAACTACATATTATAATATAATATTATTTAATTTCTGTCTTAAAGTAAAAAAAATAGGTAGGTACTATAATATTATTCTATTTTCGACCGAGCGTCTGGTCAATAATTTGCAATAGAAGCTATAAACCGAATATACCGCTGGAAATGTAGTGGGAGTTTCTGATTGTGTAAGGCACCAAGCAGACAAAACAGTACCTACCAAATATTGCAATGTTTAACTTGAAAAATACAATTGCTTAACTATTTAGTTGAAAACCGATTATAAGTCACATTGCTCGAAATATAAGCATTTCTTCGTTTTTAAAGTTTTAATCGAAATCGAAAATGGGGTCTTCGACATAATTACATGAGCAGTTTTTAAAATTATCGTTTTCGGTGCTTCGGATTGGAAATAAATCACACAATCATTTTTAAAAACATCCATTTGACTCTAAGCCTACACTTTGGTCAAAATCGTTATTGTCATTTTCAGGTACCTAAGCTAAACGAAGCTTAATTTTTAAAAAAAAAATGGCTATTTTCAAAAATTAATTGTACGATGATATATAGAGAAAAACTGCGTTTGCTATTAAGTTATAACTGACCACAATACCTTAGAAATTAGTTTTTGTTAGGTACAATCGTTGGACCGTTTTCGAGATACCAATATCGATATTTCAAAAATACCGGTTTTCGATTTTTTAGCCAAAAACTGGGTATGCAGTCATGGAAATCTCACCTACTTAAGCTTAAATATCAAATTTGGTTGAAATTGTTATAGCCGTTTTCGATCAAATCACACTGGTACGAAATTTTTATATGAGAAGTACCATTAGTATTAAGGTTACCTTTAAAAAAAAAAAAAAAACACAAAAGGCAGCTGCAGATAGAGAAATAGATTTCGCCGCGCTCACACACAAAATTACAAAATTTCCTCCACTGAACGCTGGGAAAATCAAACGACTAGCTTCAATCGAACATTTTACTTTTTTGAATTGCATAAAATTATAGTTCAATGCTTCACTTCAGGATAACGTACAAACATGATTTATATCCTTAAATCTTAGTACCTATTTCATTTGGATGAGTCATTCTAAAGCTAGGAGCTAGAAGGCATTCGAGACTTACAACTTTTCTTCGGTATCCAGCTTAGTTCTATGTTTCCGGACAGCCGGATAATGGTAAAACAAGGGGTATTCACGATTCGATGCAACTGGTCTTGTATCATTGCGAAAATGCGAAAGTGTAACTTTTTTTCGCACTACAACAACAAAATATACAGAATAAAATTTCGCAACACTTTTGCACTTTATCTATACCCTGACCCTAATGCAACCTAAAAATACAACAGAGTAGCCTTATGAAGCTGACAGTTCATTTTAATTTTTGATTCCTGTGTGTAGCTATCAGAAAAAAATAAAGAGAATGGAAAACGTAGTAAGAATTAAAAGCAAATTTTCCCCTTTCAAAAAATTGTAAAGGTTTTTTTCAAAACAAATGTCAATTGTCCAACTGGAACTGTCATTTGTTTCAATTTTGCTAGACATGAGAAAAAGTGTGTTCACGATCTGATAAAAAAAAATAAAATTTCGCAATTTTACTAGGTCTGTTGCATCGAATCGTGAATACCCCTATAGTCTATAATCTTATCGACAATTTTCAATGCAGCTGAGAAAACCGATATAAATTTCGTAAGCAACCTTTTTTTAATCTATTCCGAACAAACACCTTACAGCGGGAAAAAAGTTGCAGTTTTATTATAGTAAAGCCCGTATGACAGTACCTACATATTTTTTTTTGCATTTTTCAGACTTTTAAAATGAGACTAGAGCAGTACGAAAAGCTACCACGAAAATTCCCAGTAGGAGTTAGTGCGTAGGTACACACCAACCTAATTAATGTGGAAATGTCAAAAAAAAAAAAATGCATTCAAAATGCATTTAAATTACATTTTTTTGACATTTCAACATTATTGGCATTTGCCTACCATCACTTTGAAGTGTGTGGCTATAAATTCGTTTGAAAATTTGTGGTTGTTTTGAAAACAATTGCCTCCCCTTTCGTACTACATATTTTGTCTCTTTTACACAAAGCTGACATTTCAACTTTCAAGTTCAACATGTTTAATGTGATAAAAATGAGGAAAAAATGAGAGACAAATGTAGTGTCATACGGACAAGACGGGCTTAAGGATAAAAATAGTGATAATGTCCTCTTCATGAGAAATAACATTTATCCTTTTTATGTATTTCGTGGATATACGAATATATTCCATTGAGTAAATATTGAAAACTATAATTAAAACTATAGTATGTCCCAGAATTGATTTAATAACATTTTCACACCTACTTCTCCTTTAAAATTAATGTAGCAAAATAGTTTTGAAAATGTGCTCACACATATTTAAGGGAACCTATTAAAATATAAGGACATGTTATTACTTTTTAATTGTATGCACTATGTGTTTATTATTATAAAACAATCATCTAAGGGAACTATAGCTTCAATAGTTTTTGAACCATGCTATGTTATGCTATAGGAAAAATCACATTGGCTAATTTAAATAACAAGAACACATTCAAGTAAAAGTAATTAGTATTAAAATTAAAGCATTTTTCACTAACCACTGAGCCACATCGGCCACTTCTTAAACGAAAGCTCATGTAAAACTAAGCTTTAAGGTCCCAATGCTTTTGACATCTTAGTCGCATTCTTTTCTTTTCCTCAAGACGATCCTAAAAAGGTACAGTGTGTGATCGGCGATGCAGAACAACAGGATGACATTTTGTTTTTCAAAATTTGCGGCTCAAGTTTTAAAGAACATTCTAAAAAAACTTACGGCAGAGCCCGAGAAAAATACTCCGCTTCGACTACAACGCCTCTTCAGCAAACAGGAAATAGGTTTTGCCACCATCAAGAAGAGCATGTTTACAATAATTAGTCAGAAACAATTTCCAAATAAAATCATGAAAAGCGACAGGATGCCTCCCACAATAAGTTAAACAAAAGTCTCTTACTACCTTTGAGTTGCCGCTAATTGACGTCTTGCCTGAGTGAGCCGTGTTCGTATGAGCAATACCTTTCGTCTTGATCGACTTTTGCTGATTTTGTCTAGAAGTTCAAGCGTGATAGGGTCTACCCATTGCGTAGACATTGCTGGCTCCCAAAAGTGGTGCTAAGCCTCTTTAAAGCCTGTCCGACCTTGGATTGTGTCAGCTTGTCTTTTTTATTATTACTTGCCAATAAAGGTGTCGGTCGAACTTAATGAAACAGAGCTATAAAATGATGAAATAATTTCGCCAGTTTCAACTTTCGCGACATCACTCCTATGCATCCGACATTTTCCAATCCACTCCGTATTTCAAAGGATGACATCGAATACATTGCTCCCACTCAAGGACAGATCTCGTAACCCTGTTTTAAATTTGAATTTTATGTCCCCAACTGATCTGCCGCATTGGGCTGATTTAAACATGCGGATAATGCCGCACATAAAGGATTCTCCATCACACAATCTTCTCTGCGTTTCAGAAGCTAAAGATTGAAAAAAAAAACTGAAAAAAACGACATTACCCAATGGTGGTATCAACTTTTATTTTATGGCCGGGATAAAAGTAAAGCACACACACCGCACAAGGATATGGATACTCCCACACAAGCGCATATATGTGAGTATCAACGCCAAAGATTGAAATAACTGATAACACCGAGAGTGAGTTCGTCGAGTTATACGACTACGAGGGAAATACCAACACAGGATACAGGACGACAGGACGACAGGAGTTCGAAGGATGTTAGAGATAACATTATTTTTCTCTTCTTGCTGCTTTGACAGATGAACCACCCACCTTTTTAAAAGAGACACACTGCGCTGTGTTCCCCACTATCTGTGTGTTCATCGCTGATGGTTGGCATATCCTTTGAACTCGCACACACTGTGGATGTGGGGCAATTTAAAATTTTATTCACTCCTTGATGCGGGTACTAAAATCCCCAATATATGGGACCCAATATCAAACCGAAAACGATACCGAACATGGTAACCACCGAGAAGATGGATACACATGGGTGTAGCGACTGTATCGCCTAAAAACGAGGAGCAGCAAAGGTCCTTGCGGCGCGCTTGATGGTTACCATTTCGGTTTAGTTTGCTTTGTTTTTTTCCTTCTTTCCCCTTAGGAAGTATCTGTACTGTAAAGCGGGGAGACGCTTTTGATAGTATCACTTTTCGATTGAGAAGACATTGCGCGCAAGGATGTGGGGGGCGACTAGCACATCTGGGTTACGATTTCGAGAATTTATGGGATTTAATCAAAACAGGGATATTGCGAAATTTTATTGCGAATTTAGTTTTTGAGTGCGATACATTGGGTTTGATTGAAACGTTCATCGGGTGACGCAGGCGGCTTCCATTGTCGACCCAAATTACCGGAACAATATAGGATTGCGATGAAGGTCTGTTCGTGTGTGTGGTGTTGCCGCCACCGATCGTCCTCGGCTATTAGTCAGTGTGGAGATGCGTAACTAATTCGTGTGTGCTGTGTATAATTTTCGGATCAACTAATGGAGTTGTTTGTCCATTCACATTCTAAACCCACACACACATGCGGACACAGGAGCGCGCATAATTTGTCAGTAATGTTACGTTAATATTAATCTGTCGGATTACATTTTCGACGGTTGGATGGCCGGGCAAACGAAGAAGAGATGCCATTGTTTGGCTGAAGGGGCTCTAAGTACGTTTGTATCTAAATAGTGTAATTGAGGGCTTAGGGTATGGGATTTTTATCTGAGTGGATAATTGGAAAGGATAATTTGGTTTGCTGTTGAGATTGCGAAGTGGACTCAGGTGAGGCGAACGCGGAATGCGGAAAATATTACGATTTAAAAACTGTTGCCCATCAGGGATCGGCTCTCCTTTTATTTCGCTTTCGCTATTAGGTTATTGTTGTTGCTGATTACATAACCACTGTTGTTGCAGGGGATTGGAAAGTAATGAAGATGAGTGTGTTGTTGAGGTATTTAGCTACCGAGTCTTGGGAAGTGGTGCAACAGTGCAGTTGATTGAGGGTCGTTTTTCCTTGCAACTACTGACAGCGGGGACCGACCGTCGAGAGGTATAATATGATCTTGAGCTCTGTTCTGGAAGTTCGTGGAAAGTATCGGGCCATATATCGACTACCGAGAACTTGAACCGCTTTTGACTTATATCATGCGTAGGGTGACCAGATCTACGCCCAGCGAAAAGAGGACACCTTCAAAAATCTCAAAAATTGAAGAACAAAAAACAACAACCAAATATCTCTATATATATAAAAAATTGTTGCAAGTGTGTTGTATGTGACTTTATAACTCACGAACGGTCAAACCGAATTCGATTAAATTTTTAGGGTTTGTTCGTTTGGTCGTGTAGATGGTTTATCTAAAGTTTGCACGAAATCGGTCGACGCGTTCGTGAGTTATAATTTTTCATGTGAACATGTGATTTTGTCCATATAAAAAAAAAAATAACAACAACAGATACGAGTAATTCATCAATTGAGACCGGATGGACCGATTGGGCTCAAATTTTTTTTAGTTGTTCGTATCTAATCGTCAGGAGAAGGTTTTTACGAAAGAAAATTTTGGTAAAACCCAAAGGAAAAGTCGGGAATTTGGAAAACTCGAAAACTAATTTTTTGCATGGATTTTATTGCAGGATTGATGTAAGGGTGGAAAATTCGCTTGGAAAATTTCGTCCGCAGACATTTATCGAAGATCCTCGACTAAATATATCGAAGAAAAATATGGACTTTAAAATTTTTTTTAATTTCAACGCCTAGCAAAGCAGGGAAAGTCGGGAAATTGGAAAAATCGAAAATAGATTTTTTGTATGGAATTTTATGAACGATTGTTCCCGAATGGCCTTTCGAATGGAAAAATAGGAAATTCTTAGTGGACAACTTGGAAAATTCCGGAAAACGCGAAACATTTTTTTTTTGACGCAATTTTGCATTTCATCGCATGATTTGGATTTAGGACAATGTAAAGGTGGAAAATTCGTTGTGAATCTTGGAAAATTTCGGATAATTGTGACACGTGCGACTATGCGTGTCCTGTGCGGCAGTTTTGCTGTCGACAGTAAGAATGCCAGCGCCAAATCATTCGATGCATTCAATCGCGAATTGCAACGGGAGCAAAACTATGATCGAGATGAGCTGGCATTGCTGACACATTGTTGGAAGGCGGGTGAACTGCACATTCAGCTTTGAAGCTGCCGATGAATTTTCTCGCGGTTGTCAAGCCAACTTGCAGAATGACCAAGAATTCGGGATTAATGCACAATGGCGCATAAACGAGTTTTGGGGGCAGTTAACCTAACGATGAAGAATTTACGAGGGTAATCGAGACGCACGCCCCACCAAATGGCTTTGAAATTGCTTTCCGGGGATTTACGTCAAATGATTCCCGTCATCGCGAAATATACTGCTGCCGATGAATTAAATGCATGCATGAAATCGTCGCCTTTGAAGAAGTTGAAATTGACCGCGAAGGTAAGAGTCGCATTGCAGAACGCCCTATCGGCTGTTGAGTTCTCGAGACAGCTGCTGGCAACAACCAAACTCCTGTTGATGTTTCGGCAAATTTTTTTGCGAGATCACATCGTCGAAGGAGGAAATCGAAATCATCACCAAAGTGTTCCCCGCCACTGCCCAAAATTATAAAAATCTCGATTGGATTAGTGGACGGGCAATACCAACAGCGAAAAATAAGGACGTGCGTCAATAGCTTAAATTTCATTTTTCAAAGTCAAATCGCTGGAGAACTGCAAATTCGTTGACAGCGTGACCGACGAGGATGAGGAGCCCATCCGACGCGACGGTTTGATCGATCATAATCATGTCGCGGAATATGAATCATCCGAATTTGTGCAACGGTACGCCGGCCGTTGTCCGTTAAGAAACTGATAAACAATGTGACTCAAGCGACGATCATCAAGGGCAAATTCAAAGGAGAGGAAATCCTTATCCCATGAATTCAGATTATTCCAACTGATCTTCTGGATGAGTTCGGGTAAAAATGCATTTTAGGTTGTGCTTACACCAGAAAGATGCAGAAAATTTCTGAACTACAGTTGAAGTCTTGTTGTAGTTTTTGTGTTGTCGAAAAATTCCTTAAACCGAGAAATACCAAAATGAGGACAAATTTTAAATGGGACTTAGCTTACTAAAGTACTAATAACTAGTACCTCTTTAATTTTTTATTTCACCAAACAAAGGGGTTTTCCAAATACAATTTATTTATATTTTGTTTAAATTGCATTTCTTTAATAAAAAAATTTACATGGGTGCTGCCTGTTGCATATGCAATGGTTTCACTTAGAAAAAGTGATGCAGCATTTACATGAGATGATATCAAGTTCATCTCTTTGGTGGTCTTGTTCAAAAAGTTACCAAAACCAGATAAAAATTTACCAAAAATCACGAAAGTTACCAAATTTGGTAAGATATTACCAAAGTGGCAACCGTGGTTGTCGTGGGCTTACTACGAGTCTACAGCGACATACGATGTCAAATTACACATACCTAATCTAGATTCAGAAACTTAATCTTGCCTTGAAAAGTATAAACAATTTTTTTAATAATATTCTTTAATATACATGCGGTATCCATTTGAAGGTAGGCTTAAACACCGCATTTCGGTTAATAAGCAACTTGCACTGAACTTTTGTCCAACAGGCAAGGATGTCAGCTACCAGTTTTCTGTGAATTTTGATTGTTTTATCAAAATTTAAAGACTTCCATTTTAATATAAGAATTATTTATTGAGATTTACTAAGTACAATAGGTAATGCTTTGCAAAGCGTGTGGCTTCAACGAGACAAAGAAGGCGGTGTAGACAGTATTTTAGTTTGGGGTCTCCTGATGTCACACAAACACAACTGATCGCTTCTCCTTTAACTCTCACCTGACCAGTGATTTGGAGAGAAGGGGTTTGACTGGGAGCGTACCTCTCTTTATGGACTCTAAGTGGGTTACACCTCGAAACAGCATTCACCTCTGAAGTCTATCTGATTGCGTTTTTCGGTGCATAAGCCAATTCCGCAGTTTTGCATCTTCAACAAGTGACCAACTCCCATTAGATCAAATATAGCGTCCAGTGTGCAAACCAATTTACCTCACCGCTTTCTAGTCGAAAGAAAAATTCCTCTTTAATATTTTTAACAAACATAATCAAATGCAAAAGAACGCTGAACGCAAACAGTAAGTATAGGTAGGTATACGTATTTAAAATAAAAACAAAATCATCCTTGAGGTGAATTGTGTTTATTTTCTAATACTCGAACAGCATTCCCAAAGCTAAATAAATTTCATACATATACGTCGGTATAGGACTAATCAATATTCATCGTTCGTTGTTCAAAAATCAATAAAACTGCATTTACGACCAAATGTTCCGTATTAACGTGTTTGAATTCTTTCACAGACTGGCGTCAATGGAAACACATAATCCCCACATTATCATATATATTTTTAAATGCTTTGCCATTAATGTTTCCCCCCCCCCCCATACACCCCCACACCCCTTCCCCAAAGACACACTGGCGCTGTTGCTGGCCATGAAATTGAGGCTAAAAGAGTGCTACTATCCTTTCCGCCCACCGTAGTCAAAGAGAAATTAAAAAAAAAAAAAAAAAACACGCAAGCGGCCTTACACCAACCCATGTCCGAGACACGAGTAGTGCGTGATAGGGTTGGGGCGGGAAGCGAAGTTTACTTTGTTGACTGTATGCAGACTTTTATGATGATCCAACCCCAACCGATATACGGAGTCTTTGGTCAGATCTTTGGCGCAGATATGCCGTCTGGCGTTTTGTGATTATTTTCATAGAGTGAAAGCGGCGCCGCTGGGCTAACCTAATCGGGCGCGCACACAGTGTACACCCCAAATCTGAAGTGTTTGGAAAGACATTAAACGGAAGATCACCATCGCATCGGTTGGAGGCGACGGCATAGTCTCAGTCTTTCGGTTTAAATGCACCAAAATGTGGAAACCGAAAACAGATGGAAGACCGAAACACGATTTACGAGCACTGCGCGACTATGTACCTAGGACTGCTGTCTATTTTTGTGACACTTTATCGATTGCTTTCAGAGGGAGCTGCAAGGGTTTGTCTATTTGTTCCAAGTTTTTGTCCAAAGTGCAACTGTGAGTGGAATATGGGATGTATCTAGCCTTAAGAGTCACTTTAGTGAGCTTACTCGGGCGTAATCTAGCTTAAGCTGACGTCCAATTTGAATTGAAATTTTAAGGCACGCTATAAAAAAAAATATTTCACTAGTTCGACCGAATTTAAGTAGATTTCCATCTTTGGCACTAGCTCAAGCCCACGTAAGCCAGTGTCAACTCAATGAATACATATGTTGGAAGTGGCTTAAATGATCAAAAGCTGGTTCAACAAGTAGGAGGAAACATGAAACTGGTTGGGTTACAAGGAAACTAATAGTGGGGTCTAAATGTGTCGCCTTTTGCTGGCAGCTGACAGTAACTTAAACTTAAGCTAACTTAAGGTAGGTATAAAAAAAATACGATTTTTTAAACTTTCTCTTCTAAAAGTAAAATTTTGAACACATCAAACTACAATAGGTGACCTCGAGCCAGCGTTGCCGTTTGCCCCCTTTTTGAGGCTCAGGACCCTTGGGCCAAACTTTTTGAGAAATGATCAAAATGGCCACTTTTTCAGTTTAACTAAGACCAGCTGACCCGTGCTCGTGATGAATAAATTAGTTTTTTGTTAAAAGTAAACGACTTTGTTGATCAGCTTTCTTTTTTTTATTAGTATTTTATGTGATGGCCCCCTTTTTTCGGCTAGGGCCCCTTTTTAGTCCGCTTTTTGAAATTTTTCAGCGGCACAGCTACACCATCAATGAGCATTGCTTCGTTTTAAAAGCTAGTTCCGCAAGCTGTGCTGGAAGAACTGCGATCTCAGGAAAGTTGCAGAAAGTGGTTTTCTGAAGATACGGGTACCTGTCGCAAGGAAGAAAGCACCGAGCCGATTTCTCAGCTATACTCAAGGCGTAGGGAGTAAACGAGAACCTCGAGCGCATTAGGGTGAAAGACGTATAGCATTATATTTGAAGACCTGCGAAGAAATACATTATCACCGAGCTGTCCGTTAGTCACAGCTCCTGACCATATCCTAAGAAAGGCCTAATCGGTACTGTGCTTTCTTCGAGTTAGAATCCGCTCAGGAGGTTACGGGACCATCATGCAACGTGTTTATTGTCGTTTATTGTCGACCTAAACGAGGTAGCAATTGTTTGTATAAGGAGGTTCGAAAAGGTAGGCACTTGAGCTTGACGCAACTCCCGCCATGCTCACATGGCAAAGCTCAAGCAGCTCAATTGTGGCATAGGCGGAGATTCGTAACGAGTATGGTACCAGGCAAAGTGCTTTTTTAATCAGTTCAGAAAAAGAAACGAGTTCTTAGCTCACAGAGTTCAAATTCAAATTCAAATCTTTATTTAACAAACTTTACACAGTAAGATACGAGTACAATATCTTATTTAGTTGTGCAAGTTTCAGTGAGAGTGCCGCTAGATCCCTACTGTTGACTGAAATACACGACTTGATGGCGAGCAAGAAACTCTCATGGAAATGGAACGATCTTCTCAATTTACGTTGCCTATAGTAAACAAATTTAAAAACAATATCAACTGAGTTTTTAACGTGTTATCGGCTGCCGCATAATCAGAACTTATTCTTTCATAAATGCGACCGCATCAGTTCGCGTTGACGCAATAGCAAATCAAGTTCTCTTTCAGACACAATTTCAAATTTTCACATCTTCTAAAAAATGTAAAGAGCTATAATTGCCTTCTCGCTCACCACATGCTCTAGTACAATAAAATTTAATATCCTCCACACCATTAGCATGCCCGCGGTCTAAAGTCTCAACTCTGAGGGCAGACTCCAATTATACTGACAAACCGACTGACTCCCAGCACAAAATCGACACAACAATGGCTTCCAAAGAACACAATAGCCCATCGGTCAGGAGTGCGGGACCACCAGCGTAAATTACTCCCAAAACCAATTATTGTTCGGTTTACCTGTTGCCCGTATGCACGCACCACGCACAAACATTTTCCGCGTTCGCTTCGTGGAAATGTCTCCACTATCCCGTATCCGATCGGCGAACATCCTTTAAATGGAAAAAAACCAAACCGAATGCCCATTATGCCCCTTTCTGGTTTATTGCAACGCGAACTATCAACAACAACATGCGGACGAAAAAAAAAGGATTCAAATCCAAACCAACAAAAAAGGGTTTATCTGCTCAACGGCTAGTCCAATAAATTCATTCTTGTTCGCGGCTAAACAATTTGAATACGAAACCCAAACCCCTTTCCCTCACTCTCTCACACGCTCTGTGATCCCGCCGGCAAGAACTCACTTTGTTTCCCGGAATCGATTGCATGCCACTGCCAGAGCCAGTGCAACACTATAAACGGACAACACAGAAGACACAAAAAAACAGAAAAGGATTCACTGTTTATGTTTATTTATACACGCGAAGTGAGTAAGTGATCCTTTTCACAGGAATTCCCCTAGGTATATGCAAACTAATCGACTCTGAGCGACTTTAACACAAACCCGGAGGCATGGCAAATATAGATTCCTGCGAGAGGATGTGCTCTGTGTAAAAAAACAAACTCGCTAATTTCACTGAATAGCACTAAACACACAGGCGACAGGACTCTCGAAGAAAATCGTCGTTGTTTTAACCCATTCGCTCGGGTAATCCTTTTCGGCTCAATAGGCCGTCGTAAAATAATTGTCGCGCGATTTATTCCCGCAAAAAGGAATTCCAAGGAAGCCATATAAAAAAAGGACCATTTTTTACGGCGAATGCATCTGTCTGCCTAACCCGTTCGCCAAAAACCGTGTCGTAAAAATAGGGACGCCAAAGGGTTCAGTTCTCGGTTGTTTCCGATAAATATGGAACAAGGTCACCGTGACCTGATTCCGCAGGATAACAATGTAAAAAAGCAGTTCAATTGAAGTGTTGTTTAAAAGAATGAACGGTCTAATGGTATAGCCGAGGGGTTAGAAGGGTTAACACAGCGAAACCGGGCTGAAATAGTTTTATGGTCTTCGACTGGCGAAGTGATTTATCCTCGGGAATCCTTCGAAGGGTTAAAAAAGAGTTAAAAAGCGACGCCATAAAGGACTTTCTGCATTCAAGCAGACAGAGAAATTCCATATTTATGGCGCGGCTGTGACTGATCCAACCAGAGGGCATGCATCTTCCACTCTGTACCTTTGGGCTTCTTTATTCGGTTAAAAAGAAAAGAAAAAACGATGCTTCCATTAAAATTAGTTGGTAACCCAAAAAGAAGACGGTTATTGCTCGCGGTGAGTCTGTGTCAACCCTTTGTCCAATGCCGCGCGGTCCTTCTACCGCGCTCGCAATCATATCCAAAATCATAATCATAACTATAACCATAATCGTAACAATAACAATAGGCCAACCTGTCGGCGTTTCTCTACAGTATTCCGTTTTCCGTGTCATGTCAGCCGATCGGATCGAGATCACGCCTCACCACAGCGACCTCTTTGACAAGATCTGCGTCGGCCAACTGTTGGGTTTGTCTCATTGATTGGTTCCACCGGAACGAATCGAATCAATCAACAAATTTATGGAGGTTTGTGCTTTGTGTGCATTTTCCTAGCTGGGCCCTTTGTGCGGTGCGGTGGAAATTTTGGTGAAGTACAAAACACAAATTTATTGAAATTGCTGGTTCAGTCGATTGTTGCGGACTAATTAAATTCGTGGTGGGCTTGTTCCTTTTCGGTCGTGTCGGTGAGATGGACAGGGGACAGCAGCCTGTTGGATGGTGTTCTCACCAAATTCAGAAAGTGATATGGTAATGATGAGTCCTGCTGTGAGGGCATCAGTGCATTGGCGCTTTCAGATCGCTGATGGTGATGGTGGTGATTGTGCGTGACAAGTTGTATAATTTTCATTGGGAATATACTAATTGGCTTCTAGATGATATTCAGGGGTGGGGAAATTAGGTCGAGTATGGTTTTCTTTGGAGGTAAGTGCCGCTGCAGTGAAGCAGGTAGTTAAATTGGTCATCTTCTGGAATGGCAAGAAGTTTGGTCTGGTTGCATTCGCGGGAGAGTTTCCTCAATGGGTCACTCGCACCGTCTGCGAAGAATGGCAGCGCTACAAATTAGGGAGTGCTTCCATCGATTGAGCTTTCGAATGGCCCTAAATTCATTCCGCGATAGGTACCTACTTATAATCGTTTTCAGTGTGCGGTCAACATTTTTCGAACTCACATCAATGGCGAGATTTTTCATACAAAATTGCATATTGTATCTAACCTAGAAAATATTTATAGTCAGGCTAAAAATGATTAAAGGTTTTTTCTATCCCTTGTGAGCGCAAAATTTTATAGTCAAATTGTGCCGGCATTTTTTTTCCAATGCGAAGCCCATAAAACGCTTCTATTTAAACTTTACACATATGTCGGGGAAAATTCTTCAGTACATTTAGAAGCGTTGTTTCAACTTGTTTTTTGAGGAGTTTTTGAGCAAGTTTTACACGCCTTTGTGCGAAGGTTTTTAAAGCGTTTTTTTTGACGAATTATTAAGCGTTTTTTTGATGAATTATTAAGCGTTTTTTCGACAAGTATTTGACCGCCTTTTTGGACGAGTTTTTCTAGACATATAAACACGTTTTCGCATACGTTTTTGGACGTGTCTTTTATGGGTTTTCGGAACAATTTTACGACAAGTTCCTCAGTATATTTGGAAGCGTTTTCAACCTATTTTTGGGGCATTTTTGAGCACGATTTAGACGCCTTTGTGCGAAGCTTTTTTTACCAGTCTAACGACGTATTTTTCATGCATTGTCGGGCACGTTTTCAGAACAAATTTTGATTGCTCTTGGGACAAGTTTTGACGAAATGATCGTAGCACATTATTGACGAGTTTTTGATAGATTTTTTGGCAATCTTTGAGTTTGTTTTTGACGTGAGCTTGAATGCGTTTTTGATCGAGTTTTTAAGTGCATTTGCAAAATATTTTTGGATGTGTTTTTCGTAGAATTTTTGAGTTCATTGAACGATCTGTTTGGACTTGTTTTTTGACGAATCTTTGAGTGAGTTTTGAACGACGTTTTTCTGAGTGTTTTCGTCATTCATTGACAAACTTTTAAGTCGTTTTTGGGCGCGTTTGGGGAAGAATGTTTGATGGCATTGAATAATTATTTTATAATAATTATAATAATTTTTTTTTTTCAAGTTTCGCGATGCGGTTTGGATGGACTGAAGCGTGTTTTTGGAGGAATCTCTGAGCTTATCTTGAACGTGCATTTGAACTCATATTAAGGCGTGTTTTTTATGTGATTTTGGAAGCTTTTTAATATTTTTTTGCTTTGCATCGTTTTTGATGTGTTTTGTGACACATTTAAATAAATATTTGGGCATGTTTTATGACGAATTTTGGGACACGCTTTCGAAAAGCGGTTTTGAAGTATTTTTCGCTCTTTTCGACTAGTTTTGGAAGCATTGCTTGGTCAATTTTTCAAAGTGTTGGGCGCGTTTTTATTAAATCTTCAGAAACTTAACGAACCTTCGCAACGCATTATTTTTTGTTTGTACCCTGAAGGAGTTTGCGAAATTTCAGTTAAGCGGAAGGTCTAGGTTTCTCTGATAGTAGTTTGAGTATTTCTTTGTAGTAGGTAGGTATATACGCATTCGTAGTGGCCTAAGCAAGGTCGCTTAACAGAAATTCTATTTTAAAAATGCGCGTTGTTTAAACAAGTCGTGGAAGTCAGAAATTAACACATTTTCTGATTTCTGAGGTTAGAATAGAAACCCGTTTTTTATCCCAGGTTTGTATCCGTATTTTTTTAGGTAAGGTAAATGATGTCAAAAGTTTGTGATTCGATGGAAGCAACACTGAATCAGACGAGTCAGATCGACGACGATCACTTGGTCACAGACTTTTTGAATAAAGCAAAGCAAGCAGTAACTTCCAAGCAGTCCCCTACAATTTCAGTTTTAGTTTCATGCGTATAAGCAGTTTTAAAAAGAACAAAGTCTAGGATCTACTTGTTCATAAGCACTGGTTATACACTCGATCAATCATGGCTCTAGGCGAAGTCATGCATCCGCTTTCGATTTTGTTTCCAGCGTTCGTACAGCTTTTATGTGGGTATACAACATCCAAGCCTTCAGTCCTAATCGTAACGACTTTATTAACAAACAGAAAAAAAATAAACTTCTATAATATTTCAACACAGATAACCTTTCTGTTTGTATAAATGCCAAAGGCCACCTGGCCGCGCTTCCCAGCAACACCCCTCCATGTGACGAAATCAATAAAAACCGAAAACTCCAAACTACCAACCGAAATAAAGACATCAACGCATATGCCTTTTCAGCGAGTCCTTGTTGTTCCATTGAATCACTCGATGTCACCCAATTACAAAGGATAAACTACAAAACAAGGCCCCTTAACCGGCAGCGGTAATGGTTTCGGCTTCACATAAAAAAAGCAGTTCTAAGGAAACTAACTCTCGCTATGCCATTCCGATGACATTATGGAGAAAAAACATCCCCCGACCAAAACAAATTGCACAACTGAATGGAAAAAGAAGAAGAAACAAAAACCAAATCGAGGGCTCAATAAGGACGATGACGCAAAGAGATGCATTCCCATCACCGCACCGCTACGAATTGATATACCACTATATTGAGGCTGCCCTTCCACCATTGCACCACTCTCCCATCATCTATCATCCCTTTCAAAAAAAAAAAAAAGGCACCAATGTGTCTACTGTGACTCGGATCAATACAACGAATAAACATGTCCTTGCACATATACACATACGCTTGACTAAGCATCAACAATGTTTTCCTCTAAATCTATACGTCAGAGAGGATAGAACTCGCGCCCTTTGCACAAACCCTCCAGGGGTTAGATTTCTATATTGGCCCACGCTATCAAACTCCGAGTTGTGTCTAATGTACAAGAAATAATCGAACAGGGATAATAAATTAAACATCCAAAGAGGCAGAGCTCGCAGAGAAATTGGAATGCACGTGCAGTGTTCACTGAATTGAATAGCAGTTCTTTATCTGCAATGTCCTTCCATACTAAAAAAAATACTATACATCCACATCCACGTCTCTGTGTTGCTTGTTTTCGCCGCAAAGGTGTGTAAACAAAATAACGTCCATCGAGTGCATTTGATGTACTAATTCCATTCATTCATTTGGACACAACAACCATTAACGATGTTTGGGTGTGAAGATGTGTCCCTGTCCACTGATGATTTCGCACAGAAAACAGTTTCTAAAGGTGTCAGTCCTTCTTCTCGCAGTGATTTATCCATTTACACCTTAATAGAGTTGTTTCCTTTGAAGCGGCGAAAAATGGGCAAGAAAATGTCCCGACTGACTTTTGATTGTTGCACAATGTTTGGTAAACATCCTTTTTGGTGACATTTTTCGAAGAATCACACCTCTTGCCAGACAAAGAGCGCGACCTTTGTTTTGTACCGGACAAACTGTGTACAGTGTATACACCCAAATCAATTTGTGATTTTCCCAAAAATAAATTCCACCCAGAAATAAATCGAAAGAGTAGGTATTTCATGGATACAAATGTTTTTATACAAAAACACAACACAGCCGAGTTGTGTATAGTGAAACAGTCTTTTACATCGACGCGCGGGGTATTAAACACTCGTAAAGATGATGTCACTGAAATATTTCAGATATTCCTTTGATGATTTGTGATCGAGTCGAAACGTGACTTTTGTTCGATTTTTGTTTTTGTGGAGCTGTGATTCTGTTCGATGGAACAGACATTACACGCAAGGCATCACCAGCCATCTGTATGCGTATGGCGATAGCGAACGCGTGTAAGAAGAATGTCAGGCGTGCCGCAGTAATTTAAACGTAAACGCTCCTTAAATGCACGAGGTGTATATAGTATACCTATGGACAGGGCCAACATTTTGGTTGGCAGATGAGGCTGCTCGGTGTTTAACCAGATGCGGAGGATGGGGTAACATGAGCGCATGTGTTTGTCATGTGGATACGGAGGCTGGAGGACCCTCTCTGGTCGTATGGCGTGCACCTTTGCCACGAGCTGCGGTACGTGATGGTTGTAGATGACTTGGAACAAATGCGTGGAGTCTGGAGTGGTGGCCAAGATGAAGTGATTAACATGATTGCGAGGGACGAATGGATTGGTGTCATAAAAATAATACAGGCGGCTGCTGATTGGTGTTTTGATGGCTAAACTTACCAAAAGCTGTAAGAGGAGAAGTTTGATGTTCATTTGTTGGAAATCGGAAGAGGCAGTATGTGAAATGTGGGCGATGGCGGGCTGCAGCTAGACACTTTTAAAAGCTGAACATTCAAAGGTCTAAATGACGGGAAGAAGGTTACAATCAGTCTTTCAAAGGTGTCCCCACTAGAGAGAAACAATAAGTCGAAAATACTTATAAAGTCTAGAAAACTTTATAGGTAAGACAGTACAACTGTACTCACGTCACAAAAATCAGAGGTGTGTGTTTCAGGCTTGAGAACGACCCATGGATGGATATTCCTATGAAGGTATTACTAACCGTTCAAGTTGATGTTTTCAGATTCACAATCAAAGGAGAAGCAATTCCGTCTTAGGCCAGCCGGAATTTAGGAACATTAGAATTTGGGCCATATTGGAAAAAAAAGTGCACTACTTGGTAGAATGCAACTTTGTCGTTGATCCAAAGTTTTGTTGGTTGTTTTCTTAGGTAGGTTGGTAGGTAAAAATCTGAGAATCGCTTTTCAAACGGTTATAGAAATAGTGTTAAATAAAATCCGCTTTTGGGTTTTTCATATGGCGGTATACTATTTTAAATAACAATGTGAAACTTTAGAAGTTGAAAACTCTCAGTAACAGGCAATAAATGTCGCAAGTTCTGGTTGCGAGAGTTATAAGCGCCGCCTGCCGTATATCTTACACTTTTTTCAGTACAAAGCTTAGTATAGCAATGGTTTCCGATTTCTGGTCTGGTTAGGGAATGTTTTTATTTTTGACTGGAGTATACAGGGTGTCCGCCGGGAATGTGTACTACTCTGTTTTTTTTTTATAATTTTTGAGTAAATGAAAGAGAATGGATCTTATATTGATAAATGTTTTATTTAATGACGGCAAGTATGGAATACAATATCAGGTAAATGTTCGCCTCTGTTAGTCTCACAAATGCGAGCCCTTTTAAGCACATTTTTTATTACATTCTCTCACATTTCACACGGTATTTCATTAATTTCATCACGAATATTTTGTTTGAGTTGCTCAAGCGTTTCTGGTTTGTTTGCATAAACCTTGCTTTTCAGATATCCCCACAAAAAGAAGTCCGGAGCAGTCAAATCAGGTGACCGTGGAGGCCAATCAACATCACCATTTCTTGAAATAACTTGTTATGCAAAGAGCTCTCGCAGTAATTCCATTGTAATCCTGGCTGTATGCTATGTGGGGCGGTCTAGTTGATACCACATGTTAATCAAGCCCAAAGCATGAAGTTGTGGTGTTAAAAAGTTTTCAACCATATCACGATATCGCTCCCGCATTCACAGTTACCGTTACGACGTTTTAATTTTCAAAGAAGTAAGGTCCAATGATTCCCCCTGACCAAATTGTACACTAGACTGTAACTTTTAATGGATGCAAAGGTGACTGATGAATAATTTTGTTTATTCACATATCCATTCATTATGATTTCTTCACGTTGTTTCTCCCAAAAATTTTACGTAACTTTCTCATCGTCACAGTAATTGATGATTGATTTTGATAAAATGTTTTAACGATTAAACACGTTGGTTTATCGAATATTTTTCCATAATATATTTGCCACGTGTCTACTTCACGACTGCCAAATATGAACTGTCAAAACTAATGTAGTATACCTTCCCGGCCGACACCCGTATTATAGTAACGCTGGCTAAAGGTGTCTATGATTGGAAGTAGGGTTCGAGATAGACCGAATTCTTTACATAGATATGTATATAATATGTAATTTTTAAGAGGCTTGTTATTGAATTTGCCCTAGAGCAGTTATTATAAAGTGAATATTCCGATGGATGAATGTGGGGGTACAAATGAATTGGTAGTTTCTGATTAAAAAAAGAGAAGTTAGAAATATTTACTAAAAATAAGTTATAGTTGCATTTTTACTCTCCCGGCGGTGTTGAGTTTTACAAAAATATATAAATTTTTCACAAATAACTAAAAAGCGGATTTATTGGATTGGAACTATGGAATATATAGAATACTCATATGAAATCTTTAGTACCTATGTATGTGGATCAAAATCGTTAGAGCTGTTTTTCTAAAACTATACAGGCAATGTTCAATATTTATTTTTTTTTTTTAAATTACTATCGCTTAGCTATTTAGCTGATCACTGAGCATTAGATATTGTTCGGAATACAGTATTCCCCGGATATAAGCAACCCTCTTAGAATCCTTTTAAAAGCAACAAACTAGTCAGTGTTGGGACTCAAAAACGTCATCAATTTCATTGAAAACCCCACTATAAGCACTATCATTTTTTTCCCAGGAGCATATGCTTTTATCCGGGGAGTACTGTATAAACATTACTTGGATTTTTAAGTTTTGTCCCGCAAAAACCCAAATTCCAACTCAGGCTTTTTTCACTGCGCCACCTCTCGCGAACGTCTGACAAACATCCGAGAGTATAATTGCCTTGAAAGAGCTTCTCAATTAGCCATTTGGAATCGGCATAAAATTGTAGATCCCATCCACTCGTTCCAAAAATGAAATCTCACACAAAACGAATGGTTGTGAGAAGCAAGGCCTAGGGTCCCTACGGACCTGTTGCGCCAAAAATTATTATTATTATTGTCCAAATAGAAAATGGGGTTTTCGAGATATGAGGTATTTATAAAAGAATCCGTTTCGGTGATTCGAATTGGACGCCAGCATTTTGAAAACATTAATTTTTCTCTAACTATGCATTTTCGTCAAAATTCTAAGTGCAGTTTAAAAAAAATTGTTTTTTTTTTTTTCCTAAATCTAAGTCGCAAATGACCAAATTACCTTAGAAAATAATTTTGTTGGGTAGGTACAATCGTGCGGGCCGTTTTCGAAGATGTGTCCAAATTTCAAAAGTACCGATACTCGATTTTTGTAGCCAAAAACTGGATATGCAGTCATGGTAACCTCACTTACATAATTTTAAATATCAATTTTGGTTGAAATCGTTGGAGCCGTTTTCGTACAAATCAAACTGGTACGCAAATGATGTATATATTTGTGAAGTAGCTACCATTAATATTGAGGTTAGGTACCTTGCAGAAAAAAAACGCCCCCGAACTGTAAGCCCTCAAACTCCAAGTCCGAAGTTTGAAAGAAATCCCCTGAGCCGTTTGGTCTGTAGGCCTCGGGAGCATACGGATAGGTAGACAGAGTTTCGCGGTCCACTTTTTCAAGTTCTTTTATCATCGTTATATCAGAATTGATTAACACCTTGAGTTTTCTACGAGTACAATACAATCATTATTTCTCTTACTACGTAGTCGAGAGAGTTAAAAATGGGAATGGGAATCAAAACACATTTTTGGACTGACTATATTGTCATTTTGAATTTCCTTCGAACACATTATTTTAATTTTATTGTTTGTCCCGATTCTGTCAAACCTCAGTGATACCTCACAAGTCACAGTTGATTTGGGACAAATGTCAATTTAGTTCGCACAGTTTGAGGTTGTTCCCAATTTTCCATTTAAGTTTATATTGTTTTGAGAGTTAAGTACGTCTCCATTTACTTGGAGTCCTGGAGTACTTAACTTATGACTTTGGGACCATAGTTTTGGTTATACAGATTCTTAAAAAATTCAATTAAATCAATAATACTTGGACATACCTACTGGAGAGAATTTTATCCCATTTTTGGATGTACTAGTTCAATTTCAAAGTGTCTAAGTGAGGACATTCTAGCAACCTTTCTGTTAAAAATTGCCAAAAAAAAAACACACATACTCATCTAATTCCACTTCTTTTCAAGTATATAATGTCCTCAAACAAACACACAAACAGCATCGATTTCAAAAGCCGAGATGCCGCAGGCCCGCACTGCTAAGTAGATTACCGATGTCATGTTTATTCCCATCATCGACATTGTGCAGATTGCAGAAGAAAAGGAAAACATTCTCTCCGCGATGAATTACAAATGCGGATGATCCTTCCCAACACAATTCCACTTCATCGTCGCAACTAATGCATCATCCGATCAACTTCTACGAGTTCCCAAGACTGCGTCTGAGTGCGACGACAAACCGCTCAAACAATGGAGTTAACCTTGCGTAAGTTTGTCATCCCAAAAGGATGTGAAGGAAAAATATACACATTAACCTCATCCGCTTAGCCCAATAATGTGTGTGTGCCATACAAGACATTTTCGCAGATGAAAGCCGGTGCATGCACTCAAAGTCGAACCATGGGAAATCTTTGCCAAATCAATCTGACATCGGGACCTGTTTTGTTTGGCTCCTTAAGGATGGCGAACAGACAGACGTACATGACGTAGTACCATCCGTTCGGTTCGGTTCCACACAAAAGACATCAAAGCGAAGGAAAAACTCCCCTGGGGCCGAATAACCGACCATTCGATAAGAACATCAACCCCTTCCCATCGTGTACTTCTATACTTAGTCCTTCCACTTAACCGGTAGAGAACGGATGGAAAATCTCAGTGCCTATTGCCACGTCGTTCATACTGGCAAATGCCGCCAAAAAGGCACTTTTCACTTAACCAAATGGCCCGCCACCGCTGTAAAACAAACGCAACCCCTTCGCCTGTGTAATCAGTAATCACCCCCGATGATGAGCGCACACAATCAAATGGAATCCTCTGTCCCAAAGATGGTAAGCTATTCTTTTCTCGCGCCAAAGTGATAAATTAAATCGCACAACAACGCCACTGGCTGGGCCGTGGGCTGGGGTATCCTCGAATTCAATTCCACGAGTTGCCAGCCTTCTCCGGGGACAATGAATGCCCCCTTCGCTGCCGCATTAATTAAAACAAAACAAAGGAGGAGCAGCGCGCGAACATCAGCTCTCCTGACTTAATGAGGGATGCGAGTGAAGATTCGCTTTCGCGCGAACGGCGCACTCCCTGTGCGGCACTAAAGGGCTTTCGCTGTTAATTGCTTAATTATGTTAAAGAGCCTCTTGTTCTTGTTCTTCGCCGCGCTTAAGCCGGCGATACTTATCAGCTAAAAAGTTCGTCGAGAGTCCTTTTGTGCACTAGCCGGGGAAGGATAAAACTTTTCCGTTGACAGGCCGCGGTAGGCATACGAAAATTCTCCGGAAAATATTGCCTGCGGTTGGAGGTTGAATGTGCGACAAAGGACCACCGATTGTCCACCCACTTGGTTGTGTTTTTTTTTTTTTTTGTCATTTTTCCTCTTTAATTCCGCTGATTAATAGCGAACACCGTTGCGGAATGCGGGGCATGTTTGCCAATGTTTCGTACGCTGTTTTGCGTTCAACCAGAATCGTAAATAAGAAAGTCTTAAATACGCTGACAAGTAGCAACCACTGCTGGGTGGTCAACGCATAAAAGAAAGACAAGAATTTGTTTATAAGAAACAACAAATAATTTATTTATATTGTTGTGTTCCTCCAACGCAAGGCGCGAGCATTTTTCTCTTCGGAAACTCATGAAGACTCCCGAAATAGACGTGTCAATGGGGAAAAAACGCGTCAAAAGACGGGTGACTAAGCAGCTGTGACTTATGAAGTCAAAGGATTAAGAAATTCACCTACGGGGCCGGGGACTTTGTGTGTTCTCTTTTTCGGAGCTAATATATCATCGCTGTGGAATTTATGAGTGAACGCGGACGTGTCGAAATGTCAAAATAGTCACGGAGGTTGTTGAATTGAAAGCTACTTTGGAGGGGTATAATGACAGAGAGGGCAAAGTTGGGGAGGGCGTGTGTTTTATACCTGTTCCAACAGTCATATGGAATATGTTGGGAGTTGTTCTTATCTGGGTGAGGCGAGGTGTGTTTTCTGCCTTCTTCTGACGAATAATTTAGACAAACCAAACTGAGACCACCAACTTCGCCCGATTTTCCGTTCCTTGTCTACGATCTATATTTTTACGCGGTGGCAAATGCAAGGTGCATTGGTATTGTTGCATAGAAATTGGTATTGACAAATGTCACGTAACTTAAACAAAAATCCGGCTCGCCAACATACTCACACCTTGCATGTGCCACTTCCGCTGTGGTATCAGCCTCAGTCTCAGTGTGAGTCTCAGTCCCAGTCCCAGTCTCAGTCTCAGTCTCAGTCTCAGTCTCAGTCACAGTCTTAGTCTTAGTCTCAGTCTCAGTCTCAATCTCAGTCTTAGTCTCATTCTCAGTCTCAGTCTCAGTCTCAGTCTCAGTCTCAGTCTCAGTCTCAGTCTCAGTCTCAGTCTCAGTCTCAGTCTCAGTCTCAGTCTCAGTCTCAGTCTCAGTCTCAGTCTCAGTCTCAGTCTCAGTCTCAGTCTCAGTCTCAGTCTCAGTCTCAGTCTCAGTCTCAGTCTCAGTCTCAGTCTCAGTCTCAGTCTCAGTCTCAGTCTCAGTCTCAGTCTCAGTCTCAGTCTCAGTCTTAGTCTCAGTCTCAGTCTCAATGTGAGTCTCAGTCTCAGTCTCAGTCTCAGTCTCAGTCTTAGTCTCAGTCTCAGTCTCAGTCTCAGTCTCAGTCTCAGTCTCAGTCTCAGTCTCAGTCTCAGTCCCAGTCTCAGCCTCAGTCTCAGTCTCAGTCTCAGTCTCAGTCTCAGTCTCTGTCTCTGTCTCAGTCTCAGTCTCAGTCTCAGTCTCAGTCTCAGTCTCAGTCTCAGTCTCAGTCTCAGTCTCAGTCTCAGTCTCAGTCCCAGTCTCAGCATCAGTCTCAGTCTCAGTCTCAGTCTCAGTGTGAGTCTCAGTCCCAGTCTCAGTCTCAGTCTCAGTCTCAGTCTCAGTCTCAGTCTCAGTCTCAGTCTCAGTCTCAGTCTCAGTCTCAGTCTCAGTCTTAGTCTTAGTCTCAGTCTCAGCCTCAGTCTTACTTCAACCACTCAATGCGACAAGAAGATTTCTTTCCAATATCCTTTCAGTAGTTAGGAAAGATCCTCGTCATCACGACAGCCCTCCTAAGGTGTCTTCCCCCGCTCTTAATTGACTCCTGAACCATAATACCTGCGGCTGTCAGTCGCCACCATTCACACCGCCAACTTGGTTTAGTGAAAAAAAACCCTCCTCATTGCCAGTTAAATTGGTTTGCGAAATGCCATCAAGACCAAAGTGAAAAAAAAAAAAAAAAAAACTGAAGGACCCTATACACAACAACAGCGTATAAGCATTGTGTATGCACTTTCTCATTCGCGTTCGCGTTCTCCTGTCAACTAGCAAAGAACGTGAACCCTTTGATGGCGATCCGTCAATCGCAGAGTGTGCGGAGCGGAATACCGTTCAGAGTGTCAGTGGATTTGCAATTTGCGCCCATTAAATTGTGGCAGGCGCCCTTAAGTGTTTCGGTTGCACGACCCCGCGCACACAAAGCCAATCATGGCACACCATGTGGCGTTTAAAGTGCGCCCAACTACAGTATTTCGCCAACTCCTCTCATAGGTGTAGATATGCTCTGGCTCTGTGGGGTGTGTGGGTAGTTGTCAAATGCCAAATGCACTGTCACGCAATGCACTTTGCATTTTGATGTTTTGACATTCGGGGAGGAAATGCTCGTCACGTCGTGTTTTGCCGCACACCTCCAATTTCCGCTTGACAGCTTCAGCTCCTCCTTTGCCACCACGCCAACCGGCAGCATTATACACAAAAGCCACTGCTATCCTCTAGCTGTAAGGGACAATCTGTTAACTTTTCTGGCGATTCGACGAAGTTTGGGAAGTTACACGACCAAAATGTGTGCACCAACTTGAAACCGATTTTCTGGCTGACTGGAGGTGTTTGTTGTAAAAACGGTTTTACTATATTTTTTTTTTTTGTTTGCTTTGTTCTATTTTCTATATAACCGTTATGCATGGCTGGTTGTAGTGTACGAGGAGATTCACACTTCATTCGGGTGGGTTTGGTGAATTGGTCTAAAATAAATGAGCAGACCACCACCAGGTGGTGGATGTGGTGCGACTGGGATGTCGTAAACAAACAGAACCGGTGATGTGAAGGCATAGGCTCTTTGTTGTTATTTTAATGCAACCAAAGTGAAAATAGTTTGTTTAAAATGTTCGTGGGCAATGCTGCGTAGAAGAACAATGTGACCGGCCTCTTTCTGGTTGGTATTTAACTTCGGAGAGGGTGGGACAAAGAGACGGAGAGAGAGAAATGCTGACTTAAAACCATAATCACGTGTAGCAAAGTGTCCCTTAGTCGGACGGTGACACAATGGCAATCATTCGTTTGAAGAAGTCTTACTTTTCATGCAAATGGAAAGGACCTACCCGTTTTTTATCCAAGACTAAAGCTTGACTTACACGCTCTGGATTAATTCTAGAACAAAACAATTAGTTATGCTGAAGTTTTGGAATTTTACAATTTTGCACAAAGGCAATAAAACTTTACAAGCTTATAAAGACAAGTCGAAGGTCCTGATGGGTAACGAAGAGTAAATATTAAAAGAGCCGTAGTTCAGTGTGAACTTACAAGTGAGAGTGGTTCCGTGAGACTCTACGATAAAGGATCGATCCTGATGAGCAGAAAGCAGGCAAAAGGCTTTTCGTTTTTTATGGGCAGCAGAAATATTTGACCAACGACAAACGTGGCTTGGTAAAGCCCCACATTATATGAGTGGGTCCTTGTGACCTTATGACTTAATATGGTCAAGTCCAAAATGCGGGAATAAGTCTTAGCTTATTTCCGCTATAAGACAATGCGGCTTTTTGGCAAGAGTGATTTTTCGGTAAAGCCCTTGAAATAAGCGTGGGTACATGAGGCAATACGACTAACAAAGTTTTCTGGGCGGAAACTATTACCAAACGGCTGAACTTAGTCTCGCTGTGACTTAAACGAAAGGCGTATTTCAATGAGGCACTATGCGGGCATACAACAACCTTGATTATCTACGACTTATTGTGGATCTTTGAGCTTATAAAAAAGGTGTCGTTCTTGGCTCCTAGCATTGGGTCATGGATGTTGGACAATTTACGATTATGCCTCTGGAGAGTACCTAACACGAAAAATAAAAATAACGATAAGTCGGATCCAAATTCTAAAAGCAAATAAGTAGCCAAAATAAATATCGACCAAAGTCAAAATAACAACATATCCGAAATCAAACGAGGAATAACCCCTGCCAACGGCTTAAAATGTTCAACTTATGGGGAAGTTTTTTTTAGCTAAACATGCACCGGATTTCGGCAGGATGCGATATCATGCGTAGGGCAGGTGTCAACATGGAAGGCACTATCTTCAACAGGTGCGTTCAGCGGCTGGGGGATGCGGACGATATTGACATCATGAAGAACAGGCGAAGTCTGTTGGTCTTGAGGTAAATGAGAACAATACTAAGTACATATAAAGTCAAATTCGAATTACAAAAAAAAAGTAAAGTGTCGAAATCGAAATCGAAAATTGAGGACACGCCGTTTTCCGGTTAACTGAAAAAAACTAAATTTTTCAAAAATCTATTGTACGATAATAAAGAGAAAAACTGAGTTTACTATTAAGTTATAAATGACCACATTACCTTAGAAATAAATTTTTGTTAGGTGCAATCGTATAGGTAGACCGTTTTCGAGATACCTACCTATGTCGAAATTTCAAAAGTACCGTTGTTCGATTTTTCAGCCGAAAACTGGGTACGCAGTCATGGTAACCTTACCTGCTTAAGCTTAAATTTAAATTTTGGTTGAAATCGTTAGAGCCGTTTTCGATCAAATCAAACTGGTACCAACATTTTGCATGGGAAGTACCATTAGTATTGAGGTTACCTTGAAAAAAAAAAAAAACGGGAATCCGTTCAGGCAGTAGGTAGGCCTGTGGAAGTGCGGACAGACCGGACAGAATTTTTTCGACCCCCCTCCCTCTCCCCGGATTTTCCTCTTTTTTTGGCGTTTTTGCCATAGGTATAATTATTACACCCCAATTATTTTGGTCTTTTTTCCAAAACACTTTTTGGCGTGATTTCAGGGAACCTTGATCCCACAAAAGGGGATAAGTCCTATGATATAACAACACTGAGTGGAACCATTTGGCTAAGGACCGGGCTAACTGAAGAAGCTTGATAGTTGAGGTATTTTCTCAGCCCAGCACACTGAGAAATGAGACAGATAAGTCTCCACTTTTCTTAAAGTCAAAACGCTCCCAAATGCCAAGGTAGACTCGGACCAATATTTGAATTCAGTACAGGTACCAACCTTCACAAGGTACTGAAGAATTTGCCATCAATGCCCTTCGCTTTAAACGGTTATAAGATACCTATAACAAACGGTGGAATGGGGACACATCTCTGTTGATGGTTGCTAGAAAAAAGTTCACATTTTCAAACGTATATCGTCAACGACCCTCACCTCACTAAAACTCGTTCATCGTCACAACTCAAGCATACACACTTCCACATGCCATAAAAAGGTGAGGAGCCACGACACCCCACGACTTCCCGAAAACAAACCAACATCCCAAGACCATTTCCAAGATCGTTTGAATCGCTCAGGCGTGTCACACTTATCGATCTATCTAAAACAAATAATTGATTAACGCATCGCTTCAGTTCGCTGACCCATCAAATTACCATCGTCACTATCGCACTGTATAGTTATGTATGCCCGCTTCTCTACACCTGTGACCCGTCCCAGGGTGCCTCTGCCCCATCCCTCAAATAGTTACACGACAAACGTATACCTCCTACAGTTTAATAAGTCAATTATGTCATTACGCGCGTATGCATGCATCCGAATGGGCATCGATGTGAGTTAAAAATAAAATAAACGATTGATTGCCCCTAGATACCAACTACCAGGTAACGTGCACCGCAACCCCAAGCCTGGTATAGGAAAAAAAAAAAAAAAAAAGCACGCAACATGAGTTTCGTTTCGTTTGGTCCGAGCGCACACACACATGGTGCACAAACACGCACACAATTGCATACCGCACACACCGCACATGGTTATGCTAATTACATCGGCAACAAATAATTTCGTTTAATTGATTTCGAAATTCCACATGTGAATGGCAGTGTTAACAACAACTACGGTCCACCTGACAAAAGTATAGCACCATAGTAGGTATACGACCAAGTACCTGCGAAGCTGGTTGACTGGCGCCCCCACCCTTCCACAAAACGGACCCCGCAATAGTTCAATCGGACCTACTCCACCAAGCTGGCACTGGCACACACAATTTGCAAACGAATCGCAACCCTCAAGTGGAAAAGCACTCGAAAAAAACGGACACCCATTGTACCTTGTTGTGCAGCGCACAATCGCTACAATGTAATGTGCGTGCGTGTGTATAATTTAATTGCGGATTTGTTTTCGAGATTTTCCATTTTGTCCTTGCTGTTGGGATGCTGGTTGCTGGTATGTTGGTATGTGAAATGTGATGCACTGTTGCTGGCTCTGGATGCTGTTTGACTTCTCTCTCTCGTGTGTGTTCATGGGGGTGCGGGCGGGAGGCTAATTGGGTGGTTCTGGTTCTGTCCTCCGAAAGACAAAAACTCACCGAACACCACCGAGTGGGGTTGTCGTTTTTTTCTTCTTTTTTTTTTGTTGTATTATCGTCGGGAAAAAGGGAAAAATCAAAAGAACACGAACGAGTTGTGCTGGAGAAGTGTTTCTTGTGTTTTATTTTTTACGAAAGCGAGACGAGAACGCTTTTGGCTCCATCTTTTGAAAATCATTGGCAATAGCGCGATTCTGATGTTAGCTTTTTTCGTGTTGCCCGTGGTGGCGAATGGCGACGATGGGGTGAATTTGAATTTTTCATTCTGCGGGCGACATCTCTGCTGTCGGCTGGGAAACATTTTGCAAGAGAGAGGAAAAGTATATAAATATTTCCCCGAAGAGAGAGAGAGAGACGCGTCGTCGTCGTCGATGGATGGCTGGCATTTTATTTTAAGGGTTCTCTTGAGGAAAACTTGCTGTAGGTGTGGGTGTGGGTGTGGGTGGTTGGCTGGCAACGGAGAAGCGATTGCGGATTGGTTTGTGGAGATGGGTGGTCGTCGAGGTGGTGCTGCTGTGATGGGAATTATTATTTTTGAATGAATTTTCATCGACGGTATTAGGAAAAAGTGTACATTTGCAGTTATTCAGATTCGGTGGTGTTAAGGATTTCAAAGTCAGAGAACCCAAAGAGTGGGCATGGGAGTTGTCTTGAATCCGCTTCTTTTGGTACCTAAATGACTTAGCCAGTTTTTGATCTCGGGAAAATGCATTTCAATGATGAACGTCGTTTAGTATTTTTATTTATCTAATACCTAGTCTAATCCATCTGCGGAATGTGTATCACCATCTGATGCTGAAGGGGTTAACGGCAGGGCTGAAAAACGTCTTACAATCGTAACTTTTTAGTTACATTGGACTTCGAAATTGAAAATAAAAAATACAATCGCCCGAAGAAGTTACCCTCAAAGAGTATTTTTTTAAATTAAAAATAATTCATGATTGCAATGAATGTCAAGCAACAAAACATTTTAGGAATGACTTTTGGCATGAAACCGTAACTTAGCTTAAATTATGAGAAATACATAAATCATTTTTTATTACAATCATTACTTATTATTATAAGCATAAGAAAAATAGCAAGTAGTTTATGCTAAACAATTTAATTTGACCTTAAGTTAGGAAATAGCTTGATTGGAGTCAACGCTGGCTAATTCAAATCTAAAAGAAAAAACATTGGTAGTGGAATTGAAAAATTATTTTTTTCAAATGTATACATTATTAGGTATACGTAAAAGCCGTAAAGAAAAATGGGAACTGTGCGTTTTTTTTATAGCAATATTTGAACAAAACACTACTTTGGCCATTATAAAGTGTTATAAAGAGAGCAAGATATTGACCCTCCACTGAAAATCTTACTCAACAAATTTCTTGGTGTAGGAATTAGGAAAGCTGTCAGTCACCTGACAATTAGGATATGATGTTAAATTTCTCATTCTATTTGGCATACGTGTGCACATCCTCCATCCTTTTCCTTTTGATGTTGCGCAACAAAATTATAGAGCCGACTTTCAATTGTGTGGCCAATTACCCAAATCCAATTGTACCGAAACGAAATCAAATACAGTTGGTTAACTTCACATTTCACAGTGCAATTTCGATATAGATATCTGACCACTCACAATAGAAAGTCCGTCAAATTCGATTGGAATAAGGAAACCAAAAAGGACTATTTTTATATTGCATAATGCCAAGTGGATTCACCACTCCACCTGGTGGTTTTACGAATCATAAACAAAAATGCCAAATAATGTGAAGCATCATCTGCTTTCGAACAAAAGTACAAACTAAAAGCAGCGTGCTGTTCTGGTGATTTCTATTGAGTTGTTGTCTTTTACAGATTTTCGGGTTCGCGAACATCAGTCACCCTCGGCATACGTCGTCCATTAAGACTGCGATCTGAGACGTGAAAGGTTTGACGTTTTCTCTAGCCACAAACGACTTTGAAGCACCGAGATCAATCAATATTATATCATTTTCAAAAATTTAAATAATTGTTGTATTTGAAGTCACACTCCTCTCATTTTTTCTATACAGTTTATTTGTGTCAAAGTGCTTTTCCCCATACAAACTTTCATCCCCTTAAAGTTTTATTTCCGAGACAAAAAGTAGCCTATGTCCTTCCTTGGCCCAAAACGAAACCATTCAGAAAAAAATCGTGAAAAACGAACGATCCATTCGCGAGTTATGCGTGCACACACAGACTTCATTCTCTTTTATATGAAGAATGGATTTAAGAAAACAAACATTGTATACCGTTGGGCCCCTTCAAAAATATTGTATGCCGTAAACAAATTAACTATCCACCATGCATGGTGATTCGACTTCAAAAAGCCCACCATTAACTATATCCCGAATCGTATTTTCAAATCGTAAAGACAGACATCCTTGTAGCCGCAAATCGCTCCTATACATAAATTGTTCGGTCATCAATTTTATATTCCTTCAGATACTAGTATGGGTATGGGTACCTATCTGTTTTTTATTAGATCGCGCTTGGCATATGCCAGCCCAAGGCAATTCCAACGCAGACCATCTGACAATTAGTTGCGGGCTCCCTGAACATCTTCATGTGTTCGAAGAATCGATGAGCGTTTGGTGTTTGCTGTTTTTATTAGCGGATCATCCCCTGCTCAAATATAAACTCTTACTTTTGATGGATGCAACAATAAATCAATTTTTATATTCGTCTCAGGAACAGTTCCGGCCGGTGGAGTGCAATGAGCCGCACCAGGACTCACTCAACCGCACGAACATTATTGCAACCATCCGTCTATCAAAAACGAAAAGGAATAGCCGCCTGCCACTCGTGTTTATCCGCATATTCGGCGCATGTAAAGCAGTTAATGAGTACTCCTGCTGGTTGCGTTCATCTGCGCTTCCCTATTGATATAGGCGCACATAACGTGCAAGCAAAAGGATACCCTCAAGTGGGCAGCCACACACAGCGCTTAGGATACCTTTTCGGGTTTGGGCTTACGAGCCATTCAATGCGCATTAGTTGGGTGTTAATTCTCATTTGGCCTCTGGTAAGAAGGAGGCATCGGACTTGGACCCAGGATAATGTGTAACAACAGGATAACAATAACAAATTGGATTATCCCAGCTGATGCGATCCATATTTTCCGGCCTGGTGGTTTGTATTTTCGCCTGTAGGTTCTAGTAATGGCTGCGGAGGGATGATACAATTTGATTGGCTCACTGGAAAATCACATTATTTTATCCTTCTTCAAGTTTAGCATTTGTTTATTCTAGAAGACCCGCCAACCCTATGTACCCCGACTAAGTAATTGCATGTAACCGAGAAAATCCAACGTGCATACGAGTGATTATTACTCTCAATCGCTCAGTCTCAGGATAGAACGTATCCCACGGCACGCCGCCCATGATAAATGAGTTTCCCGCTGGATGAGCACCGCACCATATCCTGTTAATCAATCAGCGCAGGACAGTTATTTATGTGCTTTGACATCCACACACGGTATGGGAGGATCGCAAAGTAGTGCAAAAAAAATAAACAAACAAAGTGCCGAACAAAGGACGAATATGGAGCTAAGATAAATGAATATCCTTGCAAAAGGATTTCTCAAACCTTCTCGAAGATGTGTTTCTTTTTTTTAGTAACAACAAACGAAAATCACAGACTATCTGGCAGCTGAGTCGATATTTTGTCTTTGATCCTTTACAGTTGATATTTGGGACAAAGGAATGACGTCCTTTTATTTTGTTTGAGAGGTAAATTTATGAGTGTGCCATTGACATGTGTAGTGGGAAGTTTCACTTTGGCGACAAACTGTCTGAGAGTTCAAGTGGAGGGATTTTCCTCATCGGCAGCGGGGCGGTTTTGGTGGCCAGCGGTCTAGCCTGTGTGGTCCACTTGAGCGCACATCAGATACTCGCTCTGGCGGTATCTGTTTGGTTTTTTATGTATGTCATGTTCGGCCACTTGAAGACGCCAAACTGTCTGGTCTAACAGAGGATACACCGCGTATCTACATGTGTTTTGCCCGGCCGATCACTACGGTGGTCCTTCACAAAAGGAAGTTGGTGTAACGTTTCTGATAAATTTTCGCCCACAGGAATTTATTGCTCGAAATCGTTACGCAGTCCGGAAGGAACGATAATTGGTATGTGGGTGACAGTGCGAGTTCTTCCTGTTGCACCGGGTCAAGATGGCGTTACTAATTTGAGAAGGGAAGCAACATGAGCTATCATGGAAGTGGTGCTTAAACGAGCGACAGATAGATCGTTAAGTCTGATGATCGGCACTCAAGGATCTATCTGTCCAATGAGATTCCCTTTCAAGCTTAAGCAGGATCATTCAACAATGATCTGACCGATTTGCCTTTGAATAGATAATGCTGTCGCCAATCATCCTGAAAAGGTTACAATAGCGAAATTTGTATGAAAAAATTGTCTACTGTAAACTAAATCGGCCTTACCAATAATCAACTTTAGTCTGGCAGTTTACGAAAAGACTCCACACTTTCCAAAATTCCTTTAACTATAAACAAATATAGTTGCTATCACTAACTGTAGGGTTAAATGTTAGTGTTGAGAAAACATGTTTATCTCGGGCATTAGCTAAAACAAATGTTGCCCAACCGTCCAAAATCATGGTATTAAGTTTCGTAATAGATAGTAGAGAATTTAATACCTACGCTGTTGTTCAGACTGAGCGTTTACACTTTAAAATTAATTTTAGTAAATGTTTTCTTATTTTATTCGTTGCAATGCAAATGGTTTTTTGATCTAAAACAACAAAAATTTGTACAAATGTATGCAAAAAATTTAAAAATATTGCATTTTTGTTTTATTTCTAAACACTTGAAGATATCTGTGGTCACAAACCATTACCGCTAAAGTCGACTTTAAACGAAATTGAGATTTTGATGGCATTAGATTCAGCGTACTCAAATCTATTTTGCAATTTTTTGTTCACCTTTATATCTTTACAAGTAGCCACAATTTCAAAAAAAAAAAAACATAACAGCTTAAGTCACTTTCCTTAGTTGAGATTAAGGAAAAACGACCAAACTTAAAAAAATATAAAATTTACTATCTAATGTTGACTTAAGATAATTTTTTTGTAAGATTTAACAAGGAATGAAGACTTAACTTGGCTTTAGTTGTTTCTCCACATTAAATTTATACAATTATTGCATTTTTTTGTCGAAGTGTTAAAATTATTTGTTTTGTTCATTTTTTTTTAAAAGGGAATAACGGCTTAACTTCAGATTAGTGGTTATTCCCAAAGGAAGAATGATGAAAACGACTTTCCTATCTGCAGTTTAGCGCTCATTCCAAAATTAAATTGTGATGCACGAAGGACCTAAATTGATTTTATTTTTTTTTTCCCATCAGTAATTCAGTTCGTGAAAATCTAATCTCGAGTCTGTGCCCATGTTCTGTAACTCATGCGATAATTTTTCGCATCGAAAACTTAGGAACAAAACATTCCGCTATTTATCTATCGCATCTGGAAAACATTGGTGTTCTCTAACTCTATGCGAAAACTATTCCGTAGCAACTTTTTATTTCATGTCAATGTTGGAAAGATTTCCCAAAGCTGTCAAAGTACTGAAAAAAAAAAAAAACAATAAAAATTTATTGAAAATTATTTACAGGGATTGACGCCTAAATGTTGGCTCTTGAAAATTCCAAATTAGCATAAATTCTACGCCTTTCCTTTTGAATCTTGGATATTTTTAAACACCCTACAAAATAAAATTCATGTTATTTAATTTTTTTCATATACCTACATCCTACACCTACATATATTATTTCTTTTTTTTTTTTGATTTTCAGCCATTTGAATATTTGTTTCTAATACTTTATTACCTACCGCAAGCTTTGTGTTTCGTGATAAAGTTCGACAGTTGAAGTGAATATTTTATCGCTCTCATAGTTACAGAACTTGAATATATCACATAAATTTCCAGGGGTTTCATATCGAAATGTTTCGTGGGCACTGGTTGAACTTCCGTATAACAAAGGTTAAAAAAAAGGGTTTCTTAAATACCTATACTTTAGTTCTTTTTCAATATTGAAAGAAAGAATAAGTTTAGTCTAAACTAGACTTTAGTGCTGGTATCCTATGTTTTTAAAAGAACTTTATTATTCCTTGTGTTGTTTCAAAGTGTGCCGTGTGTTTTTATAAAATAATAAAAAAAACAAACGAAAAATATGATGTCTCGATCGCGGAGAATTTTGGAATTGGAACGAATGCTTAAAGAAAAAGGAAGAGCTGAAGGTAAGAGTGATTTAATTTTTACTTTACGAAAAATTATATTTAATTGGAAACGATGTAATTCAGAAGGCCAGAAATTTATATGGAACTCAGTAAGGTGGATTCGCTATACAAACATCTATAACCAAATTTTGTATGAAACCAATTTAAATCCCGAAGAACCATTTAGCCTTTTACCGTTAGATCATTTAAAAAATATTGAAGACCTACCAATCTTATCATCAGATAAAAAAAAAATCTTATGGAGGTATTATAATATCTACATAAATCGGGATTTTCATTCCTCAAACCTCAAAACTATTTCCACCGAACTCAACATTCATCCTGATTTTAGAAGTGACGATGAAGATTAAAAAAGCTTTTATATTGGTTTATAAATTTTGTTTGTCAAATTTTTTTTTTTTTTTAATAATTTACATTGCATGAAGTAAAGTTTGTTGTTTTTGGTATTTTTAATCGTATAAGTTTTTAAATAAATAAAATTTATTTTATCTCAAGGTTCAAAGTTAGTTCTCATTCTCAGCTGAGAACATATCCAAAGTCGATATATTTTTCATTATTAATTTAGGAAAAACAGCAAAAGTAGACTTAGACCAGAACAAAAAATTTCTTTAAAATGGAAAAAAAACTGAACTCCAGACAGGATTTTTTTTTCAAAACATTTTTATTTTAACTATGAAGGAGTAAAATTATCTTTATTTTCCTTTTTGTTTCACCGTGATCGGAGTTGCCAATCGCCCAATAGTTATTTTGTAATTTCACGCATTTGTCAAAAACCTTAAACTGCTCTCCTGAAAAATGAGTAAAACAGACTTAAGCGGGTTTTCCTTGTGACAACAGTGTGTTTTTATCAGGGGAGATCGTGCCATCATCGTCGCTACGATCGATCACAGCGATCACTGTTTTATCTTTAAGAACGATTTTTATATGGAAAACTCCTCGAGTTGTGTTCAACTTCAAGTGAATAAAATGGGCCTAAAAGACTTTTGAGATGTGACGTTGGATGACCTATTGGAGGCGACCGACGGTGCTATGCACCTTAGGTCTTTTGGGAGTCGGGGCGTGGTCCAACGATCTCTGGCGCTTAGACGTAGATCCCTTACTGGTCGTTAGTGGTTCGATCTATATAGGAATTTTCCGCCCATTCGACTTTGCTGTTTTGCTCGGCGCGGTCTTATCAGCCTTCAATGTTTCTCCGAAGACCTTTAGGATATGAAGGCGTATATTATGCGTCCGAGTATATTATGCGTCCGAGTGCTATGCCGCCCCGTCTCACTGGGAGACGCTTGAGCGAGCATGCATCCTGTTGCGCTGGTAGCAGTGGTAGGGCCATGTATATTCACAATCCCACCACTGCTAGGATGTGTACTTTCTTTTTTTCGCCCGCTACAGCTGCTAACAGTAGAAGAATCATGAATAGTCACGATTTTTCCACCGCTCACTGCCGCAGGAGCTGTACCAGTAGTCAGCGAAATCGCCGCACTACCACCCGGTTTTAGAGGAGAACCGGTCTCATTTTTAAGGTTCCGTACCCAAAGGGAAAAAACGTAACCTTATTAGTTTCGCTCGGATGTCTCTCCGTCTGTCTGTCTGTCTGTCTGTCTGTCTGTCTGTCTGTCCGAACCCACTAAGCCAATTTTGTTACCAGGTCTATCTCAAGAACCGATTGACATAGGAGGCTAAAATTTACACACAACATCCGGTATAACCTCTAGTTAAACGACAAATACCAATGGAAGGAATACATCGATTGGTTTTGGATTAATTAGTAATCTGGTGAAAAAAATATTTTCATTCGCCCAAAAAACGGTTTATTTCTTGATTCACAAAAAAATACATAAATTCCTTTTTTGTAGATCATGTTCTTATCTATATATGTGCTGAATACTGTTTTGCCGAAAAGTTAATAGTTTACAAGATATTTTCAAAAAAGATAATTTTACCATGTAAAATACGTTGCTCTCATAAGTTTTAATCTCTACTACGCAGTTGTGCACAATTGACCCCATCACCAGGGCTACCGCTTGCTAATTTCGTTGGGGAGTATAATACATTTTTTTGGGGAGTACAGAACAAAATAAAAGTAATATATTTTTAGTCAATAGTTTTTAATTGTGATGAATTCGTGAAGAATGATATTGATTGAATGATATAGATTTCAAATAATATCTGATGTGTTGGACTTTAGCCAAATACGGAACCTTCGGTGCGCGAGTGACACTCGCACTTGGCCGGTTTTTTTTGTTTGTTTGTAATTTTGTTTTTGTTTTTATGCATAATTATACCCACGACTAGCGGGTAGAATTAGGAAAAAACTGTCGGTAAACACAACAATTAAAGTATATAATACAATGATAAAGCCACATTTTGAGTACTGCTCCAGTATTTTGTTTATGTGCAATAATTTGATGATGAGCAGATTGCAAAAACTTCAAAATAGAGCAATGAGAATTGTTTTAATGTGTAATGGATTAACACCAATCAGAGAAATGCTGTTTAAACTATCCTGGATGAGCGTGAACCAACGAATTATGTATAATGTGATAGTATTTGTGTTTAAAATTAAATTCAAAATATTGCCAAATTATTTAAATGAATATGTATCTTATGTTAGTGATGTACAACCGTTTGAGTTACGTAATGCTAGTGATTTTAGGTTGCCAAGGTTTAATAATATAAGGACAAAGAATATGGTTCTGCATAGAGGATTAAATATTTATAATAGCCTGCCAAACGTTTTAAAAATGGAACAAAACTTACCAAGATTCAAAAAACTTTTGATTGAATATGTTAAAAATAGATTTAAATAATACGTATTTTGTAATGACTTTTTAAATGGCAAATTTTGCCAAATAAAAATAATAATAAAAAAAAAAAAAAAATATTTTATCTTTCGCTACTTTTCTCGTCGTCGTTGCATCGGTCAACTAAAGGTCAAAGTCAAGACGCAAAAGCCGGTAATATTCCCTTGTCGTCAAGTTGTTTCAAATATATTCTGTATCCGTTGACAATCGGTCAACGCACACAACCAGGAAGGATTCAAAGAGATCCCACGGTTGGCGATCGAATTACCCACGGTCGTACAGAGGGAAAAGGAGAGGAGAGCACCCTGACAGCGAAACTCAGCACTGAATTCTTGCACTAGTACGCACTAGGACCCACGCCAAAGAAACCCATTCCCACATAAAACTTAGCAGCTAAAATGTTTATTTATTTACAAGAATCCATATTTAAATATGGTAACTTTTTGTGACAAACCGACTGTGGCGATAATTCTTAACCGAATTTTATAAAATATTAAGGGTGTTTATCCATAATTTTATATTTCCTCATGTAGGTACCTACTCTTTGTAAAAAAAACGACACAAATTAAGAAAACCCCCAGTTGTTGATTCAAATTATTAACACGATAGGTACACAGAATGAAAAAGAAGAGAGGAGATCGTTGCATAAAAATAGGCTACAACACAAACATGTCACTTGCAACATTGGGTCGTATGAATAAAAACTAGCATTTGCTTTGAGCAAAAGGTTGTAGCAAAGTAAAAGCCCTTAGCAAATGCTTTGAATCGGTATGAATAAAAATATACTTTGCTAAAGTAAAGTCGAAAATTCGAACATAGCATTTACTTCGCTGTACGTGTACTTGCCTTGCAGTTCCTGTCAAACCTGACCAGTAAATTTGAATTTTTGAATTTTTCTTAAGATTCTAACGACTTTTGTGGAAATTGAAATTAAAAAAAATAAATACAGAAATATAAATGCAATTTTTATCTTCAATTTCACCTGAAAATATGATTTTTGTTTGCCGAATAGCTTGTTGATGCTTCCGTTCTACTTTAGGTGCCGGGAATCGTATCCGATATTGTTGGAAATATTTATTTGTTAACAAACTAGACAAATAGTTAGGGGAAAGTGGTCACCCTTCGTACGTGGGGCACATTCGTCCAGTAAGTATAAAAGAAAAACTAAGCTTCGCTAAAACACGTGTTTGCTCGTGTGCATAGACATACCAGGTAGCATTTCGCTCAACGAACTTCGGGACAGTCGGGCAAAAGGTATGATAGCTGACAAGCGTAACGTGTTTTCGAGCGCTGTGAGTAATTTTTTTACCGAAGTTCGCGATCGCATTGCGAGTAAGTTTTTTACGTTTCTTGCAAAATAGGGATGACGAATTTATGTTTACAATGTTTATTTTGTGTTTAAATTAGTAATATTTCCCTACTAAATTTTAATTTATTAAAAAGTTGTAATTTTTATTTTGTGCATAGCCTATGGTACATTCGGACAGTAATACAGGGGGCACATTCGTACGCGTACGAATGCTCCCCTTCAAATTTTATTTACGAAAATTACAATCAGAAGATCAATAATATCGATTTTAATGAAACAAAATTATATAGACCTCTTTAAAACTTGTTTTACGCATTCTATAAGGGTTATTAGAATTGGCAATGTCTTTATCTGTTGTAGCCTTTACAGTTATCTAGGCATTATAAAAAATATACAAATAAAATTCGAAATGAATGAATAGGTACCTATCGTTTTTTCTAAAATGCATAAAAAGATTAAGACCAGTTTCAAAAAAATTAAAACTCTTACCTGGTCAAATTAATAACACGTCTCTACAGCACGACTTCTTCGGTACTAATAGCAGTAGAAACGAAGAAAGAGGATTCGTTAGTCCAACACAAAGCTGTCATAGCTTCATATCATCTTGTTATACCTAGAAACGACTCAGTTCTCACTTACTCTACAAGTCAGAACAACCTTACCCTAAGCAGAACTGCACAGCAAAGAGCTGTCATACGACTAGGTAACGTAGTAGATAAAAGGCTCTTGTAAACAAACATAGCATTATTAACGGGTAACAGCTAACAGGACATTGATCAACAATGTTCACACCCTACCCAAATTAAGTTTGTTAACAATCGCGCCTTAAAGAGCTATGGTATGGTAACTATGGACATCCATAAGATATGGTTAAGTTTGCCAAGTTAGGGGTAAAGGCAGTGTTGCCATAAAAATATTTGGACAAATCTGCAGTTATGACAAAAAATAAATCTGAAATGCAGACTTCTATGGAAAGATATTACTTCACAAAATGTTTTTTTTTATTTAAATAACAATACAAAAAAAAAAGTGTTGAATAGGAAAATGACAGCATACAGCGAAAGCAAGTGTACAAAAAATATTGACATTTTTTTTTAAGGACCAAAGTAGGTATATTATTTCAAATGCAGACAAAATCAGCAGATTTATGGAGAAATCTGATTGTTAAAAGTCTGCAGCTCGGTTGAAAATCTGCAAAACGCAGACAAATCTGCACTTATAGCAACATTGGGTATAGGAAACAAATTTTCGGGTTTGGTACCCATATAGTATTCTCAGTGAATACGCAAAAGCATTGAATTTAAAGTATCCAGCGAAATGGGAATAAGATTTTAAGTGAACTTTAAGTCAATTTGAATATTATTTAGTTATTTTGATATTTAATAAGTTTTTTTTTTGCTGTTTATAAAAATTAGCAAGTTAAATAAACTTTTTAAATACCCTGTATGAGTTTTCCCCATGTCGTACGAAAGTACCCCAACTGCTGTACGAAAGCACCCCACAGGTGAGGAGCATTCTAATCCTAGAATATTTTCTATAACTCTGTAAATCTTTGACATAATCGTTTCATACTTTTTTGTTATAAGCTACGATATATATAGAACATATAAATGCATTAACTACATACAAAGGTGAGTTAATTTTTAACTAAATAATAAAAATTCAAAAAGTGTACGAAGGGTGACCACTTTCCCCTACAAATAGTCGACCTAGATCTCCGCTATAATATACCCACCTTACAAATGATTCTGCCTAAATATTTTCATCTGAAAGAAATATTAGCTTCGCTTGAGACGAAACAACTGCTGCTTTTTCCGTATGTATTTCGTTGGTTTTCCTGTACAAACAGAATTCAACTTAACTATTAACAATATTTAGATTGTTTTATGTTGAAAAATGAGCATACAAAATATTTAGCAAAAGGTCTGAGTCAACAAAATAGCAGACTCAGAATTTGCATAGCATTTGCTTTGTCTGACAAGTTTTATTCATACCGATCTGAGTAAAAGGTCAGTGCCGCCGCCTTTCGAACATGTCAAAAGTTGGAACTAACTCAAATTGGTTTTTATTCATACGAAACGTAGCAAATGCTTCGATTTTGACATTTCTCTTGAGTAAAAGCAATTGCTACGTTTTATTCATACGACCCATTATCCATGTTAACCACACCAGAAATATCCATTTGCTATTTAAAAACAAAAAAATACAGAAAATGTTTACATATATCCAAAAACAATGTCTAAAAAATAAATATCGATTTTAATTGCAACCCCAATGTTATTTCGAACATAAATTTCCTACCCAATAAGATTGTGAAATTTGGGGAATTTACAAAATTTCGTCAAGAACTAAAGTTCGCTTAGAAACTTTCGTTTTCATCCTTTCATCCTTCATCGCAGCTATACGTGTGTGTGTGCCCAAGTGAATAATGAATGCGAGTGGAAGCCATGTGTACATCGCCTCCGCCCACCGAACACATGCGAAAGGGTTGAAAATTAATGACCACATTATTCGGGCTGAAAATCGAAATTAGGATGCAAAGTTAATTTTTTGTGCGTTTCAAGTCGAATGCAAGGTCTCTGACAATGGCTCTCTTTGGCCAAGGACACACTGTACACGAGGACTGATTTCATTGACCTCTTCTTAGTCTATGAATTGGGAAACGCCAATGACTCGAAAAAGGGGTCCAGTCCAGACTTTTGTCCCACAAAAAACCTTCAAAGCAAATGCTTTGTTATTAGAAAAGGGAACAAGTCCTCTTTCTTCGTTCGCATGTATCCAACAATGAGAGATTTCCTTTTTAATGAATCTCACATGTGCGTGCGTAAATGTAAAGCGGATGTGTCCTTTTTGTTTACCGTCCGCACACACGTTGACCCTTGGCGTAATTTCCATGCCCGAAAGGAGGATTAATTATGGTCATTCCGTAGACTAATTGCAAAGGACGAACCAAAACAAAAGAAGAAATTCGAATCCCCCTATAGTAAAATAAAGTAGATACGTAAACTTTTGCGACTAACGCCATTCGGTCCGACGCCTAAGAGTATGTGCGGATGATCACAAAAATTCCACCTTTGTGTGCCGGAAAACTAACCAAGCGTCTAGAAAAATCCGATCTGCTGCCATCCGAAGCCCACGGCTATGCAATGACACGAGCAACCATGTGTGTGTGAAGCGTCGCACCACCCACGGGACTTTGAAGAAGCTTGCGCCTGAAATTATGTTAAATCACCTAGTAATGATTTTTTTGTTGCCTGGGTTCTGTTCCAGACTGCTCTGCTCAAATAGACACTCATTCCACATACAGACCAAGGGGGTTGGTGGTAAGTACCCTCCAACTCTAACAATGGGAAAAGATGAAATTCAGGTTGGTTCTTTGGTCTCGTTGGGATGGAATTCTTTTGCTGTGAAATTCTTATTTGAATAACGAAGTGGACAGTTGGATGGACGGCACGGCGCGGCGCGGCGCTTTGGCGACGTATATTCAGTTCGGTTGGTCATTTGCTTAAGGATTTATGAATCCTTTTTAACTGGAGTATAATTTATTGCTTTTTTGGGTTTTGGTCGAGATGAGAATATTTTCATTGCTGATGAGGGTGTGTCCTAGTGCTAGTGATGGAGAACTGTTGAAAGGAGCGGGTAGAAAGGATATAACCGGATACTCGATTGTGTGTGAGGAGAGATAAATGTTTGAAAAGGGTTTCGCTTTGGGATATTTCAAAGAGTGGACAATTTGTTTTACAAGCGAACAGAGCGTGTATTGTCGATGGTGGAGCAAAACTAATTGAAAGTTAGTCAAGCGAAAGTTTATGATGCGGCAGAGGCCAAGGGAATCGGAATCAGAAGCATTTGGCAGCCGAGTAAGTATTTTGTAATTAAATTCGTTTAAAAATTTGCGAGCTGTTGGATTTCACCTATGGGTCAGTTTAATAGTTTTATCCTCACTAGAAGCGATAGGAAGAAGTTCAAATTGGTTCATATAAAGATGTCAACCGAAGCTAGGTGGTTAACTCAGTTAGGAAGTGGTAGAGATTCTCAACTTCATAATGTGCGAACAAGACCCTTGAGTGGACAAAGTCAGGGGTGACCTGACTGATGGCTTACTGATACTTCCTCAAAGTACCTAACTACGTAGTTTAGAAAAATAAACAAGCAGTGATTTGTGATGTATTAATTTTTTATCATAACTACAGTTACTCCCGATATGCAAAGGTACCTATGCACAGGCTTTTAGTTTGCAAATTGAATGCGGTTTATTAAAGCTCCGAAGATGTAACAAATAAATTTATACGAGGGTCACTTATACCTTTCATCATAAGTAAATAAAGCAAGAAGATCAAAGTGCCCATTTAGCAGTTTGATTTTTTTTTAAATAAGTTTGAATTTTTCAAAAACAGCGTAAACGACCTAAGTCGACAGTTTGTACATATATACACAGGACTGCAACTGCATACCCAGTTCTTGACTAACAAATCAAATAAGAGTACTTCTCGAAAACTGTAGGTACGTATTGGTAGATTATGTCCGGGAACGACAGCGTACAACTTTTTTTTTCTAAGGTAACTATATCCATGAGCTTGATATTCAGCTTTTCTGAACATTCTTGTAAAAATAGAAAGTTTTCTTGATTTAAGAAAGAAGTGTTTAATAATTTCACTTGCCCCATTTGTTCTTGTCCAATAAAATTTTCTTTCAAATCGTTCTTTCTTTCAATGGATCAATATTGACCTGAGTGTGGCGTGGAATATAACTCGTCGGCCCACAAACTTAACCTAAGGATATGTGAATTGTGAATACGAAATGTGACTTTAAGAACTTTTCTTTTATTTCAGTAACTTTTTTTAAAATCATGCATTTATTATTCAATCTAATTTATACGAACCAAAAATATCTTGAATATTGAGCATATTAAAATTCAAAAGGTCAATAGGTCAAAAGGTCAAAAGGTCGAAAGGTCAAAAGGTCGAAAGGTCGAAAGGTCAAAAGGTCGAAAGGTCAAAAGGTCGAAAGGTCAAAAGGTCAAAAGGTCGAAAGGTCAAAAGGTCAAAAGGTCAAACGGTCGAAAGGGCAAAAGGTCGAAAGGTCAAAAGGTCGAAAGGTCAAAAGGTCAAAAGGTCGAAAGGTCAAAAGGTCAAAAGGTCAAACGGTCGAAAGGGCAAAAGGTCGAAAGGTCAATAGGTCAAAAGGTCAAACGGTCGAAAGGTCAAAAGGTCAAAAGGTCAAAAGGTCGAAAGGTCAAAAGGTCAAAAGGTCAAACGGTCGAAAGGGCAAAAGGTCGAAAGGTCAAAAGGTCGAAAGGTCAAAAGGTCAAAAGGTCGAAAGGTCAAAAGGTCAAAAGGTCAGAAGGTCAAAAGGTCAAAAGTTCGAAGGGTCGAATTGTCGAAAGGTCGAAAGGTCAAAAACGGTCAAAAGGTAGAAAGGTCAAAAGGTCAAAAGGTCGAAAGGTCAAAAGGTCGAAACGTCGAAAGGTCAAAAGGTCAAAAGGTCAAAAGGTCGAAAGGTCAAAAGGTCGAAACGTCGAAAGGTCAAAAGGTCTAAAGGTCGAAATTTCAAAAAGTCAAAATGTCAAAAGGTCGAAAGATCAAAAGGTCAAACGGTCAAAAGGTCAAAAGGTCAAAAGGTCAAACGGTTGAAAGGGCAAAAGGTCGAAAGGTCAAAAGGTCGAAAGGTCAAAAGGTCAAAAGGTCGAAAGGTCAAAAGGTCAAAAGGTCAGAAGGTCAAAAGATCAAAAGTTCGAAGGGTCGAATTGTCGAAAGGTCGAAAGGTCAAAAACGGTCAAAAGGTAGAAAGGTCAAAAGGTCAAAAGGTCGAAAGGTCAAAAGGTCGAAACGTCGAAAGGTCGAAAGGTCAAAAGGTCTAAAGGTCGAAAGTTCAAAAAGTCAAAATGTCAAAAGGTCGAAAGATCAAAAGGTCAAACGGTCAAAAGGTCAAAAAGTCATTTGGCAGCCGAGTGGGTATTTTGTAATTAAATTCGTTTAAAAATTTGCGAGCTGTTGGATTTCACCTATGGGTCAGTTTAATAGTTTTATCCTCACTAGAAGCGATAGGAAGAAGTTCAAATTGGTTCATATAAAGATGTCAACCGAAGCTAGGTGGTTAACTCAGTTAGGAAGTGGTAGAGATTCTCAACTTAATAATGTGCGAACAAGACCCTTGAGTGGACAAAGTCAGGGGTGACCTGACTGATGGCTTACTGATACTTCCTCAAAGTACCTAACTACGTAGTTTAGAAAAATAAACAAGCAGTGATTTGTGATGTATTAATTTTTTATCATAACTACAGTTACTCCCGATATGCAAAGGTACCTATGCACAGGCTTTTAGTTTGCAAATTGAATGCGGTTTATTAAAGCTCCGAAGATGTAACAAATAAATTTATACGAGGGTCACTTATACCTTTCATCATAAGTAAATAAAGCAAGAAGATCAAAGTGCCCATTTAGCAGTTTAATTTTTTTTTAAATAAGTTTGAATTTTTCAAAAACAGCGTAAACGACCTAAGTCGACAGTTTGTACATATATACACAGGACTGCAACTGCATACCCAGTTCTTGACTAACAAATCAAATAAGAGTACTTCTCGAAAACTGTAGGTACGTATTGGTAGATTATGTCCGGGAACGACAGCGTACAACTTTTTTTTTCTAAGGTAACTATATCCATGAGCTTGATATTCAGCTTTTCTGAACATTCTTGTAAAAATAGAAAGTTTTCTTGATTTAAGAAAGAAGTGTTTAATAATTTCACTTGCCCCATTTGTTCTTGTCCAATAAAATTTTCTTTCAAATCGTTCTTTCTTTCAATGGATCAATATTGACCTGAGTGTGGCGTGGAATATAACTCGTCGGCCCACAAACTTAACCTAAGGATATGTGAATTGTGAATACGAAATGTGACTTTAAGAACTTTTCTTTTATTTCAGTAACTTTTTTTTAAATCATGCATTTATTATTCAATCTAATTTATACGAACCAAAAATATCTTGAATATTGAGCATATTAAAATTCAAAAGGTCAATAGGTCAAAAGGTCAAAAGGTCGAAAGGTCAAAAGGTCGAAAGGTCGAAAGGTCAAAAGGTCAAAAGGTCAAACGGTCGAAAGGGCAAAAGGTCGAAAGGTCAAAAGGTCGAAAGGTCAAAAGGTCAAAAGGTCGAAAGGTCAAAAGGTCAAAAGGTCAAACGGTCGAAAGGGCAAAAGGTCGAAAGGTCAATAGGTCAAAAGGTCAAAAGGTCGAAAGGTCAAAAGGTCAAAAGGTCAAAAGGTCGAAAGGTCAAAAGGTCAAAAGGTCAAACGGTCGAAAGGGCAAAAGGTCGAAAGGTCAAAAGGTCGAAAGGTCAAAAGGTCAAAAGGTCGAAAGGTCAAAAGGTCAAAAGGTCAGAAGGTCAAAAGGTCAAAAGTTCGAAGGGTCGAATTGTCGAAAGGTCGAAAGGTCAAAAACGGTCAAAAGGTAGAAAGGTCAAAAGGTCAAAAGGTCGAAAGGTCAAAAGGTCGAAACGTCGAAAGGTCAAAAGGTCAAAAGGTCAAAAGGTCGAAAGGTCAAAAGGTCGAAACGTCGAAAGGTCAAAAGGTCTAAAGGTCGAAATTTCAAAAAGTCAAAATGTCAAAAGGTCGAAAGATCAAAAGGTCAAACGGTCAAAAGGTCAAAAGGTCAAAAGGTCAAACGGTCGAAAGGGCAAAAGGTCGAAAGGTCAAAAGGTCGAAAGGTCAAAAGGTCAAAAGGTCGAAAGGTCAAAAGGTCAAAAGGTCAGAAGGCCAAAAGGTCAAAAGTTCGAAGGGTCGAATTGTCGAAAGGTCGAAAGGTCAAAAACGGTCAAAAGGTAGAAAGGTCAAAAGGTCAAAAGGTCGAAAGGTCAAAAGGTCGAAACGTCGAAAGGTCGAAAGGTCAAAAGGTCTAAAGGTCGAAAGTTCAAAAAGTCAAAATGTCAAATGGTCGAAAGATCAAAAGGTCAAACGGTCAAAAGGTCAAAAAGTCATTTGGCAGCCGAGTGGGTATTTTGTAATTAAATTCGTTTAAAAATTTGCGAGCTGTTGGATTTCACCTATGGGTCAGTTTAATAGTTTTATCCTCACTAGAAGCGATAGGAAGAAGTTCAAATTGGTTCATATAAAGATGTCAACCGAAGCTAGGTGGTTAACTCAGTTAGGAAGTGGTAGAGATTCTCAACTTAATAATGTGCGAACAAGACCCTTGAGTGGACAAAGTCAGGGGTGACCTGACTGATGGCTTACTGATACTTCCTCAAAGTACCTAACTACGTAGTTTAGAAAAATAAACAAGCAGTGATTTGTGATGTATTAATTTTTTATCATAACTACAGTTACTCCCGATATGCAAAGGTACCTATGCACAGGCTTTTAGTTTGCAAATTGAATGCGGTTTATTAAAGCTCCGAAGATGTAACAAATAAATTTATACGAGGGTCACTTATACCTTTCATCATAAGTAAATAAAGCAAGAAGATCAAAGTGCCCATTTAGCAGTTTGATTTTTTTTAAAATAAGTTTGAATTTTTCAAAAACAGCGTAAACGACCTAAGTCGACAGTTTGTACATATATACACAGGACTGCAACTGCATACCCAGTTCTTCACTAACAAATCAAATAAGAGTACTTCTCGAAAACTGTAGGTACGTATTGGTAGATTATGTCCGGGAACGACAGCGTACAACTTTTTTTTTCTAAGGTAACTATATCCATGAGCTTGATATTCAGCTTTTCTGAACATTCTTGTAAAAATAGAAAGTTTTCTTGATTTAAGAAAGAAGTGTTTAATAATTTCACTTGCCCCATTTGTTCTTGTCCAATAAAATTTTCTTTCAAATCGTTCTTTCTTTCAATGGATCAATATTGACCTGAGTGTGGCGTGGAATATAACTCGTCGGCCCACAAACTTAACCTAAGGATATGTGAATTGTGAATACGAAATGTGACTTTAAGAACTTTTCTTTTATTTCAGTAACTTTTTTTAAAATCATGCATTTATTATTCAATCTAATTTATACGAACCAAAAATATCTTGAATATTGAGCATATTAAAATTCAAAAGGTCAATAGGTCAAAAGGTCAAAAGGTCGAAAGGTCAAAAGGTCAAACGGTCGAAAGGGCAAAAGGTCGAAAGGTCAAACGGTCGAAATGGCAAAAGGTCGAAAGGTCAAAAGGTCGAAAGGTCAAAAGGTCTAAAGGTCGAAATTTCAAAAAGTCAAAATGTCAAAAGGTCGAAAGATCAAAAGGTCAAACGGTCAAAAGGTCAAAAGGTCAAACGGTCGAAAGGGCAAAAGGTCGAAAGGTCAAAAGGTCGAAAGGTCAAAAGGTCAAAAGGTCGAAAGGTCAAAAGGTCAAAAGGTCAGAAGGTCAAAAGGTCAAAAGTTCGAAGGGTCGAATTGTCGAAAGGTCGAAAGGTCAAAAACGGTCAAAAGGTAGAAAGGTCAAAAGGTCAAAAGGTCGAAAGGTCAAAAGGTCGAAACGTCGAAAGGTCGAAAGGTCAAAAGGTCTAAAGGTCGAAAGTTCAAAAAGTCAAAATGTCAAAAGGTCGAAAGATCAAAAGGTCAAACGGTCAAAAGGTCAAAAAGTCATTTGGCAGCCGAGTGGGTATTTTGTAATTAAATTCGTTTAAAAATTTGCGAGCTGTTGGATTTCACCTATGGGTCAGTTTAATAGTTTTATCCTCACTAGAAGCGATAGGAAGAAGTTCAAATTGGTTCATATAAAGATGTCAACCGAAGCTAGGTGGTTAACTCAGTTAGGAAGTGGTAGAGATTCTCAACTTCATAATGTGCGAACAAGACCCTTGAGTGGACAAAGTCAGGGGTGACCTGACTGATGGCTTACTGATACTTCCTCAAAGTACCTAACTACGTAGTTTAGAAAAATAAACAAGCAGTGATTTGTGATGTATTAATTTTTTATCATAACTACAGTTACTCCCGATATGCAAAGGTACCTATGCACAGGCTTTTAGTTTGCAAATTGAATGCGGTTTATTAAAGCTCCGAAGATGTAACAAATAAATTTATACGAGGGTCACTTATACCTTTCATCATAAGTAAATAAAGCAAGAAGATCAAAGTGCCCATTTAGCAGTTTGATTTTTTTTAAAATAAGTTTGAATTTTTCAAAAACAGCGTAAACGACCTAAGTCGACAGTTTGTACATATATACACAGGACTGCAACTGCATACCCAGTTCTTGACTAACAAATCAAATAAGAGTACTTCTCGAAAACTGTAGGTACGTATTGGTAGATTATGTCCGGGAACGACAGCGTACAACTTTTTTTTTCTAAGGTAACTATATCCATGAGCTTGATATTCAGCTTTTCTGAACATTCTTGTAAAAATAGAAAGTTTTCTTGATTTAAGAAAGAAGTGTTTAATAATTTCACTTGCCCCATTTGTTCTTGTCCAATAAAATTTTCTTTCAAATCGTTCTTTCTTTCAATGGATCAATATTGACCTGAGTGTGGCGTGGAATATAACTCGTCGGCCCACAAACTTAACCTAAGGATATGTGAATTGTGAATACGAAATGTGACTTTAAGAACTTTTCTTTTATTTCAGTAACTTTTTTTAAAATCATGCATTTATTATTCAATCTAATTTATACGAACCAAAAATATCTTGAATATTGAGCATATTAAAATTCAAAAGGTCAATAGGTCAAAAGGTCAAAAGGTCGAAAGGTCAAAAGGTCGAAAGGTCGAAAGGTCAAAAGGTCAAAAGGTCAAACGGTCGAAAGGGCAAAAGGTCGAAAGGTCAAAAGGTCGAAAGGTCAAAAGGTCGAAAGGTCAAAAGGTCAAAAGGTCAAAAGGTCGAAAGGTCAAAAGGTCAAAAGGTCAAACGGTCGAAAGGGCAAAAGGTCGAAAGGTCAAAAGGTCGAAAGGTCAAAAGGTCAAAAGGTCGAAAGGTCAAAAGGTCAAAAGGTCAAACGGTCGAAAGGGCAAAAGGTCGAAAGGTCAGTAGGTCAAAAGGTCAAAAGGTCAAAAGGTCAAAAGGTCAAAAGGTCAAAAGGTCGAAAGGTCAAAAGGTCAAAAGGTCAAACGGTCGAAAGGGCAAAAGGTCGAAAGGTCAAAAGGTCGAAAGGTCAAAAGGTCAAAAGGTCGAAAGGTCAAAAGGTCAAAAGGTCAGAAGGTCAAAAGGTCAAAAGTTCGAAGGGTCGAATTGTCGAAAGGTCGAAAGGTCAAAAACGGTCAAAAGGTAGAAAGGTCAAAAGGTCAAAGGTTGGCAGCCGAGTAGGTATTTTGTAATTAAATTCGTTTAAAAATTTGCGAGCTCTTGGATTTCACCTATGGGTCAGTTTAATAGTTTTATCCTCACTAGAAGCGATAGGAAGAAGTTCAAATTGGTTCATATAAAGATGTCAACCGAAGCTAGGTGGTTAACTCAGTTAGGAAGTGGTTTGTACATATATACACAGGACTGCAACTGCATACCCAGTTCTTGACTAACAAATCAAATAAGAGTACTTCTCGAAAACTGTAGGTACGTATTGGTAGATTATGTCCGGGAACGACAGCGTACAACTTTTTTTTTCTAAGGTAACTATATCCATGAGCTTGAAATTCAGCTTTTCTGAACATTCTTGTAAAAATAGAAAGTTTTCTTGATTTAAGAAAGAAGTGTTTAATAATTTCACTTGCCCCATTTGTTCTTGTCCAATAAAATTTTCTTTCAAATCGTTCTTTCTTTCAATGGATCAATATTGACCTGAGTGTGGCGTGGAATATAACTCGTCGGCCCACAAACTTAACCTAAGGATATGTGAATTGTGAATACGAAATGTGACTTTAAGAACTTTTCTTTTATTTCAGTAACTTTTTTTAAAATCATGCATTTATTATTCAATCTAATTTATACGAACCAAAAATATCTTGAATATTGAGCATATTAAAATTCAAAAGGTCAATAGGTCAAAAGGTCAAAAGGTCGAAAGGTCAAAAGGTCAAACGGTCGAAAGGGCAAAAGGTCGAAAGGTCAAACGGTCGAAAGGGCAAAAGGTCGAAAGGTCAAAAGGTCGAAAGGTCAAAAGGTCAAAAGGTCAAAAGGTCAAAAGGTCAAACGGTCGAAAGGGCAAAAGGTCGAAAGGTCAAAAGGTCGAAAGGTCAAAAGGTCAAAAGGTCGAAAGGTCAAAAGGTCAAAAGGTCAAACGGTCGAAAGGGCAAAAGGTCGAAAGGTCAAAAGGTCGAAAGGTCAAAAGGTCAAAAGGTCGAAAGGTCAAAAGGTCAAAAGGTCAGAAGGTCAAAAGGTCAAAAGGTCAAAAGGTCGAAAGGTCAAAAGGTCAAAAGGTCGAAAGGTCAAAAGGTCAAAAGGTCAAACGGTCGAAAGGGCAAAAGGTCGAAAGGTCAATAGGTCAAAAGGTCAAAAGGTCGAAAGGTCAAAAGGTCAAAAGGTCAAAAGGTCGAAAGGTCAAAAGGTCAAAAGGTCAAACGGTCGAAAGGGCAAAAGGTCGAAAGGTCAAAAGGTCGAAAGGTCAAAAGGTCAAAAGGTCGAAAGGTCAAAAGGTCAAAAGGTCAGAAGGTCAAAAGGTCAAAAGTTCGAAGGGTCGAATTGTCGAAAGGTCGAAAGGTCAAAAACGGTCAAAAGGTAGAAAGGTCAAAAGGTCAAAAGGTCGAAAGGTCAAAAGGTCGAAACGTCGAAAGGTCAAAAGGTCAAAAGGTCAAAAGGTCGAAAGGTCAAAAGGTCGAAACGTCGAAAGGTCAAAAGGTCTAAAGGTCGAAATTTCAAAAAGTCAAAATGTCAAAAGGTCGAAAGATCAAAAGGTCAAACGGTCAAAAGGTCAAAAGGTCAAAAGGTCAAACGGTTGAAAGGGCAAAAGGTCGAAAGGTCAAAAGGTCGAAAGGTCAAAAGGTCAAAAGGTCGAAAGGTCAAAAGGTCAAAAGGTCAGAAGGTCAAAAGGTCAAAAGTTCGAAGGGTCGAATTGTCGAAAGGTCGAAAGGTCAAAAACGGTCAAAAGGTAGAAAGGTCAAAAGGTCAAAAGGTCGAAAGGTCAAAAGGTCGAAACGTCGAAAGGTCAAAAGGTCAAAAGGTCAAAAGGTCGAAAGGTCAAAAGGTCAAAAGGTCAAAAGGTCAAAAGGTCAAACGGTCAAAAGGTCGAAAGATCAAAAGGTCAAACGGTCAAAAGGTCAAAAGGTCAAAAGGTCAAACGGTCGAAAGGGCAAAAGGTCGAAAGGTCAAAAGGTCGAAAGGTCAAAAGGTCGAAAGGTCAAAAGGTCAAAAGGTCAAAAGGTCGAAAGGTCGAAAGGTCAAAAGGTCAAAAGGTCAAACGGTCGAAAGGGCAAAAGGTCGAAAGGTCAAAAGGTCGAAAGGTCAAAAGGTCGAAAGGTCAAAAGGTCAAAAGGTCAAAAGGTCGAAAGGTCAAAAGGTCAAAAGGTCAAACGGTCGAAAGGGCAAAAGGTCAGAAGGTCAAAAGGTCAAAAGTTCGAAGGGTCGAATTGTCAAAAGGTCAAAAGGTCAAACGGTCGAAAGGGCAAAAGGTCGAAAGGTCAAAAGGTCGAAAGGTCGAAAGGTCAAAAGGTCGAAAGGTCAAAAGGTCAAACGGTCGAAAGGGCAAAAGGTCGAAAGGTCAATAGGTCAAAAGGTCAAAAGGTCGAAAGGTCAAAAGGTCAAAAGGTCAAAAGGTCGAAAGGTCAAAAGGTCAAAAGGTCAAACGGTCGAAAGGGCAAAAGGTCGAAAGGTCAAAAGGTCGAAAGGTCAAAAGGTCAAAAGGTCGAAAGGTCAAAAGGTCAAAAGGTCAGAAGGTCAAAAGGTCAAAAGTTCGAAGGGTCGAATTGTCGAAAGATCAAAAGGTCAAAAAGTCAAAAGGCCGGAAGGTCGAAAGGTCAAAAGGTCAAACGGTCGAAAGGGCAAAAGGTCGAAAGGTCGAAAGGTCGAAAGGTCAAAAGGTCGAAAGGTCAAAAGGTCAAACGGTCGAAAGGGCAAAAGGTCGAAAGGTCAAAAGGTCGAAAGGTCAAAAGGTCGAAAGGTCAAAAGGTCAGAAAGTCAAAAGGTCAAAAGTTCGAAGGGTCGAATTGTCGAAAGGTCAAAAGGTCGAAAGGTAGAAAGGTCAAAAGGTCAAAAGGTCGAAAGGTCAAAAGGTCGAAAGGTCGAAAGGTCGAAAGGTCAAAAGGTCAAAAGTTCGAAGGGTCGAATTGTCAAAAGGTCGAAAGATCAAAAGGTCAAACGGTCAAAAGGTCAAAAAGTCAAAAGGCCGGAAGGTCAAACGGTCAAAAAGTCAAAAGGCCGGAAGGTCAAAAGGTCGAAAGGTCAAAAGGTCGAAAGGTTAAAAGGTCATATTTCCTAACTTAGTCAAATTTATAGCTTAATTTCTTCTAATTTAGACTAAGAGTTAATTTGTTGCCAAAGGTCGTGACTAAAATGTTGTAATGCTAAGGACCAAATGAAATAACTGAAGTATATCAATGTCGATGTGTTTCAGTCAAACTGCAGTGATTGACGTGTTGGCCAGCCTTCCGCTTTTTTACTAAATCGCTTTACTGTTCACGGCGTACAAAGCGGAAGGTTTGCTCAAACATGAGCACGCCACATAAATTTAAGTAACACTACCGTTTTTCTATCAAGTCTATTTTTTTCCAAAGTGTGCATCTCCGTACGAACTTCTATCCCCCATCTCATCCCGATCGAAAATCGAAAATATTACCACCTATCTGGTCCAAAAGTTTCCTGTCTTTTAAGTCTTGCTGAAAAGGGTAAATGACAAATTTTATTTGCCTTACAAATATGTATACGTATATGTACCTATAGCCTTATTTGTGCATAGTGGCCTGATGCCATATTTCCTCAGGATATAGGTATTTAATGAGATTGCAAGAATATTGTCCAATGTGGACGCGAATTTACCTATTAGAATTTTAAAGGTTGGCCAAGCCTTAAGATAGCATCAAGTCTAAGGTCCAAGGACCTCTAAATAGGTATAAATTCTAGGCAAAGCTGGCTTAAACGTAATGTAAACTTAGCATGCTAAATACAGTTTGAGGGAATGTCACGTTGGTTCGGAAACAGAGCTCAAAACCTGAGACAAAAATTTGAAATAATGCGAAGCCTGACGCAAGGTTACATTAACATTAACATTTAACCCTACAGTAAGCGATATTCTGGCAACTATATTTATTTATTGGTAAAGGGATTTTGGAAAGTGTGGAGTATTTTTGTAAACGGCCAGACTAAAGTTGATTATAAGTAGGAAAGGCCATTTATAACCAAAAGAGTGGACCTAGAACTTTGTTCTTAACTTAAACTTAAATATACCTCAGGAAAATATCGAAGGGTTATAATAACAAGAGAATATTTTTACCAATCGTGTTCTTCATATAACACTATTCACTACTTTCTTCACGTTTTATTTTAGACAACCAATGAAATAAAATTGTAATCAAACCAAAGAATAAACGTACGGATTTCGTGGAACCCAAACAAACCGAAATAACAATTGCATCCACAAAATATGTCACAGATTTGCATAAAACAAATGTTTGCGCCCTACCACTTCTGAGTCTTTTAAGGTGTTAGCTTTTTTAAAAAAAAATATTTTCCCGACGATTGGTATAAATATTTCAACTAAATTCATTCTTATGGGCATTCCTAAGTCGACAAAACGTAAATAAAAACTCTCAAGACCAAAGTTGCAAGCGCAAATAAATTTTGATAAAGTTTTATTACAACCATTTTTAGACAGAAGTTAAAAATAAGCGCACTATTTAGGGTTTTTGAAGCTTTTGATTCGCTTTGTTCATGAAAAAGCCGTGTGGAGAAAGAAGATCCTCGAGAAGATCGTAGTTATTTGAAAGGGGCGGGAAAGGCATTCATTTGAAGTCTTGTGGTTAATGATTGATAGGTACTATAGACCATAATAATTCGCAGAAGTTCTAATGTTCCCCTCGATTTAATAAAGGGATGCACAGTTAATTATATGATGTTTCATATCCATGCAGACCCGAGTCGGTTTTTTTTGTTTGTTTTAAGACACTTTGTGCGTGTTCCCGCAGCATTATATGTCGAAATTTATTGCTGATTTAAGAGTGTCCAGGTCTTAAAAAATTAGCTTTTAAATCTCTTTTGGACAGTGCGCTAGTTTTTTTCGTTTCTGTTCGTGACTTGAAGCTCGTGTGCGACTTACCTATTCGTGGCCGGTCGTGGCAGTTGGAATATTTGGACATATTTCATAGAATAATATGGGTTAATATCTTTTGACATCATCATAAAGGTGGGAAGCTCATTTTTCACCACGCAGACCTCCGCATTAAAGATTGGAGCTCGGAAGACTACTCCAGCTCTTGTGAATTGAATAGATTCTCCATTCAAAATGACAATACCGATCTGCAAGCCTTTCGTTCGGACTTCTCCTCAAACAAAGAGCTTTCTATAACCTCCATTGCCAATTATAACTTCTCTGGTTCTGGGGAGTCCCAAAAACGCTCCTTAAGTACTTCGAATCTGTTGCAGTATTGAAATTTCACTTTTAGCTGCCACATTCACATATCTATCCCCAATCCCTTGGAAAAAGTTTCCCTTCACAGGACCCCCAACTGCCTTCCACAACCCCACACACATATAGCTACTCATCATCCTCATCATTGAATGCAACATTTCTAAGCTTTCCTGCGGTTGCATTTTTATTCAATTCATCTCCACGTCTTCCTGGTCCTTATGCACTCTGCCGATGGTGAAATGTGCTGTGCCGCCATTACCCTCGTATACCTACTTCAAGTCGTTCAGATGCGCGAGCAAATGAGATCGCTGCAAGTTTTTTAGTCTCTTTGCCAACAACACAAAACCCTTCATCTGGCGTTTGTTTTTTTTTATTTTTTGTTTGTTTTTTAGTTTTTCCTTTGAAAGTTTTTCCCCAAAAGAAGAACCGAAATAGTTGCGCGCATGTATTTCTAGGCTCCCCCACCCCCAGCCAGTCCAAGAAGAGTGTGTTTACAATTTGCTTTGCGATTTTCTTTTTGAATTTCCCACAAGCAAATGCAAAACGGGTAAAAAAGAGAACACCAGAGCGGGAGCTCCGCCTGTACACGTGATCTGAGTTCTCCGTCTCTACATCGGGAATAATTTATTTCCTCGATTCCTGGAGTGAATGATGCCTGTTGGAGCCGGAGAGTAGCAATTTTACGTATTATCAAAAGGAAAAAGGATTCCGTGCCGATTGGCAATGCAAAGCCGCCGCTGCATCCCAGTACCAACAGTCTGCAGCTGTATTTACTTGTATTGGTTGGGGCATAAAAAAATGAGAATAAAATTCTCCACCAGTTTCCGCAGATTAAAATCATCTCGCAGAGTGTTGCTCCGCCCGCTGACGTCGTCGCCCTCGCCACCCTGTTACAGAGTGTGCCGGATCGGGGTATAGTGCGCCAGGAACCAGCAACAAAATAATATTAAACCCAACCCACCGGAAACCGCAACATAATTTCCCCCGGGGATTGGGGGTGAACTCTTCACACACATGCACATAAACACACGCGGCAGTTGTCTGTTCTGTCTCAGATTTGATTGCCGCTCCTGTGTTGGATTGCAGCTATTTTTCGTTTGTGTGGAATGTTTCTGGGTGGCCTGCCCCGGTTAGTGTTCTCTGTGTGTGGTCCCTGAATATCTTTCCAAACGAATGGGAGAGGAATCTACTCACACACAGTCTGGCGTATGGAGCAAATGGTCCAGGGAAAGCTTTCTGCACAATGTTTTTAGCTGTTCGTAGACCGATTTGAGGCGGGAAAATGTATTTGAAACGTTTTCATAGCAGCTGCAGATACCTAGAAAAGGTTTTTGATTTACCAAGGGAGCAACCAAGTGACAGCCGAAAGGTTACTCTATGTTCTACTTCGACCTAACTTTAGATGGTGCTTGCATATCTATAAGCCAAAAAGTCCAAAAGACCTTACAAAAAAGGTCGTAATAGTTAGGCTAACTTCCATTGTTCATGGGGGTAGGTGCCAGATTTATAGGAATTTGCTAATTCTCAGTTAGCTTGAATGGGGCCTTGTTCGTGAGGGCCGAGTTAAACGCGACGTCAGCCAGAAAGCACCTGCATCCAGCTCGGTTGAGATCCGCTTCCAATTGACTGCGCAACCTAAAGCGAGGCTTGCAACAAGTGCGTATAGGTACTCTATGGGTTGGATTCGAAGACTCTTCGGGCAGAATAAGTGATGGAGGTAGGTACACTTGCATTACATGTACTAGCCGCTTCTTTTGGGCGAATGTTGGCCCATTTGACTCCGACCTGTTAAATTTTCTTCTTGAAATCTGGTTATCTAACACTGAACTCGAAGAAGTTTGAATTCGAAACTAACATAAGTATACCGTCATCCGCCTTCGCTAACTCCCACGATGCTGTGTCGGAGAGCAAGACTTAGATGAAAACAGGGTCTTGACAAGGTCTTGACACTCTAAGGGTTGGCCAGACTGCAAAGAAACAGCGATTTAGAGACGTAATTCGTCGGTACACCATTCTGAAAGCTTAAATAGCAGGCCCTGTCTATCTATAGGCAGATAAAGCTGTCTGTAAAGACTTTCCACCGATTCGACAAAGTTGTGTCTCTGCTTTCATTGACAGTATATACTCGGTTTCGCCTTCGTTTACAACTGAAGTAATTTTTTCCGCTTCTGTTGCATTATTTGTAAATGATTCAGTATCACATTCACTGCCCGCTGAGTTCAGCCAATGATGCGTCAATGTCAGACTTTTACAAAAATTGTACCCCTGATGATGTTGACTATAGTGAGTTTCGTACAATTTTATCAAGTATGATCTTCGTATAGGAAAAGTATGATTTAGTTTAGTGCACATTTGATAGGGCATTAACTTGGGATCAACGATCTTGGAAACATACTTTTCGACCTTATTGGAACACAGAGCGGTCTCCATCATGACTCTGAACAGTTTGACAAGTTTGACAGGAACGCCCAGACTAGACATGGCGCTATGTAACTCGTCTCTATATAAAATCCACACCACCGCAGATCCTGGAAAATTTCCAAGAAGTCCAAATCGATACCGACTATCGGTTTTGATTTTAAGGGCGCATACAACACTTTTCAGTATCAATTTTGACTTCTTGGACCTTTTCCAGGATCTGCGGTAGTGTGAATTTTTGTCAGTTGTCGATTTCGCGGGTCTACAATCGCAATGGAGGGAGCCCATCAGCCCGGTGACAAGTAGTTGCAGCTATTGCCACAGCACGGCAGAAAATTCGCCATTTAAGGAGACTGACGTCTCTATAGCTGGCTCATTTTAAAGGCTCTCTTCAACAGATGAAAAGACTCCATTCTTCATGGTTCTTTCTTTTGTAGATGGGTTGGAGTAAGTATATGCTTTCCGCCAAGTTGCATTAATAAGCGCCCCCGGCATCTGCAGACATCCTGTTCTCACAGTCTTGTCGGACCTGAGTTCGAGTTCGACGTAAGTCTTGGCTTGACAGCGTCTGCACCGGTTAACATTCTGCCGAAGTGTTTACCCTCATAGTTTGCCCTGGTTACTTCTACAGATCTATGTTCGGTTGTCGTTATGTCTTGAAAAGTAGGTATACTTTTTGCCTTTTCCGCGCTGTTTCTTTTTCCTATTGAGAGACCGATTTGCTTCGATACTCCATTCCTCGTAGCTTAATGCCCGTTTGGTGTCCCACTGGTTTCCGGCAAATGATCCTGTCCTGACTTCATATATTGAGGTACACAATTATACATGTTCACAAAGGTTCTGAAAGGGTTGGTACGGTTGCAGTCTCATTTGTATGTGGCTCGGTTACAACAAGCTATAACAGTCCAAGTCTATGCTGGCGGCTATAGGAACGTTTGGACGTCCGCAATACACATCATATGGTCGAATCAGTTTACTGTTGGACGATCAGATGACGGTCAAAATATTGAGGTGGGTTGGCCGTGTGCTGGGATACAGTAGCGTTACATCACTCAGTCAAATTAGTTTTAGTCTGTTTCCCGACGTGGTGTCGTTTTGACTTTTCTCCCAAACGTGCCATTCTGGCCTTTTCTGGTTACGTTTTTAACTTCATAATTAAGTTTTGGTTATACCAACGTTTATTATAGGGCAGCTCGTAGTAACAGTCTTTAGAAGCATCATTTAGCAGCACCCAGATGAGTGCCGACAAATTCTCACTGAATTCAGCATGGAATATACAAGGTTAGCTCAGGTAGGGTACCTGCCTCCTTCGCTTTCGAGAACATCGTTCATCTGATAATTTCAAAACTCTTCTATTGCAGTTTTCTTCAAAAAAGAGGTAAGTAGCAGGAAGTGTTCTTTAGAAGGGCCCTCATCTAAGTATTTAGCTAAAATTTGTTAATACTTTTTATTTCGCATAACTACTTTTCGATACTGCAAAGTGAAGTTTTTTTTTTTCAAAACTACACCATTCCACTAATTAGTTTTGTTGGTGACTACATATGACGTCACAAGAAAATCACCATAAAACCTTGAATACACCCACCGCTGAATAGTGCTTGACAGATAATAACAGCTGCCGCGACTTTTTGTATTTTGGCGCTAATAAATCATAAATTATTATAACGTTGTTAGAAGCAGTTGGCCTTTTATTTTTCAACCATTTTTGGATTTAGGACAAACTTGAAACAGTTTAATTCAAAACTCATTTATTCTCATATAGGTACACACCAAATTCGGCACCAAAACTCTTCTATTCATATGCAAATCGAAGAAGCCGCCTTCAAAACTCGTGTAAGTATTCCAATTCCAATGACACTAAAAAAAGGCCGGCATTTTGTTATTTTGCGAGTATTCATGATTTAAGCTTATTTGTGTTGCAAATTGCAATAATTATTCTTGTGAAGAAATAATTAGATAGAATAATGTTATAAGTTTATTTTTTATTTAATAATTAAATATATTACTAAGTGACAAAACTACGATAAACTCTTATTTTATAAAAGACTTATGGATGGAAATCTTGATAGGACACCTGAAACAAGTCAAGTTTGTGAAGAACAAGAAAAAATCAAAGATCTTCGTATATAAGACTAAACTTGTAATTTTTGAAGTTTTCTTACCTATTTGTTTTTTATTTCTTTTTTTTTTATTTGTTTAAATATTCAAATCCACTGCTGTGACGTTCTTTCTAAGTTTTTTATATTAATATAACTTTTATCGGATCTAGTTTTGAAGACTGTTGAGGTTTCAGTTTAGTTTTTTAAACTTTAAATTTCTCTTAAATATCTTAACCAAAATGAATTAAATCGGTAGTAAATATGTTCTTCCTTTTCAGAACTCCTCCATTCTCAAACAGATTGAATCAAAAGTCAGCTATTCCAATCGTCGCTTTAAAAACTCTTCTTTCCAAATTCAATTGATTTTTTACCCTATAAACTCAGAAAATATAAGAAATAGATAGATCATTCCAAACATGCAATTTGCCCTCAAACTTATCGTTAATATTATTTATCAGCTTAGAACAGTTATTTTTGTTTTACTCAAAATTCTCGAAAGTGGAAAAGAAGAGTTTTGAAAATATACCTACCCATCATCTAATATATGCGGGGTTCATCATTGGTACGTGGGATGATATCATACTTTGGAGGCTCATTCAGACAGGCAGTTGCGACAAAGCGTTGTAATACTAGCGCTTATATGTAACTTCAGTAAGTCAATTTCAGATGGAATTCCCGGTGGTCACGGGAAGGGCAAATAATTGATGTACATGGGACAGTTGGAGCGTCAAGTTGATGGTGATTTAAACATTACTTGTGCCTCTACAGCAAGACCAAAAATGATTTATCTAATCTCAAGAAGCTCCGACTTCAATACCCCAATCAACCCTTCACAATAAAACCAGCAGCACCACGTGCTTCCTGAAAACGTAAACAAAACACCATCAGAGTGTGCTTCTCCCAGAGCGGACATATACACAGAGAGCCAGTGCTCGTAATCCTTCATCCTCTGTGCAGACTTCCCCAAAAGCTCACTTCAACACATAACTCCGTCGTATGTGGAACCATCAGGACTTCGCAACCTTTCGTCGGCGCACCTTCCCCATACGATGCCAGCTCAAAACTCTCCAAAAAGGTAACTGTTGCATACGCACTGATTTGCCTCACTCCAACCCACTTTAACAGAAAAGCACCATCTCTGTTATAGTATACTCATTACAAAATGGGGAAAAGGGTTTCAAACATATGTAGATAATCTGAAAACGCTTCCCCCCCAACCACTGAAGCTCAAGTGCTTGCCTTACTATCCCTTTCCACTGGTGTGCCGTGTGCCAAGCCAAGTGTAGGTCTATTTCATTATGTAAATTTGCGAGCGAGTCTCCCACCACCCGACGACGCTTTTCATTTATTTATAACCCACATGGAGTGTCCTGCATGTGTGTTTCGGCATGTTGGTGTGTATAGTGTGTATACATTTTTCCAATGCATTATCCTGTACAAAACCGGATTTTTTACATGAAAAAAAAAAGAGTTTGGCCGGGGGGATGATGCTGAAGCATCCCTTTTTGTAACGGTTTTTGGTTGGTTTCTTGTTTGTCCGCCGTCCACCCGATATAGCCATACTCAGCCATACACTCGTGAGTGTATGCTAATGATCCCGAACACACCGAAAGCAGTCCAGCAACTAAAAGCTCATCTAAGTTGGTGTTGATGAAATTATACCAACCGCACATACGCGGACCGTCTGATGGGTACTACGGGTACGGGTACGGGCAACGGGGGTGATTTGGGGTTGAAATTGTGTAATGAAACCGGTTTTGTTAATATTAATTTTGCCTCTCATTCTATCGTCGCGCATAGTGTATGCAAATTGTTCCCCTCACATGGTCCTTTCGCACACAGCAGGCTTTTGGACCATCGCCGATGTCCACGGCAATATCAAGAAGCAGCGCGGCGGGACAAATACACAACAACTTGCATCGACATGGACTCAAACGGGGTGTAGAAGAGAGCTCAAAGTCTCCACATGAGTACCGCACATCATCTCCCCCCCCCCCCCATAATCATCACCGTCATCATCAGCAGCGAAATAGTGTTTAGTCGTACTCCTGGTAATGCCTCCATTGATACAGATTGCCGAGATATACCCAACTCTACCATGCGTAGCTTCGGCTGCTGGATATGCCTCTGCTACGGCTGAAGATGATAATGACGACGGCACTATACGATGATGATGAGGATGGCGATGCTTTTCAGTTCCAGTTCCAGCCCCCTTGTTTCAGACTTAACGTCGTCGGTGAACAACACAGGAATACAATTTCCTCGATATTCCCTCGTTAGCGGTATCACATACACGGTGTGCACTCGCACTCTTCAAACGGACGTACAACAACGACACGTTTAGACACCGAGTCACTGGTTTTAATTCACTCACAGTTTTGACCACTAACTCGTCGGGAGTGTTCCGGGTCGTCGAAACGGCGGATAATACAATTTTTTTGCCGCCTCCCCTAATAAAAAGAAAAAAATATTTATACTGCAGTGTTGTGCGTTGTTTGAAAACAAAAATAAAAATTAAATAAAATATTAAAAATCTTCTAAATAAAGTTTAACAGATAATTATTGTTAAATCGAGACCAATATATCTGTGGAAATATTTGGCGCAGTGTCGTCGGTGAAAACGTATATTTCGGTCTCAATGGTAATTGTTTTTGTTTTTTAAGTTAAAATTATATTTGAATCGGTTGTGTGGTGTGGACGATATTTCGAAAGGACTACGCTACGTCGAGTGGACGACTTTGGCTGTTGTACGAGTGTATTTATGCCATCGGACGATGACCGGTGCTGAATGGAATTTGGAAGGGACTATCTGCGGGTTTTAAAGTCGGTTTTTGAGTGGTTTGGTATTTTTTTTTTTAAAGAAATGTTAATGGGAAAGTGTTAAAGTCATTGGAGGGGTTGAAGGTTGCTTGTTTGAAAATGTTTACCAAGGGTGATGCTTGTTTCAATAATATTTGAATACCATTGGTGGTAAGCACCGTTTAGAGATGCTTTCCGATTAGCAAAAATGTAGAACAAACAATGTTGGATCTCGAATTTTCGTCGGGGATAACTGGGTACTGGCAAGTCTGGTTGTTTAGACTATACAGTTCCGGGTAGCATCAGTGTATTGTGCAAAAATGTACCTAATCATAAACATTTTCTAATTCGGGGAGGCTCTATGTGGACAGAGAAAAAAATATTCGGCACATGTATAATATTTTTAAGCACGGGTTAGGTTAGCATTTATCAATGAAAGTGAGTTGGATTGACTTGGTTCAGATGGGATCTACTGTGTGTCTTAAGAGTGCTCCTTAGGCCTTTCTTACAATTTACGAATACCACCGAGAAAAAACTTTAATGAGGGTCTATTTTGTTGCCCAATGTTGTAGTAGATTAACATCAAGTCTTTCCACCAATTACTTCACTTTAAAAAGACGGACTATCAACACTATTCGAATGGAGACGAAATCAGAAACGCAAAGATAAGGGCCGATGAAGGTTTTAAGTTTGAGAAGAGTAGTGCGCGAGGGAAGAAAAGTGTCGGATTATCTTTCAAAGGATTTATGAATGAATTTCAGAAGGCATTTACGTAACAGCACGATGACGACTGACTGAAATCCACACCCAGCTGTCAGTTTTAGTGGCTGTAAGCCAGGAGTTCTGTAAGGCGAAAACCTTGCAACGTTTTCGTGCGTGCGATTGATTTGGTCTAATTTACAGAGGTAAATCGTTTGTGCACACGGAAACGTTTGAACGTGTTGCCTTACAGGATTTCCAAAATCCCGAATCCGAGAGTTTTATAAATTAAATTTTTGATGTCATTGAAATTTTTCGTAGAGAGACTTTTTCTTACTATACCAACATCCGACACATCCTTATTCCAGTTCTTTAGTAATTTGAATTTCGAAGCATTTCTGTTGATAATTCGACGTACATCAATATTGGGATAGGTTCACTTGGTTTTTATGTTCATGGCTGGAGGGGACCTCATAAAGAGACTCGTTAGGTATACCCACCTCATTCAGTGGTGCTCACAGGCTTATCAGTTTTTGGGCAGCTTCATACATTTTTCAATAATCCGACCTATATCACCTTAGAAAAGCGTTCTGTCCCAGCCATGAGATTATCTCCTCTGGTCGTTGGGAAAATCCAACGGTCGAGCTTCGTTCAAGTTAGTAGTTTTTGAATTCAACAAACTTTCTGTATACACACTTAAAATCAGTCATAAAAGAAGTCCTAGAAGTCAGTTCTACCACCAAGACAATTCAAAGCAAGGAACTAGCAGGTATTCGTGAAATATTCTCGGCCAGATCTCCACTTCTGGAACACGTATACGTATACCTAACACAAGGATATACCCTGTACTTGAATTGCTACATTTTGCAATGCAACTGTGAAGACCGCAGCCGATTTCATGCAGTTGAAGTTGTTTTTAGATATATTTTTGACAAACCCCTGACCCCTAAGAGTCACCTCTTCTTTATAGTAAATCAAAAAAAAAATTTCATTTCAATCTTCGTTTGAAAACGAGGTGAAAATTAAGTTAAGCTCATTGGTAGGGTCTTTTTGGCAGCGTTTTGGTATCTCGTCCAATCCGTTGGAAAAGAAGTCCTCGGCTGCTGACGGAGAGAGACCTTTCCGCTTCCATTTGCACGCCTCCGAAATTAATTACCAACTTATACTCAGTTCATGAAAGATTTGCTGATATCGGAAGATTTGACATACGGGACAGTCATCGATACGGTATAGGGAGGTAGGGCAGAGTTTGACGGTCTTGCGTTTTCCTAATGAACTATTACATGAGTTCCGTGGGCCAAATTGGAAAGCTTCTATTTTAAAAATATAAGGCCGAGAATTATAGAGAAGAGAATTTACAATTTCGCTTTGCTTAAGCAACTCACTCGATCCACACTAAAGCTTTTCGTATATATGGCAGTCTTTTGCCATTCAAGTGCTGCCGTATATTTCTATGACAATTTTTAAAAATGTTAGCTTTCGAGGAATAAAATCAGTTTGTTCAAAAATTACTCCCCTTTCTGACCAAGGTTGGAGCACATATGGAAATTCTATTCAATAATTTGTTGTTCTCGCACAAATTGTGTGAGCTTATTTTACCCAAACAAAATCAAGGCTCCTCTTTTGTGATCCAAATCAAAAATCTGATAAATTAGAAACATGAGGCCAAACAGGAGTTTGTTTATAAAATCTGTCTATCATCTTGAGTATATGTGTGACATTTGCATATTTACAATCATTCTTTTGAATAAAAAGAGATTTGTGCTCCTTATGTCGTTTCCCCAAATTAGTCCCCATAAATAGCAACTTGGGAGAATACCTCACCAACATTTTTAGAAAAAAAGCTTTTTTTATAATTGAAAATCACAAGTTAAAATTTGTGAAAAATTTTATTCAGCAGCGAGTTCATGTTTCAATTATACAAATAAGTGCCACTTCAGGTTTTCAGAATATTTCACAAATAAAAGCTGACTTGTAATTACATTTACAGGTTCTTTCTTTTTGAAAGTAAAACAAAAATTGCGAAGGTATTGTGGTGGTTTAATAGAGAAAGCAACGGAAGGAATGGTTTTTAGTCTTAAATTTAAGAAAACATTCAATATCGGCTGCCTGTAGCTAATCCTTGGGGTTGGGGTCAAAATTCTGGCGAGGTCAGAATTCTTTTTTCAAAATTCTTTTTTTCAAAATTCAGCTTTCAAATTTCTGTTTTACAAAATTCTGCTTTCAAAATTCTGCTTTACAAAATTCCGCTTTACAAAATTCTGCAAATAATTTTTTTTATTTTTTATATAAAACATTAACCTACCAACTGACAGAACGGAAAAAAACAGAATTTAGAAAAGCAGAATTTTTATGTTAAAAGGCAGAATTTTGCAAAGCAGAATTTCGACACGCTCCCTAATCCTTGTCGTTTTGTAAAATTTTCATCCGAATCGTAGTGGATATATAATTTCAAACAGAGATATGACTAAAAATAAATATTTCGTAATTATGGTGATAGCGAATTTACAATATTGTTCCGCTCTTTCATTTGTAAGACTTGTATTAAAAGACTTGGAAAACAAAATACCCTTGTCACCTCTAAATTACGGATTTGACATCTTAATATGTATACATAATTCTACTGTACGTGTGTATGTCGCTGAAGTCCTACTAAACGGCCGGGCCGATTTGAATGATTTTTTTTTTGTATGCGTTTGGGTGTCGCCCTGGAAGGTTTAGATTCACAAATCAGCCCGGCAGATGGCGATGCAGTGGGTTCGCTAGTAATATATAAATCTTATCTTGTTTGTTCATTGCCATTAGGTTTTGACCACGACGACGCGACTTTCAACATATTTCCGAAAAAAACACTTGTAGATTACAATTCGACCGAAAATCGGATACAACTGGGATTTTTAACACACATTTTTAACACTTAATATTTCTATTTTGTCAAAACAAAAATATTACAAATTTGTAGGTAATTGTGAATCACAAGTTCTCGTACAAGTTTCTGTTTGTAGTCTGGAGCTTGGAAAAAGAACTTATGGCATCATCAGAATCACGTTTTCTTAAAGGGAGTTATTCGAACGGAATTCTTAAAATTCTCTTTAGAAAGGATTTCATCAGAAAATAATTCAGTACTTTAAAAATGTTCCGCTGCAAAATTCTGGATGAACAAAATTCTGTGTCTCAAAGTTTTGTACCTATGGAAACAGTTTTTTTTTTTTTAATAAAACGATCGGAATTGAGCATTTGCTGCGAACGCGCTGTGTTACTTTCGGAACATAGCCAAATTTATCCATCACTCATATTGTCATACGGAAACAGAATTTTTGAATTTTGTTATAACCTACAGAACGCAGGATTTTAGTTTGATAGCATTTTAAAAGATGTTAGACTCGATATTTTTCTGGCGATCCCGAAACAAATGTTTATATTTTGAAGTTTTTCTTTTTGTATGCTATTTTTGGTCCTTATCAAAATTCTGAAGCTCACATTTCCTTTATTTGTTTTGCCGAAACCGTTAGAGGTTTCACTGCCCACATTCTTAGCGTTCCTTGTAATTTGCTGGAAGCAATAAAAAGTTAAGAGGTCTCGGCATGAATACGTAGTTTAAGCAATATTCTAATTCGACTGAAGACGAATGGGCTAAATAGGACCGGTGACGAACTGGCTTATGAAATATATTTGGCAAAAGCTAGAATGGAGGTCGAAAGCCTTCGAATGTGTGGTAACAACCTAGGTTACTAAGTATAACCATGCACAACCCTTTTTTGATTTTACTTTAAAGATAGGTCAGACATGCAATCCCTCGTATCTAAAGCTTGAGGGCAACTTACTTTTAAACTGCAGCTTCTTAAAGTTGGACCCATTTCCCCTTAATAAATGTCAGTTCTAAATGGTACATTTAACAAGCACAGATTGTATCAGTGGCTTAGGCAGATAAAAATGCAAACAAAAAAATGAATCGCATTTTTCACGCCCCTCCAGTAATAAGTATTAGGTTAACAATGCCACATCGCCTGAATGCCACCTATTAATACATTTCAAATGTCACGTTTAATAATAAAAATACAAACAAATCGTTCCATAAAAATATATTTAATTGGCCATACTTTCCGCTCTTCACAATCACGCGACTAGTTCAGCATTTTGGTCTACCACTGCACCGCAAATCGATGATTTCGGTTGACCGAAAAATACTACAAGAGTGTCGGGTGTTGGGTGAAAAAAACCCGCGTTTTTATATATTCGCTACCATAAAAAACCCGTCGGCGGCGGCGGGATACCCATAAGTGAGTGGTAAGCATTTGAAAACAGACAAAAAACACATACACCCAGTAGAAATCGAAAGTTTAAAAAATATGCACACTTCGCACGGTTCAATTTATGATCAATCAGCTGCGGTGTTGAAAAAAAAAAAACCCAAACCCTATGGCCAAAAATCACATACCGATGCCGTTGCGGTCGCGGTGAACCCAAGTGGCCAAAACAAAATAAACAGCCTAGGGGTTTCACCCAAAAATGTCCTTACTTTTTGTTTGTTTGCGATTGTGAGCTGAGCGCAGTAAAGCACTCTCGCAAACCTCGGCGTACGCCTCAAATGATGTGAATCAAAAAACACACAAAAGTGGCTTTCGATTGTGGCAGATTTTGCGTTTTACTCTCTTTTCATATTTTTATTCCCGTGCCACTGTACAGGGACAGGGGACACACACGGTACCTACACCCGGAACACTCTGTTGCTCAGTTGCATTTTTTTCGTTATGGTAAAAAAGAACTGCATCCCCCACATGAATATCAACGCAGTAGTGGCCACACTCGAAAACCATAAAAATCAACCCAAAAAAGGACTTTGCCCCAACTGCATCACACAAGCCTGTGACAATTGAAAGGACTATCATCAGATTCTAGTTTTTTTTTTTCTGTTATTTTTGCAACAACCAATTTTGGTATGTTTCCTAAAGGAATGCAAATATGAATGAGGACGAAAGGGGGATACCACAGAATCAACGGTCCCTCGCGAGAGGATGCGGTCATATTGAGTTCACTTGCATGCGGTGCTTTTTTTTTTGATTATTTTTTCTGTTATCGATTGAATTAAGCGACGGTGGCGTGTGGCATCGGCATGGATTCGTTTTTTGTGATTTTTTTTTTCGATTTCATTTCAATCATCAGCCATCCTCGGGTGTGTCATTTTGCCCATCGGTTAAGGATATCAACGCGAAATCAGTTTGGCAACAACAATCAGAATGTCAACCATTTTGATAAAAAGGAAGTTTGAGCCTGGGTAGGTCGAAAACGAGAAATCCCCAAAAGAGACAAACACAAGTACACGTACCGGGCGCATGTATGCATATATACAAATGAATTCGAGTGAGAAAAAATAAAAGTATACCTGGCCCGGCCACCACCGCTTAACCACTACTACAAATAAAGTTAACTTGCTTCAATATTCATGCTCTACGTTTTTGTTTTTTTGTTTTTTTTTTCCCTCGTTTTCTGTTGCGGCGGATATGGCAATTTGTAAAGTTTATTTTTATCAGCTTTTATTGGGTTTTTTGTCAGCGGCGTTGCCAGTTGCTTGGCATTTTTCTGATTCAAAGACTTAAAAAGCTCCGTGTAAAGTGGCCCTGTTCGAATACCTATTCCGCGGTACTAATTATCGTCCTTAGTGCTAATTTTGTTTCGAGATTTTGCGTACAAAGTTGCATATTGTGACCTAGAAAATATTTGGTGTGAAGGTTAAAAATGATTATTAGTAAGGCCCATGATTGACTCGCAAGAAATAGGTTGCAGTGTATGGCTACGGCTACTTCCGTTGGTCTTGTCGCTGACCATTATGCTACTGAACCGAAAGATGAGCGGGGCTATATTTGGACAGTAACTAATGCACAGCTCAAAAAAATTGGAAGATGCTGTAGCTACTTAAAAGCCTTGAGAGCAGACAGTCTGTCCCCAAAATTTCAAAATTATTGCGATAGACCTTAGCATTCTTAACTCTTTTTCAATAAAAGCATACTTTTGACTGGTCGCTTGTCGAAAACCATCATTTCGACCTAAAATACTCTGCTATCACGGCTTCTAAGAAAATATTGGCATCGGCTCCGTCTTCGGTATTCATTGTAAATCTTGCACATTTAGTGTTCAATGCCTACGCTAAAAATATAGATCCAGGAAACAGCTGGCCTGTGAGCTGGAGTAGGCGACTTCAACTCATAAGTAAACAAGTTCGGGTAATGAGCAGAATTTTCAACGACCGAAACATGATAAGTTGGGTGTTTTAAAGGGCTTCCCAAAGAAAACTTTTTTTTCCAAGGCAGACTAATCGTTTTCAATGTCCTTCGAAGGGAAGATTCTCTAGTTTTCAATAAAGACTTTTGCGACCAAGTCTATGCTATCAACAAGGAATCTGAGAACGTCGAAATTCATAGGTATAGTAGCAACATCAAAGTAGTCAAAGAATTTGTCTACCAATCCCACGAATAATCATATTTTTCTAAGGTTTTCTACCCAGGAGACAGAATTTTCAAAGCAGTCTCTATTGACTCTTTTAAACCTAGATACATCCTGTCACTTGGTGAAAGAGTCTTAAGATCTTTCTTATAATTTCATATAGCTTGGTCTGTCAAATCTTTGAGGGTTTTTTGAAGTTTTTGTACCCACTTACTTCTATTTTTGGCATTTATAACCTTTTTAAACCTACAAAACGTAGGTGTCCAGTAAACGATTCTTCAAACGTTTCATTTTCCAAATGCGTTATATATGATCAAGCCTTGATTAAAGTATCGTTAGTTTTTTTTTTCTAAAGATAGAATCAAAAGCTGTTGGGCAAAATATAAAGAAATCTATGATTCAAAAAGTAGCTCCGATAGGATCGACGATTTTCTACACTACCTCAAGAATATTCCGCCAAATGTCTTAGTTTTTTTTACATTTTCCAAATGATGCTTTTGAAGGTACGATTTTGGCAAAAGATTTTGTTGATACAATAGGTATTGACAAACCCTAGATCTGTAACAATTACTTTTAAAATGTGTAATCTTTTGTACGGTTTTCGGAAAGTTCATAATATTTGACAATGACCCATTAGGAAATTTGCAGCTACATAGAGCTCGTTTATAATTTTTAACCAGCACTTTAAATATTTTTTTAGGTCGTAATAGACAATTTCACAATGAAAAATGTTGGACGTTGCTTTTATGAAATTTTACGCTGAAAACCTTAAGTTCAACCGAAAATTGTCTCAATGTTTTTGATGAATATAAAATTCGTCAAAAGTGTTAAAATCATATAAAGTTGTCCCTTATCAAGCTTTATAAAATGCGAAACGTGACGCATTAACGCAGAACATAAACAATTTGTTAAATCAATCAGTTGTGTTTATAATAACGTAGGTACTAATGGGGTGACTCTTTTTTTATCGCCCACACACTTACACAGCTAAGAGGGGCTTAGTAATTTGCTTAGTATCATGTTACGTTAGAGAGCAATTTTAAATTTTTGTCTGGAATCTTTGAATGCATATACTTGCATAATTATCCAAGAATGATTTTTCTAAAAGACAGAGTATGAACTCAAAGTTGAAAGGCTCGCACTTTTCAAACAACAAAAAGAAAATTAAAGTCAAATGCTAAATACTGTCAAAGTCAGACCGGGTTAAGTGAGCCTAATTTTGCGGCACCTTAACTTTTTTTAAAAACAAACCTCTTAAGTGGATTTTATAATAAGTTAACCGCTATAATTTGAGCAAACTTGTGAGTTTACTTATTTTAAAATTTGAAAGTGAGACAGTATTGAAAAGTGTTTTTCCGTTGGAAAATGTTGCTTTATTTTAAGAACTTTTTAAGTAAAGGGAGAAAAAGTGGATAGGTAGGTAAACTATATACGATTTAAATAAATGCCAAGCTATTTATTTTCTTTTAATTTAGGTTCACAATTTGTAATCCATAAATTTGACAAAAAAAGTTGCCCTTTTTGTCCATTTTAGTTTTGAGACAAATAAGTCGAAATGTTTAAGTGCGCTTACCGCAATGTTGTGTCAAATTGTATCCACTATCATGAGATGTAGTGAGCCTTTCTAAATTGAAACTCCAAGCGATGCTACTGGTCAACTTGCTGTATACTTAAAAATTAATTGAATATATATTTTCGACGGAAATAGCTTCTAAAATAATGCCTAGCGAAATAAGGGTAGGCCAATTTAGTTTTAAAGTAAAACGTTGCCAAACAGTACATGCCGAATAAAGTCGAATTGAACTTGCAGATACCTATAAGTTAATAAACTTTTTTAAGACTTGAATGGCAAATCGCCGAATGCTGTCAACTGTGGCTTTTCTACAAGTTGGGTCACATGCGTTATTTTTTATGAGACGGTGGAAAACCATTATTTTTTAAATATGTTTTCTAAGTGTAAACGCAGTTTTGAATACACCGTTCTTATGTCTTGATGTCGGATCAATGTATTTCTCTATTCTTTGAAGGCGTAAACATAGCCTTAGTTTAGATCTGTAAGATCAAAGACTGGATCTAAGGTTGCGTTGGATTTGTAGCCACACAATCTCTAGAAACTCTAAGGTAAAAAGCATGAAGCGTATTGGACCAAAGTTAAGCTTTTTTTTCATCGCAATTGGTTGGTGGCTGCGTTATATATCAAACTACAAATTTTATGAAAAATAGTAGTTTTCATTGTTAGTCGAAATCGGTTTTGGTTGTCAAAAAAATAAATAAGTAAAGAATTTAACCGTCAAGAAGTCGGATTTATACAATCTGACAGTTCCGCTTAGTGCGTCAAAATAAAACTGATCAAATTAAAGACCGAAATCGTAAAATATAGGGACAGGCAATAAATATCGCGACTGTCTCTGGGCTACATCATTTCTTTCAACCTCCCATTTTCACTTTTTTTTCTGGCAACGCCATTGCATCCGCCCGGCCTTACACATTGTTGCATTATAATTGAAGGCTTGAACAAGCGACAGCCAAACGTACTACTCGTGTATGCAAAACTTTCACTCCCGAAAAAAAAAACAAAAATCACCAACCTCCTTGTTGTTCTGTTGTACATGTACATTGTACACCGATGAGACGGTTTTTTTTATTTTTTGCTAGGTTTTGTATCGTCCCGCAAACGTTTGGTTTGGCTCTGACCTACGATTGCCACAAGAGAACTTTTATCAGTTTGTTTTCACACTTTTCCAGGACTGAAAAAAAAAAACACTTTTCTCCGAGTTATTTGTAGGTATGGAAAAAAAAAAGACACGAACATATCTTCGTAGAAGCGCCAACGTCGAAAATGATCACGAGAGGAATAATAATGATTTTTAATGGGGAATCACTTTAATTTCGTATGTAAACCACACCGTATATTTTTGTCCCTTGCCGAGGGATGGCGGTGCGATATGCAAGGACACCCATCATCATCCATATCCCCACAGACAATTCCCTGTTGTTGTTTTTTTTTTCCTGCTCAGCCATTGTGTACTACTACAACTACAACTACATCCTCGGTCAGGTAATAAACTGGAGCAGTGTACATTTTAAGTGGATTTAATTGACGGTGTAAGTGCGGCATCGAGTTTATTATCATAATGAATATTGGGGGATTAAAGGAATTTGTGGATTTTATTATTGAATTACGGTCCCAACATCCTTGTTATGTTGCAAAGTAGCCTCCGCAAAAAGCGTATAAAAAAAAAACTCTCTCTGAGGGATGAAAGGCAAACAAAAAAATGAAATCATCCTGCCAATGAATTATTAAGTCATTATCAGTTGCGGAATTGTCCGACTACCAGTTTTGTGTATATGCATAAATTGACTGAGACCAAGTGCGTGCACGAGATGTGAAGGACATGGTATAAATGAGTCCTTCGACATATACCAAATGTGCATGTACTCATGGGTTATTTGCGATTAAAAATAATTTATATTGTACATTATGAGACTGAGGAAACAGCAACAATTGTCCAAAAAAAATGATTAAAGCGAATTATGGAAAGATTGATTGGAAGGGGTTGGGATTCTGATTCACTTCAATTACTCCAGCGTATTGCTGTAATTAAAAATTAATTTAATTCCAACGAATGTCATAATTTAAATGACAAGCATAATGGCATACGCCCAAAGCGTTGTCATAATTTGATCTGTCTCATCGAAGTTGAATTCCGATTCGAATTGCATGTGAGTAATTCAGAGATGAGCAGAATGTTCAACTAGGGCTGAAACTGAATCTGAGGTTGGATCAGTAGCTGTCATCGGATTTGCTGCGACTGCATGTCAAATGGAAGTTGGAGTTATGGAATGTCATTGACACAAAATGAGAGCACTTCCTGAAAGTATACTAGTAGTAGAATATGAGCTTTTTTTTGGTTTTTGAATTTTCGATTAGAATGCACTTTTTCCAACGAACAGAGCGTTTCGAAAAAATTAAATGCCCGATCCAATTATGCAATGAAAAATGTATATACAAGTAGAAGCAGCATTCAAAGAACGGCCTCAGAGGTCAGAGCTATTCTGTATGAATTAACCGTGTTTCTCTGCCATTTTGGTGGTACATTTTAAAGCTCTAAGCTTTGATTTAGCTTGGCCAAAGTGTTTCTCTAATATAGAGATTCCAAGGTGTTAAATATTTGACCAGCAAGGAGTTACCATAAATTCAGAGAAGTGAAGGATGACAAAAGTTCTGCCCAATAATAATAAAATAATAGTAATAAATTAATAGTAATAAAATATACACAATTTAAGCGGAATTTGTTTTGTTTTGTGTTCGAAAAAGACTCAATTACGGTTCCATACGCTCGCTTGCATCAGTAGTTGAAAAATAAATTCTAAATCAATTAGCTGAATGGGGTTTTCAAGACGAGCCCTTTTATAAGAATAAAAAAAAACTGTATTTTTTCTAGAACGCGGTTCAAAATCGTGAAAGCCAACAGTGGCAGTGTCTCAATATTTTGCCTTCTAAGGAAGCTGGTCCTCATAAGGCAAAGTTGCATTTTCTTAATATAGGCAGGCAATAAAAAAATATGAAAAAAAAAAATATATTTTGGCGAAGCAGCTTGCGCTTTGTCATAAAGTCAAGTCAAGCATCAGAGGCTTCATTTCTGTCTCGTTGTTTTATATCGGCTTCGCCAAGTCGAAGTATAAGCTTGAATTGCAAACTCAAAGTTTTATTTTTGTAACTTTTAAAGAGATATTTTTGCGTCTTTCTTGCTTCCTGAAGGTAAAATATAACCTACTCAGCACCAATACGCTGAAAATAATAAGAAGCATTTACTTGTTTGCACCTTTGAGTGATTTTGGAATTGCTCCTCAAACTTCCTCTTCTTTTTTTTATCCCTTTATTGCATTTTCAAAACTGTTTGGCCAATTGTTCTTTTATTGCGAGCGGGCTTACTAAAACATTACATGCAGATATATCTATGGAACTGGCGGGACTCAAAATAAACGCATTTGCTTCTACTAAAGTCTCACCGTCTTCACTTTCTCTGGCTTGTCATTTATTATATACTCGCGGTAATCATTTACAGATCCATTGTTCGGGTCTATTCTCTATTATGAATGAAGCCGATTTAATGTACCCATAAATTATTTCAAGAGCCAAAAGAGTGGAGGCATGTCAATGCCCGAGTACTTGTAATGAAATTGATAATCATATAACAATGATGTAGCCTGCCAAATACCGAGCTGAAGTTTGGCCCATTTATGGGAAGTTAGGAATTTAGCAAGCTTTGCTAGACTGTCTCACTAGATTCTGGCTTTGAAGACATTCTTATATGGGCGGTAAAATTTACGGAGAGCGTGTGATACTAGGCATAATACACAACTGACTTAACAGTCGAGTAAATTATGACTAAATTTGTCGGCTAATCCTACGACGCAACGACAATTAAATGTAGAGGGTCGAATTAGGCCGACAAAGAAAGAGGCAAAAATGCGGTCAGCTTGGTTTTTAAAACCGGCCGACATTCTATACTAACTACAATCTCCAGAGTCCATGATATTTTGATAAATGGTCGTCATAAGCAATTTTTTAGTTTAAGATTTATCTTCGTTTTCCCAAGGTCTGAAGGTTCAGCAACTTCAATTGGCTTATATAAGTAAGGGGAAGACAACTGCCGGGGTCCAAAAGTAAGTCACCTATTCAATAAGAAGAAACAGCTTTTAAATGACTTCAATATTCAAAGTCGTAGATCGGACACTTAACAGGGCTAGCAATATTTAAAAACATGTTGGAGGAGAGAACAGAAACGACATTTTTAACTTTTTGTGGAGGCTCCTAAATTTCTTTTGAAGAAGTTCTATTAGTTGCAAACGACTTCCTTTTCCTCACAGTGGAATCCAAAAGGGGTTTATACAGTTCAGCTTCTCGTCTCTATTGAAGTGGGTAACAGGGATCAGTAAATCGATCAATCGATGCATGCTTCAGAGGTATACGCGCAAGAGTCTCGCACACAGCTAGTCTTTGGTAAAATAAATTCTAACGGTTGGGTCATGGCATAACTCCTAACAAAACTTCCCGCATGGCGGCGATGTTATGTTCTGAAAAGATTCAGCTCTATTTATCCGCAAATGAAGAAAGTCTTAGAGGCAGTAACTGAAAGTCATAGAAAAGCGAAAATATAGATAGAAGCAGGAGGGGACCAAAGTGGCTACCTTGCGGGACACCAGAGTAGACTAAGAATTGTACATACAATCAATTAAGTTTGAACAAATTGTTGTGAGCATCCATTGTGAAAACGGTTAAAACTTCATTTCTTAAACAGAATAACCGTGATCGACTTTTTCGAATACTGAAAAAGATCTCATCGCCGTTGTTTCTAACCAAATCTTTAATATTTTTAAGTTTTTCATCGTGTAAAATGGGTGTAACTAGGTCAATTTATTTCTGAGCTATGACTTGTTAATTTTCATGAGTGTGTAGCAAAGGTACACACTACACAGGGAGTTATAGTCAGCAATTGGAAGTTTTTGTAACAGACCTATTGTTGGGCGCCATTTAAGATGTGCTGCCAGTGTTTACCAGAAAGCTTAGTAATAAAGCTTCATTCTGCTCCTGTTGTCCTGTGCTTTGTGTTTCTGCGCACATACTTTGAATGCTATGTATTTTGCTTGATCATTTTAAAAGGAACGGTTTTCTGAAGGTTCATCGGCAACAAGTCCAATTTATGATATTAATTTCCATAGATGCCCATTTTTATTTTCCGCTATAGGTAGTTTAAAACTTGTGTTGCATAACTTGACTTGTCCCTAAAAAATAGGATCCATCCGCCTTCAGGACGACTACTTTTAAGCCTCTCAAAGGTGCACACTACAAGTATAAATAAAGTAACAAGGCTGGGGCTGTTCACAGCGGGTTCTCTGAATGTTCCCAATTTAAACATCTCCGACGTCGTGACGAAGCTATCAGTCCCAACCCAATGCCTCCAACAATATACTGAAGTCAATGTGCCGCCCATATGCTCTGAAACACTTCTAATCGAATTCATCACGGAAACTGCTTTTCAGCGCATTCCTCAAAAGGCACATATCAATCTCGAAACTCGAAAGACACCCAGGTTGCAGTCGGTTAACCCAATTCCGCACGCATGATGCGGTGTGAAATTTCCGAAACTGCACATATTTCCCATGGCATAATCAAGAAAGTCCGAAAATATACACACTGCGTGTGTACCACTTGTGATGAGATTATCCGACGGCCGGATGACAGTTGGGGGGAGCGGGTCTTTCAAGTCCACCACCCTCACCAGCCAACAATCGTATATCTGCGGGTATGTGCGGAGCGTATTTCGCTGCGATTTTGCTCTCCAAAAGTGCGACAAAGTCATCAGGATCGTGCGTATGCGTGTGATGCGTGTATGCGTATGCACGCACTTCACACTCGCCCCGCACACATGTGCGGTTGTGTATGGGTGGAAATCATTTAAACAATTTTCGGTCTACCCCAAAAGTGTATGCCACATAATGCAGGTCCTGCTGCTAACAGTCAGTGTCAGTGTACCCCAGTCCTGCCCCACGCAACAGTCCCATTCCTCATTCGACACGATACGTGTATTCGCATACACATCTGCAAGAGCAGCACACCAACACAATCGCATCGAATTCTGGTATCCACGACACGGCAAAAGGGTTGTAGAGTTGGGGGTCCCAGTGCCATAAGCGGGGCCTTCTCTATGAATCTCTCTCTCTATGACTGTGTGTGTGTGCTGCATACGAGCTAATACATACACCATTGCAGTGTATTTTTAGCCATTCCTAGATGACTTGTATCAGTGACTTGTACGCCTGAGGGTGTGTGCGCGTTCGAATTGTATCCAATGTGGCGTGGAATTGTGTAAACGAGAGCAACACAGCTCAGTGAGTGCTTTTTGTCGGTTTTCTTCTCCTCAGCAGCAATATCAACACCACCAGCAACATCAACTAACACACAATATGTGCTGTGGCGGTGGTCGGAAGATTTTCGGGTTAAGCAGTCATAAACAGGATACAATTCAAAATACGAATACCTAGTGAACGGTTGCCGCCGCCGTTGTCTTCACCCCCATAATATCGTGTCCCCTGTCGTTTTCCAAACCGAGACCCAACTATAATCACAATCAAGCCGCGCGTCTATAAAATTAGCGCAGCACTGTGCCCGCAAAACGGAGCAACAATAAATCGGTGAACAGAAGTGATAAATATTAAGTGATTGGTAGTAGTTTTATTTTTGTTCCATTCGCTACTAATTCAGTGACAGGAATTGTAACACTTTTCGAAGGAAGTGTGTTTTTGCCTAATTAATTAACGGTTACCATGTAACCTATATCGCGTGCGTGAGTGTTGTACATTTTTTTTGTATAAATAAACAAAAATTAAGAAACGCAGTGATAATTTCTGTGCATGAAGTGAAAACTGACAACACGAAAACTAGGAGATATCGGAAAATTGTGTGTTTTTTTTGGATATTGGATAGATAGGTAACAACCACAAATAAGCTTATATCTACAGTGCGTGGGAATGACATGATTATTTCAGTGCTGCAGGACATAGTAGTGATATCGCACAAATATTGGTGCTACACACGCCCGTCAATGGAAAATCAGGGGATGGTTACGAATTAATTTACTTGGTATACCTACATGTATGTTTCCAATTACAATATTGTTTAATGGCTTATTTTTCAATAACAAATTTATGTTTAACTTTAAGCGGATTTTAATAGTAAGGTGTTGAACCTAGCTGCCTGTTTCAACTGTGATGCAGGGAATAATGTTCACCCTTCAGATTTTTTATGTTTTCTTATCATATTTTTTACATTTATAAAGAACTGAGCTCCTAAGATTATACTACAATTTTAGCTTCAAGTGTGAACTGTCACATGTCACTGTTGACATGTTTTTTTGCCAGTATTTCACGACGATAGATCTTTGTTTTTAGAGAAGATGATCGGACTACAAGTTGTCTACATTTTACGATTCTCGACAACTCACCAACGTTCGACAGTTATCCGAAGGAATAAGTGCATCGAAAAAGCTTCTGAATTCAACCGTTTTAGGTGTCAAAAAATAAAAAGAATAAAAGACATACAATCGAGTAGTGGAAGGTAGTGTTAGCGACCTTTTTGGATGTGAAGCGCCAAATTTGTATTTATTTTAATGCAGTTCATAAATTGGATCTAAATAAGTTAACCACAAAACAAAGCTCAAGATAACAGATTAAAGTGTGAACTAAAATTCATTTATGCAATTTTAATAAAAGTTTCTATTGTTTCATTTAGGGAAGAGCATTGATCAGAGCTAGAAAAATGTCTGACTTATAATGAAAAACATTCCAGCGTTAGCTGTCAGATGACTACAAAAATCGCTCATATGATAAGTAGGTATTTTTGGTCATTCTTCAGTCTGAAACACTTGTCAATCTGTTAACCTACAACTTTTAATTTTTAAAATTCACTTTGATATTTCTAATCAGCGATCATATAGGTACTGTGTCAGAATATAAGCTGTTTAAACTTCTTCTCAAGAGCCTAGCCCATTGAAACCGTCGCAACGCATTTGACTGACAGTTTCATGAACACACATCAGCTTATGGAAGGTGACACATAAGTTCAATTTCTACTTTTCTGTCCGTTGCACCCGTTGACATTATTGACAGTTGGCACAGCCACGGTTGCCACTTGAAAATAAAGGTTGTTACAAAAATTGTAAATACAAATAACCAACTGTCGCTTTAAATGACCAAAGTAATTTAAGTCCGAGATATTTGTAAACACAGAACAATCAGACGAAATGAAATACTCTTTAGGTTGCATAAAAATTAAAGTCGAACGTATTTAACAGTATTTCAAAGGCAATTGGGAATACATCAGAAAGTAATTTATTTCACAGTTCAGTGTACCTACCTATTCCATATCTTGACATTTCTCACTGGCATTGTATGGGCTTCAATCTGATCAGTCAAATTTTTTCACAGCTCTTTAAGTGCGCTATAATCATGCTCTGAATGTGCTCTAATGAGTTTGAAAATAAAAAAAGAAGCAGACACAGCACAAACTTTTGACAGTTCGGGTTCTACTCAAAACTACAACTTAAACGGCCTGGATTAAGAAAACATTAGCCTAGCTAAAATTAAGCGCCTCTCCAATGTTTCTCTCCGCCATTTCGCTCAGTTCGCATAATTTTGACAGTTTAAGTTAAGTCAAAAAAATAAATGTGTTGGCACAGCTTTCTTAAGAAATTTCTAAATTTTAAAAGAAATTAAATTAACAACAACGTTGGTACTGTTTCGTTTGAAAATTTGTTGCGAATACCGATCTGATCTGTCAAAATTAAGCTATGGGAAAATGTATTTAGTACAGCGGCTAACACATTTAGCTTGAACTGCGAACTGCTCCGCTTAACTGCTTTGCTTTGTTTTATCTTTGGAGACATTTTTGGATGGGGGCTTAATTTAAGCGCGAGCAGCATGTTAGGTTTTAATTTTTAAGCTTGATAAGGTTAATAAGCTGAGTATAAGCCTGATAAGCATGTTATAGTCGATCTTTTCTATTGAATCTTTTTCATGTACATCTTTCGGGGTAATAGTTCTTTATTTTATAAACTCGACACATTCGTTGTTTTTGGTTTATTAACATGTTTTCTGTCATAGGTGTTGAATTAAAATGTCTCATTTTACTACGTTCAAGTTTTGTGAATTGTTAGCTAAAAACCGCTTTCAAATCAGCAGGAGACTGTGGATCAGCTTTGTGCTGAAGTACCCGATTCGTTTATTTGGATCAAGCCGGTTAAAAGAATCACTAAGTGAACGCACCTATAAATTTGCAATTATTTTTTTAAGAAATTACAAAGAACTCCCTCCTTATTATCATTTAACTAATGTGACTCAAACTTGTTTTGAATGGCTAAACTCTAAAATTTCTGCGGATCAACGCTGCTGTGGATAATTCATTTCTATCCAAAAATCCGACTAAAATATTTCCGACATTTTTCATTCCAAATTCCAGTTTAAAAAAAAATCTTGCGTAAGCACATTTTTGAAGGCTAGTTAATGAATTTCTTGCTGCATTACCAGTATAGTCTTGTAAAAACCGATGGTGACCCAGATTGGGACTTAAAGTTGCCCCCGATCATTGCAGTATAGCGACCTCTTGTGGAAAACACTTACAAACACTTTAGCCATGACCACCGCATGGCGCATGGTCAACAATTAGCTTCCTCTTAAATTTGCTATACAAAAATCGATTTTTCGCCTTTAGTGAAGAAGAGTTTCATTTAAATGACAGCTGTTGTTACTTGAAATCATGTCAGAGATGTTTTCAATAATTCGAGGATTTAATGCTGTAACTTGTAACCTTTTACTGTATTTTTTTGGATAAATCTGTTTACCCCTAATTTGCATCAACAATGTCAACTTGTGTTGGGGACTCGGAAAACGTTTGAAATTCTCCCCACGTCAAACCTATCTTTCTTGGCAAGTCGATGAGGACTCATTAACGTTTTTCAAAAGATATTATATATGCTCCTGCTGTTCTTTTCTGGCAACCGATATTTGGTCCGACCTAGAAATCTAGAATCTTACAAAAATAAATCTTTTTAGTTTTATTTTCTCGAATAACCTGATCTAACATGAGATCTTAGAAGTCGTCTTCCCCCCTTACATACTCTGATTGATGTTGATGAGTGTTCAAACTTTTATTGAATACTTTCCTAAATAGCCGTTTGGACTCGGTATAAAATTGTAGATCTTTTACATTCGTTCCAAAAATTAAAAACTCACACAAAACGAATGGTTGAGAGAATCGAGCAGGTGCCTACGGTCTTGTTTTGCCAACTATTACTGTAAGAGGCTTATGAATCCTCTATGATATAACCGCGGCAGGCTCTTCCTCTATAGTATCACTTTTACTAGGCTTACTCAACATTCCATTTGAGTTCACAAACTCTTTGATATGAAGTTCTAAGAGCTCTCATATGGAAACCACAAATCTTCAAAGATGCTATATCTTCTACCAATTTGTGATCACTAGCTCTCTGCAGAGGTTCTAGCAGCTCTGATACGGGTACGGCAAGTAACTTGGTTCTCTTAAAATATTGGTAGTTAGGTTGTTTCCCATAGCTCTTTTAAGTCGCCACAGATTAGTTTTGGACAAAGCAGCCAATGAAGTTGGCTGCTAATGGTGTCGAGCTCAAGGCTTTTAATAGAGCTTTCAGAGCTCTAAATATTAGAAGAAACGCTTGGCTTAAAAGTCTTCCTACGCAAAAATGTCTTGCGTTCGCATTTGCCGGAATCGAAAAAAGGTTGTTAATGGATAGATAAGTTAAAGGGTCTAGCGGAGCTCAGATATAACAAACATTTCTACTGAAATGTACTTGCAAAGAATTAAATATTTTTGAAAGGCTGATATTTATTCGGGCACAAATCTGTTCAATTGGGTACAAACTAGAAAGTTGTTCCACAGATTCGTTACAATTTGTTTACTAGAAACTTTGGAACTACACGCTCGAAATGTGGTTCCAACCGAGTGCGATTTTTTCTCTGTTAAAAAAATATTTTAAAATTAACTACGTCTCTGTTTGAAAAAAAAAAAAAAACGAATATTCGTTATATAAGAGACTTCCGAGATAAAAAAGGTTAGGCCACAGTGTTAAAAAAAAAAACACTTTATCAGTTATTATCCACCAAGTTTCTAGATTAATACCAACCAGTTGGTTAAAGTCCATGGAGTTGATTTGTTGTTTACGAGCGATAAAACTTGGAGTGGTTATTGAGAAATCGGTTCTTTTTAACCGAGTTTTCTTAAACAAGTTGCATCGTTTATTTTTAATCCACTAACTCGGAGGGACCTGTAGGTTTCAACCATAATTTTTAACCCGAAGTTGGTTGATTTTAAATACGTGATTTTTCTGCCTGGTAAAACAACCCGATTCTGCCCTTGGGAGCCCTCCCAAGTCAAAAGCCTCTGTGAGCTTGATTTCTAATACTTGCGATTTATAGTGATTTGATAAATTTTTCGGAATCCTAAGATAATTCGTAAAAAAAAACAACTCACAAAAATTACCCCCAGCATAGTCAGTTTCAAATTGACACAAAATTTTCTGTAAAAGTCCGAACTTATGCACAAAGTCAGTAAAAATATTTAAACCAGCATTTGTTTATGCAAAACACGCGAAATAATATTTAATGTCTTAGAAGTGATGGGAAAAAATTAATTAAAATGTAATATTTTTCAAAATTTGATCGTGTCAGCCCAATTTCCTGCAGCCGTTTATGGCGTAGTTATTCAGAAAATTAACAAACGAAAGATAAAGCAAAAATATGTTTTCCTCAAGAAATCGTAAAAGTCTCATGTGCGCCATTTTCCTTGGGTCGAAGTTCGCTTTTACAGTTGTTGCATCAAATAATTAGATTGCCGCATATTTTTCAAAACAATTACTTTTCGATTCCGATTCCACCACCTTGCCCCATGTAATGTTTACATCGCTGGCATCGCTGTGACTGAGCACACTCAGTATGTACACAAAGTCATCCGCTAATAGCTCAATTAATCGGCGCACTTGCGTCGTTCATGCAATAATGAAACGATCCGCCGACTAACAGTAATCGCATCCGAAAATAAACTCCGGTGTTTCCATTCGTCTTCATTGAATGTTTTTGTTTATAATAAAAGGCGAGCACACCCGTAGCTCAGCGTTGGGGGTGGTCCGCTACTGGTTTGCCTAAAAGTGAACGGGCCGCCGCCGCCCATCGCGCCTGTCACTTCCAAAGGCCACCCACAGGGAGCGCCAAATTTAATGCTTCCGTCGCCGGTCCCGTGCCACTTGCATCTCTATCGTGGTCCGCGTCCGAATGTCATCATTACTCGTATGTCTTCCCATCCCCCATTGGCATCATCATCATCATTGACGGCGTCGTCGTTGTTTTGACGCTTAGTACACACTCATTAGGGAGCGCACAGTGCGAGGTCGTAAAAGTGCGGCAGGTTCGTGTATACGATCGCGTTCGCATCACACACATCTGGCGCTGGAGATATTTTACGACTATTACTAGTTCCTCGATGAAGACGATTACACAAACGCACACATGCAGTCCTGATATCCTTCGTGGCAAATCTCCACTTGAACAAATTAAATGACCCCCAGTCAACAATGTGACACCATGTCATCATGGACCGAGACGACGACGACGACACACGGCAGTGTGAGAGGAAAAGTTTGTCAAGCGGCACTTTGCCTTAATGAAATTTCTCACACCAATGTCGAGGAGCTTCCTCCTGTGTGATATCCCGGAAGAAGTAATTACGATAGGATCTCACTCCGAAAGAGGTTTTCGCGCCTTGATGCAGTCATCATCGTCACCATGTCCCCCCTCCCTCTCACACGAAATCGACGACGAAAAGGACAAATGTGGAAGGACACGCACGCATCTCTGCAAGGTCTCACCAAGGGTGTGACAGCTTTACGCATTCATAAGCCCTCATTTCGCATACACGATAGTTTAGGCATAGGCGCACACACAACAGGACCGCACCGCAGCATCCGTGAAATACACTTAAGAGGAGCTGCTCCTGTGCACGCCGCACCGAATTGTCATCCGCAGTGACCACAGTGTCGCACGCCAGTGTAAGCGAATGCAGTTGGACGCATCCGTTGCATATCCTTTTTGTGGGTGCCGCTCTCTCTTTCTCCGCGCCCATATATGGACTTGGAGCTGTGTTGACGACTGGTATGCCTTCCGGAGTGCAGGCACGAAGGAAGGCAGCTCTACAAGCTATTACACTGCTGCGAACTATGCACTTTTGTGTACACACAGTTTGAGGTAGGACGCAGTTCATCTCTAGGTTTTGGTGTTGCCTATGGAGTCTCTCTCTCCGGTCCGGTGGTGGTGGTCGGAGGCTGGAAGTTCGAGGTTGGAGGTTGGAGGTTTCTAGGTGACACAATGGTGTTGACGATGCAGGACGCCTCCTGAGGGTGATGATCATGTTTAATGCACTCGCAACCAAAACGGATACCGAAAGCATCTAGACTTTGGTTTTTGAGGTTTGATTGTCACTTGTTTCGGAGGTTTCCGCAGGAGTCCGTCTCTCGGTTCCGGCCAGATGCAATAATATTTGGCTTAACGCTTTCTACACACACATCTCTCAATTTTCGGCGCTTCTCCACAGTGCGGTGCGAGTGTGGCTCTGCGTTTTATGAGGTCGCCCATGGGCCCCATGGCACTGTGCGTCCTGTGTAAAGAGGAAGTTGTATTTAAAGCTGGAGGGTTGCCTTGCTTCAATTTGTAAATAAGGCGATTCGCAGTAAAGTAAATTGTGACGCAGTGCGTAGGACTTTAAGGAGGTGTAACAGGACTTTTCCTTTTACTTTTCTCTTGACGTGCAGTTGAGCGCAGGGGATGAGTGTAAAAGGGTAGTTTTATGCATTTGGAGCTTTGACAGATGGTGAACTTCCCTTAATAAAATACGTGCCTTATGTATGACCCTTGTAATCCTGCATATGGTTGCTGGACTATATGCTTAATTTGAAGGAAGACACTGAAGCTCGTGTCTTGAAAGGCTGCAAAGGAACATACGGTATAGTGAGGCCGGTTTTTAGATATGACCCATCTGATGCTCCTCCTTCAATTTGAATACAAAAATTACTTGAGTGCACCCTGTATTGGAAAAACAGGTTGCTTAAGAACTAATTCGTCCTTAAAAAATGAAGGCAATGTCAAATCTCACAACTTGGACATAAACTGCAACAAAAACTGCTTTGAGGTTTTGAGGTTCTGGAGTTCTGGACCACCGGTATGTAACAGAATAGGGTGCCTCGAAAGTGGAAACCCAAACAGACTATCCAAACTGCACCTAAGCCTTTATAGAGGGACTAACTACAAGAATTCTTGACTGGGAGAATGAACAAAGCAGCCAAAGAGGAGGAAGGGAAAGCTGCCTTGACTATATATTTGGACAGAAGAAGGAGCCAACCTCGATTGCAGTACCTTTCAAGCAGAGATATTCACTTAGGGTATAGGTAGAGAGCCCAAGTTGTTAAGGAGATGAGAAGACGCAACTTAGATAAGAGGCCTTAAGAAAGGATAGGATTAAATGAATTGAATCCTAGGGTTTCGAAGAGGTGCAATAGCATCGGTAGGGTGGAAAAATCGAATGACCTTGCACGAAATGATTAAAGACGCATCTACTGGCCCCCAAAACTACAAGAATTCCGTTGAGTACACTGCTTGCATAGGGGAAAAATATAGTGAGGGCATGAATTGAAAGACCAATCTCAAAACTTGAAGGGGAACTCTGGCTACAAGAGGTTGAAACTTGTGATTGAAGCATAAGAGAATTTGAAGGGACATATAGTCTATCCGTCGTCTATACCAAGCCTCTAGAAATATTCGATTGCAGATCCATAGTAGCTGAGTCTTTCAAAAGCTGAATGATATGGAAAGAATAGAGCTTAAAAGACTCCGTGGGCTTTATCTAGATCTAGGGGGCTCTCTAAAAATTTTTTGCAATAGGAATGTGCCAAAAGTGGGCCCAAATTGCCGTCTATCTGTCAGAGTCTTTCAATGTAGGTATGTTTATCTGATAGGCTATGTTTACCGTCGGCTCCTCCGGTCGTTGGATGAACCCATCTTGTTAAAATGGAAAATAAAGGGGTCCATTGTTCAAGAACCATTTAAGTCCACACTATTGAGCGCAAGTAACCTTTCAGTTTTGCTAATAGTTGGATCTATAGAGCTTTAAAGTCTGCCTCTGGCCCTTGAATCTATATAATAGAAAATAGAATAAAGTCCGTGTGTGCGCGCATAACTCGAGAACGGATTGTTCGATTTTTACGAATTTGGGCTTAATGGTTTCGTTTTGGTCCAAGGAAGGACATAGTCCACTTTTTATTGCGAAAACGAAACTTTAATTGGATGAGATAGGGTATGACAAATAAACTGGATAGAAAATCGAGGAGTGCGACTTCAAATACAACAATTCAAATAATATTATTGATTGATTTCGGTGCTTCCAAGTCGTATGCCGCCAGTGAAAAGGTCAACTCTTTCATGACGCCGTCGTAATGCACGACGTCACCTACGTCTATACTTGCCATTTCCGAAGGCGAATAATTTATAGGCTTATAGGTATTTAATCGCTTTAAATTGCCCGTGAGTCTTGAATCTTGAATTCGCTTTGTATGGAGTGTTTAGCGAAGCCCATCCTTTCACTTTTCATAGATGGGCTATCTTTTTCGTTCGAACGTAAAAAAAAACTTGTAGGAAACAAAGCCAGTTACTAATTTCCGGAGTAGTGTTTTGTTCAGAAATTGTTGAAAAGCGCACAATTACCATTACTTTAACTTCACGGCTTTTACCTAATACATGTCGAAAACATATTTTTTCAGTTCTACAATGATTTTATTCAGCTGTGAGACGCTAGTCGTCAAACTTTTGTGTAATCCATTTTGTTTAAAAAATTCGATCGCATTAATTAACAAATAAAATTAGTAGTTCAGAACATTCAAAAATAATATTAACCCATCACTTAAGCTTGGAAAATGATTATCAGTTGCAGTTGTGACTTCTATTCGGTCAGCTGTTATGCTGAATATTGCAAAATGTGTGTTCGTTTTAACAATCGAACAATTTTCTTGGAAACGAATTAAACATGTTGTTTTTAAAACTGAAATATTTATGGAACATGAAGTTTTTGAGTGTTTTCTAGAAATTCGGTTTTCGGCTCGGTGTGAAAAAGTTTCGAGTTGTTTACCAATCGGAGAGGCGTTGCTAGTGTGTTTGGGTCTTTGTAGGGACTCTCAAATACCTTGCGAACTATAGAAAATAGAACTCCGCCGACTGATTTTGTACAGCTACTATGATTTATTGGTAACTTGTTTGCTGGACTACTGAGCGAGGAAACTCATGTTCAACCCCGGAAACATATTTATTTCTACATTTTTTTGACGAGGGGTAATTGTTGAAAGAATATTTCCTGAATCTATCTTTCAATTTCTTCATCAAATTGTAGGTCTCTTCTTTATATCAACCTTTTGCACCAGCCTCTTGAAATTTTTGTATAGCTTTTTTCAATCGAGTTCTATATAGAACCCAGTACAAGTAGATTAATTTTCTAAACTGGGGGTCCAAGAAATATTCGTTATTTCTTTCATCAAGTTCATTATTTGATTTATAATTTTCTGTAGGTAATCGAAGACACATTGTTCACTTAAAAGTTGTTTGTAGCAACGGAAGAATAACTCATGGTTAGAACAACTTGTTAAGCTTGTTTTTGGCCGACTTTTCTAAACTTATGGAAACCAGCTATCGCTGCATAGGTGACCATCAATTTAATGGCCACATTTTATGGTCAGAAGACCGTTTTTGATTTTAAAACTATGTAAAAGAGCTGAAAGTAATGAACATTGCCCTCGTCACCTTTTTGGTTGAAGAGGTCAAGGTGAGAAAACCTATCGTGGGTCTTATCAAGCGTCAAACCTTGGTATTTGACCTGAGAGGTTGATGACGGGCGCTTGATCGATTTAAATGACCATTCTCATCACATCCAATGAGCGCTTCTGTTGCCACAATATATTGATGCATAATTTATTTCGACGCCACCTAAGGGTTGAGTATAAAAACCTTTGCCTAACCTCTGATATAATGGGCTTTTTAACGGTGTTGATCAATTTTTCAGTAGAGATGTTTCGGTTCCTGATCCTTATATATGTTTTGTTTGAATTTCTGTTGTCCAAATAATTTACGACATGGTTTGCTGTTATTGACTCTTCCCGAGGTAGTCCAGAAGGTCATGAATGATAAAGGCTCCATCCGGAAAACTTATATAAGGCTATCTGTAAATAGTCTCGAAAATAGATGTGAGCTCTGCTAGTGGCTCGAACTGTCATTTGTGCGCCTTCATTCATTCGAGTCATTCAGTTTATGATCCTTCGCTAGCCATAAACTAATTTTTGGCATCAATTGAAGGATTGACAAAAGTCTCATGTAGGTATATTTAAAAACGGGTCAAAGTTGACAAGGCATATCTTATCATCATTCTGAGGCTCTATAGATAGCTTTGTTAGTCTTGCCAGATTGGAATGTGAACTGGCACTAGTCCATATCTGACGAAAAAACGCAGGCTTGTGGCGCGAAATGAACTAGAAGGATTTTAAGGCTATTTCGACATCTGATGAATCTTTTCTGTACAAATTTTTGTATAGTTTTTCGGTTTTCGGTCACCTTTTTGAAAAACTTTTTTGTTGCTTTCTTTTATCAAACAAACACTACCCTTAGGTTAGGTTAGGTTAGGTTTGCACCAAGCCCCGCTTAAGTGGTATTTAGTGGGCGTGGTTCCAGCAGAACCGAAGACATTCTTGTCCGCCATTTGGATGCGTCTTCAACAAAAGCTTCAAATATTTTTGTGCAACCAAGTGATTTGAAAATTATACTAAAAACTCCCTTAGACCAACCACCCAAAGGATAACAATCTGCCAGAGAAGAAACCAAAATTCTCGAAAATTGTTCGCCAATCTATAGCGAATTCCACAAGTTAATCTCCATAGAGCGGCCAACAAACGCTTTGGCCCGCCCAAATATCCAATCATCAAAGCCAAATTCCAAATCTGATTGCGGACATAAAATGCAAAACTTTTACCGTCCGCATCGAAGGGTTAAGGAGCTCCGTCTAATTATTCACCACCCACTTACCATCCACCATTCAGTCCCAAGCGCAATCAGGCAAAAGCATAACCAAGCTCGACCCCTTTATTGAAAAATTTCGAAATACGAGTAGGTATCTAACAACGTGGACACGCGGTCCATGAAATGGAAGGAATTTCCTACAAAAAAAGGACTCCATCTGATCTCTTGCATGGAATGGAGTTAATATCCTGCGGAATGTTATGTGGGCAACCCATTGTCGGAGAGTCAACCGTCGAAACCTTGACCCTGGCATCGGTTCTCGTTTTTATTTTTTTAACTCTGCAATCTTGATTCCGGAAAACATGTCCACCAGCACGCTCTCAGTGTACACACATTGTTATGTGTTCCTGTTCCGGTGGATAGCGCAAAAAGGACCAACATTTCATTCCATTCACAAAATAGAGAAGAAAAAAAAAAAACCAACCAAACCATTGGTCCGAAAAAAATCATGGCCAGATCGGGTGTCCACAATCTGACACCCCATTGGAAGTCGTTAAACACGCATTGTCCACCGAGGTCAGCAACAGCTCCAGAAAAGCGACGGCGGACAAAAAACGAAAAAGAACTAAGAACAAGGATCAAGCCGCATGAGCCTTCTCACACTGGCGCGATTGACGCAACGGGCCACGTATATCGTTTCGTTGGTCGTTATAAACTATGAACACCGCCTGCCGCGAAATCACTGAACAATTTGACTACGGTGGCGGTGGCGATGACGATGACGACCGACAACGACGACTTAAGGGGATGATGACACCCAATTTGCGGATTCCCCGTTGCTGCTTCCTGATTCAGCTGTCTGCTTCCATACCAGTGGGCGATGCTATTAATTTGAAAGGTCGACCCGTTATAGCGAGAACAATTTTTTGTTTGCTTCATTTTGGGGAAACAGGAAATAAAAGAAAATATGGGAGCTCGGCGCGGCCGTCAGAATTGATATTGACTCTGCAGTCGCGATGTCCATACATACACCGAGCTTATACTGAACTTGGCGGTTTGGTGCGCGGTGTCAATGGTGGTCCTGGTCCGGTTTCGGGCGCGGTTACGGTTACCCATATGCGTTTTGTGTGTTTGCTCATTTTTTGGTATACTTTTCGCTTTTTTTTCCGTCGCTTTTATTTGCATTCACGACGACGACGACGACGTAACAGTGCGGTGAATGGAGATACCGACTTTTTGTGATGGAATTGGGATCGTTGAGGCCTAAAAAAGAACCGAAGCGCACGTTGACGATGTGAGTAAAAGTGTGTTAAGTGGATGATGCCGCAGCCGTGATGTGGAACAGAACTTGATTTTCCACTGTCCGCATGGGTTTGTTGTTTTTCTTTTGATATTAATGGCGCCGTGGTACAGTTTTTCCGGTGCAGTCCTTTTCTGCCGAGCGAGTTAATTTTTTGTTTTGTTTTTCAAGGGTGGCCGCGGCATTTATTCGCGCTTATTCGTCACCAGTTTGTAGCGGTTTTTGTGTTGAACACGATTTTTGGTTAGTGGTTTATCTGTTCACAATGCAATTGGAGTTTTGTTTTTCACTCCATGGAATGGATGAATGGGAAGCTAAATATGATGCCAATGACTGGAGCTTGCCAAACAGGTGGACAATGGGTACATCCGACTGGGATGCGATTTAGGGAGATTGATGGGATGTAGGTAGGTATACGTGTTAGCAGAACGCTGTCGGACATTTTATTACAGCAACATCAAAGACGTAACTGATGATTTTAGGTTGGGGCCCCCATCGGACATTTGTTAGGTACTAAGACTGCGTTCCTTTAAACCAATAGAAGCAGATTCCTGAGGCAGTAATTATGTTCCAATTGAACAGAGAGTCTATCTGAAGGGGAAAGCGTGCACATTATAAGCTCCTAAGAAGTCCATTCAATTTAAAATGTTTATATTGGGGGAGCAGGGTCAATCAGTCAGTCAATCTAATATTGCAGTGTTTTCTCGAGCTGCCAATCGGGGCTCTTTCTCAATGATAGATCGATATTAGTTTTTACTGCCTGAGGAGCTGGTCTCTGAACATAGCAGACTAGCATGGTAGGCGGTAACACTTAATAACTAAAGGGAGATATAAATGAGGTATGACTTTGATTCTGGCACAAAAAAGATGCGGGTAGCAACAAAAAATGAAATTTGATTGATTCCGACAGATGGCGCTGCTTGGTGGATTAATATTTCCACTAGATAATTACGATATTGCTAGCTTTAGCAGATTTATTTCAGTTTTGCCGAAAGTGCATGCAAAAATGTTAAACAGATCCTCAGTTCAGATGACACCGATATAGCTTCGTAAGTCAGAACTCGTTAGCAACAGTTGGTCTTGATGCTAAAATGCCAAACTTGAAAAAAAGATGACTAACATTTTTTTTTTAGCTGAAGTGGAAGGTGGAACAATTTTAATATTAGTATCTAGGTTTTTCAGCACACAATTACAACAACTACGCTACGCTCTACTTGACACTTCGAGACTCGTGTGCTGAAAATCCTACTTTACTTTGCTTTGCTAAGATCGAAGCTCAAAAAAATAGGGCTATTATTCAATCAATAAAATACAGGATGTCTCATTTTTCTAATTTAACATCCTACAACTACATATTCATAATAGATTTTCAAGAAATAAATTAACTAACTAAATACCTAAAAAAAATCAAAACTTGAACACAAATACAGTACTCCGCAGATAAAAGCACATGCACAAGGGTACAAAATTATAGTGCTTATAGCCGGGTTTTCAATTAAATTCCTATTAAGCGGTGACCTTCTAATGCATAGGATGGCGTTTTTGAATCCCAACACTGACTAATTTGTTGTTATTAAAAGGGTCTTGCTATTAAGAGGGTTGCTTTTATCCGGGGAGAAGTGTAGGTATACAAAAAATGAATAAAAAACATTTTCAAATTTGCTTAAAAGTTCATTCCTCTTACTAGAAGTGGAAGCTGAAACTATTTTTAAAGAATGACAGATACAGTGTTCACAAAATGGGCAGAGTTTGAAGCTGGGAACACATTCGGAATCAACAAAAAAAAAAAATATATACACTGCCGATCAATGAGATAGACTCAATGTTTTTCTATTGAATATTTAATTTCTTAAATTATAAAAATAACAGAATTTGCAATGGCATATTTTTTGTAATTCAGTATTTAACACGTATATAAACCAAACAACAATTAGCGTTCTAAGTTCAAGGGTTATATATTTTTTTGTGGGTTAACCTAAAAAAATTTCGATTAATCAAATAGACTACTCAAAGACTTAAATATGAAATAAATGACAAAATCTTCCAAAAACGGTTTAATAGTATTTTTATTTATATAATTTTTAATTAGTAATGTGTTTCACTGTGTATCCACCTTTATTTGAAATCACTTCATAAATTCGGTTAGGCATTGAATCGTAAAGCAACTTTATAAGATCCAATGAGACTTCGCTGTAGGCACCCATAATGGAATTTTTTAATGACTCGATATCTTCAAATTGTCTGCCCGATTGATAGACTTTACGCGACAGCCATCCCCACACGTTCTCGATGATATTGAGGTCAGGAGAGTACGAAGGGCACTCCATCAAGGTTACATTTTGTTCCTTAATCCACTTCTTTACCACTCCAGCAGACAGAACATGGCGTGAAAAATGTAGATATAGTAATTCATAAATTGAGAACGGCTGGGTCGATTTGGCTCAAATAAGAAAAAAATTTAAATTTTTGTTAAAACCTTCTGGCAAAGTCGGGAAATTGCAAAAATCGAAAATTGATTTTTTTTATGGGTGAAATTGTTCCGGAATGGCTTTTCGAATGGAAAAATTTAAAATTCTTAGTGGAAAATTCGGAAAAAGCGAAAAATTGTTCTTTTTTAGGGCGAAAAGGTGGAAAACTCGCTGTGAAGCTTTGAAAATTTCGGATAATTGTGAATTTCATTGTGATAAAAGAGATTTTTCGTCCATAAACATTTACCGAAGCAAATTATATAGTTGGAAAAAGTCTAAATTTTACCGTCTAGCAAATCAGAGGCCGAATTACCGCATCAGTGAGCTAGCCATACGTCACTCAATTTTGTGGATTTTACAAGCAAAACAAAACCAAATTCAGTCACGTATTACACGATCACGGATGTGGTAATTCAACCCCAGGCTGGGGTCCGCTAGTTTGAAAAAAGGAAACATGATTTAAAATCAAAAAAAGGCTAAATTTTTCGAACTCAAAATGGCGAAATTTTCTACACAAAATTGCAACCTAGGAAACATTATGTGTGAAGGTTAATAATAATATAATAATAATTTTTGGCGCAACAGGTCCGTAGGGACCCTAGCCTAGCTTCTCGCAACCATTCGTTTTGTGTGAGTTTTCATTTTTGGAACGAATGGAAGGGATCTATACAATTTTATGCCGATTCCAAACGGCTAATTTGAGAAGCTCTTTCATGACAGTTATACTCTCGGATGTTTGTCAGACGTTCGCGAGAGGTGGCGCAGTGAAAAAAACCTTGAGTTGGAAATTGGGTTTTTTGCGGGATTTGAACCTGAACCCCTCGCTTAGTAGTCCAACACACTAACCACTAAGCCACTGCGCCTACATGTGTGAAGGTTAAAAATGGTTATTCGTAAGGCCCATTACCTTAAGTGACGAATGGAGGGAACTTAAATTTTGTGTCGAGTTCGAACTCCTTTTTCATGACAATTATACTCTCGACTGCTTGTCAGACTTGCACTATAAGCTGAATTTAGTGTTTTTTTTTTTTTTCACCGAACAATCTTGACCGAAACCCGGTAGCCCACACCCAAAACACTTGAGTCTCCAGCCCTACGACGATTAAATTAGTGCTTTGCTTTTTCTTTTAGAACCACTCTTCCCGATGATGACTAACTGAGGACTTCTCACAGCAGTGGCCAAAGTAAAATTACCATCAAATCTAACACACAAAAAAAAACACCTTGAACTGATATTTTAACAAGCGTAAAACTGGCGAAAATGCATCTAACGACGACACCGAACGTCACAAACACAAATACGTCCAACAACAGCTCAACCAATGCAACGACCGGCAACAGCAATACAACAAATTCCTCCAGTGGCACTGGAACGAACAACAATAACAACACAAACGGCACCAATGGCAGCACTGAAAATACGCCGCCCACAGCAGCGCAGCTGCTCAATGAGGCGTACACGAAAATGACCTCCGACATTCTAGCCGAACGGACTTTGGGTGATTTCCTTACCGAGCATCCCGGCGAACTGATCCGCACTGGCAGCCCGTTGCTAGTGTGTACAGTGTTGCCACCGCACTGGCGATCGAATAAAACTCTGCCAGTGGCGTTTAAGGTCGTCTCCCTGGGCGACATCGGCGATGGTACAATGGTGACAGTACGCGCCGGCAACGACGAGAACTATTGCGCCGAACTGAGGAACTGCACGGCCGTGATGAAGAACCAGGTGGCGAAATTCAACGATCTGCGATTCGTCGGACGAAGCGGTCGAGGTAAGATTGTCCATTGTCCTTGCACGTTCATTATTTTTTGTAATTCCATTTATCTCTCTGTGAGTCTCTGCCTTTTTTCTATGTATAACAAATGCGGAGGCGAACACAATTAACCACTTTGGTTGTTCGCTTTAACAAAGTTCGTAATCAATTTTCCGGAAATAAACTTTTCCGCCGCCCAATTTACCAATAAACTGCAGGAGAAAAAAAAAACATCCCATTGAATGACAGAACAAAAAAAAAAACCGCCCCATCCGAACAAATCGTCGGAAGTCTTCCATCATCGACAACTTAAGGAAACAGATTTTCCTTTCTCACGGAAAGAAAAAAATGCGAAAGCAAGCCCAAAGAGAAAAAAGTTCCGTCCTTCAGGTTTCGGTGTGTATTTAGCTGGGGGGTGCGAGAAAGAAATGATACACGGAAAGTAAGCTTGAGGTAGGACAGGATCTGTTTCGGTACCCAATTGGGGGTGAAATTGTTTTCCTTTTGTATTTTTCTTCCAAAAATGATTTTCATGTCGCCCATCCGGCAAGGAAGTCCCAAGAAGGTGTGCGAGAGCATAAGATTTCGCCATCAGCAACAGGGTGTGCTATAGGTCGCCTGGTCTAAACGGTGGTGTTTTGCGAAAAAAGATTTATGACGATGAACTAGAGTTGGTGTACCCCAATTCTGTTGACTGTCATTAGCTAGCTACTGAGCGATGATTTAGTAAATTTGTTCGAGGATTATATGGGATGATAAGCGCAACGGAGGGTTTATGAAAAATTGAGTTTTAATTTTTTTATGCCCTGAGGGCTTTGTGGAGTCAATTTAAAAGGTTTACTCCTGCGACTGCTTGTGTACAGAGGGTTTTGATAGTCAGGTTTGATCTCGGGAGTATTGTGGTAGGACTAGAGGGACTAGTGCCGACTGGGTTCTGACATGTGCTTTAGACTTCAGTTCAGTGATGCAAATTTTTAATGTATTGACCTAAATATTTCAACAAAAAAAAAAAACATTTTATTCACTTCGTGTTAATTTTACACCCTACCATTAAATCCGCCGAATTTTTTAAGCCCGATTATTTAAATTTACATTTTTAATATTCAGTCAAAAATATGCATTAACCCGCTGAGTAAAAGTGTATTTAAACGCGGATTTTAAATAGATTTTAGCTCGATTTAAACTTACGTAGGTAATGTTAAATTTCACAAAATTGACATTTATTTTTTGTTATAAGTTGTCTCTTGGAAATTGATTTGATTCGCTGTGTGCTCAGTTTCATTTTTATTGTATTAATTATGATTTTAGCTCCCAAATTCAAATAGCCTCTTTTTTTAGATGAAAATATTTCCGCAAATCCACGGCATCTTTATCATTGACTCAAGCGCGGATCCACTTCGAAAAATTCTTCTTTTGTCGACGCAGCCCCCAAAACTTCATCTACTTCACAAATGAAAACTATTTTTTTAGCTTCTTTTATAAACTATATCTCCTTTACTTCTTTCCTGAACGAAGAAATGTCAATACTATAAAATTGAGTTTAAGCACGAGTTAAAAACTGGAATCCGCAATGCAGTTTAAATTCCATCGGATTAAGAGTCGGAGTGCTTAAAATAAAACTAGGTTTTTGTTGGGCCTTAATGACTTAATATAATAGACTCGGTCTGGGGCTTAATTAATGGAGGGAATAATTAACAACTAGAGGACTCCCGCCGCTTTGTTAGGCGTTTAGATGCGGAAAAGCTAAATTTTGTGAGATAAAAAATGCTGTATTTTTTAAGAAAAACCAAAGTAGTTGGGTAGCCTTAATCCTTCACATATTTATTTCATTCACAACAAGAAATTTGACAATCGGTGCAACAGTTCGTAATATGCTTCTCACACCAAGCCCAAAACCGCGTTTTCCTCGAAAACTCGTCGATGCATTCACACCGACCACCAACTCGTTTTCGTTTGACGTTTCAATCAGCTGTGAGAAACTAGTCGCTAATATTCGGTGCACACTTTTGTGGTTACAAATTTAGATCGCATTAATTAACAAACAAAATTAATTTAGTGCATTTCAAAATAACATTAGCCCATCAATTAATTGTGGAAAATGATTTTAAGTTGTGAGTTGTAACATTTGTTCGGTCAGCCATTTTGCTGAATATTGCAAAAGGTGTGTTTGTTCCAACAACCCAACGATTGGAAGTCGTTTTCGTGGTGTTTTCGGGGAAAGCGAGTCCAAACGACTCGTTTTGAAAACTGAAATTTGTATGGGAAAACTTCTGTTTTCAATGAAGTTTTCGTGTGTTTTGGCGAAAACCCGGTTTTGGGCTCGGTGTGAAAAGCACATAAGATTTTTGAGGACATGCAATTTTGTCATTCAGTTTTTTTTTATAAATTTATCAGGTTGAGCCTTGGTTAAAACAAGTATAGATACTGAGGAAGTTGAGGGAACGAAGTTATAAATGTCATTTAAGCTTCGTTTTGTCAGCCTCTTTTGCTGATTTGAAATAAAAATAAAAATCATTCGAACAGATCTTACGAACAGTGATCACTTATACCTGGACACCTATAACATTTGGAGACTGGGTGCATCAGCAGATATAGGTTAGGTTAGGTTAGGTTTGCGGGTAGGCGAGACAGGGGGAACCTGAGCCCGCCACACTTAGATCAATGTAGATCCGTTGTGATGCCTTGGGGTTCTAATGACCCTCATACTGTGGAAACCAATGAAACCGGGTAGTCGAGGCTGTCAAGCCATCTCGAGGATGATATAAATCTGTGTATGTCTTTTATAGACTTCTCAGCAGATATAAGGCGTATTTCTTTTTTGTTCAGAGTTGAGCATTGAACTCCAAATGTTATAGGTGTCCAGGTATAAGTGATCACTGTTCGTAAGATCTGATCGAATGATTTTTATTTTTATTTCAGCTTATGCAATGAAAAACACAAACAATGCCATTCACTGTGAATGGATCAAGGCTTTACGTTGGAAGTATCTGCGCAGAAAATATATGTTCGAAAACAGCACAGGCGCTGCTGTTTTACAGCGGATTAGCGAAGAAGCACATGGGCACATGCAGCCGTCAAGTTTAGATTTTCATATAGTAAAGTAAATAAAAATGCTACATTTTTGTGCGGGCCGGAGGATTTTGACCGTAAGTCGCAGACTTTGAAACCTACAAAAGAGATATGTGTTAAGGCAGAAGGGCTTGGTTTTGTCAACGTACAACCTGAAAGAACAATTTTTCATATAGTCACTATGATTAACAAGTTGAGTCGGAAAGTGTAGGCCATCAATCTGGTAGCATTTGGATTCCTTGATCTGATTTTTTGACATCAGACCTTATAGGACGGTTTCGAATGGGGAAATATATTCTTCCCGGGCTCTGATTTCTCATTTGACAGTCCCAAGCACTTTTGCCCCGCATGAGGTAAATTATTGGTTTCTTTTTGTTCGCAAATGGAGGATCAGGTCGATTCTTCGTCTGGACCAAGACGTAAAGGCCTGAGTGTGATGTGTAACAGTAAAGATATCAGGAAACGAGGCCTTGTAAAAGCTTTCTGAACTATGGTTGCTCTTCAGAGGCACTAAAAGTTGACCAGATTTAAGAGACACTTGTGTCTAAGTTTCTGGTTATCTTGGGAACCATAAATCCGACGAAGAAAGTCGCCCCAACCAAAACCCTGCACTAAAGGTGCAGGCTTACCTTCAGTTTAAACTGACCCTCCAGTTACAGACCCTCATGCCAGAAAATATATTAGTTTTCATCGCCTCTCACAGAACCTACCATCCATCGTTAAGTTAGTGCGGTTATTCGAGGACATTTGTTGACTTGCTACTAATTCGGACTTCGTCTCCTTCAGTCGTTAGATATCAACGCTACATAAGCTCACCCTTCAACTGAACGACCTGAAGAAATTCCGTAACCCGATCCGAACTAGGTACATCTTCTATACCACAAAAGAGCGGAGCGAAATCAATCTCTTAATTAAATCGTGTGGGCGTGGCTATAGGTCTCCTTTTTATATTTTGAATGACTTTTCGCCAAGGTCAGGATTCATAAACGACCGACCAAAGTCCGTGCTACCGCCTGACCGAAGGCTCATACTCTTACTGGCGGTGGCCATGGTTTCCGTTACCGCTTTTTATACCCACACTCCTTGTCTGTGGCTACATAACACACTCGTACGTTCGTTTTATGCTGCAAAGTAATGCATCATCGATGGAGCTCTCTCATTATCCCGATTACACTCCTGCTGCCTTTGATTAAATTAAAAGCCTGGGCATTTATATTTTGCCGTCGCTTCCCACACCCCAAGACCAAATAGCCAACGCCACCGCGCACCGCCCCGACCCCACAAATATATATCTATACACGTGCAACAAAACACGAAACAGTACATATATATGTGCAGATACGATATACGGATAAGGATATGCACAAAAAACGGTACACTCGCGTAACAGTTTCAATCAGTCAATTTTCGTTGCTGCCGCCATGTTTAATGAAGATACGCTCGCCGAGTGCGTCCCTGCGCTTCATCAAATTAATTTATACCGTCTGTCCGGGCCGGGCATTCAGCTAACGGCCGCTACACCGACCGGTGTCCGGCGTGCTTTTATTATCCTTTAGCATTTGAATAATTGCGATTCTGCATTTGTTGTACGAATCAATCGAATTCTGTGCATTGCACTGATTGCGTTTGTGGATGCGTGTGCGTGTGTATACAAACGCACAACAAATATGCGTATATAGGGAAGGGCAGCTTTCAGAAATCAACTGTCCTTTGAAAAAAGTACACGATTGCCGGTGCAGGGGTGTGCAGTGTACTGTGCGGTGCGGCGCTACTAAAAAGGTGCACGAATAAAATTATTTGATTGGGGTGGCACGGGGGATGGGGGGTGGTACGGCACACAGATTGCAATCTTTTGCTTTCTAAAACTCATTCTCTACATGCGTATGTTCATTAGAGTCCACTGTGTTGCTATTGCTATACGAAAGGATTACCGCTCTGATGAGACAGAGAGAGTCGTTCGGTCCCTATAGCTGATGGTTACGTATTTATACAGGACGACAATGCCGAGTGGGGTTTTAGTTTTTGTTCGTGCATTTATTTTTATTGCAACAACGGATGATGGTCGGTTGCGAGTATCTAAAGCAATTTTCTGTGTATATCTGCACTGAAAATCTTTGTCAATTTAAATTGTCACGAACTGAGGTAGTGACTGTGTAGCCAGTGAGTTATTGCATTAAAATGCAGTTTGCCGTTGTATACATCTAGCAGAGACGCAGGGATTGGGGGCGGGGCTCTATGGATGTGGAGATGTGCAAAATAAATGTGACAGATGTGGTTGGCGTAGTTGGGATGCGGTTGCATCAAGGCGTTCCTCCCCCACCCGCCCCCCAGCACTGACAATGTCACGGATGTATTTATTTGTCAGAGTTTCAGTGCGATGTTGATACGAGTATGGCAAATGCAACATGTAGGAGCGTGGTATTGATTTTAGATAAAGCGCGGCAAAAGGGAGGGATTTTCCACAGCGACTGGAAGAAGATTCGAAAATGATCCAAGTGGCTCTCACCGCAATCTCTGAGTTGAAGTGATTTTAAGTGATCTTCTACTGATCTATATAGTAGTAGAATTTTCATTCGCGGTCAGGCCTTCAGGGCATTGAAACGACGACAAAATATAAGTGGCCGTCTGTCTTATTACCTATTTGTTTCATGCGGAAGTCTTCCGAATACGAGAGAATTCAAACGCAGTGTGGAAGTGCTGGTTCCCTTCTTCACAAGTAAAACCAAAAAGCATTAGTACCTAATATCTTCGGAAAGGCAAAATGTTCGTAGAACCGACAATCAGATTTCAATTGCTCAAAAATGGCTTAAGGGAGTTTGATTAGACTTTTGAACATGATGTTGATTACGGAGGAGAAGTTCTCATGGACTTACATAGCTCGCAGCGATTAAGAAGTCACTCGGCGAGTTTGAAGCCAAATTCGGAAAGGAAAACATCGGAACGAAACAGGACTTTTCAGTGTTTGCTTTGATGCGGCAGTGCTTGAGGACACAACCCACTTAAAGGAACAAATTCTTAGGGAGATTCTATTTATATAACTAAATGCTATGCTTACACGATTGCCACATCTGCCAATATTGTCAGCTATACGAATGATTTAGCAATGAGCTGCAAATGATCTGACAATAGCGAACTACCTTACAATACCAAATAGCCAGTTCACACGGTTGCCAGGTTTTGCCCCAAACTCTAGCAATTTCATTTGCAGATGGCTTGCCCACAAATAATTTTTCTGGCAACGTTATCAGCTGGCACATTGCCAGCTCACACGGCTGGCAGATGTTTGTTTACAAAATATTTTCAGATCCCTTCTCAGGCACTGTCAGACAAACAAAAAAAAAAGTTCTTCATTCAGCGGTGAAGTCTTGATTGAGAAGCAAGTAAGAAAAAAAAATTTAAATGGAACAAAAAGATGCAATTGACACACAAACGTCGCGTCGGCGTGTTTGGACGAAAGCCGACAGCAGGAGAAACTGTACGCGAAATTGCTCGTGGAATTGAGAGCTGAGCAGCCAGAATTGAATCACAATTTTTTGCGCACAATTCGATGATCTTCTAGCTTTGTTGACTCCGCATGTCCAAAAGCAAGAAACAAATATGCGTGATAGCGCATTTCAGCGGCTGAGCGGCTTGTGATAACTCTACGATATGAGATGATCATAAATATTTCCAGATCCTTTTGCAAGGGCCATAAAAGGAAGAATACAAATGGCAAAACAAAAAATGATTAGAAAAGATCATACCATTTCTGGATCCTTTTAGAAGAATCATTAAAACAGGAAAGGGTTATAAACTTTCCAAGTTAGTTTTCGTTCTTAAATCGACGTCTTCGTCATGAACATGTTCGAAATTATTTTATTCAAAATACCACCGAAAGTTCGTTTTGTTCGTTCAAACTTTAAATATACAAAATACATTTGTCCACAAATGAAATAATATTTGCAGATGTCGTCACCAAAGCACATCTGCAAATAGCAAATGAGTCTGCATTTATGTCTTAAGTGTCTGGCAATGGTCTGACAATGATAGAATTTTGTGATCACAGTTTCATTGTCAGATGGCGGTCTCGCAATTATCTGACAATGACTTTTCTGCAATTATTGGTAGGCAAAATTGCCAGGTCACACGGTTGCGAGACATTTGGGACAATTTTTTTCATTTGTAGACCTGACAATATTGTCACATCACTGGCAATCGTCTGAACAGAGCTTAAGCGAGCTGTCTAGTGCACCCACAGGCAAGATCAAATTCTCCGGATGGTTTGTTTGTAGCAGCGCCTGTACAAATGTATATTGTTATGTTTGGCGGGCATCAATTAGATCCACACGCGGAAGCCACTTTTTTCACTATACGCTTCCGTTCAACGAGTTCGGACGCCCGCTGCCAGCTGGTGGGGGTAGAAACTTCTTCGGCGAATTCTTCACCTTAAATTAATGTTCCTAAAGTAAAAGAGGACGAAGCTTTGCATATGATAAGATTCGGGTGGTATTGCAACCAGACTTTGACCAGATAAGGTCCGTTGTGAATAAGTCGCTTTTAGCCTGTACAATATAGAAGCACCCGTTTGCCATATAGGAGAAAAATGTCATTTTTCGCAGCAGCAACCTTGGTTTAGTTACGAAGTTTATCTATCATGTCAGCCCTTACTAGGAGAGCGATTCTTCTTGGGGTTGACAGAACAAACAAAAATGATTTATTGGCTTTGCAGGGGTTCTGCAAAGCTAATAGTTCCGCTTTTCAGCAATAATGGGTAAACAATATAAACGGTAAAGGAGATCTTGTACGAAGTTGAGCGAAGTTGAAGAGATGCAAACGCAAGTCATATTATGTGGTTGTATAGCCTTCACAAGCTCGCCCATATCGAGCGATGGGCGCTTTAGACAGTAGTAATAAATACCGAAGCTACGTTATACGTTTTATAGACCAAGGCACAGTGGGTGCCAGTTTGGTTGATCTAGAATGTTGATAGTAACCTATCGGCGGCTTGCGACGAAAGAAGGGATAGAGCCCCTAAAGATACACATTTGTACCTCGAAATATTTTATAACTTCCAAAGCTTTTCCCTGAACGAAAGCGTTTTTGCAAAGAATTTGTCTGTCTATTATATCTCTGTTTGCGAGAGAGCACTTATATCCAGCATTTTAAAGAATAATTTCGTCAAAATATCTTCCGAGGAGCTCTTTTAAAAAGGTTATAGTAAGTTGAGTAGAACTTTGGACATCATTCTTAGAAGACTCGAAGCTAGTACGGTGATCAGAAAATCAGCGAAAGCCTCCAAAGGTCATCTTCTGACAAACTAAGCTTGACTTCGAAACGGCCAACAAAAGTCAAAAGGTTTCTTTAAGCTCGGAAACGATCGAAAGCTATAGCGCATCTCAAAGTACTAAAAGGCGACGTTGCATTGACTAATATCCGTCAATTAAAGGCGAATAAATTTTTGCTACCCCTTGTCACAGTGAATCACCACCCCCACTTATCACGCCCTCGCCCCCTTTGTTCTCGCCGCAAAAACAATTACAACGGCCGCCTAAATGATTGTGCCGGCAAGAACTGCACAAACTTTTCCAATTCATCCTCGCTGAATAAGAGAACAATTTGTTTCGCTTAAAACGAAAAACATTCATCCTTCCATTTGTTTACTTGATTCCCTTTGAAGAGACACAATATTCGTCCTTTTTCCATGGTCACACGGTATTTACCATCAAGCATTTACATTTTGTCATCTATGAGAAAAGTTTGCGACGCAACACAAACAAAAAAAAAACCCATTCTGTTGAATAAGCCTTTTGGTTTTCATTTATCCTTTTGCTCTTTGTTTTCCGAAGGCTTCTCCAACTCGAGTCGCATATCGGTCGTCCACTTGAAGCGCTCACTTGCCGCTTATGCATACAAATTGCTGTCGTTTAGCAGAGTGTCGAGTGACCTTTTGTTTAGCTTCTTTTTTTTTTTTGCAGACTTTTGGCGGAACCGTGCTGATGGTGCATATTGTCAGGATTCGGGTTTTTGTTTCTCCACCCATTTTGGTGGCCAACAAAGTGCTGTCCTTAATTATGCTGATTTTGCTTAAATACTTTGAAGTCAGTCTTTTTTTTTTTGCTGGATGTTCAAGGGTGTAAGCTAAGTGCGGCTTGATGGAGGAATAGTTTTGGGGTTTTCGGGATTCCATTACTTCAACAATAGCCACCGAATGCCTCCCGCTTTAATAGTAGCGGGTAGAAAATCTATTTTCCACAAATTCGGTGTGCATTTCGAAAATTGTTTGGATTTGAATTTGCACTCTTCCGCACCTTTCTGCTGCATCTTCTTGTTTTGCATTTCTATACTCCCCGACCGCTGGCCGTTGGTGGCGCAGGGAATGCCAAATTCTGAGGCAGATGGACTGTTTTAGTTTCCGAACCAGTGAAACGCTATAATCCTGTTGATATACCACGCGCAAAATTTGCGGCGAACGGCGATAATTGTTGGACTTTTCCACATAATACCCGCATCCGATATGCACCCATGCCAAGTGCTCTAACCGGCCGCTATGCAAAAAGTAGTGACTTCGAGCGAGGTATATCCTTTCCTCGTTCAGTGAATGTATACTGCTTGCATGCAGTGAGAGTGGTATACACAGAAACACCGCGCAATGGTGTGTTCCGGCAAACTTCATATGTATGGCAGAGTAGCAGTCGAAAATTCGTGTTTCGTACATGTCGACGACCCTGCGGGGTACGTTTAGGCTCCGATTGTGTTCAACCTCAAACCGAATTTCAGAGGCAAACGTCGCGGTTTGGGTGGGGCTTTTTTTTCCCCCATCTCACCTATTCGGGTAGATTGTTGACACCTTCCGTCGGTCGTCTGCTTCTGATTTGGGGGAAAAGTTTTGTACACTTTCGTCTATTGATTTGGATTGCAATCAAAGTTTTATTATTTTTTTTATATTGATGGAGGGTGGAAGATGGATGGTGGAAGAGCTGGGGATAGTTTATAAGTTTGTGACGAAAATAAATATTTAGCTAGGGACAATGGGGGACGGGCTAAATAAAAATGAGGAAAATTGTCACCGCAACAACTGGCTTTTTGCAGCCTTTCCTTGAGTTCGTATTTCTATTTTTTCGCGACCCAAATTATTTCTTGAAGGTATGTATTCGTCAAATTCCATCTACTTAGGTATCAACTGGGATCTCTGTCTCTGGTTACGAGACATTGTGCAAATGCGAAAACCGGAGTCAGTTTTGTTTTGAAGTCTATTCCAATCACAAACACATTAAAACAGAACAAAATTGCAGGCTTATTATTGTAGGGAGAAGGTGTCTTTTAGTGGTTTTCCTTTACCAAAATGGTGCCCGCTTTTGTCAGCCTTTTTGTCGGATTTTCCAAAATTAAAATTTATTGATGGACTGTCATTTTAGTGCCGTCTTATGTAATAGTTCTGTGTAGCTTTAGTCGTTTAAGGGACCAATTTTAGGGTCCTATTTTGACGTTTTGAAAATATGTTTGCAACTTTTTAGCGTATAGAAATCGAAGATCAATGGCGTAGCTGTTAAAGCTTTTGCATGATCAAACGGACAGGTTATAGCCTAGTGGGGGACATCAGTAGGTACTTCTATATAGCCATATCGACAAAAACGAGAAACTGATATACAACATTAAAGTTTCTCCAGTACCTACAAGATGTCGAAGCTATATCAAAGTCTGAATCATTTAGGAGTTCAAGAAGCTTTGTGACTATTTTGCTTTGAGTTGATTCAACTATGCCTAGACTTTCCCCAAGCTTTAACCACTCTAAGGTGTTGCACATATATACAAAATAGTTTCCTGTGAGCTTTGGCAAATCTTACCCACTCTAAGGTGTTGCAAGGCAAACCTGTGTCAGTATACTAACCACCCTTCTTCTCATTTCAATGTGAATTCTCAATCCCGGGTCCTGTGGAGTTTCATAACATTATTTCATTCCTTTGAAGGCAAAGAAACTTGTAGCAATACAACTGTCCGCCAGCTCGATTTATAGTTCTGGGTGTCAGATTCTTTAAAGCGAAAACTTTAAAACGTTTTCGTACTTATGAATGGTTCGCTCTAAGTTGCAGAAGTTAATGATTCCCGTTCGTGAACACGAAAACGTTTGAACGTTTCGCCTTACAGATAGCCGACTAAGCACTCATTTTAGGCGTTAACCCATTCATCGCTTTGTTCTTGGAAAAACATTTCAAGGATTCTCCTCGTCGGTGTTTATGTAGTCGAAAGTCATATTCAGATGCAGCAAGATCGATGTACCTTCTCCTCTGAACACCTATCAAAATAATTGACTAAGCGATCACAGGAAGTCACCTCTTTGGCCGCTTTTTCAACACTAATATTTATAAATAATTCAGCTAAACAATGCTTCTGCCTAGGCCCAGATCAGCGGTGGCAAGTCAGTGCTTTCGGCGTTAAATCTAGTGCCCAAAATTTAATCTCAGTGCCGAAAAAGTAGACTTAGCGCTTGGGCGTTTTTTCAGTGCTTAAAAAAATATTTTAGTGTTTTTTTAACGCTGCCGCTGCACGCCCCCTTTTTGTCTACTTTTGCATAGGGTCAATTTAAAAGACAAATTTAATGTAGGCATGTGTGTGCCTATTATTTTTTAAGTTTTATTGAAATATTTTTTTTTATTTGACATCGCACTTGCTATAGCTGAATGTGAATATGATTTTGTGGTTGTTGTTTTTTTACCTCTGTTTTTTTTTATCAACTTTCGAGCTGTCTTTAAAAAAAATTACAGTTTTGATGCCCAAGAGGTCAAAATTAACGCTGAAAATTTTTAAAACCGTGCTCAAACACCAAAATGACTTGGCAACGCTGGCCCAGATTGCCAAAATGTTAGTTAAAGTCTCCCTTGCAATTCATGCATACAAGGTGTTTGACACGCCCACTTTTTGAGGGTTTTTTTTAACCGAAATGTGAACTATAATGTCTTCCTTACAATTCACGCATTGAAAGTGTTTCCGAACCGATCCGTGAAAAACGTCTTCCTTGCAATTGACGCATACTTAAAAAATGTTCCAACACGCCGCCTAGTTTGGACCGAAACATGGATAAAGCTCTTCTTAAAGATTCACGCTTATAAATCTCAATTTTTGATGGCGTTTGTGACATTTGAAAATGACATATGTCAAAATTATTTCGACAGTCCCACTTCGTTTCTAACGTAAACTCATGATTGTTATTAATTCTGTTAAAAAGCCCAAAACAGTTTTGTGTTAGATGAAAGACTTCATGGTTCCCAGTTTTCCTCATATAATCTTTCAAAATATTCTCTGGGATCGTACAAGCACATACTTTTTTGTAATTGAGTCCATTGTCTCTATTTTGCGAAATAAGTTCCTTGATGGTTCCTTGGCGTTGTATATTTTAAGCAATTGTTTCATTTGAATGTTTAAATAATTCGAAAGCACCACAATAACACCCACCTGCATACATATCCATTCCATACATTCAAATATTTCCTCAATCTACAATTCCTGAGTCTCTTTAATGGGACACCTCCCATGGATACGGCGCTAAAACGACATGTTTGCCTATAGCTTCCATACATAAGTGATTTGCTTGCGTTTATTTACATTTACTTAGGCGACACAAACAACTCGTATACCCCACCCCCCACGGGGGGCATCTTAATTCGTCATTTCAACTTGTTACGCTTTCTTGAATCGTGAAAAACCTATCTCACCATTGGCAACGAGACGTTTCTTTGTGTAAAATAATACAACCCCACATATGTTAACGTCCCCCCGCAAAAATTTACTCGAAACATATACAGGCTGGGTATGCAAACAAAAAGAACGCTCATTGCGTACAGAGGCAAATCCATTTTTCAATTTGCCAACCCCTTGAGCGAGAAATAATTATGCGGAATTGTCAACGTTGTAGTCGTAGGTGCAAGGGTTGGGGTTGAGGTTGGGGTTGGGGCTGGAGGCAAATAAATCTTTGTCTTCCACTTAAGAAAAAGTTAAATAAATTAGAACCGTTTGGAGTGAAGTTACACGCTGCTGCTGCTGCCTGTCACCATTGTTCGGCACCTCCGCGTTCAGGTGCAGTTCGATTGGAGTCGCTAAAGGCTGCGGGGTTGCGTTTTGTTTTAAATACTTTGGTTTAAGCAATTTCTTGCTTGTCATCTTCCATACGTTGTTGTATTCTACACGCTCACTACAAACTGATTTTTTATTATTATTTTTTTTTTGAATATCCTCATTAAGCATGCAACACACAGAGTACCTGTACCTGATACAATGAGAACGGGGTGTGGGCTAGGGCATGGCAGTGATGGCGAAGGTGCGTTGCGTTAAGCCAGCGTACGTTGTTAATTAAAATTTTCAAATCGATAAATCTAATTAACTGCCATGCAAATAACTCGCTCTCCCTTGGCAGTTATTGTTGCTGTTGTGACACGACCATGTTATAGCCCTATAGGTGTAGGTAAGGTAGCCTGCGTATACATGACCTGTCGGATGGGACATTTTGCGCAGATTTTTTTTTGCTCGTTCTCCTGATGAGCCTCGCTCCAGATGGTGCTTACTATTTTTAATTAGAGGCAAGTAGGTTGAGATTGTGCATGGTGCATGGTTCCGGTTGTTTTAAAAACTGAACCATGTTGGCAGAATGTGGGTGTTTTCGTGTGAAATGATTTAGCTTTTACTTTGGAGAGTACTAAGCCAGATTAACCTCTTAATAGGTGCACTTGGTTGGTGGAAGAGCACACCCGATATCATCAGAATAACTCAGTTCTCTTATTAACGGAGTCACGAAGAAGCGAGGAATATTTGTTTCTAAGCCTACCTATAACCTTTCATTTTATTTACAAGTAAGGTCAAGCCATTTTGAATATTGTTTCTCTGCTGTACTTGTTGGCTGCCAATAGTAATTGTTGTAGACGCTATAGATAAAAACTCTTCGCACTGTTGTTTGATACGTCTATAAACAAATCATTTAGATTATCCCTACACCTTGTTGAAGGACATGTATTCGGAGGCGAACCTGTGACGATATTGCCAGATAAAGTAATTCGAAATCTGCATTTCGCACTTGAAAGTTCAGACTCGTGATCTCGAAACAAAGTCAACTAGTATAAGTTTCCAAATAAAGTGCAACTATTTTTTTTTTGATTAAATTAATATTTTAAGCGAAAGTCAAATTTCTTTAGTTGAATGCTAAATTAAAATGCAAATACTATCGATGGAAATGATTGCAAAATGATGTGTATTCGCAATATTCGTTACATTTAAGTTGAATCTAAAAGGAGACCGAATTCGATCTGCGATTACTTTCTTACGTAACGATCAACCACTCCAATCAAATTCCTCAAGGAAAATATATTTTTCATAATATTGATCTCCTTCAAGCTCGCATAATATATCTCTCTAAAATTAAAATTCCGTTCTTTAAAAAAGTCGTATAATCTTCCTGTAAGCATTCGCATAATCTTCATCCTTCATGTAGATGTTCGCTTTTATTCTTTCGCATGCACTTTAGCGAGTCGATTTAAATTCTTCCCCCATTTGTCGCGGTTGAAACGAAACATTTATCTCACGGGATTCCCAGATGAACGAAATCTTCTTCCAGCGAAATCAGAGAAAAAAGTGTGAACTTTAGAAAACCATCTCCAGCGTTTACAGCCACCAATTTGTTTGAAATTTTAGGACTTATAAATTATTATGGCTAAAGTTTTTGTTTTGTTGCTGTGACCTGTTGAATGAATAAATAATTTTCTTCGAATCGCCGACAATGCAAATACATGGAATCTGTATTGATGGTTACATCAGAGCAATCATTTATTATATTTTTTTATTAATTCATTTTTCAGAGTAATTATTCTTCGAAAATATATTATGGACTTGTAAAATTAACACTTTTAGTTTGGTCTTTAAATTTTTGTGATTCGGGATAGCTATATTTTCCAAAGACATTTTGCAATTGTGACCTTCTGCAAATTTAAGACCGAGGCTAAAATTTGTTTTTCAAAGTTTTTTTCTTAAATAAATCATCATCATCATAGAAAGGAGCACTATCTGCTTTTGAATTTGGATACAACGCATAAAATGTCGAAACGACTGTTAATTTTTTTAACGATCCTAAAATTAACCAAATAGAAAAATACGCAATCGGCAAATCGCAATTGTTGTCGGAAAGTGTTAAAATTACCATTTTGTTGTTAAATGATGCCTCTGCCACTAAAAACTGAAAAGTAAATATTTCAAGAGAACGCAAAAAATTAGAACAAATTTGTCGTACCTACTACATAATATTTGATGTAGATATATTCTTTACATTATTGTCAGGTCCAATCTCAAATGCTGTAGCTCTGTAGTAAAGTATGAAGCTTATTTGTGTTGAGGTGAAAAATTCCAAAAACCGTTTAACAGAGCTGCTGTTGATTGCCCGGGAACTGGGATACTGAAATGCATTCGCAAGATGAAAATAACATTGGACACTTCTTAAATATTAATTTTTTTCTAAAACTTAGGTAATAGTTTTTCTTTATGCCTATTACTGGTTTATTAATCAATCGGGATTGTGGCTGCAAATAGCTTGAGCAATACTTATAGGTCAACGTGTTTTTTAAACCTTTTTTTTGGCGGGTTTTCTATATCTTTTGCAGTGTAAGAAATATTAAAAATGTTAAGAAAATATTGGAAGGAAGTTAAATATACTACAACATATTATTAAAAATAGAAGAATAAATAGATGGTGCGACCGGGTCGAATAATATAGTCATAGCTTTTCACAACCAGTCTGTTTGTGTGAGTTGTTTTCATTTTTGGCGCGAAAGGAAAGGATCTACAATTTTACGAAGAAGCTCTTCCATGACAGTTATACTCTGGTATAACATTGGTAAGGGGTAGCGCAGCGGAAAAAGAAACCTTAATATGGGATTTAGGTTTTTTTTTTGAGCATCGAACCTGGGATCCCTCGCTCAGTAGTTCAACGAAATTACCACTAAGTCGATGCCTTTACATAACACATTTTAGTTAAAAAAATATCAATTTTAAAATATTATACTAAAATAAATACATCCAAAACTATATAGGTACCTACTCATAAACATTTTAGGGGATAGCTCGCTTCGATCATATCAAAGGTTTTAAGTCCTGGTTTATAATTTGCGGACATCATTCAGTATGATTAAGACCTTATCTAAAAAAAATATTTTAATAAAAGAAGTAAATATCGAATGCAAGGATTAGTCAGATAAAGGAGATTTTTTTTATATATTTTATTTTCTATAAGGAGATGGGAGATCTATCGTGCCATAGGATCATACAAATTTGTTTAGGCTATTATAGTTTCTAAGTCTCTAATGTAGCTGATGATACTTTAAGTGGAGGATATCTTTACTTCTTCTGGACTAAGATGCATTCACATAAGATATGCCCAGTTGTTTCGTCTTCTTCAAGACATTGGCGGCATTTCGAAGAGTCGGCACCTTGTATTTTGTTTAGGTGATATCGGTTTTCGATATCGTGCCTGCGTAGTTTTAGAATCTTTTTGGCATTATTTATGATTAGGTAGGTACTAATTGCCTAAAATATTTACGGAGGTGTTGGCTCTATTATGTATTCGAACTGATCAAGAGATATGTTGCTATTTTTAAAGTAAGTTTCCAAAAATAATTATTTTGGTGAAAAATATCCCAAAAATGTATGCGTGGAAAATAACAACTTAGCCTACAGCTTTCTCGGAGTTTTGGGAATCCTTTGAATAAAAGTTTCGTACAAATCTATTCAGTAATAGGTCAAAACTCCATACCCCAAATGCAACCAAGTAACTACTTATGTAAATAAACGATAATGCTGAAAGGAAGTCAAAACTTTTACACGAACAACTTAAAGAGAACGAAGAAGACTTTCGCCGCCAGCCATATTATTAAAAACGTGCTAGGAGAGACTTCCATCTGATCATTGTAGTATTCAAATTTATTTAGAAAAAAAATATTTAAGAAGCTCCAGCTATTTAAAAACCAAATTTATAAGTCGAGTCTCGCTTGAAAGTTTTTGGTCGAAAATGTGACTAAAAAAAAAAAACTGCTTCTGGCAGAATAATTGAAAAAGAGAGAACTAAAAAACTGGCCCCTTTACGAAAGTTAAGGCTCGATTCTACTGGTAGACAACGTCAACAACAAGAACAAAATTTAAGATTAGATGGATAAATGACAGCCAAGAATGACTGTTTGTATAGTAAATTCTGACGAAGATGATTTCGAAGAAGGGATTGATTATTATCAACTGGTCAAACAATTTGCCTGATGATATTCAATTTGTAATTAAAAAAATATAAACAAAAGTTGGTATATCCCAAGTGTATTTTGCGTGTTCAATTCAATTCAATTTTCAATTCAATTTATTTTTAATTTAAACATTGTACAAATAAGACTTGGTCTTTTGTATAGTACTTAAATTAGCAGATAAATTATAACATTAATGAAAACCAGGACTGAAATGACTATAAACACTAGATACTTAAAAATAAGTATTCCATTACGGCATTTTTGAACATAGAAGCCCCAATTATTTATTTTATTGTTGCCGATAGCGAGTTCCAAAGCCTGGTGACATACACAAATACAATACAATACTTGGCAATGGAACAAAACGCCCCTGAAATAATTAGCTTAGTGTTTTGCACACTTTTTGTTTGTAAATCTACTCATTTGATGAAATACCTAACTGAAACTGTTAGTCCCACCCACAACTCAGCAAATATAATACAGATGCCATATTGAATTCAAAGATTAACCCTATACCCAATCACGCACACCACCGCAAAAGATCTAATCGCTCGCCTCTTCACCAACTGCACAGTGCACACTGCACATGTACAAATCTCACTGCAAATACCATCCTTAGTACACTACACTTAAACACAAAAGCATTTCGGACTCAAATCGAACATCTTTGAGATGCAGGGAATGCAACTGAATCTGGTTATAAACCGCAATGACTGGCAAACCTCAAAGGATGAAGGCCTGCCTGCCAATAAGCCTCAGCAAATACAATCGAAATGCCAAAGACTTTTCCCCCAAATGGGGAGAATACCATTTAGGCCGATAGAGTGTAATAAACCTGTTTACACACTAAATTGTCCCGAAAAGGTGCGTATTTGTCTTCGAGTGATTTATTGAATGGTTCGTGTGGGTGGTATTTGGTAGAGCTTGATCCAAAATAGACCCTAGGACACATTTGGATTGGGACGTTCGGGTGCTGCACCCATTTCCATAATTGATTGTTATGGTTTGCGTGCAGATTTGACAACGAAAACAAATGCGGAGGGTAGGTATGCCGGTGGCGGTGCGTGTGCTGTTAGGTTATTGGTGTCATTGAGTGCCTTGAACAATTAGGTGCTCATTTGTTGTGTGACACCATATCGGCGGTATTCACGCAACAACAATACTGACACGGACATGTCTTTAAAGGTGTTTGTGAAATATCTCGTGTATACATGCAGCAACACTTAATTTGACTTTGTGAAGAAAACCAAACGAGCTGTAGAAGAGTGACGGTTTCGAGTGCGAATCGGAACTGGGGTTGGTGTTATAGGTATAGGACACTTTTCTTTTTTGAGTGTATCACAATCGGTTGGTCTTGCATAGGAATCCAATTCGACAGAGAAATTAACTTTGACTCTAAAACAGTGTTTCCTTTCCCTACTGCACTGTCCAGCCGTTGTGTTGCAACCGAAAACTCACCCGTTCATATACTGTCCCAAAAGTTGTAATAAGGTTAGTTCTGAGAACTTTCAATGATGTCTGTGTTAACGGTCTTCGCTTCGGTCTAAAAATACGTACTAAGTAAAGCTTTACAGTTCGAGGTGCCGTGACCTAAAATAAGTACCTAAGACCGATGTTCCAAAACAACAATTTTGGCGGATTGTGGCGTAGCATTTTCAGAATATTGAGAGATCGGTTCAACAATTCCTGTACTAATAAAATCAGGTGGAAGAGTTACCCAATCTGCTGGTGGACAGTTACTTCCCTGGCTACACGCCTCTTCCTAATAGAAGACCTGCCGCAGTGATCACTGCGTGACAAGGGATCCTTTCTAATCTTGAAAGCGATATGAAATACTAACTTGGGCAGTCAACTTAAGTTGACAGTCTCGAACTGGTAGTTTTACCATCTCAACTTTATTTGCAGTTCGTACAGTTAAAGATACTGCATTCTGAAAGGCCTATTCAATTATCGGAAGCTCAGGTAGTCTTTGTAACCACTCAACCCCAACGAACTATTGAACCGGATATCTTTTATATTTGTGTTGAAATATTAAAAGAAATGTAACATACATGTTATGATAACTACCTTTTTTAAAAAAAATATTAATAATTGATTTACTGAAGCTTAAATATTTAGTAGTTAAATAAATAAATAGTAGCAAGTCCGCAATAGTATCACAACAGTTTGTGGGCTTATAGTTCGGGACACTTTTTTTTGCTCCTTGTCCCTATTATGAGTGGTACTTCCCATATAACGCTTTAAAAAAAATCAGATTTTATTTAGAAAACGACTTAAACGATTTCAACTAAAATATACATTATTTGAGCACACGTGGGTTACATCGCTTCATTAGTCAGTTTTTCACAAAAAAAAATCGTGATTTTGAAAATCGCCCCTTTCTCGAAAATGCTCTATACGATTGTAACAAAAACTCATTTCGAAGGTTATAATGATCATCATTTCCAACTCAGTTTTTTCTTAGATTATCGAACAATTAATTTCTTGAAAAAAGTTTTTTTTTTTTTTCAACAATAACTTATACTCAGTTTTTAGCTTTATAGTTAAGCAACAGTATTTTTCAAGCATGAACATTGGAATTCCAATACATAGGTACAGTAAAACCCGGAAAAGTGCCTCACCTTAAATGCCCCATGTTGATAGGCACTGATGCGGGATAGGCAGTTATAAAAAAAAATAGGCACTTGTATCTCAATTTTTTTGTTTTTTTTTTATATAAAACATTTAATTTTATTTAAAAAATAAGAAGTTACATTGCACTTAGTGACTAGTATCGGTAACCTTTAAAATGAAAACTTTGTACCTATTTATGAAATAAGATAATCAGTCATTTTGGTTTGTGCTGCGTTATGGAATATAATTTTAATATTTTTTTTTATTTTTGATTTTTAAAGCATGAAACACAAGGAAGCGCTAAAGGAAAAAAAACGTTTGTATTTATTCAGCTGATTCCATAAACGTGTACTTTTATTTTTTTCAGGTAAATTTCAAGAAAAGTAATACAAAATAAAAGGCAATTAAGCGGGAAAAGAAGTTAAGCGAAAAGTAGTTATAAGATTAATTTATTATAGGAACAAATCATCAGAATTTTGGTTCTTAAAAAAAGTTATCTACTTATGCGGGTCAGGCTCTTAAGCGAGAGGCACTTAGACGTGTTTTACTGCACCGTTTTGTCTGCGTAATTTTACAAAAACCGCTCTTACGATTTGATTAAAAACATATTGAAGATAAAATCAGTATTCTAAATAATATGATCTATTACTTATTGCTTCTCAAAATATTTAAATAAATCATTTTTTTTTTTTAATATTTCTAAAAAATTAATATCTACCTAAAAGCGGATTGTTCATCTATTTCCTTAACTTTACTAAATACCGCACTTCCATAGAAAACAAAATAACACCGCCGCAACATTTTTTTTCAAGCAAATATTACCCACTTTTTTCTATTCCTAGCCGTATTGAATATGAATTTTAAAATAATTGGAACAACTTGGAGTTTACCTTCCAATTGACTCAACTAAACATTTGATGAACGAAAAAGTTTCGGGCGACCCAGTCGTGCGGTTTATTTTTTACTGCATCACCTTTCACGTGTATTTAAATGCTTAACTTTCATGACAAAGATTCCCTGTATGCGGCTTTCACTAGTCCCAAGCAATAAAAAAAAACACCTCCGTGCTTTTAAGAGATTAAAGATATTTCCGACTCAAATACAAGCTACCGAAACAGTGACATTAGCATTCGTCTTCTTTGATGAGATGGTTAGGTACGAGTATTCTAAGTCTCCTCATGGGAATTACCCTTGATGATTTAGAGTCAATAGTTTTAAAGTCTCAACATACACCCTCTACATCCACCACCACCCCTGCAACGGACAGACGGTATATTGCAAGAAATTGAATTCTATCAACCATTGTTCTCCACAAATACCCCACCTCTAAAAAAAAACGAGCAATCTCCGCACCTCTACCAATCCGAATGACAAAATTCAAAAACCTCAGACATGCAAATGCAAACAACCCAAACTATTTTACGCAACATTTTAATGAAAAACATCTCAAAACTTCACCACGCTTCGTTAAGTCCTTATTCTCATTTGACACATATACTACTCGTATATACGAATGTCCTTCTAATAGAATATTTCCCCTTTCCCACATTCGCCTCTTTTTGGTATCTTACAGGGAAAAGCTTCACATTAACCATCACCATATCGACATCACCACCGCACATAGCCACCTACAATAAGGCGATAAAAGTCACTGTGGACGGACCCCGAGAGCCCCGTTCGAAGACAAGTAAGTATATTTTGAGAATCCTCCTATTGTTGTGTTTGCCGAAAGGCAATTTAATTTGCATCCACATCTGAAAGCTACAGCAGCCCATATCTCCACATCTTTGCATAGATAGTCGACGACGAACGACTAACGACGACAGCGTTCAGTTGGGTGTTGGTTTTGGATCTATCCAAATGAAATGCATATCTGCCGATGGAGATCTCAGTGCAAACAAACACATCCTTTCATGCCGGCCAATCTATCCCACAAATGATTTATCTTTCGAAAATATTTAATGTATGAGCTACGGAGATACGATTGCTTAGGACTTATTTACGGTATCTTGCAGTATGAGAAGCTGAGCATCTTCTGCATTATATTGGACCGGGAAAATCCTCTTTGTTTTGCTTGTGTATTGTTGGGGGGAAGGCGGCTGCAAAATTTGCATATGCCATGGTATACTCTCTGACTCTGGGCAGGATCTCTGCCGGTAATTGACTTCAAGTCTATCCATCTCCCAACAAGATGCGGCTCCCAACTACTATGGGTACTCTGGCCAACTGGTAGATTTCCGTAATTAATTGAGGAAGTTTAAGTGCTGGTGTAGCCATGCCCCCAATGTCCGATTACACGCTACGCATATCTAATGAATTGCGTGTTTAATTAATGTCTGCCTGTGTGTAATATTGTTGCAATTGCCAACAGGAAACACAGGAAACACTTGGAATTTTCTTACCAACGGTATGGATAGGATTTGCATTTAATAAGATGCGTCAATGAGGGGAGCATATCACAGCTAAAGCAGCAGCTGTCACGAGTGCAGTGAACCTCTTTGAAGTGTGTCACGTTTGGAGAATACAAATGCGCCATCATAAGGTGGTCAATACTGACCTATTAAAACTGGTCTCGGAGGTCGGCAGAGTACAACCCAGCAACCAATTAGTCTGATTACTTCCAATCTGTCAAAACAAATGATAAGAACAGACGCCTACAGTTTGACAGCTGAAAAGTAAATGCACTTTGACAGCCGTCACTGTTTCAGCTGTCGAACTTGACATCTTCGGATTTGTTTCGTCATCTACAAAGCTGTAACTATATCTGTATCCAATTTATCACACTATGATCCAAACCACGCACTGAACAGGACACTATCTCCTTCTATGTATCTGTGTGGAAAAACAATTCACCGGAAATATATAACGCAATTACTTATATAAGGGCAGAAATTTTAACTGAAGACTCAGTGTTATCACTTTTAGGACAACAACAACAGTTCCACTTTGCCTTCGGCCAGCGACCGTTTCACTTTTCGGCTGACCCGCTGTCTGGATTCCGTATGCCGCCCATTGGAAACTGTCAAAGTGAGTATACTCGCATTTGTGATTATTGTGTTTTTTACAATTTTGTTTGAATTTTGTTGAATATGGAAAATGGAGGGAGGGAGCAAATTGACGAAACCAACTCGACCAGTTAACCAAGTTGTGAATAGTTGTGGCCCAAATCACGTGCGCAAATTCCAAACCGCAGTGTTTAGCATAAATATTGCAAGTATGCATGTTCTTTTGCGGTCACGGGGGGCAGGGCATCTATGTAGGGTGGACATTGTGAACTACTGTTGTCATAGATATTTAGCTCAAGCGGGAGCTGGGGTTAAAAACTGAATTTAAACAATTGTCATCAAATTGCGTGTTTGCAGCTTTTTTTTTATTGATTCTTGGGGAATGTAATGAGGATGTTGAAAAATGCTAATTTTGCATTTTAAATTGACGCATAAATTTGGGACTGGTTATAGCGTACTAAAATAAATAAAAGAGCTCCACAGCTGTTACATGCGATTTGCTAAAAATTGTGTTACCTACAGATTTTGTGCAGGATTTTGTTTTTATATCTACGGAAAAGTAGCAAATCCAAAGGAAGACAGGCGCATCTTTAAGTACTGAAAAAGACTCGAATAAAATGAATGGCGAAACAGGACCAGCGTTGCCGTTTGGACCCTTTTGGGATATGTAGACCAGAGGCCCCAAAATTTATTAAAATTATCAAAATAACCACTTTTTCATGAAAAACTGTGTTTCGTAATTAACACAATAAATAACATTTGTTTTGTATTTATTTTTTTCTTTGTGTCATAAATAATTAATGTTTTTAATCTGTATGCCCCCTTTTTTGGCTCGTGGACCTTTTTATTCCCCTTTTTTGTGCACAGGACTTTATTGCTAGCTTTGTGCAAAACCTCCCACTATTAATGACTCAAAATGTCGAATGTTGAGATTTATATTAATAAAGCCCAAACTTCTGTCTGAATTTTCTTTTTTTTTTGTCATCTCATACCGTCATCAATTATAACGAGAAGTTATCACTGAACTACTGTAGGTACATGATTTTTGTAGAGTTATGAAAGATATTTTATTTGGCCATGCCAGGATTAGGGAAGTGGGATTTTAAAATTTGTTCAATGCGAACACATAGTGAAGTATTGGAATTTTCGTACTTCGCATACCACTCTTGCGTTCCGCTTTAACAGAGAAACGAAAACAGTTCTTTTGATGTACTCCGATTACCCCAAAGCAGAACCATGATGAAGAACAAGAATTATTGTCGATATTACTCGATTTGATAAAATGTATTTAAAGTTATCATGACAGATTGTCAACTTAAAATACCAAAAAAGTGGGGGCTTTCTTATAAATGTATTTTTTAGCTTGCATTAATTAAGAATTATTTGGGCAATGCCAAGTTAAGTACAGAAAAAAGCCAGAAAGAATGCATTTTTGGACCCCTAAGCTTCCAAGAAGTGAACGTGGCAATTAATAATGTAGCCTAAACAACGTTTCCCGGCGGTCAAAATATAAATCTGAAAAACCCCCAAATTTGTCTATTTTTTCCACAAATGTATTCAACTTTTTCTAAGTAATTTTTTCAAACGTTTATCTACGACTTTAAGAAAGATTTTCGAATTTGAAACGCGAACATATAAGTTGGGTTTACGAAAACGAATGTGTGTGCCAAATAAGCTCAACGCAAAATACTGACGCATGTTGTAAGAATTTACACAGCCCTAACACAACTTTGATGAATTTACAGAAATGAAGTTGGTGCTTAAATCCGGAAAGAAACAAGGTACTATTACAAAAAAATTATTTTTTGTTTACTAAACTGGCAAATAGTTTTTTTTTTCAAAGACTTGATTTGTAAACAAAAATAGTAAAAAATAATAGAAGAAATAATATTCATTTGAAGGTAGATAACCCTTTGGAAGACCGATCGATTTTTTTAAAAACATTTTAAAGGAACAAACACAGCGAAATGCAAATAGGATAGAATTTTAAGAAACCCCCGATTTCCCCCTAATCTCCAGCGGTCGACAAAAAGAAATCCCAAGTCTAGGGGGAAAACCCCCAAACTGGCAATCCTGGTCTTAGGGAACATTTCAAAGAAAGTTTCATTCAAAAATGTTTATGCTAGTTTTTCTCCGTCAGGTAACTGACATAGAACCCACACAGTGTACTGTACATATAAAGAAGCAATTCTAAGAGAATTCTTCGAGGAGCGTCAAACATTTCACCTGTAAGTGAAGAATGAATAAAATGTATAAATCAGTATTTTGGAATCAACAAACCTATATTTTAAAAGTAAATATTTTATCCCGTTTCGAAACACACTATCAAATGTACATAAGGTGGGGATTGCCGTTGTTCGCACTCTCTGTTAAAAATACTAGAGCACATTAAGAGACACGTTAATTGTATAATATTTATATTTTTATGTTACATGTTTATTTTAATATGCTTATGTTAAGCTTACATAGTAAAAACTTTTATATATCACAAAAAAAATTTCACTTAGTGGAAATAAGCGGAACTTTTTTCGATTAAAGGGAAAACTACCTATAATGCTCTTGCTCATAAAAAAAGGGGGAAAGAGTCTTCAAAGTCTGGGAACACTGAGTAGAAGTATTTTAAAAGTCCCTAAAGTTCGGTAAGAATGAGAGAAAAATACTTAAATATGAAATATATTCCTGATTTAAGAAATCAAATTTTTAATGTGCTTTTATATTTCTTAAATCGATCATAGGTTTTCCGAACGCAATAAACTTAGTTATTCAAAGATTTCGCTGCTTGTACCCCTTTTCCTACGTAAATAAGTCTTCTTGAACATCGAAACATCCACAAAAAGGGATAAGATCTACCATATACCAACATGTCCGTGCTTTTGTGCTTTATTCGGTATTCGGTCTTCGTTGCCAATACGGTAAATTGGAAATAAAAATGACCAACTGTATATAAAAATGACCAAAATGATTTAAGTCCGAAATATTTGTAACCACAGACCAATCCATTCATCATTTTATTTCATAAGTATTTTTCATGTACACAGATTAGGTACATATTATTTTTTTAAATATTAATAACATTTCATTTCGTAAAAAAATTACCAAATTGAATAAAAAATAACCATGTAAACAAGAGAAAACGTAATGACCAAATTTGAAAGTTGAAAAAAAAACCCAAACACAGGAAATAGATAGTTTAATATGTTATGCGTCTAATAGATACTTAAAACACATATGTGCAGAATTAAATGCGCAGCAAAATTGGAATACACATGTTTGTAATATATATCGACACAGGTGAATTCTGCACTCACTGCCGCAATGCAACATGTTTCTATTTCTAAATTTGCTGCAAAATTCAGTGGTACCACAACACAAAAGAAAATAAATTGCATTTTGAAGTATTTGGCACCATCGCCTTTTGTCACTGCTCATCGTGTTTAGTTTTCGTTTTAGTTGCAAACACATCTAGTCGGCGAGTGACAGCAGCCCTATATATTAGCCGATGCAATGCATGTCAAACAATTTTCTGCACATCTGTTCTACTTGCAGCACTGCACTCTGCGATGCGTCTAGAATTTCTGAACATGTGATTTGGGCATAATGCGTTCAATTATAAAATAATTCAATTAAATGATTCGCACTGAACTTTTGAGATGTAAAAACAAATTTTTGCACCTCGCTACTCAATATCCCAAGTATAGGCTATACTATTACTAAAGCTACAAAAGCAATTTGTTGTCATTTCGGCAAGGTTTTCAAGGAAAAGGGTCATAAAAATCCTACAGACGGCTGGTTTTATTCCAGTAGTCGACGACATCTGTTTTTTACTACCTTTATCTATGGCTTACTATTTTTGATATATAAGTAGAAAAAGCACAATCCTTTACATTTCCTCTTACAACATCCTTACCCTTTTAGACAAAGGTTTGGTCATACTTTTCAAATCGGACCGCACCAGTCTAGGCCGGTATACAGCTTCCATATTCTGTACCAATCAAATCGTAGGTAGTCCCGCACCTTAAAACTTGTATACCTACATAAGTTCAATCAAAGGCCTCCTAAGTGGCTTCCGAACTGCTATTGTGCTGATCTGCGCTCATTTACATACTCGCTTCTGAACGTAAAGTGGGTATACACCTGGTTCGATCTCACCCACTTTGGTACACAAAGTCCTCATCATTCACTTTAAGCGGTCACGCTGAAGCCATTTTTAAAAGTGCGCCCTTTATTAATTCACTGTTGAAATACATGCAGTTTTTTTTGTTTTTGTTTGCTTGCCTTTTTTTTCGCTGTAAAATAGCAAAATCAAAGACCATCGCTAATCAGATATATTATTCCAAATTAGATTTAAAGCATAATCCTCACCCCCACAAGTATAGTGCGTGCAATCGTTGGAAATGCAAACCGCGCTCTATACCTAACTGAGTTACATCATCACGCATAAACAAAACAAAGTGAACAAATGTACTATACGCCCGCTAAATCCGATCCGGAATCTGGCCGCAATGTCGCTCACATACACACATACAGCCCGGCTATCGAATTGCAACAAGGACCACCGTAATTGCATTCAAAATTTAAGCCAATAGCATTAATAAAGCGGCCGCAAAATCAATATCCGTCCATTTAAAGTCCACTCGCTTATAAAAACTAATTAATAATTTTCGAATGGGCTATTAATTAAGCCTAATTATGCCTTTGGCCGGTATACCGGCCGCCAGCGGCAGCGGCAATATCGGACAGCGACATTTTCGTTGTGTACGTTTTTTTTTTTTTTTTTTGTTTTTCAATTTTAAATAAAATATTTATATCAGGATCGCTTTGTTGGTCGCGGTACGTCGCTGTGTGCGTTCCGAATATTTGAAGCATATTTACACAGAGTCCAGTTGCGAATGCTGGGGTGTTGATGCTGATGTTGCGGCCGCTAAATGAAGCATGTCATGTGAGCAGCGTATATTATACACGCCCAACTCACGCATAGTGTGTGGAATTTTGTAAAATTCCGCGAATCCCTTTTGTATACGGTTTCGGTTCTGTATCGAATATGGGTGACATTACAACGCTTCGGCTTTGCATTTCTGACAGGGCTCCACTCGCGACGACGACGACGGTGGGCCACCACCATAAATCTCCTGCCAATAATTTAACTCTAAACCCGAGCCCTGTAGAGAAATTGGAATTCGGGGGAGGATACGGCCGGTGGCGAGCGGTGGTGGTGCACCAAACAGAAGCACCATGTCGGTGGATGTAATAACATTTGTGTAGCCATCGAACATCTCTGAATCGATATGTGAGCATCCGAAGTGGAAGTGGGGGCAGCTCCGAAAGGATATTTTTCGGCTGGCCGATGCTCTGTGGCCGTTGGTATTTAAAGTGTTCGCGTTTGGTTTTAATCACACAAAATTAATGGTTGGATTGGCGGCGAGCCGTTATAAATCAAATGCCACCCACACGGTCGGTGGGGTGGAGTTTGGGTTTTTTTTTTTTTTTTTGTGATTTGGTAGGGAAAACGTGTTTTGTTGGCACACATCTGATACTTACTTTTGGGTTCCATTGCAGACATGTCACAGTTTGGACTGGGAGCTGCCAACTCGCACTGGGGATATGGATCGGCGAGTGCGTACTCACCATACCTGGCTAGTAGCGGACTATCATCGTGCACGACACCATCCTCAGCGCAATTCAATAATCCGGCCTTGGGTTTCACCTGCTCGTCCAACGAACAAGCCAACAATCAGGACTTTTCCGGAGCGGCGAATCGAGACTGTGTTCCAAGTAAGTAAACGGATTTTTATTTAAGCTCCTTTGAGTGCGACTAAGTAGAGAGGGGTTTTAGGTTCTATCCCCAAATTTTTGTTGGGGCTGCTCGCAAAGGCTCCTTTTGTAGGTATACAGGAACAGCGCTTTGGTCGCAACATGGGTCTACCGGAGGATTTGATGGATATTCGAGTGTATTTCATATCTTGAAAAACGATCTTTTGAGGTAATCCTCATCCCAAAAAGAGAAAGAGTTGTCCAATAGTCCACTTGGCAGCTTATCCGAGAAAAGTCAAAAACCGCTTAAATATTTAACCCAACTTTTAACTGTCAGCTCTGGAAAGGACAACAATTTCATTCGGTTTCTGGACCGATCCCCGATCAAATGGGCATATAAAAATAGCATTTCTTAAAAATTTAGCTCCTGCGATCGAGCTGATCCTCATCCTAAGTCGGATGGTTCTTTACAACTGCATGCTCAATATTTAAACAATTTTTTGCTGAATCTCATCCGAAATAAGCAACGAATTGTCTTAAATTTCCAACAAATGTTACAAGCTTCATAGAGAATTTTGTAGGTCTTTTAAAAAATAATAACGCGATCTACTCACATGATCCTCATTTGAAACTAGAAGAGATAATAGATAATAATGGATATCTTCTGGTGGTAAAACCAATAAGCTAGATCCTGAGTAAAAATTCTCTCGCACGATCTACTGAACTGATCCTCATTTGGAATTATCAGAGAACTGGGCATATTGTCATTAATTGAACTGATCCGAATCCTACGACTTTCAACGCATGTTGTCTATCGCGACGACCATCTACGTGCTCCTTAATAATGATTCAAATTTTTCCTTCCAAATAATCCTCATACGATATAAGTAAGGCTATGGTAGTCAGCTATTCAGCTAATTTCGCTTCGATCTTTTGGGCTGATTGGTATCTAAAATAACCGTCTAAAATGTTTACCAGGTGTTACCTTAAGTAAAGATCACCTGTCAGCTATTTCAACAACAAAATCTCCCCCAATCCGTTAGGCGGGCCTGTTTAAGTCCTAGTCTTGATTTCCTGGTGATTTTACTCCTTGGCGAAATTGGTCCCCTGACGAGCCACGGCACCCTTTAGTCCATCGATTTTTTTTACAGATCCTATTTTTATTGGACAGTTTTCCAGAAGTATTTCCTCATTCCTCAATGATACAGCAGACCTGTACTTAAGACAACCTTCTTGCGTACTTTCAGTGCTTCCTGATTCCACAGCCACCGACCTGGATCAACATCTGAGCAGCCTTGTTGGTTCAACCACTGGACAGATGACGCATCACAGCCTGTTGGGTGGCACTGGCCAAGCCTCCATCTCCTCAACTGTAAATGGAAGTGTGACCGCCAATTCTGCCATCCTAGTACCCCGATATCACTCGAACTCTAATCAAGAATACAATGTGCACTCAAGTCAGAACGGCCCACGAAGTCTCAGCGATTCATCGCAAGCCGAGTCGCCTGTCCAGGAGGATCTTCTCACCTCGAATACGCCAAATTTGGGCGGTGGCGGAGCAGCGGCTGGTAATGGCGCCAACAACGGACCCGGTGCCAATAATGTCGTCGCCGCAAATCAAAACTTCACCGGAATAGTCAACCAAACGCAAAACTCAGCCGTAGCGTACAGCTCCACTGGTGGCAGCGGTTGCAATGGCTCACTGTACCCAGTTTTGCCGGCCAGTCTACTCTACTCGCAACTATATACAGCGGCGAATCAAACGCACGGCTTTCACTCGCATTCTCTGCCACCGCATGCCTCACCAAACTCAGCCGTCCACGGTGAACTGCAAAGCGTCATGGATCACATCAGCAATGTTGGCGCTCGCCAACAGCATCACATCATGGCTGGCGGTGGCAACACTCATCCGGGTGATCTTACTCTCGTTGGAAACTGTGGTGCGTCCGCACGCAACGTAGACGATGGCAACACCAATCGACAGGTGGCGCTGGCCGCCCACCGAGGCCACCACAATCCAACTGACAATGGGAATTCTGTGTGGCGGCCATATTGAGGGTTCGACTATCTCATGATGTAGGAGTGTCCATACAGCTGATGACAGATGCATGACAGCTGTCATTAGAAATCGCAAATGAACCGTCTCTTAAAAAACACACATTAGTTAAATTTCCAATGTAAATATTGTACCATAATTATGAATTAACAATTATTTAGAAAATTTTATCGTAACTCTCAATTAAAAGATGGAATTGGTGAAGTCTGTCAAGCGAGACGAGTATCACCAGTCAAATCGTTTTCCAGTATAAATTTATTGCACATGAAATGGATATCACTGTGCAAAGAGCGTATATAAGTTCCTAATGGTTTTGTTTGATTTTTATCGACTAACAATTATTGATTTGTGTTTTATTAAATTTGATTAAGTGTTTTATGCCATTTTGTATATAGGTAGCGTTTATTTTCTTTCTTGTTCTTTTTATAAGCAAATACATTATAAATGTTATAAATTGTTTAGAGAGTAAGAATATATAAGAGAGAACAGTTTTTTTTTTTTTTGTGACCATATCTGATTGGAATTCTTTTCTAAGAAATATTGCAAGTTGTTCTGTCAATGTATGCCTAACTAAAATAGTTAAATTTAATTGTATATAGTATAAGAAAGTAAAATATATATATAAATGGAAAAAAAAGAAATCCCATCAAATAAATGTGCGATAAGTGGAGTTTTAAGCAAGTACGATTCATTATTTATTATCCAGATGTACAAGATGAAGTAAAATAAACCAGAAACTATGTAAAAATCCGTAAACAGGTTGGTTTTCTTTTTTTGTACCCTTAGAGAAGCTGTAGGTTATACACACGTTTAATGCTGGAGCACTATTTGGCATGTATTGGAAGTGACTTTTCCATCGGTCTGGATGCTGTTTCAAGGAAATTAATTCGGACTAAATTAGAATTAATACCTACTGAATAAGGATAGTCTGGAATTTGTGCTGCAAGCTTAGCTTGTCTTAAAATAAGACATTCAGTCGAAAATTGGTTTCCATTGTTCGGCGGAAAATGTGTTAGCGACTTGTAAGTGACTAAAACTTTGTTAACTGAGAATTTTTGAGGACAGAAAAAGACAATAGCCAAGATTTTGAGTCAGTAGGTACATTTTGGCAGCCCTATAGACACAACGCGCAATAGTGTAAAGAAAGCGTTAAAGCTGGGTTTCCGATTTTTTCGAAGATTCTAGATGTCGAAAACGGCCTGGGTATTAATTTAGTAAGTACGACACAGTAGGTAGAGACCGAACTGATATTATTTTTTATAATAAACACGCGCTAAAGAGGTTGTGACTACTCTTATGGTGTAGTTCGAAGTACACAGCGCGGGCGTTAAGGAAATTGGGATAGAGAAGATAGGAGATTCCGATGCACATTGGTTTTAAATGTTCATTGAGATTTCTCAATATTTTTGGATGACATTCTGGACCACTTCAACCTATTAAGAGCTAAATTGAAAATTTCAATTTAAACTATATGTAAATCTTGTGACAGTCATAAACAAAGTTTCATGCAAATATCAAGCTTAGGGTTATAAAAATACAATTTTCGAAACTGGAGATTAGTTACATTAATTTTAAAGCTTACCTAGGTAAAAACTTCGATTTGGTGGATTGAATTGACTCTGAGCGTGCTACTCTAATCACAAAATTGCAGTCGAATTCAAGTCTGTAAAGTATATCTTCATCCTAAGAACAATATGTAGGTAGGTACACTGAAAATAAAACCCTGGTAGGTACATTTGATAAAAATGCGGGCTCATTCAACAATTTTCTTTCTCAATATACGTCCAACAAAATGTTTCTATCAGATTGACAAAATATTAATAGGTTTTACCATGTCTTACAATTTTTGTAGCGGTAACAAAATGCGGTGTGTATCAAAATAATTTGTAAAATTCATCAAAATGTTGTTAATTTTACAAAAAATATTTGCCTATTCTACCATTGCTGTCTTGTCAAATCAACAATTAACTGTTGCTTTTACAAAAGAAATTTATTAATTTGGACTTTATCTTTTTGCCAAATTAACAATAAAAATTGGTTAACAATATTGAAGTTATTTGTCAATTCAGTTTTTTTTTTGTTAATTCTTGCAGTCGAATTGTACAGAAATAATAACTCAGTACTGCCGTTGTGTTCTAGACTAGGTTTTAATAAATGATACGCAAAACAATGCGATGAATAATTAGATTTATTAAAAAAGTGTAGAAGTACAAATTATCATATACCTACCTACCTATGAATATTGCAAAATATTTTTTTTGTTCTCTGTATCCTTGTCAATATTCCTTCCACCTTGTCTAATGTACTGCCAATAATCATAAAGGCATTCTTGGAATCTTTAATAGAATATTTTATATGGGCCCTCTTATCGCCTTCGTTGGTCACTGACTTGGAGGTAATTATTAAAACTTCATGCAGCAAATAGAACAGGGGGTCTCATTTATTTAGAAAAAATGCGTTGGTTGTAATGTACATAGGAGCATATTAAAAATTGTTTGGTCGATGATTCAGTTAACAAACTTAAGACTATCCTCTTTCACTTGCCTTTAAAATATTTAAATATGTGGCTTTCTTTTATTGAAGCAAGGTTCAGTCCATTTAATTAGTTTTCAAATATATTTTTTTAACTTTTTTCGAGTCAAATACAAATGACGCCACTACAATCTATTTATTTAGTACAATTTATTTATTTAATTATTACAAATTGTGAGTTGATAGAGAAAAGACGTGAAACGCACTTATTAGCAATAAAGTTTATTTTAAAAGTTCTTAGTCTTATATTTTATTTACTTACCTATTTAAAAAAAAAATGTTTTTTTAGTTATTCTGACAAAGTACTTTTAAAACGTACAACAATTTTCGCCAATATTACCTGGAATTTTATTTTCAGTGTATATTATAATAGAGCTGAACACATTTATCCGGTCTAAATTAAATGGAGGTTTAGTAAAGGTGTTTTCAATAAGGACCAATGCTGAAATTGAATAATACAATCTACAGGTATAAAATAAATTTTTATGTAGGCATTTAAATGGTTTATGACAATATTTATAGAATAAAATATGTCCGCTGGTGCTTCTGGCGGTGGCATGGATCCGAGTGATCCAATTTTGAATGACTGCAAAAAAGGTCTGGCTGAATTAGGGGAACGACATTGATTATATCGCCTTGAAGCGCTGGGGTCGAATGCGGCTTACTGGCATACATGCATACTTGCGACATACGAAACATAAGAAATCTATCGCGTTAAGATCGCGCAATCCTGGCCAGTTCATATCACCTCCGCGAGAAGTAGCCATATACGTCCATTGTGGCGTCTGATGTATGGCACGTATTCACATTTCATCCACCTCCGCATATTAGGAAATTTGGGCCAAAAGAAATCGATAAGCGTAGTTCTGCATAGCTCGCCATTGATGGCGTTGACCTCACCTCAAAAAACTGAGGAATAATGACGCCGTCGTCTGTCCAAAGTCCGCTGAATTTTGTGGATTTAACATGCAAAACAATAACAAACTCAGCCCCAGATTAGACAGACGCCACCAAAACAACATGGCCGCCATATTCTGTCATCACATCGACTTGTCGCAAATTAAAAAGTATTAATTAATTAACGGGTTAAAAGTCAGGTATAAATCAGCATACCAATATCCAAAGTATAGCAACGAAGTTTCTATTATCTACCTTTATTTTAAGATAATTGCGTAAAATTTGCTTTAGGTTCGTTAGATTTGATCCTAAGTGAAACTTATTACGATTTTCGTCTACAGAAAAAAGTTTACCTACAACAATAAATCGCAAGAAAAATGAAGTATAAGAATAACTAAAAATTGCCACTACCTACCTACTGGTATCCAAATCGAAAGTTCAATGCAATTGTATAGGATTCAACTAAGCTAACTTTACTCACTTACTTATGGTGGCACTACAGTCCGGGTTGGACATGGACCTCAACCAACAACCATCTCCAGCCATCAAAAACATCTTTGTCCAGCTGTCTCCAATTAGGACTCGACCGCGAGTTGGTTAATGTCTCCTACCACTTGCGTGCGCCACTTGAGTCGCGGTCTTCTTCTACTGCGCCGTCCCTCGGATCTGCGCAATGTTGCTAAGTACTCGACGTTTTGTTGCTTCTTTCACATTGAGTATCCCAGCAAGGCAGCAACCGCAGCCGTTGGACCTTCACTCTACTGGCTAGGTTGATATCGCTATACAGCCCGCACAATTAAGCTAGGTAACCAATAACAATAAATGTGAAACTGAAAATAAAAAGGACAAAAAAATTGTAAAATGTAATTCAATTCTAAAAAACAACAAACAAAAGCATCGCTACCGGGACATGGAGAACAAAAGATACAAAAATAAGTGTTCTTAGCGGATTTGCAGTTAACACACCTTGTTCTAAAAATATCCTTATTGAGCATTCGTAGGTGATTCTTTCTTCAAAATCTAACCGATTTGTTTTAATTAGTATAGAAAAAAGAAATCGGATACGAAAATGTTTAAGTTTTCGAATGCGCTGAAAAAAACGATTAGAAAAATATGCGAAAAAGGGAGTAATTTATCAGCCCTCATTTATATACCAGGACCCTGCTGCAGACAATTCTGAACGAACAAAGTGGATTGAAGTGGATACTCAACGCACACTGTCAGCTCCCTCGGACCACTGAATCCCAAAATCATTACGCAACTGTAACAGCAGAACGCACTTTCCCACAAAACGCCTGTTTAACTTTAATTGCCCCGGACAACTATTCGACCAAGTGAATTACTCGCACATATTCCGGATATAGTTCCTATTCCCATGCCAATTTCAAAAACTAACCAAATCCCCTAATTAAGAGAGCATCCACTCGAGTGTTCATAATGAGCCGATTCAAAACAAACGAACCTAATCCAGCACCTTATTTCCAATAAAGCGCATAAAACTTACCGCGTACCAACCTCCACTGCTGTCCCAAGAGTGCTTCTTGCAGCCATCGTCGTCGTCGTCGTCGTCGCCGCCGCGCACAGAAGCACCATACTGGATACCACCAAAGAGTAGCAGCAGTCGCTGGGGCTTCGCCTGAGGAGAGGAAATCTCCAATTCATTGTTTTGGTCTGCATATCGTCCACAGACACACAATCCGTGCCATGAATTACATAATTAAAGCCTGCCACCCCCGCGTGCCGACACCGTCGTATCGTGCTCGGGGACGAACTGAAAGTGAACTACACCGCCAATAACACATTTAAAGGACCTTCCACTAGGCGGCACACCATAGAACGGTCCAGCGCGTCACGCCGCCGCCGGCTGCCCGCCATGCCACCATCGCACACACCCCACGGCCACGGCAAAGTGCAGAAATGGCACTCGAGTTAATGTCCTTAGCCTTCGCCCGCGATACAAACTGGGCGGGCCCATATAGGTGAATATGAAGTAATTTTCTGCTCAATTTATTCCACATTGTGGCATCCAATTAAGTTGGGAACGACACACGAAGACCGGGACACACGGACTTTGCGAGGCGTGCGATTGCCTTCAGAGGAACCAAATGAACGGTCACAAATGTGATATGGTGGACAATTTAACGGGTACACACATATACGACACCCATGCACGGAATGGTAACCAGAATGCCAAGTGTTATGCGACGACTGATACGCCTCTTTGCGGAAGCTACTACTATACGCTATCGATGATGGTAAACTGTTTTAGCTTTTATATACAATTTTCTTTTTCCGCTTCAGCAAAAGGATATCGGAGCACAGTGAGTGTAGGTTTAACCACCCAATGTTGGGGGTGGCTGATTTTAGTTTCATGGTTAATGGAGGTTTGTACAGTTGTTAGCTGTGGAACAGGTACACCTCTATAGAGAGGGTAGTCTTCAACTGAAAGAGAGACACGTCAAATGGATATCTTCCATAAATTTGCTGGATTCTTTCTTATAGCCTATTTCATCGACTTAAAGCAGCCAAGAGGTCGCTTAAATTGTAAGCTACTTAGATGATGTCCAGCACTCATCACATTAGTGACAGGGACGAGTAAAGCTTAGGACTGTGAATATGTTCCGCCTTATCACCGCGTTCTTCTTTCTTACTTACTTACTTCGAGGCTTTACAGCTCAGAATAAACTCGAATGGCCTCAACTAACAAGCCTACCTAACTGCCTGTAATTGGGTACTTCCTTCGGTTAAGGATCGTACCTGTGGCCGTCACTCGCAGACACAGCCCAGCTACATATCCAAGCTTAGGCGACTGATACGAAATATTTACCTAGGTCGTCAAAGCCCTAGACGTGACTAAAGATCTTACGAAGCTCGAAGCGACTTAGGAAATCTTTATACACTTTAGTGCTGTAAGGCAGAGGGCTGTGAAATTTGTTTCGATGGACTCCATTGGTAAACATTTCATCACAACATTTAGTCTCAGCCCCCTCTTACAAAAAATCCTGCTCCTACCTACTAAGTTATATCTGTCTATTGTAGCTTTCTGCTGATTAAATTGAGTCAAATATGACTGATATTGCATTAAAGGCCTCGGTCTTAGCTGAAGTCGTGTTCGATCTCGACGCAGTAGCGAGCTTTCTCCATCCTTAGATAGACGAGTTCTGTAGGAATGCATAAGCTATAGATATTGCTCAAAATACCTCCTCTAGAAAAGCTGTCTTGGGCGGCTTTGAACTCGATTCGGGTCTCTTTTTTCAAGGATTTGACTAGTGCGAACATTTTAAGGGGGGTATTTTTATACTCTACAACCGCCAATCAGGTTACAGCTAAAAGGTTCTAGGAGTTTACGCATTATGAGAGATAGGATCCTGTACGCGAAGCTATGGAGTCTATAACCTATTTCGTTAGAGCCGTTGAGAGGCTTTATTTCCACCTCCCACATGCCAAATATTAAAACTTCTTACTCTCTGATACAGTTGGCGGATTGGGTAAATTTTGACTGCTATAACCTTAAATTCCGCAGTTTGAAAATCTCTGATTCTGCAGCACTGAAGGTGCCTTCCTATACCTTTACAACTTAATACCATGTTACATTTGGGTGTTTTCCAGTCCAAATAAGCTTTCCAAAATGCGAAGCTGATGCCCCATACAACCGGACGTTGTTTAAAATAACATGAAGCTCAACAGCCCCGCACTTACAAGTTACACCCCAACCCCAATGGCCTACTCAATAATAGCCCATCCTGAGACAGAAATTCGAATAACTAAACGCCACCATTTCCGAACACTCTCCGACGTGAATTCCAACTGAAGTGTTACGGCAACATAATTCCCCCGGCATAGAAATAGTTGTTATGTAAACTTCCACACCATCAAGAGCGGCGTGTGCAGCGCTTTCGACGAATGTGGGAGTATTTTGCAAATGACTCGAAACTATTTCCCTGCGAAAATTCAAATACACAACCGAATTTTCAGCAAAGCAAATAATTGGCAGTTATGCTGCTGAAAGTGCATTATTTTTGCTCCTTTACGGTTGGGTCGGTGCGGTGAAGCAGAGATGGTATGAGTGATGAGAGGGGGATCTGTGTATATGCGGTTCTAGGGCAGAAACATTAAATAATGGAACTTTTCTTTTTATGCAACATTTCCTGGGCTCGCCGAATGAATGTCAGACAAAAAGCCAGAGGACTCACGGCTCAATGGCAGCGATAACAAAGGCGCCCCGCGCACTAACTGACACTATTTTGGGATATTGTTTAAATTTTGCTTAAGCAGCAATCCTGTGGCACGTGAAAATGTTCAGTTGCAGAGTCTTCTGGGGTTGACCGCAGTCGTTTCAGTTTTTATCGCGCTATTTGTGTGCCAGTTCCGGCTCCATAATGCGCAGTGATTTCATCTGCGGCAAAACTTATTTCTCAACGGTAAAGTGCAAATATTTGCAAATTTTTCTGCATTCCATAGTTGAAGCTTGAAGGTATTTGCCTGCGCAAAAGTGTGGTCATACGTTCAAGTATTGTGGATTGTTGCAGTGATTATTTATTTCGCTTGTATAAGAGTACCTACCGATATTGGTGAACGGCTTCTGGAGTCCAAAAATGTACTTGATGTGCACCAAATGATATTGGTGGTTGGAACAACTATCTGTAAAGCATTGTCGTTCACGCAGTAGAAGCAATCGGATGGGTGAGCTATTTTTTCGAGGGCCATTTCTGGAACTTTCATTTATTTAGTCTTTGGATATATAAAACATGGAGAAGGGGTATTCTCCTTTGGTCGATTCTGCAGAAAGAAAGACTAGCAGCTTTTAAAAATTACTCTGGCAGCCAGGTACGCACCTCCTGCTAAGTTTTGTTAAAAGAAACGGACATCCGTAGGACTCACATTGAGCTTCAGCGCAGGTTTCGAGGTTTGATGTTCCTACTGCGTTTTTAATAACCGCTGTCAAGAATTTTTATGCTCTTACGAAACTAAGGCTAGATATTAGTTTCTGACATGAACTGGCGGGTTGAGATTTTTTTTAATCTTGTTTTTTACGATTTTTGACGCTTTTTCTAAGCGTAAGTGGATGCGTTTCTTGGTGTCGTTTTCGAAGTTGTTTCGTCACTAAATTAAACTCTTCTTAGACCCGTTTTCAGACACTTTCTTAATTTTTGAAATAGCTTTTCGATGTATTTTAGGTGGGTTTTTGAGTGCGTAACGTTTGTTTTTTGCGCATTATTCGACGTTTTCGGACACTTTTTCAAGTGCGTTATTAAAGTTATTTTAGACAGGTTTTTGACACTTTCTGGATTTTTGAACTAATTTTTCATCTCCCCATTTAGGCGCTCTTGTCAAGGTTTTTTGGATGTGTAATTGCGCAGGCTATTGAACAGTTTCTCGACTATTTTGAGGAATGTATTTTTACGGAGTTTTCAAGTTTTCGATGCTATCTGGGCCGCTTTTTGCTTGTGTATTTGGATTCACACACTAGATTGAACACTTCTTAGGCGTGTATTTTGTACAGATTATTTCTCCCGTTTTCCGAATGTATTTCGACGGAGTTTTCAAGTTTTCGATGCTATCAGGGCCGCTTTTTTGATGTGTACCTATTTGGATTCATTTTTGGACAGGTTGTTCAACACTTCTTTGTCGTGTATTTTGGACAGATTATTGGTCCCGTTTTCCGACTCCATTTTGGAGCATTTCCATTCCGGTTGCATTTGTTCCGGTTTTTGAGATCGTTTTAAGACTCTTTCTTGGTGATTTTTTCTTGCGCGTATTATTTGACGTTTCTTGGGCGATTTAGAGGTTTTTTTTGGCACATTATTATCGGCGGAATTTGGCGCGTATTTGAACAGAGTCTTGGACGGGGCTTTTGACTGGGTATTTGGACGGATCTGTAGTTTTTTTTCCACATATTTGGGGCTGGTTTTCGGGTGCGTTTTAAGCTCAGAATTGCAGACTTATATTTACCAAAACAGATATTTTCTAGACAAACAAATTGGACAATAGAACTTCTCGCTGAAGGTTATGCTTCTTGTAAGATCCGCGAAATAAAGCAACTGGAAGTAGGACCTTAAAGTAAAAATAAATAAATACGAGGGGAGTTCAATATATTCGCGGTATGGGGGGGATACTCCAAAGATATGAAAAAAATATTTCGTGATTTTAGTAGCCCCGTTATTCAAGTGTTTTACTGTAAAATTTCATTTGGCTGTGATTATAAGTTTGCTTTGTATTTTGCGTTGAACGAAGGTGAAATGGCTGGTGTCGCGATGATCACTAAAATTGAGAACCGCGCTGTGATAAAATTTCTTACTAAACAAGGAAAAAGTAGAAAAATTTTCACGAAGAGATGGTGGCTGTTTTTCGAGATTCTGCACCTTCGTTATCAACTGTTCAAAAGTGGTCAGGTTTATTTCAAAGTGGCAGTGAGAGCATTGAAGACGACCCTCGCTCAGGCTGCCCACTAACTGACTGCACCGGAGAAAACATTACACAAGTCGAGAAACTTGTACTTGAGGATGCCCGCGTAAAGGTTAAAACGATAGCTGCGAAGATTAACCTTTCTATTGGTACCATACACACCATTCTTTATGACCGTCTAAATCTTTCAAAAGTCAGTGCAAGATGTGTGCCTCGAATGCTCACTTCGCTCACAATGGTCCGGTGCACACATCACGGATTTCTAAGGCTACTGTACGGGATTGTGGTTTCGAAGAGATTCAACATCCACCCTAAAGTCCGGACCTTGCCCCTAGTGATTATTTTTTGTCTCCAGATTTAAAAAAAAACCTTCGTGGTAAGCGATTTACCGATGATGAGGAGCTCAAAGCTGCAATAAATGAACATTTTGGAGAGAAGGATGAAAATTATTTTTTTGAAGGTATAGAAAAGTTAATTTCAAGATGTAATAAATGCATTAATGTATGAGGAGATTAGATATATTGAAAAATTAAAATATTTTTAATTTAATTCGTGTTTTCCTTCATGTCGATACCGCGAATATATTGAACACCCCTCGTAAGTTACAAAAATGCGCAGCCAAAAAAAATATAAATTTGGGGGTAGGTACCTAAACTTAAACTTTTTAGGGTCGTATTTCATTTTTAACTACCTCGATTAGGTGCGTAGTAAGAGAAAGGATATATATTCCCACAAAATTTTGAACTCGAGATGTTAATCAATTCTGACATAACGATGATAGAGGAACTCAAAATAAAGGGTTGCAAAATTTTGTCCGTCAGTCCGTTTATCCGTATGCTTCCGAGACCTACAGCTTCAAATTTGGTTCAAACTTCGGACTTGTAGTTTGTTCATTAAAATTCACAATTGTGGCTGGTTTTAGATTTTAGTTACCTACATTTTAGGTGTCACAGCTAAAGGCGGATGTACCTACCTACTGATGATGACCTTCAGCTAAACCCATCTGCATGACCCAGTTCACGTTGCGAATTCTTTCGAACTCCAATTTTACAAAATTCGCATTCATTTGTTAAAAAACAAAAAAACTCTCAGCTCTCCTATAGCTAAAGCAAAACTTTCAGCACACCACACCGCATGCAGGTATATTCTTTATTCATGCCATGGAATACCCCGGACTTCCGTTCTTTATATTCCACATTTACAAGTTTCAATTATTGACAGGCACATCCTTCCGCCCGGAGTTGCAAACCTTCTGCCACCTATCATCGCTGTTCTACGAAAGGGCTTCCAAGAAGTTTTTCATCGAGTATGCGAAATATTGCCGGCACTTAAAAACTTTATTCCTTACGAGTATATCTGCTTAATTAAGTTCGTACACGCATTTCTGTCTCGGAATTCACACACGGATATAGATGGGCCCATACACACGGTTATCCCTCGTCGTTTTCTTTAAAACTTCGCCAAGGAAGACTTCTCAAGTGAGCCGTATAGTATACAAGTATACTCGTACTCGAGTCACAAGTCGGGCTACTTGAAATTATCACATCATAATACACAACAGAGTACAATTGAACAGCAGCACAGTAGCACCTTAATTATGGAACGTATCCTTCATAAATATGAAATGGTTGCCATTACTTGGGATTAGGCAATTATTGTTGCTGCCATTGCTACCATAAGTTCCGCTGAAGATGTTCGTATATGTAGATCTTGGATACGTATGTCACGTTCAACTGTATATATGCGGTCTCCTGGGGATTATGGTGATGAGAAAGGATTATGCCATTCACTGGTGGGATGGGGTGTTTGTAATGAAATCCTTTCAAAGGCGTAAGGTGAGATTGGTATGCGTTCAGATATTACATGCGTGCTAATTTCGTATTTCAAACGAGACTGAGTCTCCGATCTGCCTTAAGATGGTGTGTTTCAGAAAAAAGGGTTCTGCAATCATCCATGGTACAATATCCATGAAGTTGAGAATGCGATGTTGGGAATTTTTAATTAGTTATCATAAGGATGTGCTTTTGTTCTTCGGGGTGAGGTGGCTAAAAATGTGTGAGTTCAAGAAAAATGTGTACAAGAGTACTTTTGTTTAAGTCAGTGGTAGGTATGGGTGTCTTGAAAGCCGGTTAAGTCCATAGGCCAATCACAAAGAATTAATTTTTATTTTTAAATGTCAAAACCAATGAGTGAAATCAGTGAATAGAATGTGCTGTCAAATTGTAGAGTTAATTAGGGTTGATTTTATTTTTATATGGAAAACTCCCCAAGTTTGTGTTCAACTTCGAGTGAATAAAATGGTCCTAAGAGTATGTTTAGGTTGCGGAAACCGCTAGAGAAAAATATTTGCGCAAGATAAAAATTAATTGCAGAAAGGTTTGAAACGCTAAGGCAGCGATGTGTCAACAGATCTTCCACGGGGTAGAGAGCTGCCTCTTTCATGGAGCTGCATGTCATTTTCTTGGCATGCTTTCCAATGCTGTATGTGCATTTTGGTTGACGAGTTGATGGTCTACGCACCCGAAAACTTCTCGGCGTTATTGGAAGATCTTTATGCTGCCTTGTTTGTCTTTGTTTTATAGCTATAAGTGTTAAGAAATAAGAAGTACAAGAAAAGAAGACACGACTAATTTTGTGAGTTTATTTAATAAAACAAAACGTAGGCTGACACGACACACGTCTGTACGAATTAAAAGGAACAATACGAATGAATAAGTTTTAAAAGGATGAACATAATGTGTGGTATGTCTATGTGTATGTATAAGTGTATGTATGTGTACATAAAAGAGAACAAAAAGAATGAATTCAAGTGATGATATATTTTCAACACCCTCAGCCCGGGGAAGAAATCGGAAGCTCCACTGGATATAGGAGCTGGATTGGTCTTCGTAATGTGCTTCCATCTGCACAACGCACTTCGCACGAGCGTACTTTGCCATCTCTTCCCGGAAACGCCTTCTGGACAATGACCATCTTCCAATGAATCCGGCGGACTGCAGGATCGAACAGAAGAACAATATCTCCCTCCTTTAATTCTATCGACATTTTAGAATCATTGTAGTGAAAAGATCGCAATAGTTGCAGATATTCTGCGCGCCATCGTTTTTTTAATTTAGTGGTATATTTCATACGATGCTTCCAAAGTATCCTCATGTTCAGCTCGTTGATATCACCACCTTCAGAAATCTGGCTAGGTTGAGATTTGCCCAATAGAAACATAGCTGGAGTTAGCGGTGTTAAGTCTAAAGGGTCGCTAGACATATATGTCAATGGTCGGTCATTGGCAGTGGCTTCAGCTTCTATTATAACTGTCCGCAGCTGTTCCAATGTAAGTTTTGCTTTGCCGATGACTACTTTTAGGGTGTTCTTAATGATGCGAATAAGCCTCTCCCAGAACCCACCCCACCAGGGAGCTCTCTCGACGATGAAATGCCACTTTACACGATGTTTAGACAGGAAACCTTGAACACATTCCTCCTTAAAGATACCATCAAATGTGGATAGTTCAATAGATGCCCTTCGAAAGGTTTTCGCGTTATCGGAGAATATTGCTGATGGAACACCGCGCCTTGCCATGAAACGCCTTAGAGCCATTACACAGCTATCTGTCGTTAAATTTATGGTGACCTCTAAATGAACAGCTCGAATGGCGGCACATGTGAAGATCAAGATGTAAGCCTTATGCATGAGATCTTCTCCTGGATTCGTATAGTATAAGGGTCCGGCAAAGTCTATGCCAACGTTGTCGAAAGGCCTGGTCAAGGTGATTCTTTGGAGCGGCAAGGGAGCAAATGGTTGCGTTGCTGGTGGGCCGAATAATTTTTTACATACGATGCACCCTTTGATTTTCTTTTTGATTAGTTGACGCCCTTTAATAACCCAGAAACGCTCGCGTATTTTGGAGAGAACGATGTTAACTCCTCCATGAATAGTCCGGTGATGTGCATCATCAGCGATAAGAGTAGTTATATGATGATTAACAGGCAGGATTATGGGATGTCTAAGATCAAATGCTTCATCTAATAACTGGAGCCTACCTCCAAGTCTTAGCAGGCCATTCTCATCCAGAAAAGGAGATAGTTGAGCGAGTTTCGAAGAAGTCGGTATAGGCAATTTTTTCTGTAAGCATCTAATTTCATTAACAAAATTTAGCAACTGCACATACCTGAGCCAGTAGCGTTCTGAAATTGCAATTTCTGTTTCAGTTATAAATTCTTGAGGTGTCCATTCTTTAGATCTGCAGCCTTCGACAAAACGTAGTACCCAACTGGTGACGCGTAACAACCTTGACCAGCTACTAAAATCTTCTGAGCGCAATATTGGATCTCTAGGTTCTTGAATATTACCAGTCATCTCAACTAACAGCGTTGGTTGCACCATGAAGTCCTCGGCATTTTGACGATCTTTATTGATGTAAGCATCCACATCATCGAGCCACTTTGGTCCTTGAGTCCATACCAAAGATGATTGAAGTTTTTCTCCCGATATTCCCCTCGTGATTAAATCAGCAGGGTTGTCCTTCCCACAACAGTGGTTCCAGTCCGATACCGAAGAAAGGCGACGGATTTCGACGACTCGACTCTGGACGTAAGGCTTCCATCGCTGCATATGCCCATGAATCCAGTGTAAAACAATCTTTGAATCAGTCCACAAAAAAAACTGATGTATCGGGACCTTCAATGATTGTTTCAAATATGCAGACATTCTGGCAGCAATTAGGGCTGCGGTCAGCTCCAACTTTGGCAATGTTAACTCTTCCGATCCGTCTTCACGTAATGGTGCGATTCGGCTTTTGGCACATAAAAATGAGACTGCACCAACTCCTTCTGGACTAACAGCTTGAACATAAGCAACAGCTCCATATGCTTTTAGGCTTGCGTCTGCAAAAATATGGCAACGAATACCGTTTGATGATGGTGACATCATAGCTGACCTCGGAATCGACATATCCTTTAGTTGCAAAACGTTTTTGACGCAATCGTTCCAATCAAGCAAGAGATCTGGAGGTAAAATTTCATCCCATGTCAATTTCTTACGCCAGGCATCTTGAAACAAGATCTTTAATTTTATTATGGTTGGACAAACAATTCCCAATGGGTCGTAGACTCGTGCAATGGCTTGAAGAATGTTTCGTTTAGACCCCCTTGAAAGATTTGCTTCCAAAAAACTTTGCACTGAATGAAGCGGTACTGCTATCTCGTCACTAAAGACTGACCACGATAACCCAAGAACCTTTTGGGTGACTGGGAATACTTGGCAGCTCACGGAATTTCGAAGGATAACACTATTTGAATGCCACTTTCGTAAGTTCATTGATGCTTCTTCCATGATAGCCACAGCATCCTTATAAACTTGTATAGCATCAGAATCGGAGTCCACACTCAGAACTATATCGTCCATGTAAAAACTACTTTCTAGGATTCGGCAGGTCTTAGGAAACAGAAGTCTTTGTCTATCCAAATGTAGTCGAATAGTTGATGATAGAAGAAAGGGGCTACAGCTTACCCCAAAGGTGACCCTTGTCATTCGGAAATCCTGTTCAGTCGCTGAACCAAGATTAGAATACCAAATGAATCGGTGAGAATCTCGATCGTTTTTGTTGAGGGCTATTTGTAGGAAAGCCTTTTCGATGTCCGCTACTACTCCAATGCGTCCCATCCTAAAATTTAACAAGGTTTTCAGTACATCAGGCAAAAGATTGGTACCCGTTAAAAGTTGATCATTCAAAGAGCGGATATCCTCAGTGTGGCTGGAAGCATCAAATACAATTCGTAACTTTGTCGATGTGCTCTCTTCCTTGTAGACTGGCCGATGGGGTAAATAGAAAGTTCGTTTTGAGGTCGCACCTACTCCATGCTCAACTGGTTCTGCTATTCCATCTTCGATTAACTGACGCACAGCAGCATCATACTCTTTAAGCTTTTCTGGATCTCTAGATAATCGACGAGTTAAAGATTGCAATCGACTTACCGCTTGACTTCTGTTATTTTCCATAACAACATCAGGATCTTTCCATGGCAGTGATGCTTCGTACCGCGATCCGACTCTTCTTATGCACCTTGCAGTCATTTCTTGCGTCATGTGGATCTTCTCTGACGCTTCCCCTCTGATACCAATCGACTCCAATGACCACATCGATGATAACTCTTGGTCACTAACACTGGGCACACTTAAGACATTGGTTACAACAGAGGAATGATTGGCATTACTTCCATCAGTTGCGTGAAATCCTTGCAATGTCCAACCAAATATTGTTTGCACGGCTCTGAGACGGTTTGAAATTCTGCGCTGCTTGCCCGTGACCACAGTCCAATAAAAGTCAGAGCCGATAAGCAAACTTAACCCATCCACCGCTTCTATGTTAGCAAACTTACAATCAGCCAAATTTAACCTATTTAGCGAAACACACGAACTGTCTGGTACACTCAACACATCAATGCAAATTTCTGGGACGACTATTGCTTCTAATAGAACACTTTTTTGATTGTATTGGCTCTTCAAAACTATTTTTATTTTCTCGAAAGTTTCTGAGGGCATTCGTTCCCTCGACCCAAAAGGAATTACGGACATGTTTACGGTTTCGCTTTCACCTAATATTTGCAATTGTTTCGCTACGCTTTCTGTAATAAAAGTATGCTGACTACCGCCGTCAATAATCACACGTATTAATAGATTGTCATTTTTACCAGAAGCAATACAACGAGCCGTTTTTAATAGGACATTTGAAAACGAAGGATTATGCGCGCACAAATTTAAATTTATACCAGACGTTTTCTCGTTTGTTTCTGTTGACACAATTTTGGATGTATCTGTTTTCCTACATCCAGGATTACACATAGCTGTTAAATGTTTCCCATTGCATTTATTGCACTTTAAAAACTGCACACTTCTACACTTCCTTGACGCATGTCCAATCTTTGCACAACGAAAACATCTGTTGGCCTTTAAAAGAATATCCCGTTTTTGTTGCACAGACAAATTACAATCGCAATCCTTTGTAGCATGAGCAGATGAATCGCAAAATACACATTTACCAGTCGTGTTCATTCCAATTAGACTGGTAGCGGTGGTTGGAGTTACCTTTGTGTTGGTGTTAATAGGGGTAACTTTGCTTCTCTCCAACGCTTCAACTTCTTTTTTTAAGAATCGCATTATCTGCTTTACATACTGATCGTCAATACCACGTAGAGATGTTTGTGACTGGGATTTTGCTTCGTCGTCTGTGTTCGTGTCTGCATCGACATCGTTGTCGCTATCTTTGTCTTGCTGCCGGTGATACTCTACGCGAAGGTCAGCTGGTATACAACGCAGTAATATTGATTTTAGCATTATATCATACTGTTGGGATGGTATTTGTAAGGATGTGAGCGATCGGATAGAGGTTGCTATTGTATTGTACAAATTCCGTAAACCTGGTACATCTGTCCTTGATATAACTGGACGCAGTGAAATCAATTTTTGCATATGACTGTCTACCAACTTTTCTGTGTCACCGTATTGTTCACGAAGCAATGAAATTGCTGCATCATAACATGATGCCGATGCTGTGAAGCCGGAGATAACTTTTTTAGCTGCTCCAGACAAAGATACTTCCAGATAATTGAATTTTTCGGCAGCGGTCAAAGAATTATTTTGATGTACTGCGATATTAAACTGATCCCAGAATGGCATCCAGTCCTTCATGTCGCCGTCGAATCTTTTGAGTTGCAATTTTGGTAATTTTGTGTTGCTTTTTGGCGATACACTTCGTACGACTTCGGGCGAACCAATTCCCAGGGTCTTTCTTATTTTTTGTAGCCTTAGATTTACACGCGCGATAACCGACACCGCACTGTCGTCATACTCAACGACTTTTTCGAATTCTTTATCAAAATCCTCGAGCTTTATCAATCCTTTATCTATCACTTGCTGATCGGCAGCTTTCAAGTTCGAGTAGACCGCATTTAAGCGTTGAATAAACGTTTCTAGTCTCTCCTCCACCGTATCGAGTTCAACGCTTTCCCCTTTCACCCGCGACGCGTCCGATTCTAGATACTCTGTCGCAGCCTTTACTAATTTTGTTAGTTGCGCTCTAAACACACCGCGACTTGCTACTTCCATATCGAATACTTTTTTCTTCCCGTGTTTCGGCACCAAATGTTAAGAAATAAGAAGTACAAGAAAAGAAGACACGACTAATTTTGTGAGTTTATTTAATAAAACAAAACGTAGGCTGACACGACACACGTCTGTACGAATTAAAAGGAACAATACGAATGAATAAGTTTTAAAAGGATGAACATAATGTGTGGTATGTCTATGTGTATGTATAAGTGTATGTATGTGTACATAAAAGAGAACAAAAAGAATGAATTCAAGTGATGATATATTTTCAACAATAAGCAAACGAACGTCTGTTGCTTGGGGTATTTTCTCGTCCTATTGCCTTTATTCCAATTTAGTACCTGCCGCCGCTTCTTCAACACGTGTAGTATATTCTGCGTCTTTTTCTGGATTCATTTTTCACTCTTCCCTTGTACATACCCTATAACCTATAGCTACTCTTTCCTTGCTGGGTTGTCTCCCTTGATTTTGGTTGCATCAAGCAAAAGCCCAATTTCCTATATCTTCTTGCGTCCTTTCTTCATCTGTCAGTGACCTATATTTCTGCGCACGCAAAACCTAGATAATTGGTGAAATATTAGGTAAGCGGTTCGACCCCCAGAAAAATACCAAATTCAAACCAAAGTCCATTTTTTCACTGACTTCACTCGCCTCCACAAAAATAGAAAGGTAGTGATATTCAAGGCAAGAGCAACCGGTTCAGCCCCCAGAATAACGCAAATGGAACACTTTAATCAGTCCGAGGGGTGCCTCAACAACCTGTTGTTCTATTCTTGTCCGCTAGTTGTTCCTCAGGGATGTTCGTATAGCTGTTTCTTGAGTTGAGTTGAGTAGAAATCAGATTTAGAGTGAAAAAGCAGTTCTTAAGTCGTTGTACGGAATTCCTAAATTGGCAAGTACAGTCCGGCTTTTGGGCAGACATAACCCGGCATTGATAAAACTTCCACTTGCAGGCAAGTCCTGTTAGTGGCCAAGGAATTTTAAGTCGACATGATTAACCTTTAAGCAACTTAAGAGCGACAAATAAGTACATTAATCGTCAGAAGATTATACAGATTTATGTTTACCTTTTGTCAAGTTTCCTTATAGCCTAGGAAACCTAGAGTGCTAGGTACCCCCGTATAAAGAGATGCTGCCCATTCATTTAGACATTATCTGCCAGCATTTCGTGGAGGATGGGCTATTCAAGCAACCCAGGAGATGATGTCACTGAGTATAATTCTGTAATTGTACGCCGGAGGTGGCACTTCAGGCTCGATAAAAACGATCATAAGAAGCTTCTCATAATATAAGGGATACCCTTAGACTTTTCTGTAGACTATGGACTATGGAGCTCAACCATTTCTTTGTCCATTAACCGACTTCTGCGATGTAAGAGCTGCAACTGGTCCGCGACCAACCCTCTGCAGCACCATAACAAAAAAAAAATACATGAGATCTGTTTGCTGGTTAAAAATCCATTCCACAACTTACCCATAATTATTAATGACCCGAGGAAATATGCCATTCGAAATAAATTCGAATAATTCCAAAACAAAACGAGTCGCACCGTAGATATACCCATATACAAACCTCCACTGGCACTCTAAATACCACCTCTAATATATAGGTATACGTATCGTTTTTTGAAAAATAATTCCATATTTTCAAATGTCCAATTTAACCTCGCCTCCCGAAACTAATTTTATTTATTAATTTGCGAATAGTTTCGCTTGCCATTTTGTGACTTTAGTTGTGCACATCAATTATGCGGCATTAAATTCTTTACAGTACAACATAATGCCCATATGTATATTTGTCAAAAATAAAAATTATTCTCCACCGCTATACTTGTGCACACTTTAGTAGTGCGTCCTCCGGATTGATCCTGTATCACAGAGATGCATGTTGCAACTCATGCTGCGGGTACATTTTAGTATATCCGCACGCACCGCACAACCCAGGCCTGGCCAAAAATGCAAACGCATATCTGAGCCACTTCCTCGGAGTGCATTGGTCGGTCACCCCTATATGTCCGATCGCACTAGCTGCGCCACACCACATTCAATATGTTTGTCCAGTTTTAGGATATTGATTTGAATCAATTAATTCATGCGGTAACCATGGTATTACTCCCTCGAATCTAATTAATTTTAATACGCATGCATATGCATGTGTGTGTGTGTACGAACACACTCGCTGAGGCGTGTACATTTAATTCGCCTTTTTGGAACAAAATGGCTGATTTTGCGAAATGCATCCAACTCCGTCCCGCATTGTGAAAGGGGTGTTGATTGGGAATGGGTAGGTAGCTACCTCGGACCAATACTCTAAATTTCGTCGAATATAATAATATTTGCCTATTTTGGCTAATCATTGGAAAATTTTAGAAATAACCTTCACAAGTGACCGCATGAATGTGCTACCCCCCATAATACCTATGTCCTGATGGTGATTTCGGCCATGACGCGGGCACCCACTTGGTTGCCGTGGAGGGCAATAAATCCGCGGTAATAGGATTTTTACCATCCACTCATACTCGGCGTTAAGCTGCTAAAAACCAATGCATGTTTTCAAATGATATTTCGAATAGCAGCCGCCAAATCAGATTCGGATTTGTGGCAACTACAGTGAGTCGGGAAATTTGCGGTGCAGATTTTGAAAAAAAAAAAATTCACACCGGTTTTAAAAACGCTCATTTCTATACAAAATTTTCGTCGGTCTTCGGAACTTCCATTTATTTACACGTCTACTGCATTGTTCCTCCGGTTTCGGGTCAAAAGCTTTATGCGCGGTAGCGTAAGCGATCACTGTGTTCCATCGTCAGGCGAGGATATACTGCACAATTTGCCTGAAAGAATTCGCTGTTTATAATTTCTATGAACCTGGGGAAAAAGGGCGGACCAACCAAGTCCCGTAAAATGCTATTATAGAAGTCTCTTGCCGGAGCCTGGAAATTATAAAAACTACAGAGCTGTCGAGTGATCCCTAAATCGAAAGTTGTTCTACTCAGTTGTTCCACTCAGTCTATTCTACTTCAGGTCTCTGCAACGTGGGTCTTCATACTTTAAAAACATCTTTGGCATTGCATGACCTTATAGCTGGTATCAGTTGCTGTTATATGCGTCTTGTGTCAAAAATTTTTGTCCTAAAAATGCTGTTTTGAGAGGTAGGTTTATGAAAGGCACCTCGCAAAATAGCTTAAAACAACAAAAGAGCCGAAACATGTACCACGCGATGCAAGGGAGGTACTATATCGATTCAGGGGAGTTAAGATAAGATCGCTACGAATGGGTTGGGGTCAAATTCTGGATGGGTAAAAATTCTTCCTTCACAATTCTGTTAAAAAAGAAAAAAAAATTATCTGCAATACAAAAGTCCGGTCTTTTTAACATTTTCCAAATATTTTTTTAACTTCTCTTTCTTAATTAAGTTTCGCTGTTTCCATTGTATTTTTTTTTTCATAGACATATTTTTCTGTTGTTTTAATATTATTGCAATACCTAATTAATTTTATTTTTATTGCTTATTTTTGATTTTCGTTTTTTTAGTTTGAATTTGAATATTAATTTATTTTCTTTGAAATTTGAAATTGATTTTTATTTTAATATCTCCATTTTATTTTGCTGTTTTAGTTGGAAAAAAGCAGAAGAAGCTGAAGTTTTGCTCCCTTGGAGTTGGAGTACAACACTCCTCATCGTCCAGCGTTGCCAGACGGTTCTGAAAACGCCCCAGTGGTTACTTAAAAAAAAAAAAAAAAAATCCCCAACTTTTTGTCGTTATTTTTTTAACATGTTTTTTTTAGAATTCACAAGAAGAAAATTAGAATTTGAAAAAAAAAAACAGATTTCCCCATAAACAATTTCCACCCGTCGACCCTAAAAACCCTAAATCTGGGGGGATACCAACAAATTGGCAACGCTGCCATCGTCAGTCCTCATAAAAGCGAAATATTCAATACCTAAACTGAAGAGGCTGAAAAACGTCTCAATTGCATTTGCAAAATCGTAGGGACTTAGGTACCTAGTTCGAAATCGGATATGGAAGTAGTATATTTGGGACTTTAATAATTAAAGACGGAAAATAATGTATCTTTTGCGTATTAGTTGGTTAGCTTAGCCTCGAAGAAACGGCAGTAGGTAACTGCTATGCTGAAGGGTTTTTGATAGGCAATTAATTAAAGGTTTCCGACGCTAAAGCATTCACAGAGCAAACAGGCTCTCAATTCCATGCCGATCTGCCACCCCAATCAACTCAAGTTGAAGAACAGCTGGAAGACAGTTGTTCTTGTTTGTCTTGTTGGGGGTGTAGAAATTAATATTTACTTATATCCTGTTCTGTCGAGTGTTCTTTATTGAATGACAAATATCTCTATTATTTTTATACAATATAATAACTAGCTACTATAAACAATTCGTATTAAAAACTCAAGTGCTAATACTACAGTATTATACACTACATTCCCTCCTTCTTTTTTTAAATACTATAACGGAATACATTTAATAAATTTTTCAATGTAAGAAAACAAGTTTACAAATTAAAATTTAAGATCAAAATAATTGGCCCAACTATGATGTTTCATTAACATTTTCACATGATGATTTGGATCCTCTTTTCTGCGCAGCCCATTCTCCATTAACTTTTTTTAGATGTACTATGTTTCGTCGTGTTATCTCACCGGTTCCAGAATTCCTGATTAACACATCTCCACCTTTTCGTTCAAGAACATCATGAGGCTCTTCATCGAAATTTGCATCTAATTTATTTGTTTTTCGCAACCGTTTCACTAGAACTTTATCACCAGGAGACAACTCGTTGTGAATTGCATGTCTTTTCTTATCTGAATATATCTTTCCTTTTTCCTTTTCCAATAAATCCCTTTCTCTGGTTTCTTCATTTAAATCTTTGTCATAGTTAATGACAGAAGGAATTTTATCTTTAAGTAATCTTCCATAAAACAGTTCAGCAGGTGCTTTTCCAGTGGTTGAATGTGGAGTATTGTGATACATAAGTAGGTAATCTTGTAAATCGTCTTTCCAGTTAGTTTTTGTAGCCTTGCTTATTTTTATTCTTTTAAGTATGTCTCGATTTTGTCGTTCAACTTCTCCATTTTGTTGTGGCCAATATGGAATAGTATTATATAGCTTTACATTATAGGTTTCACAAAAAATTTTGAATTCTTCACTGACAAATTGTTTTCCATTGTCTGAAGTTATTGTATGGGGAAATCCCAATCTGGTGAAAATATTCTTTAAAGTGTTGATTATAGATATGGATGTTATATTCCTCATTACAACAATTTCTTTGTAGCGACTGTAATAATCCACTATAACAAAGATATGTTCTCCGCTTGGAAGTGGTCCCATCAGATCTATAGCAACATCTATCCAGGGAGCCACTGGAATTACTCGCCGTTTCATTGGTTCAGGAGGTATAGAATTCGATACCAAAAAACAGCCTTTACAATTTTTGACAAAACTTTCAGCTTCCTGGTCAATTTTTGGCCACCACACTTTGGTCCGCAATCGTCGTTTTGTACCGACTATACCTGGATGCCCTTCGTGAGCAAATTCAATCACTTTTTTACGAAGCTGTTCCGGAATGACAATTTTATTGTTCCGTAACAATATGTTTCCATAAAAACATAGTTCATTTTCAAATATTTTGAAGCGAAGACTTTCTTTCTTCCAATTATTGCTATAAATAGCTTTTTTTACATTCAAAATCTCCTCATCAGTTGATGACACTTTGTCAATTTCATTGAGGGTCATAGCCTTGGGAACACTACTGCAAACGATTTGTTGGATATGTTCTTCCTCATCAAAATTTTGAATGCTATTGCTCGTGACACAAAGTCGAGACAAAGGATCAGCAATATTGGACTTGCCTGGTTTATAAATTATTTTATACCTGTAGGACTGCAATCGCAGTACCCACCTTTCGATTCGAGCGCATGGTTTGGATTTCGGACTGAAAATAAATTCTAGGGGCTTATGGTCTGTTACAAGTTCAAAATCCTTTCCGTATAAATATATATGAAAATGTTCAACTCCCCATACAAGTGCCAATGCCTCCTTTTCCGTCTGGCAGTATCTTTTTTCACAATCGGATAAGGTTTTGTTTCCATATGCTATGATGCGTGGTTTTTCGTTACTAGTAAACTGAATCAAGACAGCACCTAGTGCTACAGGACTTGCATCAACCATTAATTGTGTCCTGTCATTTGGATCATAATATCCCAAATATTTGTCATTACGTAACACTTTTTTAAGATCCTCAAATGAACTTACTTCTTTTTCATTTAAATTGATTTCAGATTTGTGCCGCCCATTTTGATTTTTTAAAAGTACCCGTAAAGGATCTGTTAAAGTTCCAAGATTTGCTATAAATTTTCCAACATAGTTTATGAGACCCAAAAAACTTTCTAGTTCTTCAACCGTCTTGGGTTCTCGAAATTTATTGATTACTTCTAATTTTGCAGGTGATGGTTGAATGCCATTTGCCGAAAGGATATGTCCCAAAAACTCAATTCGTTGAACATTGTATGTACACTTATCGTAATTTAATAACACATTATACTTTTTAATTACCTTAAGTACATTATTCAAACGAAAATTATGTTCTTCTTCAGATTTACCAAATATTATAATATCATCAATAAAATTAATTGCTCCTTCACAACCAGAAAGCATATGTTCAATTATCTTTTGAAATATTTCCGGTGCACAGGTGATTCCAAACATAAGCCTCTTGTACCTGAAGAGTCCATTATTGGTTATAAATGTTGTTATATAACGCGAATTTGGAGAAATCTCAACTTGATGAAAAGCATTTTTTATGTCCAGTCTCGAAAATAATATTGATTTTCGTAATTTAGGAAGAATTTGGTTTATGGTAGGTAATGGATAATTTTCTCTTAATATCGCTGTATTCGCTCTTCTCATATCAACGCACAAACGTATATCTCCATCCTTTTTCATAATTGGCACAATGGGAGATATCCATTTTGAGTGTCCTTCGACTGGTTCAATTATATCTGATGCCAAGAGTTCATTTAATTTAGCTTTAATTTTTTCTTCCAAAGGGATTGGTAATTTTCGACAAGGCTGAATCACGGGAGTTATTGTGCTATCTATGGGAATATCAACCAAAACGTCTTTAATTTTGGGAAACACAGTGCACTGTATTGAGTTCAACAACTCCAAACCTAGTTTAAGTACTCCTAGTTTTATTGCTGTGTCCCTCCCCATTAAACTTTTTTGACCATTTTTAACAACATAGAAGATAGCAGAATGCTTCTTACCTGGTACCAAAATATCCGCTTCAAAAGACCCTAAAACATTTAGTGGTGTATCAGAGCCATAAGCTAGAAATGTTTTCTTTGGATTTTTTATTTGATTTCTAACCGAAATCCCCTGGTTTTTCATTTCTATCCAAGTTTTTTCTGAAATTATGTTTGATTTACTTCCAGAGTCGATAACAATTGGTACCAAAATGCCCCCAATTCGACATATTATTTCATCTATATTGTCATTTTGAATTTTGAAAACATATTGATCATCCTCTTGAACAGATCTTACTGTTTCCTTTCTAAATTTGCTTGTTCTTTCTCTATCAATTGGTGCATATCGTTTCAATTTAGTTCGGCATTTGGATTCAAAATGTCCTGTTAATCCGCATTTATGACAGTTTTTGTTCCTTGCTGGACAATTCGTATCACGTGCAGAATGTTCTTTAGAGCCACATCGAAAACATTCGAAATTTTTTTGTTTAGGTCTTGATTTTTCTAGAATTTTGTTGACTTCAATTTCACTTTTATCAGATTTATTGCCAAAATTTTCCATTTGAATTTCTACGATTTCCAACGAATTTGCAAGAAAAACTATATCATTTAACGTCTTTGTATCATCCATCTGTAATATCTTTCGTCTTAGATTTTCAGAAGAACATTTCTCTACCACCTGGTCTTTAATATGTTCATCAATGTTGTCAAATATGCACTTGGCTGCTTGGCGTCTAAGACGAACAACAAATGCTTCAAATTTTTCATCCTTTCCTTGGCATATTTGTCTAAATATATGTCTTTCGTAAGTCTTATTTTGTCTCGGGGTAAAATATTCATCCAACTTTTTAACACAGACACTATAAACATTTACATTTTTATTTGCCACCAAAGTTTCATCCACATTTGCTCCAGGTAAATTGTAAAATATTTCCTGTAAGTCTTGTCCCCCACAGTGCAAAAGACTAGCTCTCTTCTTAACAGGATCTTTGATTCCATTTACGATAATATATAATTCGAAAGCTCGCTTCCATTTTGCCCATTTCGTTCCTAGTGATCGGGAGTCACAACTGCAATCGAATTGGTCCAGCTTAGGCATACAATTTATGTCTGACGGCATAGTAAACCTGCATCAAATACAATACCACATAAATATATTTAAGTTTTAGACATTCCAGTTATATAAAACAGAATTTTATCTCATTGCAACTGGTAATTTCAAACGAATTTAATCTTTCCAAACGAATTTAATCTTTCCAAACGAATTTAATCTTTTCAAACGAATTTAATCTTTTCAAACGAATTTAATCTTTCCAAACGAATTTAATCTTAAATGGATAATTATCGAATTTAATCGGTCATCGAAATTGTGATTTTCGAATTAAATCTTTTTTTTTTTTTTTTTTATATGTGTGTAGGTATTATAGGTATACCAATTTATGATTTTCAGAAATCTTACCAATTTCAGAATTCAAACAAATTATCTTTCAATGTCTTCTTCAATCCTCGTCGCCAAAATGTAGAAATTAATATTTACTTATATCCTGTTCTGTCGAGTGTTCTTTATTGAATGACAAATATCTCTATTATTTTTATACAATATAATAACTAGCTACTATAAACAATTCGTATTAAAAACTCAAGTGCTAATACTACAGTATTATACACTACAGGGGGCTCAACCGGAAAATTTCTTCAGTAACCGCAGATTCGCTATGCCTTCAAAAATGCTAAAGAGTGGTAGAGTACAGGAAAATTTAATGAGTTGCAGCCTACGTACCTAAATATTTATAGCTGGTAACAGAAGATATATTGAGTCGGACAAAGGAAGAAGCGAAGTAGATCGTACAAGCGCCTGAACCAAGTTTTCATTTTGAAGGGAAAAAATATATGTATATTTTTTTTTTGCTTTAATAAATAATAGTGCCGCATGTAATTTATTTGTTCGTCTCCAAAGGTTTTCTTTAATTTGTTAGCCTTTCAAAAATGATCTGCTACAAAATACAGCTTTTCTTGAAACTTCGATTGAAGTAGATATTCTCAGCACAAGCTTAAGGATCTTAATGTGTCCAAAAAATTGAGTTATTTTACTTTTAAACCTACCCGTTTCTAATGATTACAAAAAAAGAAACCCTTATTCATTTCAATCAACAACTCCTTTTATCCACTGTAGGAGTGTAGGTGGCTACCATTTTTGTGCCGATGCTCTCCCAACCCAAACCGAATCGAAAAAGAAACTCCACAAAGTATCGCTACCACAGCTATATAACTAAGCACGTATAATTGAATTATTTTGTTTTATGAAATGATTTTTAATTCGGGCGCTTTTCGGCTGAGGTTTAGCGTTGCAAATCATTTAATTAAAATTCGTGCATTCGTGCGCGCTTTGTATACATGCACCCGCGGGGCTTGTGGATGCGGATTGATTAGCGGCACTAATATTATGAATTAGTGCATTTGAACGCCATCTGTTGGGATTATGTCTGTTGTAGGTCAGCGCAAAAAAATAAATAAAACATACTTTCTCAGAGGAGAGCGAAAAAATATAAGTCCTATTTCCGAAGAGAGAACTTTTCCGAAGGAAATCCCAAAAGAAAAATCTCTTAAGGAAAGTCGATTGGAATGGCGTACGGCATTGGTGGGTGTACACTACCCCCATTCTCTGAGTCGTCGCAAATGAGGGTGCGTTTTTTCTCATAGCCATGGTGAATCTTCTACCCCTTTCGGTGACTGTCTTGAAAGGAGGAAAACTTTGGACTTCTTCTTCGAAGGGTTTTTCTGTTTTTCTTTTTCTTGGTGGATAACTTTTTGCGCCGTGTCGTGACTTCCGTTCGTGGGGAGAAAGAAAGAAAGCATAACTTTGTGTCTTGGATATTTGTTGGAAAATAAAAAAACCACCCACCTCGGAGGTTTCTTGGATTTTCCGCTGCTCGGCGTTGCTGTTGCTATTTTATCGAATTTGATTTCGAATTCAAATAATTTGCTAAATGTAAAAAAATGGTCTCATACTCGTTTTTTTTTTTTTTGTCCTTCATTTTTATTAATGAAGGGTTATGTGACAACTCCGCATATTGGTCGGAATACGAGTACCTGCTCACCCCAAGAACTGTCGGCGGTGTAGACATGAGCAGTAGACGACCAATTATACTTTGCGGTTAACCGCAAAATACATATTCCAGATAAGATTTTGGATTGTGCGTCACATGAAGGGCATATTTCATCCCCTATTTGGTCGATTTATATCTTGAGGCGATTTTTGTTTTTTTTTTCTCTCTCTTTGTGTGACATTAAGGGTAACCGCAATAAGCTCCGCCTTGCGATGAGGTAAGAATTTCTGTATACCTATACCCACAACGGAAATTGGTTTACACAGGCTGAGGCCGTTGTTATCGATGGAGGTATTTTAAATAATAGATAGGATATCACAAGTTTGTAACAAATAGGTATGACTTTTTCACATCAGAGATTTTAAAAGACCCACTTTTGTAAGACTCTTTAGTAAAGAAAATTGAGAAGCATCTTGTCATCTAGGTATTCGGACTAGTTCACTTTTCGATATTTCCATCTCCTCAACGAGTATACCTACCTATATCGATGCGACAAGTTCCTAATCTTCGTTCGAAACTGTCTGAATTGCAGGTACCTAAAGAGGTGGACGGACTTGAGCCTAATTAGTTTGTCTTTAATTTGGAATCGCTTGATCATTTTTCTGCTTCGTTTATGAGTATTGAAATGACAGCTTTTGCAAATAAAAGTCGCTTGGGCTGTTTTTTTGAACTCGTATGTTACTCATCAGCCTTTAAATTTAAGTTTTATTTAATTTTACTTGATTTTATTTATGCATTTGCAGGTTTGCATTTTAAGATACAATATCTTATAAACTAATACAAACTTTTGTTTTAGAACAATTTTAAGCTACTTACGAAAAAACCCAAAAACGTTTTATTAAGCTTCACAAATAATTAAAAAATTAATTTCTCATTAATATTCTTAATTAACATTTGATTTATATAAAAATAAATTAAAAGAAAACAAACATTTTTGAACATATTTTCATTAACTACATTAGGTACCTATATTAATCTATATATAAATAAATATTATGCTTTGGTTAAACACAACGTACGAGTAGAAAACAAGGGAAACAAAACAAAACAAAACCCCATTACTTAATGGAACAATAAGTGTGTCGCTAGTTCTTTTTTTTAAAACGCTCGATATCCCTTATTCGCTCAATATTACGCGGCAGAGATTTCCATAACCGAGTGACATTTACAAAAAAACTGACGTTCAGAGGCTAAGCAAGAGAATCGAAATTGTGTAAGTTTTTGTGATCTACTTGATGAGGAAAGTTGCAATCTGTTGAAAAGGTAGCAGGGTTGATGTGACTGCATTATCCTGAATAATAAAATCAAAGTCCGATATCGGATAAGATTGTCAAATGAAAGTTTGTATATGGATACTGCGAAACGTGATATCCCGTCATATTTTTTTAGACCGTATATATATCTAGCAATATTATTGTATGCTACATTAAGTTTTCTCCTGCTATTGTAGTCGCAATTGGCAATTGTCAATATAGAAATTGCGAGTGTTTTAGCAAGCATTAGTCTGGTTTTCTGTGGAGTGTAAAATTGTGCTGTCCACAAAGTACGGAGGACTCCATAAACTTTCCCCACGTATAGGAATTAATATGAGTGCTCCAAGTAAGATTCCGGTTAAACACCATTCCTAAGTTCAGTGCAGCACCGTCGAATATGATTGCTGGAAAGTATAAAGGATCTAAAGGCTTTTTGGAAATAATAAGACATTTGGACTTATTTGGGTTTAAATAGAGACCATTACATTGAGCGTAAAATACAATTTTTCCTAAGTCCTCATTTATATTATCGACACAATCTTCAATTAGTCCAAGTGGGAAACTTTTGTACATTTGGACATAATATCTGCGAACATTTGAATAGAGGTTTCGTTTACAGTTTGAGGAAGTTCATTTACGTATAGGGAAAATAAAAGCGGACCAAGAATTGAGCCTTGTGGAACGCCTCTAGAGGTAGGAAGGAAGTTGGAAAGAGTTCCATTTACCATGACAGCTTGCTTTCTGCCAATTAGGTATGAATTCATCAATTTTGTGGCGGAATTCGAGAAGTTGAACAGCATTGACAGCTTTTTACAAAGATTCTCATGTTCAACTGTGTCAAAAGCTTTGGAAAAGTCCAACATTACTAAAAATGTTACGTTTCCAACATCTAAGGGTCCTCTTATGTCTTCAATAACATTAATAAGTGCTGTGGAACAACTTTGCTGTTTCCTAAAACCGGATTGCTTGCGCCGACAATTTCTGAGAAATTTGTGTAGGTATGCATACACTCTGGAACCAATGGTGCTCAAATCTTAGACGAACTTCCACAAACGATCTAAGATATTTGGTAAAGAAGTTGTCTATCTACTTCGTGTACTTCTACTCTAAACGCTATCGTTTCTTAAACTTTTCCAATCTTACTCCACTGTACTGAGTTACAGCTTTTATTTTGTATTTGGCGGTTTGCAAAACGGCGGTGGGTAACCACCTTTGTACCCCATTAACAGCTGCTGTCTTGTCAGTCTGCAGTTTGACTTATTTTAGTGATAACCACCGAGGCGATATCGTCCGACAATTGACACTTCTCTTGGCTGAAAATGTCCCAATAACAACGCATAGTACGGGGCTAGGGCCAGACCTCGTGGCACACCAAACAGTCGGTTACTTGATACGACTATATGGAAAACTCCCCGAGTTGTGTTCAACTTCGAGTGAATAAAATGGGCCTAAGTCGTACACACAGATGAGGTGACCCTCATAAAAATACGTAAAAAACCTCTCGAAAGCTTATAGCAAGACACCAACACCAGAATCTGTTCCAACTCAAATCGACCAATTGTTTTTATCTGCATATATTTTCGACGCCGCATTGTGTGCCCAACTTAAGGTTATTTGTTTAAAAACGTAGGTAAAGCTTATCAATTGCCACTAGAGAAGTATCTATCTAAATCAGAGGTTTTTCTATGCGATAATGCTCCCTAAAGCCGAGCTAATCACAAGCTTATCTAATCAGCTGGAGCACCGCTGGTGGTGTTTTCTTCAAGTCTCGCATTTAGCAAATCAATCAGTTACCCACGAACCTTTCGGTTGATAAAAGAAAAGAATGAAGTTCCTCATAGGTGTCGTCGCGCTTACAATCGCCCTGGCATGTGCATTGGCTTTGCCAAAGCCACCCCCAAAATGTCTTGAAAACGAGGATTGCTACGACCAGCGACTACATCCAGACCTTCCACAGGCTGCTGAAAGAACTCAGCGCGCAGTATTGGGCGAGGAGAAGACGAGCTTTTGGATAGACGCTGGAAAGAAATTCGTCTCGCAGCAACAGGCCGTCAAGCAGAATAAGAATATTGCCAAGAATGTGATCATGTTCCTTGGTGACGGCATGGGTGTGACCACCATTGCCGCAGCACGAGTTTATAGCGGCGGCGAGGAGAAACAGCTGTCTTTTGAGAAGTTCCCCTATACCGGACTGTCGAAGACATATTCCGTGGACCGGACTGTACCGGATTCGGCCAACACTGCAACTGCATACCTGTGCGGCATCAAGGCAAACTACGGCACAGTCGGTGTGAACTCTCATGTCGAGAGGACCAACTGCGTAGCTGGAACGAACGACACCAGCTTTGTGTACTCCGTAGCAAAATGGGCCATGGATGCAGGTAAGGCTGCCGGTTTTGTGACCACCACTAGGGTGACACACGCATCCCCATCTGGAGTATATTCGCACACCGCCGACCGTGTATGGGAAAATGACGCATTAGTTAAGCTGGACTGTCCTGCGAACACGGAAAATGAAGACATTGCCTATCAACTGATACACGGCGAGGTTGGCAGCAAGCTGAAGGTGATGATGGGCTGCGGCAGGAGAAACTTTGTCGACTCGTCTATAGTAGCAACTGGCCACCGTACCGATGGCAAGAACCTCATCGACGAATATACAAAACAGAGTCCTGGCAATGCCTACGTGACGAACAGGGATGAGCTGATGAACCTGGATCTGAACTCAACAGACAGGCTGTTGGGGCTCTTCCACGACACCCATCTGCTGTACAACCTCGAAACGACTCCAGAAAGCAACCAACCCACATTGGCAGAGATGACACGCAAAGCTATTGAGTTCGTCCAAGGCGAAAAGAATGGCTACTTCCTGTTCATCGAGGGTGGCAAGATCGACCTGGGACATCACGACAATATGGCGTGGATGGCTCTAGACGAGACCGCAGAGTTCTCCAAAGCCATCGAGCTGGCCAGAGGCATGACCAGCGAGGAGGACACCCTCATCGTTGTGACGGCTGACCACTCACATGCGTTCTCCTTCTCCGGCTATCCAGTAAGTTTGTGTTGACTTCCCCATTCATATACCTACTTCCTAAAATGTCCCCTTTCAGACTCGTGGCAGTCCAGTTACCGGAGTTGGCCAGGCCCAAGCCGACGATGGTCTGCCTACGCTCTCCATGAGCTACGCCAACGGACCTGGCTTCTACAAATACTACAACACCGAAAAGAAGGCCCGCGTCGATCCAACTGCCGTTGACAAGTCGGCCGCGTCTTCCATGTTCCCAGCCACTGCATACATAGAGTCGGAAACTCACGGCGGCGATGATGTGCCAGTATACGCGTCCGGGCCATGGGCGCACCTGTTCACTGGAGTCTACGAGCAGAACACTATTCCGCATATGTGCGCCTACGCTGCATGTATCGGTGACGGCTTGAAGGCATGCTAGGCGCTGACTTCATACCAATAAATATAATATTCGAATCGACGTACACGTGACTCTTGAATTTTGTATGCTGCGAAGGTGATTCCGATAAGAAATATATTCCCCACAAATTCACAGGCTTACGACGATACGATTATTTAAATTCGAATTTATTGCTCTAATTAAATACATTTAGACTTGCGATAGCAGCAGAACTTTTAATTTAGTGTTTCCGATCGATCGGTTGATTCATGTGACAAGAGGTGTTCGAAAACATTCTCAAGTGGCCGATTGCACGCTTATCTGGATGTTGTCAAATATGTGGTATTACGTTTGACTTATTTTGAATCGAGAGCTCACTTGAGAGCTAAAAGCACAACCCATGGGTCTTGTTGGCTGTAAAGTGCAAATCTTTGTCCAAAAAGCTGAATCTTATCAATTTCGGTTTGTAGTGTGTGTCGGTGAATAAACTTTGCCAAATATCAGTTCAAGTTGAGCGGGATAATTATTTTACATTGGTCAGGTTTCAGGTAGAACTAAAAAAATTTTCGAATAGATGATGGTGCGGTTGGCAAAAAGAGTTTACGTAGGTACTCCAAACAGGGCTCTGGAAAATTTCGGAAAATTTTATTCAACTTCCTTTCAAATGCGTTTGTCGACATTTTTGAAGTGATCCTTAACCCTAGAACACTAATCCTCGCCTGTGAGGCCGCTCACAACCGGTTTTCTGAATTTTTCTCAGAATATAATACTTCCATGTTATTCTGTCTCCTTGCCAACTCAGTTGGGAATTAGATGCGGTGGATGGCGGACTTTTGTAAAATTTCAGTGGTTAATTTCCCAGTTATAGAGTTCGGTGTCGCCTGAGAGGCGAGCATTAGTGTTTAAGGTAAGTTTTTTTCAAGTCTTTAATTTTACTTTTTAAGGTTCCGTACCCAAAGGGAAAAAACGTAACCTTATTAGTTTCGCTCGGATGTCTCTCCGTCTGTCTGTCTGTCTGTCTGTCTGTCTGTCCGAACCCACTAAGCCAATTTTGTTACCAGGTCTATCTCAAGAACCGATTGCCATAGGAGGCTAAAATTTACACACAACATCCGGTATAACCTCTAGTTAAACGACAAATACCAATGGAAGGAATACATCGATTGGTTTTGGATTAATTAGTAATCTGGTGAAAAAAATATTTTCATTCGCCCAAAAAACGGTTTATTTCTTCATTCACAAAAAAATACATATATTCCTTTTTTGTAGATCATGTTCTTATCTATATATGTGCCGAATACTGTTTTGCCGAAAAGTTAATAGTTTACAAGATATTTTCAAAAAAGATAATTTTACCATGTAAAATACGTAGCTCTCATAAGTTTTAATCTCTACTACGCAGTTGTGCACAATTGACCCCATCAAAGACAGAACCCCACCAGGGTTCCCGCCTGCTAATTTCGTTGGGGAGTATAATACATTTTTTTGGGGAGTACAGAACAAAATAAAAGTAATATATTTTTAGTCAATAGTTTTTAATTGGGACAGGTCGCATACAGAATGGAAAATTGGCGTGGGTTGGGTACTATAGGTAATAATTAGAAAATGAGATTCATGTGCGAGTAATTTTTGAGAGTAAAAATATTAAGTAATTAAATTAAACTAAATTGTGATGAATTCATGAAGAGGGGAAAGATTGAATGATATAGATTTCAAATAATATCTGATGTGTTGGACTTTAGCCAAATACGGAACCTTCGGTGCGCGAGTGACACTCGCACTTGGCCGGTTTTTTTTGTAATATTTATGTTATTTGCATGGAATTAAATTAAGAAAATTGAATTTTTTAAAGATGAATTGCAATGAAGAGCAAAAAATGCCCGACGATGAAAATGAATATCAAGATAATTTTAAAATCCAAGATTTCTATCCTGATGATACATAGTTAGGCTGATACCACGCATTTAGCTGATTCTGAAGATGAGTTGGCTTATATTGATGTAGATGATACAGGTGATACTAACACGCCATCAACTTCATCTTTTAATAGACCTTAGTGCGTTCTTAGAGCATCAAATTCATTGAATGCAGCATATGAACATCTCATCATGCTGCGGATGTACAAGGAAATAAGTTCCTAAAAAGGCTAATTTTTAAATTAACGTGGAGGCCACAATTCTTGTGATACAGCTCTGATTTTTTTTGCTATGAAAGAGTTTTTATTTATTTATTGGGTTTTGCAAAGTATATGTGCAATTTTTAAGATATTAATTTTTTTTTTCCTTTTTTTGTGAAGTCGTCACTTATATAAAAAGTTCAAAAATGTGTTTTTTAATTTTAGGTTTTCATTATTAAAGTTCTAATAAAACTTCAAATTTAGTGTTTTTTTTTCTAAAAGAGTAACGTTTTGCTAAGTATGATAAATACTTTTAAAAGGTAAAAATAACGGCGCAGGGACATAAGTCCACGAGACATAAGTCCATAATGGACTAACGTCCCACTTAGGTGGGACATAAGTCCACTTTTTCATTATGGACTTATGTCTCATCGAAGCGGGACATAAGTTCCGAAATTGTTTTGTCGAAGATGGGACATTAGTCCCAAATTTTACCATAGATAATATTTAGCAAAACGTCGTGGATCTCCAATAGGCATCGTATACTTCAAATTAGGCGCACGCGAGTTGCTACCATTGTATTATGAAATGTGTATGGGGGGCATGCTGCCCCCCTGCAACCCCCCTGCTTGGGTTTACTGTTGGATTACGGGGTGGGTGCGAGGTATTTTACTTATATTTTTTGTTGAATTTTAAAATAGTTGGGTGGGACATAAGGCCCAACATTTTTGCTTTGGACTTATGTCCCGCTTCGATGAGACATAAATCCATAATCAAAAAGTGGAATTATGTCCCACCGAAGTGGGACACAAGTCCATTATGAACTTATGTCTCGTGGACTTATGTCCCTGCGCCAAAAATAACAGTTTTAAATGATTCATTTGGCTTTTTTTCAAAAGTAGCCTCCCAGGCGAGGATTAGTGTTTAGCGACAAAAAAAAAGATTAGTGTTCTAGGGTTAAGATACCTTTGCTGGGTAGGTGGGGCTTTATAGCAGTGCAGGGTAAACCATCGCATTAACCAAAAAGCTAATCTTTTGGAGTCGATTTAGCCGCCTAGCTAACTGCCTCAAGTTGCTTACTGCATGTTGTTTAAGAAGATGGCCCTTAACACGTTTACGCTTTTTACGCCCGTCATATTTTGAGAAACATAAGGCCAATGACGGCTAGCTATTACGGTCGCTTGAGTATTGTGTTCTACGTAATCATTTTTCGAGCTTACGCTATTCAGTGCGATAAAGGTGAACATAATTATTAAGTGACAACACTTATTGCGTTTAAGTTCTATTCGAATGTGCTACCATTTTGAAATGGAAAATCCCTTTTATCTGCATTGGTTGTTACATTCCATGTTTTCGAACTAATGCATTTAAGAAATAAGTGTGTTTTTGGAGAACTTTTCCAAGGTTGTGGTCTACATTCTGAAAAGGTGAAATTTTTTAAATTTCTGCTTTCCAAAATTCTGCCTTACAAAATTCCTACTGCCTTAGTAAATTCTGGAAACAATAAAAACGGATTTATAAAATTTTCAAAAGCGCGCATTTTAACATTTTCCAAGCCATTTCTTATAATTTGCAGAATTGTGTAAAGCAGAGATGTAGAGAATATCTTTATTCGTTCCTTAATTTTTTCATATTCAGTTTTTTAAACTTTAACTTCTCTTTTCTTAACTTATTATTTTTTTAATAGATATTTTCCAATATAAATATATTGTTTCCTTTATTTATTTCATTTGTTTCTTCTTTTTTTCAATACTATTTAAATGTTGATTGTTTGTCTTTTGTTTTCATTTTACTATTGTTTTATATTTACATTTATTTATATTTTTTTAATTTCAATTTGAGTTTAGTATTTATTTCATTTTTTTAGCCGAATAAGCAGAATTTTGTTGCCTTAAACTTTAAATGCAGAATTTCGAAAAGAAGAATTTTTGTGTTGAGACGACAGAATTCTGTAAAGCTGAATTTTGAAAGTAAGACTTCGACTCGCTCCCCTTTTCTGTTAAAAATAAATTTAAAAATTGATAGGTAGGTATGGAGGATTTAGGAAGTAGATATTCAGATTCATGGACGATCAATAAAAAGGAAGAGCGGTTTTCAAACTACTTGAAGTAGTCGACAGTGACTGCATATCAGCTAAAAGGCTCCATCAAACAGAGCGCGTTTTATCGTCGCGTTTCACCGCGGCATTTGACAGTTGTAATGTAATATACTGCAATATTATACAATACATACATCCACTGTCGCATAGATCGCATTTTTAACGTCGCGTCAAATTCACCGCGACGTTGAAACGGCACCAATAAACAAAAAGACTTCCTCAATTCCTATAGTTCGACAGCTTTCTTTAAATCTATTTCATTTGTTGTTATTTCATAATTTGTTTTCATTAAAAACAAGGTCAGTGGTTTCTTTCACAACGAGTATTTTACTCTAAAAAAGGAATACCGACATAAATTGCTATGAAATTTGACCAACAAATAGGTATCTTTAAAAGACTTTGATTCTTATTGTAAGAATAAAACCAAACACCAAATAAGAAATGCACAAAATATCCAACTGTCAAATATGTATCAGTGATGCCCAATCGTTCGATCGGACAAATTGTTGGTACTTTTTAAAAAACGCTTTCCATTGTTTTCTAATACCATTTCATTGATTTATGAGTGCATTTGTGTCGTAGTAAAATCCCTTTTATATTATTCAATAAACGGAACACAGTTTATTTGAATGGTGTGATTTATTCGTAGTCTAATGATGAAAATCAAAAATTATTGGTGCTCTAACAATTGAATGGTAAGCAAGTGAATATTTTTGAAAACAGTGTATGTCGCTGAGTATTGACAACTCTAATCTTATATCAATATTTTCCGCGAAGTCAACCTTTTCATATCTACCATTTTATCATTCGAGATCCTTATTCTTGGTGAACTCCTTTTTTAAATTGACATTGATATAGTTGCAGCCAAGTATACCTATCGCTTTTTTTTAGTACACAATTTCCTAAAAGCCGTGACACTACATTTTCTCTTATTTTTCCCCTAATTTTTATCACATTAAATCACGGTGAAAAGTCAGCTGCGTGTAAAAGAGACAAAAAGTATACATACTTAAATGTTGAAGCGTAGAAAAAAATTTACCATCAGGTAAGGCATTAATAAGGCTGGTGTGTATGTGTATATGTATGCACTCACTTCTATCGGGAAAATTGCTTGTTAATCTTTTCGTACTGCTCCAGTTTCACTTTAAGAGCAGGAAAAGACGGAAACAATTTTGTTAGTCATATGGGCTTAATCAATGCTACGGGAATATGTATATTTTGACCCAAAAAAAATTTCTGAAATTAAGAAGCATTTTCTTAAATTCAGAAATATTTTCTTAAACTAAGACAAATTGTATAAATCAACTAAAATTTATAACAAAAGTATATGAGATTGCGAACGCTCGAGACGTATGCGGGCAAATATATATCCCCTTATAGTGGGAGGTGGACAAAAATTGTCATATTAGTCGTTCTTTTGAATACTCAGCGCGGTTCAGTGGTATTGGTCCTCGCTGACGCTTGAACCTTCGCCTCTGAGATCAAAAGCAGCCAGTAACTATATGGTTTTTTTTTTTAATTTTAAGACAATGGAAATAAAAAGCGTTTGGCCCTTCTATTTAAAGGATGTCCGGCTCGAAATTTTATGATTTCCTTGTAACCGACTTGCTCTTGCCAGTTATTTCTATTCCGTAGACCCAAAACAGCGTAACTTAATTTACGGTTGACCTTCACTGTAAAAAGTCGGAAATCATAGGCTCCGTTTAGAACCTTCCCCCAGCCCATTGCGCTTACCGCTTGATTGGCAATAAATTATAATCTATATAGCTCTTAAAGACTTCTCCTTCAGTTTAAGCTTATGCTTACAGTAAAATCTGTAAAGTTTGAGATAATGTCCAGCTATAGGTAGGCTGACTTTGTCTCACCTCAAGCAAATATCGCGATAGTAGATTAGACATCGCTTTGCTTGGATCGTGTTGCTTCATGAGATAATGGCAACTATGTATTTGAAAAATTGTATTTACAAATAAATACCTAACAGGCCTTCAAACCGTCGCCGATGCAAGCCGCATACGCGTACATGTGCGGAATGGTGTTCTGCTCGTACACTCCCGTGAAGAGGTGCGACCATGGTCCGGAAGCGTATACTGGAACGTCATCGCCCCCATGAGTGTCCCATTGGTAGTACGTGGTCGAAGGGAACATGGAATGTGGTTCCGAACTGACAACCTTAGTTGGGTCAATGCGAGTCTTATTTTCAGTGTCATAGTAGTTATAGAAGCCTGGTCCATTGGCATAGCTCATCGAGAGCACTGGCAGACCATCGGCACCTTCAGGTTCACCCACTCCGGTAATTGGACTTCCACGGTCCTACAAACAAGACTTTATACAAAGCACAATATATGGTATAAGGATACTTACAGGATAGCCAGAAAAGGAGAACACATGCGAGTGATCGGCTGTGACGACGATGAGGGTGTCCTCCTCATTGGTTATGCTTCTGGCCAGCTGAATGGCCTTGGAAAACTCCACCGTCTCATCCAAAGCCAAATTGGCCATGTTGTCATGATGCGCCAGATCGATCTTGCCGCCCTCGATGAAGAGGAAGTATCCATTCTCCTCGTTTTGCATGAATTCAATGGCCGCGCGTGTCATCTCTTCCAGTGTGGGCTGATTGGTCTCCGCGGTTGTTTCCAGATTGTACTGCAAGTGGCTGTCTTGGAAGAGTCCCAACAGTCTGTCTGTTGAGTTGAGGTCTAAATTCATCAACTCCTCCCGAGTGGCAACGTAGGCATTGCGAGTGCTTTGGCGGGTGAACTCCTCAATGAGGTTTTTGCCGTCACTGCGCTTGCCGCCTGGCATCAGAGATGCGTCCGCAAAGTGCTTTCTGCCACCGCCCATCATTACTTTCAACTTGCTGCCAACTTCCCCGTTTATCAGCTGATAGGCGATGTCCTCATTGCCGGAGTTGGCACCGCAAAATTCCTTGAGCTCCGCATCATTCTCCCAGTCACGGTCGGCCGTGTGCGCATAGACCCCCGACGGGGAGGCGTGTGTCACTCTGGTGGTGGTTACAAGTCCGGCAGCCTTACCCGCGTCCATTGCCCATTTGGCAGCAGAGTAAACATGGGTGTTTCTGTCTGTAGCGGCCTTACAATCGCCCACGGGGACATTGGCGTTCACGCCGATGGTGCCATAGTTGGCCTTGATTCCGCACAAATATGCAGTAGCAGTGGTGGCCGAGTCCGGAACGGTTTTGTCCACCGAATAGGTCTTCGAAAGACCCGTGTAGGGGAACTTTTCGAATGACATCTGCTTCTCTTCGCCGCCAGAATAGGCACGTGCCGCTGCGATGGTCGTCAAACCCATGCCATCGCCAAGGAAGAGGATCACATTTTTGGCCACATTTGTGTTGATCTTGTGAGCTTTCTGTTGCGATACGAACTCCTTTCCGAGATTTATCCAGTAGCTGGTGTTGCCCTCGTTAGGGAGTGCGCGTATATAAGACGGCAGACTCGGTAAGTCCGGGTGCATACGCTGATCGTAACAAGCTTCATCCTCCAGGCACCTCTTCGGTCTCGGCAGGGCACTGGCAATCGCCAAGAAAACAGCAAGCAGCCCAATTTGATACTTCATACCTTTTGGTAGGCTCTCCAGCGAGTATTGGTCGGCAACTGTCCAGACCTTCACTTTTCAGTCTTGATATACCCTCTGTCAATGAAGATTAGATAAGGCTTTTCTGTCTGACTGATTTGAACATGCAATTTCAGCGAATGATCATATCAATTGTGATGAAATGCTTTAGAAAGATATCCGAGGTACTGATTACATTCGTATATTTATATGACCTTTCGATTTATTTTCATTATATTCATGCGTGAACATCCAAGGATTCCGTACACTTTTTTTTAAGTATTTAAGTATTTTTTATGAAATAAGGAGAATGAAACTTATATCATTCGAAAGGTACTGTGCCATAGATGTCCACAAACAAAAAAATCTTTGGTAGTATGTCGCCATTACTTTACTAACTTCCTTAGGTCGCGCTACAGTTCGGGGTGAACCTGGACCTCAATCAACATGCGCCTCTCCAACTAGCCCGGTGCTTAGCTAGCTGCCTCCATTTGCGCACTCCAAGTTGATTGAGGTCATGTTCTAGTTGTGCACGCCACCTAAGGCGAGCTCTTCCTTTACTGCGTCGTCCCTCTGGTCTGGAGTCGAAGGCTCTACGGGCCAGAGCGTTGCTGACCATTCGCTCTACATGTCCTAGCCATCTTAAGCGCCCAAAGTGCAATTTTTTCCACTATAAGGCGATGTCGCTGAACAACTCGTTGAATCTCCTTCTCCAAAACCCATATCAACGCAAACAGGGACGAATATTTTGCGAAGGATTTTACGCTCGAAAAGACCAATAATATATTCATCCTCTTGTGATAAGGTCCATGCCTCAGCGCCGTACAGCAGGACTGGGATGATAGGGGTCTTGTATAAGCTTTAGCTTCAATAAACTAGCAAACGCACCAGTGACAGCTCGCTGCGTTGTGCCAATAATGTATATGTCGTCAGCGAATGCTAGCAATTGCACAAACTTTAAATAAATTTTGCCACTGGCAGTTGACTTTTGACTTTCTTAAAATATTTTCAAGTATTTTGTTGAAAAAGTCGCATGGTAGCGCATCACTTTGTCGGAATCCTTTTTTGACATACCTTGATAGAGCAACGAGACACGAGAGTTTTCCATCGTCATCCTGCACAGACGGACGAGCTTTGTGGGGATGGCAAAATCAGACATAGCTTCGTATAGTTCGTCTCTATAAATTCTATCGCACGCTTCCTTAAAATGAATTAAAAGGGCTGCTTCCAGGATCTGCCGCAGTGTGAATATTTGGTCGAGAATGGACTTTCCGGGCCTGAAACTGCTCTGTTTGGGGCCAATCAGGTTGTTGACGAAAGGTTTCAGGCGTTCACATATTATGTCGCCATTAAGACTGGTAAAATTAACTTAAGAACGACCCATACAAAATGCTTACCTACCAGTTAATTGAACGCATTTTTATGACATTCAATTTGTCGCAACTATATTGCTATAATAACGTCAGTAATCATCTTAGATTAGAATCGAAGGAATGCAATTTACCTACCCCTAAAAGTAAACAATACCATGCACCTTATTTTATTTCAGGGGCATTTATCTGCGAGGTGTTGACAACGGTTGGTTTCAATGAATATTCGACAAAACATATTTGTTCCTAGGTTTCATGATGTATCTAATTAAATATTAATCTATTTTCAATGGGGGTATTTTTTCGCTATCTAGATGTCGCTTTTTCGCTTAAAAAAATAACACAGTAATCGAAAATTGTGGTACGTTTTAGCTTTGTATTACATAAAAGGTAGGGTCGATTTTCGACCACCAGCGCAACTAGTACGATATTAAAGTGTGTGGACAACCAAGCACTAGAGCTAGGTTAAGTCGTTGGAGACAAGGGCAAATAAAAACACTTGTACACGTTACTGATATGTGATGTTTCAGTTGCAATTTATATATAGCAGTGATCCTCGCAACTAGCGTGTTAGATCCTTAAAAAATGAGCTACTTCTTTTTTACTTTACTGTTGCATGTAAAAGGAACTCAAATAAGTGGGTCTCAAAATTCTGTCCATCTGCCGTCTGTCTGTCTGTTCGTATGCTCCCGAGGCCTACGGCCTAAACGGCTAAAGCGATTTGGTTCAAACTTTGGATTTAGAGTTTGGATTGTTACATATGTAGTTTGGTTTTTGGAGAATTTTTTTTAGTTTGCAAGGTAACCTCAATTCAATATTAATGGTACTTCCCATTCAAAATGTTCGTACCAGTTTAAATTGTTCGAAAACGGCTCTAACGATTTCAGCCAAAATTGGTATTTAAGTTTAAGTAGGTAAGGTTACCATGACTGCATACCCAGTTTTTGGCTATAAATTCGAATAACGGTACTTTTGATCGACATATCTCGAAAACTTTCCATACGATTGTAACGTAAAATCTTTCCTAAGGTAATAAGGTAATTTATAACTTAAAACTAAGCTCAGTTTTTGTCTACCTATATTATCGTACAACCCAATGAATTTTTGGAAAAAGTATCTATTTTTTTTAAATGGTTTTCTTTAGTTTACCGGAAAAAAGGCAACAAATTTTTTGACCAAAATGCATAAATATAGTAAAATGTATGTTTCCAAGATTATTGCGTCCCTAATTTTAAGAACTGCCCATATCTCGAAAACCACATTTCAGATTTCGATGAAACTTTAAAAACAAAGTAATGCTTTCATTTCAAACAGTCAGGCCTATTCGGCAAAATCTTTTATCAATTTGTTCTGTTATTCTGTTATGAATTTCCATACAAAAGTTCGAACAGTCAAAAAATCTTTTACGAGCTCTAAAATTGGTATTCTGTGTGGAAAAAACTTTTATGAATTCTGTTAAGAATCATAACAGAATAAAAGATATAATTTTGTGACTTTTATTATAAAAGATTTTTATTATATATGAAGTCTTGGATTGAAATGTTTCTTTATGTAACTCATAGGCAACGAAATGCTTACAAAGGGAGACAAAGTGTAATAAATGTGTGTAAGTAAAAAAGTATAATTGAAAATTGTTTCTAGATTTATATTTTTGTTTAGCCGAAAACACCCATCACTTTTGCTGGAACTAAGATTTAATGGCGCAACGTCATAAGTCCACAATGGACTTTTTACCCACTTGGTGGGTTATAAGTCCACAAATCAATTGTAATAATATGTATTAAATCAATTGTGGACTTATAACCCACCCAGGTGAGCCAAAAGTTCACACAAAATTCTTGTGAATTTTTGACTCACTGATTGTGGTCTTATGGCTCACGGATGAAGAAGGTGAAGAAGAGGAAAACGAGCTTGAAAGCGAAGCTAAAAATTCTAGTAATGACCTCATTTGCGGTGTTTGCCTCCAAAACCCACAAGACACATTTCTCCAGCATTGCACTCATTTTAAGATTGCGCTTTCAAACTATGAATTCTGTATGGGGGGGCATTCCAAGCGCTCAAAAAGTCTTATTACACTGAAAAGACCCATAATAAGCACTCTAGTAGGTGTCATCACGGGACACTGCATCATAGGGAGACATGCTCTTAGATTAGGCCTCCCTTCAAATGATTTCTGCAGAAGCTGTATGGACGAGGAGGAGGAAGAGACTGTTCTGCACCTTCTCTGTATGTGTCCAGCACTGTCACTCCGTAGAAAACTACACCTCGGAGAATATTTCTTTGACAATCTCAGCGAACTCGCAAACATAGGTATTAACTGCCTCCATCGCTTCATTCTTAGCTCCGGCTGGTTCAACGGGTAGATAAGGAGTCGTTATCGATCCTGTGGTAACACAATGGGCCTAATTTGGCCTAAGTGTGGCTGCACTTGAGGCGGCCTGCCACTCTAACCTAACCTAACCTAACCATGGGGGGGCATGCTGCCCCCCTGCAACCCCCCTTCTTAGGTTTACTGATGGATTACGGGGTGGGTGCAAGGTTCTTTTTATTACTCAAATTTTGTTGGCGTTATTGCACTTTGTGGGAGTGAAATAAGACCAACTGTTGGAAGTTATCCTTATTACACTATTTAAGAGCGAAATAAGGTAAATTTTTAGAAGTCGGTCTTATTTCACGGCATCTATCAAACATTCCCATACTTTTTGAGTTGTTAAAACAACTCTTTTTGTCATATGGATAATTGTGGACTTATGGCCGCCTACTTCCATTTTAAAATTGTGAACCTATGGCCCAAATTATTGTGAACTTTTGGCTCACCTAAGTGGGTAAAAAGTCCATTGTGGACTTTTGACCCTGCGCCGATTTAATATAGTGACCCATTTGATCTTTCTGGTGTGAGTAATAATTCAAAATTTGCTCCTTTCACCGACAATTTTATGCTATGTTGGAAAAAATTTATCAGGTGCCCACTTAGTATTTACAAAAAAAAAAAGCAAAGCTGTTTGTTTTGAAGGTTCGTAACAGATTTCAATTTTCGAAGCTCTATAACAGAGTTTCATAAAAGTTCGAAACCCAGAATACGATTTATAAAAGATCTGTTATGGTCGAGACCTTTTATGATTCATAACAGAAAATTCATAACAGAATAAAAGATTTCGCAGAATAGGCCCAAGTATCTATCTAAAACTAATTTTTAAGTAGATAAATAGTAAATCAATAGTATGTTCTAAACTGAACATGACAATTTTTCTTATTATTTTCTCTGTGTACTCTTAAAAACCGCTCTAACGATTTTGATCAAAAAACATACTAAAGATACAATAATTATTTATTTTTAATAAGATGTAATACTTAATTTTTCTCAAAAAAATAGAATAAATCAGATTTTTTAATTATTTCTCAAATATATCTAACTACCCAAAAGCCGATATGTGTTAATACTTTTGTTACGTATGGCAACACTTGCCATACGTGTGCTATTGTAAAATTACATGTAAGAGTTTAGTTCTCGATCGGTCTCTGGCCGAGAGAGACGTATTTATACGCCGATGAAACGGAGATAATAAATGTGGGTTTTTTGTATACTTTTGACGCAACAAAAGTCGCACCGTGTTTCATTTTAATCGGAGTATTATACATCTTTTGTTTAAACATCCATCGGGGTATTCAGTTTTGAACTGGTAATTCAAATTCAAAGACAAATCGATGAATTATTACATGTACTATTATTATAGGTATATGTAAAGATATCGATCTATCAAGATAAATACGGCAACATAAGCCGAGTCGACTGCACCTTCGTTCTCTGGAAAAATGTTTAGGGCTAGATTCTGAACAAAAGTGTCGTCATGCCTCGCTGTTGGTCGCTTATAAATTAGCTGTAGGTCTAAGGCAACCTTGTTCAGTCGCAGTTGTTTCAGGTATAGGTTTTTTGAAAGCCCGGTATGAGTCTTCCCTTCAACCAACGCAACGTCTGTATGGTGTTATGAAGTCTAGTGGCATAATATTTTCCAGAATCCAATCCCTTTACAATAATTATTCACAGCCCACTTCGACCACGAACAGTTCCATAGATCAGATCAACTATCTCTCAGCCTTTGGTGACATTCCTGAATTATTAGAAAACATCCGTCGGCATTCTTCGGCTGCCTAGAAAATCGCCCGCAAAGTTCGTTCTCTTTCCAAGTGTATACATAACTAACCCCCACAAAGTTTAATTAATTAATCCGTTCCATCATGTTTCGCCCAAGTCGTACCCAACCCGATTCGACCACCCCCCGACACGATTGTTGAAACTCTGCAAGTTAAGAATTCCGCTCAGCTCCATTGCGACCCGAAAACATCAGCGCAGCAACAAGAACTAAAAAGGCACAAACCCTCCTCACAAATAAGCATAATGCATGGTGACCCTTTGTGTATTTCGGCCATTTATGAAAGGAGCCAAATTAATCAGACTAATAACTATGAAAAAGTTTTCTTAATGAAAAGATTTACGACGATGCGCCCCCAATTTGTGTGTGCTCCCCTCTGCCCCTCATCTCATCCGAGATTCAAATGAATTTCTCAGGTTCGTTGCGCAGGGGAGCACAAAAATAGAGAGAAAATCATTCAAACATTAGCACTCAGTTTGGAAGATGAAAACCGCTACTATGCCAACGGATCCAGACCAGCAATTGGCCAAGAAACAGACCGAGGTTCGGGCAACCCTCAAGGAACAAGCAAACAAAAAATGAAAAAAAAAAAAAAAAAAACAAGAAGGAAGAATGCTTGCGGGTTTTTTTTTTTTCTATTTTTTTTTTTATTTAATTAAGAAGCACCATAGCAACATCAGGGCAGAGTGACCTGAAAACAGAAATTCAGAAAAGGAATCGCGGAGAGATATTAATTAAAAAAATTATTGAAATAATTAGAGAAGCGCGCTGTCAAGAAACAAGGAGTCCTTTGGGACTAATTCAACTGCCTTATATGTAAGAGGTTATAGCGCGCCGCACCAAGGTATCCTGGAGGGTGGCATTTCGAGTGGAATACCTTTTCGTGTGCTTTTCTACACCTGAAGAATTAAGGACTCGTATCCTTTAAGTGCTTCGTTGTGAAGAAAGAGACGAATCTTGATGAGCCTGCATTTGGGGTAACCCTCAAAAAAGACCATCGCAAAAAGTGGTTGAAGGTGGATATTGTTCTTGAAGGGATATTTGCACAGGGTTGGGGTTTTTTGTTCCTTGTTTTGTGTAGTCAACTATTTAGCACAAAGCGGTTCATTAGGAGCATTTTTAATTAGGACGACACGGATGTAATGGAGCGTGGGTGATGTCAACTATATGTAGTAATGAAGCACAATAAGTGACCACCGGTTAGGTGAGAGAGGGGAACACTGTAGCCCTGCAATCTAAGAGATTGAGGATTGAGGAAGGTTGCCGGTATATTTGAATCGGCGAATAGTTTGATAGGGGTACGGACCTAGAGAGGTCCCGAAGTAATATGAGCAAAGGGTGTGGGCCTTCATTATTAAAGTGCATTCAAGTTTGTCAAGGGCAATACATTTGCCTTCTTCCTCTAGTCTGCCATATCAGTACTATTCACGGGCCTCGTAAAACTGACAGACATACAGCTAAAGAGTGCTAGAAAGGAACCAAGGATAAAACAGAGAGGAGAGTAGACAGCGAAAGCATTAGGTCATGCATTTGAAGGAAATATTGATCTTTTGATCTTTACTGTCTCGCAAGATATTAGTTGGATAAGCTCATATTGACAGATGTATCAAATGGAGTTGACCATAATGTTGAATGTATGAAAAAGCAACAGCTAGTCAACTTGGCGCAGATCTTCTCTTAACTTTCTTGGAATTTGCGGAGCTTTTCTGTTTCTATTGGCGAAAGACTTTAATAGCTCTTGTTAACTATAGCCTATACAAGATCTTACAACCAACATTCAGAAGACTTGTTCCTTAGCAGTTGTTAAAGTTCGTTGTATTTCCATTTTTTACATAAATTTTACACATAAATTGGTACTCCACTAACCTGTTTGACAGCCTTTTCAGTGTAAAAGTCAACATTTTTAAACCTTCAGCTACATCACCGATTGCGGAACTATGTACTACCGCGTTCTTATGCTTATCCTTGGAGGGTTTGCTTTAACTTGTATTAGGACTTTCAACACAGTAACACCACTTAACAAATTCGACAAACTTCTTAGTTTATTTATTTACTTTAAATTAACTGATTTTTGTTTGTACTATTTATAACTTCATTTGTTTTAACGAAGCTTCCTTACCTGAATTTGCAAAATAATTATATATAAATAATGGCGTTTTTTTTTATAACAATAAATCTAAGGTCGAAGTCCATTGAGCGCGCATTAAGAAAGCTTGATCGAAATTGGTCTCTTTTTTTAAGTTGAGACTCTTTTTGGACCTTTTATAAAATTGTTCAGAGGTTTTACTATGGGACTCCTTTTTTCAGCCTGGACTCTTTTTTTGGACCCTTTCTGAAAATTTTCAGAGGTAACACTGGATCCAAATATGTTCTTCGTTCCGATATTGAGATTGAAGAGTGGTATTTGCTTCCCATTGGGCGCCGACCTTGCTCCTTGTAACGCTCGCTATAGTTAAAGTGTCCCTCCTACAATCCGAAAAAAAAACAACAGAATTTTGAGATTTTTAAAAAACTGTAGGAGCTAAAAGTTCTTGCTTTAACTATAGGTTTTGATAAAAGGAACTTGATATTAAGTTTTCAAGAATCGAGTACTCAGCGAAGGAATAATACAATCTCCAAGACCTTTTCCTTACATCTCTGTCAACAATTTCTTTGTTAAATCAATAATGTTGATATTTGGCTTCGTTTTAGCCGAAATTATTGGCATTTAAATTTTTTTCTGAGTGTAGCTTAGACTATTGATAGCGGACCTACAAGACCACTTTTAAAAAATCTCTCGGTACATATCTTGCGGATACACATTTGTAGAAGACTTGAGAAGACCCTAACTCAGGTGAAAGACCAACACCTGTCTTCCAATACCTCGGGGCGCTGTTGAAGCGCACATTGCAGTTATAAGAGTTGCTTCTTAGTTGCCAGTTAGAACGTGACCTCACTTCGGAGATGCCTGTGCAGCAACATAAGCTCATTTGGCACCAACTCCGAAAAAAAAACACTCCAATCGGTCTATACTTAGCTACCTACTACTTTTCTCCTCAACCCTCGTGCCTACAAAAGAAGTGTCAAAACACTGACATAAATTAAGTCAATCCGTGCAATCTATTCAAGTACTCCTTACTGAAGAACAAAAGAACAAAAAAGCTTTGTAAAATTCTCCCCCACTCTGCAGAGTGAGAGTAAAATTTTACAGCACTAACCTAGGATCACAACCATATGCACCGACCTCTACAGCAGCTACATCCGCTCACCCATTACTCCACCAAGCACCAAACCATATTAATGAGGAGAATTTCTTCAAAATTACTTCCGGCCAACTTGTTCGACTTGATTGGAATTCCCGCCATCAGTATATGTGCACTTTGCTGTATTGATGAAGAATTTCTGCATTTACATTCATTATCCTGCGACGAGGAAAAATTCCAATCGCCAAGGAATGAGCTGGAAATTTGTTTATTACTTCCAAAGCGGATGTGTTCACGGTACACCACTTAAAAAAACGCGGATGAACTTGTAAATATAACAAGTTTTTTTTTTATTTTCCTTAGCAAAGGATAATGCGAATCTTAGAGAGGGAAACTGAAAAATTCAAAATTTTCATATTTCTGGAACACCGTCCCTAGAAGGACGAGGAGTATACATGAGTTTAGGCGAGTTGGCGTATCCTATATCCTTGAGGAATATTGCATAGGAGACCGATAGAAAAAAAGGAAACACGAGTATTTTCATTAACATTGCTACTTTATTGTCCCGATGAATTTTAATCTAGCTTCCTCGATGTAAACTGTATAAAAATCTCCTTCTTACAGATATATACAAATAGCTTTGGCGGATGGCAGGATACATAATACATATATAGCATCATCAAGTAAATCGCATCATATATCCCAGGAAAATTCCATTTTCCTTCGTAGTTGCTTCTCATCGTCGTCGTCGCGGTGGAGGATGAGTTCCTTTGTCGGTTTGCTTTGTACTTTGGAAGTTGTTGTGTGCCTTTTTGCTGTCTCAAATTTTCCGCATGCATGTCTATGCATCCCCGTCCACAGTTTTAATGGCGTCCATGAGTTTCTTTCATTAAAATATTGTTGGCGGTTTTTTCCTTGAAAGGCGATCCTTTCAGCTTTGCGTCTATTAATTTAACGTGAGCTTTATGCATGCAGGAGGACATGCTGTGTGGTGCGAGGAGCAGCTTAAGAGCTGAAGTTGCTATTAGTTTTCTTAGTTCATAGCGTTGGGGGTGGTATTGGGTCCCTAATCCGTGTTTGGAAGAACTGAACGCTTTTGCTCTGCGAAATGGAGTATTTATTGCATGTGGCTATCGGAATGTATTTTAGTGCTCGTGCAGAAGCGAAGCGAGGGTCGAGCATACTTGAGTGCACACGGGAGTGATTAGCATCTTCCTCGAAAAGGATTAATTAAAACCTATCACAGGCTGCAGCTGGTATTTGGGGAAAGGTATATTGAAGTGGAAGAAGTTGGATGTGTGGTATCTTAGCTGAAGAGCCCGCTCAACTGATTTTGGTAAATAGTGTGCTGAGCATATCCTTGTTAAAATCACCGAAATTGGATTAACAGGGGGCTGGGCACCTCATGTGAGCTCCCAAGTTCTGGTATTTTAGATTAGGTAGTACGACGCATATTCAGTCAAATGATTCACAAGCGGGCACATACAACAGACTTAAAGTCCTAAAATTCTTTAAGTTTGGATTAAACCGCAGAGGGAGTCGTGCTTAAAGCTGTTTGAATAAGCACCTGACTGTAGATCGAGGATATAGCAACAACCCCAAGAAGACAGCTCTAACCAATAGAAGAATATACGAAATTTAAAGGAAACCTCACGTGCACAACAAGCTCAATAAAGTCAATAAAGTTATTTCAAATCTAAGAGACAAAAACTGCTGCTCCCTCTGACAACTTAAACTTTCACACATATGACAGCTGAATACGAATGAATTTCTAGAAAAAACATCATCGACTGACAGGTAACTCCACATACAAATTTGCACATCATTCCCTTGGAAGTTTGCATAATCTTCGTACATGCATTCGCGGTTCCTTCCTCCATATGTTAATATGCTAAATTTGTTGCTCTCAAAAGCGTGTATTTTTGACGAATCACAACCGATTTCTTATCGACATTTACCACAGTGTTCAATATCAATTATCTACCTAATACGAAATAGCTATGCTTGAGCTGAGATTCTCGGAAGAACTCCTCGGCGAGCCCAAGGCAAACAAAATGTGAATTGATCTCATCGATGGGTAAATCTGTGTTATAAGTATTTTTTAAAATCTAACAAACGTCTAAAGGTCAATCTATAAAACTGTGCTTTCTCGAAACAATGTTAAATTTATGCTACCATCCTATTTCTTACACCCGGAATCTTGATATTTGCTTAAATAGCTGGCCCTGGAATTGCTTTAAGCCTCTTTCTGTCTTGCCTTTCGTATTTATTTGCTTTGGTTGTGCCTTATAAAACAAAGAAGATGCCTTAAAGCAACTTTTCGATGCAAATCCGTCTGTATTCGAATATCTGGTCCTTTGTGCGAAAAATTCGACTTAATGAGTTCCAGCACATGTTGACACGAGTGTTTATTTAGTCATGAGAAAAAGTCGTTTGAAAAAAAACTCAAAACTAACTAATTTCCTCCAAAGAATCACAAGGAAAAAATAAGTCGTCTGCTTACCGGATGAAAAATTCCAAGACGTATAGGGCAGATAAACCCTTTATTGCATAGCCTCCTTTTGTAGCACCATTAACACGTATCCTATAAACGATTACAACCCCCGAAATAAGGGATTATTAGTTATTTAAAACCGCCACACCGTTAACACCGACCGACAAAAAAAATACCCTTTCTCCCCAAAAGGAGTACAAAACAATCGCCAGCAATCAAAATTCCTAGGTTAGCAGAGAAACGTTTTTATAAAAAAAAAAATAAACAAATAAAATGAAAGCGGACAACAAAACGGATTCCAATAGAATCAATAAAAAGGGGTAGGTAGGTATATTTTTTCGCCATAAACCCGGGAAGGAAGAACAGTAGCAGGCAGCAGCAGGAACAACATACCCATCGACGAGACTAGACACTCACCCATAAATCAAGTCCTTGGTTTTAATTAAATCTTGTGTTGGCGGTGAAGCAAAAACGTTCCACGAATGAACGAAAGAATTAAATCGCTATCCTTCGTGTGGAAGAAGGGTTACTTGTGTGTTACATTTTTATGGGATTCGCGAAGATCTATAGGTATAGGAATAGCTTGCATCGTTGTGTGTATTGAGAAAAGCTCATTGTTCGCTTGAAATGGAAAATGTCTCCGCTGTAAGTCAGTCATCTTGATTAGAGTATCCTTCTTGATGAAAATGGATACACTTTGAGATTGTATTTTAAAGATGCCTACACGAAATGGGATCGTAAGTAAGTGAAGTCAGTACTGGACATTTTTGTTCTTGTAAAATAAGGCTGCAAACTGAACTCAAGGACCTAGGCGAAAACTCGTTGGATTACTTGTTTTTGTAGGACAATGTACGGAAGTTCATTTCAACATTCACGTTAGAATTGTGGGTTTAGTCTGTGAGGACATATTCTACAGCTGCTATGCTGATGGGGAAGTTGCAGTTGGATCTTCTTTGCGGCTTGAAAGTCTATTTACAAGAATGCCAGATCTACTTTATTTGATAGAAAAAACTTCGCTAGCTCTAAAACGGGGAGTCTTGGAAGCGACGGAAAAGCTTATCTCATAAAAATGATGGAAGGCTGACGTCAGAGTTGAGCTACGTATAGTGTGATAGTGCAGTGGAAAACTCCGATTTCCCTTCAGTTAAGACTCAAACATTTGTACACACAATCAATTCCAAGCGACATCACCCGATTGATGCCAAATGGGATTGTTTTCTTCCATTACCATACACAGGATATCTAAAAGAAAGAAATTCTTTTGCCCAGTACGTAATTATGTATTTATTCAATAGCCAACCCTTGACTGCAGTGCATTTGAATTGATTTCTTCTCAGGCATTTTCCTTAGTTTTCCATTATCCATTTTACATTTTCTTCTCATTCATTATGCTTAAGCTCGAGTAGCAATCGCACATCCTGACCAAAGTACTTTTTCAAGGCACAAAGATATAAAAATCAACCCCCAGCCCACGGGTAGTGGAAAAAAAAAACTTACAAATGCACATTAGCCCCATGCACCCCTTTCACTCGTTCAACCCCCTCGCACAGAAAGTAAAGTAATTTCACTGAAAGCATCTGATTATCATGAAATAAATCTAAATGGTTAAAACAAAAGCGACCGAGAAGGAGGACGAGCGATGTCTCCGTGAGATGCGGCCCATTCTATGGGTTTATCTCTCTGTTCGGAGAAGAATAAATGGACAGCGTTAAGACCGTTCAGAGAGGACCAAATACCCTTTGTCCATTTTTCTTAAGCAAATCACGCAAAATCCTCACCCGAAGCGGGGTGAGGACGAGACTTTTATTTTTGCTGCCGACGGGATATTCGGCACGACCATGCACATTGCACAGTGGGGGTAGGTTTAAAGTTGTTTTGTCTGTGTTAGCCGCGTCTTAATGATATTGCTTCGATAAGTTTTATGGTACTTGGACGTATTGTTCGTTTTTGGGTGAATTAATTTTAATTAAAAGGATGCCACGGATGACTTTAGATTCTGTTTGTTTTTTTTTTGTTTTGTTAGTTTTACGGTGGAGGCAATCGGATTGGAAGATGTTTCAATCAGAGAGTGGTGTTATAGCGGATGGAGTGGGAATTAAAAATAATCCAAGAAAGCCTGGCACACAATTTGCACTTGAACAACATGCCTTAAAAACAAAGCAAGAGTTGTCCTGTAATCTGTCTTCTGTATAAAATTCCTTGGAGATGCAACTAGATGACGTTAAACCTCGATAACCACTGGGCCGATGTACATGGTTGCGAGCTATGGAATTTCTATATGATTCGACTGCGAGAAAAGTATGGCTTCAAAATCGAAGCGGTTCGATAACGTTCCTTTAAAAATCTGGCAAGAATTCTTGACGCATTTTTTCACGAGTTGTTTGATGCGTTTTTGGATGTTTATTTACAGGTTTTATTTTGACTCGTTCTTTTACTTTAACTTTAACTTGTTTCTTTTCAGCATTTTTTAAACGCGTTTTCCAGTCTTTTTTTAACGGGTCTTTCCACAGGTTTTTTAACGCTTTTCTCCACGCGCTCTTCACTGGCTTTTTGACGTGTTTTTCCAGGTGTTATTCCTCTCGTTTCTGAACAAGAACCGGCTGCGTTGCTGGCTCTCTATACACATAGCAAAGAATTACTCTCCACTTTTTATTATGATCAAGATATCTACATCCCTCTCATTTACCGATTTCGAATGACGCTGCAACTTGTGCAAACTCGCACGTTCGACTCCTTTCTTCGACTTGATTGAATTCTCAACGCGACGATTATTATCACCATCAACGATTGACGTCTCAATTTCATGTCGCCCCGCTTCGACTTCGAATGAAACTGTCAAAGTGTGCACGTTAAAAAGCCCAGCATCACGATGACAGGCGAGTTCCTTTCCCCTTTACCACTTTCGTTTCGCTCCTTTTTCAATTAACCTCTACCATAAGGTGACAAAGTCGATTTAGTGCAGTCATTGCCGATATAAAGGAATTCCAAGGAACTCAGGAACACACCCATCGCACCCGGCTTAATGACATTGATGAATTGAATTTTCCCGATTTTCCCATTCCCGCAGTAAAGCGCTGAGCATTCGGGAAATGCACACGCAGCAGCAACGTCAAACGGCGGAGAGGAAAATCTCGCGATGTCAGTGCGTTTCCCTCATTAAAATGGCGCAATTTCGCGTAATTCTGACCGATATCAGGTCGTGCGCCATTAGTGTGGCCAGGACACGGACACGAAGGGACGTTTTATTTTTTTTTATTGTTTTTGTTCCCGTCATGAACTCACGATGTCAGTCGGCGGTTTGAGCAACACCAGGCAACGAACAAGTTTCGCATGCCAAAGAACGTCCTCAGATGGACTGCGAGGACATGGTACTTAGATGCCAGCTGCAGATTCGACAATGCGTGGCCCCACCCCCTATACCTAATGGTATGGTGATAATGCCGGAAAGCGAGATGTAATTAACTGCTTGCTGCGTGTTATGTTCGGCGGCGCGTAACCGGAATGCTCACCAAAAACGATCCCATGCTGAATATGTACAGTGGCTGCGATGCCATCACACCGGCGAGTCCTTTCCCGATACGAAACGACATAAATTGAAAATTTTCTGCCGAATATTTGAATGCTACTAGGTAGGTATAAAGGCGGCGGCACCGCCTCCCGACACCACTTTTGATGGTCCACAACCCGGACGCCGACATCTATCCCCCGACGACAAAGTCAGATCTCTTTTTGTGCGCGTCGACGACGGCGATGGTTTTTTGGACGCGGTTTGTGTTTGCGTTGAGATTTTTCACCGCACTAACTTCATTCTCAGTCCATGCGGGACACGGTGAGTCAACGTAGCGCCGCATCGTGCGGAGCAGGAAAGGTGCCATGTTACAACAGGACATAACAAAAGGACAAGCGACCGTGTTCTACAGCTGCGTTTTGACTTTGAAACTAAGCACGGCGGATACTCTCACATGACCCGTATCCGTAGCTTCGTCGCTAACCGCGGAAGAGTGAAGCACAGAATGGGGGCAAAAAAAAAAAAAGAACTGAAAATTCAGCACAACACCATCGTCTGTCGGGAACGTACGTAAAACGCAATTTTGTAACCGAAAATTGGATACTCACTGAGCGTATTTTGCGAATAACGCAAGGATATAACGGTCACTGGGGATATAATGGGTCCGCTGTTTAGGTTTGGTGCCTTTGCGGCGGTTCTTTGAATTTTTATTTTGTTTTCCTGATGATGTTCGGCTGTGTCGTTCCGAGGGAAGTTTTCATGTTCGGGAATTTAATTGAAGTGTGCCCCCAGGCAACAATCAGGCTCCATGCACAGCAACCCCAGGAATGTTGGTGGTGGTATGATGCGAGGGTGCGATGTTGTTGGATTTCTATTTTCTGTACGCGCGTCTATTATTTTTGTTTTTTTTTTTTTTTCATCCCTGGCCAGGTCAAGGGCCATATTGTGAGAATTATTTATCGCTGACCCGGACACCGGGTGAGTGTGTTAACACGGCATTTTAGATTCGATAGAAAAAAATTCCAAAAAAATGAATGTTTCATGTGCTTGTTGGATGTTTAGTGGAATCCTGTCCATGGCATGGAATTTAAAGGATACCTACGTTGCTTCGTCTAGTGTATGGCTGTGATTAATGGTCGGTGTGTTTAGCATTATGTATGACGGCATATCAGTGATGGATGGATGGATTGATAGACCAAAATCCAACTTAGCACATTAGGAATGTCAAAACGTGCGATGTCAAAGATGTGTCACCAGTGGACAAACGAATTGGCTGCAGAGTTTGGGGTAGGGCATAGAACTAAACCTACCTCTGCCCATTTGTGCTTAGTTCTTCGTTTGTTCAGGGGGTTTGTTGTCGTATGTTGCACGAGTTTCATTATAAAGAAGAAAAAAACAATTATTATATTGAATAGGTTGGGGATCGCCATTTATCGGGTTTTTCTATGGATGCAATGTTTGATGTCAGCGTCTGAACCAACTGAACAAATTAATGGATTTGCATTCTGAAGCTGTATTTATTAGATATCTTTGGAAAGGAAAAAGATTTGAATCTCTATGGGGTGTCTTTCATATGCGAGGTCATCTCAACTCAAGTGGACAACTGATCCACAGACATTCAAACTTTGATTATTGCACAGGGATAGTTAGGTAGAAACGAATTGATGAACGTAATGTCCTAAACTTAATTATCTCATAGCTGAGGTGCATGGCAATGGGATTGCAATGAGTTGTTCAAAGGTGACCCTTACCTTTCAATCAAAAAAATGTAGAAAATCACTACATAATTATTTTATTTGGTTGTTGTTGTGGTCAAAATTCGGAAAGACTCAAAATTTATTATACCAAATTCTGCTTTCATAATTCTCTTCTCAAAAGCTGCTCTTCTAAATTCTTGATAATGCATACAATAAAACTACTCTTGGAAAATGTTTAAAAGTGCTCATGTGCTCAAAAGTGCTCATGCCCACTGGGTCGAGGCCTCGAGGCCCTTTTGGATAAATGGATGGATGGCTTTTGAACATTTTATAAATCTAGTTGTATTGTTTGGAATTTTGAAAGGCAGAGATGTAGAGAACAATTTTTGTTTTAATTTGTTTTTCTTTTTATCCAATTGTTTTCCTTAAATTTTTAACTTCTCTCATCTCAATTATTTGGTATTTTTAAATAAATTTACAATTTTTTAATAGATAAAGCTTTCTTTTCTATTTTCAATATTTAATTAAATTTTTGTTGTTAACGTTATTTTTTAAAATTTATATTCTAAGGTTAAATAAGATTAAATTCAAATACTTATGTAGTTTTAAATACTTTTTTTTTACTGAAGAACTGAAGAAGGCAGAATTTCGAGCTGATTTTTTGCTGTGTAAAGACATAATTCAGCAAAGCAGCATTTTGAAAGCAGCACTTGGACTTGGTCCCATATAGGAGTTATTTTATTTTCTATAGTGTACATCATGTGTACAATTGTACATATATGTAAGTGCAAGGCACGAAGGCACTTGCGGCGAAAACTTTAATACAAATCAACTTTATGCGCGTGTTTTCGCTGTATATTTTGCTGCGTCAGAATATCTACACCATCACCGTTTATCCAATCGCACCCTCCCTCAGTCGGCGCAGTGGCTTAGTGGTTAGTGTGTTGGACTACTAAGCGAGGGGCTCAGGTTCGAATCCCGCGAAAACCCAAATTCCAACTTAGGGTTTTTTTTCCGCTGCGCCACCTCTCGCGAACGTCTGACAAACATCCGAGAGTATAACTGTCTTGAAAAAGCTTCTCAATTAGCCGTTTGGAATCGGCATAAAATTGTAGATCCCTTCCATTCGTTCCAAAAATGAAAACTCACACAAAACGAATGGTTGTGAGAAGCTAGGCCCAGGGTCCCTACGACCTGTAGCGCCAACTATTTATTTTTTTTTTTTTTTTTACCCTCCCTCAGCAAGCCTTGCAGTTGCAATCCCAGGTATAGACGATCTGTTGCTAAATTCGACTTTAAAGCCATGCTAAAAATTTTCCTCGTTCATATTATTTCCTTCCAGAACTTCATCGAAATGACTTGTCCTCTATTTATCTAAAAAAAATGTCCCGTGTATTATTTTTGAAAAAATACGTAACTTGTCCACTTTTTAGGGTTTCTCAGTTTACGGATTTTTAAAATATATTTGTAGGTAGGTACTTCTGAACAGAACACAACGCCATCTGTTGTTGTTTTTTTTTAACAATCGTCTGAACACACCCACTCATTTGACAGCTCAATTTATTTTGTAATTTCATTGAATTTGTTATAATTTATGTTTTTTGTTTGTTTTAAAAAAATATATATATTTTGTTATTTTGGTTGTTGTTTTTTGTCCTTAAATTTTAACATTTGAGAATTTTGAAAGTTTCCTCATTTTGCTGGTCACCATAGAAATGCTTGACTCCAAAAACTGGCAAATATTGCAGGCGACTGGTGATCGTCCAGCGTAGAAGTATTTTAATTAATCGATTCCACTCCACCCCACTGATTTTCGGTTGAGGTTCTTACGAGTTCATTTCCGTTGAAATGATTTGGTGACGGAAGCTGTACAATTTAGTAATTCCTTTGTCGACGATTTATACAAACTCGATATCAAATTCTATCGGCCATTTGAAGCACATATGCCCTTAACAAAATGTCCCCATATACGTGCCACTCTATATTAAATAGACATCATTAAAGGAACCCAATCAATGACCCATATAGATCCTGTTCCACTGCACACCTCTCCTAACAGAGGGCAACAAATTACGTGGAAGTCAGACAGCTCCCAGTGGGCTTAATAAACTTCCGACACCGAAGGCCAAATCAGGTTAACATTCCCCCCTCTCGGTATACCAATCAACCTCCACCGGGTTGTAAATAATCCCCGGAACTCTAGTCGTATCAGTTCCGCCCCATATCGTTTTTTTTTTTTTTTGTCTCCCCACCTTCGCCCTACCTACCATTTGCAAGGAATCAATAATTCACTTTGATAAGGGAACAAATAAGTCTCCCCTCCGGCATATAATCACTTATTAAGGAACTGAAGGATGAAAAGAAAACAAAAAATACACCCTGACCCTGCAGACCTCCGCCCCACCGGGTTAGACCTATGACCGTGGAAACGATTTGTTAAGATCCTGTGAGATTACTGCGGCAGTTTGTTCCAAGTAACCTGACCACCTGATGTTCCAATTGATTCATCTTCGATGGCAAAGCGGCAACCAATTGACGAACGCCTATAGATATGCAGCCCTTTTCGTGTAGGCCTATAGTACAACAACAAAAAAAAAGAACAGTTTCTTTCGCTGGCAGTATGTGGCCCGAGACAGTCATTAATCTTCTTGCGGAGTTGCTTGTAAGGTTGGTTTTAAAAAATCAAGCACAACAAGTGCAAATGACGGGATTATGAAGTAGGACAGCAGCGAAGGAAACGAGTTACAGAAAATTTCTGACAAGCGAACCGATATGTAAGACACGTCCTAGATTTATGCGAGTTCATTTGTTTTCGCCAGAGCGGACCAGAGTCTTCAAGCAGCGACGAGGGGCGAATTGTTGTGGAAGAATATTTTGCGGAGGTTAGTTTTTGGGTTGCGTTTTTTTTTTCTTCTTTTTTTTTGCAGGCACAATTTTGTGCGCTACACAAGGTCCTGGGGATGGATGATTTATTGCTTGTGGGGTGCGGGGTTAGGTCGTGCATTAACACTTCATATATCAAAATGCTGCGGCCAACAGTAGTGCGGAGCTGCAGGCGACCGACGCAGGGAAGGGGAAAATTCAATTTTGTAACCGATTTTCTGTATTTGTGGGTCGAGGGGGAAGGGAGGATAGCAGCGATAGCTGTGAATGGGTTGATTTATGGCCGGACAGATATGCTTGGGGTTAGTTTAGCTTTCTTTGAAATTCTCCGTTTTGTCTGATTGGAAATTAGTTTTCACTACTTTTGTGTGTGAGGATGGCGTCACAAGGGAGTCGGGGTATCTCTCTAATTAATCAAGTATTGGATGGGTGGGGAAAGGCGGGAGAAAAGTGGTGAATAATGGGACATGTATGAGGCCAAATGAAAAATATTTGGCATAAGTGATAGCTTTTTTTTTATTTCCTGATGGTCCCACTTGGGCCAGACTAAGGGGCGCTAAATAAGCTAATGCTCTCGATTTGCATGATGAGAAAACACATCTGTATACAGAGTCTGTCTGTGTTCTTCAAAAGTCGACGATTTATCTGCCTTGGGGCATCAGTGATCAAATTGCTGGATGAAATCTATTAAAACAAATGTAACAAATGTACATCCAAGCATACATGACCTCGAATGTTTGGGGATGAAAAACACTGTCGTCGTCGTGGAAGAGAACTTTGTAATTATGTCATCAAATACGTACTTTTATATTGAGTTTTTGGGACCAAATGTGTCCAAAAACAAGGTAAAGTTAAACTTGTCAAAACCACTTGAAAAATGTATTAAAACCTGTGGCAAATGTTTCAAAAAACACGTTCAAAAACGCATCAAAAACTAGTAAAAAAAAATAATCAAACCGGCTTCGAAACCGCATGAGTAAAATCTTGTCGAAAACCGCTACAAAATACTTGTCCGATAACGTATTCAAAAACGCTTTAAAATCGCTACATAAATCACTGCTAAGAACTTGTGGAACAACGCGTCAAAAATTACCAAAAAGCAGTTGGAAACATGTCAAAAAAAAAACGTCAAAAACGCATAACAAGAAGAGTCTAAAATTGCCTTTAATAACCCTTAACAAACGTTTGGAAATAGTCTTTAAAAATCTCGCCTAAAAACGAAGATAAACACGAGTCAAAAACATCTGCAAAAGCACATCTAAAACAAGTCAAAATATGCCCATGAACGGCTCTGAAGAACGCCTACAAAATTCATCAAAAAAACAAGAGAGGCGTACTACCAAAAACGTAAAAGACCCTTTTAAAAATGCGTCCAAAATAACATCCAAAAACAGTGCCCAGGAACGGCGTCAAAAATGCATCCAATTAGCAAAAGAAGTGCACCAAAAGAGGAGTAAAAATCCTTCGAACAGCTCGTTCAAAAGTACACCCAAAAAAGAGTCAAAATATGCCCAGGAACGGCTATAAAAAACGCGTCAAAAATACATCGAAAAAGCATAGAAATCGTACTACAAACGTGTCAAAAAAACGCATTAAAAACCGCGTTTCATATCCAACTTGGACTGTCCAAAATAGAAGCAGTTGGTTAACGACCGAGGTAACTGTAGAGGCTTGTTAACTGAGATACAGCTTCACGTCGAACTACAGCCCCGCTTAAGTTGTGGTCATGATGAAAATGATTCAAATATCGATTATCCTGATGGGATTCGTCCTTGTGCTGTTCTACTCTATAAAGCCTCTTTGTCACTGTCCCATCTCGTATCTATTTTAATTCCTTATAAAAAAAGGAAGCATTATCGCCACCCCCGTGCTTGATTTAAAATTGGCCAGCAGCATATACCACCCAAAGAATAATCCGGAGGCCGAACAGAGGCACAATAATGAACGAAGAATACAATTCATTGGACCATTAATCAAATCAGTCCCTTTAAATTAAAAGTAATTGATTTAACACCAATACCGATCCGAAACATACCACGGTCGGTCGGCCGTTTGGTTTCCCGTTTCATCACACACACCCATTCTCCGGGTATACTGGCATGAGGCATGTGTTCCCCATGATACCACATCGTCTGCCCAAAGAGCACTAGTCGATGTACATAGCCCTAGATGTCAGCCATCGCTCTCTGACTTCGGCCCATCCTCGTACTGACACTGAGACTGAAGTCAAATCAATCATTTATTCACAATGATAGGGGTTGTGTTGTATTGTGTTATACATCCTCCTTCTATACATACACTGTCCGCTGAAGATGAACAAATTATTCATTAGTCTTCAGTATTTCGGTTCATTTCCTTCGTCATGTTATGTGTTGCGTTGTGTCGTTTTTGGAAATCCTCAGCACATCCTGGCCGAAAAGTCTTCGAGAAGGGAAATTTAATCAAGTTACTCTGGCACGTTCCAATGAAAGACATCATTAATATTGTGAGCCGCCCCCCCAAAGCGTTTGCGTATAAGACGGTATATATTGGTCGGCCAAGTGTTGGCCACATGACGGCCAAGACTAAGTAATATCCGATGGTACGCCAAAAAGGTTGACCCCTCGATTCCAGTGTGGAAATTTGACGTCTCAATCTGTGACAGAGATTTTCGTGCAAGACTTTCCGAAGGGAAGCATATGGCAACGAAGATTTAGATGTAATAACCAAACTCCTCGTCAAGATGAAATGCCAAGACGTCAGATTAAGGTGTTAACCAGTGTTGGTGGATAGTATTCTCTGTGGCAAACTTAAAAGCGATGGCTCATATAATATTGATGGTGGCAGTATAGTCCCCACCAATATCCGTCAGGGAGATGGTATAGCCTCATTGGAGTGTATAGACTTGTCAAGTGATGATTTTGATAGGGGACACATTTCGGACTAAGAATGTCTTAAGTTTCATATCTTCTTATGGGTAGTCCCACTTCAAATTTGAATTGCGGTCACTCGAAGAATATCATTTTTCACTCTCCACGTCATTATAGAAAAGGCGACGGTTAAGCTTCAGCGTTCTGTTGGTAATGTCAAAATTCGTTATACCATTTGAAGGCTGCTTAAAATGTAAAACCATTAAGTATAAAGAAGAATTGATGTAAAATACTGGCCCAGGTACGGAGCCCTGGGGTACGGCGCCTGGTGGCTTTTACACGCCCGTTCCCATGTCTGTTCCGCAGAAGAACAGCCTCTGGGATAGCTCGTTTGAAGGTTGGGTTTGGCAAACTTTAATATCCACTCGTGCTTCTGTTAATGCGTGTCGAAAGTCCGGTTGTCGACCTTTTGTTGCTTGTAAAAGTGTTTGTTAAATTGTAAAAGTGTTCTTTTGATTTAGTTCTGTCAAGCGGTATCGGAAGATGCACGAAGTTGGACTGCCTTTCAGAAGACGGCCTGAGCCAAATGACGGCCGCATGTAGTAGGGCTCTATAGAGGATACGGCAGTTTTGCAAATATTTTCGGAGAAGACAACTGACAAAATTCGCCTTCTCTATACATATATCATTCCCTCTACAAATGCAGGAAATCAAGGACTTGGACGGCGAAAGGCTTTCGTAGATCAAGATCTACGGTAGATGCAATCAATGCGGTAATAACGAGAGCCCCAGACGCTATAGAAGGAAGGTATTAAAAATGAGGAACTAAAAAATACTGCGCCGTTATAGCGCTTGATGTAAAAAACGCGTTTAATTCGGGGAATGGTTAACGTATCCTGCGCTGTCTATACCGGATTGGAATACCCAACTATCTTCGCAGGATTATAATGATTTGCTTTTTGAATAGAGTTCTTCTCCACGACTCTGTAGAGGGAATAAAAGAGTATCAAGTAATGGTTCAGTTTTAGGCCCCTTGCTGTGGAACATTATCTATGACGAAAATCTGCGTCTACCGATTTCAAGAGAAGTGTCAATTATCGGCTTCGCAGACGAAATAGCCGTGGTAGTTGTGGCTAAAACAATAGAAAAGGTCGAATTTATCTGTAATGAGACAGTTGCAAATGTACGTAGATGGCTTAGCGCAGGTTAGAAACTCGCCGACCACAAAACGGAAGCAATACTTATTACGAGTAGGAAAGTTCGGGAAACGATAACGCTTAGAGTAGGAGAGCATGGAGTAGTTTCCCAACCGTTTATTAAGTACCTCGGAGTAATTATAGACGCTCGCCTGAGCTTTAAACACCAACTTGAATATGTATGCAAAAAGTCATCAAAAACTGTTAACGCGCTTTCGAGGCTGATGAGTAACATCGGGGGCCCGAAACAAACATAGAGATTTATTTTTGCAGAAACTGCCCGTTCTATTCTCATGTATACGATATAGAAATATGGTCAAGTGCAACGAAAGTTAAGTCTTACCTGAGGGGAGCCAAATGCGTCCACCGTCTTATAGCATTAAGAGTCTCCTATGCGTTTCGAACAGTTTCGAACGATATCATACTCGTCGTATCTTCAATGTTACCTACCTGTCGATATACTTGCTGAAGAAATGGTAGAATTAAAAATCGAGCGAGTGTAAAATGGTCGCGTATATAACGACAAAAGAAAATACGAAAGGAGTCTGATGAGTATAACAACCTGGCAACAACAACGGAATGAAGCGTTAAAGGGAAAATGGACGCACAGGCTTATACCAGTGATTGACGTATATGGATTAAACGGAAACATGGTGGAACAAACTTCTATCTGACTCAGTTCTTGACGGGTCATGGCTGTTACAGAGAATATCTTTTTAAACGCGGTCATGAAACCAGCCCAAATAGTCCGCATTGCGAAAATGTTTTTCATTGCCAACGGTACAAAAATGAGAGGATCTCCCTACGGGACCAATTCGGAGAGTGGCCCACTCCCGATAAAATCGTAAACTAAATGTTTCAGAATGACGAAAACTGAACCATTGCAAGTAGCGTGGCGGTGCGTATTATACTCTTATCTTAGTATACGCTTAGAACGCCAACGGAAAGCTAATAGTAGTTCCAAAAATTGAGCAACAAGCTAGGTCTTTATACCGACCCCCGCGAAGTAATATCTTACGGCGGTTCCGCGGGGGAAACCAATCGGCCGGTTCGGGAAGCGAGGTGATTTTAGCCGGTAGGAATCCGGCACTATCGATGGACGTCGGACCATTGGTGTCTCATGCAAGATTTCCACATTCCATCGCAAAAAACAAAGAAAAAAAAAGGACTTGGTGGTTTCCCAATTTCTATTCGCAGTTCCTCTAAAGTCAAAACCTATAATACAGTTTTTCAACCAAAACTAATAGCAACGACAAGTCCTACGCACGAAAAAGTGAAAATTCAATTTACCTCCAATGTCTAGGACGCACACAAACCCCACATGCTCACACTCCCTCCCTTGGGAATCGTTACGAACCAAATGTGAACACACGAGTATATATATCGTTATCGCCGGGTCCTTTGGTTTTATTGCATTTGTTCTTCTATCCTTCAAGGGACGAGAATCAATTCAATTCGATTTTGCCGAGCCGGTACTTAAGGACTCGCAATCGAGTCCATCTTCATATCCTCCACACATCACCCGCACAAAAATTGGCAAATAAAAACGACGGAACAGTGCCATCGGTGTAATGGTCATGTTTATCGTCGGTCCATTATAATCAATGACAGGAAAGGACAACGTGCATTATGGTCTGTCGCATTTAAGGAGCTTGTTCAGTTTACGCAGATTGAGGGTGAATTTCGCAAGAGCTCGCCCGCACATGGGACGTTGATGGTTGGTCTTTTTTTGGTCCATAATGTCCATATGCGGGTGTTCTGCTGAAGAAGCTGATCCATTTGAAAGACGATATGCCGACGGAATAAGTGTCCCGGTCCCCCATTACATGACAGCACCCGACAGTTAATGTGTTGATGACTTATTAAATTTCAATGCATTAATTGCCGAAGGAGGGGCGGCGGCGCGTTGGCACTCGGAAAGCAATCAAGCAATAAATGATGTAATTAGGACGCCCTTATTTGCTGCCGCCTAAGGATGAATTGGTACTTCCGCCCGCACTCCAAATGCTGCACGCTAAATCACTGTGCTGTGCTGTGGCAATTTATGTTAATTGAACGCTTCCGAGAATGCTTTGATCTTGTCAAATTTGTGACTAATTGCGACACCTTCACAGTGTGCAGCTCCAGCGGGACTAGCTCCATCCCCCGCCAATGATAACCACACTCATATGTGTTTCGAGGGAGAACATCTTGTTGACTTATAGAAATGTGTTTCCGCTCCCCCAAACTATTTGAGAGTGGGGGCAGCAGCATCACCTCGAGGCGAAGACAGGTGCAGTCTCTGCCGAAAGGATGCATGCATGGAAAATAATTAATAGCTCTCTCCCACACTAGCTGGCTATGAATGTGCGACTGTGCGTGCCTATTTGATTAAGTGATATGTATTTGATCCCATTGGGGATGCAATCAATCGTTGGATGACTGCTTGGAATTTATGGGTTTGAGAAGATGCCTGCGAGTGAGATATTCCAATGTAATCGCAAAATGTGATGGATGCATGCGGGATACGGGTTCGATGCCTAAATTTGCTTGCAGTTTTACATGCCAATCGAGACGTCTAAGAGGATACACAAAAACACATGCTCAAAAGTTGGTTCTAACCGAGAGCGATTTTTGTTAGGGTAAAACATATATTTAAAATTAACTAGATACTGCTAAAAAAAAACGAGTATTTGTTGTTGAAAACAACCGAGATTAAATTGTTACATACATTCTATGAAAAACAACCACATTTTATCAGTTGTTATCAACCAAGTTTCAAGATTAACATCAAAAAGTCGTTTTAATATGGTTTTTCAATATCAATTTCAAATGTAGGTTTATCTTAATCTGGTGCGTATTATTCAGTCACTGATTTAGCAGCACGTGTGAAGGTTCAAATGAGTGTTCACCAGTCCAACAAACGCGGTGGCCATCCAAGGTCGACTCTCTAATGTTTGATGGAGTCAAGTATTTAAAACCTTTCGAATTGGGCGTAATAAAAACTTGCAAAGCAAACCCGAAAAATGTTAGTCATTAATCATTACATAGGTAATAAAATTCCTCTCCTTACAATTTGTAGTTATTTCAGTATTGTTCTACTTTAAATTTGGCATTATGTAGAAGAACTTGGCTCTTTTTTTAACATTTATATTTTTGGTTTGATCTCACTCCTTTTTGCCTAGATTTTAATATTTGTCACGTCAAAATTTCGAAAGATACTGAAAGATAGAAGTGTGGACCCTATAATAAAATCAACTCAGTTTATACCTACCTATCTTTTTTGTTATTGTTTTTAACTTTCTCCATTACGTAGTAAGAGAAAGATATGGTTTTCGTACAAAATTTCGAACTCGAGATGTTAATCAAATCTGACATTATGATTATATAGAGCAGGAACTCAAAAAAGTAGGTAGCAAAATTCTTTCCAACTGTCCGTCCTTCCACAGGCCTACAGCTGCCCGTTTTTTTTTTTTTTTTTTTGCACTGTAACCTCAATATTAATGGTACTTCCCATATAAAATTTTCGTAACAATTTAATTTAATCGAAAACGGCTATAACGATTTCAACAACAATTGATATTTAAGCTTCAGTTTTTGGCAAAAAATTCGAAGTACGGTACTTTAGAAATGTCGACCTTAAAACGGTCCATTTGTCCGATTGTAAAAAAATTTAATTTCTAAGGTAATGTGGTCATTTATAACTTAATGGTAAACTCAGTTTTTCTCTATATTATCGTGCAATGGATATTTGAAAATAGTAGGTATTTTTTTTTTTAATTTAGTTTTGTGTTGTTTAACTGAAAACGCCAATAACAATTTTGACAAAAGTGCAAACTTAGAGTCAAATTGATTGTGTCCTTAATTTTCAATTCGAAGCACCGAAAACGCCAATTTAAAAAAAAATGCTTATTTCTTAAAAACCCCATTTTCGATTTCGATTAAACGTTAAAAACAAAGTATTGCTTTTATCCCGAACAATATCTTAGTTTTAGCAAGTACTTCTTTTTTCAACAATATTGAATATGGATCCTAAAATAATTTGGGGCTTACACAACCATAAAAAAACATGTCCTTGAAGGTCTAAAACAGAAACTCCTACGGGGTACGCTTGCCCTGTACTCAAAAATCTTGTGGGGTGTAAGTCCAAAGAAAATAGTAACAACAGCTTATGTATAACTCTCCAGCCAGAACTTGCGACAATTGCCTGTTACTGAGAGCTTTAACTTTTAAAAACTTGTATTGTTATTAGATATATATCCAAAAGTGGATTTTGTTTTCTTTTATCGAAAAAGTTTCGTTCGACCGAGTCGTGCACTCTATTCTTTTTCGATTTGGTCTTCAACTGTCTTCTTCAACAATCTTCTTGTCCTGTTAAGGAAGTAGTTCCTGTGCAATGTTTTTTGAAGTTCGGACACATATTTTTTGGACATTTGTATTCCTAAACTGTAGTGAGGAAAAATCAGGTCTGTAGGGACTTCTCAATCTATTATAGGTTGGTACTCTAGAATTGGACTTTCTCGGAATAAAATTAATTAAATGCACACAGTCAAGAGTTCTTAAGCATGACCCAATATTAATAAGAGCATTTTCGAGACGGAGCCTTCGGCTTGTACGAACTGTGGTTGCATATGCGAGGCAGATAGGACACTGTTCCCGATATACGGAAGCTCTATTTATGACTTTAAATTTGGTTTTAACATCAATTAAAACATAAATAATTCCATGACTAAATTTAATGGTTACCCACCTTGGCTTTTTTCTTGTCATCAACATCCCATAAAATTTTGTTAACTATTCCTATGGATCCGTTGACCGAACCTAAATAGGGTATCCTGATCTTGTTTTGTTGTTAGCCCTACTCTTATTCTTTTCTGCATTTCAACAAATTTCATGTCGTTTAACTAAATAAATAAATAGTTGGCGCAACCTAGGTCTGTAAGGACCCTACAGATATAGCTTCTCACAACCATTCGTTTTGTGTGAGTTTTTAATTTTTGTAACGAATGGAAGGGATCTACAGTTTTATGCCGATTCCAAACGGCCGATTGAGGAGCTCCTTCAAGACAGTTATACTCTCGGATGTTTGTCAGACGTTCGCGGGAGTTGGCGCAGTGAAAAAAGCCTGAGTTGGAATTTGGGTTTTTTGCGAGATTCAAACCTAGGACCCCTCGCTTAGTAGTCCAACACACTAACCACTAATCCACTGTCGCTTAACTTTCTCATATTAATTGTCATCATAGTCATATATGTAAAAAGCTTATTCCACAAATTGTTTCATTCAAAATCTTAGATCTTCAAGCTCTACAGCAATTCTTCCAAAGCTCCCCTAAAAAGTAAGCGTGGCAAAGAACGATGTAGCTTCTTCCGGTTTTCAAGAACATTTCAGTTTTGTATTCCACTCTTAACAGACATCAAATCCCCAAATTTTATTGTGTCTGTAATAATGATAAAGGCCTTTGAAGGTCACAACATACCTACACCAAAGAATTGTTGTTAAGCTTACTCAGAAATACTTATCATTCAGGAGATAGGACTTTAAAAAAAAATGCAATCCTTTTTGAACACTGAGCTCCATTGAACCGTTCTAATGCGAGCTGTCCACCAACAATTTATTTATTTCAAATTTATCTCCAATGTCCGCCATCTATGTGCATCTATCGAAGCGTTAATATCCCTCACCGGTCGTACACCAGTCACCAGTCACCTGAAATTCTTTTGTCATCGTTACAGAACTCATTCTATTTTTTTGCCAATTTGTCCATTCGGGCACAGAGCGGTGAGCGGGTGGTGGGTTGTCGTCATCTCTGCTCTGAACGCGTCGCGTCAGGCTGACAATAACAAAAGATCCAATTTCACCTTTGACACCGACGTCTAATTGTAAAGATGTCCAACCATCCTTGTTAGGTTTCTACGGGTAACCGAGATTCTTCTCAACCGTATAATAAGAATTTACTATATTTACGTTGTGGCCCGGGTGGTGGCGACGGCGACGGGCGGCATTGACTCTTGGTAGCTATACAGCACAGGATGACGACACGACATGGTCGGGGGTGGGCTGGCAGATGAAGATTTCGGTCGTTGTCGTTGGCAGCCATCCTCGTTTGGGTTTATAAGACGACTATACCATTCTCTCTCTCTGTGTGTGTGTTTGTGTACTTATAAAACATATTAACGAATGCCGAGACTACAGAGTGTAAACTTGAAGAGAAATCGATTGTCCTTTGTTACCCTGGTGACACATTATGGAGAGCCATCATTAGGCGAATAGACTAAAATGTTATATACTCTGTCTCCGGACCGAATGATGGCTTTTCTGCTTTGTTCCTTTACGAATTTCCAAATTTAAGCACCACTGATTTAATAACTTCTTGTCGGCTCCCCTATGGCATCGTTTGTGTCTAAACCAAAGCGTATTCCTCGAGCTGAAGATATTCCGAAGAAACTGTAAGGGATTTCTGGTTCTCAGGGGAACAGGGACGTGTGGTCGACTATTGATTTTCAAGTGTACAACTTATGACAGTGATAGATATTCTCTATCTGACAGACCATACATTTAGCACGAGTAATTATAAAGAATATTTATTTGATGGGTATGCAGCTTCATATAGTTGTGGGTAGGACTTTATGGATCGTTAAGTTGAATGTGGTTCAAATGTGTGTAATAACTTGAACAGGGAAAGGGTTTTTTAGTGAACAGGGAAGGGGACGCTGTTGAAATTAATGACGGGTTGGCCAAGTGTCTTTGTTTTAAGTGCGCACTTTGCCAAAAATGTAACCGTTCTTTCGGTGGTTGTGTATAAGTGTTCTACGCTCGATTGTTTCAAGTAAGCGACTAGTTTTGCAATACCAACTGTCAAGCGAAATAGTTTTGACGTATTATCTCAAAGAAGCATGTGAGAAAGTACTTCATCTGGGCCGTACAATTTTGGACCAGTTTTTCGAGGAACTTTGAAGATGTCGTAAATCCATAGTCGAAGAGACATGACAAACGCAAGTCTCCTAGAACAACTCAACTCTCGGCTGTAAAATTGGTTGTCGGTTGAAATATTTATGTCAATTCGAAAGGCAGTACTGCTGTGACCAATTTATCGTAGTATTATTTGCTTCATTCGAGGTTCTGCCATTAATTCATAGCAGCATCTGCGTTTAAAATAAGCTACATACAGAGCTACATAAGCTACATACAACATTCGTCGATTTTGTACGTGCTCGTACGAACGCTGAAATTTAATAAAGACTGAATAAAAAAAGTAGATTCAAAAGGTTACTCTGCTTTATCCTGACAGCATCCTTAAATATTTCTTTAAGATCTTTAAAAAGTTCACACCCTTTTGTGGAGATTCTGCAAGTCACAGATTTTTAATCTTATAGAAAAGGACGTTGCTGTCAATGGTGGCTAAAGTTGCCTTAAAGTCAAAAACGATGGGTTGAATATTAGATGTCAAAAGAAGCAATGTCAGCTCATATGTTTCAGCGATGCTACAAAGTCGCAACTTCGTATGATTTCAAAAAAGGTATCAACTATAAGAGTCTGTCTAGAAGTAATTGTAGAATAACCTCAGCAACTTGACAGATGACGTATGGGGAAGTAGCAAAATATTCTCAAGTTATTCCTCGCTTGGTGAATAGTAAGAACCTATCTATAGCAGTGATGCCAGTTTGGAGGTTTTCCTCCCAAATCTAGGGGCTTCTCAGAGTTTTCTGAGGCGAAATATTTTGACTGTCTTGCAACGCTGCTATCTAGCGACCTTCAACAAGCCCTAAAGGCTGCAAACCTTTAAAGATGCTTCTTATCTTCACTTGTAAGCGCATTGTTGTAAGTCGATTGAACTTAAAACTGAACCATAGCAATGCTTTCATCACTCCGTTAACTAAAAACATAGGTATTATTCTGGACTTAGTTAAGACTTATTTCTACATATATGTATACGGCATCGAATCGGAACTCTCATACATACAACCTGGGTAGTGGGCAGGGAATGCCGCCGTAGATTTAGAACTTATGGGAACTTTTCTCAAGCATTCCCTCTATCCTTTTTTTTGGTAGATGGTAAGCCATCTGAATAGTTACTGCCACAATAGAGGTTTAAAGGCTCCAAATAATTGCAGACAAGAGGCTTTTGAAAGCCACGCCCCTGCCATGTTCAAAGTGTAATACACGACTTTATTGCAGAAAATCTACATCAATTAAGTGGCAATTCGTGTCAGCTCAACCTGAGTAACGACCCTCTGTTCGTTCGCTGTAATTGCAGAGCTTGTAAAGCAAAGTGAATCAACAAAAGTTTCTCTAGATTTATGACTTCTAGTATTTTTTTCATGTCGCTCCAAATAAGTCTTGCACTGCTTCACCTCACTGCATTTAGGAAGTTTTAGAAATACTTAAAATTTGAAAGTTTATTTCCAGCTAAGTTTTAAATGGGATGTTTTCGACGTTGGAAGCCTGTGGGCTGTGACCGCTGACCGCCTTGTTGTTTTGGTAGAGTCTCTCTAATCTCTGGTGTTTACTATTTTTTCACGGACTTAAGTATCTAAATAAGTAATTGTCAGTCGACTGAGTTTTGATAGACGAAACCAATTCTAAGGAAGCAACCAGAAGGTACCTAAAATTTGTTTTGCAAATTACTAGGTAGAGAAATGTTTTGGCAAAGCAAATATAGATCAATCCGAAATAATTAAAAAATTGGAGTACAATTTGACGACAGTTTGGGAGTTAAATTTGCATTAAATTTAATAAGGTTGAAATAGCACTTTGCTGCAAGTGTAAAATATTTCACGTCTTTACAAAAAATAATAGTAGAAAGGAGGAGTACGGGAGTACAGAGATGTTGAAAGTAGTACAATACTCCTGTGGGAGTACTTTCGGCAACACTGATCCATGATATCGAAATCATTTCGGGTTGCCACAGCTTTCGACATACATAGTTGTTAGGCTTACTACAGTACTATTTGACTTTCCTATGTACGCATAGCACTAGCAAACCTTCAGTACTATTTTTAATTTTGGAAATAGATTTACTTAGATTAAATCAAATACCTAATACTTTTTTAAATGTTTACTTTTAATGTTGAGTTTCTTCCTTATGCATTCCAAAAACTAATTACTATTTTGAACGTCTTAGTACTAATTTTGTTAGTTTTCTGTACAATGGAGAAAAGTCGATTTGCATCACTGGTTTGCGATACGAGTATCAATTTAATAAAATTAACTCAGTTGCCTCTAGACTAGACTGTTCAGGCTTAAACATTTATTGACTGTTTGTGAATACTGACAAATCTTTTTGGTCGACTGCCCTTCATCGCCTATCCCTAGACGACTCAGAAGTTGGAAAAAAAATCAAGATTGCAACATTTCGGAAATAGAGTTTTCCAGTCTTTTGATAATGTTTTTGGTGATAAACCTCCGAGCCGAAGAAGCCATTACTGTTTACTTATTCTTAAAATGGAGAATATCTATTGAGAATCTCTTTCCAGAAAATAATACCCTCGGATGTTTGTCAGAACTTCGTGAGAGGTGGTGCAATGGAGAAAAATCTTTTCAGAAGGCTTTGAAAAAGGTTTGTAGACTCGTAAACAGTTCTACACATCTTATTCCAATCCGGTGTCTATTTTGTAATTTATTTGATCCTTCAGAGTCTAGCTGATATTTAGAACATTCCCAATAGCAGTTTTATAATATCGTAAAATTTATCCCTTTTTGTGGGACCTTCGATGTCCGCAAGGCCTCCCGTGAGCAAAAGCAGCAAATCTTAGGAATGTCAATAATCTGACAAAACAAAAGATTGAACTTAATAATTGTTGCTGAAATTTCATCAAAACATCTACTTCACCATGGTTACCAACTCACAAAAAAGAGCTAATTAAATTGACTTTTAGCTAAATTGTTTAGTACCAAAAATAATATTAATAATAAATAATGTTAAAAATCTTAGATTTTTATACTAAAGTTTACTTGTGGTTTCCTTTCCATGTAGTTTAAATTTCACTTTTAAGAAATGGATTTCCCTCACAAAAAAAGGATCGATGGAATTTTACTAAACTGTAAATATGACTACACTTCGTGGGGAAAATTAAAAGAGATTGCTAACAACACTGGCCAACAATTATTGCAGAAATATCTGCTTCGCTTTTAGTCATATGAGTATTAAGCAATCGCTCGGAGTAGAAGGACGCTCCTTGTCAGGTACCTCTTTAGCCACTTAGAGGAGGTTAGTTCCTCAAAAAATATTGACATTAAGACCATAATTAAATTCTGTAGGGAAATTAATTGTTTCGGCGATTTGCTTCCACGGTTCCCTGTGGATGGCGATGGGCCCGCTATGGTGCCTGATCTTTTGTGACGATCTTACAACCCCACTCAACCTAACCTAACCAAACCTAGTCTCATAGTCTAGGACTAATTAGAATGACTTTAAAGTCTCTCGACACCAAGACTTCTGTCTTCTATCTCAGCGAGAAATTATTCCTCGATCTTTGTGGCGTAGGAAGCCAACATTTAGAATATAAATTTTGTAATAATGTTCAGCCAATCAATTGAAAAATTCACAGAAGACCTTGATCCTTTCTACCATTTAATGGGAGATCAAATCACGAACACAAATTGTCTGAAAGAGACCCTAGGCGAAATACCAAAATTGTTAAATTTTACAATACTTTTTAATTTTTATCTTAACCTGTATATTTACATTGTTATTTTACAGAGTGTCTGTTTTTCGGTTTATGTAACAATATATTTAGTTAAAATTTATACTCAAGAGCAGGAAATACATACGATCGTTTTCAATTGACAATTGTAATAGAAGTGATTTTTACAGTAAATTAAATTTGCCATACTAATTAATGTCCTATATAAAAAGAGAAACACATTTTGTTAAAAACTATTTTAAAAACACGTTTAAAAAAAAAATGAAAGACCCCATTAGTTCTACAACTACATATTGCTATAACAAAGTTAAAAACAGTTTTGTATAGATTTAAACTTTATAATAAATTAAGAAAACAAAGAAAGTCCTCCCGCTCTTGTTCTAAAATCATAATTAAATCTGTTTTACTTAATTTTATTAAGTTATCTCCCTCTACGCTAACTCTTTACATTTACATCGCGATATCATTTATTTTCATTTAATCTACTCATCTACTACTATTTTTAGAACACAAACAGAAAAAAAATTCATCTGGTGATGACGCGTCCATTTTATATTTTGTTTTTTTTTTTTTTTTTTAAATTCGATATGTGTGTCATAAAAAACACTGATTCCGTGCATCGATATGAATGTTCACAACAATTTTATAAATATTTTTTGAAATATTTGTTAGTATTCATCCGATACTAGTACGGCCGCCAGACGTCTGTGTGTTTGGGTGTCCTACAGCGCATGGGTCCTATGCTGCTACTGCTTCTATCGTCGACAATATCGTCCGGTGATGGTGATCTTCTTGTTGACGAAACTGGCGGTGAAGTATTGGGATTGGCATTCTCGCTGTCCTTGTCATCATTCGAGTGTGAAATCAGTGTGACACATCGCTTGACTAGGTTGACCCCAGCCACTGCATCCTGCAGGCTGCCATTCGATGTGGCGTTGCTGTTTGTGCTGCTGGTCGAGGTGCCGTTCCGGAACCACGGCATGTCGTGATAGTTGCCATACAACTGAGTGTATAGCCACTGACTGGGTTGTGGAATTAAGGGGTTCTGCAGAAAGAGTTGAGCCGCAAGGGCGGGATTGAAAACATTCGGCTGTTGGAAGTGTGACGCGAAGCCGGAGAAGATCTCATTTTTTCTCAGCGATGGATTTCGTTGGATGAGTGCAGTGAAGGCGCCCGTTTGGGGTGATGGAGTTCTTCGGTCGTCGTCCTCGTGTATTGAGCTACTCTTTCGCGGCGATCCTGTCACAGATATACTGTCACTTTCAAAGCCAGCATCGATGTTGTTGTTGGTGTCGTTTTCACTTGTCAGCGGCGAGGACGCGGAGTTTCTGTTATGCAGTGCGGTGTTCATTGTGCCCGTTGTGGGTGATCCTTCGGGGCTGGTCGTACTGTGCGGATTGCAGGAAGCTGATAATTGACTAAGTTGCGCTAGGTGGTGATTATCTGAAAAAGAAAGAAGAGAAATGTAAGTGTGTGGGGGGGGGGCATAGGAATGTTGTGATTTTTGTTTACCACTAATTGCTCGTAGTCCCGGGCGGTCTAGACGTTCCAGTGTATTCGCCAGTGCATGGGGAGGAAATGCGGCATGCTGGTGGTGAAAGAAAGAGGCACCATGAGGAAAGCCAGGCCGACCGAGTGCTGGGTTCGCACCCAGCGAACGCCAGTCGGGCGCGTGCAGGTGGCCATGCATGCCGGCTAAGTGATGCGCGAAACCTGAAAGAAAACAAGGAGACATCTTTGTAATTTCAAGTGTTTTGAGTAGAGTTGAGGATACCAATTAATTTGTTTAAAACAATAGAGCAGGGGTTGAATTGCCGCATCCGTTATCGAGTAATATGTGACTGAATTTGTTATTATTTTGCTTGTAAAATCCACAAAATTCAGTGACGTATGTCTCGCTCACAGATGCGGTCCAATATATAAAAACCTTTTGCATCTTTAAAAACTATGCAGACGTACTAAATAAAGAGGAATAGAAAAGCTGCAAGTTTAGGTGGTAAACTCGCACCACATGCGATAACTATGACGTGTTTTCCGTTGTAATATGTTGAGTGGCGTAATTTTCCATAGAAATCAGCGCCACATTTAAAATTGCTAGTCCTTCTGACTCAAAGATTTCCGCTAGTTGCGGAGATTTATTTTTGGCGGAAGTATATATTTATATATATAACTTTTGGGACGAATATGGCCGGCGGAATAGAAATAATGAGAAGCCCAATAAGCACATAACGGAACTGGCAGCAGCTGTTGTCAATATTCACGACCCTGACAGAATTGGAAATCTCCAACAGCTTTGATGGGCCACACGAACTTCATATAATGACGTAGCCTACTGGCATCTGAAATGTTGGCTACATTTCGCGAACGAGGGTCGAGACACGCAGGCATCTTCTGCTCTATGCAAACAATTGTAAGACTTTTCTTTATAGACTTTATGTATAAGACCACATATCTCAGACCTTTCCCAGTGTCCGTCGATAATAAAGGTTTTTCTTGAGTGAAATATGGCAACTCTAGCTCACTCTGGCCGGTGTTGCGAACGAAATCCCTTTTTCGGACCGTAACAATCCATACCTAAGGAATGCATAGAAAGACCGGTCTGTAGGGACCCTGGGCCTACCTTCTCGCAACCATTCGTTTTGTGTGAGTTTTTAATTTTCGGAACGAATAGAAGGGATCTACAATTTTATGCCGATTCCAAACGGCTAATTGAGAAGCTCTTTCAAGACAGTTATACTCTCGGATGTTTGTCAGACCTCAGACGTTCGCGAGAGGTGGCGCAGTGAAAAAACCCCTGAGTTGGAATTTTGGTTTTTGCGGGATTCGAACCTGGGACCCCTCGCTTAGTAGTCCAACACAGTAACCACTAAGCCACTGCGACCACTCTGACTTTAACCTGACAGAATTGAAAAGCTTTCTTCGTAACGTGCGAAAACCAAAACCAACACAGAGCTTCATAGAAAGGGATAAAACAGAAAGGATTCCAATGTATCGAATCTAAAAATAGCAAATCGGTTAGGTATCTTACATCTTTTTGCCCTTACGTTGGGCGCCATTTCTGTGAGTCTTTCTGGAGCTTCGGAGGAAGGCGTGGGACTCTGGCGATCGTTCAAAAAATGTATACAGGTAGTGACTGCTTTCTATTAAAGTATCAAATCTACTGACTTCATTGAACTTTCCTATACCTCTACAGCGACGAACATAATTTCGAGTCTTCCCCCATTCGAGTAGACCTATGGAGGTAACCTGCATTTATTTATTTTTTTTTTTTTTTTTTTAATATAGAAAAGCTTTATCGCAAGACAAAATAAGAAACACTTTAAAAGAAGTGGCTCCAAGGAGTGACGTATGCGAGTCTCCTCGAAGAACTGCAAACCTACATGCCCTTTAAAATTTAAGAAGAAAACATTACTTCAGACTTGAAACTCTTGAATTTGAATCCCTGTGTATTGGGGACACTAAAACGCCACCCAAACTATTTGACGGTACCTCCACTCCACAGCACAGCACCAAATAAAAAATGGGGAACAAAATAAACCTCTCTTACAGAGTTGTACATAACCAAAAGTAACCATCTTTGGTGGTAACCTCAAACTATCGCCCATAGTCTCACTCATTCACCGAGTCCATTGGCAGTACCAATGAAACCCAAAAATACACACGCAAAACCCACCTAAATATTCATTATAATTAAACCACCAACAACATTCTTAGCCCATAAGGCACAACCTACTTCTTCCATGTGTATGTGTAGTGTATACGGGGTATATGTGTGAATACGTCTCCCTCTAAATTAAGAGGATACCCGCTTAGCCCCGAACCAGGAACTGGCATATATACTTAGAACTCCCTCCGCAAATGAACGAATGGGACACATCTGGCTGGGAGTTTTGATCCTGAGCAACCATTTCTTGGTCAACAACAACACCACAGCACCAGCACTACCACCACCACCACCACTTACCACTAGCATCTACAAGAACGCGCAGCAGCGGTATCATTATGATCATCATCAACCAGCAGGATGCTAGGTATACCCTATACTCCGCACCATTATCATCGATTGCTGTAGCATTACCGTCGGAGAATGGATGTGCTTATCCCACGGAACCTACAAGGACCTGACGAAGACGGCGCGGCGGCGGCGGCGGCGTCGGCAGAAGAGAATACCCAATTGACATACTGTACTGCGTGCCGAGCTGTTTGTAGACAAAAGTCGAAATGAAATATTTGTATGTGTGCTGCCACAAGGCCATACAGAGACAAGACATGCTACCGTACCCGGTACCCTGTACCGAGCCGACGAGACTGCGGATATCGTAGTCCTCGTCGGCGTCGTCGTCGTCGTCGTCGTCATCGTCGTGGTCGTCGTAGTTCAGTGGCTTGCTTCACTCCCACTAAAACCTAAATATGCGGTCCTGTAAGGAAACCCTATGTGCGATAAAGGGTTAGCCACTCTGGGTACGGTGAAATCGTTGTTACGATGCCAGGAGTGGGGCATAACGTGGTGCCATTGGTGCGCCGCAAAAAGCTTTGCTTCTTCTTCTTCTGGCGCTCGTAGACCTACCCACTAACAGAGTGCTGCTCCGGCTCCCCTTGTGTGCCGCTCCGAAAACGACAAAAAATAAACCAAACCAAAACCGCCCCCGCAACCCCTTGACGTAGGCGATGGCGCACATATTTTCTTGGTCGCAATTTTGGAGCACACCTACACAAGAAATGGAACAAAAAAACAGTAAATAGTCCTCTGAATAAGGATAATGGCAAAAAATGTAGAAATAAAATTGAGATTTCCTCTCACACACACACGCGTCAGCATCCCCCCTGTACACACATCTGTATATCTTTGAGGCTTTTGTGGGGGATGAATTGATTCTCCACAAAATGTGGAGCACTCGCAGAATGGATACAAATTCGCTTCTCCTCCTGCCACACCGCAGTCATAGTCAGCAAACGTCTTGCAAGGAGGTGTACGACTACTCGTCGTCGTCGTCGTTGTCTTACACTTATTTGCCGGCAAATGTATGTGTGCAAGCTCAAGGAGACCAAGACCACGAGCTTTCCCCATCTATATGCCAGATTCTCTCTAATTTGCGAGATGCGCAAAGAGAGTTGCCATCCGCTAAGTACATCTTCCTTACATTGTGGCATTTAGGTTCCTTTTTGCGCTTTTTTATTTCCTTCCACCAGCCACCATCATTTTCGGTCTCGTATTTACTGCGAAGGAAAATAAAAACGACCCAAAGAAGTACATAAAACTGCACACCTACTGGCAGGCAGTGCGGTAAAATGTCCACCCACTACACAGTCTGGGGTGGTTTGGGGGCAAAAAAAGGACGTCCTTGATATTCCCTCCGCAAGGAGAGAAAACGAAAAGGAAAATGAAAATTATACTTGGCTAGTACGGGTATGTGCATATGGTGTCCTTTTTAGGTGCCATATGCGAATGGTTACACCGGGACCATCTCTAGTTTATTTACTTGTCGGAATTAATTGAAATCTGTTTTCGTGGTGGTTCTGTGTCGGTTTCTTTTTCGTCCTTCGTTCCCTTCTTCACATCTCTTTGTTTGAGTTGCAGTTTTTCTTTTCATTTGGGTTGGTTGGACGTTTTGGTCCTTTTTCGGATTTATAAGGTGTCGGCCGGACTGGTCGGGACATTTGTGGGAGGGTTATGACACTTGCGGAAGCCGCCATATTTTTCATGTTGAAAATTCTATTTAAGGTCTTCCTTTATGTAGGTACCTACCCACAAAGTATGGAGGAGTTGGACATGTGCCAGGAGTGAGTGTTTGTCAGATGAAAAACATTTTTAAAGCTGGACGATGGTGGTGCGTTTGCGACTTGGTTTTTCTTTTGGCTGACAATTTGTACTTTTAGTTCAAGATGGCTTTAAGTTGATTTCAATATGGCACCCTATGGAGGTTGATTAAAATAATGAATGAATAGATATCGAAGTCTAGGTGAAATGATTGAAAATAGCGGGCCCCCAAGTATTTTATTATGTTTATGTTATGTTTTTTTAACAATCGTCTGAACACACCCATTTTGACAGCTCAATTTCTTTTGCAATTTTATTGAATGTGTTAAAATTGATGTTATATATATTTGCTTATTTAGGTCATTGTCTTATGTTCTCTAATTTTCTATTGGTGATTTTTGAAGGTGTCGTCTTTTTGCTGGGCGTGCACCTGGTCACACTACTCTTAAATTTGACTTGAATGAAAAATGGTAAAATAAATAAAAAAAAATTATGTACAAAAGACATGGATAAAAGCTCAAAAAGCAAAATAAAAAAACTTGGTAAATATACCTGTCATTTTTGGAGAGTTTTATGCGTATTTCTACAGAAAAGCCGTTTTTGAAATGAGCCCCAAGTAACCTCAACATGGAAATTATTTTATCCTCACTTGAGGAGCTCGGTTTGGCCTATATACTACCTGCTTAACGGTAGAGTCATTAACAGCAGTCTTGGGGACAGCTCGATTGGGAAATCGGGTAACTAAAAATTGAACGCCACAAGATGGAGTTTTATCTCCTCTCCTACATCGAACATCTTGTATATTAATAAGCGAAGGCAGGAACCACTTTCACTGCCTTAAACACAACATATTCGCTTGATTATTTTTTTGTTGGGGAGATTGTGAGAATTTGCAAAACTGAATGTAATTTGTTTTCCAAAATATTGCCTACAATCCAGGTCACTATAATTATAATGGTACATTTTCTACCATTAGGCGAACTGTTGTCTAAATAAGGAAACTCCTTAAATCTTCAACAAAGGCATCAATGTGGTCGCATACGCAGATGACATAGCTGTGCTGGTCTCAATCAAGTATATTCCCACCTTTAGTGAAGTTATGAAATTAGCACTTTCGGAAATATAAAAGGAGGCAGACAGCAACGATCTATCGGTCGAATCCAACAAGACCGAACTCACCCTGTTCAGCAGAAGCTATGATGTACCAAAGTTGGAGTCACTAAAAATTAAAAGACATTCGTTTTAATTCCTCCTCAACTCTAAATTAAGCTTTAAACGGAATACGGAGGAAGTAATAAAGAAAGGACTAAACGCGTTTTACGACAGCACAAAAATTGCATCAAGAAGTGGGGCCTGTAATCGAACTGGAACCGACATTGTAGGACCAGTTCTGGACCTGTTACTCGGTTGTTAGGTGTCAAGCTGTTGCAATAATTTTTACCTCAAGAATTTATACAGAGGATTGCTTGTATAGGTGTGACGGGTTCACTAAAATGTACACTAAAACAAGGCCTAGAAACGCTACTAAACCTATCATCTTTATACTTAGAAAGTCGCAGCCAAAGGTGTTCTCAGAGTAAGAGGGAACAGGATTTTTAAGCCCGAATCTTTCGCTATCTCGCGCATAGTTGCCATCTCTGATCAGAGCGGACTTCTGCCACTCACGGACTACAAGAAAACAAAGTATGACTTCGACCAAATTTATATTTTATGTCTGTTTACCAGACAGGCAGGACTGGGTCTCCCGTGCTGTCATAAAAGGTATACCCATCTTGCATCTTCAAAGACAGAGAATCTACGCGGTTAAGAAATCGGATCGGGCCGTCTTAGAGAGGGAAAGCCCAAATTAGGGCAAATTACCCTATGGGTGGACACTGGAAAGCCAAGCAGCACTTAAAAGGAACAAATCCAATCTGGAAATCCTTCTGTGAAATTCATCAATGAACTTTTGCGATCCAGACAACTTCTTTGTTCCATAGAGAACAGGACTTGGATGTTGAGGGTCCAAAGCCTTTTCAGTATCTTCGCTTAGGACGAGTGTAACTCTCTGCACAGTTTCTGTTGAATAATTTGGAAGGCTTAAAGGCTCAATAATTTTTGTCAGTTGTTGTGTGTACTACTTGGTAAGGCCATTTTTCTTCTGATTCTTAAGGTAGGACGTACAGTTAAAAGTCGACTAAATAAAAGACCCAAATGGGACTTTCATAAGCGGCGTACAGTGAGTTCTCAATTTTTGGTTGTAAGCTCCACTATATCCCGAAAGCCTTCGTACATCCGAAGCAGAATTGTGGTCTTTCGAATATCTTTAAATTATATTAATGTCTACTACTTTCCGTCAACTTTGTGTCTAATAAACTCCAGTTTTGACAGCTCTATTCAAGTAATGGTCTGACTTAGAAATACTATGTGTAAACGTTGATTTGAAGTTATGGTCAAAACATTACTACCAATAGCTTACAGCATGCCATAAAGGTAAATTTATTTATTAGTGAGTGATGTTTAGATATTTGGATAGTGGGACCCCATTGACAGACCTTCAAAACCTCGGAATTCTGACCTAATGACTGGTTTTTAGCACGCTTTTTTGTTATTTTAGAAATTTGCAAATTGGATTTATGACCTCACCTATGTATGTTGCATTGGCCCAACTTTAAAACTAAGAGAAGTGCAGTCAAGACTGTCTTTTGGCAGTGTTCCTATGAGTATTATCGGCGATTTTGACAGCAAAGGTTTTTTCAAGAGCCCTTGGAAGAATTGCTGAAATTTTGATACAGATTTTAAGTGTCGAAACTGGTTAGCCGAAAGAAGCAGCCAAGTGCTCAAGGGATGAAGAAGTCCTCTGCCGGTAGTATTATTACGGAACAATGAACTTTTTAGGTCCACGTGACTTTTCATCGCTCGATTAAAAAGGTCAAAACGAAAATGAAGGTCCAACGCCATATGAAATTCTGCAATAAGAAGAAGCAAAAGCAGGGTCTTACTTGGTTAAGGATATGCAGCTCGAAATCAGGCGCAATTTGCACGCCATAAGTGAGTCCTCGACATTGCCTATGCATTTAATTTGCTAACCCAAAATAAAAGAAAGTCGATCTTTTTAAGCCCAAAAACGGTAAACGTATCCCCACCCAAATTCATCCCTTTCAATTTTTGTACTTCTTCATGGGAAACACTTGCTTATATCAATAACTAATAAATAAGACATAAGGTGTCGTGTCACTTGAAGTTGGGGGCGGGGAGGCATTTTGGTTAGCTCTGTAATATTGACACGTTCGCACTTGATGCGAGGGTGACAACGAACAACACAGCCGACGATGGCAAGGACCTAGTGTAAAATTTGTACACCATAAAAAAAAAAAGAATTTGCACGGAATTCGCCAACCCCGTGTGTTGTTATGCTAACAAAAAGTTGCTTGGTTGACAACATACGTATTAGGTAGGGGTTGTCGTCGGGTGGATTGGGATTTCTCGTATTGACAAGAAAATTGACGTAAAATTGAATCAATGTAATATGTCCCATGGGACCAAGAAGACTCTTACTTAAAGTTAAACAATTTTAAATTGAGCCAGTGTAGAGGTGGCTGCTGCTGATGGGTGTGGGGTTAGCCATTCGTTTTCCCTGCCGCCGTGTTGTGACGTTTTTATATTTCCGTTTTTAATCTTCAAATATTCATATATACGTATTGTTGAAGCAGGAAATCAATGTTTTGATTTAGAGTTTATGTCTTTTACGTTTGGCATGGGGTGAGCGGTAGGGTTGCATGATGGTGAGTGTCTGAGTTGGTGTGCGATATCGGTGAACAGGTGTTTGTTGTAGGTAAGCCTCGAATTTTAGGGTAAATTCTGAGAATGTCTTTAAGGTATTCCCGAATTTGGTGATGTGTAATCTGATGTCAATTTTGGACACCATCAAGTTGTACACAAACCGCACAAACCTACAGTGCTACAAGAGACTATTTATGACTATAACCAAGCTTTTGACATGTAAAATAGGATAAGTTACAGTATTGGGTAGATTTTGATGTCTTTCCCAGCGGGACGGGGATGTCAGTCCTTCTCCTTAAATGAAATTCAGAAAAAAATCGCCAACATTTTAATTTCTTATTTTTACCTACTTTCTGTTTTTAATGAAATCTGATAAGTGGCGCTGTTGTTTGACAATGTTTACCTTTTAGAGGGTCTCTTTTTGTATAACACCGCTAGACCCGAGAACAACTAAACGGACTTAATGCAGTTTTCCCTGTCATCATTTAAATGTCAATAACCCAAAATTATAAATATAGTTCCATTTATTTCGTATAATTTATTGATGAATTGTTGGCTTTAAATTTACTGAAACTAACCACCACTCTCATTTGACATGTTGTCAATTTAAATCACAGTAATGGAAACTGAGCTTGTGTTTATTTCCACAAAAATGCGCTTGCGTGATGTTGAAAATCCAGCAAAAGGGCGTTTGGACGTATCATTGTTTATAATACTTATTTTGGCAAAAGAAAGGTGGGACTTTTTAGTATTTTTTTAATTTTCGGGCAGATGCTCTGTCTATTAGAAGATCGATTAAAATGGATAGTGCGAGCCTATAGCCTCAGAAAGGAGAGATAATCATCTGCAAAAATCAAACAGAAATACGAGTATATCACGCAAACAAAGTAACAGACGCAGTTAATGAAACTGAAGTTCGATTTAAGCCAAACTTGGGATTGAGATAAAAGCTCATTCGAAGTTCGGCCACCTACCAGCGGGTACAGTACTAGCGGACCCAGCCAACTTCGTTCCGCCAAAATTTAGCCCCATACGATAGTTAAAATTTCAATGTGATTTCTTTGAATGGAATCGCAATCAGTAGAAAGCGGTATGATAAACAATATTTTTCGATTTGTTTTCCGGCGCAAGAACAAACAACGAAGGCGGTTTACCAACACGCAAACATAGGCAATGTACCTACAGCTGACCGTGCGAAAAACAGGGAAATTCAAGATTAATTCCGCAGACTTTCAACGGGGAACTGAATCCGCTTCTATTGGAATCGAATAATAGGAATTCGAGGGAATAAGGACTACATCTTGTTTGAATTTCCACTTGATGATCGTCACTTGAATTACATTGTTCATTAGATTCTCGACCGCGTACCGTTGGACAATTTCGGATGATCGATCCCACCTTCAGATGTAAATTATGCGGCGGAGTTCCTGGCACATCAAGCGAGTTCGAAAATTCCGTCGGATAGTTATCGCTTCATCTTCGTCGGTCACGCTGTCAACGGATTTGTACGAGTGCAGTTCTCCAGCGATTTGACTTTGAATAACGAAATTCAAGCTATCGACGCACGTCCTTATTTTTCGCTGCCGGTATCGCCCGTCCACTAATCCAATCGAGATTTTTATAATTTTGGGCAATGGCGGGGAACACTTTGGTGATGATTTCCTCCTTCGACGATGTGATCTCGCAAAAAATCTGACATCAACAGGAGTTTGGTTATTGCCAAGCGCCAGCAACTGTGTCGAAAATTCAGCAGCCGATGGGTCGTTCTGCAATGCGACTCTCATGTTCGTGGTCGATTTTAACTACTTGACATGACGCCACATAGGCGCGGATTTAAGGCACGCATTGAATTCATCGGCAGCAGTAGATTTTGCGATGACGGGTAACGTTTGAAGAAAATCTCCGGAGAGCAATTACAAAGCCCCACCAAATCGTCTCGAATCCCCTCGTAAATCAATCATCATTAGGTTAACTGGCTCCGAAACTCGTTTATGCGTCATTGTGCATTCATCCCGAATATTTGGTCATTATGCGCGGTAGCTTGGCAACCGTGAGCAAATTCATCGGCAGCTTCAAAGCTAAATTTGCAGTTCGACCGCCTTCCAACAATGTGGCAGCTATGGCCAGCTCATCTCGATCATAGTCACGCTCCCGTTGCAATGCGCGATTGAATGCATCGTGCATTGCATGATTTGGCGCTGGCATTCCCAATGTCGAAAGCAATAACTGCCGCACATGAGCACGCACATGTCACAATTATCCGAAATTTTCCAAGCTTCATAACGATTTTTCCACCTTTGTAAAATTTCGTCGAAAAATTAAAACCTTTCGCGTTTTTCCGGAATTTTGCGAATTTTCCACTAAGAATTTTCTATTTTTTCATTGGAAATCCATTCCAGAACAATAATTGCATAAAAAAATTTCAACATTTTCCACAAAAATTTTTTTTTCGATTTTTCCAATTTCCAATGTTCTTTCGTAAAAACCTTCTCCTGACAATTACGAACAACTGAAAAAAAAAAAATGATGAACTACTAGGTACCTAAACATATTTTGCACCATTTTTTATATATAGTACTAGAACAAGCTTCTGCCACGAAGCCATCAGCAAACCAAAGTCACTCCTTCCACAAGTCGTCCTATAAGCACTTGTTAGCTTGTAGACTTGTTTCTTGTTGTATCAGAATGCAACGAACGGAACAATGTACGTACACCTGCATCGATTAAAAAACCGCAAATCGTCTAGATTTCCTTCGACGGAGTACCTACATACGCAAACGTCCATTTGGTATTCAAATGGGGTTAATCGATGAGGAAACAGGAAACATCTATTTGCGACAAAATTTGCCAAAAAATTGAGACACCACTTCTTGTGTAGGACTTCCGCTTATGCAAATTCCTTTGCCCTCCCCTCCCATATTCAATACCGAATATCGAATGGGACATGTGTAAAGCTTCACAACACTCAAAACCCATTTGTGAGTACTGCTACTGATACACCAAGTCTCGGGCAAAAAGGTTAAACTTTGATTTCATTTCTAAGGACTGACAAGGAAACTTTGTCCTCAAAACACGGGTTGGACAACTTCACCCCCACATATACACACACGGCGCGTTGAAAAACTTTCTGTCTCTCATGCAAATTACATTAGAAAATGTGTTCTCACTCTTGACGCACATATGGGAAACTAAATGAATTTCAACTTGAAATTAATTTTACAAAAGTTTCAGCACGAAAAGGACGCTCCTCGATGTAAATATATATTATAAAAGCCAAAAAGGGCTTAAAACTCTGGCAAAACTTCTAACGGCCCCGACAGATGACATGTGCGCTAGCGGGAGTCGCTACAAATGTATATGTGGGGAGTGCGTGTGACCTCGTTATGTGGAAATCATTCACATCCTGTGTAATTAGGTTTTTCTCCAGCTCCATCAACATCACTAGCTTAATAATTTAAAATTTATAATGAATTAAAAATCATAACAGGTACGCAGTGCCTGGCGTATGGGTATTGAAAGGGTTAACAGCGGGGGCACTCACTATAAGGACATGAGTTTAATCAGCATAAGAGCACTCCCACATGCTGATGTGGGCGGCTGGAGGGGGTTGATGAGGCTGAATTGAAAACGGAAAAAGGATATACCCATGAAGGAGTTCTGATTGATGTTTTCTAAGTGAAAGACACCCAGCGATATATATGTAGGGTTTCCTCTTTTCCAGTGAGTGAGTTAGTGGGATCGCAAAGTTCTCGAACAGCAACTAGAGAACTTCAAACGCACACCGCTTCCTCATCCTATATGCCACCTGTCATCGTGGTGTTACATCTCAGCGTACGGAAGTGTGTGAGTGTGTGGCGAGGTAGAAAAATTTCATTAAAATATCATCGCACAAGTGGAGAAGAGATGACGACGACGACGACGACGGAAAACTCACTGGAGGAAGTACAGTGGAGTGGAGAGAGCCTGTGAAATTGATTTGGGTTTTTAAGTCGGAAGGACTTTTGCTTGAGGAGAATAATTACGGCGGTGATAATGATGATGATGACGATGGCGTCGGTGATGGTAATGAAGGTAACTGCTGCAGCAAAGAAAGGGGTGAGGTGACTTAAAAGTATCAAAGAATGTTTCCTAATGAGATTGGAAGCCAAGTGGAAGTGTGTGGTAGGTGGTATAGCACAGGAGATGTGCATAGGCTCACCTCTATGCACTGGAGCTATGAACTGGTGGTGGTTTTATAGTATAGGTGGCAGCAGGTACGATTCGAGATGGCAGAGTCAAGAGTGTCTTCTCTCAAATACCGCACTACGCCGTTGGACATCCTAACGTTGCCATAACACAATCTATCTGTATAGTGGTACTTGCAAATCAATCATGGTTTCGAAAAGAAATATAACATCTCTGTGTTGGGGGATTTCACCCTCGTCACGCCAATAAATTTGGATGATAATGTTGAGTAATGTTGAAAATATTGAACTTTGTTGATTAATGGCTCGACTACGCGGCCTTAGCTCAGCTGTGTGACGCCTGTTATGGGCGGATGCTAAGCAGTTTATATGAAAGCTACTACAAAACGGTGAGTTTGTATATCGTCACAAGCTCGAACGATGGGGCGCTGTTTTTGCAAATATGGAAGTCCCTAAAAAGGACTAGTTTTGATTGAGACCCACACCTTAGTTCGACAAAGAAGTCCTAAAATCACAAAACACTCATCCAAATCGATCAATAAAACTCTGTCCGACTTAGAAGTGTCTTAGAAGTAGAGTTCCGAGATGCCAAGATAGCCTCGGACCAGTAGGCAAAGCACGGAAGTGGATATTCATCAAGCCAGAAGACCTAAGGATGCAAGGCTGCTATTGCTAGACAAGGTCAAAACAATGTCTGTCCACGAATTCTTCACTTTCTCATTACGCACATTGTTAACATCAGATGCTGGGGAATAGTTTTTTTAGAGGCTTAAACCATGTTCCCAAAGGTACAACACCCAAACAAAAATGATCCTGCTGAAAAGAGCTTTAAATCGCGGTTGTAAATTCGAAGTCGGCAATGAAGATTTGTAAGAAAAAACCCTGAAAAAGACTGTCTACAATCAGTTGTTCAACGGTTACTTGGACTTGGAGAAATAAGTGCAGGCTTAGGCCAATAAAATCAACCATTGACAGAAACTCTAGACGGTTACCAACCACCTCTTTACTGACCTAAATGCCAGTTGCGTATGAAAGTGTATTTAGGGACAAATAAAAAGATGAAGTTTCGTTGCCGCTTGACTTGTGCCCCTGCACAAGGTGATTGTCAAAAAGAGAGCAACCGAATCTTTTGATATAGAGAAATTCTTAAGACAATGCCAAACGATCTTATGGGACTCCCTCAGAGACCGTCTTGAAGCTTTTGTATGCTAAGATGAAGCCAAAACCTGAGGCACGGTATTCCAAAAGCCCGCTCAACTACCTTATTGTACTGATGACATCGACACTCTCGGCGGACCAATTGAGCTGTATGATTGTACAAGTATTGAGTACTGACGGCATGGGGAAAACCGTCACGATGGACGAATATCCTTTTAGGTAGGCTACGAAAACTAACCTTGGCGTAGAGATCCAACGAGGAGTCACTCTTGCCAAACGATTTTTCTTCAAGCTAGAAAGGCATCTGCAGATCCGTGTCTCCGTCTCATAGAACCGAGTTTAGAGCTTTAAGGTACCCGTTTGGCTGTAGTCCTTGTCGAAAGTTAATAAAAAGCTCCAGGGAAGTTTTGAGAAAAATGTTCTTGCGTTAGAGTGTTAAAACAGAAGACTACAACAATGTTGACTACTTATACCAAAAATACTTGAGATACAATGGTAGCAAGAGTCTGATGGGTCTTGAGGTTCACCTATGTCAAGAACCTTGTGTGGTGCACAGTTGGAGAGCTAATACTAGCAACGTATATTGTGTAACGGAACGGCAGTCAGTTATATAGTTGTGGAAAAAACTGATTCGAACAGCTTGTTAGTTGAGCTCGTCCAGAGCGGGTTTTAGGCAGCATTTATAAAACTATTTGGCCTAGCTTCGATCAACAAGGGCTGTAAGTGGTCAGTGCATCAAAAACCACGCTACAGCTACTGAAGATATTCCGAAAGCAGTTCACATTACCTACAGTTTATTTATAACAATTTTCGCTTTCCTTTTTTTTATAACTTGATTAAGGCGACTGCAATTTAACTTTATATTATTTAAATATTCCATGGGATATCAGAGAGTACCTACTCCCTCTTTCGGCATTTCTCTCTTCACGGTTTTCAGAGACGAGCAGCGTAGTACAGTACAGAAGAGTTTTTAGTGACTTAACCTTTAAGCTTAGTTCGTCAACCAATATCCCGAAACATTCTTGAGTGAAGAGGTTGAGGCAGTACCTTGTTTGTCTATACAAAGTCAGCCAATATAAATTCTTCTCATTCTTATGGATTTATTTTCTTCATGTAGTACTGTTCCTAAAAGCTTTTTTTTTGACAAAGGCGACCATTTAGGAGGAGAATTTTTCTAAAAGTTGCAAGTCCAATAGTCTTTCTTCCATAATTTTTAAATTTTACAGCGTTTCCTAATCTTGTGATTACAAAGACGAGAATCCAGATCTTAGCTCTCTACCTTTAAATCTAAACAATTCAGCAAATGTTTACCGCAATTCAAAATGGAGGCGTTCAGCCGATGAACGCAGTCACATATCAAATCGGAATAGTCTTAAGTGGATTGCAGTCTTAACATAGATGAAATTTGAGATGTGCAAAAATACGGATCACCATCTAAAGTTGGGAAGCTTTTTTAAATAGTCTTTTTTTTTATAGTCCCACTCCAGGCGTTTTTAATGTACCAAGAAAACGTAGCTACGGTCGCCCCCAGTTCATTCGTGGAGTCTCTCTGAGAGACCATTTTCCCGAGCTGTCATTATCATCGTCAACATTTGCATAAACACATCAATAACAAACAACATCAACAACCCCCGGCCTTTGCTATAACTGCCGTTGTCACCCAATTATTTGAGAATAAAAGACGAACGTCACCTTCGCGTCGACTATACCACACCGGCGCACCGGGGGCTGGTGGAAGATTAAAATCCATTAAACACTTAATCTCCTAACAAGAGTTGAATAAATTCCAACAAATATCAAAGGGGTTGCGTGGGGCTTAGGTACGAGGGCACGAAATGCTGCAAAGAAAGGGGTGAACGCCCCAAATGAAGATAAACTTTCGCCATAGGCCCGTGGGTGTTTGCGTGCGCGCTGAAAATTTTAAACCACGAGGTGTCGTCGTGAATAACTAATTTTTCTCCCACACATAGACGGCGACAAAAAGTAAAGTTTGTGTCACTTTCTGACGTCTGTCAAATTCATCCCGCTGTTGAAATAAAAACCAATATAATTACGCGGTAATTTAAGCTCCGCAATGGATCAGAACTTCTGAGTGAATACCTGCAGCTTGTATCACCCCCAAACAAAAGTTAGAAAGTATAGACAACGCTAATCCGTTTTGACGGTTGCTATACAATCGAAATACGCTTGCCTCAGGCCTGCCTGTGTCTGTGTTGAGAGGCGAAGCCACGGTATCTCTGCGATTATTCCACAAGAGGATATAGAGACGATATTGCAAAACAAAAAGCACCATGTAAGCAGATCAATTTCGAAATTACCTGGCAATTTGAACGGTAAGCCGCCCATAAGTGGATCCGGACCGAAACGCTGCGGGCCAAATGCAAATGGATGGAATCCCTGATGACGCACCTTCGACCTTGGCTCCCGGGGACCGTCTACGGTTACCTTGATGGCTTTATTGTACGAGGCCACTTGGATGGGGGTGGATGATATCACGATGGTTAGGCTAAAGCTCTTCCCTGCAAAACATACAAGCGTACATATTATATGGTTAGAGTGTTTTAATTAACGGTTCATTGTCTGGATACCTATTAGGGAATGTATATATGTAATTTAAAATTAATTAAGCTACCTACCGACACGAAAGGTATGCCGGCGATTTTGCACTCTAGATGCAGCGAAATTAAGATGCAAATCAAATGTGGAGTAATATGAGTGCAATGAAGCGGTCACTGTGAGGAATGTAAATTGCTTCGGATGGTTTCCACAGTCTGGCGGCCAAGAAATATTTTTCCGAGGTGTCATTTATTTTTGGAACTGTAATTTCGGTAAACTACAGAAAGTCAATACTGGATCTTGTTGTTGAGAAGGTTATCCTTATAAAAATATTATTTAGGTAAATTTTAAAACATGTTTCGCAAAACAGTGAAAAAGAATAAGTGCTTTAAAACATGGGTGTAGCCAGAATTAATTTGTTTTTGGAATGAGTGTCCATTCAGCTGCCGTAAAAAAATCATTTTTGACGGCTGTAGAAAAAATCTTAGAAAGTAGCGAAATGAAACAATGGTTTTTATTTGGGAAGTAAATTCAATCTTAATGGCTTCGTCGACAGAAGACGAATGTGTTGAAGACCTTATGGTGAATCAACGTCTTCCTAATCTTCGACTATATCAAATGGACAAGCGTTCCGGGCTTTTTTCAATGATCACGATGTCGTAGATGTTGGGAAATACTTAAGACTAAAAAGCGAGGCATATTGGAGACTTACAGCCCGATTCTGGAAAACCTCACAAGTCACAAAACCCTCACAAGGTGAGGTGAAATTGATTTTGTGAGGTTTTCGTATTCTGTCAGCACACTCACAACTTGTGAGGCTCACAAAAACAATCGAATTTGTGATCTCCTATTGAGCAGGTCACAAAATTCAAAACCAGTCATAACGGCTCACAAATGGCAATCATTATTGCATTTGATGGTCGGTTTTATATTTCAACACACTTTATGACCTGTACACCGCATTTTATGCATCATTTATAACTATTTCGGAAAAAATTCGTATTATTGTATAAAAAAACTGAGGAAGGCATCGAATTTAATTTGTGACAAATGTCGTTAATAATTTTTTATTCTTCAGTTCAAAAACATATTTAACGTATTGTGGCCAAAAAAAAGTTATTTTATGTATTTTTAATAACTTCGTGTGCGAGCTCGGTCTTTTGTGGAAAATATTGTGCCAATTTGGAAGTGAGGTGAATTTTTTGTGAGTTTTGTTGTGAGGGTTATCGTAGAATTCTGAAAAAGTTATCGAATCACAACAAACCTCACAACAAAACAACCTCACAAGAGCTTGTGACTTGTGAGGGCTCACAATAACTGATAACTTTTTTTCCGAATTCTACGATAATCCTCACAACAAAACTCACAAAAAACTCACCTCAGCATGGTTACTTTCAAATAGGCACAACATTTTGGCAACAGGGAACCAGAACCATTTCATTTGTGTCCCGTTATGACTGGTTTTGAATTTTTATACAGTAAAATTGAAGCTCAGCACACAGCAAATTATGTTTATTAATTTCCAAGTGACATTCACCAACTAATAAAAGTAGTTTTATGTGAAATTTCACACTAAGATGGTATAAACCAAAACTATCCTATCTTCCTAGCTGCATACAACCATGCACACATATACAAAGATTCATTGAGATCGGTTGAGTTTCTCAAAAATCGGTTGAGAAACGCGAGACCATCGTATGAACAAAATTGGCTTAGTGGGTTCGGACAGACGGACAGACGGACAGACGTACAGACAGACGGAGAGACATTCGAGCGAAACTAATAAGGTTCCGTTTTTGTCTCTTTGGGTACGGAACCTTAAAAACATGCTTTATTTTACATCAACAAAAAGCTGAAATTAATATGCCCCAGCTCATAAATGTATGCAATGATAAAAACGTATGCATCAATGACAAAACGTATGCAATGATAAAACACCGGGAAGCATTTCCGTCCCCTCAAGTTCTAGATATGTGTGGAATTACTCCACCAGATTACACATCAAAAAGTTTGTATAAAATGTAAGTTGATACAAACGAGTGGCATAATTTGCTTTCAAATTCTTTGGTCCTTTCCATGCAGCCTGTGCTGAAACTCTAGTTATGTGGTCAACTGGTAGACATTTCTGCAGACCATACTGTCCTGCCAATCCCAATTCTCGCTGATAGAGATGCCACTCATAATAGCGTACTAAACATTTCAACAATCAACGTCTCGCTCCCAAGGGATTAGACCTCACACCCCATACACAACGCATTGCTGCGATAACAACTAACCAAACGTTAGCCATCAAAGCTGAAAATCGAATGTCCTGCGAACAAGGCAATTATCATTCAGTATTCATCTCATCCTTCGGCACAGGCTGCATACTCACAGCCCAATTCCGATTAAGGTGATGCACACCGTGGCTCAACGACAACTATGCGACGAAGATTGTCATCACTTAAAGCGCATTTGACACCAATAAATGTCCACAGTGGAATGTTCCCCGTCCTCCACTGGTACTAAGAACGGTTCGTTTCGTTGTGACAATTACTCCTTCATGTCTCTGTATGGTTGAAGGGGGGGTGAGAGAGCCATCTGCCTTTGCTGTTGTTGTTGCTGTTTGCGTAAAGTTAGTCAGAAAATTATCAACACAACACTCACCGTAGTCGTGCACCCCCACCGCCCCCGACTATTCCCAACAGCATGCGGATGACAATGACAATGACGCTGACGACTACATGAGCCTACACCAGCAAACACGCAAGAGAACATGGGAGAGGAAATGTCTTATTACCAGTAGCATGATGTAGAAATGCGCTGCTGCATGTGCAAGGAATGTATACGTAACGTACCGACACCAACTTCCGAACAATAATGAGTTTAATGAATGAGCTCTGGGCTGGAAGCCTTGGTGGGGTATAGAGGCGGTACGGTGGCTGGCGGCTGGTGACATCTTTGGGCACCGATTTTGGTCCGAACTCTGCTACATGGGGGTATATTACAATCTATTTGCCGTCGACCACCTCTAAATTGTAGCTCGTCGTGTGCGTCTGCGAGTATGTGTGTGCATCATCCCCAAAACACACATCTGGTGGTGCATGCGGCTGATTTTCTAGTCGTTTGCTGTGTTTGGCAAGGTGCCTTGACAAGTAATTAATAAGGGAATCGAAATTTGTTTACACATCTGCCCGATTATTTCACATTAATAATACCCTCATGATGATGCCGGTATAATGCGAGAATGCCCCTGCCTATGGTGTATATAGGAGCAGCGATTACAATCCCTCAACGCCTATCTCCAGTCCCCGTACCAGTGTCGACGGGTGTCTTGCAGGATTTAATGCTCCACGCATATGCACCTTCATTGGTGGCACAGCGTAAATGTTTACACATGGAAATCGGGTGCAAACATTTGGGGCCACATCTGAATTGCTGGTGTTAAGCAAATGAAATCAAAGTGCCTGGTGTCAGTGCCGACAGTTTGTTTGTCCTCCGAAAATTATGAGGATAATCTATTGTTTTAGAGTCAACCGGGAGTTTGATAGGTTCCAAGTACGGAGGTTTTCTACCGCCTACGAACGAAGTTACCACACTCTCTGCGCGCCATACCTGTTGTGTTGAATTACTGCTTCAACGGTTACTGCGGTCTCCGGACAGCATAACTCGTGGGTGATAAGTCATCACAACAGTCGTATCAGACAGAATTTCCAATTGTAATCCACTAACAAAATTGTTAAGCAAATAAAATAATTTGTCATACGAAACTGCTGAGTTGTTATTGGTCACTCACCCCCGCTCTACCACCAAACCTGAAGCTACATTGGATATATATATATATTGAAAGCGAGTTCAAGCTGATTTCAAGTAGACCATCCATTGTACCTATGACTAAGCACATAACAACCCGGCTATGACTACGCAATCGGTAGGTCAAACATATATCGATGGTATGTTAATACTTCCACTGTTTTTGATGCGTCCAAATTATTAGAGCTCGACTGATCTAACGAGAAAAGGGTGTGGGCATCTCTGTATACTGTAGACAGTAGTATATTTCAGCTTTAAGGGAATTCCTGTTCTTACTGTCCAAGATGTCCACGACTGTACATGATAGAAAAGAGCAACCGCAGCCAACTTAGAGCGAGTCGCGACCATCTTGACGTTTAGTGCGAGTCTGACTGACTTTACGAGTGTTGAAAATTGGGGACACAATAGTTTTGAAATCATCCATTTGACTCTAAATTTGCATTTTGGTCAAAATCGTTATAGCCGTTTTCCGGTAAACTGAAAAAAACTAAATTTAAAAAAAAAAACATACTTTTTTCAAAAATCCATTGTACGATAATATAGAGAAAAACTGAGTTTGCTATTAAGTTATAAATGACCACATTACCTTAGAAATTAATTTTTGTTCCAATCGTTTTGACCGTTTTCGAGATATGTCGAAATTTCAAAAGTAGGTACAGTTGTTCAAATTTTTAGCCAAAAACTGTGTACGCAGTCACGGTAACCGCGCCGCTTTCGATCAAATCAAACTGGTATGAAAATTGTATATGGGAAGTACCATTAATATTAAGGTTACCTTGCAAAAAAAAAAACATTTCCCGAACTGTAGGCCCAAAAACTCCAAATCCGAGGTTTGAACGTAATCCGGGAAGCCGTTTAGGCTGTAGGCCTGTGGAAGGACGGACAGACGGACAGACCGGACAGAATTTTGCGATCCACATTTTTGAGTTCCTCTATCATGGTAATATCAGAATTGTATCTCGATTTCTCGAGTTCGAAATTTTGTACGAAAACAATATTTTTCTCTTACTATACGTAATGGAGAAATTTATGTAAAAGGAAACAAAAAAAACATTGTATTTTTACCTGCGAAAATTAAAATCCAAAATTAGAGAAGAAAAAGGACTTTTTATTATATACTACAATACAAAACTTGAATTTTAAGATCTTAGCACATGGATTACAGTCTGATGCCCACTGCACTGCACACTCGCCAACAACAAAATAACTTCAGGAATAAAAAAAAGTTAATTTAAAAACCCAAATAAAATCCGACTGAAAGAAAAAATTTATACCCAACTAATTGACAATCGGAAACTACACCTACACAGCTAAACAAACATCTAAGTACTCTCCGACTGTCAAATAGTAAGGTATAGTGTGTCTTGTTCCTGGGTTTTTAAATTTGTTTTTTATTTTTATTTTTTTAGCCTCTGACACTCCGGGGAAGAATACAAATGTAATGACAAAATACAAATGTAATGACAACTCACTCTTCAAAATCGGTCAAGCCGTTCGGGCTTCAGGTCGTCACTCAGGAAAGTACATAGGATACGCGCGAGACACTGGTGTCTGTTCGGATAAAAAGCCCCGGCGGTACTATGACGAATACCAGTATACCGAACACGTGTATAAGGTTAGAAAAAAATGTAAGATGACTTAAGTCAGATTAAGTTAAGTTGAGTCAGGTGAAGTTATGAATTTTTTTTTTTAAGTTGAGTAAAGTTGAGCTAATTAAACTTATTTTAGTTGAGTTCAGTTAAATAGATTAAGTCGAGGTAAGTTTCCTCAAGTTCAGATAAACTCCTTTAAGTTATATCAATTAATGTTTAATTAAGTAAACGCAAGTTGAGATAAGTTAAATTAAGTTAAGGTGAGCTGATATACTTTGGTTAATTTCAGTTAAGGTGAAACAATCGATGACTAATTTATCACACATTCACAAGTATGAGACACAACAGGACAAATCCTTACAGTCCACATTAACCAGTGCCACGCAGCCAGTGGTGTCACCTCACTCCATAACTAACTAGTTGAAGCATCAGTTCCTTACTTAGAGTAGTCCAGCGGTGGATTTTTATCCAGCATAGGTACCTACTTAATTCTGTTGGCAGGAACCAAAATCACTTCTTTGATTGGTACTGCATGTTCGCGATTCGCCCAGTAGTTAACCACGTTATGATAGTACCTACATTTTTCTATAATTTTTTTCCTCATTCTTATAACATTAAATTTAAATCATGTTGAAAAGTCAACTGCGTGTCAAAGAGAATTACAAAAGGTGTAGCAATATTTGCAAAGCAACCCCAAATTTTCAAACGAATTTATTTTCAAATAATCATGAAATGTCAAAGAAATCTGCCAGCAACTGAAAATAATGTAATTTTAATAGATCCTACATTAGCCGAGTTTTTTTGAGCTTCGATCTCAGCAAAGCAAAGTAAAGTAGGCTTTTCAGCACGCTAATTACAACAACTATTTCGAGTCCCGAAGTGTCAATTGGAATGTAGTTGTTGTAATTGCGTGCTGAAAATCCTACTTTGCTTTGCTTTGCTGAGATCGAAGCTCAAAAAAACTCGGCTATTGTAATTGGATTTTTTTTTTCATTTAGAGCACCGAGTAAATTTTGAAACCCAAGAGGCGGAGCTGAGTGCCATAGGTCCCCCCAATTAAAGTCAGATTTAAGCTTTATTCAAGTTTATTTTAGTATTTTTATAATTATTAAATATTTAAATTCTATAAAAAAACAGTTGTAGTTTTGTGATGAAAGTTATTTGTGACGTTTTATAGCAATATATATGGATTTTTTCAAGTGCAAGATTTCAATTCTATTGACTTTAACTTAAAAAAAATATTTTTGGGAGTAACACCCATGCCAAAACAAATAAAGACTCGGACAAATCGACTATTTGCCATTTTTAAATAATAAACAGAACTAAAAAAAAAAATCGAGCTGTCGTGGGACGGCCGAAAGAAGCGAATCATTGGACGTAAAGTATTGGCCCGTGTTACGTGGCGGCCTATTTAAAATTCATTTTAATTTTTCATAGTGCCAGTTAGTTTAGATTACTCTCTCTGTTCCTCTTTCGCTCTCTACACACATATATTTAAGAATTTTTCGACTTTTCTTTTTTCCTAAACCATCCCTGAATCAAGACGAACAACACAAAACAAAAATCATCCAAATCGGTGGAGCCGTTCTAGAGTTTCATCTTCCAAGTGCGCCATGGAGGGGGAAGTTAACGCTACGGTGACGATTTTTTTCGGTTTACTCCCCATCTTTTTGAATAATTTATATGCGTGACCCACCGACCGTCCGTAAAAAAGCTATATTCGCTTCAAAAAAAATGTTTCTTAAATCCCGGTCCCTCTAACTTTGAAATTATTCAAAAAATTGACAAAAATCTGTAATCACGTTGAATTTCTTGTAAGAATGCCAAAAAACTTTACTACTTGAATAAAGAATTAAAAGCAATTATTATTAAACGGAATATAGACAAAAACCAAAGTCCCCAATCGGTGCTCTAAAGGTTAATAAAGTTGGTGTGGACGTAATCACTCCAATCGGGAATAACACAATCGAGAATCACATCGCAAGGCTAAGCATCGATAAGTTAAGTTCTGGTAAGTTAGCTTAAGTTAAATCAAAGTAAGGTAAGATCAGCAAAGCTACGTAACTATAAGTTTATTTAAAAGGCTCAGCAGTCAGCACTGCTTCTAAGCTCCCCATCGCATTAGTAATCATAAAACCTGAATGCGTTTTTCGTGACATCGAGAAAGGGGACCTTTAAAAAAGACGTCCCAAGCAAACTCTTGCAGGTCGCGACGTTCTACTGCAAGCATCCAAATGGATTTCCCGTCATTAATGGATGCAAACAATAACGAGTGCAATACATGCATATCAATTATGCAGCAGCATCTTTTGCCACCCCTAATTTAATGGAATTTTTAGAAAGAATTATTCAAAAATCTCACCGAAAGCTCTGAGCAACCATAGAAATAACTCCGCTTCGACACTGCTAGCAAATCGGCCAATATTTCAAACCAACTCCATGTCCAATCACCGCCACCATGAGTGATTTACAAGTGTTAAATTCCTTGTCAAAGTCCAGACTAAAATCAATTACAACACGATATGTCTTTCGCAAAAGGCAGGCAAGCAAAAACCGGTAGCAACCTGTGTGCGGTGTCACTGTGGCCACCAACCTATGGTTTCCAGCACAATTTTGCGATTAGAAAAGGAATCCATTAAAATGGGACAACGACAACGAATTCACATCACAGGACTTGCCCAAACAAAAGAAAAAATATAGGTATACAAGCACTTTCTACTATTACAAAGGAAAGCGAGCAAAAGTCCTGTAGGGAGCGAAACGCAACATAAAGGAGGAATCCGACACAATCATAAATATCGTGCTTCCCATTTTTTCTCGTTGAATTTCCATTCTTTTATGAGCACCTCCACCTCTCGCCGTTCATCATAAATTCAACCCTTTTCTGTTCCAGCAGCATCCATTTAACCTTTTTCGGCTCCCACCACACCGCCGCCGTTGCCAACATTTTTCTAGTCCCCGGGCTTTGGCGTTTTGTTTCAAATGTGTTGACATTAAGGATAACAATAAGCAGGAGCGATACATGAAAAAAAAAAAACAGTCAACTTCAAGGGTTTGGCCAACAACCCTGCCGAGCGAAACACAATCCCATCGAATGTCATGAATCAAAAATAATGCGGCCCCCTCCAACGGGAATAGCAAAATTTTCACTTCTTAGGGGGTGCAAAATTATGCCAGACTGTTGCATGCACATGGGTGTGATTGCGGAAAGGGGGGTTCCCATTCCCGTTGCTCTGAGCAAACCAAACCATAGACGACGGGACCAGAAAAGCAGCGTTGACACTTGCCCCAAACTCCGACTCCATATACCCCAAGCCGTTGGCGAAAAATGACGATGATATGAACCGCCCGGAGAAGTCATTTAAGCATTTGTCAGAACTGTCAACTACAATGGCACCCCATGAATTTCTTATGCGCTCCACACTGTGCACGTATACATTATATGCGCACACGTGTGTGTACAGTGCGTATACATTCGGAGTCGGTTTTCGGTAGGTATAGCTGCAGCAAGGTCGAGTGCGGCCAAGTGTTGGGGCACTCGTCGACATCGTCGTTTGGTTTGGCTAACTGGTTGGTTGGTTCCCCATCATCATCATCACCTCCTCTCTGCGCACCAAACAACAACATCAACTGCACATTAGTCATACAACGTGTAGCTACTAGCTGGCTTTGGCACCCCACCGGGCTATACAGAGGCGGGGGTGGTTTTAGTGCGACACACACTAACTACCTCATGGTACCATAAAATCGAAACAATGCGAATTAAATTGCTAGCGCTTTGGGCTCGGCTTGAATCCGTTGCGGATAATGGTGTAAAATTTAAAGGGGGGAGATAATTGTTTTTGTTGTCGCCTTAGCACCCAATGATGTCAATGTGGCGCGTGCAAGAGGGACGATGGTGGTGGCACACACGCAACGATCCTGGTAAATTGTTGCTGCTGCTGATGCGATGTCTGTGCGCGTGTTGCGATTGAGATGGGGGGCAAAATTGCGTCGCTTAATGGGATTCTTATTAGGAGGAGAGTTCTGTAGAAGCAATTTGGAACGGCTCTGTTGTTTCTAATAGACGGAGAGCGCCCTTAATGAATTCGGCGAAATAATTAAAAAAAAAAGAAGAAAAGCTGGAAATTTAAGGATACGCACTGTGGTTGTGCGAAGTGCGGTGCCTTGACTTGGCTTTGAGTTGCTGGCATAAGAGAGCCTCTTTAATGGTATAAGGGTATATTTTGCGGGAAAACATTGGACGAGCCACAACATAGGCAGGTAGATAGACTTTTTTAATTTTTAGGCACAAAATCTGATGCAATAAAGTCCTAAGAATCAGTATCCATAAACGAGTAGTTATAGACTACGACGACGAGTATAGTCAATTACAAAGAAAAGAGTAGAGTATAAGAGCTTCAGGCTCTGGGTAAACAAAGAAGCTGTCATTCTGATGAGCTCCACAAACATGGCGAACTTTTCCAGATATGCCTTTGGTATTCCGATCAATATCTACAATTTACATGTACAGAGATAAAGTCGTGAAAAAGCTTTTGTAAAGGCAGATCTCTGTTGGTGTACAGGAACGATGTTGCACAAGTTGCAGTGGCAAAGCACTTCACAGTTGTCGAAAATGGACCACGGCCCAAAAAGAACCAAACCAATTTTTGACTTACTTTTTAGCTACATCGAACTATCAATAATCGAATTAATTAACAGCCTGATTTGCGAATACATCCCTTAGTTTCATTAACAGAGAGAAGTTAGTTTCAGTCTTAATCGTAAAATCACAAAAACAGTCAATTGCTTAAAAAAAGAACGTACAGAGTACAGTTTCTAAAAAAAAACATGGAAGAGATTAGTTCTAAATAAATGAATTGCTATTAACATATCTATTTATTGGACACAAAGAAGAAAGGTAAAACAATCTTATTTTCAAAAAATCATTAATGTTTTTCTAAAAACCCATTACGGAACAATTAGGAACAGAACGTCAGGCCCCATGACGTTCACTTTTCGATATAGTTTTTAGTTGATCTTTGCTTTCTTTAATGTCCGACTCCGAACATGCTTTCGAGAATATGCGACAAGCTATTTACGATGTGAGAAGTAATGAAATGGGTTGTTGTTGCACGTTAAATTTTTAACATTCCGAAAACGACCCTCATTTCAAGAGTGGCAATGGGACATCTGGAAAAGGAATGGAACGGTTTACGAAAAGAAAATGAACTTATTGGACGTTAGATTGAGTTTGGAAAAAGATTATTAAGGATGGCAAATCGAGATGAGCACTAGCTTATGAGTTGGCAGGAATCAATACAAATGTTCAGTCTTTTGGCAAGGAAAATTTAATGCCTAAGCAATTATGTCTGAATCATTTCCAAAAAAAGGCATCCTGAGCTTGTTCTAAGTTTTAGGAAATCCGGAAAAAATATATAAAAAAGTACCTACTTAATAAGGTTAAGGAAACTGGATTGACGGATTGACAACAGTGCGGAAGAAATTTAAATAAATAAACATTCATTGTTTCCTTATTCCGTTCAAAAATCGAGTGGTCCATTTTGCCTCATTCAAAGGGTTTTTGAATTTTTATTTTCGGTTATAGCTCTATTGATCCCGTACGATGACAACATTCAAGGTCTATGTTTTTTATGTTTGCATGAATTTTTGCTCAAATCTTATGAATATTAAAGAAGCTTAAGCTGTCCTACATGCCCTCCTCTCCCCTATCGGCAAAGCGCTTTTCAAAAGTTATAGTTATAAAATTGGATATTTGTCAGAATTTCGAAAGATTTGCATCAGCTGATAACAAATTTAAGTACCTAGTTCATAATTCTGTTGAGAATGAACTTGGAACATCTTACATAGTGTGAACTATGATTGACCAGTACCAAGTTCACACTTAGAACATTTTACTGAACAACATTTCATTATACAAAAAATTGTTTACAAAACTGTAGAACCGAAAATTACCTATACATACAACCATTTACATAACCCTCGACGTATTTTAGAGGCCTAAAGAGCTTTAGAAAATATCAATCTAAAATAAATCAAGGCAACAGTCAAAAAAAAAAAAACTTATTTAGCTTCCCAAGGAAGCCTTGCAAGCACCTGAGGAAACCAAGATCAAAAGTCGACAATTTTGATGCTTTACAAAGCCATCACGAAGAATATGAGTCTCATCGTTGAAGTCTGAAAAACGTTGTTTGCTTCTGTCAAACTTTATAAATTTTTTTAAGTTGTTGTTGGTCTTTCATGCAGAGCTGCTGTCAATTGTCAACCGGTGTCTATTTTTTCGTTGGCAGGACGAATGGCACACAACTCAAATTCTTTGGGAACGCCCGTTACAAGCAATGCGATACCTGTGAATTTCTTTTAAAATATGTAGCTACCCATTTCCAAAATATCAAATAGCCTCTTAAATAACCGAAAATCGGCAACCATTTCAAACAGAGACCAACTCCCAACACTTTTGCTTACTTATGAATTTTTATCATCCAACAATCGACCGGAATTTCCGGTAGCACTGCAGTATTACAACAAACAACACCTCCGTCAATTCTTAATGTCCTTCGAATCGTTTCTCATTTTTCTCTTGTCCGCAGATTCCAAAGCAAAACGTTTCTGTCACCCCAATTGTATCCAATTTTTATTTTTTTTCGCCAGTTCGGCACAAATCTACACGTCCATCCGAGAATGTCATTTATCTGTGTCGTGATTTTTTTTTTTTTTTTTGTTAGCTTTTCTTTGTCTTTTTGTTATTGGTTTCGAAGCGGCTTCCATTTTTCTGTGAAGAGATTTTCAAAAAAATGACAGAAGGAAAATTGCGATAATGACGTGATTTTTCGCCCCCGGGGGCAAAAGGTGAGGGCGGGGGCACGTCATTGCTTTTGCTATGTTGTACCTAGTTGATTTCGAATGCAGATGTGGAGAGAGAGATCAGAAAAAAAAAAAAAAAACAGGAAACCACCCTCGCACTTTATATATGCAACATTCATTTTTCTTCCAAAAAGAACAGAGTCTGGGTTCTTTTTGTTGTGTCTTTCTTCTCTTCCGCTCCCCAACTCCCCGAAAGTCATTTGGCTTTCTTTCGTTGGTAACTTTCTAACGTCCTGTATAAATTATGGAAACGGAAGTTCCATGTTTATCCTGCCCTGATGTTCTTCTTCTTTTTTGGTTTGTGTGTTTGGTTTTTATCGCATTTCTTTGATATCGTTTTTCCGGCGCTATCGAGAGGGGTCCTGGAAATTAACTTCATCAATTACTTATTAGAAAATACATTAAACTGGTAAATTTATTTCAGATTGATAAACAAATGTTGGCGGTGTAATTTGAAATGGTAAGTTGGTTGTTCGGGTGCGGGCAGGTAATTTTGTGTTGGTTTTTTAATTTCACGAATGTAAGTGGAAGTGTTAAAAAGCGTATTACTGGATTTGTGTTGATAGTTTTTCAGGGGATAGTCCAGAGAAGTCGCTTTAAATGAAACTACGAACATAATCTCAAGTTTTTACCGGGAAGCTGACGTCATTTTCTTTCAACAAGCAGTTGTTAAACAGTATCAGAAGCTCGTTGTCTATTTGACAATTTAAGGTCCGAATTTGTTACAAAAATCGATCTCTGTATTGGTTCATGTCAAATTTGAGCGAACCCCATTCAATTCACACTCGCTTCTTAGACGCGGCAAAATTACTCCCTTGGGTGCGACTCTTCTACCACAGTCAAGTTTATCGGAGCATCTGCCATGGAAATAGCTTTGGCCTAAGCTAAAGTAAGCGACCAAACTTCTACGCATCAGCAGTTGTATATTCGAAGTTGGTTTTGCCGGATCTAATAAAAGATCATCTCCTCTTGCTGTTAAGGAACTTAATGCCTTGTTTTGGGGGGGAATAAAATTGATGCCCTTGCCTTAACTATTTTATGTAAAAGACCTTTGGGCTGAACTATTTTGTCGCTCTTTATAGTCAACTCAACTTCAAGGGTGCTGAAGGCTTAGACATTTTTTTTTCTGACTTTACTGTGGCTTCAAGAAGGTGCATGGGTGACCTCACTGTCTATTTTTGTGGATAGTTTTTTGTTGATCTCCGCAACACCAAGTAACCAGGTTCGAAACTTCAACATCTTTTGTCTAATTATTCTTGGTCAAACACCAAAAGTCAGCATGCTGGTTAAATGTTAAAAGTTCTCAATGGTGGAATGTTATATAATTAAGAAATATTTGCTGTGTCCTACAAAATATTGATGGTTAAGAAAAGCTTAAGCTGATTGTTGAAGCAAAGTCTATTGCTGGGAGGTATATGGCCGATGAAGAAATTGAGGAACGAGTATGAGACCCTGATGAAAAGCTTTTTTAAGCTCTTCCGCTCCGATCTTAGGAGTTTTGACAGTTGGTAATTGTCATCTCATTGAATCTCTTTAAAAATGTTAAAGAAGAGCTCAGGTGGTTGGTAAAATCGCCCAATTGTCTTTGATTATAGGACCTGGTGCCATAAATATCATCCCGCCACAAAATCCAGCTTTGCTCATACTTTGCCACTTAAATGAGATAACCGTGGGTGAACTTCCTCCTTTGCATGTCGCTCGCAAAAGGTGTCGAAAATGTTTCGTTATGCGGTCCCGCTTTACAAGACCTGACCTTTCCATATTCATTGTTCTATCTATCTTCGAAGTTAGTTCGTCAGGCCTTTTCAATGAACCACCAATTTATAGGTCGGATCGTAAATCGAACGTACAATTTTCCACTTGCAGGTGGTCTTACATTAATTGAAGGTAGATAGCGGGACGTAGTGGAGGAGGATTTTGCAAAGTGACTTTTTGCTTCTTTTACGTACAGGGCCTAGCAAAATAGGTGTTCCTTAAAGCCTTATTAACAGCGATTTTGCGAGTGCTATTCTACATTGTATCTCCTCGTTGATGGCGCTAAAATTGTTGATAGCAGTACCTAGAGAGACGAACTCCTTTACAATGTCAGAGTTCAAGGTTTGGTTCTAGCTGAGACGTCGGTGTATTTTGACAGCATAACCGAACTCATTCGACGACTTACGGAACCACCTGCATCAGCATACAAAAATTGTGCAGTAGATGCAGGGTATGCGATGTTCTGGGGACAAGTTCGACATCTCTCCGATCAGGCATGCACTCCATATATTGATAAGTTGGTCTATGGGCTCCATTAAGCGTCATGCTTATACAATTACATAAAGCTTGTTCAACAGCTTTTCTTTAGTGAGCCTCTGCAAAGAATTGCAAATAATTTTCCATACAAACAGCCGCTGCCCTCAGTCAAATAAGCTTACATATTCAGAAGCACTGTCTACCCCATCGCACTTGCTGACCTAAAACTCAATCACCTCCCAGTGAAGCTGCTTTCCGAGTTTATTTGCAAACCTTACACATTTTTCAGTCAACAAAGCTTGCATCCGTCGGTTTAGGAAAACAAATTCCAATCAATGGATTTTCATCACGACAACTCTTCGAATTGTCAATGTTCGTGCAAGCGAAAGTCACAATCTAATTTCCTCGTCTTCCGCCGAGGGACCAGTACAAAACCATTGCCGTTGACGTTATCGCCATGACGCTGCAGAGTTATGAATTTTTAAACTCACCAAGGGTGAACCTTACAAGACTTGGAACTGTATGCGGGGAGTGCAATAAATTTCACAGGAGTTTATAGAAATCCTCACCGGGTGGCCGGGTGATAAATGTGTCATGTGATGCGGATTTGGGAAATCGCTCTTAGTGCGTCGAATAGTGAGGTAGGTATATGTGAAAAAAAAACTGTACTGCCTTCGCCCACTTAAGACGGCCAAAGCCGCTTAATGAATTCAACTCTAACAATGCGTTAAATGGCGAAAAATCAATTTTCCTCTTTTGCAAGGCGAGATAATTGTGTATGTGTGTGTTTGTGTGCTAACCAGCAATCTGTCGTCTCTTTGTTCGTCAGTGCTTTTAAGGAACTCTCGTCCTCGGTGTTTTTGGGCGCCATCCCTTGGGTAGCTAAGAATGAGAAAAACATTCAACCAGCACCTGTTCCTTGGTGTTCGCTGCTATTAATTAAGCTTAACGAGGTTACAACACACCAACAGGGTTCATCTAACCCGAAACTTTCAAGAGGAAAAACTCCCAGCAGCACTACCACCATTCCTCTTCTCCTCCTCCTCCTCCTCCTCATTACGGCGCACAACCCCATCATCGTCTATTACCCTCTGTCTTTGCATTTAGATGAGTAGCTCGAGGGCGTAATACTTAACCTAGCTGTGTATACTTAACAACAGTTTGCCGTTGCTGCTGCTGTGTAACCCCTTTTTATCTTGAAAGCCTTTTCCTTTTCATAATAATAATTAGGGGGCCATTCTTGTGAGGCGCGCCCGCACCGCACATATCTACTGATGGGGGTGGTCGTGGTGGTGGTGGTCCTGGGTTTGTATCCTTTTTGTTACCATCCATTTAATCGGTTTAAGTTTTTCCACTGTGCACATACACACACACATATACCGACGCAAAGTAAATAAATAACGGATAAAGGAGCATCTTTTCACTTAGTCGTCGGTCTTCGTGTATCCGGCGGCAAAAGCGATTTTCTGCGCTGTTCTCCGGCTTTGTGTGTAAAAACTGTTTTAATATATGACGTGGTATTAATTTTTAGATTTTCCAATGCGACTCGTATCCTATCCACCCGCCAACTATTTGGCTACAGCTTGTTATGGAATATTGCGAATATTTTCCATTACATCACTAGGGGTGTGGCGGGAGTCCTTGAGATCTGATGTTTAGAGATGAGTATTAATTATCCTTGTTTGATTTAATGCCGCGGTGAAACATGGCACTCACTGTGCACCAGGTGAGGGAAGGTTGTCTCCATCCTCGATGTAGTGTCCTTGGACGGATGTTGTTTACAAGTTTTTAATTGCAATTCAGTTTTGGTTAGACGCGCGATAGATGTTGGAACAGCTTTCGACGACCATCGATATGGCATTCGGAGAAGTGTCCTTTTAATTAGACACTATGGTCTGGCCGTGACAGCAGCTGAGGAGTTTAATCAGAATTGCAAATGCAAGTGGAACTGTTAGGTTTTAATTTGCTGAGTAATAGAGGTTTGGTTTTGTGGACTATTCAGAGGTATTGCGCGATAATGGTATAACGCAGTTACCTGTTAGTTCTAATGGACCCATTGGTGCAGTGTCCTTGTTTTGAAGGGCGATTTAAAGATTTGATTTTCTCTGACAGATATCCGTTGTTCTACGAAACCTATATGGTAAAGCCTTACAGCTTATAGCATAATATCTTATCTTAATATATATAATTCTAATGTACGTGTGTATGTCACTGAACTCCTCCTTAATGGTTGGACCGATTTGAATGAACTTTGTTGTATGCGTTTGGGTGGTGCCCTGGATGGTTTAGATTTACAAATCAGCCCGGCAGATGGCGCTGCAGTGGGTTTTCTAGTACAATATAAATAAACAAGTAATGACTTTCCACATTAATGCTGAAATGTTACGCAGTGCTTCTGGCGTACTACACTTTCAAGAATAGTTGGTCCTGAAGAGTCTGTTTAACCAAGGTCAGTCCGAAAGTAGATAGATATGTTGAAAAACTCGTCAGAAATACTTCAGAAAAACACGTCAAAACCGTGTTCAGAACGCAGAAAAATAGTGTCGAAACCACGGCCGAAAATATATCGAGAAATTTGTCAAAAACGCCTGTAAAATTTATTCGAAAATACGTCAAAAAAAGCCATCAACAATCAGTGGTAAGTACAGACGTTGAAAACTCGTCAAAAACACTACGAAAACTCGGTTGGTAACGCTAAAAAATCGCATGCAAAACCCAAGAAAATCGTGTTAAGACCGCGTCCGAAAATGTTTTGAGAAGTGTGTCAAAATTTATTCGAAAATAAGTAAAAAAAAAAGCCAAAAAAAATCAGTAGTAAGTAGAGACGTTGAGAACTCGTCAAAAACAAGACGAAAAGTCGGTGGAAAACGCTAGAAAATCGCGTTCAAGACCCAAGAAAATTGTGTCGAAACCACGTCCGAAAATATCTCGAGAAGATTGTCAAAATTTATTCAAAAATACATCAAAAAAAGCCATCAACAATCAGTAGTTAGTAGAAACGTTGAAAACTCGTCAAAAACACGACGAAAACTCTGTTGAAAACGCTAGAAAATCGCGTGTAAAACCCAAGAAAATGGCTTGAAATCGAATCAAAAACGCTTCCATTTCTTCGAAAAGAGTGTTAAAAATTCAACAAATAATTAGTAGAAAGACGAATAAAAAAATGTCATTACAAAATGCGTTGAGAAACAGATCAGAGCCACTCTTCCTGCTTGAGTCCTTGATGGTGGAATCGTCTACAGCGACACCCATGAGCTGCACTTAGTCGTGGAGACAGAAACAGGTCTGATGATGGACTGCCTTCGCTGCAATTTTTGTTTTTGCCGGTTCCCCACGCTTTTCAGCAGGACCTCGTAGGTACTATAAGTATTTTTATTTTTTCAGCCTTCTATTTAGTCCTCAACCTAAAAACCGCCAGCCGGGGCTCGAACTTGCGCCTCCCGGATAACAAACCACTGCCACCACCAAATGCAAAAGTAACATGAACCAAGCCAAAATTTCGTCGAATCTTCAACCTCCATTTGACGTCTCTCTTGACACTCATTTTAAACTCTCTGAAGTGCCCAGCCAGGACAAAAAAAATATACAAAACATTCCGCGGAATGATTTTTATGAAGTTTCATACTTGAATCAACAGCCTCTAAGCTGTTTGTCTGCTTCTAAAATTGAGACAATCCCTCACCGCCTGTAAACTCTGAAGAGCATTATCTACAAGTGAACAGTCAAATCCCAAAGGCGATATCCGCCCAACTCGTGTATAGCAACGAAGTTTCCAACAAATACACAAAAATACTATATAAGGACTCTCTGAAAGGAAAAAGAAGATTGCGGATAATGAGGGCGGCTCAAAAGTCGCGGGTTAATGATTTCAATAATACGAAAAGCGATTTGCTTTCCGTGCGATGCCCTCAGGTTACATTGTTGGGGGTGAGCTGCACGCAGTTCTTCAACAACGTTCGTCGCTGGCTGTATAAATTGCTTACGGATTTGGGTCCTTTATTAAAGATTATGTGACATTTATTGTTCACGCTGTAATCGTACGCCGCATCCTTGTTGCGTTGAAAAGTTGTTTGTTGTTCTTGCTACTGCTGTTTTTGTAGTTGTTGTTGTTGCTGAGCTGCGCTGTTGTTTGTGAACTCTTGTTTTCATTTGAACGCCTTGGGCTACTCGCCCCATCAGGACGGGGAACTAAGAAAGTTCTGTTGATCCTTGGTGTGCTCTCCTTTTTATGATGCCGTTCCTATCGTCTGCTACTTCGTACACATATTGTAGACTCTGTGCCTATAATCACTTTTGTATTCAAACAACCCTCGGGCTCCACATGGAGGACGAAGGCGTAAGAACACACAAAGAATACGAGAATATAAACTTTCACTGAACAACAGGAGTCATTGGCAATGTAATTTCGACTTTGTGAAATTTAATTTCCTTTTCTTCACAATGAGGCTGTGCGGGGGTGGGGCGGCCACCCATCCCCTCATTTATATGGCCACAAAGAGCATACGGCAAGCAACCACCAAAGAAAATGAAAACTGAATCCGAAAGAAGACGGCAAAGGCGTTTGCTTTTTCTTTTCCTTTTTTATTTGCAAACGAGGGAAGAAATTAATTTTGCATTTCTAAGTAGCTGCCGTCGTCGCGCTGCTCTCGCTGCCGCCGCTCTTCTCCGTTGATGTAAGGATGCAGTGTGCTGGAATTCCAGGAGAATGTGTGTCGTCAGATCACAAGTTCACAAGTTGTCGTGTCAAAGTGGTATCGAGGAAAAATTCGCCAGCCCGGAACGAGTGGTCGTCTTGCATGTTTGGCTGTACTCATCTGCGATATTGAAACGTGACTTCAATTAAATTCCTTCGATTTGCCTAATGGATATAGCAGCGAGTTCCGACGTCTGCGTGTGTGTGTGATTTAATTGAATATTTGTCCTTGGTCGGATTGCCAGAGCGACGAAGGAATCTGGAATTCGATTGATAGAATCGGCAGGCTGATGCGTTTGCGTTTCGCAAAAGTCTTTGATTTACTGGAATTCAATTGTTTGTCTACTTGGATGTGTCGTAATTCGGTGCTTTGGGGAAATGGTAGGAATTTTTCGTCAGAGAAATGTAAACTATTCGGTAATGTGCAGGTCGTGGGATGATTTATCCTTCAAGTTGGTGGTTTGGTCGTCGTGGGGGAGTACATCAATAGATGTTTGATTGAACCTTCGAAACATGAACCGCATAGATTGGATTTAAAAGGTTTTTCTCGGGTGCCTTGTTCATTATGTCTATTGAAGCCTGGCAAAACCAGTCTTTCTGAGGTTGAAATCGTTGCTTCAGCTATTTAAAGTGAAAGTGCGCCGGCGCCTTCAGGGTTTGCTTGTTCGAATCCATGTTAAACGTGCGTAATTGGATTATAACTTTTTTATAACCTTATCGACCTTATTCAGTTCTTATTGCGCTGCGGCGGTGACTGTCTAGTAAAGGTAGATGTCTTCTACCTTTTGCTATAAGACTTAACGAGACAGTTGATTGTCGAAGTCTATTTTTGAATTTGTATTCAAGAAAAAAAGCTATCAACGTATAAGAAGACTCAGACATATCTACTGATGGATGTCGAAAGGCAGATATTCACATGTAGGTTCAGGACCCTAAAAGACCCACTCGCATGTTACGTCTGATCAATAACTATAACAGAGACATTCAAAGCCCACGAAGCTATCACAGTGGCTACCCAAGAAGTGCGATTGGACTTTGGACCATGCAGAAGAAGTTGAAAGTCAACTAATGGGCTTAAGCAAAAGCCTGGATAAAAACTTATTATTGGAACCGAACTTAGGCACACCATTGTCAGTCCAAGACATGTTGGGGAGTTCTGAAAAATGCCGCAAAATAGCTGATTCAATAACTTCTGGAGAACATTCGAAGAGCGAGCAACGAGAGGCAACTAGAGCGGATCCTTGCGGTCTTTCCAATGAACCAAATTCTATGCATAAATGGTGCCATGTTTGCTCAGTGAAATTTGTATGACTAACTTAATATTGCAATAAATTTAGGTTTATCAGAAAGCGCCGCACTAAGGAACGTTTTTTCATGTTATAAAGAGTGCGCTTTGCTCCTGCGAATGAGTGAAATATGACAAAATTTGACAGCTGGTTTTCGAAGAATGAAAGCCGGGCCATCGCGAGGAGCATGATATTGGAAAGATATGGTTAGGGAGTCGAGTTAGTCATCACTAGCAAATAACTAGGCTGCTCTTTAAGAGCCTTTAAGAAGCCTCTTTTTAGCTTATAAGAAAGCGTATTATCATGTATTAAATAATTTCGAACTATAGACCTTCGACTTCGATATGCCAAATTGAAATGGTAGGTACTAGATTTCAGTCAGAGTGACAACTATCATTAAAAATTCACTTGATATATGTAAAGCGTCTTTTTTAGAGGTATTTAACTTTGAAATTGAATAAAAAGCAAAGATGATTTTTTTAAATTCACTTTTTTCGAAATATAATTTTCTGGCATTATAATTTAAATATGATTTTGGCATATGACCGCCACGGCTGGCTCGGAGGTAGTCTAATCTGGAGGTCCAATTTTCGACGACTTTTTCTAACATTTGTGGCCGCATATCGGGAATAACGCGGCGAATGTTGTCCTCCAAGCGGTCAATCGGGCTTATCAGCGTAGACTAGCGACTTCACATATCATCACAGAAAATTGTCAAAAGGAAGTCGAAACACCTTTAGTACGCCACAGACCAACCGTCAAGTACAGTCTTGGAGTAAAGAAATAACGCAGCAGAATAAATTTCAACAGAAATAATAACGCTCATAAGTAGGTACCTATCACAAGAGCTTCTAATAAATAAGTTACCCACAATTTCAACCAGCGTCCGCAAGCTTGCAGTCCTGAAAGGCTGTGGTAAATATTATCCCATGGAACCATTTTAAGATTAGGTACCGTCCAAGCCATTTGTAAGAAGTTTCTGGCCCCGAATTCCCTTGGGACTGTGTCAACTATACATATTACTGTTACAGTATTTTTTTGCACATGGCACCTATCTATCCATTACCAAAAGCGGGTATTTTTAACGCCGAATTAGTTCTGTTAAAACTCTTTTTCCACAAGTTGACATGTGTTGCGAACCATATAAAAAACAAATCACATGCACCCCCCATTGAAGTGTGAAAACCAAATTATTAAACAATTCCCCAATTCCACACTCGAAACAGAAAATCGCTCTAATCCCGACGATCCTCTGAAGTCATCATCACCATCATCACCATTACCGTCATCTCCATAAGCGTCTGGCAAACATAAAAACCATTAAAAAATAAGTGATTCCATTAGAAATGACTACTTAAGCTTGTGACATGGCCCGAGACTCTCTCGGCTATCCGGCTGTGATGACGGTGACCCGACTAATCCTTTTGTAAATTTGTTAAAACAAAAAGGATAACTGCAATCGCTCAGGAAATTCTCATAAGCGCTCTGCTGAAACGGAGCAAACTATACCCGAACGGAAAAAGTATTGAAAAACATTTTTTTTTTTTTTTTTTGTACCGCGCCCCTCCCTTATCCAACATCTTCTGATTCGGTTTTCCTTGTTTTTCTTTCTGTTTGTTGTTTGAAAAAGACTAAATTTAAATCCTTTGGTATTATCCCACTTACCGCGAAGGATACGGCTGTGATGAAGTCAGGGATGGTGAAAAAAAAAAGGAAAAAATCTGTCAGAAATTCACAAGATGTAGCTTCCCTTAAAAGTTTAAGGAATAAAAATCTCTCCGTCTCCCCCATTGTCACCCACCATTTGATTTCGTACTTCAGTCGTGATAAATTGACAGAAAGACGTCGGATGACGATGGCGACCATGCGACAGTGGTCTTCTCATACCCCACCCATAAAATCAATTTTTTTTTTAAGAAACAGAAGAAAATACGAAAAAGAAGGAAAAAGCGAAATCTGATTGAATTAAATAGCAACCGAAGAAAAAAAAACCTAATTTCCCGAACAAACAGTGTCGCGAAGCAAGGAGAATTCAGTCAGAGAAAATGAGCAATCATTTGCGTCCACAAAGGTCGGCTAAGGGAGGTTGGTATATAAATAAATTGGATATTGTACAGGGGTTGGGTTTTTTATTTTTCGTAAGAAACATAGCCACGGTTAAATTAAGGGTTCGTTAACACCAAACTGTCAATTGCAATTTGGATCGAGACGAACAAAAATACATTCAAGGAGTTTTGAGTAAAATTAAATTGACTTACCTCTTCCACTTCTCCCCACAAAGCGCAGATCGTTAAATTTGGCTACTTGATTCTTCATCACGGCGGTACAGTTGCGTAATTCACCACAGAAGTTTTCGTCGTTTCCAGCGCGTATAGTCACTATTGTTCCATCCATGACATCGCCCAGCGCCAGAACCTTAAAGGCAATCGGTAGAGTTTTATTGGAGCGCCAGTGGGTTGGCAGCACTGTGCACACCTGGAATAATTAAATTCAGTAGTGAGTGCTTGGATTTTTGCAATTCACTTTAAATAAATGTATTAAAAAAAAAGACGTTAATTAAAAAAACTTAAAAAACCCGACTGAATGTAAAAATGATTTAAAAAGATTAAAACAATACACTTTCAAGTATAACTATAATTGGCAGTAGGATGCTGCGCACACTCCACAAGACCGCAATTGAGAATACATCAGAAAGTAATTTATTTCACACTTCAGTGTATTGCATATCTTGACATTTCTCTCAGACATTTGAGTGAAAAAAAAGTTTTTTTTGTTTTTTTTAATTACTATTTTTATAATATGTTTAGCCTATGACACTCCGGGGACGAATACCAATTTAATGACATCCCACTCATTAAAATCGGTCAAGCCGTTTGGGCTACAGGTCGTCCCGTAGGAACGTACATAGGATACGCGCGAAACACATAACCCTCCCTGTGTACAGTCGGGTAAAAAGGTTGTCTCGTTAAATCCGCTTTGGATCTCAGACCTTTTAAATAACTAAATTAATTATTATTAAAACTGGTTCGACAAATTATTATTATAGCGAGCTCTACCTAAGAGAATTGCCTCAATCCAAATCACGCAGTGACCTCCCTCAACAGGGACAGTATCGCAGTCCACTTGCCTCTGGCCCCTACAAGTTTATCTTCAAATCCGCCATATTGTTTTCCCATCGGTGTTATGTCGATTGAAAATCCGTGTGACATGCAAGGACATACAATAAATATAAAATAAATGCTGTCAAGCGTTGAAAACCGTGCGTTGGATGTGATAGAGTTCGGGAATACAACATTTTCACATTACTGAATGGTATTGGGGACTTACTAAATATTATTATTAAAAGGATATTAGTTTGATTATAGTTTGATTATTAAAGGAGAAGTTCTATAATTATACTAGAAACATATTATGACAAACACGTTTGTGTATTTTAACTTTTGAATATCATTAACTTCGATTTCATGAGTACATTTTTCATAAATAACTGAAGCAAAATCCTCAAATTGTTCTTATTTTCCCTCAACCATCCACATTGTTGATTTTTTTGAAATATTTTAAGCAAAAGTACACTTGTTCCTATAAAAAAATAATATCCAAACGAAGCAAATAATTTCAAGTGAAACGGATAAAATTCTATGAACCAACTTTGCCGACAGCGGAAGTGGCTCATTATTTTGCGAGTGCGTGCTAGTGAGTGAATTTTTTAAGTTTTAGCATAGGAATGGGCAAAAATCGCCTTTTTTATAGTCGTCGTGGGTCCGAAAAGTCTGGCATCACTGGCTCTCAGTTTTGTCTTCAGTGATGATACACAATAATCTTGTAATGTGGGTATGAACCATAAAAAAAAACCTCCGTAAATGAAAAAGGACAGATTTTTAATATTTAAAACGGTTTGCTGTAAGGTAGGTATTTTTTCTATATTTTAATAAAAATGTCTGATAAGCAAGAACGTATATGTTTTTTTTAATTAGAGATCACAATTCTTTTTCCACCCTACCGTTTTTCAAAAGACATTCCTTTGTGACTTTTTGTCTCTTCTTCCTTTTCAGAGATATGTATTGTGTTAACTATTTTGTTTTAGATTGGCGATTCCATAATTTTTTTCTGGTTATTTTGCTGACCAAAATTATGTTAATTTTACGCTTTCAAATCGGGTTTCTCTATTTATGAATTGTATTTGGTTTCCAAGCACGAAATGAACTCCACATCAGGATCAGACTCATATACGTCGGAATATATTAATTTGATTTAATAAATATATGCCTAACAATTTATTTTCCGTTTCTATTTTTATTACTTTCTATAAATAATCTACCAATTTATTGTTTTTATTTGTAAGTATTGCATTATTTTTAAGGTTCCGTACCCAAAGGGAAAAAACGGAGCCTTATTAGTTTCATTCGGATGTCTCTCCGTCTGTCTGTCTGTCCGAACCCACTAAGCCAATTTTGTTTCATATTGTGAACTATTTTACTGTTTCATGCTAATTTTATATGCGTAACGAACCAATTTAAATAAAAAATAAGGATTAAATGAAATAAATACAGTATTTGAACACTTATCTTTTAATGCTTTCCAAATAATGTAGACAAGCAGATTTGTAGGGAAAGTCTTACGTCGGTAGGGAATTTTTGGACAAGTGGTAGGTTTTTTTCATGTCTCTCTGATGTTTACGAAGTCGTTCATTACATGGATATTGTGACTAATCAAAAATTGAGTCTGACAGCTAGGTTCCACATTTCACTTTCACTCGAAATGAAATCGAAATCGATCGAAAATACATTTTTGTGTTCTACATTTCACTGTTATCGATTTCGATTTCAATTTTCGAAATCAAACAAAGTGAAATAAAACATTTTAAACAGTTAATTGGGAATGAGCCAACTCCATTTCCATACAGTTTTCGAACAGGCTCTCAGCAGCAAATCGATCTCACAAGTTAAGCATGAATATGGAAGCACACTATGTCAATTTATGTAGATTGTTGGTGCGCAAAATGCCCGGCAAAATATATTTTTTTTTTTTTTGTTAACATTTAAAAATGGTAGGTAACTAGAAAAGATTCTCAATTAGAAGTTTGTGTTGTGTTTTATTGATTTATTTTCATTTAACATTGTAGTTTTTCAAAATAGTTTTAATAAAGAATTAGAAAAAAATGAGAACTTTTGTTCTTCGTATTTGAGTTTGGTTTTCTTTTGGCTCCAAGATTTTTCTATATATAGCTTGTCTGTGTTTAAAAAATATATAATGTGGCTACAGTCTTGATAGCCTTATGAAATTCTGTTCTAAACAACCTTAGTATTTGGAAAACTAAATTATTTTTCCCTCAATAAAAATGTTCTTTCGTTTTCACATCGTCTGGGTATTATTATCTCACTGCGGTACGAAACTACATAATTTTGTACATAATATTCGCCTTTGAAAATCGAAACCCACAAAGATGCATCGAGGAAAGAATTCGTTTTAAACATGTCTCTTTACATATTTTTAGCAAATAATTACACAACTATTAATTAGAGTTAAAACCAAAAAACGCTGTTTAGTACCAACGCAGTTTAGTTAACGCATAAGTTATGCGGAAAGTCATGGAAAATGCGATGAAACGTTCACAAATGCATATCAACACTGGTGGCAGCCACTTGACAAAATAGTATCCAAACAAAGCCTTCCAACACTCAAAAAATATTTTTTTAAGAGTAATTAAAAATTGGATGAACAATTTTGCGCCACCCAGCCTGTGTTTTAATTTCGAAATATACATTCGCTCCACCGATTTGGTTTTATATAACTTGGAAACAGTAATGCCAAACTATGAAAGGCTTACGATAATTCAAAAAATACGTGTAAGACTCTAAATTATGAGAAAAAAATAAAAACTGTATTTGAGAACAAATCTATTTGAATTATACTTTGGTGTGTTGAATACAAACGCTGATATTATCATTTGAAGTAGTAACCAGTATTTTCACAACTGTGACGGTTCTTAAACTTAATTTTTAGCAAAGTCCTTATCAAAAGAGAAGTTTTGGAAAATAACAACTTTCCAAAAAAATTCTTCACTTTTCCATTTTAATAAAAATTTTATTAAAAAAGCTGCCTTCATACCAACCCCCTTTTCATTGTACGCCTAGTAGAAACCCCATTTTACTTTCCCTTACAAACTTTAAAAAGTCACATCATTTGAAAAAATAAAAATACTCACAACATGAGGCGATCCGGTCTTCATTAACTCTCCGGGATGTTCTGCCAGCAGTCCATCAACAGTTCTTTCAATCAGATTTTCCGGTGTCAGATATGGACTGTTGTCTACACTTTTCTTACTGGCCGCACCGCTATTGTTACCGTTGCCATTTCCGCTGTTGTTGTTATTCCCACTGCTGGTGTTGTTATTACTTTCACTACCCCCTCGACTAGCGCGACCACCATCGTGATGTGATTGTGTCGTTGTGGAACTAACTTCACTTGAAATATGCATATCACTTAATTTATGCCGTTTTTTTCTTCAAATATCACTTTAAGTTATGCGCAAAATAAAACTCAACTTATCACAGGCTTTTTAAACATTTTCCTCTTCCCTGGGGATTTTTTTTTTTTGTTGTAATTCACTTTTATAACCACAAGAGAAAAGTGTTATCCCTTGCAAAGCGTGGTGGATACCTGTTGAATTTACTGCATCGTTACGAATTTTTAATAAAAGAAAAAAAAAACTAGGACACGACTCAAGAGCGACCGATTATTTAAGATACTTCCTTGAACAAATCTTCAACTGATGATACACTACTGGCAGACACTACCTACTCCCACAGCAGACTTGAACCACCAACGACATCAAGTGTATTTTAATAGAGGGAATTATTTTTGCGACACCAAACCGTGTCCGGTCGCTTATGATTTCAACTTTCGAATAAACCGATAAAAATTAAAAAACTTTTTGTAAAGTTCTCAATATCTCATATACGCGTTGAATAATAATTTTCACCGTTAATAATGTCCTTTTTTTATGTTGTGTTGTGCCAGTGCGTCCTCTCCATATGTGACAGTCCGGTTTGGTTTTTTTTTGTATACGATTCGGTTTCATAGGTTTTTTTTTTCTTTTTTTTTCTGGTCAAATGTGTGAGTTTCATTTATTAATTCTTTTTGCTTCTTCTCTTAGCCCAATTTGTATATGAAATGGAAAAATAATAATTCGAACGGAAAAAAAAAAGTAAACGTTAAATGATGATTTTGCCAGTGGCACTCGCTCAGTCGTGCTATCCACCAAGTGGGGATGTCCTGAAATTTTATTCACACACAAAGTTTAAGCATTGGTGGCTTTTGTGTTCTCGGGCCGCAGACCATACAGTGGTGGGCCACATGCCATACAACCAAACAAATCAGTAACAACACCGAAAAAGAAAAATATTTTAAAATTCCCCCCAAAAACAAAAACACAAAAACAGGAGAGCAGAAAATATTACACAGTGGGGTGTTAAAGTGCAGTTTTTTAAATGTGCATTTTTGTAGTAAGTATTTCGATTGCTAAATTTAAATTGTCATGGGTTCAATAAAATTGGGCAATTTCAATGGAAAGAAATTATGCGACGCAGTGAATTTATATTTTTTATGGATCGAATTGTAAGCCCTTGGCAGAGAGACTTTATATAAGAGACGCTCTATGTTTCATAATAGATGTTAATGAAGGCTTCGAGAGGATATTGAGTAGCAAATTCAACCACGATCTCGATCTCTACGCATTATACAGCAATAGAATAGTTGGCACAAAAAGCTCTAGCTTTTCCAAACCACTTGTCAAGGTGACAATAGCAGACAGCGCTATATTTTTTCGCTTTATTTTGCAACGTGTGAAATGTCATATTTCAACAGCATAAAGGTTCTCACCATTCATCGCTGGCTCTGCTTGATTCATGGTAATTTGAGTTGTAAAGCCCGTATGACACTACATTTTTTTCTGCCTTTTCCAGACTTTTAAAATGAGACTAGAGCAGTACGAAAAGTTACTATGAAAATTCTCTGTAGGAGTGAGTGCCTACACACCAACTTAATTAATGTCGAAACTTAAAAAAAAAATGCATGTATTGAACTTACATTTTTAAGCTGCTGGCAGCTTTGTTTTTTTTTTTTTGACATTTCAACATTTGCCTCCCGTCACTTTGAAGTTTGTGGTTATAAATTCGTTTGGAAATTTGTGGTTGCTTTGCAAAGCAATTGCTACCCCTTTCGTTTTACACATTTTGTCTCTTTTACACGAAGCTGACATTTAAACTTTATTTAACGTGATAAAAATGAGGAAAAAATGAGAAAAAAATGTATTGTCATACGGGCTTAAGCAATATTTTAGTATTTAAGGAAGAAGGATGAATAAAACGATTTCATTCGTAAAGAAAGATCTTAGAGAATTATCATTAACGGGTCTTGCATTTGTTTTTATTTTTGGAATGTAAAAGAGATCTACAATTTTATAGAGAATCAGAACGTCTGAATTGAGACAGATTTTTTGCGGCACAGTGTAATAATACTTAAGATTTTTTCTATCGAACCTGAGACCCCTCGCTAAGCCTAACTACGAACCCCACTGTGGAATAGGACTCTACCAAGATTCGTGTATTTTCCGATTTTCGTAAGAGTCGCTTGATTGAAAAGAGCTTGGAGCGATTCAGAAAGTTTTGCTTGACCCAGTCTTGCACTTTACTGTTTTTAAGATATAATTACTTAATTCATTCTAACTTGCTTAACCGTTGATTTTGGTACGAAGTTTAAGTTTACTTCGATGTATAAAATATGTTCTCAATTTTGTTTGCTAATAGAAGTATAAAAAGTTGTAATAGGACCGCCATTTTATTACATTTCTACACACCTACCCAAAGAGCAAATCTCGCAGTGTTTTTGATATCTAAGAAATTAAAAAAAAGAAAAAAACATTCCGAATACCCTTCCACCAGACTGTATACTTCCTGATGATGAAATAAGCAAAATGGGAACACGTCCAGATCAGAAAAAAGTCCAAGAGATGGAATGGTTTTGGTGGGTGATTAAGTCGAGCCATAGAACCGCCAGTGGATGGGGATTGTGTTTTTTTTTTTTTTTTTTTGTTTTTTTGTTTTGCTCTGACACCCCTGACCATATGTGTTCTCGCGAAATATGACAAAGTACGATAGAGAATGAAAAGGGACAAACAAAAATCATATAGAAAATTCAAATTATTATTTTCACAGGATAACGGAGCTCACTCTTCAATTTGCGTCGAAACGATGAGTGGGAAAAAAGAAACAATTAGCTAGGTAGGTATACAAATGTGTATATGAAAAAAATTGCCACCACAGATGTGAATTAAATCGCGGGACTAATGTATTTTTTTCGAGGACATTCTCTCTTCTTTTTTTTCGTTTTTGTTGCTTTTATTTTGTCGCTGCTAAAGTGTCCTGTCCCCTGTGTTTGCTTTGTTGTTTTTCAATGGCTTCCGCAAGGATGATAATGCTCCAAACAATCTGTCAGTTGATTATATATGAGTGAAGGATATTTATGGGGATGTGTGATAAAATGTTTGCTGCTTTTTCATTATTATTGCTATTATTATTGTATTTTTTTCCAACTTTTCAAATAATTTTTCCTAATTTGTCGTTAGAGCTGTTGCAAACCAGATAAAGGAACATCCATCATATTTTGATGATGAATTTAGAAGGATATACCTTTCAGATATTTCGCATAATGGATTTATGGGCTCATTTTGATAAAAAGCTATTTAAAATCCCATCTGTAATGTCTATAAATTGGGGAATGAATTTTTACAGTCAGCGGCGAAGAGTTGGCCACAGTATTTTTAAAATGAGAGATTAGTTTTTGATTGCGTGAAAACCAAATATATTAAAAACACAAATTTAAACTGAGTGGATTTTATTATTAAAGCAGGGTTCCATAAGAGCTGAAGATGGTGAAAATAGTTTTCAAGGTCTGAAAAACCCCGTTGTGTCAACGTTGTACATTTGCAGAGCTGCACGCAGAATTTTATCCGTTGATTTAAGGCAGAACTCCTACTTTCAGGATAATGTTGGGCTACTTCAATACAAATATAAATAAGTCATACTGAGTCTATGTAGGTTATCTACAACGTGTTTGCTATATTTGCTTTCACGCAATAGAATATCTACACTATAGAATATCTACACTATATATTGTGTGAGGTAGCAAATTAAATTTAAAATTTAAAAACTTTTACTTTTGTCAAAAATTCCATTCTCCCAGTTACAATTTTAAAGCAACTGCACTGGTCAATAAAATTTTATAGAACATCACCCTTAACGTTAACCCAAACAGAAAACAAAAAGAACTCCCGACAACAAACTAAAATCGAGTGACACCATCTCCACAGACACTGACTGTGCATACCTACTCTACAGGGTTTAGCCGTAAAGCGTATACCCCCAGACTAAATGAAAGGCCCAAAAGCGAAACAACAAAAAAATCACTCACAAAATAAATGGAATAATATAAACACACATTTAATGCATACTTTATGATAAAAATTTTCCGGGCTCTCGCACAAATGAATGAAACATGAAAACTCATCACGATTGTCAGTGGCTGCCGAACTCAAACTTCACCATGGGCCATAATAGAATCGGAAAGGAACCTACGTGTATATATCCAACCCATTTGTGGATTGAAAAATCAACGCAAATTTTCAGTAATCCACTGTAGAGATGCGACTGTTGCAACAGCCGTTCGCACATGGTAAAATAAAACAACAATGACAACACACAAAAAAAACGGCAAAAGTGAAGAGCAAATATACAGAACAGGAAAAAAAGAACGAAACGGTATGCGGTAAGAACTACAATCGCCTGTGAAAACCGCACATATGGCCAAAATAACTTCAGGAAAAGGACACACAGACGCACACGTGCACAACCGGTTACAAACAGAACAACTATGTTTATTAAGCTCAAAAGGAAGTGGACACAGAAATACACAAAAAAAAAGAGTTGTCATTTTTTAAAAGCCTCTCATTGAGTCCTGTATTCAAATTTTGCCTGAATTATGTTGGACAATGGGCAGAATATTGTGTCTGGATCTGTTTTAATGTTTTAATAAACATTTTTTTCTCAGTAAAACAAAGTAAGGATACAGCAATTACAATGTGCGGTACTAATAGAAAAAATTAGCCTCGACTTTAAATTTACGGAAGATCACAATAGCGAAATTTGTATGGAAAATATAGCCACTCTGAAGATGTAACTACTAAAATTTAAAGTGAAACTAAAAATGTTAATTGGTAATAGGCTTTTCACCCCAAGTCCAAAACCGCGTTTTCCTCGAAAACTCATCGATGCATTCACACCGACCACCAACTCGTTTTCGTTTGACACTTCAATCAGCTGTGAGACACTAGTCTTTAAACTTCGGTGCAAACTTGGTTACAAAATTTCGATCGCATTAATTAACAAACAAAATGAATTTAGTGCATTTGAAAACAATATTAGCCCATCAATTAATTGTGGAAAATGATTTTAATTTGTGAGTTGTGACATTTGTTCGGTCAGCCATTTTGCCGAATTTGCTGGATATTGCAAAAGGTGTGTTTGTTCCAACAACCCAACGATTGGAAGTCGTTTTCGTGGTGTTTTCGTGAAAAACGAGTGCAAACGACTCGTTTTGAAAACTGAAATATGTATGGGAAAACTTCGGCGTAAACCCGATTTTGGGCTTGGTGTGAAAAGCCTATAAGGGACAATATTCACTTAAACGTGTAAAACGCACATAAACTGAGTAAACTGCAGAGATTTACCGCTTCGTAAATGAACTGTCAGATTTTGTATGGAGAATAGTTTACCCAGGCCTCATAATTTTCCACGATCAATTGGACTTGGAAATCGACTGCGGAAAGATACGCAAAAATTACAAATATCAAACTTTGACAAGCGGTCGTGTTTTTCATGTTTTTAGAGTTGCAGCAATAGCGGTAAGAATTTAATTGAATAGATATAGTTATTCGGCTTTGACGGCCGGTTTACGTGAATTACACAATGGGCCTTACCAATAATCATTTTTAACCTTAACACTAAATATTTCCTGGGTCGCAATATCTAATTTTGTATGGAAAATTTCGCCATTGTGAGCTCGAAAAATTTAGCCTGGACACTAAAAATGATTATTAGTACCGCGGAATGACATTTGCGAGGGGTGTTCACTTAAAGCACATAAAATAATGAGATAAAGTGAATACTCTTAATGTACGTCACATTTGGTATTTTGTAGGGTCACAATGGGTAATTTTATATGAGATCGTAGATTCTAGCCTGGACAATAAATTAACGTGCTAAGTGTTCATCCCAACTGCCTAGCAACTGACCTGAGAAAGTTTTTAAATAAAGCCGCTTTGAATAGTATTAGGTATTATTATTATTTATTATTAACAAAATAATTACAAAAAATTGTTAAGCTAATATTTAATTTGAGAGAGCACGAACTGCAGAGGCTATCAGCCCGTTGAATAGTATTATTTTTCATTTCTTTATAAATATGACTGATAACATGGTTAGGTAAATATGTCGGCTTTTTTGTAAGTTAGAATCATCAAGAAAATATCATTTCACCCACACAATGTACCGTTTTTGGCGGGTTTTATCCGTTCCCCTTAATTATATTGGCAGCCTTTGAAAAGTCAATGGAGACAGACTATTCATTGGGATGGCTTAGGCCCATTTTTCTATGGAAAACTCCCCGAGTTGTGTTCAACTTCGAGTGAATAAAATGGGCCTTAGAAGTGAACCAGGCCACTAACCAGTGATTGAATTGACGCAGATCTTGGCCTTTAAGACATTTTTAACCATATAAGCTATGCCAATAAGCTAAAACGAGCTCAGACCTAGGTGCGAACTCCATAATTATTATGTTGTTGCCATATTTCGTCCAGTGTATTGGCTCCTTCAATCGTTTGGTGCTGTGGTCCATAGTGAACATCACCGATTATCCTACAGGCGGCTACAAATGTCTGTTTCATTTCTTAAACGAAAGTGATTTCAGCAAAAACAGGAAGAAAACTCCTTAGGTACACTATTTTCCTTTTGTAAAATGTTAGCCCCAGGTATGTATGTGGAGTCTTTTACAAGACTGAAGTCACAAAATGCTAAAACCCCATGTTTGTCTTCCGAAGGGAAGGGTTGTCAGCAACTACCGACAACATAATTTGTAGCATTTTTGAACTATATGAACAATTGGTTTAGTGACAAAAAACCCTGTCAGATTTTAAGCCCCATAAACTTACTCGACAATTAATTTAAAACTTTAAAACTTTTTTTTCATAGGCTGTCGTATTATACCTAGTCAGAAGGTAATAAGATTTTTTAAGGTATCAACAAAAATTATACAGCTATATTGCGAAAGCTATTGGAAGCTACCTAATCCTGCTTAAAAAAACATCATTTAAACTGGAGTGGCTAAGGTTAGCTACAAAGACGCAAGTCGGTGCAGAAATCAGTGCATCCCAAATGGGATATATTTTGACTTAAAAGAAAACCTATTTCCTTTTCAGTCGATAAAGGCTCAGGACCCTTCATGGGTTAGATCAAAACAACAAGCATTTTTAAAACTTCTTTAAGAGCTAAAGCAAATCACGCAGTAAGTCAGTGGAGCCTTTCGAAACTTTCAAAATTTCAGTGGTTCAGAAAAAATTGTACCAAACCCAATTTTACATACTTCATTCACCCACACTCAGTGGCTTATCTAAAGATATCACTTCTAATACTTAAAAAAAAAAAACTAACGCTCCTTGATGCTAAATAAAAACATTTCACTTCTATGACAATCTGTTAAAATTTGTGTAGGCGAATTTTGTAAAAGAAAAACTCATATCCGATTTGAGTAGATAATCCGTTCGCTCATTGGGTATCCAAGTTTCAGTTCGTTTAGCAACTTATTCCATCACAGCTTTGCAAGGGTTAATTTGGCACTTTTTTTACACAAGAAAAATGATTTAAAATTTTTTTTTTACCGCAGATATTTTTTTTTTAATTCAATCGACAATCGAACCTATACCAATATTCGTATATGAAATTAATCGAGGTTATAGGAGAAAATCGTAATTATTAGCTACGCGATAATTTGTTCGCACGAAAAAATCCGAAAACCGATCGAATCGACCGTCGCAACGATATTAAACTATTTTTTTTGCGGTAACCATGAACCCGACCACTACTCGTCATCATCATCATCATCACCATCATCTGCAGCTCCTTCGCTTCATCCCCATCCACATGGTAGTCGTCGTTGTCGTTTTCGTCACCGCGAGAACCAGTAGCAGTGGTTTATGTGGAAGGCCGTACTACCTACCAACCAACCGACCGACCAACAACCAACCCAAGGATAACTGGTTCACCTATACTAGGTATGTACAACACATATATTTCGTCTTCCGAAGTCTTACTCGTTTTTTTTTTTTTTTTTTTTTTTTTCTTATTCTTCTTATTTTTCCCTCAAACTTTGTTGTTGGTGTGTGTCGTTTTTGGTATTACGCAAAAATCGCTCCACATTTCCAGCATGAAATGGGAAAAATAAAAACACTTGCCCCCCACTTTTGGTGGTGGGAATAAAAGAACTCATCTCGTCCCTTCTCTTCGCTGCTTCCAATATCTTGAGTTAGAAGGAAATACATAAACAACATCCAGCCACCCCTTGGATGAGTGTATCTACCACCCACTCATAAAAAAAAATACAAACAAAAAAACCAACACCTCGAAACGATTGCTGAGGAGAGCCGATCCGTTTTCCATTGTCGTCAAAATCATCATGCCGCATGGCTTTGCACTCGGGCGACGAAAATGAGTGACAAAAGCGAACGAGAGAAGAAGCCCTAAAACCCCTTCTTATGGCGAGTTTCTCTTCTTTTTTTGTTTGCTCTCATTTTTCTTCTTCTTTCCCGGATTTTTCTTCAATATACCACACCACCACCACCACCACCACCACCACCCCCACGACCACTGCCAACCACCCCATTTGAATTAAAAGGAAATTCCAAGACAGCATCTTTTTCTCCTACTCGCACACACAGAGAGCAACACTTTCTTGAGTTTTTCTTAAGAGATTTTTCCACAAACTGTAAATGGTCGCAGTTACATGTACATAAACCGTACACCACCAAATTGTGGAAAAGGAAAAAAGGAGAAAAAAAAACACCTCATTCCACCAAACAAATTCAGTCACCATGAATATAACCACGAAGAGCGAGCAGCAAGGAGGAGGCTGGGAAGCCTTCCAGGACTTCGTTTGGCAGCGGCTCTGGTGGTGAATACCTCAAGTCGAAGTCACCATCCAGCCACTGGGATGGGTAGATTTTCTTGAGATTCGTTTTCTTCGTTTTTTTTTTTTGTGCACTTTTTCTCTCTGAAGTTTTTCCTGTGGGAAGATTTGGTGGGCTCCATCGTGGTGATGTGGTAGTGGTTTAAACTTAAGGGTTGCAAAATTGCAGAAAGTATTACCCCGAAATCCGACCAATGTGTTGTGGCTAAATATTGTGGCTGTATTCGACCATAAACGTATAGAAGAGGAGTTGACTTAGATGTTATTTTCGGGACGAAGAAGAAGACGGAGAGAGCAATTGCAAAAAAAGTCTCGTGCCAGCCCACAATTGATTTGCGGAATGCTGGTGTGGGTGCCGAGACTATGGTTTGCCGACGGAAAACTGCCAGATGGAAATCTGGGATAATTAGTGCGGTGTAATGAATTTGATCGATAGCCCGAATCAACTTAGTGGAACCGGAAATGTTAACTCCAGGGAGATGAGCTATATGTCGAAAGACGAATGTGGTGGCGGTGTTTGGAGACCGTTTTGAGAGACGTTACTTAAGTCAATTTTTAATGTTCTCATTTGTTAAAGTGAAACATTTTGCTAATATAAAAATCTTGACAAAAGTTGGTACGACTAAAACGGGTCTTCAAATTCTCATGGCACTCTCTCACAGGCAAAAAAAAACCATGCTTGCTGGTCGTAATAGTGAGTCACGTTTGCTATAACTTTAATTTGTTTGTGTTGTCCCCAATTTCTTTGTTTTATCATTTTCAGTTGTTTTTTGTTTCATTCTCTAAACAACTTGTGAAGAGAAATTGGAAACTCTTTTCTCATGGTATCGAAAATGAATGTGTACAATCTTACTTAAAAACATATTCTATTTATATAAAAATTGAGCCTTAAAATTGTGTTCGTTTGTCGCCGATACCCCCCTTAAGGCATTTACCGATTTGAACCAAACCTTCACACATCTTTGGTATTGGTCTATAAATGGTATTTGTGAAGTTTGGTTGAAATCGGAAAACGCATGTGTATGTTTTGCGTGCGTGAAAAAAACACATGATTTTGAGTATACAGCTAGGCTTTTTTTCCTCACATTAGCATTGCGTATACGCAAGTCAACGACATGAGCGCGATAGACATAAACGTTTGTGATTCAGCCTAAAAGATAGTGGATATAGTCTAGGACGCTATAGGGGGCACTTTGCAAAAATAAGGGGGACAAGAAACCGGGTTGTTGCAACTTCCATTAAAAAAAAGAAAATCAAACGTTATTTCAAAAGTTTAATTATTAAAGTTATTAATGTACATTGTTTAAATAAAGCCGGGTCGGTACGGCTACATATAAAAGAGACTGAATCGCTAACGGATCGGCCGAAGGAAGAACATAAAAAAACTTTATGTTGTGAAAACAAAACTATGAGGGTATTAGATTGGGATAGTAGTTTGTAAGAAGAAGCGCACTTTGACAAAAATTTACTAGATAGAAAAACGGCATGTCACTTATAATTCAATAAAAACTATTTAAAGCTTTAATTTTTGTAATTCTTTTGATCGGATCGTGTTCGCCGGCTAAGTTTGTTTGTTAATAAAATAATTAAGAAATACTTTCTGTCTACAGGAAATTTTACGAACTTGTTTCTTTGTTAATTTTGAATTTGCAGGGCAGCTTCTTTGAATATCCGGTGTAGAACCCTAGATTTTCTCCCATAATGCGTTGGCAGATGGATTTTTCAGAATCTTTCAAATCTACTCTTAAATGAAACGCATGTCAGCTGATATACACTATACAGCCCTTAGCAAATGATTGATAAAACATATCCCTTAATTGCTGCACAAAGTTCGCAGGGCTGACTAATTTTCTATAAATAATTTTTTTTTTTTAAATATTTGTTATTATTTTGCCTTTACCGCTTTATACGAGTTCTTATAAGAAATAAATATATGTTAACTTATCGAATTTTTACAGAAAAGTTTTAAATACTTTCCGAACGAAAGATTTGCCGATCAAAAAGAAGCATGTTCTGGATTTTTTTCCTTTTCCTGAGGATCCCAAAAAGATTATTATGGAATGGAAGCTGTTCATTCAAATTCAATCAGGTGATATTTCAGAACGACAAATTGAATAAATTTTCATTCGTTTTGTTGATCCTCTTTAATTTTTAAGACTTTATGTTGGGCACATTGGCTCTGTGGTTAGTGTGCTGGACTGCTGACCGATTGGTCTCAGGATCTAAGGGTTGATGTCAAGGTTTCTTCTCTCCGCCCCCTCTTGCCAACATTTAACTCAAAGAGGTTCTGTAGCTGTTCGGACTCGACATAAAATTGTAGGCCCCTTTTATTCAGACAAAACAAAAAAACTCTGACAAATCAATCGAATGGTAGCTAGGCCTTGCTATGCTTAGTATTCGTCTCGTTTCGCACAATAATTCCTGTTTTTAGTTAAATTTTACATTCGTAAATCGAAGTATTTATTTTTGAAGAATATTACTAGATCCTTCCAGCGTTGAATCAACAAGTGTTGCAAAAATCGTTTGAAGACTCGGTCGTATACGCAACTTTTTCAGAAATGTTTTTAATTTGATTTTGCGAAATTGCAATTTTGAGCTTTTTAAACTTTGGTAAGAGATTTTGTGTGTCATTATTTGGACTGCAGTAAATAAATATTTTCAGTGTTAATTTGAAAATATCTTTTCAATGAAATTCTGCCCATGCAAGACAGAAGACAGAAGTCCAATATACACTTTTATTAATATAACTTCCAATTATTTGTTTTGGCTTTCACTTTACAGAAAATGTACGTTTAGTACCAACTTGGAGCAGTCCATATTTCGCTAAGTGTATATTCACTTTCTAAAAGCAAAATAGACCAAAGTTCGATAGAGTTTCAACCTTTGCGACATTTATTTTAGAACTCTCAACCAGCGTTGACGTTTGGCCCCTTTAGGGACCGATATCGTCGAACATCCATCAAAAGTTTGTCCATCGTTAGGTTATTTCTGGTTAATATTTGGCAAAGACTCTGCCGAATTCAGTGTAAGGAGGAAAATTAAATTTGGAATTCTAGGTTTAAAGGAAACCTCACAACCTGCTAAGGGGAACATGTTCTAAAAACTCGAATTCTGCTCAATTTTTTGTATTTTTTCAGAAAAACAACATGAGGCTGTTTTCATCTATTTCTTCAGACTTTTCTAGTTTTCTGCAAGTACATTGTAGGTACCTACATTTGTTAATACAACTTTCCAGTTGTTGCAACCATAAGCCCTTATATTTTGGCATAATGAGGAACCAGAGCTCTCAATGACCTCATCTTTCAGCATATAACTTTCAAAAATATTATTAACTTGCCCAAACATATGGATGTCAAAAGTTTATTGTTTGTAAATATTTCTGCAATTTGGAGACACGGCGTTTTGCCGTGAAATTGTAACCTACATTTAAGGTTAACTGTTAGATGAGTTTGCCAGAGTATGAATCTCCAGGGATTTTCTCAAAATCATTGCCGAATTTCGATTTAAGATGTGATGGCACTTAAAAAAAGTCCACCATAGATGATCACTATAAGTTCAACGAACTCATATCCTGCCAGATAAAGGTACCTTAGGTAGGTACGTAGAGAACAGCCAGGTAGATCGGAAGTGCCAAAATAGTTAAATCTGCTGAATATCATCACAAGGAACTTTCTCATAGACAACAGTGGAACAAGGCTGCTGCAGATTCAGGCTATATCTCCCTCCCTCTGTGCGCATTCCACTATAAAAACGACTTAAACGATCTAGCAGGACAAAAATTACACGTCTCCTAAGGTACATTTAATACTCAAGAGAAGCTCAGCGTGTGCCAAAATCGATTTGATATCAGAGTGAACCTTAGTTTCGTCTAAGTGGGTTGTTCCTTTCCGACAATGGTGTTTCCTGTATCCAAACTAAGCAACTTTTTGAATATTTTCACTTAAGGCCGTTCTATAACTAAACCTAAACCCCCTAAACCTAAACCAATCATACCCAATTGCAGACACCTTCTGTTCAGTACATCGCTCATAAATCGTAAATGTTCAATGCCAACCATTTGTCAAAGTCGAAGGTTAATCACATCGCATTCCATCCGCATCCATCTGCGAGTTTTCGCTCATGACCACACAGTTCTTGAATTCTCCACCACATAACAACCAAAGGCGGGGCCAAAAATTATCTCGAATGTTTACCCACAAAACGAGACCGCAAAAAAACCTATCCTAGACTTTCATACACGTATACAAGCGGGTGTATCTCAGCCAAATCGACACCCCCTATATGTCAGTGAGGTAAATAACGAAATGCCACCGTCAAAATATCGCATTAGGATCCCAACATATGTACATACACACATTTAGTGGTTTTCAAGGAGAGCAAGAGAATGAGATACAAAAAAAAATCCTTCACATTGGTGGTTTCCCTCGAACGGTGGACCACGAGAATTTCACTTGCCGCCCCACACATAAGATTCCATTTTTGGTATCACAGTATTGCTGTCCTGTTTGCGAGCTGAAATCTCTTCACTTTGTGGACAGTAAAAAAAAAGAAACACAGCAAAATGAAAACTCTCTTAAACGCCACAAGAAGTTTGTCTTCCATCTGGGTTTATTCTTATCACTGGTTGCCATGTCCTTTTTTTTTTGTGCATGACATTTTCTATGCGAAATAACAACTTCCCCTACTGGCACAACACCAATACCACCACCGCCACTGGAAGCGGTCACATTGATGATGCTATTCCAGTATCCATAACGTCAACGGAACAAAAATGATATTTTTAGAATTTGTTGGCTCTTATTCTTGACAGTAATCCACCACCAACCAATTTCGTCGTGGGGAAAATGCGCGAAAGATTTTTCTCATTACGCTTCTGTCCCTGTCGGTTAACTCTCTTTCCATTTACCAACAGCCGCCACCCGGTGGGCTTTGACACCCCCCGCTAACTGGAATTTTTCTTGAATACGTTGGTTGGCCACATTTTGTCGTCTTTGGATACCGTCACAGTCCACAATCGCTTTTTGCCGTCGTGCTCGAGGTGACTTTTATGGGGGAACATTTTTTGGTTTTAACTTTTTGGTTAGGAGTATACAGCGAAGTGTCTGTATCGATGTTTGCAGAGCGAAAATCAGATCTTGGGATGGGATATGTGTTCTCGTTTACCTCTGTTAGGAAAGTGTCTTTTTAAGGTCTTTACCTCAAACCCAGCTAAGTACATATGTCAACGTTTTAGCGTCACTTGGGATTGAAACGAGAGAGTTGGCCGATAATTAAATAGGTACATGATAGGGTTTCATGTTTCGAAAGTGTGAAAGTGCTTTATAGAAACAAGGTTCGAAAGATGACTTTTGTGAAGTATTTACAAATTTTTTAGGTAGGCGACAAAGTACAAAGTACGACCTAGAGTACATTTTTGGACATCGAAACCAGCGTTTCGTCGCTTCCTCTGAAAATGAAAAGTAGCAACTCACATGCAGTGCACATTGCAAAGCGAGAAAGGTAATAAAAAAGCTGGAAAGTCCTGCAAACGTCTGTGTATATAAGGGAATGACAATTAAGACGGCTGGTGCAAGCCATTGCACAATATTGAACCAACTGAGCTTACAAAATTTAACCAATAGCCAATGCAGATGCAAAATAGCAGCACCACCGTCAGAGCCAGGCTTAACGAACTTACTTCCCGGACTTAATAACCCATAATTCATCAAGCCTCATTGCTTCAGAAAATTTATTTAAATGGTTAGACAGAAATTAAACCATCCGCTGTTACTGTGAACAGCAGGAGCACATTCGACAAGGGTTGACTCTTTGGTCGGTGCAGAGTGTCTCCGAAAACGCGGACTAAATATTTCGCCATTACCCATGATATAAGTCTGAGAAAATCGCTGTGATTGACTTATTTGTTGTATCTACCCGGGTTGGAATAACGTTGTAAACAGACTATGGAATGATGAAAAAAATTGCATACTTTCGAAAATGGCGATTATTAAAAGCAGTCACTGATCTTAAGCGGTTAGAAGCGCTAACGATTTAAGATTTGATAGTAGCAAATTGTGTCCCGTCCAACTATTTCTGTCCTTTGCCATCTTTTGTGCTAAAAACGAAAGTAGAAGCCGCTAAAAGTGCAGATAGGAATTCTTTATATTTTTACTAAGCTCAAACCTGTCGGACGTCTCGCTTTATTGCGATTTGCGATTTTTTTAGGTGAAGAAGATTTTGAAAAGTCAGTTGAGTTACTTGCTTGTGCCCATGACCCTTTTTTAGGACAACGGAACCAACTATCGCAATAAATTGACAGCTTGTCAGAATGGGTAGCTTCATAACTTTGAAGCAGTAAGGGAACTGCGTATATGGCTCCATCTCAAAATCATTATTTTTCGGACAACTAAATGTGTTCAACTGCTCTTTCTATATACATACAGGCAAGAAATATATTTGTCTGCGAACGGCCTATTCCGAAGAAATAAGCAATCTCTGTATGACCTTAATTAGCCAGACCCTATTCACCAAAACCTCGCCTTTCGTCGTTCCGACTTGAATCGTTTTGAAGTCGCGTCTTTGAAAAATTAGAGTAGTTTCGAAGTTGCGTCGATTTTATTTGAGTTGGCGTTTTTGTTATTCCTTTTTTTCATTGATTTTTTTGTGAAAAGGGGATTCCACAAAACTGAGGCAATTAATCAGTTTGGAGAAATACAGTTGCAACAGTGAAGTTAAACTTAAGATTATAGAATCATTCTTTCGATTTGCGTCGTGTTTTTCTGGTCCCTATAATCGAGACGCCAAAATCTTGAAAAGTACATCGTGTATTGCATTTATTTGCAACAAGCATTTTTATTCTATCTTATGAAAAAAGTCTGTAAAAAAACATTTCCCATTAGTAATGGCGTTTTGACGTTATACTCACGCGCCATCTATTGCACATTTTTTGACAGCAAGATTCCAACCTTTGGCAATCATTCGGGTACGGTCATTACGGTAAGCGGCCACACATCGTTTAGTATAAAGCAGTTTTATAGTAGGTAAACACCAATTTGACAATTACGACTGTATTCCCAAGGAACTCCCATCTTGACACCATTTAATTTCCCATTTATTCCTAATAATGACGCACTTCGCATCCCTTGACAAGCAATTGGTTTTGCGATTTCCTTCTGTCACCCGCACCCCACCAAAATCTCATCCCCCTTCCGATTTCATCGCATTCATCTGCATTGTTTGCTTGACACTTGAAGAAAATTGTCTGACAGCTCGAGTTGTGTTGACAAAGGTTTTGACACAATTTCATTTTGTGTGTGTGACATGTGGGGAGGCTTGCATGATTGGGTGCTGCTGCTGAGACTGTTACCTGTGTTAACATAGAATCGTATGCACAGTATGCAAACAGCAAGAAGAAAAAAGAAAGAACGGTACGACTTAAGAACTTGGACAAATATTTCTGTCACTATGTGCACAGGAGTAGCACATTCGTCAGGGGTTAACTCTTTGGTCGGTGTAGAGTGTCAGGATTCGAATCCACAGCACACAATAATAATTGTCATCCTCAAACGGTGCAGCAAAAGCTGCATTGCAACACCTTCCGGCTGTTTGCGACGAGGGGCACATATATGGTGAGCCCAGTTGTGTTTGCAAAATGGAAACGGGTAAGCACACTTGAGGATGCGTGTTTTTAGGTTATGTTTTAATTGGCCATAAATTGTCAGATGGCCAAATGGGTTGGATTTCTTTTGTTTTCCTCCACTTGCTTTTGTATGTTTGAAGCTTAAAGGTGTTTTGAAGTTTGCTCTATGGAAAAACGAGGGTGCATTGTTAAAAATGCAGCGTGGTGGCTACAGAAATTATAACAGCGATTGTTTTTTTGGAAATGGCGAAATGATATATTTTGCTAATGAGTTTTGTTATGCGCAGGGTAAATCTACCACATCTAGTATAATCTAGTATAATTTAGTTAAGAGAAACTGAGAGGTGGGGGCCTTTCTGAAGGTGCTTTCAATTTTATCTTAGTTTCCTACTACACCAAGCTGTATTAAGTCCTGTAATAACCCTTGGCGCTTGCACCTTGTATAGCTTCATATTTTGAATAACTTTATTATAATCCGTTGAGGACAGGATCAGTTATATTTACGAATGTCCGTTTTCTACTTTAAAAGTGAGCTTGAACTCGGCGCCAGCTTTAAATATAGAGAAGAGCCAACCTCTGGTACGAGTAGCTTATACCTCACTTTATCTAGAAATTGGCCAGCTTGGATCTGGCCTCTTATGCCGAGTTTTTCTAGATCGTTAGAGTTTTTCCACTTTAAAAGAATTTTACTTCTCAAAATTAATTTTATATTGCTTTATTTATTTTAACTTTTCTCCTTTGAATAAAATATAAAGGAATGCCATAAAATGGAAATTTAAAAACACTGTAGGTACACATTCATTATTACTCTAATAGAAAACCAGATTAAGATTAAAAGGTCATCAAGACACATAAAAAATAGAAATTGTTTATTATTGAATGGCCAGAAAAATTCCCAACCATTTGTTATGACTCGTTTCCAAAAAGCTTTGGGTTTATTGACAAATGTAAGCTAAGCAACAACCCTTTACGTGGTTTTCAAAAACAAGACAGAAAATTGGGGCTATGCTAATATCAAGAGCACGGTTCTCCATTTTTTTTTTGGGAAATGCTGACATTTTTAGACTCGTTTTCCCGACATTTAATTGCGATTTCCTTTTGCAAAAGAAACGCAGCACTTGTGTTGGCAACGTGAAATTTGCGGATCATTATGAAACAACGCCCCCATTTTGGGTAAATTTTTTTTATTTCTTTGGGACCAAATTTTGTGTGTTCTTTTCAAAATGTTTCTTTGTTAACATAAAATTCCGTTTA